>CM066991.1:104049925-105391592 GCA_033977485.1 Hydrangea macrophylla
ATAATGCGTAGTTGTTTAATCTTTGTTTCATGTTCCTATTATGCGATATTATGGATTTCGGAGGTAATGGGATACAATAAAGAGATTGAGATAACATGGTGAATAACGTAGTCGGGTTCGAAACGCTAGTAATAGTACGACGCGATAACGTAGTAAGTTTGAGATGATAATACTGGGTAGTATTGGATAAGTGAGAAATAAGTCAGTAAGAGGATTGTATGTTAAAGTTGTGTGTGTGTCGAGCTGATGATTCGCTCAGGTTAAATCCGATAAGTGTATGTCAAGGATTTGATCAGGATCGTGAGAATTATGGGTGCACAGTACTCGCAAGCGTTCTTAAAAGCGGTGAACAGTAAGAGTTCTTAAAAGCGGTGAACAAGAGTAGTTGTGGCACACCCATGATTTATATTTACCAGAGCTGTGTATGTATCGTACTCGCAAGCGTTCTTAAAAGCGGTGAACAGTAAGAGTTCTTAAAAGCGGTGAACAAGAGTATGGGTATATCCATGGACCAGTCGTTATATGAGAACGATGTATGGGTGCTCGCAAGAGTTCTTAAAAGCGGTATAGCGGTGAACAAGAGCACTGGTATGTTGTGCTGATATAATCAGTTCGAGATAGTCAGTTGGGTATTGTGAAATCAGTCTTAGAATGGGAGTTGATAAGAATCGATTTATGATATGTCTGAATAAAAGAGTGAGGAATATATTTAGTATCACTGTCATCTATTGTTCATAACTGTAAATATGTCATTTCTATGAGACTGTGTTAGTTAGTGCTCACTCAGCTTTCAACAAGCTGATGGCCTTTATTGCCTGGACATTCCCCGTCCAGACTATCCTGTCCTTTGCAATGCAGATGACGGAACTCATGGCAATAACGTTTACCCTGAAGGGAGTTACGTAGAGAATGGCCCCACTGATGCCAGTTATGCTGACGCCTATCCGTACGCTAGTTGAAGACCTGAAGATAGATAGTAGTTATATTACTACTTTTCCATTTACTGTTGTACTTTGTAGTTAACGGGTACTTGGGCATATGTTGTCTCCAGACCTGTTGTGATCCTGTGGACCGTACTCTGATGTTTGTAATAGATAGAACCGTGTTTATATTTCAGTTGTTTTACTGTTCCTGTTTGGACTAGTACTGTGTGGTGTGGATTATCAGTGACTTTCACTTGTCATTCCCTATGGACCCATAAAGGAAATTTATTTTAAGAAGGATTGGATCATAATCGAGGTCTTTGGAAAATGTTCTAAAACTTTCGAACTAGAAAATCTCGTTTTTTTTCAAAAATTTCAAACAATTTTGGAATCGGTATTTTTCGATTACAATAATTTTTAAAAATTTTCTTACATATATATATATATATATATTAATTTTTGGAATTTATTTAGAAAACCTTTATATATATATATATATATTATTTTATGGGAATATGATGTATAGTTAATTGTCTATTATTTAAGTTTAGAGTATTATGGATAGTCGGATCGGAAATTGTTTGAAATATTTTAGAATTTTCGAATTGAAATTTTCAGAACACCATTCCAATTCCAATATATATATATATACATATACATTTGGATTATGCAGATTTGGAAATTTTGGAAGATGAAACTAATTTTAAAATTTCAAAATAAAAAATTTTCATATCCAATCCGGTTAAAATTGAAATTTCTAATCCAGCTTGCACCCATAATTTTTAGTCATCCTAGTCCAGTTAAAATTAAAAATCACTGTTTTAGCGACGAAAAATTTCGTCGCTAAAAGCGACATTTTCGTCGCTAAAAGTGGTCCGTCCCAAAGTCCGTCTTTTGACACCCACTTAAGATCCGGACTGTATATATATATACAAAGATTCTCTAAAGAGGGCCACCTCTCTTGATTAAAGAGAGGAACTCTGTTTTGACCGATAGATTGTGTTTAAAAACTGTGAAATGATAAAACTGCCATTAATGAAAACACGATCCGACGGCCAAAACAAAGACCCTCTCTTTAATAAAGAGATGACGCCCTCTTTAGAGCCTGACTGTATATATGTATATAATATCATTTAGAAAAAACAAACAGTGTTGAAACATATAATCACTCCACCCACCAGAGACCTCCTGCACCCCCGCCACCAAGACAGACTGGAGATAAGTTGTTAGCAAATTTTCGTGGGTTACGTCCAGAGAAGTTCGATGGACTAACAGAACCATGGAAAGCGGAACAATGGATAAGAGAAATGGAGTTGATATTTGAAGCATTGGAATGCAGCGAACAAGAGAAGCGTCGCCTTGCTACTTTTCAGCTCACTTATGCCGCCGCAGATTGGTGGGAAGCCGAGCGAGCCACTATTGGGATCGATGCTGCTAAAGCTATGCCATGGGAGACATTCAAAGGACGATTTTTGGAGAAGTATTTCCCAGAGGATGAGAGAGATCAACAGGAAAGGAACTTTCTCAATTTGGTACAAGGAGGATGGAATGTCAGGGAATATACAACACAGTTTGAGCGTCTATCCAGATTTGCTCAGCATATGATAGACACGCCACAGAAGAAGGTGAAGAGATTTCACCAAGGATTGAATCCCCATCTCAGACATATGATGGTTGGTCATCTGAATCAATCATTTGAAGAGATTGTCAGATTTGCAGCAGGGTTGGAAAAGGATGCTTATCCAGCACAACAACCACAGATGAATCGACCTCAGTCATCTAGAAGTTTTCAACAGAGGAATTTCCATAACTTGCCACCAAGGAATACCCAAGGTTGGAGACCTCAGAGTAATTTCCAAGGGAATAAGAGAACCTGGGAAGGAACCAGAAAGCCACAACAGGGCTATGCTCGACCCCAACAATATCGCCAGCAAGGATCACAACCGCAGGCACTACTGACAGCGCCGCCAAGCAATAACGGAGGATGTTTTAATTGCGGAAAGCCAGGGCACGTTGCCAGATTCTGTACAGCCCCTAGAGTTAATCGCAGAATGGATATTGTCTGTCGGAATTGCAACAAGCCAGGGCACTTGAGCAAGGATTGTCGTGCACCACAAGGAGGATATTATGGAGCATCAATTCAAGGGATACAAGGACCTCCGGATCAGACAAGGATGAATGCTATCATTCCAGGAGAAGCAGGCTTTAACGCTGATGAGCAACAACATTTGGAAGGTACGCTTGTACTCTTTCATAGTCCAGTTAAAGTTTTATTTGATACTGGAGCCGCACGTTCATTTATTGCTGTTAAGATTGTGCGTCAATTGGGATTAGAACCCCTGACACTTGAGTCAACACTGAATGCCGTGTCACCTTTGGGAGTGACAGTTAAGTTGAGTAAAGTGTGTAAAGATTGCCCATTGACTTTGGGAGATAGGAATCTTCCTGCAGACTTGGTAGTTCTGTCAATGTCAGGATTTGATGTTATCCTAGGGATGGATTGGTTAACTAAGTATGGTGCCAATTTGGATTGCCCTACTAAGACGATTGTTTTTCCGAGACAAGGAAGGCCGACGGTTAGATTTCAGTGTCAGCCGACGAGCGATATGTTTCTTACGAGTAGTTTGGCTACGATTGGAAGTACAAGTACAGAACTCACGATGGATCAGATTCCTATTGTACAAGATTTTCAGGATGTATTTCAGGATATTAAAGGACTTCCACCGAAAAGAGAAATAGACTTCTGTGTGGAATTAGTACCTGGTACATTGCCGATTTCTAAGACTCCATATAGGATGGCACCAACTGAGATGTTGGAACTAAAGAAGCAAGTTCAAGAGCTTGAAGACTTAGGTTTCGTTCGCCCGAGTACGTCACCTTGGGGAGAACCAGTTCTGTTTGTAAAGAAGAAGGATGGAACACTTCGACTCTGTATAGACTACAGGGAGTTAAACAAAGTTACGATCAAGAATAGATATCCACTTCCTCGGATAGACGACCTATTCGACCAGTTACAAGGATCTAGGATCTTTTCCAAGATCGATTTACGTTCAGGATACCACCAACTGTTAGTTCGACCAGAGGATGTATCGAAGACTGCATTCAGGACAAGATACGGGCATTACGAGTTTCTAGTTATGCCTTTTGGATTGACGAATACGCCAGCAGTATTTATGGACTTAATGAATAGAGTATTCAGACCATATCTGGATCAATTCATTATAGTGTTCATCGATGATATACTGATCTACTCAAAGACGGAAGAAGATCACAAGAAGCATTTACAGATTGCCTTACAGACACTTCGAGATAGCAAGTTGTATGCAAAATTCAGCAAGTGCGAGTTTTGGCTACGGGAAGTCAAATTCTTGGGACATGTTATAACTCAGGACGGTATTTCTGTGGACTCATCTAAGATTGATGCAGTCTTAAGCTGGAATAGACCGACCAATGCGACAGAGGTCAGAAGTTTTCTTGGATTAGCAGGATATTACAGAAGATTTGTAGAAGGATTTTCCAAGTTAGCAGGACCACTGACGAATTTAACAAGGAAGGAGACAAAGTATGAATGGACGGACAAGCATGAGGGTGCATTTCAGGAGTTAAAAGAGAAATTGACTTCTGCACCGGTACTTGCGATACCTAAGAGTGGAGAAAGATATGTGATTTACAGTGACGCATCGCACCAGGGATTGGGTTGTGTACTTATGCAAGACGGGAATGTTATCGCATATGGATCAAGACAATTGAAGGTACACGAGAAGAATTATCCGACGCATGACCTGGAATTGGCAGCAATAGTGTTTGCCTTGAAGATTTGGAGACACTATCTCTATGGAGAAAAGTTTGATCTGTTTTCCGATCATAAGAGCCTGAAGTATTTGTTCTCTCAAAAGGAGTTGAACATGCGACAACGAAGATGGATGGAGTTACTCAAGGACTATAACTTTTCATTGCAATACCATCCGGGTAAAGCAAATATCGTAGCAGATGCTTTGAGCCGTAAACCTCGACTAGTAATCGCTGCATTGCTAATTCGAGAATGGAAAGCATTGGAAGTTTTAGCCGAATTCAAGTTTCAGCCAGTGGAACCAATGGAAAGACAACATTTTGGATGTCTGATGGTACAACCAACTTTGATCAGCCGTATCATAGAAGCTCAACAGACAGCAGATGATTTGAAGTTATGGTTCACCAAGATGACAGCAAAAGAACCTGAGATCTGGAGTGTTAGTACAGATGGAGCTTTACGATGTAAAGGTAGACTCTGTGTACCTGACAAAGAAAATCTCCGGAAGGACATATTGGATGAAGCTCATAAATCACGGATGACGATTCATCCAGGAGGTACAAAGATGTACAAGGATTTGAAGAGAAATTTTTGGTGAGAAGGAATGAAGCGAGAAGTGGCTGAATATGTTTCTCAGTGTCTTACTTGTAAACAAGTAAAGGCAGAACATCAGAAACCACCTGGATTTCTACATCCGTTACCAATTCCTCAATGGAAATGGGAACACATCACCATGGATTTTGTGGTAGGATTACCAAAATCGCAGCAGAATCATGACGCTATTTGGGTAATCGTGGATCGACTTACGAAGACAGCACATTTTATCGGCTACAGTATGACGTATCCTGTGGAACGATTGAGCCGAATGTATCTGCAACACATAGTACGGTTACACGGAGTACCTGTTTCTATTGTATCGGATCGAGATTCGCGCTTTACTGCAGAATTTTGGAAGAGTCTCCAGACAGCGATGGGAACAACATTGAACTTGAGTTCAGCTTTTCATCCACAGACCGATGGACAGACGGAGAGAGTTAATCAAGTAATGGAAGACATGTTACGTGCTTGTGTTATTGATTTTGAGAATTCTTGGGAGACACACTTACCTTTAATCGAATTTGCTTACAACAACAGTTATCATTCGAGCATAGGAATGGCGCCGTTCGAAGCTTTGTACGGAAGACCTTGCCGATCGCCGTTATGTTGGACTGAAGTCGGAGATACTCAACTTCTTGGGCCGGAAATGATACGAGAAACCAATGAGAAGATTCAGATTGTACGTGAGAAGATGAAGACAGCTCAGACCCGACACAAGAGTTATGCTGACAAGCGACGCAAAGACTTAGAGTTTGCCGTTGGAGATCATGTGCTACTCAAAGTTTCACCTGTTCGAGGCATCGTCAGATTTGGTCAGAAGAGAGGCAAATTATCGCCACGATTCATCGGACCGTTCGAGATTCTAGAGCGTGTGGGAAAAGTTGCTTATCGCCTAGCATTGCCCCCGAAGATGTCAGGAGTGCACAACGTTTTCCACATCAGTATGCTGAGGAAATGTGTTCATAACCCAGCACACGAGATCAACTTTGAGGATATTGAAGTCAACGACAATGTTACGTTCAACGAAGGACCAATTCGCATTTTAGATCATGGAGTCAAGAAGCTCAGGAATAAGGAGATTCCATTAGTCAAGATTCAGTGGAAGCATCATGATGAAGGAGAAGCTTCATGGGAACTAGAGTCAGAGATGCGTGAGAAGTTTCCGTTTTTGTTTAACCTTGTATGTTTCTGATTTCGAGGACGAAATCTTTTGTTGGGTGGTGGATGATGTAATACCCCGTATTTTCAATAAATATTTAATGCAGAGAGATTTCCATATACTTCCTTTGACATTCATGAAATTCAATCTTCGATCGATCGAACCCTGTTCGAGCGATCGAGCACCTTCAGTTCAAGCGATCGAACTCTGTTCGAGCGATCGAAAACCCTACCGACATAAATTAAATACGTGGTCCCCACTTCAATCGATCAAACTTTTTTTCAATCGATCTAACTGACCGATCTGAGTTCGATCGATCGAGCATCCTTCGAGCGATCGAGAATGTAAATATCAGAATTCCAGTTTCCCGCAAATGCTGCCACCTACACTCCCATTTCTTTATATATACACTGCATTCGTGTATATTGTGTGTTTGCTAAGTTTGTGAGTTGAGAGAGAGCTTGAGAGTGGTGAATGTGTGTTCATATATAATTATACACATACATCCATATCTATATATATATACACACACACCACATATATATATACTCAGCAGAGAAGAAGAAGAAGAAGAAGAAGAACAAGAAGAAGGAGAGAAAGAAAGAAGGAGACAGAGAGAGACAGAGACAAGACAGAAGAGAGAGAGAGTGGCCGCCATTAAAGCTTCGGAGCTAAAGCTTACCCAAACGCGCCCTTACGACTTTTGGTGAGTTCCAAACTCACTCGGTATCTTAGTCATGATGTTTTACATATTCTGGACGTATAATTATAACCCAAACACCCCCTAGCACATTCTGCACGTTCACTGGCAGAATCTGTAGAAGACGAAGTTCGACCGATCGAACTGAGTTCAATCGATCGAACATCACTGAGCCCAATCGATCGAACTGAGTTCTAGCGATCTAGACCCTTCACTTCGATCGATCGAGAAGACTTCAATCGATCGAACATCGCCTTTCTTCGAGCGATCGAGATGACCTCAATCGATCGAACCTAGCAGAACATGAATGTATTCCTTTCAGTTTATTATGCATAATGCGTAGTTGTTTAATCTTTGTTTCATGTTCCTATTATGCGATATTATGGATTTCGGAGGTAATGGGATACAATAAAGAGATTGAGATAACATGGTGAGTAACGTAGTCGGGTTCGAAACGCTAGTAATAGTACGACGCGATAACGTAGTAAGTTTGAGATGATAATACTGGGTAGTATTGGATAAGTGAGAAATAAGTCAGTAAGAGGATTGTATGTTAAAGTTGTGTGTGTGTCGAGCTGATGATTCGCTCAGGTTAAATCCGATAAGTGTATGTCAAGGATTTGATCAGGATCGTGAGAATTATGGGTGCACAGTACTCGCAAGCGTTCTTAAAAGCGGTGAACAGTAAGAGTTCTTAAAAGCGGTGAACAAGAGTAGTTGTGGCACACCCATGATTTATATTTACCAGAGCTGTGTATGTATCGTACTCGCAAGCGTTCTTAAAAGCGGTGAACAGTAAGAGTTCTTAAAAGCGGTGAACAAGAGTATGGGTATATCCATGGACCAGTCGTTATATGAGAACGATGTATGGGTGCTCGCAAGAGTTCTTAAAAGCGGTATAGCGGTGAACAAGAGCACTGGTATGTTGTGCTGATATAATCAGTTCGAGATAGTCAGTTGGGTATTGTGAAATCAGTCTTAGAATGGGAGTTGATAAGAATCGATTTATGATATGTCTGAATAAAAGAGTGAGGAATATATTTAGTATCACTGTCATCTATTGTTCATAACTGTAAATATGTCATTTCTATGAGACTGTGTTAGTTAGTGCTCACTCAGCTTTCAACAAGCTGATGGCCTTTATTGCCTGGACATTCCCCGTCCAGACTATCCTGTCCTTTGCAATGCAGATGACGGAACTCATGGCAATAACGTTTACCCTGAAGGGAGTTACGTAGAGAATGGCCCCACTGATGCCAGTTATGCTGACGTCTATCCGTACGCTAGTTGAAGACCTGAAGATAGATAGTAGTTATATTACTACTTTTCCATTTACTGTTGTACTTTGTAGTTAACGGGTACTTGGGCATATGTTGTCTCCAGACCTGTTGTGATCCTGTGGACCGTACTCTGATGTTTGTAATAGATAGAACCGTGTTTATATTTCAGTTGTTTTACTGTTCCTGTTTGGACTAGTACTGTGTGGTGTGGATTATCAGTGACTTTCACTTGTCATTCCCTATGGACCCATAAAGGAAATTTATTTTTCTCTATTTATGCTACTCCGGGGCGTGACAGATTATCCCATTTTGCTATTCATATGATCGATACCCCAGAGAAGAAGAATAGGCAGTATCACCAGGGCCTCTCACTGCCACTACAACGGATGACTCTGAATCATCAGGGTCAAACCTTCAAGGCCATGGTAGGAATGGCAGTTGGTTATGAGGATATTAATGGACGGGAGCAAGGACGTTTTGGGAATCGGTTACCACCCAGAGGTAACCAAGGACCTAGACCTCCGATGCAATTCCAAGGGAACAAGCGTAGCTGGAATGGAGAGAGAAGGCCACAACCGGCGTTTCCCTAGAAATGTTATGCTGTGAACCCAGCTCCTCATCCACAAGGACTTCCTGTTGTTATTGGAGGCAATACTGGTGGATGCCTTAATTGTGGAAAGCCAGGTCATTTGGCTAAGGACTGCCGAGCTTCCAAGAACTACAACAGGGCGAGCGTTCTCTGTTACAACTGCAACAAGCATGGACACATCAGCAAGGATTGCAGAGCACCCCATAGGGCATACAATAGACCAGTTGCTCAGGGCCAAGTTGGACAGGCTCGCATGAATGCTATTCTTCCAGAGAATGCGGGATTTGATGAGACTGAACAGTAGAACATGGAAGGTACTCTTACGTTATTCAGCACTCGAGTTAAAGTTCTATTTGATACTGGTGCTTCGAATTCATTTGTTGCTATCGGAATTGTTAAACTTTTGGGTTTAGTACCCCAGGCGCTTGATGTAGCCCTGAATGCGGTATCACCTTTGGGAGTAACTGTAAAATTAGGGAAAGTGTGCAAGGACTGTACTTTAACCCTCGAGGATAGAATTCTTCTCGCAGATCTAATCGTTTTGTCAATGAGGGAATTTGACATCATCTTAGGATTTGATTGGGCTCACGAAGTATTATGCCAAGTTGGACTGTGCCAATAGGATGATTACCTTTTTGGTACCAGGAAGTCAGTCTTTTGATTTTCAATGCAACCCCTCTAGCGATGCTTTTCTCACTAGCCGTCTAGCAGCTATCGAGAGCTCGAGTTCGGAACTCACTGTTGCACAGATTCCTATAGTCCGAGACTTTGAGGATGTGTTTCAGAGTATTATTGGATTACCACCTAAGCGGGAGATTGATTTCTGTATCGAGTTAGTGCCTGGCACTTCACCAAAATCGAAGGCTCCTTATCGGATGGCACCAACGGAGATGCAAGAACTGAAGAAGCAAGTGCAAGAGCTAGAAGATCTCAAGTTCGTTCGACCCAGCACGTCACCTTGGGGAGCACCGGTGTTATTTGTTAAGAAGAAGGACGGAACTCAGCGACTTTGTATCGACTATAGGGAGCTCAACAAGGTCACGATTAAGAATAAGTACCCACTCCCTAGAATCGATGATCTGTTTGATCAGTTGCAAGGAGCGACGACTTTCTCGAAGATCGACCTACGATCCGGATATCACCAATTGTTGGTTCGACCTGAGGATATTTCAAAGACTGCTTTCAGGACGAGGTATGGGCATTATGAATTCTTGGTTATGTCTTTTGGATTAACCAACGCCCCAGCGGTATTCATGGACCTAATGAATAGAGTATTTAGGCCCTACTTGGACCAGTTCATTATCGTGTTCATAGACGATATTCTGATCTACTCCAAGACCAAGGAGGAACATGAGGGATATGTAAGGATCGCACTACAGACCCTTCGAGATAACCAACTGTATGCAAAGTTCAGTAAGTGCGAGTTTTGGCTGAAGGAAGTCAAGTTCCTAGGACATGTTGTCTCAAAAGATGGAATAGCAGTAGACTCGTCAAAGACAGACGCAGTTCTGGATTGGAATATACCAACCACTGCAATGGAAGTCAGAAGTTTTCTTGGTCTAGCTGGATACTACCGGAGATTTGTGGAAGGATTCTCCAAGATCGCAGCTCCTCTTACCGGACTAACGAAGAAGGATTTGAAGTTTGAATGGGGTAACAAGCAGGAATGAGCATTCTAAGAATTGAAGGAGAGATTGACTACAGCGCCAGTGCTTGCGATACCTAAGAGCGATGAGCAGTTCACCATTTATAGCGACGCATCACACCAAGGACTCGGATGTGTTCTGATGCAAGATGGAAAGGTTATTGCATACGGATCACGGCAGTTGAAGCCTCACGAGTTGAATTATCCAACGCATGACCTCGAACTAGCCGCGATTGTTTTTGCTCTCAAGATTTGGAGGCATTATCTCTACGGCGAGAAGTTCGATCTGTTCTCAGATCACAAAATCCTGAGATACTTGTTCTCTCAAAAGGAGTTGAACATGAGGCAACAACGTTGGATGGAATTACTGAAAGACTATGATTTCACATTGCAGTATCACCCTGGGAAAGCAAACGTAGTAGCCGATGCTTTAATTCAGAAACCCAGGAGGATAATAGTAGCTTCTCTTATGATCAAAGAATGGCAAGCATTGGGAACTTTGGCTGAATTCGGTATTCAAGCCTCAGATTCAGGTGAAGGACGACACTTTGGATGTTTGGTAGTACAACCGACACTCATCAGTCGTATCCTTGAAGCACAGAGGAAGAACGAAGGACTTCAAGAGTGGTTCGCGAGCAATGCAGTGAAGGAACCAGAGAATTGGAGTATTGGTTCAGATGGAGCACTCAGATGCAGAGGCAAACTTTGTGTGCCAGATGAAGATAATCTTAGAAAAGACATAATGGACAAAGCGCACAAGTTGCGAATGACTATCCACCCAGGAGGCACAAAGATGTACAAAGATTTGAAGAGAAACTTCTGGTGGGAAGGAATGAAACGAGAAGTTGCGGAACACGTGTCTCAATGTCTCACGTGCAAGCAAGTGAAGGAGGAACATCAAAAGCCTCCAGGACTTCTACAACCATTACCAGTTCCCGGATGGAAGTGGGAACATATAACTATGGATTTCGTGGTAGGTTTGCCAAGGTCTCAGCAAAACCACGATGCTATTTGGGTAGTTGTGGATCGACTTACCAAATTGGCGCATTTCATAGCTTATAGTATGTCGTATCCAGTCGAACGTTTGAGTCGGATGTACATACAACAAGTTGTGCGACTGCACGGTGTACCTGTATCAATCGTATCAGACCGTGATTCAAGATTCACTACAGAGTTTTGGAAAAGTCTACAGACAGCATTGGGGACTTCGTTAAACTTGAGCACTGCCTTTCATCCACAGACTGATGGGCAGACTGAACGAGTTAACCAAGTGATGGAGGACATGCTTCGAGCGTGTGTTATTGATTTTGAGAGCTCATGGGAGACTCATCTACCGCTGATAGAATTTGCGTACAATAACAGTCACCACTCGAGCATAGGAATGGCACCCTTTGAGGCATTATACGGAAGACCGTGCCGATCACCTTTGTGTTGGGAAGAGGTTGGAGACACTCAACTGCTTGGACCTGAATTAGTTCGAGAAACTAACGAGAAGATCCAGATCGTGAAAGAAAGGATGCGAACGGCGCAGAGTAGACACAAGAGTTATGCAGATAAACGACGCAGGAGTTTGGAATTCAGTGTTGGAGATCATGTGCTACTCAAGGTATCTCCGGTGCGAGGAATTGTCAGATTTGGGCAGAAGAGAGGAAAGCTAGCACCGCGTTTCATTGGACCATTTGAGATCCTTGAACGTGTAGGAAAAGTTGCCTACCGACTCGCGTTACCGCCTAAGATGTCAGGAGTACACAACGTGTTTCATGTTAGCATGTTAAGAAAGTGTGCTCACAATCCGAGTCATGAGATCAACTTTGAGGACATTGAGGTTAACGATAATGTGTCATTTCATGAAGGAACAGTGCGAATTCTGGATTGGGGAATTAAGAAGCTGAGAAGTAAGGAAATTTCGTTGGTAAAGATCCAGTGGAAGTTTCACGACGAAGGAGAAGCATCATGGGAGCTAGAGTCAGAGATGCGTGAGAAGTACCCGGAGTTGTTCAACGATGCTTAGTTCGGATTTCGGGGACGAAATCTTCAGTTAGTGGGGGATGATGTAATACCCGCTATTTTTAAATATTTATTTCCCAAGATGAATAAGTGTTTTTATGTTGTTATTATAATATTCAGTATTTATAGAACTCGATTATAAATTTTCAGAATTTTTAGAAACAGAAATTTAGCAGATTTGTGAATATCTGGTATATTTGGACCAGTTATGATTTTATTGCTCATCCAACCAAACATGGCCCTAAGGAAACACCAAGAACACACACACAAACACCAAGAACACCAAGAACACACACACAAACACCAAGAACACCAAGAACACACACACAAACACCAAAAACACCAAGAACACACCTAGTACACCAAGAACACCAAGAACACACCTAGTACACCAAGAACACACATAGTACACCAAGAACACCAAGAACGCTATTTGAAGCCGGAATTTTATATTCGAAGATTCTTCGGGTTTTCTCGGCATTATTATTCTGCGAATTTAGGTGAGTCTCCAACTCACTCAGCTATTTATATTACACTTTGTTATGAACACATGATTATGATTATGATTATGATTTATATTAATTATGTGATGCTTATACGTATTATATTATGTATTTAGATTTTAATACGTATAAATACGGTATTCTGATATAGTATAATACGGTATAAATAGGGTATTCTAATATAATATAATACGGTATAAATACAAAATTAGAAAATGACCAAAATACCCTTGTGATCTATTTTCACTTAAATCGACTGAAATCAAGATATTTTCTTAACGGGGATCGAAAACTCTTAACTTACAACATGAATACTTATTTATTTGATCTCACATAACTTTTATATTTTCGGATCCTGACTTATAAACTGGAAAATGACCAAAATACCCTTGTGCCCTATTTTTACTAGAATCATACACGATGTCTAATATTTTATTCTAGTTTTGGTTTGAATGTTGTTATGTGTAATACCCTGTATTTTCCTTGTATTTTTATATCCTTTTGATATATATGAGATAATAACGAGATTAAGAAGCCGACGTGCATAGTAGTGGGTCTGTCGACCACAATGGTCGATACTATTTATGATTGGTACGTATAAATGCGGTCACGAAGACCGTAATATATTGGGCGTGTTGGCCGTAACATATGGGGCGAGTGGGCCAGAGTAACATATGGGGCGAGTTGGCCAGAGTAACATATTGGGCGAGTTGGCCAGAGTAACATATGGGGCGAGTTGGCCAGAGTAACATATTGGGCGAGTTGGCCAGAGTAACATATTGGGCGAGTTGGCCAGAGTAAAGTATTGGGCGTGTTGGCCAGGATGTATCAGGGGCGTGTTGGCCAAAGTATATCGGGGCGTTTGGCTAGATTATATGGGACTGCGTGTCAAGAGTGAACAGACCGTAGGTATAGGACTACGTGTCTAATTAATGTGGACCCAAGAGTCTATGTTATGTATTGGGAGATTTGGGACGATGTCCGTTGTTAGATATTGGGTTGGTGCATACATGCATACGAACAATGAGATGATCCTTTTTATTGATGTTGTTATATGCTACATATCTGTAGATACTCTGTTAGTATTTGCATTCACTCGGCTTTCGTAGCTGACGGCGTTTTATGCCGCTGGATATTCGACGTCCAGCTGGCCAGGGTTATGAGTATGTAGGTGATGCATACATGGACAAGGGCCACGAGGATGGAGCCTACGATGATGGAGACTATGCCGGTGCTGAATACTACGCAAGCTAAAGGCTGGAAGTTGTGCCGTAGTTAGCTCGTGTTTATGTTTAGAGACTTCTGAAATAGTTACGTTTATTATCGGCGTATGTTGCCGTAATACTTTATTTATACTTCTGCAATACTTATGGGTTGTAATAGTTAGTATTTAAGTTTGGTTTTATATATCGAACTTAGAACTTCCAAATGCGTGGTTTGAATCATTTCTCTGATGGTTCGACTTTGGTCGTGGACAATGTGGTGACTTTCAACTGTCATGGCCTACGGGTCCAAAAAAGGAATTTATTTTCTCTATTTTTGCTACTGCGGGGCGTGACAGTGTGTGTGTGAGAGAGAGAGAGAGAGACAAATCAAAAATAGAGTGGGTTGTTGGGTTGTGCTCGAATCTTGAGATGAAGCCAATGATTGGATAGTGCAGACGACGCCATTACGTCGATGATCTGATAGTGCGGACGATGCCGATGAGGTTGTGAATTGTGGAGTGTAATGGAAGCTAGAGGGGTTTTCACTTTTTGAGAAGCTAAGGCGTGTAGTGCCGCCTTATGGCTTTTGTAAAATGCAAAATGTGATTATGTTATATAGTGATAGAGAATACTTGAATAGGGCTATTGGGTAGCTGAAAGTGTGCGATAGCCTTAGGGCTTTTTGGTTGAGTCTTTGAGTGTGTATGTGTGTGTGTGTGTGTATGAGAGAGAGAGAGAGAGAGAGAGAGAGAGAGGTGCTTGGGCTTGTTCAAGTCTGGTATGGCCTTTTGTTTTTTCCGGTGATGTATTTGCCTTTTGCGTTTGTGTGAGTCTGAGAGAGAGAGAGAGAGAGAGAGAGAGAGAGAGAGAGAGAGGAAAATAAATTCAGAGATGAAAAGACTAAAGTGTTTAGCCAAGTTAGAGTCTTTGCATAAACATTAAATACATTGTAGTCTTTGAGAGTGATAAAAGAGAGAAAATAAATAAAATAAGAGAAGAGATAAAAGGACTAGTCTTGAAAATTGTAAAAGTAGTGTCAGAGTGTAGATTCACTTGCTGAGCAAAGCTTACAAACATTAAATGCAATATACGCTTAGATGTTAGTAATTGTTCGGTCGGTTCGGTCGAAATCGGTTTTATATTTTAAGAAGCCAAAACAGTACCGAAAACTGAAGATTTTTAAATATCAAAACCGTGGACCGACTGTGTTTAAGCTATACCGGCCAAAATCGCAAAATCCGGTCGGCTTCGGTCGGTCAGTTCGGTTTGACAATTTTTTTGAACACCCCTAATTAAGGGCCACCACCACCATCGCAAGCACCACCTCCACCATTGCGAGCCACCACCTCTACCCCACCACCACTATTGCAAGCCATCATTTCTATCAAGACTTCAAGGAGTTCTAGATCCAGATCCATTGCCACCGCCCTCTATCATAGCCACCACAAGGGAGCACCACTACCACCATCATCATCATTCACCAATGACCATCGACGATGTCGATCTAGATCCAGATTTAGATCTAAATCTCCATCACTGATCAAGATCTAAAGGTCGTCGTCACAGTCGCCATCATTTCCAGAATGAACTCCGATGACCACCATGCAAGGCGACCATCACAAGGTATGAGATTTGTTAATTAGTTGCAGATTGTACAAATACATAGTAGGCCACTACCACTAACATACTGTCTATTGGCCCAGGCGTCACCCAACTCTTAGCCTAAGACCTATTTTTAAAAAATATTTACAGTCACTGTAATTAGCATAACTATATACCATAGGAATTTATTTATTCAAACCACCAAAACATAGCTAAAAACTTCCCCATACACCCAAACCAAGCTGCCAACCGCATCATTTAAGAGAACAATAATGTAGCATAACTTGAGCTCCCAGGTAATGTTGGCAACTCATTTTTCATTTTGTCATCTTGGTGGAAACCTGCACACCGCCTGACAGTAATTTTCTCCAAGAATTTTGCACTCTTTAGGAAAAATTTTGATGTTTCAACCTCAGCTTCATTCTAAGAACAACGTTGAAGTATGAAGTATGACTGCTTTGATATGAGACATTAGACACGGGGAGCAATGTTCCTGTACCAGAAAAAGGAAAAAAAATACAAATAAAGTTACCCATTTATGTATGTATAAAAATCATGTACCTTAAGGCTCTATTTTGGTTAGTGGGTAGAGAAGTAAAAGGAAAAATAGAAGAAAATCTTTTCACATACTGTTTCTATCAATATGTTTAAATAACATTAGAGAAAAAAAGTTTTCCAAATATTTTAGGAACTGAAGATAAAAGAAGGAAAGAGACTCACAAATTCTTTAAGAAATTAACTTTACTTTCATCCTATTTTGTTTGCTTCTATTTGACTTCTTCGTTTTATTTATTAATAGGAAAAAGGAAAAGTGTTTTCCTCGATGTTTTCTTCAGAGCCTAATGTAATGGTTACCAAAACAATTTTACCCTGCAAAGAAGAAACATTCAAGAGCTGGTGAGCTCCAAAGTAAGGTCAATAATGTCATATTGATAACAAGCCCACCCCATGTAAATGTCAAATTAATGAAATTAACAAATGTGGGCAAACGGTCCTGTAAATCTTCTAAACTAATAAAAGCCTTGACAATAGCATATATAATCACTTTGTAACTAAAGAACTTGGTGATGTGAAACAATTGAATAAGTTTAGGAAGGCCAATTGGGGTGGTTTTATCAGTTCAGTCTATTTCTCAGTACAATCAGAATCTAACCTCGCTCATCCAACACAGCAATGAAGCATATAAATTGTCAACTACAATGCAGTAGTGAACTATTCAATTTTGTTTCCCTATTAGACTGTTCTATGTGAGGCTATTCATTTAGGTTTTTCTTTTTCATGCAGTAACTTGAATAAGTTGAGGAAGGCCAGTTAGGGGTGGTGAGTAACCACAAGCTACTTTATCAGTTTAGTCTATTTCTCAGTTATTCTAACTACTGGAAATAGCATTTGGTCACATGTCTCACCTATTCTTTTGTATCGCCTATGTGTTCTACTTCCCTTGTGTCTTCTTCCATGCTTAAATAAGATTAAAAGTTAAATTTTTCAATGTAAATTGCAACTCAATAAAAAGGGGAGAAAGTCAACAAATTTTTATATCTTTATTTTATTTGTCACTGCAACTTAATGTCCGTACTATTTTCGTCACTTAGCTAACCAAATAGAGAGAAACACTTTCCTTATATTTCCCTTACTTTTCACTCACCAAATCATGTGATTTCAAGTGCTAAAATTTTGAAGCTAAGGTTGTGTAATAGTCATCAAGTAGATTATATTAGATGGAAAACATATTGCATCCTGTTTCTCTCTCTCTCTCTCTCTCTCTCTCTCTCTCTCTCTAAGTTTTTTTTTCCTTTAAAGTTTTCAGTAGGTTAATTTTGACTACTTTTTCAGTTAAGTGGTAAGCCTCTCATACATTACCGAATACACTGAAGAATACATCCTTAGTCTCTTATATCCATGACAAAGAATACAAATCATGCCGATTAATGAATAATGAAATAAATCCTTTCACATATGAAAAAGACACATATAAGTTTTCTTCGTTTGGAAGACATACATTTTCTTCGTTTGGAACACACATACGTTTTGCGTAGCATTTCTCAGCAAACATCTTACCCTTGATACCCAAAGCCTACTCCATACAATGTAAAGCACAAAAATCATACTTATAAGTATGTATTTTGCCTATACACATTGAAATTCTCTTTGGGTTTCCCTTTTGGTATTATGCTCTGTGCAGAATAGTGAAAAATATATTCTCCGTGCACTTTATAAATGGAACAAATTGATAATTCATGGCTAATTGCCTCCTATTTCCCTATTTGATGCCTTCTTTTGTGCTATCTTTTCCTTGTCCCGACTAAATTCATGAACCAAACTGAGCCCAAAATGTCAAAATGGATCCAAATAGCAGGACAATATACAATTCTATGGTTGAAGTGCATGAGATACATTTATTATAGAAAATACCTATGGAGCATGGACACAGACACATTGATATGGATACAACACTACACCGGCACGACAAAGTCCTATGAAAACTACACGTCGAAATTGCCAAAAAAGTTATGCGACATGTTACCTTCTGTGAAGTGTCAGTGCTTCCTAGGAAAATATATTAAAATATTTCAAAAACATTTTGGCTATGGAGTAAGGTGTATTGGGCTTCAACACTAGGAGAACCGTGGACTCCAACTACCGTCCATTTATGAATTTGTAATAGATCTATGGAGTAAGGGGTATTGGGCTTCGACTCTCACATAAAGTTCTTGTTTCAACAATTCAAAAGTTGGAGAAGGTTTTTTACTAAAAAAATCGATATTCAAAGTCATTCCATTCAAAATCCCTTACATTATCAAAGCGTCGAATTTCTAAATTCTCAATAGGCCGCCCGAAATTCCTTCCAAAGCCTGTTGAATAATTTTTATGGATTATGTGATTTTGCTAAACCGTCGCATTCTCTCTTAGAGACTCTATCATGAAAGAAAGGGAAGCCAACTTCGTTATATATATATATATATATATTACTCAATAGAAAATAAGAGCTTTGGTTTTGGCTCATCGGGATAGAGGTAGGCCAAAAAAGAATTTTTCATCGTTTGTGGATCACTCGGATAAACGTATAATTCGTGAGAAGGGGGTATCGTATAATGGTTACGCAAGTCTTGTATCATACCAAAGAGGTGGCGACCTAGGGATATAATGAGTGCCTTAACTTACTCGGTGCACCCAGGAGCCGCCCTTGTTGACGATCATTTACTCCGACAACGTCTAGGGTTCCTCGAACAATGTGATATCTCACACCGGGTAAATCCTTAACCCTTAACCCTTCCTGTTCTTAGTCCAAGGGACTCCAACTTTCAGTCGACTGAATTCCCCCTTCGATCGACTGAAGCAAGCAGAACCAAAATGAACACAAAACCTACAGAGGTCCAGTCGACTGAGGCAGGGCCCAGTCGACTGCTTTTGCTATATTAAAAAGCAGTAGCTAGTAGGCACAAGAGTCCAGTCGACTGAACACTGGAACAATCGACTGTTCCCCTGACAGCAGCCCAATTCTGCAGAAAACAAGTTTCAAAAAGCTTTTTAAACAACCAAGTGTTAACCACACACTCCAATCTCACATCAAAGTAATCCTAGCTGTATTAAAACATTACCAAAGTATAATTACAACGAGTTACTAACTATTACCATGCTTTAGGTCCACTCTAACATACTAAGTTAACCATAAGATAAAACCATTCAAAATCTTTATTACAACATTCCTATTGTTCCAAAACTACAAGATCAACATTCGGGTTGTCTTCTAATCAAACTCTGAACCCACGTGCTCACTTCTCCGATTCCTCACAAGCATTAACACCTGAAATGGTTATTTGAATAACCACAGATATTCGATTTGTTTAAGCTAACGCTTAGTGAATAAAACAACATATGCATATGAATGATAAACATGTCCGTATTCACATCTCTACATTTCATACTACTCGCGGGAGACTCAAGTGCCCGTCCATACTCCCAATCCGCGACTCCTCGCCAATAAGTCCACGCGAAAGGGTAAGACCCACGATTCTTCTCTTCAATCGTGCAACCTTAATGCCTATATCGACTCCACAAAATGGCACAGTGACCATGTGCTCCTTCTGACCCAAATAAGCAACTTAACATGCTCAAATACACATCACCATGCTCGCGGTAATCAAAACATTTCATCGTGCTATTAGGCCTACTTATCAATATAAATGCCCAACATGAACTACACAAGATATCTCTAAGTATTAATACATGCTATTCAAACATAACATGAATACATGTCAAGAAACCATTCCAAAAACATAGTTGAATCACTCACCTTCGAATAACGCTCCTATAATTCAATCTGAAGAAAACCCGTGCACAAAGAACGTGCAGAAGTCCGTCTAGTACAATTCCTATGGATCAAAATTCCATTTATCAATTTTTATGAAAAATTCTAGAAAATAACTTTTCGGAAAACTTGGCCAAACAAGCCCTAACATATATCAAAACGAAGCTCTTACCTTGAGGAGCTCAAATATGAAATATGGGAGAAAACAGAGTGACGGAAGTTCGTCGTTTGGCGTCGCAAAGCTCTAAGCTCCAAAATCTCCATATGGCCCCCTTTTTGGAATTTAGGTTAAGAACTTGTGAGAATATCTCAACCATCTCTATCTATATATAGGCAAAACTCTCGGGAATTACGTTTACCTCCCCACGAGTTTTCAAAACTCCTAATCAGTCTCTGAAACTTTCTATACAGCTTATTCATAGCTTTATAAGTGAAATCTCAAAATTATAAAAGTTTTCGACTAAGTTTTGTTTGGTCGCTAAAACGCGAAATTCTACATGACGTTTCCGAAGTTGCTAATTAGCCTACCAAATTAATAGCGTGTTCATTCGTCCTCACCAGGATACTAAATCTAACAACAGAAATATATTCTAAGCCAGAAAATAATACAGATATTGAAATACACAGGTAAACATTTATTTCCAGATAAACATTTAAAATGTTCCTCAGTGACAGTCTCATACTCGGAGAGACTTTACAACTACAAAACACTCACTAGCAAATTCTCAGAGGGTCCTCTAACACAGACACCCCAAAATGACTCGTAAGTCAAAACTCACTCAACTATGTGCCAAAAGACACGCCACATCACATTATCATGCATGACAATGAAATGCAAAAGCAATAACACAAATACGGGTGTTATAATACTCTCCCCCTTAAAAGAAGTTTGTCCCCAAACTTGTACCTCTTGTCTAAAAAAGGTGCGGATACTGAGTACGCATCTCATCTTCTATTTCCCACATCATCTCTTCCGTAGTTTGGCTAAATCATAACACCTTCACTTTGGGTATTACTTTGTTCCGTAAGACTTGATCCTTCCGATCCAAGATCTCTACCGGATACGCAACGTATGTCAAATCACTCTGAATCTCATTCGGCGTCGGAGTCATCACTTGATCTCTATCCTCCGCTAAGTGTTTACGTAGTGATACATGAAACACGTTATGCACTTGAGTAAACTCACTTGGCAATTTCAAACGATAAGCTACGGGTCCAACTCTCCCAATAATCTCAAAAGGTCCTACATACCTCGGGTTGAGTTTCCCGTATCTACCAAATCTGGTTATTCCCTTTGAAGGTGACACCTTCAAATACACCAAGTCTCCTACATCGAATTCCAACGGCTGTCTGCGCTTGTCGGCATAACTCTTATACCTACTCTGGGCTGTCAGTAACCGTTGTCTAATTACCTTTATCTTATCTGTCATTTCTTGTACAATTTTTGGCCCTTCAATCTTTCTTTCTCCCACCTCTGTCCAACTAATTGGTGAACGACATACACGACCATATAAAGCTTCATAAGGAGCCATTCCAATACTCGACTGAAAACTGTTGTTATATGCGAACTCAATTAACGGCAGGTGGTCTTTCCAATCACCCTGGAAATCAAGTACACATAACCGAAGCATGTCTTCCAAAATCTGAATTACTCTCTCTGATTGGCCATCGGTCTGAGGATGAAAAGCGGTACTAAAGTGCAATTTGGTACCCATTGCTTCTTGCAAGGCTCTCCAAAACTTCGATGTAAAACTACTATCCCTATCCGAAATGATAGAAACTGGGATACCATGTAGTCTCACAATTTCGCGAATATACAACTTAGCTAACGTCATTGGCTTAGTTGTTCGGATTGGTAGAAAATGCGACGACTTCGTCAAACGATTAACGATCACCCAAATAATAGTGTTCGATCTCTTTGACCTCAGAAACCCACTAACAAAATTTGTTGTTATGTGCTCCCATTTCCACTCGGCTATCGGTAACGATTGTAACAATCCCGAGGGTACTTGGCGTTCGACCTTTACTTGTTCACAACTAGTACAACGCGAAACATAATGTGCTATTTCTCTCTTCATTCCCGGCCACCAAAAAACATGTCTTAAATCTCTATACATTTTGGTGCTTCCCGGATGAACGGTATACGTCATATTGTGTGCTTCCTCTAGGATGTTCCGTTTTAACTCCTTCTTGTTAGGCACATAAATTCTACCCCTCAATCTCAAAACATCATTCTCAAAAGTAAATCCCGGTTGTTTGCCCATCGGAATCTCATCACAAATCCTCTTCAAAGCCATATCTTGAAGTTGTTTCTCTGCGATCTCGTGAATCAATAGTGGTTGTGCCACAATCGTCGACATCAATCCACCTTCAATCCTCGGTATCACTTCAAGCTCCAAATTCTCAATATCCCGTATCAGTTCTTTCTGAGAAGTCAAATCTGATGCAGTGTTGGCTGGTACTTTGCGACTAAGAGCATCAGTAACGACATTCGCCTTGCCCGGATGATACTGAATTGACAAGTCATAGTCCTTCATCAACTCTAGCCATCTCCTTTGCCTCATGTTCAAATCTCGCTGTGTAAACAGGTACTTCAAACTCTTGTGATCCGTATAGATCTCACATTTCTCCCCGTATAGGTAATGACGCCAAATCTTCAAAGCAAAAATCACGGCGGCCAATTCTAGATCATGTGTTGGATAATTCTTCTCGTGCGGTCTAAGTTGTCTCGATGCATACGCAATGACTTTATCACCTTTCATAAGAACGCAACCTAAACCTCTAATGAAGCATCACTGTAAATAATAAATCCTTCGGTCCCTGACAGAACGGCTAATATTGGTGCTTTCACTAGTCGACCCTTCAACTCTTGGAAACTTTCTTCACATTCTGGACTCCAAACAAAAATAATATCTTTCCTCATTAACTGTGTCATCGGCATTGCTATACGCGAAAAGTCTTTTACAAATCTCCGATAATACCCAGCTAATCCTAGGAAACTTCAGATGTCTGTCACATTCGTTGGTCTCACCCAGTTGGTAACTGCTTCTATCTTCTGAGGGTCTACAGAAATTCCCTTTGCCGACACTATATGTCCAAGGAAAGCTATCTCGGTTAACCAAACCTCACACTTCTTCAATTTGCCGAATTATCTCTTTTCACGCAATCGTTGTAAAGCTATCGTAAATGATGCTCGTGATCTTCTACGCTTTTGGAGTAGATTAGGATGTCATCTATGAACTTGATAATGAACTCATCTAAATAATCCTTGAAAACACGGTTCATCAAGTCCATGAAAGCGGCTGGTGCATTAGTCACTCCAAATGGCATAACCAAAAATTCAAAGTGACCATATCGAGTCCTGAAAGCTGTCTTCTCAACATCTTCCTCTTTGACTTTCAACTTATGGTAATTGGATCTCAAGTCGATCTTCGAAAATACCTGAGCCTCTTGTAACTGATCAAACAAGTCATCTATTCGCGGCAACAGATACTTGTTCTTGATGGTCGACTTATTCAACTCTCGGTAGTCTATGCACATACGCATTGTTCCATCTTTCTTCTTCACAAACAAGACTGGAGCTCCCCACGGCGAAACACTCGGTCGGATAAAACCCTTCTCAAGTAGTTCTTGTAACTGAACCTTCAATTCTTTCAACTCTATCGGTGCCATTCGGTACGGCGCTTTAGATATCGGTTGTGACCCTGGTACTCTTCTATTGTGAACTTAAGTTCTCTTTCAATCAATACGTCGGGTAACTCATCGGAAAAAACATCTGGAAATTCTCGAACTATTGAAATGTCTTCTATTAGTCGTCCAAGAATTCGCGAGTCGATAATTTTTCATAAGAAACCTGAACAACCCTTCTTCAACATCTTACTTACTTGAATCGCCGATATCAAGTACGGCGGTACGATCACTCCCTTACCCTGAAAAGTAAACTCTTCTCGCCCTGACAGATAGAAACTAACCCGTTTCTGTTCACAATCGATTCTGGCTTGATTAACCGACAACCAATCCATACCCAAGATAACATCAAAGTAATTCACTGTCAACGGAATCAAATCAACGCTCAAGACTTTATCACCTATCTTGATCTCACATGACTTGAATATCGAAGAAGTAACTAGTTGTTCACTACTAGGCAATGATACACACAAGTTATATCCTAGCGGTTCTGACTTAACAGTTAAATGCTTAACAAAATCACGTGATATGAATGAATGCGTTGAACCAGAATCCATAAGTATACGTGCAGGATACGAACAAATAAGAAGAATACCTGATACGACGGTATCATCCGTATTCCACGACCTAAGCTGGAAGTATCGTCCTTGTTGTTGCGCGATTCCTTTCCCTTTATCCACTCGAGGTTCCACTCTTGATCCGCTTGGCACACTCGATGCCCCGGTACTCATTCCCGGTTGTCTCTTACTCGGGCAATTCTTCGCTATGTGTCCCGGTTGTCCACATTCAAAACATTTTCCCCTCATCTCTGGGTTGTAACAAAAGAATATCGAAAAAATGAATTGTCACTTTTATTTCTTCACTATAGAACAGTTTATATATACATTACAAGGAGGATTCTAGAAAAGATAAAGAAAGAACAAGGAGGATTCTAGAACAAGGAGGATTCTAGAAAAGAAAAGAAAGAAGGAAATAAAAATATTCTAAATAATAATGAAAAATCAATGTGATCCATATTCTACGGAAGCTAATTATCCGAGATAAAAATAACTATATCCAACACTCCCCCTCAAGCTGGTGCGAATATATCCACAAGACCCAGCTTGCTCAACGAAGACTTCAATAAGGATGTTCCAACAGATTTAGTAAGCATATCAGCAGCTTGATCAGTTGAGGGAACAAAGTTTGGAACAATAGTACCAGAACGAACTTTTTCCCGAATGAAGTGAATATCCACCTCAATATGCTTGGTTCGTTCATGAAGAACTAAGTCAGAAGCAAGCATAATTGCACACTTGTTATCACAGAAGAGTGTAGAAGGCTCACTCATGGGAAAACCCGATTCGGCTAAAAGAGAACGAAGACAAAGTAATTCACAAGTGCCCTGAGCCATAGCACGGTATTCGGCTTCAGCAGAGGACCTAGAGACCACTGCCTACTTCTTACTTTTCCATGATAAAAGGTGACTGCCATAGAATGTACAGAACCGGCAGTAGAGCGCCTATCATTTTTAGACCCTGCATAATCTGCATCAGTAAAACAAGAGACCCCGGTCTGTTTTCCTGTTGTATAAAAGAGACCAAGACCAGGGCAAGTTTTGAGATATCGCAGGATATGGTGGACAGCATCCAAGTGTGTGGTACGAGGAGAGTGCATAAATTGGCTCACGACACTCACTGCAAAAGTGATATATGGTCTGGTGTTGGTTAGATAGATTAATCTCCCAACTAGACGCTGATAAACTGAGGGATCAGGTAACAAATCTCCAGACTCAACAGTTAACTGCAGATTAGGATCCATAGGTGTGGACGCAGGACGGCACCCCATCATACCAGTATCTTCTAAAAGGTCTAGGACACACTTCCTCTGAGTCATTAATATTCCACTACGAGACCGGGCAATTTCAATACCGAGAAAATATTTGAGAGGCCCTAAATCCTTCACTTCAAATGCACGACTGAGATCCTTCTTAACTTGAGTAATTCCCACAGAATCATCCCCAGTAATAATTATGTCATCCACGTAAATAGAAATAACAATACAATGACCATCTATAGAACGGCGAATAAAGCATGTATGATCTGAATGACATCTAGTAAAACCAAGCGATATTACCACATCACTGAAGCGACTAAACCAGGCTCGAGGTGACTGTTTTAGCCCATAAAGAGATTTACGAAGTCGACATACTTTACCAGAATACTCCCCCTCAGCGCGAAAACCAGGTGGAGGATCCATGTAAATGGTTTCCTCAAGATCACCATGAAAAAAAGCATTCTTGACATCCAATTGATGAAGAGGCCAAGAATGAGAAGCAGCGAGGGAAATAAGCAAGCGGACCGTAGTAAGCTTAGCCACCGGAGCAAACGTAGCATTGAAATCTTTCCCTGGAATCTGAGTAAAGCCTTTTGCAACAAGGCGGGCCTTATATCTATCAATAAACTATCCGCGTGATATTTAACCGTAAAAACCCACTTGCAGCCAACCGTCTTCTCACCGGGTGGAAGAGAAACAAGTTCCCATGTCTTATTCTGCTGAAGGGCATCCATTTATACTTTCATGGCCTGGGTCCAATTTGGGTTCTGGAGAGCTTCTGACACTGACCGAGGAATAGTGACAGATTCAATATGACTAAGGAAAGCATGGTAGGAACCTGAAAGATTAGAATAAGAGATACTGGGAAATAGGATGGTTAGTGGAACTTGAAAAACCACATCGATTCACAAGATGAGAAACACGAATGGAACGTCGAAGAGGAGGTACAGGAGATGCATTACCTGACACTGGAGAAGATTCAGGCAGCTGAGGTGGAGCACGGAAACGACGAGAATAGTGATGAGCAGGAGATGACGTGACAACCGGAGGAAGTAAGTCATCAGAAGGAGGAGAGCTCTCAAAAATAGGAACAGGACGTGGGAGAGCTTCAGCGGTGGTGATTGGAGTGGGTGCTTCCAAAGACTGAGGTGGCCCTGCAAAAAAAGAAGTATCCAGAAGTATCCAAGAAAGTAACATCCATAGAATGATAAAATCGTCGGGTGGTTAGATCGTAACACCTATACCCTTTGGACATGGGGGAATAACCAAGAAATACACACCGGATAGCTTTATCATCAAGTTTGGTACGTAAAGGACTCCTGTTTTGCATAAAGCAAGTGCAACCAAAAACTCTAGGAATAACATGAAAAAGTGTACAATCGGGCTGTAAGACCTGAAGAGGAGCCTTCCCTTCCAAGACACGACTGGGTGTGCGATTAATAAGATAAACGGCTGTAAGTACTACTAAATGCCAAAAATATTTAGGGACCTCCATACCACGTAAAAGACACCGAACAACAGACATAATGTGGCGGTTCTTTCGTTCCGCAACACCGTTCTGTTCCGGTGTATAAGTACAAGTGAGTTGCTGGAGGATACCATGTTTATTAAGTTCTGACCGAAAATCATTAGAGATATACTCACGACCGTTATCAGATCTAAGAATGCGTACCACAGTGTGAAATTGAGTTTTAATCATTTGTAGGAATTGAACGAACAAAGTAAATACCTCTGATTTTTTCTTAAGAATATAAACCCACGTGCACCGTGTATAATCATCAATAAAAGTTACATAGTACCGGTGACCAGATAAACCGATAATCGGGGAAGGACCCCATATATCAGAATGAATAACATCAAAGGCACAAGGAGCACAATGCATACGAGGAATATAACTAGAACGAGTATGTTTAGAGAGTTCACAAACCACACAATGAAATTTATTTGTCTTACAGGCTTTTATTAAAGAAGGAAATAGCAAACATAGATATTGAAAATTAACACGCCCTAAACGAGCATGCCATAATTCTAGAGTTTGTAAAGAAAAAACATAAGATCCAGAATCCGGTAAAACAGACGCCTGAAGACTCGATGACTCTACGACAAGTGGTGGAGCTTCCCCAAAGTAATATAGTCCCCCCGCTCATACCCTGTGCCAAAAATCCTCTTCGTAGTCAGGTCCTGCAAGACACACCGATCAGGTAAGAAAATGACAGCACACTTATATTGTTTGGCAAGACAACTGACAGACACAAGATTAAAAGCAAATTTAGGAACATGGAGAACAGAGTTAAGGGTAATGGAAGATGATAAGCACACATCACCTTTACTAGATACGTGAGTGGTGGATCCATCAGCAATACAAACATTTTGATTAATTGGTGTAATAGGATAAGAGAAAAACAATAACTCACCAGTCATATGATCAGTGGCTCCAGAATCCAGAACCCAAGTCGGAGAATCCGACCGAACATGAAAGGGAGAAGAAGTACCTGAAGCAATAGTAGCAGTGGGAGCAGAGGAGGATGTGCCTTGGTGAGAAGGCGACTGCAGAATAGAGCCAAGCTGAGACTGAATCAAACTAATCTGAGTCTGCAACTGTCCAAGATCAGGAATGGCTAGGCTAGACATAGTATCAGCAATAACAGCAGTACGAGGAGGACCAGTATTACAATTATTACGAGCATACTGTTGCTTGAGCTCAGGATGGAGCTTAAAGCAACGATCTTTAGTATGGCCTGGAACCCCACAATAACGGCAAATAGGACGCTTGGTACCTGAACGAGCGCCAGAAGCAGCTGCAAAGGCCATCTGATCAGCAGCAGTAGGATGTGACTCAGTAGCAGGAAAAGGGACAGGAACAACATGGTGAATCAAGCGACGCCGTCGTTCGTCTCCATCTATAGTAGCAAATGCCTCATACAGAGAAGGCATAGGTGAGGTGTTAACAATCTGAGCCCGAAGTGTTTCGAACTCAGGCTTAAGTCCCATGAGGAACTGGTAGGTGTGCAGCCGGTTAAGACGCTGGAGAGCAATAGAAGCAGCTTCAGCCGGATAGTCACTAAGAGGCTCATATTGAGCCAACTCTTCCCAGCAAGACTGTAAGTAACCAAAATAGTCAGCCACACTAAGTCCCAAAGATTCTTGGGAAGCCTGGGAAATATCCCGATACAACTCAAAAATCCAAGAATCGTTGCGCGCATGCGCATACATCTGGGTCAAAGCAAGCCATAAATCATGAACTGTATCATGGTACATAAACATGTGCTAGATACGGTCTTCCATTGAATTAAAAAACCATCCCAGAATGGTGCAATTGTCAATGTTCCATTGGGCTAACTTAGGATCGGCGAGGGCTGGTTTCTTTTCTTCACCTTGAATCCAACCAATTTTTCCTTTTCCTCCTAGGTAGAGGTGAAGAGAACGAGACCACGCTGCGAAATTCTGCCCATTCAGAAGCACGCTAGTAACCCGATGAGCGGGAGTGTGCTGTGAGAGAGAGACATCCGGTCGAGTTTCGAAAGAGGTAGGTTGAACAACATCTTTCCCAGAATTGGCCATCAAAACGAAGAGATAAGAGCATATTTTTTCACCCGTAGCAAAGAAGTATACCGATCAAAGGCTGCTGAAAAACAAGCAGCAGAAAAAGAGCTCAAGAGAAGCAAAAAATAGGGCACGGAACAACCCTAAATCATCAGAAGACCCGCAAGGGCAAGACGCAGCCTAAAAAACTGCGCAAAAAATAGTGCAGTGACCTGCGCAGGAGAGAGGAGGGATGCGGCCTGGTGGTGTGGGCTGTGGGGAGGCTGCGGCCTGGTGGTGGGTGGCTGTGGGAGGCTGCGGCTCGGTGGTGGAGGCTGCGGCTTGGTGGTGGAGGCTGCGGCTGATGCAAGGGTTAGGGTTAGGGTTTAGGTTTAGGCTTTGATACCAAAAAGAATATAGAAAAAATGAATTGTCACTTTTATTTCTTCACTATAGAACAATTTATATATACATTACAAGGAGGATTCTAGAAAAGATAAAGAAAGAACAGGGAGGATTCTAGAAAAAGGAGGATTCTAGAAAAGAAAAGAAAGAAGGAAATAAAAATATTCTAAACAATAATGAAAAATCAATGTGATCCATAATCTACGGAAGCTAATTATCCGGGATAAAAATAACTATATCCAACAGTAACTCTTTGTGTTCGAGGTAGTGTTCGGTGTAGTCACATTCGCATTCAAAGGACAATTCCTAGATACGTGTCCCAGTTTCTTGCAAAGGTAGCAAGTGGTCAATTGTAGCAGTTTCCCCTGTGTCGCAGGTTACATGTCGGGCAGAACGGTCTCAAATCTCCCGTGAATGTACTTCCTCCTTGGTTACCCATATGCGATCCCGAATCTTGCGTGAATGGTTTCTTCGCATTCCCTTGACTCTTACCCCGACTGTCATTTGCTCTCTTCCCTTGTTGTCCCTGTCGATATCTGTCGACACTTTTCTCAGCAATACGAGCAGCTTCCTCAACGAGAGAAACGGTCGGGTGTTGTAACATATCCACACGGCCACGGATATTCTCCCTAAGTCCTTCCTTAAACTTACGAGCTTTATCCCTATCAGTCGGAACAGTAGTTTTCCCAAATCGTAACAAGGCATTGTAATGGGATACATACTCACTCACAGTCATGTCTCCCTGAACCAGACTTGCAAACTCTTGGCATTCTGAGTATAAGCAGATTGCGGAAAGAAACGTTTGTTGAATTCTTCTTTAAATGCTTCTCACGTGGTCGACTTCCCTTGTTCAAGTACGTTGTTCCACCAATCCAATACTTCGCCCATCAACGTATCGGATACGCATAAAATTTTCTCCTCATCGGTACAATTTACCTGACGAAAATGTCTTTCCATGTCCATCATCCAATGATCGGCCAAGTCTATGTCAACCTGTCCATGATACAAGGTCGATTTCTGCTTATGAAACTGTTCCACGATTGTGTGTTGAGGCCGCGGTACCGGTGGTGCATTGATGTAACAAATTTCCACTGGTGGAGGCTGAACGTTCATCTGTTCTCTTTCACTTACCGCTTGTATGAAACTTCCCACTATATTCACTATTTGGTTCATTCGCGAATGCGGTGACAATTCTCTCTACAGATCCGCCATAATGTTTCAAATATTCCCCTGTTGAGTTCAATGCATAATGACTATGCATGTTATGCCACAATATAGATATATGCGCACAGTTCATCACAATCAACAAATGCTAACACATGAAGTATTTCTACAATGATAACAATTATCTTCATAATTACACGCTCCACTCGACGTCACTCAACATATATAACTTCACTCGTTCCAAGGCTCTAAACTTATACTCTGATACCACTAAATGTCACAGCCCAGTCCCACAATAGCGGAACCGGAGCCTGTGGCACGCCACCGAGGCTAACCCAATTAATTAATGTTCCCAAAATTTAGTTTGAAGAACACACACAGCGGAAAACAAAACACATTTTAAAATTATGGGTCCAGTTGACTGGGTCTGGACCTCACTCGACTGAAGAAAGCAGAGAGTTTTCAAAAAGGTTTAACAGACCATTCAGTTGACTGAGACTGGGGTCCAGTCGACTGGGACTCCAACTTTCAGTCGACTGAATTCCCCCTTCGGTCGACTGAAGCAAGCAGAACCAAAATGAACACAAAACCTACAGAGGTCCAGTCGACTAAGGCAGGGCCCAGTCGACTGCTTTTGCTATATTAAAAAGCAGTAGCTAGCAGGCACAAGGGTCAAGTCGACTGAACACTGGACCAGTTGACTGCTCCCCTGACAGCAGCCCAATTCTGCAGAAAACAAGTTTCAAAAAGCTTTTTAAACAACCAAGTGTTAACCACACACTCCAATCTCACATCAAAGTAATCTTAGCTGTATTAAAACATTACCAAAGTATAATTACAACGAGTTACTAACTATTACCATGCTTTAGGGCCACTCTAACATACTAAGTTAAGCATAAGATAAAATCATTCAAAATCTTTATTACAACATTCCTATTGTTCCAAAACTACAAGATCAACATTCAGGTTGTCTTCTAATTGAACTCTGAACCCACGTGCTCACTTCTCCGATTCCTCGCCAGCATTAACACCTGAAATGGATATTTGAATAACCACAGATATTCGATTTGTTTAAGCTAACGCTTAGTGAATAAAATAACATATGCACATGAATGATAAACATGTCCGCATTCACATCTCTACATTTCATACTAGTCGCGGGAGACTCACGTGCCCGTCCATACTCCCAATCCGCGACTCCTCGCCAATAAGTCCACGCGAAAGGGTAAGACCCACGATTCTTCTCTTCAATCGTGCGACCTTAATGCCTATATCGGCTCCACAAAATGGCACGGTGACCACGTGCTCCTTCTGACCCAAATAAGCAACTTAACATGCTCAAATACACATCACCATGCTCGCGGTAATCAAAATATTTCATCGTGCTATTGGGCCTACTTATCAATATAAATGCCCAACATGAACTACACAAGATATCTCTAAGTATTAATACATGCTATTCAAACATAACATGAATACATTTCAAGAAACCATTCCAAAAACATAGTTGAATCACTCACCTCCGAATAACGCTCCTATAATTCAATCTGAAGAAAACCCGTGCACAAAGAACGTGCAGAAGTCCGTCTAGTACAATTCCTATGGATCAAAATTCCATTTATCAATTTTTATGAAAAATTCTAGAAAATAACTTTTTGGAAAACTTGGCCAAACAAGCCCTAACATATATCAAAACGAAGCTCTTACCTCGAGGAGCTCGAATATGAAATATGGGAGAAAACAGACTGACGGAAGGTCGTCGTTTGGCGTCGCAAAGCTCTAAGCTCCAAAATCTCCCTATGACCCCCTTTTTGGAATTTAGGTTAAGAACTTGTGAGAATATCTCAACCATCTCTATCTATATATAGGCAAAACTCTCGAGAATTACGTTTACCTCCCCACGAGTTTTCAAAACTCCTAATCAGTCTCTGAAACTTTCTATATAGCTTATTCATAGCTTTATAAGTGAAATCTCAAAATTATAAAAGTTTTCGACTAAGTTTCGTTTGGTCGCTAAAACGCGAATTTCTACATGACGTTTCCGAAGTTGCTAATTAGCCTACCAAATTAATAGCGTGTTCATTCGTCCTCACCAGGATACTAAATCTAACAACAGAAATATATTCTAAGCCATAAAATAATACAGATATTGAAATATACAGGTAAACATTTATTTCCAGATAAACATTTAAAATGTTCCTCAGTGACAGTCTCATACTCGGAGAGACTTCACAACTACAAAACACTCACTAGCAAATTCTCTGAGGGTCCTCTAACACAGACACCCCAAAAACGACTCGTGAGTTAAAACTCACTCAACTATGTGCCAAAAGACACGCCACATCACATTATCATGCATGACAATGAAATGCAAAAGCAATAACACAAATACGGGTGTTATACTATCAGATAAACACAATTGAGGTCACTTCTTTAGCTTACATTCCACTGTCATGCCAGTGCTATATATGATTATAGTACTTCAATTTGGGGTTTTTTTTTTTGTTTTTTTTTTGTTTTTTGGAGTATAAGATTAGATATTACTATGTTAAGAAGTTGGGAACTGGTTTGACCAGATTGCTGTAGGAACTTGAAGATGCTTGTAAGCTTTTTTTGTTAATATTTTTTTTTTTTGTTTTTTTGACATGAGAATATTTGTTTCCCCTCAGAACTGGAATTTGTTATCACATCTTTCAATCATAAACGAAGCTTGCACACAAAGTTGCAGCTGCAAGCTTCTACGTGGCGGTTCCACAATTCTTTTATGGAGATCCCTTTTCATATGATAATGCCTTGAAGCCACTGCCAGACTGGAGACAGCATCATCGAGGGTGGTTTTTTCCCTCATTTTTTCTTATATATATATATATATATATATATATATTGTCTGGGTTTGTTTCAGGAAATACGGATGCGGTGGTCCGACATCCAGAGCGGGTGCGGCTGATTAGGCGAGGCTAGGATTCAAACCTATGGCCCGAATAAGTGAAAGAGCGTCAACAAAAAAATGGATTAAGGTGATAATTCCACTAAAGCAGATAATTGGTTCTAAAATGTGCTTCAAGGTCGGCTTCCTCATTCACAGAAGAGAGAACAAGGAAAGAAAAACCAACTTGAGGAAGGAATGGGAATTGAAAAGGGGAGAACAGGCAGATTTCGAACGATTAATTTCTATTTCTTGTTATCGTGGAATTCATCATGAAGATGGATCACCATTACACAGTCAACGAAATAAAAGTGCAAAACGAAATCATTTCATTTTGACAACCCCTGTCAAGAATATAATAGACTGTCTCCCAATTGTTTCACAGAAACAATCGGATGATTCAAATTCGATAGAGGAAAAATTGGAACAGTTCACCTTTTCTTTTTTCTTATTTATTTATTTATTATATATATAATATTTTTATTAATTTGGACTCCGCAAGAATTTGTCGATATTTCTAATTCAAACTTCTTGTTCCTAGATATTCTATAGGAATAAATTGTTATTCCGTTCCGCCACAAAGAAACGTTTATTTAAAGAACCTATTTGTTCTGAAAATAACCTTTGTTTGCAAGGTAACTCGAAAAATCTTAAAATAAGAAAGCATCTTTTTATCAACGGAACAGAGGGGACACAGAAGAAAAAAACAAAAGTTCCAGCATTCTAAAGAAACTTCAATTATGTTATGTTATATAAAGATCCAATCTAATTCACTCAAAGGAAAGCCAGATTCCAATTCCCATGTGCAATTCCTGTTTGGAAAGACAAAAGATCTTCACATCCTGTTATTATTTTTATTTTTTTGGTAACCATCATGTTGTTATTTTAATCAAGCATTAAACTTTATCAAAACTCTTATGGCTATTAGACAAATGTACACATCAGATGAGAGAAAACTTTCCACACGCTTCCATCTCCTTGCAACCAAACACCTCCCAACATTTAACTCCACAAATTTGTACCAATGGTAAGGACAAATAATCAGATATGAACCCCAAGTCAATCCATTCACAGAAAGATGTGAGATTCAGCAAGTGATTGAGCCCATAAAAGGACATTATTCAGGGTTGGTTTGCATATTTGTGCAAGGAAAAAAAGGAAAGAAGAACAATAAGAAAAATTAGTTTCCTCGTGTTATCTCTCGTGTTTTTCTTAATGTTTAAACAACATTAGTAGTTAAAAATTAACAAAATATAGGTAAACTTAATATATAAGAAACGTAACTCATGAAAAAACACATTTTTAATTCATTTCTCACTATGTGTTATTTTAACTCTTATTTCCATCAATGTTTTCTTTATTAACCAAGCAATGGAACGTGCTTTTTCCTCTATGTTTAATCTTTCTTCACTAAATCCATGAACCAAAAGAACCTTACAATTTTATTTGGTGTGACCATCACATATGTGAAACGCCCACTATAATTTGAATATTTTGTGAATCCCACATGGGGGCAACAATAATTGAGAAATCATGTTGACCGGTGTAACGGTCACGTTGGATAATTTCTCATGAGAGAGTGTCTTACAATTAAGATCTCCAAAATATGTAGTTCAAGAAACACAAAATTTGAGTGAGATTTTTCAGACAACAATACATGATAATGGTTTTGCGTTTTGTGTCATCTCTAACATTGAACAGTACAATAGACACCATCATATGGCAGGAAGTGTATTGCCCTCCTCTGAATGCAGTTGAAATGAATCAGTTAGGGCCTGTTTGTATGTATCATGAATTTGAATGACGCCACTCACAATTTATAAACCATTTCAGCATAGAAATCCATCACCTTGAATGAGGTCAATGAGAAAAAAGATAGCTATATTAAAAGTTGTGCTTAAACTCATCAATTATGTCACCACATAGAGAAACGCAACGAGGTCCTCTAATTTACTCAATGAACAAATACACGATGATGAGTTTCTATATTAAAATCCTTTACACATCATGAACAATCCCGTTCAAATTCATGGACGTCCAAATAGGTCATTAAGGTCAGTAATGTGTGATTGTTACCTGTAACTGCACATTCAATTATGGAGGAAGAGAGATCTAGAAAAGCATCAGTGGGAGGATTGATGATAAGCCTTGCAACTTGAGAAAAGAAGTTCAGTCTGTAAGTAAATGGAACAAGGAACAACTCAGTCCCAAAAAGACAAAAAGATATTATATAGAACATTTCAAAAATCACTCATTAAAACCACTCTCTATGGGAAAGGAAAAAAATTACTAATAGCAAATTTTGGGAGAAAAAAAAAAAACTTACTTTTGGTACCTTTCAGATGCCCAAATGTTTCCCAATACATCTAAAGGACAAATGCACAATTTTGTATGGGATAGTTGGAAGTTAAAATTTTGTCACAAATAGACCAAGACAAAATGAACTAAAGAATAAATTGATGCATAAATGCAATATAGCCATGGCCATGAAACACTAAATGGTTATGAAAACACCATTTCAGCATCCCTCACTTCTTTAAGAACCCATAAGACGATAAAAACAATCAATGTTGTCAAATCGTGACTCTGTATGCCAAAATTATGAATCGTGAATAGAATCGAATTGTGAATTGTAAGATTCACTTTTTTAGAAAGAAAATAATAAAACATTTTTATATGCACATAAAACACATGTTTATACATATAACCTTTTTTTAAGGATGTGAAGCCCAACACTCACATACATGCATGAATGAGAGTAGGAACAATGCATTAATGACATTACAACTGATTTTTTCCAATAAAAAGATTGGCATTATTTTACTAGTCACATATTTATTTACCAGCAAGCATAAGCTTTATATGTAGAAGTTGTATCACAACTTAACAACCACTAAACTAATAGAAGTGAAGAATATAAGGGCATGAAACACAGGAAACAAAAAATTAATAATAACAAGACCACACCCTTTTTCTGTAAGCGAAACTCAAAATTTTTATGAATTGTATGAATCGTGTGAATAGAATCGTGAATCGTCCCGAATCGAATCGCCGATTTCCGATTCATAGGCATGATTTGAATCGTTCAATATGAGAATCGAATCAAATCATATGAATCGAATCATGAATCGTACAATTCTAACCACCATGGAACCAACATTGATATTTGATTTCCATGTTTTCATCTTATACATTATAGACATTTATGAGAACAATTTGCAGCCTTTCTATATCATACCTTCAAGTTTTTAGAAAGAATCGGTATAAAAAAAATAATTATTTGACCATTACATAAGAATATGCAATCAAGTCTTACCTTTAGATGCTTCATCCGGGGCAGAGATTAATGAATGTTTTGGCTATTCGAATGCTAATGATTTCTTGAGCCAGAGAAGAAGTCAATTGTCTTCAAATCCATCCAATATAGAGTTCACTCATGTCAACTTTGATCAAGAACGAAAGATCATCAACTAATTGATTGAAAGCAATGTACAAAAACTTCGAGCAAAAATTTCTCCACGTCTCATCAATTGAGTATTGGAATGAATACCATATTCTCATCATATAATGCTTTTACACGAAATCAAGAAGCTTGAAAATGCAACATAATAATAAATAAATAAATAAAAACAGGTTGAAGAATGGTTAAATACTTAATTATTAAAAGCGTTTTTATCAATGTACAACTTATTGAGTAAAGACAATATCCTGTTTATAAAAGCATAGCTGATAAAGATGAATAATTGTGCTTTAATAAGCGCTTGGCAAATCAACAATAGTAGTAAATTCATTCCTAATCTTATAAAAAATGAAATAAATCAAAATCTTTTGTACATTCATTTAAGCTCGCATCCTTTACATGTCCATTTCAACCATACGATGTTGTGATCATTCTTATCATTTTAAATCAAGCAAGCTAGTACTAAATCTTTACAGTTAACGCACAAAAGTAGACAAATGAAGAATAAGATAGAACACTATCCCTTTATTCTTCAGAAGGATAGTTATGTCGTTTTACATAGCGCACCATCTTGAAAGAGCCGACTTTGTGCTTGACCATAAACTTGCAATCTTCAGTAACCATTGATCCAAAAAAAAACAATAACACAATGCAACTGAACAGATATTGGTATTCTGATAAGGACTTTTTAAACTAATATCTATTCTGATCATATGGAGCATCCACATCTCTAGAAATCATTATTTGGGCAAAAGTGTCAAATCCACAGCAGTACCATCACTTGCTGACATATTTCTTACCTCAGTCATAAGCCTCGTAAGTTCTTTCGTGAGTTCTGTGTGAACATAATCAGAACGCTCCTTTGTGATCGATGATTCTGCAAATAGTGATTCAGTAAGTGACTGAAATTCCCGAAACCATTCATCATTCCCTCTATCTCTATGATTACTTTGATCATCACGAGGAATTAGTGAGCTCTCATGTCTCCATCGACCAAGGAAATACTTTTCGGGAAGTTGAAAGTAGTTTTTTACAATCAGTACACGAAGAGCGTGCCTGCATAAGATTCCCGAAGATTCAAATTCCTTGCAGGAACAGTGGATTTGTTCATCTTCAGGTATGTATATTACAAGACGCTCTCCGTCTATTTTCTTGAAGTGACGTACAATATATGAACCGTTGGACATTTCAGACGCAGCATATTGCATAGCTACCGCCAACTCATGTTGAAAGGCATTGAACGCAAAAGGGGTAAGAACACTCTGTGCATGTTCTTCAATCGGTAAGCATGTTCTTACGTGCATATATTGCATCTCTTCACGTTCTTCAATTTTGGAACGTGAAGAAATACCCACCTGCAAAAATTCAGAACAACCTTGATAACCAATATATATCAGATTTCCATAAAACATGGGTAATATGCAGCTTGTGCCCTTGAACTATACATCGTTTTGCAGTTAGGTCGCTCATCTTTCATTGTAGCAATTTGGTCCCTAAACTTCTAGGGCAATTGCAATGTCAACCTTATGTCAGCTTCTGTTTGAAAAGTTTAAGGGAACTTGTCGCATGGTGCAGTAAACACAGCACATGGAAGGTTGCATTGCAATTGGCTTAAAAGTTAAGGGACCACATTTGCATATGATGCAAGACCAAACTAGTGTACAGTTCAAGAGTGCAAAATGTATTTGCACATAAATGTATAACTAATAATTTAATCCACCACCTTACCTGCTCAAAGAAACTACGCAAACAGGTTTGCGCACTGAAGATTCCTTTCGAGAAAGCATCTACGGACTTCGAATACGAAGTTGTAGCCATTCTAGCAAGAAAGCAACCTCTTGTGTAGGCTAATGCCCAAGATGCCCGGAGAGAATAGAGTAATGCTATGTGTTTATCAGAACTAAGTCCAAATTGAGAAACCATCTGATTCCATTGAAATTCAAAATCCTCTGTACTTTCCAAATGACAGACTGCATCAAACTCGGATTTAAATTCAGCATACCTTGGCCCAACTGGAATAGAGAACCACCATGATATCTTGGGCAGAAGAGTCCATACAGATATAACATGTTTACTGTTTGGTAATTCACTTCTTATGGCATCACTAAGCCCAGGGTCGAGATCAGTTAGAATTGTCTGAGGACATCTTCCTTTCATAAAATGGACAAAAGTCTGATACAATTGAAAAAAGCAAATAAGACCATCACATAGAAAATAACAGGGTAAAATGAAAATTTCATCGTTGAACTATATACCAATTTGCAGTTTGGTCCCTCGTCTTTCGATTGTAGCAATTTATTCCTTCAACGTGGCCAATTGCAACGTCAACTTTCCGTAAAAAAAAAATGCCAAAAATTTGTCAAGCCATGGTGCAATGTCAACCTTCATGATAAGTTTCCTTCTCATTTACCAGAAGAAAGCTGACGGAAGGTTGACATTGCAAATTATCTGAAAGTTGAATGACCAAATTGCTACTGATGAAAGACAAGGGTGCAAAATGCATTTGACCCGAAATGCTATTACTATTTACAACGAATATAAAATGACCACCGAGGATTAGGGAGAACAAACCTGCAAAGCCCATGCAAAGGAATTAGTTGTTTCATCTTGCAAAAGAGCACAACCGAAGAAAACAATTTTCCCATGGTTATCAATGCCAAGCCACACTCCAAAAAGCATACCGTACGTGATCGACCGATATGTTGTGTCAAAATAAACTACATCGCCAAACATGGTGTAAGCATGAACAGAGTGTCCATATGACCAAGCAATATTTTCAACCATTTCATTCTCGTCCACCGTAACATCGTAAACAAAGTATGCATCCCCCTCTTTTGTGGCCCGGCAAGCCTCTAGAAGGTCCATTGTATCGTGTTCTCTTTTCTCCGTAAGTAAAGCATCATTTTCTTGAACAACTTTCTTACGATTTTGAACAAAATTTCTTACATCCCTCTCCAAAAAAGGCAAGTGTCCTCCTTGAATTCCCTTCTCCAATTCCAGTACCTTAACAATACGATGTATTGGAAACCCGGCTTTGGAAAGCAAAAGTATTCGTTCCTGATCAGCCTCCTGAATTTTTCGGTATGCGGGTAGGAGACGAACTTGGTCATCCTCCAACAATTCGTGATTATGCACATTACTAAATTGCACAACAAACCATTGCGAAATCCCATCAATAACCTCCTTCGACAAGTACATTTTCGCATCACACCCACACCGAACGGATTTCCTATCTCTATGGTGCTCCCCGGTAGGCTTTTTCCTTGGCGGGGCAAATCCAGAGCGATAACAAACAAAGTCCCGCTTATAAACACCCAATTGAGGGCTCAACCGTGACCGTTCTTTTCGAATTGAAAACCCATTCTTTCTAGCGAAATTTCCATAATACTCAAACGCATCGTCATCACTCTTAAACACCATTCCCACATAAGGGGAAACCATAGATTCGGACGACGACGATTCACTCTTTACCATTTGGGAAGCTAATGTTGTCTCCTCGCTTTCTCCCTCATATGTCACAAAACATTTCCAGTCCCCACATGGGCATTGCTGCCGCCGCATAAATATGTTTTTCGACGGTACTGACACCATTATTCCCCACTGGTTTTTGTCAATTCATAAGTGTATATATATACTAGCGGCGTGGCTACGTGCCCAGCACGCAGCTCAGTGCCCGTGGGTAGCTGTATACCTACGAATATCTGAAAGCTGTTAGTACTGATTGTAAACTTGTTTAAGGAATCGGAGTTTTACCATGCATCCAACATGAAAGTCTCTTGCTCTTTGAGCTGCATAATTGTCAGCCTTTGATCTTGTAAAGGGTTCATACCAAACAAAATCCAAGAGAATTCCAATCTTTACCTTTCGCTTTTCCTGTAATTATACATGCATAAATCAGTCAGCAAAAGTTCTCACTTTTATCCTCAAAAAGATTGATGCCAAGATGTTAAAAGGACTAAATAAAAAGAACCAAAAAAGAAAGGGGGAAAAAGGGGAAAAAAAAAAGAGACAAAAGAAGAAGAAAGAAGCTTACTTGATATTCTTTACGGTATCTCTGAACTGCAACTGAATGACATAAGATCAAATTATGGGCTGCAATGTAAAGCTCTGTTGCCGAATTTCCAACAGTGCAATTTTCGAATGCTTTGGAGCACCTTGTTGGTGCAAAAACCCAATTGTCATACCCAAGTGCAGCTACTACTCCTCTCCGGCATTATCGCCATTGCCGTGAAATCTCAGGGTCGGCTTTGATTTCTTTTGGATCTAGTATGTTCCTCCTCTCTTTCATCAATAGCTGAGAGTCGTGTAGTGTCTGGTGCAATGACGGTAGTGGTACATATAGGAGTGATGGGGTTTCCTTTCCCCTCTCTTTTCCCTCACGAAATCCATGAACCAAGCAAAGCCTTGGAGAAGGAAAACTAACTCCCAAGTGCTATCCTTCTGCTTAATGACAATAAAAATTATAATTGCCAGAATGTAATAGGAACTCAAAAAAAGAGAAAAAAAGTCACTCACAAAATTCAAAATATTATAATTCATTTTCTTTTCCTTCATGATTTCATCGTTAACCAAAGGGGAAAAAATTAAGTTAAAATTGAAAGGAAAAAAAAAACCATTCTATTAAATGTTCGCCTTTTCTTTCCATCACTACATCCAAGAGAATCAAACAGAGCCTTTATAATTTTTCTTAAAAACAAAGGGACCTGCTGAATTTCTCAACTAACAAATCCATTTGCCCAGCCATGGTAGGCAATAGTCTTTTCTAGTATGCACAAGCTTGCATGAGCATGTGCCCGTCGGTAAATGTGGGTTAAATTTGTGATATGTGTGCTTCTGATACATGTGTGGCATGTGTAAAAACTAGAGGAAAACATACAGGAATTAAGAATGGAAACTAATGTTCACCATGAAAAGAACATTACATATGAATTTCAAGAGGAGAGAATCAAGTAAAGCCACATAATAGTTCAACTCATAATAGATAAAGCTTGGATTTTTTATGGTATCTGAGAGTATTAGTAATTTAGCACGTGCATTCTAACCCAAAAAGAGAGATTGAGATATTAGGTAAAATTGTAGCTTAGTAATACAAGCTGAATAATATCTAAGAGTAGGGCTGTTCAAAAAAACCGCCACCCCGAACCGATCCACCGAACCGGACCGAAAATTTCAAAATAACGGGGTAATGGTTTGTGGTCGGTTCTGTGATAAGCAAAAACCGACTGGTAGGTTCGGTGGCCAGTAGGAGGATGTTGTGTACCGAACACGACCGAACTAGTTAATACTACTCTAGTTTAGCCGGTCCAGTCTAGTCAATAAGCATTTAATAAGGTTTATATTTTTAGGGAGCCGTGCTTTGGGGGACTCATGTCTGGCAAGCACATGGGTTTACTTCTTTTTAGGGGTGATGTATGTTGGGGTGAACGAGTGATGGTGAAGGTTTTCCACCTTTCCTTTAAAAGTTGAATCTGCGGAGTAAATGGTTGGTGGGGCGTCCTTTAAAATGTCAAAGTTTTGGTTGTGCATTAATGTTTGTCTTGTCTGGATACTAGATGGAGTGTTGGAGTTTTATTTCATTTAATACATTTATAACACTTAAACAACAGGTCAGTTTCTCTCTCCTCTCCCTTCTCTCGCTATGATGATATGAAGTAGGGTTATGAAACCCCCATCTCCGCCTCTACACGCAGTTACCACCACCACCCTCCTCTCCACCACAATCAACCACCACCCCTCTCTCTCTAAATGATCCACCGCCCCTCTTTCACTACTCAAAGGAGAATGAAGAAGAGCTCCTCATTGCTAGCAATGACTGCCCAGATTCAAGAAAATATCAAACAATAGTTTTTCAGATTTTCTCCTCCTTTCTCTCTTCTTTGATTTTATTCTTTACTCTTCTTTTTTTTCATACATTTGTCTTGAAAAGAAAGATAAGGGCCCATGTCAAACATACTTTCAGAGAGACAGAGAGTTATATATATATATAGAGAGAGAGAGAGAGAATATGACTGAAGTTTTTCTTACTTCCTCTTCAAACATCATTTTCTCAAACTCTCATTCAATCTCTCGTCTCTCTCTTCTACATCTCCATCCCTTCCACACCACTGAGGGAATCTTCTCTAGTACCCCGCACCCGGCCAAAATGGACCGTTAAAGCTCTACGCCGAACCCGACTATGTATTGGTCAATTTCGGTTTGCTGTTAAGTACAACCGATGACATCGGTTCGGTTAAGAATATGCTGTGAAACCGACCGAAATCGACCGATGTTCAACACTATCTAAGAGAGATGGAATAGTATCAAGAATGTGCATCTGTAAATAAGAGTTTCACCCCGGAAATATAACTTTAAACTCCACATTTTATCTACCATCCCATGTCAAAATGTAAGCAACAAAAACCAAACATGTCTCTCACATTTTCTTCATTTTCTATTATGTAATATTGGCAAACTTAACACATGATATATTTTAACATGTATGGGTTTGAATTTTTTAGTAATACCTAGCCTACCAAATTGCAACTCTTTAGTACTTTACATTTTTGTATGTTTGTTATTTGTTTCCACTCTTTAATACAGTGGGAACAATTGTGGAAGGCACTACAATTAGTAGAGGCAAGAAAAGAATATAGCACAACATTGAAGTTTTGAAGGAGTTTCTTCATACATTAGTGTGAAAAAAGAAAATAGCATTTCTAGACTAGATTTAATCCAATTGGAAGAACCAATTTGGTAAAAAAGCCATGCAGGCTTACATTGTGATGGTAGCACCAAAGACCAATTGAAATATATAATATGAAGACATCAAACAACTCCCTATACAACATTGCACTCAATACATGCATACTCAAAGATATATATATATATATATATTACAGATTAGAGACATAGATTGCCTCAAAATCGATGAAGTTGCCGGAAAATTCAGGGTTGCTTCTATTGAAGAGATAGTGCAAAAAAATGCTTGAAAATTCAGACCTACGTACAAGGGAGCCCAACTCTCATTTTGCCTTATAAACAACAGGATTTCATACTCAAGGTCATAATTTAGTGAAAATAAAGTTTTTTAGCATTCAAGATTAGATAGTGACTCAAAACAAATTACCAACATGAAATTGCTCATAGCTATATGCGCAATCAAACTCAAAACAAATCACTATACGAAATTACTCTCAAGGAAAAATCAATATATTCAAACACATACAACCCTAACACATCCCAACTCCTCTCTCTCTCTCTCTAAAGAATGAAACAAGAGAAATCGCTAAGTTCAACTACATGCAGTGAGAAGCGAAAATCCAGAATTCATAACTATTCATCCAATGTTCTAGAAATTGGTAGGCGGTAAGTGGGCGGTGGAGGGTGGGCTAGCGCCTAGGGGCCTAGGCGGGGACTAGGCGAAAAACTAATTTTTAAAACAAAATTAATAATATTTGAGACAATTGTCATCATATGAACAAAACTCACATTATCAACAAACAAAATTTCTAATTCATATCATCAAACCGACCGAAACTTTTCGGTGGTATGACCGAAATGAAACCCCCCACCAGGAATCACCAAATTCCAGTGCTGCTTCGCACGAAATGAAGTCAGTTTCGGTGTGGTGTGTGTGTCTGTTTCGTCCAACGTTGCCAAAGGAAACGAGAGTAATCATGTGAAAACAACTGAAAAGTAAGTGGGTTTCAAATTTCACTCAAATTTGGAATCAATCAAAAAATATGATGGGGAATGAATAAATGCAAATTGGGGAAAACCAGAGAGATTCTCTGAAAAAATGATGAAATTGACTTTGAGGGTTTTGGTTATAAATCACTACTTACCTGGTTGAGGAGTCTCTTCTCTTCTCCAACAGTCTTCGTCCGATCTGGACTAGGGTTTCCCCCTTGCAGTCACTCACTCTTCTTCTTCTTCTTCTTCTTCTTCTTGGCCTTCTCGCCCGCCCAGGGTTTCTGCCTAGTTGCTGGTTGGTCTCTCCACTCTCCTCTCTCTTTTCTTTCTTTTATCTCATTTACAGCCGTTTGGTACGAATGTAAAATAGAGTTAAATTAAATTGAAGAGAATATAATAGAAAAAAAAAAATAGAATTGATTTGTAATTTTAATTCTCATAGAAATGAAAAGAACATAATTGAAAAGAAATATAGCTATTTTCTAAAATACCCCTAGACCTTAAACTAACAGACTCAAACAGACCCTGAACTAACAGACTCAAACAAACCTTAAATAACCAGACCCTAAAACTAACAGACCAGACAGACGAAGACGACGAACAGAAGAACGACGGAGACGTAGAAGAAGAAGAAGCTGTGAAGGAGAAAGACGAGAAGAAGAAGAAGCCGCGAAGGAGAAAGACGAAGAAGAAGATGAAGTGAAAGGAAGAAGACGAAGAAGATTAGGTTAGGGTATTTTGGAAGAACACAGTTTTAGAATGAATTCTCACCAAATCCGACCAATTTTGGTCGGATTTCACTTTGGCCTAAAACTTGAATTCTCAAGCATTGACAAGAATTGGAAATCATTTCATTTCTAATTTTTGTGTCAAACCAAACACATGATTTGCCACAAACAAGAATTGCAAATCAATTCTTTTATAGTTTGTGGCATACCAAACGGACTGTTAGGGTGTGTTAGATAAAACTAGGGGTGGCAATCGTGTCGTGTTGGGTCATAATCGTGTCGTGTCATATTCGTGTCGTGTCATAATCGAGCCGTGTCAATAATCGTGTCATTTCTAAACGTGTCAAAAACCTAAACCCATACCCGTCTAATGCAATTCACGTGTCACCCATTTAACCCACCAACCCGTGTAATGAACAAGCGTTTTCTAATAACTTTTTTTTTTTGCTTGTATAACATGACCTATTTAATAGTTTCACTTCATGTAATAGAAAACCAAATATAGAGGAAAAAAATGAAGAGGAACGATTCTAAGAACACAAGTCTTTCGAAAAATAAATAAATAAATAAATATTACCTGTTTTTTTTTAAAAAAATGTATTAAAAAAAAGTTTATTTCCAAAAATACCCTTTATAATCGTGTAAATGGGTTGACCCAATTAAAACATGACCCAACCCGTTTATTAATCGTGTTAAACGGGTCGACCCGTTTATGACCCATACCCGTATAAGCTAAACCCAAACTCGTTTAATTAGTGTCGGAATCGTGTCGTATTACCGTGTCGTGTCGAAAATTGCCACCCCTAGATAAAACTGAAAATGAAGTAACGTAAATTATAAGCATTAAATTTGTAGTATTAAAAAGGGTGAATTACATTTTTGACCCTTATAGTTTGGTAATTGTGTTAATTTGGTCCCTATGTTTCTAATTTGGACAATATGAACCTTTGATTTTCAAACTTGTATCAAAACAGTCCCTTCCGTTCGTTGCCGTAAAAAACCAAACAGCTAAATGACATGTGCGAGTCACATGGTGGTGAGTCAAGGGTTTAATAGGAATTTTATTCCCTTTCCCGCCCAAATTAGCCAAGCTTAGGAGTTAGGGCTTATATATAATATATATCAACACGTATGAACTGACTCAACAGACAAAACAGAGGGAAGAGAAACGAGAAAATAGCAGGCGAAGCAAGAGAGCCCAGCTTTCAATGGATGCAATCTATTGCCATTGTGGTAAAAGAGGGGTAGTATGAACTTCTTGGACAGATCTTAATCTTGGGAGACGATTCATTGGGTGTGAGAGATATGGGGTAATCAGCTTGTGTAAAAAATTGCCTAAAATTTTGTGGCTATTATGTTGTTAACTATTGTTTCTTTTGATTTAATGCAGCAAAATGGTGCATGTGGGTTCTTTGATTGGTACGATCCTCCGATTTGTAATCGAGGAAGACAAGATATACCAGGATTGCTTCGGAGGCTGAGCAGAATGAAAAATCAAGTGGGAAGGGCATAAGCAAGAGAAAGGGTTGCATGGGCATGTCTTACTATTTCTTGGGTCATGGTTGGTGTACTTTGGTTGAAGACAACAGCTGGTGGTGGTGGTTTGGGATGAAGGCAGTAAATAATAAATGTTGTTTTTGGGTAGAATGTAGTTGTGTTAGGCAGTAGTAGTATTGGGAACAATGTAATTGGATGAAAAAGGCCCCCTTTTTGTGATGTTTGAACCTAAAATGAAGTTGTAGTTTCAGTTGTAAGTTCAAGCTGTAATTGGACTTGTCCAATTTGTAACCTGGAGGAATGAAAATCGAATTGCCCACAAACCATGTGGGCTTAGCCAAAAAATTCACTTCATAAATATCAAAATAGTAGCTTCATTCATATGCAAAAATATCATGTCCTTGTCTGGTTGGTTGATTTATATACAAAAAGCAAGTTGGCCCATCACCAAGCTACATTACATAACAATAGCATTTTAATGCACAAAAAACAAAAACAAAAACAAAATAACTGATAAAAAAAACCAGAATGTTCCCAAGATATATGCAGGCTATTGGAACACAAAAAATATAAAAGCATCTTTAGACTTCACCTACTTTTTCTAATGAAGCATAACTGACCGCTAAAATTTCCCTTCTATGAAACTTCTCATCAGATTGCACAATCTGAAAGAGCACAAGAGTGCTGTTAGAAGTGAGACTCAAATATTTGTACCACCTTGAACCGATGTGAGATGCACTTAAAAGTAAATGGGGTGATATTAAATTTATTGTACACATTACTTGATCTTCGCTCGAAGCATCAGCTGCAACTTTCTTCAACCTTTTTATAAAGGACAGAGAGCATGATTTCTCCTATGTGTTTTCATCTACAAAGTTCTGGTCCGAACCCTCTACAAAAAAAAAAGAAACAAATTGCGATCAGGTAAACAAGTAGCTTAACAGAACTCATGCCTAATAGAGAACGAACCTAAGGTGTCGACAAGAAATACAAGTTCTGGTGTGCTATTCACTCCAACACATGCACATTAGTATGTCATGATTTTCCATTTTACATAGAAAATTGAAAGGAAAAACAAAAAAGAACGCTAGCAGGTTAAGGATGAGAAAATTGAATGTTCAAAAATAAATTTGGATGACAAAAAGAAAAATAAAAGAATGAAAATACTTATAGTTTTAAAGTACACTTCGTAGGAAGTTGGAATCTTCTGTATAATTACTTGCTGTAATTGCTATTATTTTTGTTTATTATTTTCATTATTAATATTGTTATTACAATTATCTTGTGGGGTGGCAGGGGAGACAAGAGGGGAGCTTAAAGCAAGTGTGCCCATGTGTAGAATATGTTTCAGAGAAATGTTGTCACCAATTAGCATCAAATATGCCCAAGAAGTGATGTACTTTGTGCCGACGAAAGTGAACAGTCCGAAAAATGTAACAAAAATGAGATAGCAATGAAAATTTTCTCAAAATGGAAAGTAAGACCCAAATACGAATGTTGGAGGAATATTGGCTCATCAACATGGAAAGACACTATGAACTGCAAAGAAGATGATGCAGTAAACAAAACTTGTGAGGTAAAAAATAGTATTGAGTCATTAATATAGTAATAAAAGAAAGATGATGAATTGAACTATTCAAGTTTCTCCGGCCATTCAATATACAACTACCTTGCCGTTGTTTTAACTATAAGAGAAAAAACAATAAACAATGGAGTAAATGGAGTAAATGCATGACCTGAATGCAAGGAATAAAAAGGGGAAGATGAAAAAGATTTTAACTCGAGCTTGAATACCTTCAAGGATGTGATTCTGCCCAAAATAGTTGCTTCACTCATATGCAAAAATATCTTGTTCTTGTTTGGTTGGTTGATTCATATACAAAAAGCAAGTTGGCCCATCACCAAGCTACATTACATAACAATATCACTTTAATGCCCCAAAAAACAAAAAAAAAAAACATAATAACTGATAAGAAAACCGGAGTATTCCCAAGATATATGCAGGCTACTGGAACACAAAAAACATAAAAGCATCTTCAGCTTCACATATTCCCACTCCAAATTATTTCAGATACTAGTCTAATTCCTTGTCTTCGGACCTGCATTAGTTAGTAAAATAAGCTTAGTATTTCAGTTATGTCAAATTGAAGGTTAGGAGTTGCAAGTCTAGTGTACTCACTGGTAGTTTCTCTGGCCTTTGTCCCTGTCCACCTCCTTGTCCTTATCCTCCAGAGCTCTGCCCTCCTTGATTTGTGTTCTTGCAAGTTCTACAGTTATGCTCTATTTTCCCACACTTTTTACACTTGATTGAAGTGTACATCCTCTTTAACTTGGTGGAGTTAGTATTTTGTTTTTCATCCTGCTCCTTTCTCCTAGCCTTTTTAGGTCTCCCAGGTTGTGACTTCATAATGGGAGGCAGCACCTCTATCATACCAGTTTTAGGCCACATTTGAGGACCATTGAGAGGATTTATTATAGGCTCATAGGACCTTAGGAAAGTTTCCTTCTTGTAAAACACGTGGACATAATCTTCTAGCTGACGCTCCAAGTAGTATATTGATGATACAGCATGTGGACATGGTATCCTAGACAAATCCCAACTTCTACAGCTACAACTATAGTCATCCAAGTTAACTGAATATTGGTCTCCATATGGACACATAACCTGAAACTTGGTATCTCTAGACCAAATTGGAATGCAATTTGCGGATTCCTCTTTTATTTTCTCTAACTTCTTTTGAATCTTAGGACATATTGTTCCTTTGGAATCTCTCATCTTCTCCCTCTTTACTTGAAGCCTAGTCATTTACAAGCTCCTAATCCTCTCAAGCATAGTTAATATTGGTTTGTCCCTTGCTTCTAGTATGTACGCATTAAATGAATCACACAAATTGTTCAACAAGATATCACACTTGGAATAGTTACTAAAGTGGGACCTTGACCAATAAGTTGGAGACTTACCAGCCAACCAATTATATGCATCAGGGTCAAGCTTCTTGATCTCCCCCATTTCATAGTCAAACTTGTGGACTGTTGAAGCCATTGCAGCATTCCAGATTCTATCTTTTAGAGCCTTACCCTTGAATTTTTGTTTGAAATTGTTGCAGAAGTGTCTTACACAAAATCTGTGGTCACAATTTGGTAGTATATCTTGAAATGCAGGTATTAAACCCTGCAAAGCACCAACTATTCATTTTAGTTTGCCTACAAATAACTGATATGTTAATTAAAAAATCAAGAAAATAAATAATATGAGTGCAGTTTTGCTCACCCCAAAATTGCTCACCCTTTGCTCACCCCAAATTTTGAATACATATTTGAATACATTTCATTTTATTTTATTTGAATACATTTTTGCTCACCATTTTCTCACCCCTAAATTGCTTACCCTTTTCCTTTTTCTTCTCTAAACCCCAAACTGGTGGGGTCTTAATAGTTGTCAATTTCATTGTGCATGTTCCTTCATACAAGAATGTTTTTTCAAGCATAACCACTCTTGGATAGAGAAAATTTTAAATAAATTGAAAGAATAGTAAGATTGCTCGTCTGCACTATTAGCAATACCACTGATTTGTCCCTCCCCCCCACCCCATGTGTTGTATTATCAATTTACATATATGACATAATAGCATTGTCCTGAATTTCCAAAGGCCAATACAAAGGGATGTTTTTGAAATTCGTGGGGCTCCATAAGTAGTTCTCTGTGTTATATTACTTGGTCAACTAGATTAATATACTTAATCAGCATGATTTGTTGAATAAATATCACATGCCTCAACAGTTTTGGAAGTGATAAGTGTTTGTAGGAAAATTTATTGATACAAACCCTAGTGGTTTTGGATTAAAACCAAAGTAGTTTTCAAAGTTCCAACATGTTGGGACCAACTTGTAATATTTTGGGACCAAATTAATACAACAAATTTTGAATACATTTTTTATTTAATTTGAATACATTTTTGCTCATCCCAAAATTGTTCACCCTTTAGCCAATGGGAGAGGAGGGTGAGCAATTTTGGGGTGAGCAAAAATGTATTCAAATAATATACCTTTTGCTTATCCGAAATGAATGTCCATGCAAACTAGTTCACAATTCCAAGATCTTGTTGAAGTAAATCCAGAAACCACATCCATGAGCTCTTGTTTTCACCTTCAACAACTGCCCATGCCACTGGGAATATGCAGTTGTTCCCATCTATCCCCACAGCTGTTAACATTTGACCACCATAAGGCCCCTTGAGGTGACATCCGTCTACCCCAATAATTTGCCTACACCCAGCCAACAAACCTTGCTTAACAGCCCCAAGATAAACATATAGTCTCTGTTTGGTTGGAAAATTTATAAGTGTGTGCAAGCGTGCCAGGCAAGCAAATTGCCAATGTGTAAATGTGATTATCCAAACTGCGCCTCACCAAGCAAATTGTGGTGACGTTCGATGCCTTGAACAGGACTTTAATCGTGTAAAGATGTAGTTAATTGAAGCACTTCGAACTTATTCTAGGACAACTACTCCTAAATAAACAGTAAAGAAAGCAATAAAGTAAGAAACTACTTTTATTAAATTAAACAGACTACAATCTAACCTTGAAGATGACTTTGAAGGTGTTCTACTCCTAAAGTTAAGTATCTAGATAGAAATACAATAAATGTATTAAGAGATATATGTTGATGTTGATCAAAGGATCCCTTTTCGAACACAAACTCCTTCTATTATAGACATCGAGGCTTCTCAGCAACTCTATTTGAATGTTCCCTCCTCTTTTCAAGCTAAAAACTGCTTTCACACCTGGTATATCCTCATGTTGACACTTGTCATTTCAGTTATCCCACAATGATTGACATGTGCCCCCTGGCAGTTGATAAAACAGACCTGCAAACTGTTATAACTGCTCCTGAGTTGCTTCTGATTTGATCAACTTTTCTTCCACATTGTATCCTACGTGGCACCTTTACAATGGCTACATATTTTCATCACAAACATTACCCCCCGCGCCATTTTCCTTTTGGTTCAAAAAAGATAATGGTGATCATGATTAGATCATATTATGCAGTTGAAACCTTTCATGTAACTTTCTCATTGTGATTTAAAAGATCCAAACTTTCACTTATTTTCACTTAGACTACTGCATCTACCTTAATCCTTGAATTCCCAACTCTACTTGTCACTTCGAATCTACTTTGCTACTCATGTCTTCTTCTCAATCTTCGTTTGATGTTAGCTATAGCTTTCCTTTAGACCTTCCCGAATAAGTAATGCTGTCAACTAAACGTCCTGAAATTCCTCCCCGAACTAATTGGGATCCTCTTGAGGTTCCTCCTGAACCTTTTACTTATTCAAAGTGGGAAAAATGGCACACTATGCTAAACCGACCAAGTGCTTCTTCTTCAGGACAAAATTCAACTTTGATCCCTTTAAAATCAATCTACAATATCTAAACTTTCCCTCCTGCTTGGGAACAACCTATTTCCCATGGTGAAGGGGTAGGATATCATAAGGGCATGAAGCTCGAAACCCCAATTACAATACCTTCAGTTGTTCATCCAAACTTCGAATACCCTGAAGCTGAAGGTATTATTCAAAGTAGAGTCATAAAACCATATTATCCATTCTCTAACCAACTTTCCCGAGAACAAAATCTGTTGAATGCCTGGTTGATCTCCTCAACTAGTCCTCCTGGTGAGAGGCTTCAAAGAGGTAATATCTTAATTCCTCAAGGCAGACCCCCCATCCATACATATGTAAGGGCATCTCATAAATTTTTTTCTAATGAGCATTATTCCTCAACTTTCCTTTCTAAATGCAAACTTTTCGAGAAAAATTATGAAGAGAGAGTACTTCTCTTCGACCATTCTGTACTACGCTTTCCAGACACCAAAGTTCAAGTGGTAGATCCTACTGAAGATATTAGTGACCCTTTTTTTGAAATTAGACCAATTATGCAGGCATGGTCCCACTTTTGAACATACTCCACCCATTCTGTCACCTTCTCCTTGCTTGATCATCCAAGCCCAAAGGCTTCTGGTTGCCTTTTCACATCGTCCCTTCTCTATTTTACAAAATCCAAAGGCTCGAATTAATTTCAAATGGAGTTGCCACATCTTATGCCATGAATGGAGTATTTCAACCCTTGTTCGAACTTCAAACCTTGGCTTCTCATATAAGGTGGTATTCCCATCACCAAGAAAGTGTCCATCATTTGAATTACCTAATGGAATTTTATGAGAGTCTTAAGGAAGCACCCAATGCACTTCTCGATGAAGTCTCGGAGTTTAAGGAAAAATACATCTATGGTTGTGATAGTTTTGATGAAGAAAGCAATGTTTCTCACTATTCAAAACCTGACCTCGAAGGTCGAATTGCATATCTTAAAAAAGAATCCAAAGCTATTGGCATATCTCTTCGAGGCAAAACTTAATTAGTGAAGGAACTTTGAGGTCTTCGCAAAGCCTTGTTCAAGATTAATTCGCGGCTAAATCAGTATGAAGAACAGCTCAAGAAGGCTTACCTCACTCTTTGAAGCGAAGATAAATTAGCTCTACAAACCAGGAACCTATGCCTAGAAATAGAACTAGAAGCAGAGTACTTTGCCTATTATTGGGCTATGTTCCACAATTTAGTGACCTATGGGTTTCCATACTTTTTTTAATTATGTCTTTGAATTGTAACCGCATTTTCCTTTCAATGTAATGAATTATAAGAAATTCATGTTTCTATTGACTAGTTCATTCTGAACTAGTATGTCTTTTCCCTTGAAACAACGGTCCAAAAATAAACAACCAATTCTAACGGCTATTTTTTCAATAAATGCATCATTTCCCAAACGTCACCAAAGGCTATAAATAGTTAAACAAAAAGAAGACAAACCTTCTGACTTCTAAAAATTCGTTTTGCCTTCAATCTATTCACTTTGCACTCTGTTTTCTTTACTCATCGTTCTCATTACAATTTAATCACTTTGTTCCCAAAAATGGCAAAATCTGGTGACAATACTCAGCTTCAGAAGATCTGCGATGATTTTGAAAAGATTATTAGGGATGAACAAGACTGCTATGCGAAAGGATAAGAGACTTCATTAATCCACGAGATTCTTGTTCCTATAACTTTCCTCAACCATGAATCCTCTATTGCTGTAGGTCCTTGTCTGAGCACTCCTAGCTTTAAACTCCATGTCTACTATCCTAGATTAGGAGAGCAATGCTTGACTTACCAACAAGAGATTCCTACTCCTAAGTTAGAATTAAAGTTTCGACATTGGCCCAAACCTACAAAGGACTGGCCAGAATGGGTAGATAGGATTTTAGATAACAAAAGAGAAGTTCTGATCACCACGTGGATTTATCATGCTGTTAACCTTTCCAAATTTCCCATCGAAGAAAGCCCTAACTTATTAGCTGGAGCTCTCTATTTTTGGAACCCTATTTTTAATCATTTTCAATTTCGATTTGGTCCAATAGGTCCAACTGTCTTGGACATTTGTCATTTATTAGGATTTATATCTCACGGGGAAGATGCTCATCCTTATATGGCTGAATCTGATAGTCCCCCTATCAACACTGATTCCAAAATCACTAGGGTACACTAATTTCCTGACTGCCCACAGAAAAACATCAGGAGGGGTGATAGATAAGGAATATTACTGCTTCCTCTTATACTGGCTTTCGAAGCATCTATTCTGCACCTCCTCTCAAAGGGTTGTCCTCGAATTTTCCAATATTGCCAGAGCTCTGGCTGCTGGTCGAAGATTAGCTCTAGCCCCCTTTGTTCTTGGATCTCTCTACATATCCTTCTCTAATTTATGTTTTAACCCCTTCATTCCTACTCAAGGTGGTCCCTTCTGGATTTTACAATCATGGCTATATGCTTATTTCCCTGAAATTCATGACTTAGGACCTTTATCCAACACTGTGGCTTATGGAATCTTTTTTGCCTTATTACCAAGTGTTGAAAAGACTTTCAAAGAATCCCTCTCTTTCTTTTTCAATCTTCCTGCAATAAGGCCAAACAATTTGTTCCAACCATTCACTATCCTATATAACTCTGAAGACAAAACTCCTCTCTCTCCCCATTGGCTTTGTCAGATATTGGATAGAACAGCAAGTGCACTCGAACTAAAAGCTGCATGGAGAAGTTTCCTAATCAGTAGGGATTTGTTCTTTGGGAATGCCCTTAGCATCAAATCTAAGGGTGAACTATATCTTCCCAATCAGTTTTCGAGGCAATTTGGGCTCACTTAGTCAATCCCTTTCCCAATCAGCAGTCAGGCCAATATACTTATGGCTTACAAAACTCATTCGAAGGTACCAGATGCAGTGATAACTGCTGCATTGGCAGTTTATCAGAACAAAGTTAGCAACTTGGAGTTTACTTCTCTGCCAGTTTATACAACTTGCACTCCTACTTTTTCAAGTTGGTGGGAAAACCTAATATCAGCAGAGATGGACAAATGCCAACATTTGAGATACATTGATTCGAAACAAACAGGTAATCAAAATTCTAATTCATTGCTCTTCCTCTTAAATGATGAAAAGAAATCTGATTTATTATTGTTTAAAATTTACAACACAGGGGTGGCAATTGGAGAAAGCTCTTCGCCAACAACCAGAGCTTCGAAGGTCAAACCAAACGTTCCAATATCTTCAAAGACCTCAAAAACTTCAACTCCTGCTCCACCAACCTCAAAGCCAAAAAGGAAATTGGTCCTTCCAGCAGAGAGCTCACCTCTCACATCAGAGAATGTTGAGTCTAAAGGAGAAGAAGATGTTAGTCCTGTCCCTGCCTTAACTCGAAAGAAGAAGGCCAAGACAACAATTGAACCATCTATTGGTTCAAAAATCATCAAAGAAGTTCCCATCCTAGCAATTCCTCTTTCGAAGGTGGAACCTGAACCTGAATTATCACAAACCACTCCAGAACCATCATCTCAACATTCTGACATTCCAGAGGTTCGAAGATCTCCTCCATCCAGTACTCAACCTTCATTACTTGAGTACCAACCTATAGTAAGTTGTTTAAACTTTTCTGGTATTGATTTTTTCTTATGGACACATTTTAATAAAAATGTTCATCCTTTGTTAAACAGACTGAATCTGTTCTTGAAACTGAGGCTGGTCCTTCAAAGATCAGCACAAGTCCTCATCCTAAAGCTGCTTCAACATCTACTTCAACTGACCCTCAACCCATTCCTGGTGTTTCAAGTTCTGGGGAATTTCACATATCTCTTCCTCCTAATCTGACTCCTGAAGAAACAACATATTTCAAAGATGGTCTGAAGTCTGTTTTGAAGATGGGAGACACCACTGCGACCAATGTCCAAGAATTTTTCCAACAGATGACAGGTCAAAGCAAGCCAAAGGTACCCTCCATAGACCCAGTAGTTGTACTTGCCACATTGAGGCTATTCAGTAAGGTTTCTTTCAAAGTGTTCGAGGATAAAGAAGTGCAAAGGGCTATGAAAATTTTGTGCCAATTCATGCTGGATAGTTCATCCATAACTATTCTTGACATAGAAACCATCTCTGCATTAATGTCCACCTTTTATTTTGACTGCTTTTTACTAGAAAAGGTCATCGAAGAAAGGAAAAAACTAGAGGTTGACATGGAGTATACAACAGAAAAGACTCTCGAGATGGACCAATTGTTAGCAGAATTTGGTGAGAATAACACTGCAATTGAAAAGCTTTCTAGCAAAGTAGATAAACTAAAAAAGAAGCTCGAAATTGTAGAAACTGAACTAGCCAAGTTGAAGGTGAAGCAAGGGAATGTTGAAACAAAGCTACTGGCTCTGAAGACAGAAATTGAATCGAAGCCTTTGAAGAACCAAGAATCAATTTCAAGGCAAAAATTCATTCTTAGCCAGTCAAGATTATATACTAGATCTTGGGACAATTTTAGGTTGAAGGCCCAATTTATAAGTAAACTGGTATGAGAGATTGTACCAATAGGACTCTGCAATGTACCAACATTTGGTTTTTGTATTTTAATTTTGAATGTGGAATACATGTTCTTATTTTGAATGCTGCATTTCTTATTCTAGATTTCTTGCTTCCCAAATAGTGGGATAATACTGCTTAAGAAACCTACCATTGATTTTTATAACATGGACAAATCCATTCAAATTTCTTAAATGGTAAAATCCACCTTTGAAAACCTTGTGAATTTGGAACGGGCCTTCCCATTTAGGGGACCATTTCCCATATTTTGAATCTTTAGATCCAATAGGCAACATTGTTTTCCAGACCAAGTCTCCTTCATCAAAGGTGCTTAATTGTACTTTTTTATTATACCCCCTTGATTCTATTCTTTTCTGTATCAAAATATTGTTGAGAGCTTTGATTCTCTCTTCATCAATGTCTTCTAATTCAATAGCCATGGATGTTTGGTAATCATCCAAAGATAGTTGATTCTGCTTCATAACTCGAAGAGAATTAATCTTTATCTCAATAGGCAGGACTGCCTCATGTCCAAAAGTTAAAGCATAAGGAGATACACCTGTACTTGTTTGCTTCGAAGTTCTATATGCCCATAAAACTTCTGGCAAAATCTCATGCCATATCCTTGGATTATTTTTTATGACTTTAGCCATATTTTCCTTTATGACCTTGTTAGTGGCTTCAGCCTGTCCATTTGATTGAGCATAATATGGGGTTGATTTTGACATTGTGATTCCCAATTTATTAGCAAATGCAATCATATCTCCTTCAAATATAGATGCATTGTCAGATACAATGGTTTGAGGAATACCAAATCTATAAAATATGTTTTCTAGGAATTACAACCATTGTTTGAGTCACAGTCTGCATAGGTTCTGCTTCTACCCATTTAGTAAAATAATCCGTGGCTAAAATAATGAATCCATGACCCTTCGAAGAAAGAGGACTGATTTTTCCTATTACATCTATGGTCCAACCTCTAAAAGGCCAAGGTTTTACTACATATTTAAGGTCAACAGTGGGCAAATGCTTCAAGGGACCATGCTTTTGACATTCTTGACATCTTTTGGCAAACTCAATACAATCTTTTAAAATAGTTGGCCAATAAATGTTATGCCTTCGAAGTAACCATCTCATTTTAACCCCAGATTGATGGGCTCCACATAATCCCTCATGAATTTGAGTTATAGCTTCTATTCCTTCGAGGTTGCTTAAACATTCCAGTAATAATCCATCACTTCCTCTTTTGAATAATTTCCCACTGTATAAGATGTAATTGACAGATTTCAATCTTATACTTCGATCAGAATTTTCATTAAATCCTGAGAGATAATCTGTGATTGGCTTTCTCCAATCATCATGAATCTCTACATTTGAGATACCAACAGAAGGTAATCTATCCACCAATATTGGTAATAATTTCTTATAAGTAACTTGCTCCATCTCGATATCTTCAACATTTGTTCTGAATCCAGAGGCCTTCTGAGTCACATCATTGGCTTCTTCATTAAAACTTCTAGGAACATGCAGAAGATTCACATTATCGAATTTGGATAATAAACCCATTATAGTGTCATAATATATTTTCAATGTACTGCTCATACATTTGTATGTCCCATTCATATGATTTATAACCAACTGGGAATCTCCAAATACATCTACAAATGTAGCTTCAAGATCCAACAAGGTCTCAAGACCCATTATTAAGGCTTCATACTCAACTTGATTGTTGGTACCTTGATTCGAATCTAATTTGTAGCCATATTTGGTTTTGATCTTCTCAGGTGACTCAATGACTAAACCAATGCCTGCAGCAAATTCAGTTTTTGAACCATCAAACCATAATCTCCATGGACTAATGGTTATTTGTCCAATTTCATAATTTTTCTCTGTTTCTAGGCAATTTGGATGATCATCCAAAAAATCTGCTAAAGCTTGGCCTTTTACTGCTTTTTGTGGTACATAAAGCAAACAAAATTCTGACAAAGCTAGAATCCATTTACCAATTCTATTTCTCAGAATAGGTCGAGTCAACATATATTTGATTAAATCAAACTTAGCAATCACATAAACTTCAGTAGGAAGAAGATAATATCTTAATTTCATAACTGCAAAATACAAAGACAAACATAATTTTTCCATAAAGGAATATTTGCATTCAACAGAATTTAAAAACCTACTAAGGTAATACACAGCTTGCTCTTTCTTATCATCATTGTCCTGGGCTAATAAAACTCCAATCGATGCTTCTGCTGCTGAAATATATAACTTCATAGGTCTATCTTTCCTTGGAGGCATTAACACTGGTGGTTTCACCAAATAATCCTTCAAGGCTTGAAAAGCAGTGTGATGTTTATCTTCCCATTTCAATTCCTCATGATCCTTTAATTTCAATAAGGGAGAAAAAATCAAAGTTTTTCCAGCAGTATTGGAAATAAACCTTCAAATGAAATCAACTTGCCCTAAAAATCTTTGCAATTCTTTTTTGGTCGAAGGGGGTTTACTTCGAATAATTACTTGTGCCTTATTCTTATCCACTTGAATTCTCTTTTCATGTACCAAATATCCTAGAAAATTTCCAGTACTAACTCCAAAGGCACATTTTAGTGGATTTAACTTAAGTTTAAAAAATCTCATTCTTTCGAATGTTAACTTCATGTGTATAAGATGATCATTGAATGTTTTTGATTTAACAATTATATCATCTATGTAACATTCTAAAAATGTTCCAATCATGTCATGAAAAATAGCATTCATGGCTCTTTGATAAGTAGCCCCTGCATTTTTCAAACCAAAAGGCATTTGTACCCATTCAAAGGTACCTATACTACCTGGACACCTAAATGCAGTCTAATGAATGTCTCCCTCAGCAATACATATTTGATTATATCCTGAATGACCATCCATCATGGACATTATAGTATTTCTAGCAGATCTATCAATTAATAAGTCAACTATTGGCATAGGATATTCATCTTTAGGTGTGGCTAAATTAAGATTTCTGTATTCGATACAAACTCTTAATTTACCATTTTTCTTCATAACTGGAACAACATTCAAAAGCCATTCAACATACCTGGCAGTCCTAATGAATCTTGCCTTGAGCAATCTTTCAATCTCTTCTTTTGTAACACCTGTAAAATTTCTTCGTGAATAAAATGAGTCGCAGTATTTTTATGCGTATTTCTTTTCGGTACTATTGAATTTAGAGACCCGAACATATACGCGTATGTATTTAAATATGTTAATCAGACTGTAAGCTGCGAACCCAGATTGTATTGCACGTAAATTCAGAAAATATGTCCAAGTATTAGACTGCACGGCACGTGAATCGAAGCGACGACTATCCCTACACTTTTGGAAGCTCAGGTACCATAGGAATCTTTCCTTATTTGGTGTGTACTTGCCTAACCCACCCCTACCCATTGGGTAACAACCTTACCCAAGCAAGTCACCCCATAACCCACCGGACCAAACCCCACACACCCCCACCGCCGACCATTTCTTTCCCCAAGATCCTATTCCCATCAACCCCTCAATCACCTCATGTCTCCTCTTTTCCCTTTCAAACAGATAGTAAATCTGTATATATATATATACATATCTATGTGGGTGCATGAGAGTGGAAAGGCAGAGAGAGTCACCGAGGGTTGAGAGAGAGGAGACGCAGAGGTTGGAGGGCTCGCCGGAGACGGAAAAAGAGAGAGGAGACTCCCCTGAGGTAAACTTCACCCCCTGTTACTCCCACACACTCATACACACTCACACACCCTCCCTGGACCTCACCAGCAAACCAAACAGAGCCGAAGGCTCTGAAAATGGAAAATCTGCCATTAAAACTCCCTCACCGGAGCTCAATTGGTAAAACCCAACCACACCTCTTAAAAATTAAATCAAACTGACCCTTAGGATCCCAGGAGACTCCCCTTAAGGCAACATTTGATTTGGGACGCATATGATAGGTCATGCATAGCATTATTCCTTTATAACCGAAAAAGAATAATCAATTGGTAGGACCCTTAAACGAATCAACCACCGTTCAAGCTTGTAGTATGTGATAGAGGGTGCCGAACCGGTCATTTTGGCGTTGGTTTCACGGATTTTCATGGAGAGGGGAGAGAGAAACGAGCGTTGGAAGATTTCCGGCCAAAACGGGCCTGCCGGCGGCGACGTAGGCTCGCCGGAGAAGAAAAGACCCGTGGGTCTTCGGGTTATATCGTTTACCCGATTGGGTCGGGTCTTGGGTAATGGGTATGGGTTAGTTTGTTAGTTTAAATGGTTATGGGTTCGGGTTATAATAATTAAATGGTAAGCGGGTCGGATCTTTTAAGTAGGGTTATAGTTAGAGTATAAACGGGTGACCCGTGGGTACGGGTTCGGTTAAGGGTTAACCCGCGGGTTTACTGTTAATTGTTTTTATATTTCTAATTATTCTGTTAATCATAATTAAGGGTTATTAACCTGTTTTTATATTATTAATGATTATGTTAATTAGGCTTAGCACACTAATGACCCGGATAAGCCATAATTTACACTTTATTAATTTGTTAATCTAGATTAGTAAATTTATAATCTGTTTTTAGATTTAATAATATCTTAATTATTCTTATAACCTTAATTAAAGTTTTATTAGTCTATTTTTAATGGTTAATTATTCTGTAATTCCTAATTAATGTTTTAATATTCTGTTTTTCTAATTATTAATATATATTAACCTAGATTAGTATATATTAATCGAGATTAGTATATAACTATATTATTTATAATATATTTTGTATTAATAGATAAATATAAAGAATTATAAATGGTTTTAAAAATCTAAAAATAGTTTCAAAAATACTATAAATTATATTTTAATAAATTGTAATATTATTTTTATAATATCCCTATATTATGCAAATATAAATTATCTTTATATGCTATACCTATTATTTATTGGTTTAAATAAATAATAAGTAAATATTTCAAATTAAAATAATTAGGTAATAAATACCTAATGATCCCTTTCAAGTATAGGAAAATTCTATTAATTTTTCCTAAGGTCTAGTACCTCTAATATTGTAAATTACTATTTACGAGACCCTAGCTTTAATATTTTAATAATTATTAATTACTTATAAAGTATCCGTTTGGTTGTATTTTAATTATTTAAAATACCAAACGAGCACCGAAAATTATGAGAAAAATACCCCTAGCCTATTTTAAGGCCGAGTATTTGACAAAAATATTTATAAGGGTCAAATATCTCCCTAAATCATATTTTATAATTATGGGGCCCCGCATCTTATTATTAGACGATTTAAACTTCGGAAATTCGTAATAAATAAATCGTAGCTCAGAAAAATACGCGGTCAGTCCCCAGAGTCTTAGAATAATGCCTAGAACATCCCCTTAAAGTTTGGTGACCTTTCGACACGGTCAAAAATACAGCTTATCTTTAGGGCCCAAACTGGTATAGAAAACCAAGTCTTTTATGCGACGGACTCCGATTTGAGTCTAGTCAATGGCGTTGGATTCAGAATGATGTCTAGATCATCATGTTGAGGTTTAGGAACCCACCCGACACAATTACCATTATGCCCCTGAATTTAGTAAGCTTATTAATCAATGTTCTATGTAATTTTATACTTTGTAGGAACCGCTACGCTTACTGTTACGCACCCGCATCGAGGTGAGTCGTCCTAACTCACTTGGTATATTATAGAATTATTCTTTGATCATATATGTATGCCCAGTGCGTCCTGTGTGGACGATACTGATAAATATTAGTATTGTAAATGATGAAATTATTTCTTATATAATGACCGCATGTTAGTTAACTATACTCCATGCTTCGTTAATATTCGTTGATTTTCTCGTTTATCATAATTTCCCAATTTTATAGTCACATGAACATTCACATGAACATAGTCGAGTCATGATGTCCATATTGACGTCTGCATGGTTAGTTACAGGGACTAACCTAGTCATATTGTTATACATGTTGAGTGGACCGTAGTGGTCCGAGTGGTACAGTCAAGTAAATGGGAAAAACAATGAAACTGCTATAGGGCCCTGCTAGGCGACGATAGCCAGAGTTTCTATTTAAATCATTGAAGTTATGCATGAATTGATGATTGATACGCTATAGGACCCTGCTAGGCGATGATAGCAATGTATCCATCAGAATACAATAGTTACCTTTCAAATGCTATAGGGCTCTGTTAGGCGACGATAGCGCTGTAACTATTCTATTCTCCCGACAAGGTCACGAGGACCTAAGAGTCCAATGATTACACTATTTTAAAACCAAAATTTGCTATAGGGCCCTGTTAGGCGACGATAGCAACGTAATCATTCTACTCTGAGCTAACGGCGTTACACTAGTAATGTAACAAGTCACATGAGTCGGTTGTGGTGTCCATGGTCGAGTTAAAGTCGAATATATCGATAATGCATTGTGTCATCATTCTACCATGTCATATGCTTATTTAATGTTGGATCAAGATATTATCATACTAGTATATCCTTAATTGTATTAGGAGTGATCGGTTAAGACGATTTCACTTAGCTTCAAAAGCTAACGGCTCCTTCCCTGCCCTGGACATTTTACGTCTAGGTTATAATGAGGAGAACTACCAAGGTAACAATGAAGATGCATATCACTATCCTCAGGATAAGGACTATCAGGAAGGTGATCCTGAGGCAGACTATCAAGAAGAGTTCGATAATGAGGGTTACAGGTTTGCCAGTTAGAAGAAGGACCCTGGCCTACTTCTGCATTAAGACTTCTCTTATGTTTTAAGAAACTATCTTTTGGTTGATGTAATAATTTAAGTGGCGTAAATCGCCCAAACTTATCTTTTGTGGTTTTCATTTGGAACTTCTGTAATAGCTTAAGTAGCAAAACACTCTAAGTTCCCCCATGGATACCATTAGACGCTTTTGCAAATTCCTTACTCTGATATATATATACACATTTTGTTAGTATGTTGCACGGACAGGTCAGTTTTATGTAACTCGTCATTCCCTATGGGTCCAGAAAGGAAATTTTAAATTTTCCCTATTTTTGGCTACTCCGGGGCGTGACATCTTTAATCTTCATAGTGACTTCTGGAGTCATCCTTTGAGGTTGTTGCTTTACTGGTTTGTAGCCAGCTTTGATAGGCAACTTGTGCTCTACTAAGCTTCTTTCGAGTCCTGGCAATTCATCATAATCCCAAGCAAAACAATCTCGAAATTCCTTTAACAACTCGACCAATTTATACTGGTCACACTTCCCAAGTTTAGAACTTAGGTAAGTAACTTTCTTTTGTTGATCTGATCCTAAATTGACTTCCAATAGAGGATCCTGTGACACTTCTTGTATTGAATTTTCTGGAAATACAGACAATTCTTCCCTGCCAACATCCTTTAATTCTTGTGAATCTTCTTCAAAAACATAATCTAACCAATTTATGGTCGAATTTTTCTCAATTCTTGACTCTAAATCTGCCATCATTAGCTTTTGTAAGATAGTCGAATGGTCTCTTCTACATCTCCTATTTTCATAGGTGTATGAGTCATTAAATCATTTTATTATCACCTAATGGTTCCAAAGAACCAAACCACATTTCAGCCAAAATGTCCCAATTTTCTTCTGGAGATTCATCTTTTGACTCTTTAAGGTCAATTGGTTTGACATTATCTTGATACAATTGAGCTTCGACACAATTGGAACTTGTATGAAAAGGCTAAACATCAGCCTTCACTGTTTCAACTTCACAGTTTTCCTTCACAAGCAACAATTTTTGATGCATTGAAGAAGGAACACATTTATTAGCATGAATCCAATCTCTTCCTAATAAGGCATGATAACTAGGATTAGCATCTACCACAAAAAAAGCAGTTTTGGACTTGTTCGAACCCACTATGGTTTCAATGGGTATTACTACTTTGGTGTTTTTCTTATCACCAGTAAATCGTGATATCATAACGTGAGTTTGTATCAACTTTGCATTTTGTTTATTGATCTTTCTTAAAGTATTCTGAGGAATAATGTTGACAGCAGCACTATTATCAACCAATATCTTGTTTAAAAGAACACCATTTAAACAAGCCTTTATATATAATGGTTTAAGATGCTTAGTCATTTCTGTCGATGGTTCTTCGAATGAATAAACAAAATTACAATCACTAAAAAAAACTCGGGAAGATTTACCTCAGAAACATCCTCAGTAGATGCTTCCATTTTGCATTTCTTCATTTATTTGTTGATCTTCTGTTGCTTCGAAGATTTTTGGTAACATGAATGTGGCAGTGTAAACTTCCATTTGTTCTGGAAATGTGCTAAACTGAATAAGCATATTTTCACCCTTGGTAGTTTCATCTTTGAGTTTCATTTCAACATTTCCCAATACTTGGGATTCTACCACTGTCATTGCTTCATCCCCATCATCAATACTCATTGCCTTTTCCAATTCTAATACTTTGGCTTTAATAATGCTTTCCTCAGATATAGTATCAGAATCAACCTTTGTATTTCGATCGAACCTGGGATTAGGCCTCGAAATATCACTAAAATTCTTTTTGATTTCATTTCCTAACTCTTGACTTTGAGCCTGCATATTAGAAAATTCTTTCCACATAGTGAAATTCCTTAGCAATCTCCTTTGTTGAGTCATGTTTATCATAGGGACCATATTCTGGTTCTTTTCCTTGAGATGTTGCAGTACATGCCATGTATTCTTTTCAACATGAGGAGGTTTAATCATTCTATTTTTGTTTTGAGGGCCTTGTTGTTCCACCATATTTTTAACTCTGTCATCTTGCAAAACAAACCAATTTGGTACTTCTGATACCAATGTAGATTCACATGATTGTGATGTCTCACCAACTTCTGGTGATTCCTTCAATGCATCCATGTCTATCTCAGCCTGCACCACATGTGCTGGTACCAATTTTGACGGTATGAATTGAGTTTGCCTTTCTCTCTGCATCCCATAATGTTTCTTTGGTGCATGAGAGAATCCTGGCCTTACATATTGCATGTTCCTTGATGGTCGAACATAGTTACCAACATGGAAATTCCTTGAAAATTGGCTTTAAAAGGAGCCATTGGCTTTGAGGCATACCTTGCTGTCATAGGACCAGTATATGCCGAGGCTTGATGAATTGGTCCTCTAAACTACCCTCTTCCAACATTCATGATTGGTTGGAAAGGAGATTCACATGGAGTGCTCACCTTCTTTTGTTCGAACAAAGGCTGTTTGTTTTTCCTGCCTGTCTTGACCCCAACCCTTTCATCATAGATTTCAGCATATCTTTTCCCACAACCAATGCATAAATTCTTTGCATATTCATGGTTGAAAACTGATAACTCAGGTTTTTCCTTGTCAGTTCTTCAAGTCTCTTCATCTAGTCCTCTGACTTTGCATTTTCTCTTTCTTTGACCAGAGTTTCGAAGGAAATATCATGGACATTGATTGACACCTCTTGCACTGTTGGGAATGGATCTTCATCAACCCCCATTTATTTTTCAGGGAATTTCAATTTCTTTTTCTTGATCAGATCTTGAATCCTGTCTCAAAAAATAGTACAATTATTAGTTGAATGGGTCCAAGAATTATGTCACTTGCAATATTTCTTACCTTTTAATTCATCATTAGAAGGTAATTTTGTCCCATCAGACAATTTGATGATTTTCCCTTCTAATAGATGATCAAATATTTCATCCAATTTATAAACATCAAATGAATATTTTTTGAATGATCCTTTAGATTTGTACACCTCAGCAGAAATATTTTTCTTCACAAGACCTTTACATGTAAAAGGTTCTTTTCCTATTATTTCTACAACATCTATCTCATAATTAGGATCCTTATAATATGTTTTTATTGAAGAAGCATTCCTTTCATTTTCTTCTTCCAATAAAGCTTCATATCTAGAGACTCGAGCAGTTAATTCAACAAAATCTCTAAACTCTATAGCATCGAATTTCTTTTTAAGCCTAAATTTGAGGCCATTTTGGGCCAACTTAACAAATTCAGGTTTAGGTAAAATGATTTTACACTTTGTTCTAGCCCTTTTGAACCTATTTATGAATTGAGTAGCCTTCTCATCAGGCTTTTGACATAGTCTGGCCAAGTCAGCCATTGATACTTCTGGTTCTGTCTGGAAAAATTGAGTGTGGAAGGATTCTTCCATCTGTGCCCAATTATAGATCGAATTAGGGGCTAAATTAGTAAACCAAGTGAATGCAGTATCTGTTAATGAACTAGGAAACAAACGAAACCTAAGATATTCATTATTTCTTGCATCAGCACACTGACTGATGAGTTTTGCTACATGTTCAACTGTGGATTGACTTCCATCTCCAGCAAACATTGCAAAGGTAGGGAATTTAAACCCCCTAGGGAATTCGATCCTATCAACCCAGTCAGGATAAGGTTTTCTGTAAACTGGAGTTTGTACCCCCCGAGCCATGGTTCCACAAACCTCGTGGATTAAATTAATCATGTCATTTCTATTAACCATATTAAATGGTTGTTGATGACCTGGTTGACCCAAAAGAGGGTTCATTGGTGGTATTGGAGGTAGTTGAGGAATATTATCCATCCTCCTAGGATTTTCATTCCTTCGACCAACTCTTATTCCAGTAGGGTCTGGTTCGAACATAGGATTGTTGTTTATTCTACTATTCTGGCCTGTTACGTTTTCTCTAGGCCTTGGTTCTTCGCTATTTACTGATCTATAAACATAATCTTGACCACTCACATGGTTCCCTTGCATCCCTTCAAATACTGGAGGAGTATTATTAGGGACAGACATATAAAAACTTTCTTGTGAGTTAGGCCTAAAAGGAGGCCCATTTGCATGAGTCATAGGATTTGGTTTAAATAAGCCATGGGCATGACCTCTTTCATTCTGTCGAATCATAGAAGGATTTCCATTTGGCACCATTACTGGTGTAAATTGTGGTATACTATTGTTAAGGGAAGTAATCAGAACATTAACATTCTGAATCATATTTCCCAAATGATCAAATATTGGTGTCAATTGATTCACCAAATCATGTCGACTTTCTGAACCAACATTTCCATTATTTGGAATTGAATTTAAATTTCAACTCCTATTTCTGGGTTTTCATTGGTTGCATGATTCCCAGTATTGCTGCTCTGAGGATCTTGGTATGGAGAACCACCAGTTTCAGCAATATTAACACCAACATTGGCGTTATCAACAGACATATTGCTTCGAAGGTTTCTATTTGCCATCCTTTGACACTAGTGTCCCACCGGGGGTGCCAAAAATGTTTGGTTGAAAAATTTATAAGTGTGTGCGAGCGTGCCAGGCGAGCAAATTGCCAATGTGTAAATGTGATTATCCAAACTGCGCCTCACCAAGCAAATTGTGGTGACGTTTGATGCCTTGAACAGGACTTTAATCGGGTAAAGATGTAGTTAATTTAAGCACTTCAAACTTATTCTAGGACAACTACTCCTAAATAAACTGTAAAGAAAGCAATAAAGTAAGAAACTACTTTTATTAAATTAAACAGACTACAATCTAACCTTGAAGATGACTTCGATGGTGTTCTACTCCTAAAGTTAAGTATCTAGATAGAAATATAATAAATGTATTAAGAGATATATGTTGATGTTGATCGAAGGATCCCTTTTCGAACACAAACTCCTTCTATTTATAGACATCGAGGCTTCTCAGCAACTCTGTTTGAATGTTCCCTCCTCTTTTCAAACTAAAAACTACTTTCACACCTGGTATATCCTCATGCTAACACTTGTCATTTCAGTTATCCCACAATGATTGACATGTGTCCCCTGGCAGTTGATAAAACAGACCCGCAAACTGTTATAACTGCTCCTGAGTTGCTTCTGATTTGATCAACTTTTCTTCCACGTTGTATCCTACGTGGCACCTTTACATTGGCTACATATTTTCATCACAAACAGTCTCTCAAATCTTGGGTGAACTCCATCCCCATCACTATAAGACACTTGCATGACCATAGTTGACCCAGGGTTTGTCCTTGTCACGCCCCGGAGCAGCAGAAATTAGCAGGAAATAAAATTTTCTTTTCTGGGTCCGTAGGCCATGACTAGTTACATTAACTGATTGTCCACAAACATATTAGATAAATAAAAGAGTAACTTAATGGAAGTGCAAACTGAATATATACATCAACAGATTACTAGCTTACATCATAGTTTGTAGTTATCAAAAGATAAAGAACAAAAGAGCTTAAGGCGTTTAGATGCCGTTTACAACTTAGCACGAAAGGACAAAAGTCTATAAAGAACAACTAAGTCTTCTTTCTTGAAGCCGCGCCTTTAACTGGCGTAGTCGTGACCTTCAGCATAGTAGGCTTCCCCTTCGTAGGCTCCTTCCAGATAGTCCTCCTCCGGACATTCATATCCTGTATAGTCTAGACATGGGAATGTCCAGGGCGTAGTATGCCGTTAGCTTTAATAAAAGCTAAGTGAGCGTTCTAACCGAACACTCCTAATATAAAATATGTATCCAAAAGTACACAATGGCTGGTTACAACGATTGAATGAATTATAATTAGACCGTGCATGAAACTATGCATCATTGATATATTCGACTTCACTCAACTTAACATCCGACTTACTTAACTTTGTTACATTACCAGTGTAACGCCGTTGGCTTAGAGTGACTCGCCCAGTGGGTCGAGCTATGGTTACTTTACTATCGATGTCTGCCCCTCCGTGGCCATAGTAGTAATCTCGCTTTACAAGCTAGCCATGTACTCTAGGTCCTCGGGACCTTGCCTTATGAATATCGTCGCCGGTTTGCGAAATGGTTACTTTACTAGCGTTGGTCGTCGCGACCGCAGTAGTAATCTCGCCTTACAGGCTAACCGTGTTTATTCATTTCTCGATGTATTCTTATCAACATGGTTACTTTGCTATCGTGTTTGCCTCTCCGTGGCCATAGTAGCAATCATCGCCGGCATGCGATCCTGTAATTCCATTTGACAGTACCAACTCACTACATATCAACTTTCGAACCTCCGCAATCGATTACACGTACTTCCAAATGCATACGAACTTGGTCTCCGTGACCGTTCGACTCTATACTCGTACACGTCGACTTGACGTTACGACATCGACTTCTACATGAGGTGTATCATATGTTATGCACGAGGTACAAGTTAATTAAACATGTACTATTTTATTCTAGAAATAACGTACGAATCCGAAATTCATAGTACTGCATATTAAAGCATGAGGTTAACTGGAATAAATAATAATAATAAACAGAAAGAATTACCACATGTTAAAGCATGGAGTTAACCGGACTGATAATAATAACGAACATAAATATTAATAATAATAATCATAATAATAATAACGGAGATAATATGTTTGGGGTACAACATATTAACATGAGGTTAACCGGAAAGTGATATCAATAATATTAACAATAATATTATTAATATTAGTAATAATATTAATAATTGTAGTGGGATAATATGTTCAGGGTACAACATATTAAAGCCTGAAGTTTAATTCAATAATAATAATAATAATAATAATAATAATAATAATAATAATAATAATAACAACAACAATAATAGTATCATTATTATTAATGGGATAACAAAACGGACATTAATATGTTCAGGATACATATGTTAATTACAAGGTTAATTAGACTACTGTAATAATAATAATAATAATAATAATAATAATAATAATAATAATAAGCAGAAAATAATAATCATAATAATAATAACAATACTAATTATAATATGGCAATTATAATACGGACCTAAATTTGGGACACCACATGTTAAAATATGAGTTTTAACTGCTAACTAACAAGATAATAATAATAACAATAAATAGTAGTAGCAATAATAACAATGATAATACGGACCTAGATTAGGGACACCACATGTTAGGCACAAGATTTTCTAGAATAATAATACTAATAATAATAATTAGAAAATAATAACACGGACATTAATCTAATGTACCAATTGAGTTAGGAACTCACCGTGGGTACGAGGTCGCGTTGTGGCACAAGGGGGAAGCTTTCTTTTTCTTCCTTTTCTTTTCTTTCTTCTCTCTATATTTTCTAAACCCAAATGGGTCACTATATATAGGGGTGGGGTGGGGTGGGGTGGGGTGGGTGGGGTGGTTTGGGATTATATGTATATATTTTATATAGCACACACACTTGCACAAAACACAGACATTCAATACCACACACACTGCCATACACCACACACTGCACACACATACACTATACATGACACACTCATGCACACATGCACTCCTCACACACAAACACATGTCACACTACATACCTACACCCATCACTATACTACCACCCTACAACACACCTCACCACTTCAAGTCGGCATACACACACACACACACACACATGCTAGGGGTTGTTTGGGGGGTTGGTTTATGGTATAAGTAGGGTTGGGTAATATAGGTATAATTATGGGTTCAGAATTAATACTAATTGCTGTGAAAATCTTTAAAATACTGTTCGGGACTGGAAATTATATTAATAAAAGATAATAAAAATTACAGGTATTACAGTCCTTTTGATCTCTTCACAATAATCCCAAAGTTTGTTGTACTGCTCAACATGATTGCCCTCAATTATTAACATTGCTTTCCTTTTGGCTCTATAAACCTAACTTCTAGAAACATTCACAACTAAATCCTTCCTAATTGTTTCCTTGAAAGAAGACACTAACCATTCTGGGTTGGTTCTAAAAGATTCCACATTTTTAAGACAACCAAGTAGATTGAACATGCTTGTTGTTAAAGTTCTTGCTGCATGTATGTTCATTCTCGTAAGTTTTCACTTGTAGAGTACTTTCATCCTGTATCACACTTGCAAAAATAAACCAATTGCAACCCTCTTTGCATTTAGCCCTCACTCTTTTCTTCTCATTTTTCACAAATCTGATTTATTTCCCTTTTCTAACTACATACTCGCGCACAACTTCTTTAAACTCCTTTGCTGATCCAAATAACATTCCTATCTTGAACTGCACATCATTCATATCCACATCAGCCCTAAATTCTAGGAATTTTTGTATTCAAACTCCTCCCCTCCTCATCAGAAGACCCACCACAACTAATTAACTCATCTGAAGGGGCATAGTCAGAAAGTAACTCTTCACCAACCTGGTCTATTACTTCCTCATCCCCAGCCAAGTCACTACTCTTTTGAAGATCAGTCCACTCAACATTCTTATCTACATGTGTTTCAAACAGCTGATCATCATCCGAATCATTTATACAATAATCACTATCATAAAAGTCGTCATCTGAATCAAAGTCAATTGGCCTACTAGGATTCATATTATGGTGTTTAAGTTTATTTTCATGCACCTCACCTACTAGGGTATGATCATCTGATAAATCAATAAAAAACAGATGAACCACCTTGGAATGCTTGTGAAACAGTCATGTGTTCCAAGTAGAGTTCTAAAACTCTACATTGTGGAATAAGTTTCATACATTCCATCACATCGCCATCTATTTTAACTAGCTTCAAACCATTGTCAAGTTCCATCCCAGGAACTCTAAAATGGTAGTTTATTATGCCTTGATGACCAACTTTCTCTGTCATGTCACCTAGCTCAAGTAGTGACATATGGTCAGGATGACAATAATCAAAATGACTGATTGTCCCTCCCCTGTATAGCTTCTTTGGTGTGCTTCGAAATTCACCACCATGGTGTATTTCCATTGTAAAGTATTCAGTGTTGTAATCTGCAACAAGAAAATAGGCAGGTTTAATTAAAAAAAACCCACTCGACATTGTTCAATTTCTTTAAAAACAATATCAAATGTATTTAAAATCCACTTGGGACCATACATTTGAACCCATTTGATTTAAAAAAAAAATCACAGATGTGTTACCATAATAGATTGATTGCCTCCATCACAAGTGTTGAAGGTCCACAACCTCCTTGCGATGCTCATAGCTTCTTCAATCTGGTAATCTGGTACCCTAATCTAATTCTAGTACTGTTCAGTTCATACACCAGAAGGGACTGTTCATCTCTTCACATATATATATATATGTATTATAAGGTAGGATGAATTGGGCGGGGAAGAGACTGTTCAGTTCATACGTGTATATATTATATATATGCCCTATGCTTGGCTAATTTGGGCAGGAAAGGGAATAAAATTCCTATTATACCCTTGACTCACTACCATGTGACTCGCACATGTCATTTAGCCGTTTGGTTTTTGACGGCAACGAACGGAAGGGACTGTTTTGGTACAAGTTTGAAAATCAAAGGTTCATATTGTCCAAATTAGAAAGATAGGGACCAAATTGACACAACTACCAAACTATAGGGATCAAAAATGTAATTCACCCTATTAAAAATAGTATATTCAGTAATGACATAGATTATATTCAGTGATTATTTCCAGTAGAAAATTTTCACTTATAGTTTTCAGTGAGTTTTTGGCTGCTTTTTCGATTAAGTTGAACGTTATCAAACACACTGAAAAAAAAAGTGCTAAACATTCTCATTTTCAGCACTTAATTGGGTTATCAAACACACCCTTAGAGTTGTATTAAGTGGTGCATTACACTATTTAGAATTTTATTTAATAAAAAAAATGTTAACATGTGTCGCACATATTAATTAGTTTAAAGTACGGATAAAAAGTTAAATTTGAATCTCGATCATTTATGGATAAAATTTCATACACAAATTTTATACAAACTTTTGTGCACAATCCACAAAAGTGTGTCTATCTTTTCCCCTATGTCGTCATGTGATATCAGTAGACCCCACAGTGATACATGACAGAGATAGACATACTTCTGTAAGTTGTGCACCAAGGTTGTGTGAAAGTTGTGTGTGAAGTATTCCTCATCATTTATTCCTATTTCTGACAATTTTTTACTCCTTAAGATGTGCCCTTATGTTAATAGAACCATTTAATTAATTATGTATCTCTTACATAGGGTTTTATTAATTGGTTTATTTATTTATATTAAAATGTTTTAGCTTATGAGAACAACATGAATGGTGCTGCTACAAAATGAGAGGAATTCTGTTCACATACCATTCGACTGGTTGAAGATACCCCTACCACTGTAGATATAATCTCATGTGGTAGGGTACACACATCCAAGTTAATAACATTCTTGTGGATATCGCAGGTTGACTTACCCACAGCTTTTCAAGATTCCAAATATTTTTCCAAATTTCAAATTCAAAACAAATGAGTCGCCACTTAATTTTTAAAAGGAAAAATTAAGAAACCATTTTAAAAGCAAACTGATCTTTTGCGAAACCAAAGATTAACTAGGTCCGGGGATTATGGAATGAGAGAGGAAGGAGCCCGTCGGACTAAAACACCCTCTCTCACCCTATCTTGCGATAGGCCTCTACTCAACATCCTTTTAATCAAATTTATTAATCTAAGCATGCCCTCAACTAATACATATATACATATACATCACAAAAGCATGTCCAAAGGGTGTAAAATTGCAATTGACAAAATACCATTCAAAAGCCACATAATTCAGGTAACAAGCGATATGATATGCAATAGAGGACAAGTGAACTTACCCGAGATCCAACAGCGATAATAAACGTGCAATGCATGCGAATAAAAGAAAATCCTAAAAAGAGTCTCTAATCATATATACACATAAGGCAAAACCTAATTCTAAGGTGTCGCGCATTAAGTCAAAAAATCAATAAAAACAAGAAATTAAGATAAACTAAAGAGGAGTTCTAGAAATCGTACCTTAATAGCGCTACAAAACAAAGGGTTAGTCCACATGATATGCATAACAAAATGACAATCCTAAATTTCTAGCTTAAATCTATCTAATGTAATTAAATCCAAAGCAAATAAGTCTTAATTACAAATGTTGAATCATATAGATGAATATGTACATGGACAAGGATAAACTATGAAATACTCTTAAACTTTGAATTCAAGCTCAACTAATCATTATTAAAGCATGGTTTAAGCCTTAGATCATAGAAAAGTCATTTAGACCCTTATTTACAAAGTAAGTCAAATGTGTCATAAAACTCTGAAAATTGCAGAGAGCAGACCAGAACTTAAAAGAAATAAAAAGCATATCCCCATGGTTTGATCTTGATGATTTTTGGACTCAATATGCCTCTGTGAGTCTAGTTTTCAAATCAAAAAGAAAATCAAAGTTCCAACGGTCGGATCTCCGGGAATATGCAAAATACTAGACGTCACTCAGCACTTTACAACCTTCTGTCCAGAATTCTTGCACGATTTATTAAAAATAGCAAAAAAATCCGAATTGCTTTGTTCTTTTTAGGGTGACTTCCTAACACATTAATCTTCATAGAAAAAATTATTTGGAGCCATAAACACTTTATTAGAACTCTGATTTAATTGTTTCAAAAGAGTGTCACTATTCTGAAACTATTCTGAAATTCTGGACAGATTGTATTTGTGTCACAAAACTCATGATCAAACCATGCTAAACGTGAAACCACCTTAAAACAAAAATTACAGAGGTAGAATATTGTGTTATTGACACTTTCCCGTTGGTTTCACTTGATTTCAACGGTTAGATTTCGAACTAAAAATCTTTGATCAAAAACAGTTTGTGGATTCACTGTTTTTTTACTTTGCTAGTTCAATTTTTATTTGGTAACTCCAACTATTAAACCATGAAGTTGAGTTGAACCAAACCACTTCTCTTACCATTTGATGGCCATTAGAGACTATAAACCTTTATTCTTCATAGATTTCAAATGAAATATGGATAGACTTCATGAAATCTACAAGATAAGGAATCTAAACCATGGAGATGAGTTTAGACTCAAAACTACCTTTTCCTACCATTTGATGGTCATTGGAGAAGGAGACATGACTATGACTCATGAGTCCTAAAGGAATATAGGAGGGATTCCTCAAGACATCAAATTTAGAAGATCCAAGTCATGAGTATGGACTTGGATCCTCTTATGAAGTGGTGATCAAACTTTGACTCCTATGTGAAGCACAAGCCTACATGGGATTCAAAAGATCATGCTCAAAAGATCAAAAGAGATATTGAAGATCTCCAAGACCTTCAAGAGAAAAAAAATAAGCAAAGAAAGTGGAAGAGAGTAATATGGAGACAAAAGAAACTCCTAAGTTACTTGATAAACAAAAAAATAGTGAAAGATTCTAGGATTAGAGATTTTAAAAGAAGAAAGAATAAGCCAATAATCTATGGTTAGAGGATCACCTCCAAATTATCCTCAAAGTTTTCTTTTCTTTGAAGATCTTCCAAGCTCTTCTCTCTAATTCTCTAAACACTCTCTTTTCTCTCTAAAAATGTTGGTGTAATGGAAGTATTTTTTGTATAAGACTTCTCTCCCAATGTGTTTTTTTTTGGTGTTCTTCTTGGCCTCTTCTCTTTTAGGAAGATCCCTTCTCTTTTATAAGCAAAATTACCAGGTATTTTTGGTGAATTTCGGAGCAAAAAACAGGTGTAATTCCCTCATTAGTTGGTACAATGTGTACTTTCTGAAATTATGCAGACTACTGTCCAGCGCGGCAGTCCAGATACTGACGCGGCAGTCCGTGACTGCCGCTGCGACATTCATCAAATGCCGTTGCGGCACTTCATGACTGCCGCGCGGCATTCACCAAATGCCGCGGCAATTAATGGATTGCCACATTTTTGTCAGTCTTACTTTATCAATTTTTTGTTCTTATTCGCATGCGCATACGTATTGCTCTGCAAAATACAGACTTTAAAAGCAAACGGCAGTCAGAAACCTGTAGCGGCACTTGGTGAGTGTCGGCACGACACTCTGTGACTGCCGTGCGGCAGTCACCGAGTGCCGCGGAAGCCTGCCGTGTGCCGGTTTTGGCTAAAATTCCCCTTTTAGGTCTTTTCTCTTTTTGAAACAAATTATTTTTGAATATCTTTTCCAAAAGTTGTGTTTTATATCTGAATTTTCCTAAATACCTGGTATTTCCCTCTTTCTGTGAAATTTTATCGCGTTTTGGAGAATTTTCTGAAGAGCTTGGAATACTTCGAATTTTTCGGTCATTGTCATCATTGGACGTGGAGGTGACGCTCTCCTAAATTCGATGGCCGGTCAAAATTGGGGTGTCTACAATTCTTTTATTTTATTTTCCCTCATAAAATTCAAGAACCAAACAGAGGCTAAATTGAAGATTTCTTCATTCCACTCCAAGGAAAGACTTGATTTTAGGTAGTAGCACTAAATCAAGTATTGCTTTACTAGTTCATTTCAGTTTAATTTTATTTTTCTCATTCTTAAAAGGGATAATTAGAGTTAAGTCCCTAGTTCTGAACTTAAGAGTCTAAAGTACCTTAAAATTTTACAATTTTGTGAAAAGTCTCTGCTTACATACACTTTTGTGAAATTGTGAAATTTACAAAAGTACTTTTGATAAATTAGTAGTTTTGTGAAAATTTAAAATATAAGTGCAGTGTACATATATAAGTACAGAGACTTTTCACTAAAGTGGTTTATTGTTGGACCTATGCCTACACAAGAACCATAAAACTGCCCTTATCACTAACTAGTCCTTATAAAATTACTTATTCATACTTAAATTTATAATGATCATTTTCAACAAATTTAATATTTTACTAAATTTAGAGTCTTCAAAAAAAAAATATGTATATATATATAATTTTATTCTGGTTGTAGGAATATCTTCAAAAAAATAAAGATACCACTTTACAACCAACTGAAAAAAAACAAATAAATAAAAAGAAGCTAGAACGGGATATTGGTTGGAAGCATGGGGAGCAAGTAAGAGATAATCGGAACCATGTTCAATGTAATTACTGTCACCAAATAATGAAAGATAGCGGCATGTAATGTCTGAAGCAACACTTTGACAGCTTCATTTGCTGCTCAACAATTTGGGTGTAGTCGATGAGATTATGAGAGGTTTAAGACTGATTATAAGGTATGGTTTCGTGCTTACATGAGTTGGACTGAATATTGTCATCATATCTATAAGATATATAATGTTCTTCTTTGTGAATACTCAGATCTTGGACCTGTTTATACGCCCGCTCGACACTCTATAGCCGATTGAATGTAAATTTGTTAGATGAACAACCATATGTATTTTAGAGATGTCGTATTAGCTCCTTATGTGCTTATATATAACATTCCTTTTCTATAAAATACTTTATGTATTCTATGAACTATTTGACTGTAGATTGATGACTAAATTATCATATATTTCCAATTTAAACTATATATTATTGATATAATTACATACATATACCTCTCAAAGGATCAATTAATCAATTATTAGCTTTATATGTGCATACAGTTAAGATTAAAAGTCTTGTTTCCACAAGTTTCTTAGTGTTATCAATTTTTTTTTTGTGTTTTCACATGTTTCTGAAAACGAAACCGAAACATTTTCGTTTCCTGGCTCACTAAAATAATAGACCGAATAGAAATTTAATCATTGCCTTCAATACTCTCTCTATGATAATTGGATTGAGATGAGGTTGACTGTGGGTCAACGGTAAGGTGTCAGTAAGGACACGGGAATATGATAGTCCATTTTGCATTGGCACGGTTAAATGGCATTTATGTGATTTAAATGTTATTTAACTTTTCTGGTACTTTATGAATAGTGAATTATACCTGTGTAGCATAATTTTTTATTTTTCTGATATTGATATATATCATTTTGAGAACTGTGGTGAGAACGTGAGTGACACGTGAAATAAAAGGTAGGTTGTGTAGAGATTTCACATATTTTAGTTTTCGAACGTTATTTTGGACCCAAACGAGACTTTGTTGAAAACTCTTGAAATTTATAATTTTCACTCGTAAACTTATAAAATGGACGTGTGCGAAGTTTCGAGAACTAATTAGAAGCTTTGAGAACTTATGGGGAGGTAAATGCAATTTTTGAAAAGTTTGCCTATAAATAGTGGTGGATGAGATTCATTCTCATCCAAATATTTCAAAATATCTAGAGAGAGAGGAGAGAGAAAGGGAGATTGTTGCCACAGGCTTTGCGCCGCCGATCGACGACAGTTCGTCCGTCAGATTTTCTCCAGATTTCATATTCAAACTCGTGGAGGTAAGACCTACGTTTTGATACTACTTAGGCCGTGTTTGGCCAATTTTTGTAAAAATCTTAATTCTAGACTTTTGGGGAAAACCCAGTAAAAGTTGTAGGAATCGTCCTAAATTTGAAATCCGACGATTAATTAGCTCCCTAGACGATCCTTCAAAATTTGAAGAGATTCGCACGAGGTATGAATTCTAGATCTATGAAATATATGGATTTTCATGTTTTGAACATCAACTTTGATATTCTTGGATCCGGGCGAAATTCATGTATTAATTAGGCCCGTTAATTATGCACGTGAAATTACATGAAAAGCACGTATAACTGTTTATGTGAGCATGTTATGTGTCTACTTGGGTCAAAGGGGAGTTTGGTGCAAATTCATCCGGGGTAAGCTCCTCGAATTTTGGTTGTGTCTATATTGGAGGTGGGCCCAACCAGGACACGGTACCTGGTGTGGAGAAAGGCCCAACCAGTGTACGAGATGCGTGGGAGAGGTGGGCCTCCTATGGCATCGACCGGATGAATGCGTACCACTCACCCTAGAGACCATTTCTATGTGTTTTAGATGCTTAAATCATGAACTGTCATATAAGCATACATTTAGAATTGTACGCTCAGCATATAGCTGAGCAGTGGAGATGTACTCCATTGCAGATAAAAGGAAAGACAAGAAGAATCGTGAGGAGTGAGGCCGAGGAACGCCGGGGAACCACAATTGTATATGCTTTTGTTTTAATCCTAAAACTGGTGTAAGGATTGGTAAATTGGTAATATGTTGTAATAGAACCATAGATTAGTTTCACAGTATTGTAATCTTGTCATTGAACATCTGTGATTATGTTTCAATTGTTGAAATCAGTTGTGGTTGTATTGGTGTTGAGTTTGGAGAAGCATGTGTTAGTATTTTTCATCACAGGCTGCCCAGCAGGGGAGCAGTCGACTGGACCCAGGATCAGTCGACTGGATCCCGTGTGTTTGAGACATTGAAAGTGAATAGTAAGAGAAGTAGTCGACTGAACCCTTGATCAGTCGACTGAACCACTGTTGAATTTGGCTACTGCTTTGATTAATGGTAAAACCAGTCGACTGGGTCTCCAGATCAGTCGACTGGACCCCTTTTGAAATGTTGCATTTTGGTTCTGTTTAACACAGTCGACTGGGGACCTTGATCAGTCAACTGAGCAGTTGACTGGGTTTCTTGATCAGTCGACTGGACCTCTGTTGAGAATTTTAGGTTTTGGTTTCTGCTCAGTTCAGTCGACTGGACCCTAGGAGCAGTCGACTGAACCCCTGTTTTCAAAACGGATTCTTTTGAATGTGTTTTCTTTTGGCCACAACTTTTTACAACTTTATTTTTAATGGATTTTAATAATGTTTTCCGCTGCTATTGACTTTAAATGAACTGGATGAGCCTTGGTGGCGTGCCACGTGTCCTATTTCCACGCGTAGTGGGATGGGTCATGACATTTATTGGTATCAGAGCAATAGGTAACAAAATTTTGGGAACGTTCGACGACGAGTGGAGTGTTGAGTGAATTGTCACATGTTTTAGATTGCATCCACATATTGTAGAGATGTTTGATGCATATGGTATGTTATTATACATACATGATTATGTTATTGTCATACATGCATAGTATTGATGCATTCGTGAATCGGTTGAATCATACGAATGAGGAGCTGTATGATGAGATGACGTTATCATGAGTTATAATAGACCGCGTGTTGTGGCAAGAAGGAAAGATGATATTTTGGTATTGATGAACAGTGAAATTTCTAAGCGAAAAGAAAATAGATTTGATTGAATCGGTGGATGTTTTCAACGATAGTGACGAGTGTCCTTTGGGAGATCTTACCGAGAACGAAGTCGAGTAGTAAATGTTAGAAAATATTTCCGTATAGTTCACCTAGAGAATGAAAGTGAGTGTTGTGGTTGAGTTGTGAGACTAGAAGTACTTGATAAAAGTTATACGTCCGACATGGGATGCACGTCATGATGCGAGAGAAAAGGGATGACCAGTTGGGGGGTTTATGACAGAAAAATAGTTCAGCAGTATGAATTGCTCGTGTATGGGACCGGTGAGGAATCTCTCACCTTATCTTACGGTGGTGGTAACCTACGGCACGATCGTGCGAGATTATCTTATGGGGTATTTTTCAACCTATATAGTGTATGGTTTGTCTTACGGTATATACGGGGTATGTCGGGTAGTTGGAGAATCTTTCAACTTATTGTATGGTATTGAGACAATTGGATGGTTGAAGAATCTCTCAACCTATCTTACGATATGTATTGGATGGTTGAAGAATCTCTCAACCTATCTTACGGTATGTATTGGATGGTTGAAGAATCTCTCAACCTATCTTAAGGTATGTATTGGATGGTTGAAGAATCTCTCAACCTATCTTACGGTATGTATTGGATGGTTGAGGAATCTCTCAACCTATCTTATGGTATGTATTGGACGATTGAGGAATCTCTCAACCTATCTTGTGGAATGTATTGGGGATTGGGCAATATCTCTTTGGGTTATCGGTATTGTGGTTGTTGAGGAATCTCTCAACTGAACCTGGTTTCAAATAGTCGTAGCACTATAACAGATGCAGATGCAGTGTAGGGATTTGTAGCAAATACTATCAAGTTAATAGTATAAAGGGAATTGTTGGGATTTGAAGATTGACCTAAGATGAGAATTATGAATAGAAATGATAGAGTATGAGTGAACAGTTTGAGCCTATAGATAGTCGAAGGTTAACTGATGAGATGATGAGACTTCTAGAGTGGTTTCCTAGACTCGTTGGTTATGCCCGTAAAAAAAATGTAACAATGAGGATGATGACTGATGTTGAAGGACGACATAGGTCGGAGGAGAAATTGTAGAGGTATTGGTGAGAAACAAAAGAATGGACATGCATAGTAATGAAATTTTGTTAGTGTTTTGAGATGGTTCCCCAAAGGAAATGGAATAAAGGAAGTAAGAAGACGAGACCAGAAATAATAGGTGAAGGAAATTGATCAAAAAGGACAGAAGTTCAGAGGAATCAAATTGATAATTCGCCGACATAAGGATAAGAGGATCTTGATAGAGAAATTCCATGGAAAGGTTGATGGAGAGTAAATGGACAAAAATGCAAAGTAATAAGATTCCCTGATGTTTTGTCGGGGGTTGTCGGAAGAGATAGAATAAAGAGAGTAAGATTAGGAGACGGGGAATAAAAGATAAGTGTGAATTATGGAACGTGATAAGAACTCAGAGAAATCGAGTGGATATTTGGATATCATAGGGATGAGAGTACTTTGATAAGAAGCTTGTCGTGAAGGTGGTTATCACAAAGGGGTGAAGTACAGGCGATTTCAAACCTGGATTTTTAACGTATTTTCAAAATAAAAACTAAAAATCTTTCTTTTGAATGCTTTTAAAATATCGTTGAATATTTAACACAAGATACTATCAGCAGGACGCTAGAGTACAACGGGTATTACGATAATGAACAAGAGCGGTGGTGGGAACGATAGACGGGTAGAGAAACTTTGGGTAAGTCAATGTAGAGAAGTGAAAATATAAATCGAGGAAATGAAGCTTTAATAAGTAAATGAACGGGGACAGTTGAGTGGAATGAAGACTTGATAGTACGTTGAGTACGTTAACAGATATGATAGCGGGAATGTGAGGCTGATAGAGTACAGTGGTGGATGCAATGGGAAGTTATCACAGTTGTCTTGAATTCCAACAAGGTTGGAGGATTTTGAGAATGTCGAATTTCACCCTAAGAAAATTTTAAAGTGTTTAAAATGTTTTAAAATAAAACTTTCGTTGAGTAAGAAAAATTGTTTTAATACTTGTGATTAGGTATCAAGTAGACCTTGGAAGACGGGTATCGTAGAAGGATATGTTATGCTTTGTGCTTGGGACATAACGGTGGTTATCAAACGAATGAGTTCTATGTGGGCAGATCGTGAACTTAGGAATTCTAAAGGAATTGGTGAAATGTCGTGTACCTGAATTTGGCTAATTGGAAGTTATGACCTTAAAGGAGTGGTCGTGAGTATTGTTCCAAAGGGAGCTCGACTTTGATTGAAGTATTGGAGTAACCTGAGGTAATGAATGATTTGAGGCTTTGATCAATCAAGAACTTAACGAGATTCGCAAAGTGTGAAGCACTTGAAAGATGACAGTTAGGAATCGTTTGGCATTGGTGACCAGAGTGAGAATTTACCTTGGGGTATTGTCGTGAAAGGTATGTGAAATGGAAATCGATATAGAATTTATTGAACACAGTGATGCTATAGTACTTTGTGGGAAGATTTAATTACCGGCTTATCCTCAGATTGTATGTGGGGATTGTATTAATGCTGTTAGCAATAGGTTATCCAGGAATAATGGATTGGAGACCCGGATAGCATAAATAAAGGACTAGAGAGTTTAAATTGGAAATTGAGTCAGATTCGACTACGGTTATGAAACATTGGATGTCGGAATAAGGTATGGTGCCTTGAGATGTTATACGAAGAATATATGCTTAGTGTGAACGGTTGTCAGGAACTTGGTGAGAGTTGAGATACAGAAGTGTGATCGATATGGATTTGTGCTAAGGTGAAAGTGAAACACCAGAGACGTATAGAGTTGTAAACTACATAAATGGAAGTGAATCTACCTAGACTGATATGAGAATGGACTACATTGCGGTTGAGATCTTCGAAAGAAAAGTGATTGGCGTAGAATGTGAGTACACTAGGTGAACATGATGGATTGTAAATGATCAACGGTTTGGGACAGGAACATGGTATGTTTTGAACAAGATGATATGTTATGATACACTTTGTGTTACGTGCATGATTGGCTAAGTCAAATTTTGATTAACAATGCTATTCGTTACGATGGATATTGGGAGTAATTGTGTTGAGAAGGAGATAAAGTATTATGCGTAATTTTAAATCAATTTGTTTTAAAGGAACAACATGGAAAGAAATGTGTTTGACTTTGATGAAAGTTCTAAATCAAAACTGTTAGGTATAATCTTCTATTTCAATCGGCAGTAGTTTGGGTGCAGACTTTGGAGAGCTAAATGATGAATATGTTTGACCTCATTGTGGGTGATTTTGGACGTTATGTAAGCTCAAAATCTGAATGGTATCTGATGAGGCACGTGTAATTGAAAGTATAGTACATGATTGGTTAAATTGAACGAAATGATAAGTATTATGTAAAATAGAGAGGATATTAGTGCGACGCACTACCGACTAAGTGCTATTCATTGAACTGATGTTATTGTGATATGGCGTTCTGGGAAAGAAATAGTGTAACTCGATAAGAAATGGGAAGTCGTTAGAAAACACATTATCATTCTACAAGTATCTTGTGGTTAACAGGATGAGGGATCGAATCTATGGTGCGAAACAGTTGATTGAAGCGTTGGCTTATTGACGAGGTATACGTATATGCTAAGTGCTTGATTTTGGTTCACTTCGAGATGAAGAATCGTGTATGATGGTGCACCAGCTAAGACGTGTGGTCAACGACTTTTAGTCGAAAAGCAGATAGGTGAATGAGAGATGAATTAATGTCTTGGGTTTGACTACTGTGATGAAACTTTTGAGTTTCGGAAATGAAATGTGACAAGTAAAATAAAGATACATGGGAGATGAGTTACTTCCTTCATTTTGGTGATTGGGATATAATCCTTGGATTTCAAAAAAGTATATGTGATAAGTACGGTGAGGGATATGTGAGTGGACGTGGTGACGTCGTGATGTGATTTAGTGTCAGATTTGACTTTTGAGTAAGTTCTACTCAGGTATTGATGTTCTTAATTATCGAGATGCTTCGGGATATTGCTAGGATTCTATTTGAATCTTCTATCGGATTGAGACGGGGGCTCTGAGGATTTATTTTCCTTAAGAGCCTGAGGATTTATTTTCCTCGTGAGACTGTGACTTCTCAGTGAAGTGATTGGTTTGTGTATGAGGCAAATGTTAGAAGTACTTGTGTGAAGTCTTGGTGACTTGAGAAGATGGTATAAGTTTGGGGACAAACTTCCTTTTTGGAGGGGAGAGTTGTCACACCCGTTCCAAAATTTCATAGTCTTATCATACATAATTGGAAAGTTGTGAGTATATCAATGTTATTTGATAATTGGATTGAGATGAGGTTGACTGTGGGTCAACAGTAAGGTGTCAGTAAGGACACGGGAATATGATAGTCCATTTTGCATTGGCACGGTTAAATGGCATTTATGTGATTTAAATGTTATTTAACTTTTCTGGTACTTTATGAATAGTGAATTATACATGTGTAGCATAATTTCTGATTTTTTCGATATTGATATATATCATTTTGAGAACTGTGGTGAGAACGTGAGTGACACGTGAAATAAAAGGTAGGTTGTGTAGAGATTTCACATATTTTAGTTTTCGAACGTTATTTTGGACTCAAACGAGACTTTGTTGAAAACTCTTGAAATTTATAATTTTCACTCGTAAAGTTATAAAATGGACATGTGCGAAGTTTCGAGAACTAACTAGAAGCTTTGAGAACTTGTGGGGAGGTAAACGCAATTTTCGAAAAGTTTGCCTATAAATAGTGGTGGATGAGATTCATTCTCATCCAAACATTTCAAAATATCTAGAGAGAGGAGAGAGAAAGGGAGATTGTTGCCACGGGCTTTGCGCCGCCGATCGACGACCGTTCGTCCGTCAGATTTTCTCCAGATTTCATATTCGAACTCGTGGAGGTAAGACCTACGTTTTGATACTACTTAGGCCGTGTTTGGCCAATTTTTGTAAAAATCTTAATTCTAGACTTTTGGGAAAAACCCAGTAAAAGTTGTAGGAATCATCCTAAATTTGAAATCCGACGATTAATTAGCTCCCTAGACGATCCTTCAAAATTTGAAGAGATTCGCACGAGGTATGAATTCTAGATCTATGAAATATATGGATTTTCATGTTTTGAACATCAACTTTGACATTCTTGGATCCGGGCGAAATTTATGTATTAATTAGGCCCGTTAATTATGCACGTGAAATTACATGAAAAAGCACGTATAACTGTTTATGTGAGCATGTTATGTGTCTACTTGGGTCAAAGGGGAGTTTGGTGCAAATTCATTCGGGGTAAGCTCCTCGAACCTTGAGGATTGTGATTGTGATGGAATTGGAATTTTGGTTGTGTCTGGATTGGAGGTGGGCCCAACCAGGACACAGTACCTGGTATGGAGGAAGGCCCAACCAGTGTACGAGATGCGTGGGAGAGGTGGGCCTCCTACGGCATCGACCAGATGAATGCGTACCACTCACCCTAGAGACCATTTCTATGTGTTTTAGATGCTTAAATCATGAACTGTCATATAAGCATACATTTAGAATTGTACGCTCAGCATATAGCTGAGCAGTGGAGATGTACTCCATTGCAGGTAAGAGGAAAGACAAGAAGAATCGTGAGGAATGAGGCCGAGGAACGCCGGGGAACCACAATTGTATATGCTTTTGTTTTAATCCTAAAACTGGTGTAAGGATTGGTAAATTGGTAATATGTTGTAATAGAACCATAGATTAGTTTCACAGTATTGTAATCTTGTAATTGAACATCTGTGATTATGTTTCAATTGTTGAAATCAGTTGTGGTTGTATTGGTGTTGAGTTTGGAGAAGCATGTGTTAGTATTTTTCATCACAGGCTGCCCAGCAGGGGAGCAGTCGACTGGACCCAGGATCAGTCGACTGGATCCCGTGTGTTTGAGACATTGAAAGTGAATAGTAAGAGAAGCAGTCGACTGGACCCTTGATCAGTCGACTGAACCACTGTTGAATTTGGCTACTGCTTTGATTAATGGTAAAACCAGTCGACTGGGTCTCCAGATCAGTCGACTGGACCCCTTTTGAAATGTTGCATTTTGGTTCTGTTTAACACAGTCGACTGGGGACCTTGATCAGTCAACTGAGCAGTTGACTGGGTTTCTTGATCAGTCGACTGGACCTCTGTTGAGAATTTTAGGTTTTGGTTTCTGCTCAGTTCAGTCGACTGGACCCCAGGAGCAGTCGACTGAACCCCTGTTTTCAAAACAGATTCTTTTGAATGTGTTTTCTTTTGGCCACAACTTTTTACAACTCTGTTTTTAATGGATTTTAATAATGTTTTCCGCTGCTATTGACTTTAATGGAACTGGATGAGCCTTGGTGGCGTGCCACGTGTCCTATTTCCACGCGTAGTGGGATGGGTCGTGACACATACCATCCATCTGTCAAGGGAAAAATCAGGATTAGAACATCATAACGTTAAGGAGCGCAAAATTAGAAACATACCCGGTGGTCTCGTGTGAGGACCAAGGATCGTAAGCTAGCCGCCAAGGCGTGACCCTCCTCAGCGTAACTCCAAGGAACGTTGAGGACGCCCGTTGGCTGAGTAGGGTACCCACATGTGACTCGTGGCACCTCAATCACTTAGGGAGTGCCATCAGCGCCTAGAACATTGACGGTCCAATCCCAAGGAGGGATAAGATCGGAAGTCGGAGGAGCCTGTCTCCTGTACATCTCGCGAAGCTGTAGGCACAAAACAAGTTAGGAAAAGATGAGTAAAAAACATAGGCAACGGATAGAGACAAAAACATAAAGGAAACTCACCTCCAGGAGTGGGAAGTTGGGCATCAGAAAGCGGTCACGGTAAGCCTCATAGCCGGTCTCAAAGAGAAAATGATCCCAAACGTCGGTGCCAGCTAAGGCCGCCAGCAAAGCATCACCAGAAAGGTCACTAGCATCCATCGTAGGGGGATTATGAGGGACGCGATACCTTGCACCGCCAACTACCTGCCGGGACACTCGCTCGCCAAGGAACCATTGCCTGCACTCGGTACTCTCCATCAGAAGTCAGCAAGAGGAAAGAGGTTTGACCGCTTGTATCTCCTCTAGGGCGGCATAGGCGACGCACTCCCAAGGCGTCCAATCAACACTAGCAACTGTCAGCCCGATTAAGAAATTTCTGAGCAAAACAATTCGGTGGGCCCCGCTCTTTACCCCAATAACATCCCTCCACCATCTCAAGCCTCGTGAAAACAGAGGCACAAGAGCCATGCCATCCTCGTCTTCACCTGATTCATCCGCAGGGGAGGGAGCTAACATCTTCAGGTACTCGAAGCTCCAAAGCTACACAGACAAAGGAGAAAATCAGAAAGGGTACAGAAATTCAAAAGCCAGAAGATAAAAGAAGATATGGTACATACCTCCCAAGCTCGCCAAAATCCCCCTGTCGATTTAACATCACCCCGGGAAACCTCACCCATGTGCTTGTAAAGATGAGCCAGGGCAGCACCGCCCCAGTCGTAAGAGGGGATCTCACCGATGGTCGCCAGGCAAGAAAGGAGTCTCAAGCTCACCCGGTCATTCCGTGTCGCAAAGATCGAGCAACCAAGGACATACAGAAGATACACCCTCAAAAGCAGGGAATTGTTCAGGTTGTGATTCCCTCTGCCATAGGCCCGATAAAGCCAGCCACAAGGAAACCAGTGCCTCTCCAGATTAGGGGGAACAGACCCAATCAACATCTCTACAACCTCCGGGTCGATCTCATAGAAGTAGTCCAGAATCAGGCGTTTCCCGCCAACCCTCAAGCCGGTAATCATGGAGAAGTCAAAGGGCGTCATGGTCATCTCACCAAAGGGCAGGTGGAAAGTATTGGTGGTGTCCCACCACCTCTCAGCCAGAGCATAAAAGTGTTCCAAATCATTGCTGCTCTTTGAAACCAGGAGAACAAAGCCGCCGAACCCGGCATCATCTACCATCCTCTTGACGGTAGGCGAGAGTTGAGTATACCACAGAAAAGCATGAGCGAGGCTACCGTGGCTCTTCAATGTCACTTCTGGCACCTGCACATACCAAAGACAACAAAAACGATGCACAAAATCACTATTCACGACCCGAGGTCCAAATTCACAAAATCAACGTTCGAGCACAAATCAAACTTCTAACAATCTCTAGGTGCACACTACGGCACACAAAACTAGAATAATACATGAAAATAGTCCTAAACTGTTGAAAGCTTCACATACCAAGCTCGCTAGAGCCGTGGCCAAAAGATGACGTTGGGGGTCCCGTAAAATCAAGTCCGGGGTTTACATCTCGGCTTTCATCCGTTCCTTGGCCTTCTTAGACGATCTCCTCGAGCTCGAAGCCATGGATCTACAAAGAAAATGGAAGTCAAAGTTAAACTTTCTTCTTGGAAAATTGAGCAAACCAAAACACCAATCAAAATTCCAACCACGAGGAGAGATTACTCACCTGAGCGCGCACAAGCTGCGTTTTGATGAATTTTGGCTCCAAAAACACCCCAAAATGGCCAAGAATGAGCTTGAAAAGCTTAAAAACCTGAGATATACACAAATGGAGTCCAGCCACCTAGTGTCGCTGTGGCACTGCTCCCTGCGGGCTCCGCTTCGCTCCATTTTACTCCATCTTGCCCCGTTTTGGCCTTTTTCAGCCCATTTTTGGCCCCGATCAGCCCCTGTGACCCTTTTCGGTCAAGATTGGTGGGGTTTTAGCCCGAACAGTCCAAAAAGTTTTCAGGGCTACCTCCAGTAGGCAGAAACTGAAAAAAAAAAAATTTTTGACTCTCGAAGATCCGAATCGGCTACTTCGGGACGACCGTCACAAATTTTGATCAAGCACGAGAGTTCTGATAACGAATCCTTGATTTTGGATGATACACCAAAAAGAGAGAGATAGAGATTCCCCGATAACCCTACATCATCCCCCGAGGACAGAAACAGACAGATACCAGCTTCCGGAGGCCCTGACCGGCCCTCTTGGATTAAGCGCCGAAAAGATTTGATCAACCGTGAGAGATTCAGAGATGGGTCTTGGTTTCTGATCAAGAAAAAGAGATTCCCCGAGAACCCTACATCATCCCCCGAGGACAGAAACAGACGGATACTAGCTCCCGGAGGCCCCGACCGGCCCTCTTGGATTGAGCGCCAAAAGATTTGATCAACCGCGAGAGATTCAGGAATGGGTCCTGGTTCCCAATCAAGAAAAGAGAGATTCTCCGAGAACCCTATGTCATCCCCCGAGGACAGATACCGAAAGATACTAGTTCCCACTACCCCAAGTAGAAAGTAGCAGAAGAGGAACCGACTCCCGAAAATCGGCCATCAGGAACAATCTAAACATCGCCCACATCCAGATTTTGGAAATGAAGCACCATCCTTCCACGGCTCCGTGTCTCCCGATTATCATGAGCTTTCTCATCTGTCCATTTTCATCACAAGATCCCTCGGTCACCTTTAGCTGTTGTCTTCTAGACAACGCACATCTGATCTATCTCACTCGTTTGCAAAGCACAGAAGTTTGCCCCTAGACCCAGAGTCTTCTAAACCTTGATGTCCCTATCCGATTCATCCACCACATCACAGTCGCAAACACTAGCACGACACCAGCCCACTCAGAGTGGCACGTCCCACATCATCTGCTCATACTAGGGTCATTATACTAGACATGATAGGACTCAGGACACAATTCATATCATATCCACGTATGGCATATCACTCATATAGCATAGCATCCACCTGATTGTTGTATACATGCATATGTGATTTATCCCTTTGTGCCCTGAACTACGTCCTGGTCTGATTTCCCTTGGGATACGTAGGCACCTCACGCAGAGCACGACCAACACTAGGCCTCAGCATCATTGCATCTTTTGCAACGCTTTTTTTTCTATCCTAAATCTATAGCCTCCAAAAAGTCCTGTCTCTTCAGAAGCTTTGGCACTCGCTTGCGACATGCGTTGCCTCGCAAGTTCATGCCAAAGAGGGGCAAACTGTAGACACCCCATTTTGTTGGCTATCAGATTTAGGAGACCTATAGCTTGGTGGTTCACAATGATCGTAAAAGACTCAAAAGGACTCCTGGAAGTCAGTTCTATCTCTCAGAATGCTCAGAATGAGCAAAATGCCCCTGAAAGCCCGAAAGCTCCCAGATTTGGACCAAAAGTTCTGGAAACATGCTATGTCATAAGAAAAGTAAGAAAATGAGTTTTTAAGTAAAGTCGGATGAAATCGTCAGCTCCCAGAGACCCCCAGAAGTTCTCGGAAAGTCCCCGTTGACCGGTTTGACCAGGTTTGACCAAGTTTGACCGAAATCGTTTGAATTCGCCGGAATCATTCTAGATCATGTGAAAAGTATTAAAATGAGTTTTAAAAGAAAATCGAGCGAAAACGTCAGCTCTTGGGAACTCCCGGAGGTTTCCAGAACTTCTCGGGAATCCCAGGTTTGACCAGTTTGACCAGAATTTGACTTTAGAACCGGAGCGTCATAACAATTTTCAAATATTTTTCATAGATACTAGAGGTCAATAACTTTCCAATGGTATATCGCACATATTTTTTGGATTTAAAACGAGTTTATTATGAATTTCTGAAGGCGGAAAAGGCGATCAAATCGGCTTTTATCGCAAATACCGCAAACTTTTCAAAGTGACCTATCCCCGGTTTATTTTTTTTTTTATGTAAAATAGACTCCATTACCTTTCCAACGGTATATCACAACCTCAATTTGGAGTTTGTATGCATTTTCTGTGAATTTTGGACGAAATAGGGCCTTTTCGCGAATACCGGAACCTCTGGGGGCCTAAACAGGATTATCCAGACGATTGAGGAGCAGTGCCGCCGCGGCACTCTCCTCCAGAATAGTGTATTTTTGTAATTTTTCTTGGGGGTTCATTTTGATTAATTGAAAACCAAAACGACGTAGTTCTATGTTCACAGATGTTTGGAGCCAATGGGAATACTTCTAAAACCCCAAAACCACCCCAAATTGGCCTATATAAACCCCCCATTGCTCTTCATTTTAGGGGTGTCAAATGTAAGCTTTGAAAAGTTTGGGAGAGAAAGTTGTAGAGATAAGGTTAGAATAGAGAGAAAAGAAGCTTTCTTCTTTGATTTTCAAAATAAAAGTGAGTTCTAAACTTTGATTTTTTACTTCATTACTCCTATTTACTTCAACATTCAATACACCCAACCACCATTTTCTTCCATGTCCAATGTCATCATATATGAGTGAAGAGAGCATTTTTGCTCACCCCAAATTTGGTACACCAATGCTCACCCAAGCATCCCATTGGCCAATGCAGTGGGGCCCAGGATTAAACAAATGTTGTTTAATATTGTTTAATCCTGGGCCCCACTGCATTGGCCAATGGGATGCTTGGGTGAGCATTGGTGTACCAAATTTGGGGTGAGCAAAAGTATTTTCTATGAGTGAAACACCAAACTACAAGTTCAATACATCATGAATATCATCTATTGATCATTATCTACTTGCTTGTTTATACAATGTTCATCTCTTCTTACCTCATTTCTTTTTTATTTTTCTTTATTTACTTACTAGTTCATCATCATCTAGATGATGACATGAAGTTTGAGGTGAGTGAATCCTTATGGATAGTAGCTCTTGACCTCAAAAACATGTTTGATAGATGATGATCATAACTTCAATACCTCCAAGGTATCTTTGAAGTTGTGTTCAAATGAAAATAAATCTCTCTAACAATCTTGGAGGTTCTTGATGATGAGTTTGATGTTGACATTTTAAGTGGCTATTATCTTTATTGGGTATTGAAAATATGCTTTCAAAACATCTACTTCAAAACCCCTCTTGAAACCCCTCATTTTGATCCAAAGAAAGAAAACTCTAGTTTTTCCCAAAATCTTCAAAACAATGAGTCAAAACAGTGAGTGATCTGAGTTCAAAGATTTTTCTAAAACTCAATACTCAATGTATGGATGCAAGGCCACTTGGAAAGTCTTCCTAACTCATTAGAGAACACCCAAGATTTTTTGTTTGACTTGGAAATACTTGAAAATGGTCCATTTGGACCCAAACATTCCTTCAAAACATTCTGCCTCTACTGTCACAGCAGCTTGGTTGACTTCCAGCTTCTTTTTCAGAAAACTTTTCCAAAAGGAGTGATCCCAAATTATTTTTCCCTTAGACTGCAATGTCTTAGGGAACTCTCTGTATAAAATGGGTCTCCATATCATTTGTTTTCATTTTCTAAGATTTTTCAACATTTCTGTCGACAGTACGGACTCTGTTTCTGAGTGACCTTCATTGTTTATATGATTTCTCTCAATCTGTGATAGTTATTAAAGATTGTATTTTTGGGTAGTGTTCTAGACACAATAAGGAAGATCTCCATAAAATATCATGCATTGAAAACATTCCTAACCCCTCTTTTCAAATTTCAAAAGATCTAGTTACTATTCTGTCCACTATTCACAGCAAGCACATTTTAACTTTCATTCTTTGATTTGATGCTTATATGCATTCCAAATTAGTTCATATCTTAGGAATTAGTTCATACTACATTTGTACATATCCCATGATGATTTCATTCATACATTCATTCATTCTCTAGGCTTTTAAGTCACTTTAGCAAGTTCATGTACACAAACACACTACAACCTTTGCACATTTTAAGATCATACATTGCATTCATGCAAGATTTGGGGCTTTTGTGACTCCTAATCTAAGAAGATTATAAGGAATGATCATGATCACACGTTCATGCTTCCCCTCGATCTAATCCTCCTTTTTCATCCGTCCCGGGGATTGAGAAATCTTCTTTTCTCAAAGATTAACATGCATCATACTAGCTTGCTAAGCATATTTTGGTTTCTTCAATTATTTGTGTCAAGAACAATTCATGTCTCCTTAGATTAGGAAAACTTTATTACTTGATATGTGATTAGACGATTTTTCCTAGGTTTGTTTTGTGTGATCTTTCACTTTGCATTGTGTGATACTTGGCTTAGATCTTATGAATGATATCTTATCTTTTGATCTTCATATTTCAAGATTCTTATGTGATGTAATATACTATCATAGTATTAATTGTCGAACTATACATAGTATAAGATGATTATTTGGATGCTAATTAAGGCCCATCGAAAGACGGGGCGAGTTGAGGGTGTTTTAGTCGCGACAAAGGCTCCTTCCTTTCTCGTATAAGATGATTATTTGGATGCTAATTGAGGCCCGTCGAAAGACAGGGCAAGTTGAGGGTGTTTTAGTCGCGACAAAGGCTCCTTCCTCTCTCGTACCAAAACCCCGAGTCAAGTTCTTTGGTTATGAAGGGCCGGTGCCCTTTATCCATTTGGGTGAGTCAAAATTAGGTTTCTTGGTTCCTTAAAGACTAAGTGGCGACTCTGTATCTGTTTTCAACAGACCATTTTCTTTCTTTGATCCAAATCAAATTTCAAACAAAAGCATAACAAAAGTGGTGGAATCCCGGTATCCACACCATCAGATCAAAATGATTTAAACTGTCCATTGTATTCTTAGGTCCCTATAAAAATGACAGACCCTCATTTGGTTAAATCATCAAAGAATTGTAAAACATTTGAGAGCAATACAATACTCTTTCTCCCAACTTTCCATCTCTTCTCTACTTTTAGTGCTAGCAAAGCTTACTTATCTTACAGTAGTAGGGGTGAGTCTAAGTGCCACACGGGAAGGTGTTAAAAAATTCAAAGCCCGTGACACTAGGGCTCGCCTAATCTCCTGGGTGATTTTTACTAATGCGTAGGGAAAATCGCGAAGGCCAGGCTCCGCCTAGTGCCTAGGCCAATTTTTAGAATACTGACAATTAGTAAAGGCAAGAAAGAATATAGCACACATGTATTCTTACTCAAAAATGAGATATTAGGTATATAAAAAAAAAAACTAGTCGATTACCCGTGTTATGCACAGGCTGTTCAACGTTTGAAATCACTTTTATCCTTTGAAACCACATGACTATCTCCATTAGAAATTTTAAAATTTGTGGGCCATTTCTTTTGATCACTTTCAATTATTACATACACTACTCTTTTGGTCACCATTTTTCTTGTTAACCAACATCTATAAAACATAGATGGCTTGACTCAAGCATATATTCAATTGATCAAAAGCCCAAATAAAACCCCATGTAATGTCTTTCAATAGCTTCTCCAATTCTCTGGGTTGCAATGCACATGATTTTGTTAGAAAATTCAATTGAAGAACCCAAGTTGTGCTTGTGTTGGAAACACAGAGAAACTGCGCCATAAAAGATGGAGAAGTATAGACCATGATGATCTCGAGAAGCCATTTGAGAGCCTGTTGGGAAGGATCTGGAAATGATTGTTTAATGTTTTTAAGTGAAAAATGTGTTTGTATGTGCATAAAGGCATATAGGTTAATGGTGCATGGGAAGCATGAATTCGAGCTATGTGTTGAATCAATTATGTGAAGTTCTTTTATTATACTTTGGGGTGAAGAATTATGTGAAAAATTACTAAGAGAATATCAAAAAATAGAGAATCAATAACTCTACATTACTAAAAAGACAAATCTGAAAGGAGAAGTGAGTGAGAACCAAATATGTGCACATGTTGTCACAAATTCAAATCAAAACTATTCTTTCTTACATACTATTTGACAATCCGTATAAATTTGACTTTAAAAATAAAATACAAAGAGACAACTCCTGAACATACCAAGTACCAATATCATATATTACAGCAAGGTCTTCATGGTGCTTTGCATTCTCATTGTAGTTTTTAAACTTCATTACTAGTGAGACTCCAACTATTTGGTTTACATTGCTTAATCAGGTAGTGTAACAAAGTGATATTGTCACACCCCAACCCGCCTCGGGAGAGTTAGGACATGTGTAACAACGCCCACACGTCAAAACACCCTTAACTCATTAAAAAAATCATGGATTAGACCTCATAAAACAGCTTTGTTGACACAAAATAGTCCTAAGGGAAAAATGGTCATTAATAAAGAATAGCAAATTTATATCAAAAGATAGGTCTTTGAGTCCCAGTTCCAACACAAAAAATGGCACGCGAATCCGAATTTTCTAGAGAGAGTTATGCTTGTTTCTGTAAAAGCCGTCGGGCTGAAACCAGACCAGCGAATCGATCCGCCCCAAAATCGGATTGATCCGATTTTAGCAAATTGTTATTTTCTGCAGCTCCAGATGCCCCGGATCAATCCACACATGACCCAGATCGATTCAGATTCTGCAGATTGGTTTTCCTATTGCTAAAAATATCAGATTTCAAGTTCAAAACACTCCTAAGTTCTACAATTTGTTCCAACATCATGAAAACTTTTGAGAACACTTCCCAAACACCCATAAACATATCCACAACATATGTAAGTCTTTCCAAATCATTTAAAAACATCATATCCCTGAACATTCAAATGAGGAACTAACCATAGAAACTTCAAACTTACAAAACTAGTAAGGAAAAGGAATTGTGCTTGCCAAGATGAGCTTAAAACAACATGGCCATGAAGAATTTATCGGAAAATATTTTCAAAACTATTTCAAACCATTTGAGAAGTTGTTTTAACACCCAACACATTAATCCTTCACTAGAAACCCAACTTGCATCAAATGCCTCATAACAACCATTTATACACACAAACATTCAACAAAAAGAATCCAAGTTAATTTACAATCAAAATTACTTAGATTCTTCAAATTTATTTCCCATATACATGACTTGTATCTTAGCAACCATGACACATGGTTTGTTGCACAACCAAACTCAACACCTAACTTAACATATTACAAGTTTTCCCAAAACATGAGTTGTTCACATACCTATTACAAAGGTTACATTTAAAAGTAAAACTAAACTAGTCATATGAACATATCCACATATGTACAACTCCTGCGCCCACCCTGTCGTGCGGATCATTTCTTCTTGTTCTCCCGTTCGGTATATGCAATGGTTATTCAACACAACAAAAATATTTTTTCATTTAAGCTTTTTCTCAGTGAGGGAACTAATCATTCTATTGGAATGCTCAATATGCAAATGCAACAATTAATATAAATAATAACGATTTGATCTCCGAAAAGTCAAGTAACTCCAGCCACCACCCCCGGGTCCTTCTCAACCCGGATCTTTCTCACTTTTGGGCGCATATAGCGCAACACACACTCTCTTGTGATCCCGAAAGGCATCACCGGTATTTCATTGTGGTCGTCACCGCGCCCCACTCATTAAAGGCTTACTATCCCTTACATATGGCACCTATAAATGGTGACCACTACTTGACCTCCCTTTGATCCAAATAGGCATTTAAGCAACTTAGCATATAAGCATATCAATTTCACATTATTAACATTCTTTTTGCCTAAATTCATCAACACATATATACATGAGCATGAGTTAAGCAACTATGAACAACAATTATCACATTAAAATAATTAAACACCCAATTTTGGGATTAGACACTCACCTCTTCGATTTACTAGCGATTTAAGCTCCTAGAATCCAATTTTAAGCTAGATTCAACCCAACTCTTGCTCTAGGATCAATCCTACGTAGTTTTGACATATCAAACCTTGTCTTCAAGAACGGTCTCCAAAAAAATGTTATCGAAACTGAAAACAATTTACGTGCATGTAATCCTCCTACCTCCACGAGTCCAAAAATGGTCTCAGATCATAAATCCGGCGTCGGACGGCAAAGGAACGACAAGAAACGTTGTCGAGGAAACCGTCGTCGACTTAGAACTCTCGTTCTCTCTTTTTCGTAAATTCCCAACTATTGTATTGTGTCCTTGAGACACATATCAACACATGCATATGTGTTGCATATGTGTTGTAACAAGTTTTCCATGATTTCTGTTTCCCTCCCCCGACTTTCTTTGAGTTTTATTATGAAACCCCCAAGTTAATTACATTAACTACCTAACTTTTCTACATGGATTTAATCTAAGTTCCGCATGGGTCCCAAACGTGGTCCCACATAAATTATAAGATTGATACTATACCTACCAATTATATATTATTTTCAAGTACGCCCTCACATGGGTACCCAATTTGGTCCCCTCAAACTATCATAAGACATAATAATATCTTTAACCATTAAACCAAATATGCATATCAACATATAACAGCATCTAAATGCAAATTTAATCAACTAGACCCTCATTGGGCCCCACTTTTATACCAGTCCTGCCTTTCACAGAACTTTCATTTGTGTTTGCATTTGAACACCTTTTTACTTGTGGATTCATAATCCTACCTTAAACCATCTTATGCATTTATCATTTTTAATTGACACATATTAATACCAAATTAATCTTCTTTTCTGGGTACGGGTGTTACAGATATCATGAGCACACCAAAAGATGTCCAAAGTAGAAGATCAACCAATTCAACTCCTCTTGCATGGTGCAAATGGCTTCCGCCAAATTGTGAGATTAGAAACATTATAATCAATTTTCTTCTTTTCTCCTACCTACAAAGTATATACCCAAGTAAATTGGGACAAACATAACAAATATCTAACTAAAGTTATATCCACACCCGTTGTAGAAGACTTGTAATTTTAACATGAAAGTTTTGGAGAGTTTCTAAAATTGCTTTCTATTCTTTTTATCAGTTTCCCAACTTGTTTTAGCTTTAACCAAACACTTGAATATTTACAAAACCAATTATAAGCCACACAACCGAGTTTTACCCTCCCAAACAACCCCCAATATATGGTTTATTTTGCAGCTTTTCCTAATATGGTATGAATATTACTATGGTAGGGAGTAATTCTTTGTTTTGTGGTAAAAATGTTCAGAGTAATAGTTTTATCAACTTTTCTACAACAACAGTGTTAGCAAAAAAGATTTGCTCTCATCTGTTCACCTGCTACTTTACTTGGCAATGTTAACTATATAGTTGTAAAACAGGGATTTGTTGTTGATACAAGAATTCAATTGGTGACGAATAATGAAAGGCGATTTTTATGTCGCCGATTCAATTTAATTGCATCAGCAGTATGTTAGTTCTAGTTTTTTTCAACCAATGAACATAAAGAGTGTTCCATTCATTATCACTTCACTAAATCACTCAATGTGTTTAGTTGGATATCAAAAGAATTTAATTGCATCAGTAGTAAGTTAGTTCTTACTTTTTTTTAGCCAAGGAACATAAAGACCGTTCCATTCATTATCACGTTTCTAAAACTTCCAATATGTTTAGTTGGATATCAAAAGTAATATCAGGAATTTCTCTCTTGTTAGCGTCATTGGGCTAAACAGTCAAAATAGGGAACACGTAACTACTATATTGCCTCAGAATTTAACAAATATATGTACTCAACTTTTCTGTGGTTCTTTGTCATAGTTATCTACTTTTTTTCCTATGAATCCCAATGTCATTACTGAAAAAGAAGGCTATCATTACACGAAAAGACCTCTACCTTGCAGTTACTTGTGTTCATAGAAGAACATTTATCTAGCATAAACTTCAACAGAAACCACATACAAAATCTCATCGAACCATGTTTGGGTTTGATTTCAACAGATTGAATCAATAACTTATGGATAAACTAAATTACCAATACAACATGTCAAACTACTTAATTCAATTCTCAAGCCTTTCACAAAATCAAGTGGGAAATAATTACCTAGAAGAAGATTGAATTGCAAGTCTCCGAATTTTCTGGAAGTGATTGCCTTCAGTAATTTGAGTAGATGTAAGAAACCCAAACCTAAATCAGAGAAACCATCAATCGAAAGACCACGTGAGGAGCAATCGAAAGATAGGGTGATTGGGCAAAGGACCTTTAATAATTTTCAAACTAAACTTTAGTCACAATAATTTGCTCCATTTGATCGGGTATCGAACTATAGGCGCAAGTTTGAAATGTCTAAAATTGGCAATTGAATTCTTCTGTGGTATTATGATACAGTCAAGTAGTCAATAACAAAAGTGATAGAAAGACTAAAAGAGGACAAAAGGTTGGCTGTTAAACGAAGGTACCAATACAAGTTATCAAGCAAAATAGATACAGAGATGAAATTAAGAAATTAGAGCATAATATGCAATTTAGCAAAAAGGCCACTTTTTCTATTGAAGTATTTTCTTGTAAAAGAACTAACAGGTTTTGTTCCATGTGCAGTATCTATGCCAACACCTGCAATTATCTATTATACTATTATACAAATCTGGACGCGTGACTAGAAAAAGAAGCCACTAAAACCCCACCAGTCCGACTATAAATGTCACGCTGCTAATCATCCCTGGGAATCTATGGAATTTGAACCTGAACTCTATTTACGATTAATTATTTCTATCTCATTGGCCATTCTTATTACGGCATATCGATTTACACCTAATCTATTTTTTTTCTTATTTATACATTTTCATAGATGAATTCTGCATATTTTCACATCTAGAATTTATATATACAACATATATCGCTGTCACGAGTGAATTTCTTATTATTTAGGTTAGTTAGGTATTTCGATTCAAAAGGTAAGAAATAAGAATTGGGTTGTGCCATATATATGAAAGAGTATAAACATTAAAGGATTATCTGAGGCAAAAGATATACCAACTGATTGAAATTGAAAACTGCCTTTGCACATTTTCGTATGCATCATCAAGCCATTGAATGTGTAGAGCCCTGCATCTTGGAGCTTCTTGATATCTCCAGCATCGATTCCATGTGTAGTTGATCGGGAGAGAACAAATCCTATTTATACGCCTTAACGAGCATTTGTTAGTATCTTTTTATCCTATTTTTGTATATTTTTACTTTGTTTTCTATTTTCTGACAGGTTTTGGAAGAAATCAAGTATATCAGGCTAAACAGGGTGAAAAAGCAGAAGAAAAGAAGCTAAAAAAGCCAGTTCGCGCGCGCGAGAATCCAGAATTCGCTCGCGCGATCCGCGCGCGCGAGGTGCCAATTGTCGCGCTCGCGCGGCCTGCTCGCGCGACATGTGTAAAAATGGAACTTGCGTATTTCAGTATACTGATGATTCCTACGTGAACGAAACTGCCTAATTGCGTCTGGAAAGCTAAATTCAGCAGTTTTAGTGCGTTTCGGGTTAGGAAAGCTTCCAAAAACTTGTTGTAAATCTATATATTCCCTATTTTACTTCAAATTAAGGGTTGGACAATTATTATACACAATATACAACCATACTTTCGGCCATTGAAGAGGGAAAAGCAAGGAGAAGAAGAAGAAGACCAAGGATTCCCATGGCCTCCTCCATCAACCTCTTGCCGATCTCCACTTTCATGGCAGCCTAGACAAAGATCTAGGGTTTCAATGAAGCCCTAGTCGAGTAATAGGGAGTATTTTATGTTTTTATTTTAGTTTTATTATGTATGGATGACAGTCACATGTTCCGAGGATTTTTATAAATAAATCGGACTTCTATTGATTAAATCATTGCTTTCAAAGTTTGTTCTTGTCTTAGATCTATTTTGACTGTGATGTGCTCAATGATCTATGCTCGCTGTGCTTGTTTAGATTATTTACATGTGATGGTGCTTTATTGATTTGTGCTATCAAGTATCCGAATAATCCATGCCTAGATTAGACGAATTATGTCACAGCCCTAGTTTAATGTGGGATAATTTGTGCTAACCGAAGATGGAATATGTTGGTGCTTGAACCATGATTATTTTCTTGGCGGAGGAATTGGGCTTGTAGCCACAATTCCCCATAATCATCCAACTTAATAAGCTAATTGAATGCATAAATATCCCTATTATGAAGCTAGTGGTGGAGTTGCAATCCTAGATTCCCTTTACATATTTACAAAAACACTTTTAATTGCTTTCATAGTTTAGATTTATTTTTATTGTTATTAGTTTAATTAAAATCAAATCAAAATCCATTTTCATAATTAACTAAAGTTAGGTTTTAAAATTAAGTCGCTGTAGTTAACCAATCCCTGTGGGTTCGACCTTTGCTTTCACACTACAAATCTTTTGAAAAGTAAAGAACACTTTTTATATCTTGATATTGACAACATCAGTAGTCACTGCCAAGACGCATATGATGGGAACAATGTCGCAAGACTAACATGAGTTTTAAAATCTTCAACTAAACTGATTTAAAGCAAAATATACATCTGATACCAAAACAAAGCACGCCACATCATCTATATATATGTGTGTGTGTGTATGTGTGTGTGTGTAAATTCTAAATCGAAGTGAAAGCAACCTGCGATCAACATTCACTAGTGAAATCACTATTTCGATGGATGTACGTAGGCCAAAACCAATACGTTGTGAGGAAGTTCAAAGTTCATATTACTCACACAATCGTAAATGCATAAATAAGCCGAGAAGTAGAACCAAAGCATAGAATGAATCTGGGGAATTTGATTGTAACGGAAAGTTTGGAAATATAGGAAAATTTGGTAGAATCTCATTAAAAATGGATTGGATCTAAACCGCAAAGCTGTGATGAACAAATTGAATCTCGATCAGCAATATATATATACACAGTGGATATAAATATATACAGAAAACCCAAATATTCACAAATTATGTGTGCTTTCAATTAATAAATCAGTTTTTGGACCACCAAATCCAAAATTGAAGTGTTAGTATTGAAAAGTGCTAGTACATAAAATTTTAATCATCACATGAGAGTGCTATTATTTCCCAACTTTCTTAAGTAATGAGTAATGTTATATATGGTTCAGGAATATGGTGGTGTCACTGAATTTGTATTTTGTTCCCATGACCACGTGTTGGTAACCATTTTTCAGATGAAATTTTAAAAAACATAGCATTTTTGTCTACAATGGTAAAAGGATCCAATTTTAAACAATAAAGCATATACTTGATGAAGTCAATTTTTTTTATGCCACTCTTATTATTTTTTTATAATAGCTATTTATGTCTTGGTGTTGAGTGACCTACTAAGTCATCATCATACGGCAATCAGTAAAGAAAATACATGGAAGAAATGAACCTGGACCAAGCCAAAAACACAAAAGAAAATTACAATTCCTGGAATGGTTTCTGTTTGATTCAAAAGTTGGCCTAGCTTCTACAATCTCCTTCAGCTTCCACCACTTGAAAATGCCTGTAATAAAAACTATAGCTTTCAACATTTGTAATTACAATTACTTCAAATTAATATTAAAATCACACAAACTCAAAAGTAAAAAATAAAAAATAAAAAAGTAGTCGGCATTGAAATCACCTTATAGACATTTTCCTCTGTTTGTTTAGGCATTTTTGAGGTCTCCACTGGCATTAACACATGATTGTGAGAAGGAGACTCATGATATAAGCATGTTTCCCTAAGATTGGGGCAAATAGTATAACTCTAACAACAATAGATATAAACATCGGTATACATATTTGGGAAAATAGAAAAACAGAGGAAGAAAGTTACCATTTATTTCAACAATCAAGAACGAAGTCAAACTCATCTTGTCTTTAAGGTCTGAAATTACACCATTTGTGTGGAGAGTAGAGATCGCAAGGGAAGTCAAATTCATCTTCAACTGTGAATGATGGAAAATTTGTAGAGAAAAAGCAATAAAAAAGATGAAGTGATAAATACATATATAAACATATTTAGAACCAAAACAAACAGTCACACGACAGCAAACCAATGAGAATACACACCGCAAATAGCCCCAATCAAAAATCCTCTCGAACGAAGCGTAAAACATTAGGAAACAACCTCTTCAAGGAAGTGCAGAACATCAACCCCGATCTAAACAGCCTCTACGAGAGAAAGATAGATGTAGAAGGAGAAAAAATTACTCCTAAAAAAGAAGAAGATATAGATCTAGAGAAAGGGAAGTGTAAAGAGAGAGGGAATCAGGGATACCTGAGAGGGGGGTGGTCCTTAGAGGCAATGATGGTATAGCTACTGCGATGATGGAAAAGTTAGGAGTGCTGATGGAGAGGAGGAAGAAAATGGTGGAAGCGAGAGATTGAGAGAGACAGAGAGGCATTTGACGTTTCAATTATCTACAAATCAAGAGAGAGAGAGATGAAGAGGCATTTGCATAGAAAGGTCTATGAATGAAAGAAGCAAAGAAAGCAAGAAATCAGGTGCGGATGCCACGTAGGATTTATTTAGCAGAGTTGAGAAGCTGATGTGGAAGGCTGTGGAAGCTTCATTTGCTTTAACCTTTATATATATATATATAATAGATGTAGCTTAGTAATACAAGTTGAATAATATCTAAGAGAGATAGAATAGTATCCAGATTGTGAATGCATAAATTAGAGTTTCACCTTGGGAATATAATTTTAAACTCTACATTTCATCTACCATCCCATGTCAAAATGTAAGAAACAAAATCCAAACATGTCTCTCACATTTTCTTCATTTCTATTATGTAGTATTGGCAAACTTAACACATGATATATTTTAACATGTATGGGTTTGAATTTTTTAGTAATACCATGCTTACCAAATTGCAACTCTTTAGTACTTTACATTTCTGTATGTTTGTTATTCATTTCCATTCTTTAATGCAATGGGAATAATTGTGGGAGGCATTACAATTAGTAGAGGTAAGAAAAGAATATATCACAACATTGAAGTTTTGAAGGAGTTTCTTCATACATTAGTGTAAGAAAAGAAAATAGCATTTATGCAGGGCTTACTTTACGATTGTATAACCAAAGACCATTTGCAATAATAGGGAGACATCAAACAACTCCCTATACAACCTTGCACTCAATATATGCATACTTAAAGATATATAGTACAAATTAGGACATAGATTGCATCAAAATCGATGAAGTTGTCTGAAAATTCAAGGCTGCTTCTATTGAAGGAAATTGTACCAAAAAAAAATGCTTGAAAATTCAGATCTACGTACAAGGGAGCCCAACGCTCATTTTGCCTCATAGATAGCAAGCTTTCAAACTCAAGTTCATAATTTAGTGAAAAAAAAAATTTAGCATTCAAGAGTACGTAGAATGACTCAAAACAAATTACCAACATGAAATTGTTCATAGCTATATGCATAATCAAACTCAAAACAAATCACTATACGAAAATTACTCTCAAGGAAAAATCAATATATTCAAACACATACAACCCTAACACATCCCAATCTCTCTCTTTTTCTCTCTCTCTCTCTCAAGAATGAAACAAGAGAAATCGCTAAGTTCAACTACATGTAGTGAGAAGTGAAAACCTAGAATTCATAACTATTCAAATTCATCTCGGATATGTGTTGGAATTTAGCATTTAAACAAGTAACAAAGAGCAAGTGTAACACTCGTACCCGGAATAGAAGATTAATGTGATATTAATTTGTGTTAATTTAAGATAATTAATGCATAAGATGGTTTAAGGTGGGATTATGAACCCACTGGTAAAAAAGGTGTTCAAATGCAGACACAAATGAAAGTTCTGTAAAAGGCAGGATTGGTATAAATGTGGGGCCCAATGAGGGTCTAATTAAAATAATTTGCATCTTGATGTCATTATCTGTTTACATGAGTACTTGTTTAAATGCTTAGAGATATTATTATGTCTTATGATAGGTTAAGGGGACCAATTTGGGTACCCATGTAAGGGCGAATTTGCATACAATTCATAATTGGTAGGTTTAATAGCAACCTCATAATTTATGTGGGACCACGTTTGGGACCCACGCTGGACTTAAATGAAATCCATTTAGAAAAGATGGGTAGTTAATGTAATTAACATGGGGGTTTCATAATAAAGCTTAAAGAATGTTAGGGGAGGTAAACAAAAATAATGAAAAATAGTGCCAACACATATGCATGTGTGCATATATGTCTTATAGGAGTAAAACAAGCTGGAAATTTTTAGAAAAATAGAGAACCAAAAGCTCTCAAGTCGGCGACGGTTTCCTCGGCGACATTTCTTGTCGTTCCTTCGCCGTCTAACAATTATTTTGCTAACTAAGACCATTTTTGGTGTCACGCCCTGACGTAGCATAACTAAGGAAAGCGTTTAATTTCTTTTATGGACCCGTAGATCGCGACAGTTTGAAGGATCGAATTCGTCCCAAACATCGAACAACAATAAAAGAGTAGAGTAATCAAAGCTTACAAATATTTTTCTAACTTATTACATAATACAACACGGGGTCTCTAAAGGCACAAACCGCCTTAAATCAAAACAATAACTTAGTGTCTATTACAGTCATCCTTAACAGTTCAACTTAAAGCATATGAAAGTAAATTCTATTTCCAGCAGTTGTTCTCAATTCGCATAGTCATAACGTTCAGCCTGATCATAACCTGAAAAACCTGAACACGAATGTCCAGGACGCACCAACGTCGTCAACTTCAAGAAGCTGGTGAGTATTAAAAACATAACTTTGAATGTAAAACATATCACTTACCTCTTTACATTTCTCAGTTAATCCAATAATAAAGCAATGAGTTCATTTTAGGAAACAATCACAATATTATTTAAAAGATATAATTCTCGTATATGTGACCGTGTATGAGAATAATGCACCATCTCATCTTACCGACTCTTTTCTCTCGACAATGCCCAACAACCCACCACCACACACCAGTATCTTTGAAACGCTAAGATAGCCACACTTTAGCACAGGGGTGCCAGGGAATGTCCAGTTTGCCTCACACTTTGGTCCGGGGTACCAGGGAGTGTCCATTGCCTCACACTTTGACTACCTAATCCGCCATGCAAATACCGGAGGAACCCTCACGCAGTATCCAGACTCGGGTATCAGGGAGTGTCCGTAGGCCACACTTTAGCACTTCCATTGGTGCCAGGGAATGTCCAAGTTCGACTTCACACACTTTGACGCTACCATGGTCGTCAGGGAGTGTCCAGTTTGGCCACTGTCACATTTCAAAGACACCCTCGCCGCAATCTCAATCACAACACACTTTGGTACTCACTTACCAGGGAGTGTCCACATAGCATTCTCAACCGCACTCACTATGCCACACTGACCATTACTCTTTTCCAAACTGACCAACATTCACACTCACCATGCATGTACGACTGACACCACATGTATGTCATGAAACTTTAAAACATGAGGTAATTCACTGATTTATGCAAACGACACGCGCACGGGAATTGATAAGTCATAATACAACGTTCTAATCGTCCAAACATAACCATTTAAGATTTTGATTTAATAAATTTCCCAAACGGGGCTTTAACAGTTCATAGAATACCACCCAAACAGTTCCTTATTACAAAACAAGCAAAATTTGAAACTGCCACAAGTCGCGCGCGCAGGCCGCTTGCGCGACCTGCCCAATTTTCATTTTTCTTATATAAATTCTTCTGTCTGCCTAGGGACGCAAGGATCGCGCGCGCGGGTTGCTCACGCGAGGGATCGCTCGCGCGACCTGCTCAATTTTCATTTTTAATATATAAACTTTTCTGTCTGCCTGAGAATACAAGGATCGCGCGCGCGGGTCGCTCGCGCGAGGGGTCACTCGCGCGGTCCGCTCGCGCGATCGCGCGCGCGAGTTGAAACAGAGGCTTCATCTTCCTCGTCAGATTGCTTTGTTTCAGATTTCAGGGGTCCTTTTGACCCATTTTCAGATCCAACAATTCATAGGACATGTAATATATGATTCTCTTCAGTTTTTCACAAGGATTATGAATATGTAATCAATTTAACATGAAACAAACTATAGTTCTCAAATTTTGTGAAAAATTAAAAGTTGTCAAAACTTAATTTCTTATATACTTTTTCCTATGAATAAATTAGGCCTCAAAACTTTAAACATAGTCTATATATACCATAATCTTTCATTATTATCCATGAAAACAGATTTTGGTTGAAGTTTAAAAATCTTGATTTCAAGTTATGGAGGTTCAAACGTGAAATCAACCATGGTGATTTACAAAATTAATAAATGCACAGCAAATAAACATGAAATTACATTCCAAGTGAGTTGGTAATACTCACTGAGATTGGAGATGCAAATAGATGTTGAGAAAGAAATAGGAATATGAGGAACCCAATTTTCAAGCTATGGAAGAGAAGTTCTTCCTCTCTCTATAATATTTCAGAAATTAGGAACTCTCAAGTCCTCTCTTTTCTCTCTGAATGTTAGTGCAGAATGAGTGAAATGAAGAGAGGTGTATAAGGTTCATATAGGCATCAAGAACTTGGCCTCCAAGTTCCTTCTCAAAGGCTCAACAAATGATTTGGTTTTTTTTTTTTTTAAATTGTAATATCACAAAATGATTCAGCATATACATACGTATATGTACACTCTCCAAATTGGAAGGGCCAAATAGATTAGTAGGGGGCAATCTCATGTGTTTGGGTAATTAACTTATGGCATAAGATATACACATACAAAATTGCAATATCCAAACAAGGCATATCCAATGACTACTTGCCATAAATAGCAATAAAGCAAATGTCATGTCCTTGCTTTACATCACTTCCAAAATCTGTGGAAGTTTAGCACAGCGCGGACAGTTTTGAACATAAACTGGTATTTTTGTGGCGCGGTGTTCGTCACAAAAATACGAAAAATTCATTTTAACGTAAGAAATGGTTTTCTGGTTTTATAAAAATACAGTTTGAATTAAAATAAAACATTTCCACCGTTTTTGAAATACAGACTTTGAAATTCAACACAGGTATTATTAGTGTTTACAGAAATTGCAGTTTAGCCCCAACAATAATTTCAATAGTAATTAAGTCAAGAATTAAGAATTAACATGTGAGAATTGAAATTAAAATGAAGGCAATAATATAAATTGAATTTAAATATGACATTACAATTAAATGTTTATGAATTTTCAGGTTGTTACATTTGGACTCGTGGAGCTAAGATGATCACATGCATGTCTTTTATTTTCAATTTTGATAACATTTTTCTAGCGACCATTCTTGATAGACGATGCTTGATGTATCAAAATTATGTAGGATTCATACCAGTTAGGATTTAAGGTTAAATTAGCAAGAGATTGGAGGAATTCTAGGCTTTATTCTGTATAATTCGAAGAGGTGAGTGCTCTAATCCCAAAATTGGGTGTTTAGATATGTGATTGTCATAATTGTTATCAGTAGTTGTTTAATTCATGCTTATGTAATTACATGTTGATGAATTTGGAACTAAGCATGTCAATTACGTATAAAGTGTCATGTAGATGCTTAGTTGGCTATATGCTTATATTGGTCAAAGGGAAGTCAAGTAGTGGTCACCATTTATAGGTCCCATATGTAAGGGATAGTAATCCCTCAATGAATGGGGCATGGTGACTACCACGATGATGAAACAGTGATGCCTTCGGGATCACAAGAGAGTGTGATATGCTATATGGGGCAAAAGAGTGAGAATTTTTGGGGTGAGAAGGACACGGGGTGGTGGCTTGAGTTACTTGACTTTTCGGAGATCATCTAGTTGATGTTTACAATGATTTTTGCATTTGCATATTGAACATTCTAATAGCATGATTAGCTCTCTCACTAAGCGAAAGCTTTAACAAAAATATATTTCTGTTGTGGTCATTGAATAACCATCACAGGTATGGCATGGGAAGAGGAGAAAAAAATGATTCACACGACGGATTGGGCGTGGGGTTGTAAGAAGGTTGACTTGTGCATATGTATAGATGTTTTGGGGTTAAGTTGTAGTCTTTGTACTCTAAGTGTTGTAAACAACTTGTATTTTGAAGATGTTGAATTAACTTGTGTTTTGGGAGGTCGTTTTGTAATATGTCAAGGTGGTTTAGTGTAGTTACATGCTTTGTGATGTGAGTTGTAGTTTGTACCTCACAAGTGATATATGTTGGAAGAATTGGAAAGAATTAACTTTTGAATATAACTAAACTTGACTCCTCCTTGTTGAAGAATTTTGCAAGTATTGGGAAAAAGCATGGATTTTGTTGCAAGTTCTTAATCCTAGTAATGAATTTATGGGTTTTGTGGTTGTATTATGTTTAGATGTCATGTGTTGATGTTTGGGGAGTACTTGGTTAGGTTTGAAATGGTTGATTTTAAAGTCCCATGAAGTTTGGTTGGGTTTTGATATGTTTTGAACATGTAAAGATGATGTTTTTAGTAGCAGGGAACCATTCTGCAAAAGCCGGATCGATCTGGCCTTCCTGTGGATTGATCCACCCATTTCCGGGGACATTCTGTGAGAAAAGTTCTAAGATGGATTGATCTGGCCTCAAAGGGTGGATCCTATATATGTTGACTGTCCACTTTTACGGAAACAAGCATATCTCTTTCTAGAAAACTCAGATTTGCACGTTGTTTTTTACGTTGAAATCAGGACTCAAAGACCTATCTTTTGGTATGAAATTTAGCTATACTTTATTAATGACCATTTTCCCCTTGGGGCTATTTTATGTCACGAAAGTTCTTTTATGGAGTCTAAATCATATTTTTTTCTTAATGATTAGTATAAGTTTGGGTGTGTGGGCTTTGTTACACGTGTCTTAACTCGCCCGAGGTAGGTTGGGGTGTGACAGCAAGCTTATATGAAATTGTACATGCATATATATATAAGCAACAAAAAAGGACAAAATTATTGTTTATGATTCAATCTCCTAATAGACAGAACAAAGAGAAGTTGATGAATTAATTGAAAAGCATAACAAAATTTCCTGCATTATATTCTTTCCATGAACTTTATAGGATATTAAAGCCCCCAAAATGTTAGGTCGGTGGCTGAGGAATATGTTCTTTCAAGCAACACAAAGTTGCAGAATGATTATGAAAAAACTGAACATATCTAAAAGAATAGGTGAGAGAAAGTACCAAAAACAGATTGAAGTAAATTTCCTGACAATTGAAATGATGGTTCCAGCTAGGGTTTCTTATTGAGAATCTCACACCTCCACAATAATTGGTGATATGTACCAGAATCTCCAATTCAATGGACCAAGTCAAATTTGATGGCACGACGGATCTCACCAACGACAAAGTTGGTGTTGAAGTGGTGGTGAAGTCTTGATCCGGTGGACGATGCTGATTACGTAGTTGTACTACCAGGCAAAGCTAGGTTTCATAATCGTAAGGAATAGAGTGTGTTCCTTTTTAGCAGCTTGTGCTGCTTGCTTAAAACTATGACATTTGTATTTTTCTTAAATCTGAAAACGACGCCATTTGTAGGACAAAAAGACACCAGAGAAGAGAGGATCAAAGAGAACATCAAGAGGATGCAAAAGCTCGACATTTTGATGAACAACAGATCATATAATTGCAAAACCCCTAAATTTCTCTCTCCTGACTATGGCTGTTAGCCCTGTTGTTCATTGGTTCCATTTTGTTTGGTTTTCAGAATGCTCTCCTAGATATAATTTTATTTTGTGGCTTGCTGTTCAAAAACGGCTAGCCACTCAAGATAGAATCTTCAATTATACCCCTGACCCTCTTGCTTGTGTATTCTGTGTTCGGCAAATGGATTCTCATGTCCACCTCATTTTTTAGTGTAACTATTCTTCTTTTATATGGCAGGACTTGATGCTCAGATGGGGCTTAGTCAGGAATGGGACTCCTTGGGACGTTACTATTAATTGGATAACCCATCATTGGAAGGGGAAGACCTCAACACTTGATCCCTAGAATCTGTTTAGGAGTTGCTATTTATGGCCTTTGGAGAGAAAGAAACAAAAGAACTTTCAAGAACTCTACTACTCGTAGAGAACTTTTATTGAAGACTTTAATTGCAGAAATCAATGCCCAAATCAGGATTAAGTGGAAAAGACATACTCAAATTGAGGCCTTGATGGTTAATTGGCAGTAGTCCTTTGTGCATTCTTTTCTGTGACTTCTTCTTGGTGTTGTTCTAGTTGGGTTATGCTTGGCTAGTCCTTTTGTTTTTGTTTTTGTTTTTGTTTTTGTTTTCCTTGTGATTTGATTTTGCTTGGTGTAGCATTTCTAGTGGTTTGCATTGCCACTTGTCCTTATGGTCTGTGCCTATTGATTATCCTGGGTATGCTCCTTGTACATGTGTACATCTCTTTTTTGGAATATATTTACCTTTTTCTGAAGAAAAAAAGAAAGAATGCGTCGTTCCCTGCTTTACCAGGTAGTTTCGATTACCTCATTTTTTTGGGTTACTTTTGATGTAATTAATCCTTTTGATTTTGATTTTTTGTTTTTATATTTTTTGTATAGGTAAGTTTCAAATGCTTTTGGGTCCTAAATGTGTAGTGGGTTTATTGTTTTTCTGGTATAAAGAATAGGGTTTGTATTACTTTATTTGTTTTATTTTATTTTATACAGGTAGCTATAAAATGCTTTTGTGTCCTAAATGTTTTGTGGGTTTGTTGTTTTAATGGACTGAGAATAGGGTTTTTATTACTTCATTTGATTTGAAATAAAGTTGATGGTCTACTGAAGATGGGTTTTAGTGTATTTGCACTCATCAACTCTCTCTTTCTCTCTCTCTTTGGGATATAATTTTTTCTCATGGACCAGTTCCTGAATTTGGTCATTTCTTTATGCTTAATTGAATACCTGCCAGCTAAATTAAGTGCTTGCAAGAAACAAAGGCTTTTCTGTATGTATTCCTGTAGTTATAGTTGCGTGTAGACAAAAATGATGCTATTTAATAGCGTATGTATTAGGTTAAACAAAAAACAACGCTAGTGTAATACCTTGTATTTTGGTTATATAATAAGACCTAGTATTTCATTTCTATACTTGTATAACCTTTCCTTTTCTTTTGGTGAAATTTAGATACCAATCGATTGCCTTTGTTTTCCAATCGATTGACATGCTCCCAATCGATTGCCATTCTACCTACTAAAATTTATTACGTGGTAACATATCAATCGATTGTCATCTATTCCAATCGATTGCCATCTTTACCAATCGATTGGCATAAGCTGAGACAAGTTTTCTTCTTTGCTTGAGCTTTGGAAGTGTGGCACTCTCAACCTCTATATGTATGAATTCATTCTTGGCCTTGGGCTAATTTTCCACGGCTTTGAGAGAGAGAGAGAGGCACACCTTATGAGATTTATATATATGCACACATATATATATATCCATACATATACACACACACACTGCCTTGGCAGAGAAGAGAAGAAGAAGAAGAAGAAGAAGAAAGGAACAAGAAGAGAAGAGAAAGAGAAGGAGAGTCAGAGCTGAGACAGAGAGAGAGAAAGAGAAGAAGAAAGAAAGAGAGAGCTTGGAGGTTTTTCAAGCACACACACCCTTGGTGAGTTAGAACTCACTTGGTCCCTCTATTTTGATGTTTTACAAGTTTTTATGAGGATTGGTTGTAGTTAATACGTCCTTATGATGTTTATATATGTTGTTTTGGTAATCTGTTAGTGAAGACGAAGTGCCAATCGATTGGTATAATTCCCAATCGATTGCCATCAGTCTGGACCCAAGCGATTGGATAGAATTCCAATCGATTAACATCCCAATCGATTGCCAATGTTAGCAATCGATTAATATTGTGTTGGACCCAATCGATTACCAGTTCCCTCAATCGATTGTTATGATTTTTGTCCCAATCGATTGGACCTTATGCCAATCAATTGGTGTTGGCAGAACATGGATTCCTTTGCCTATTTATTATATTAAGGGTTCGAATGATTGATTCTCGATTCGGACTTTTGTTATGCGATTTTGGATTAATCAGGGATAATGTGACAACAAAGTTAAGTATGATTAAGAATAATTGATTAACATAACGACGTTAGATACTATGCGGTTCTTGTATGAGTTCGATATCCGTTTCTTTTAATCAGAGTAGTCAGGCCACATGGAAATTGTCATGTATTGATTAAAGTACTGAGTTTAAATAGGTTTGATAAGTTCTGGGAATGGTACATAGGAAGACGCCTAGTCATGATACGCGTTCACATGCGGTGGATGAGTTATATCCTTAACGAGCAGTGAGCGGGACCATGTAGTCCTAAGGTAACCTGATGATCCATATTATATCTCATTAACGAGTGGTGGATGGTTTATATCCTTAACGAGCAGTGGATGGGGGATCACTGGTATATAATACGATAAGTCGTGGCAATAGATTTGATGTGCTTTTGTTCAAAGCGTTGTGTAACACCCATATTTTCATACATGTATTTTCATGTACTGTTTATGTTTCCTTATATATAAATAAATGTGGTATGTTTATTTATATATCTTAGTCTACTTAATTAATTTGTTAATGTTAATTAACTATTTTTAGTTGTTTTAAATTTTAATGTTTGGATGTGAATCTTAATTATTTATTTTATTTTATTGGGTTAAAGTTTAGTTCTTTGGGTCTAAAGCCCATTTTATTACATGCATAACCCAAAGCCTATATAAAACCCAAACCCATTTATTTAACCCAAGCCCAATTGAATTTAACCCAAGCCCATTAGCCCATTTAATGTCTTACATTTATATATATCTATATAGATGGAGCATCCCCATTGGGGTCTCCATTTTGGTTAGAAAGAGAGAGTGCCGAGAATTATAAAAAAAAAATGAGAGCTTGCATTCTTTCTTCTTGCATGTGTGTTTAGATCATTTCTTCCACCTTCAAACACTTCTATACCCAAAATCAAACCCAAGAACTCAAGCCTTCAAGCTTGGATCATCTTCATAACTTGCAAATACTTGCTTGCATGTGCTCTTTTTGGATGATCTAACATCATCCTTTTCTTGGTGAGAATTCCTTACTACTTATTATAGCTTTAAATCACCTTGCATGTCATCATAAATCAATTAAATGCATTGCATGTGCTTGAAAATGATTAGAAATCAAGAAATCACAATGTTCAGATTTTGTTTTGCCCAGGGGATTCTGTTTCAGAAGATTTTCGGACATGTTACATTATGTTTGAGTTTGTGGAATTATTTTTAGAATAAACTTCATTGAAATATCTTTCTTTTGATATAAGATAGACGTCCATACGATCTCGGAAGATTTAGTTGTGAATTTTACAAGAACGGTCGACGAAACTGGACAGAGGCAGTTTTTGTCCCGGACAGAGACTAAATTCGGCCAATGTAAATTCATTCTGAGTTTGTGAAATTATTTTTAGATGAAACTTCATTGAATTAGCTTTCTTTTGACATAAGATAGGAACTCATACGATTTTCCTAGATTTAATTAGAATTTCCGTAAGATCGGTCGACGAACTTGGGCAAAATCTGTCCTTAAATAAATAAAGTTTTTGTGTGTTGTTTCACCATTTCTTTGCGATGCAACTACTTGTATAACGATTATAATGCTATGTTTATATTGATTTCATAGTTACGTCGACTAATTGAATAACTCTCGGCTTGAATTGCATGTAATCGTTTGCCAATTTTCCCTACGCTCGATCAAAAAAAAAAAAAGGGGTTTCTAATGTTTTAAAACATTTCTTAATAATTACATATTGTTGAAATATTTTAGTGTATTATGTGGTAATGTGAGGGTTTTATATAAATAAATACTTAACAAGATCTTTGGACATAAATATTTTTATAAAAGATTTTGGAACTAAATCATTTTCGGTTAATTATTTACTATATTTTTCTTGTCGAAAATCCGTAGTAATTAGACCGTTGATCCGAAAATTACGCTGTTTGTTTCTAAAATCTTAGAATAATATTTAAAGAAGTTCCACTAAGTTTAGTGACGTTTCGAATCAGTAAAAATACAGCGTACGATTAGGACCCACACATGCATAGGAACCCAGCCTTTTTAGTGACGGACTCCGATTTGAGTCTAGTCAATGGCGTTGGACTCATAATGATGTGTGGATCATCATCTTGAGGGTTAGGCACACGTTTGACATTTTTGATTATTTCTTATTTTTAGTGTTCATTTCTTAAGCATTATTGTGATTATTCGCTGTAGGGATATTCTTGTCTCTACCAGGAATTTCTGTTTATTGCTAAGACGCTCTGGTGAGTACTCTAACTCACTTGGAAACACTCGATTTATAATTTTAACAAGACTTATGTTTTATGAGAATTGGTAATAAAACTTGGGTTTCTATGGTGAATTGTATGCTTAGTAATTTTGGGAAATTGAAATATACACATCTAAGTGGAATATGGACTTATAATTATGTTATAATCGTTTTAGATGATATTATGATTTTTTTTATGAGCAAGTGCGATGCTAGGATTGCGACGACGACTGTTGGGTAGATAACCTAAAGGCAGATTATAAAATTGTGCGAGAATGTATAATTGACGCTAACGTCCGATGAATAATGCTTGAGGGTGTGTTTTCGTTTCTTGTCATATCATGGTCAGTCTTAGTTCAGTTCTGGTTGCTATTGTTTTGTTGTTCCATTGTTGTTGAGATTTCGGGCCCAGACCCAACTTTACTTGGTAGCGTTCTTTCAGTCGCATGGTTGAGTTCAGCATAGTTGGTGGAAATGATGTGATGAGGGTATTATGAATAGTTACTGAGTATCTTGATATGGTCGGCTTTAGAGCACGTATGCCCAATGTGGGTATGCCATTCAAGTGGCTTTAGAGCACGTATACTCATTGGATATCTTGATATGGTCGGCTTTAGAGCACGTATGCCCGATGAGGGTATGCCATTCAAGCGGCTTTAGAGCACGTATATCCTTTAACCAACGGCTTACACCGGTAATTTGTGAAAATAGGAGATGATGTATTTGGGGAGAGTAAGTGATTCATGGGTTTGTGTTCAGTGGATTATGTCTGTTCTTGAAATTGATTCGTGTTCAGTTTTGTTTAGTTGTTCTATCCTTCTTGTCATGGTCTTGTATCCGTGGTTTCGAGTTTAGGATTCTCGATTTAGTGAATGGTTGGTTGGGTTAACGTTTAAACTACACGACAATAGTTGCGACTTGCGAGTATTATTATTAATTCTTTATTATTTCTTTGTGAGTGTTGTACTCGCTCAGCTTTCGCAAGCTGACGGTGTTTATACCCTGGACATCTGATGTCCAGATTATCAGTATGGTGATGCAGGTGATGGACAGGTAGATGGAGACTACCATGATTATGATGATGCCTACGATGAGGAAGACTTTGGCTTTGCTAGTTAGCATTGGGAGACAACGTTGTTGCGACTCTTTTATAATTCTGTTGTTATGTTTATGTTGTTCGAGATACTACTATGTATTATATTTTGGGCAGACGTTGCCTAGACCTCTGTTTATATTTGTTTAAATTTGGATGGATTTTATGTCGTTTAAAATTTATGTAAGACTTCTACTTCCGCTGTTACTTTTAGCCATTGCATGAACCTTTATTAAGCATATATTTCTATTAGAATGTTTTATGGAGAATCAGATGATCCTTCAACTAGTCGCGTACCTAAGGGTCCAAAGTTGGAAATCTAATTTTTCCGAACTTTCCTACGCCGGGGCATGACACGTTGTATCCCTAACATGCGGTTGATGGTTTATATCCTTAACGAGCGGGGGATGGACTGACGTAGTGTCTATGATTTGCTGTGGATGGTTTATATCCTTAACAAGCAATGGAAAAAATGATGGTATGTCTATATATGTGAAGCGATTAAGTTTGTTCTTTCTAGAGAGTATGTTGATTATCGGTCTTCGAGTAACAAGACGATAAGGGTTGGTTAACAATGTGGAATAAGGGAGCAAGATATTATTACAGTAGAACTTATCTCGTGTCTTCATGAATTTGTTTTACTTCAGATAACTGGTACCATGTTAGTTTATGCTCACTCAGCTCTTAGTAAGCTGATAGCCTTTTATTCCTGGATTTTCCCCGTCTAGACTATCATGTACCTTATTTTGCAGATGACGGAGCCTACAATGATGGTTACTATCTGAGAGGAGAATACACCGAGGGTGGACCCACTGATGACGTCTATGCTGGGGAGGACTACTACGCCGATGTGTACGCCAACTGAAGACTTGGAGATAGTTATTAGCTTATTACTTCTATTTAGACTGTTTTGTTATATTTGGTACTTGGGCATATGTTGATTCCACACCTTATATACTTCCGCTGTAGCTTTTCTGTTGTAATAACTCTGATGTTTGTAATAGAAGCAATGGCTATTTATATCCAGTTTGTCTTTATTACTATTCTTGTTATAGACTAGTATTGTGTGGTGTGGATTATTAGTAACATTCACCAATCATTCCCTATGGACCCAAAAAGGAAATTTATTTTTCTCTATTTTTGCTGCTCTGGGGCGTGACAGGATTTTTGGTATAAGAGCTCTAGGTTGTGATACTTTCATTCACTAATGATTCCATACCATTTAGTCCTAGTATTTAAGATCTCTAAGATGAGATATGAGTTTGAGATAAGATTGTCCTTTTGACGATAGATAGTTTTCTTTACAGGTTAGCATGGATCCAGAGTTTCATAGATTTGTGGATGACTCATATGGACGACATGTGATCCATGGCGATACCGTAGAGCCAGCTGACCCAGAGCGTTACCAGGATCGAGTATGGCAGATAGCCAGTCGTTATTTGGAGGAGGATATATGGAAGACCCTCTATGTTGATGGACGGACTCACCCGACCCAGATGCATATGGATGCTTACCATTCAACGAGGATTGGTAGAGATATTTACCAGGAGATTTTACGTTTGATCCAGAGTAAGCTGGAGATGGATGCTATCGAGTTACGAGCTATTCTTGGAGGACCTATTAAGGCAGTACCAGCAGTGACACCACCATTACCAGTACTCGAGGTACCCATTCCAGAGCCACAAGAGCAGCCCGAGGAGCCAGAGTTACCAGAGGCCAAGCCGATGGAAGAGATTGACCCAGAGGAGGATTCTGTAGAGGACATTGAGCCAGTTGAGACTGACGAGGAGCTAGAGGAGGACCCAGAGCTAGTTGATGATGTAGGAATGGTGGGAGATGAGATTTTGGAGGATATTACAGTTGAGCCTGAGGTAGAAGAGGTAGTCATACCAGAGGTACCTATGGTGTTTGATTTACCAGCAGGACCTGTGCTTCATATGGTAGCCATTGCCAATATGGTAGCTGAGTGGGTAGCAGTAATGGTTGCACAGCCAGCCAGACTTCCGATAGGACAGGTTGCGTTAGCTGATGCTATGGCTATTGTTGGGGATTTTGCTGAGTTAATCACTGATGTTGCTGAGCCAGCATTTGATGTTGAGGAGATGGAGGTTGACGACATGGTTGTCAAGGATTGGGATATACGCGTAGTAGTTGGAGGACTTGTTACACCAGCAAAGGACGATCCACCTGTGGAGATGAATATTGCACCAGAGGACGAGGCACCAACAAGAGGATCAGATGCTGACGATTTTTGAGTCAGGATCTGCAGGGTTCAGCTTTTGTTAATTTATATCAGGACATGTTGTCCATATAATTTTTGGGAGCTTGAGAGATAGCTATTGACCATAGCTTTATATAGATGATATCCTTAGTAGTAGTATTATAAATAGTTGACCTTAGCACTGTGTCTTGTTTTGTCCCATGTGGTACACAGTTTGACTAATATGTACTGTGCGGTACATCTTTTGATATTTATATATCCGAGCAGTACTTTCGCTATTGATTGTATGATTGATTGATATGTGTTGTTTAGTAAAACTGTTAATTTTTGTTGCTTCTTGCTCTATCTTGTTTTCGTTTCTACGAGAAGACTTTCAGCTAATTAGTGGGTCTCTTGTAGGCAAAACGTGTTATCATTATGGTAGGATCCTTGAAAAATCACCAAGCGCGTATTGGAGCCCCAATCCCAGAAGGAATGGACCCATATGGAGTCTTTGAAGCATTTATGCAAATGATGGAGCATGTAGGGGGTGCCTACAACCATGCTACTAATCAACGACCTGTCCAACCTCCAGTAGCACCATTCCAACAGAGGCAAACAGGGGACAAGTTACTAGCAAAATTCCGTGGATTACGTCCTAAGAAGTTCGATGGACTAATAGAACCATGGAAAGCCGAACAGTGGATAAGAGAAATGGAGTTGATCTTTGAAGCGTTAGAATGCAGCGAGCAAGACAAGTGCTATATTCCAACTCACCTATGCCATTGCAGATTGGTGGGAGGCTAAACGAGTAACTATAGGGATGAATGCTGCGGGAGCAATGTCTTGAGAAACCTTCAAGGGAAGATTTCTGGAGAAGTACTTTTTAGAAGACAAAACGGGTCAATTGAAAAAAAAAATTCATGAACTTAGTTCAAGGAAATTGGACGGTAAGAGAATATACCACGCAGTTTGAGCGACTGTCTCGATTCGCCCAGCATATGATTGATACACCGTTGAAAAAGGTGAAAAGATTTCACCAGGGACTGAATCCCCATCTTCGCCATATGATGATTTGTCACCTGAACCAGAGTTTTGAAGGACTGGTCAGACTTGCTGTAAGTTTAGAGAATGATGCATTATCAGTATAACAGCCTCAAACGAGTTGACCACAGCCATCAAGGGACTTCCAATAGAGGAATTTTTAAACACAGCTGCCGAGAAATACCCAAGGGTGGAGACCTCGGGGAAATTTTCAAGGCAACAAGAGAACCTAGGATGGAACTATGAAGCCTCAGTTAAGCTATCCTCGACCCCAGCAATATCAACAGCGAGGATCACAACCTCAAGCACTGCTAACAGCCCCGCCAAGCAATAGTGGAGGATGTTTAAATTGTGGAAAACCAATGCACATAGCCAAATTATGCACTGTCCCCAAGATTAACCACCGGATGGGTGCTAATTGTCAAAAATTGCAACAAAGGGCACTTGAGCAGGGATTGCCGTGCACCACAGGGAGGATACTATGGAACACCAATTTAAGGGATTCAAGGACCTCCAGATCAGACAAAGATGAATGTTATAATCTCGGGAGAAGTAGGTTTTAATGCTAATAAGCAGCAACATTTGGAAGGTACGCTTGTACTCTTTCATAGTCCAGTTAAAGCATTATTTGATACTAGAGCTGCATGTTCTTTTATCGCTGTTAAGATTGTGCATCAGTTAGGTTTAGAACCCCAGACACTTGAGCCAGCACTAAATGTTGTGTCACCTTTAGGAGTGACTGTTAAGTTGGATAAAGTATATAAGGATTGTCCACTGACCTTGGGAGAGAGGAATCTTCCAGCAGACTTGGTAATTCTGTCAATGTCGGAGTTCGACATTATCCTAGGGATGGATTGGTTGACTAAGTATAATGCCAATTTAGATTGCCCTACTAGGACGATTGTGTTTCCGATACCAGGATATCCGACGATCAGATTTCAGTGTGAGACAATGAGTGACATGTTTCTTACTAGTAGTTTGGCTACTATGGGAGTACAAGTATAGAACCAACGATGTATCAGATTCCTACTGTACAAGACTTTCAAGATGTATTCTAGGATATTGAAGGACTTCCACCGAAAAGAGAAATAGACTTCTGCGTGGAATTAGTACCTGGCACGTTGCCAATATCTAAGACTCCATATAGGATGGCACCAATTGAGATGTTGGAACTGAAGAAACAAGTCTAGGAACTTGAAGATCTAGGATTTGTCCATCTGAGCACGTCACCTTGGGGAGTACCAGTTTTGTTTGTGAAAAAGAAGGACAAAACACTTCAACTCTGTATGGACTACAGGGAGTTGAACAAGGTAACGATTAAAAATAAATATCACCTACCTCGGATAGACGATTTATTCAACCAGTTACAAGGATCGAGGATCTTTTCCAAGATTGATTTACGTTCGGGATACCACTAGTTATTAGTTCGACTAGAGGATGTATCAAAGACTACGTTTAGGATGAGATATGAACATTACGAGTTTCTATATATGCCTTTTGGACTGACAAACGCTCCAGCAGTATTCATGGACTTAATGAATAGAGTATTCAGACCACATTTGGATAAATTCACCATAGTGTTCATCGACGATATTTTGATCTACTCAAAGACGGAAGAAGACTACAAGGAACACTTGCAGATTGCTTTCCAGACACTTCGAGATAGCAAGTTGTATGCAAAGTTTAGCAAGTGTGAATTTTGGCCACAGGAATTGAAATTCTTGGACATGTGATATCTCAAGATGGTATCTGTGTGGACTCATCTAAGATTGATGCAGTCATAAGTTAGAACAGACCGACCAACGCGACCGAAGTTAGAAGTTTTCTGGGTTTAACAGGATATTATAGGAGATTCGTAGAAGGATTTTCCAAGGTAGTAGGACCTTTGACGAATTTAACAAGGAAGGAGACAAAGTACGAATGGACAGACAAGCATGAGAGTGCATTCCAGGAGTTAAAGGAAAGATTGACTTCTGCACCAGTACTTGCGATACCTAAGAGTGGAGAAAGGTATGTGATCTATAGTGATACATCGCACCAAGGACATGGGTGTGTACTAATGCAAAATGGAAATGTCATTGCATATGGATTAAGATAGTTAAAAGTACATGAGAAGAATTATCCGACGCATGATTTGGAGCTAGCAACAATAGTGTTTGCATTGAAGATTTGGAGACACTATCTCTATGGAAAGAAGTTTGATCTGTTTTCCTATCATAAGAGCTTGAAATACTTGTTCTCTCAGAAGAGTTGAACATGCGACAACGAAGATGGATGGAGTTATTCAAAGATTATGAACTTTCATTACAATACCATCCAGGTAAAACGAATGTCGTAGCAGATGCTTTAAGCTGTAGACCTCGACTAATGATCACTTCATTACTAATTTGAGAATGGAGAGCATTGGAAGTATTAGCTGAATTCGAGTTTCAGGAAGTGGAACCAATGGCAAGACAACATTTTGGATGTTTGATGGTACAACCAACTTTGATTAGTTGTATCATAGCAGCTCAACTGACGACGGAAGATTTAAAGTTATGGTTTACAAAGATGTCAGCTAAGGAGCCAGAGATCTGGAGTATCAACACAGACGGGGCCTTACAATGTAAAGGTAGACTCTCTGTACCTGACGAAGAAAATCTCCTGAAAGAAATATTGGATGAAGCGCATAAGTCATGGATGACAATCCATCTTAGAGGTACGAAGATGTATAAGGATTTGAAGAGGAGTTTCTGGTGGGAAGGAATGAAGAAAAAAATAGTTGAGTATGTATCTCAATGTCTTACTTGTAAACAAGTAAAGGGAGAACATCAGAAACCACCTGGATTACTTTAACCGTTACCGATTCCTCAATGGAAATGGGAACACATCACTATGGATTTCATGGTAGGATTGCCGAAGTCACAGTAGAACCACGATGCTATTTGGGTAATCGTGGATCAACTTACGAAGATGGTACATTTTATCGCCTATAGTATGACATATCCAGTAAAACGTTTGATCCAAATGTATCTACAGCACGTTGTACGGTTACATGGAGTACCTGTTTCAATCATGTCAGATCGAGATTCGTGCTTTACTGCGGAGTTTTGGAAAAGTCTCTAAACAACGATGGGAACAACATTGAACTTGAGTTCAGCTTTTTATCCACAGACCGATGGGCAGACTGAACGAGTAAATCAAGTGATGGAAGATATGTTATGCGGTTGTGTCATTGATTTTGAAAGTTCTTGGGAGACACACTTACCTTTGATTGAGTTCGCCTACAACAACAGTTATCATTCAAGCATAAGGATGGCGCCGTTTGAAGCTTTGTACGAAAGACCTTGCCGATCGCCGCTATGTTAGACCGAAGTCGGAGATACTCAACTTCTTGGGCCAGAAATGGTATGAGAAACCAGTGAGAAGCGACGTGACATAACAGTTATGCTGACAAGCGACGCAAAGACTTAGAGTTTGTCGTTGGAGATTACGTGTTACTCAAGGTTTCACCTGTTAGAGGCATCGTCATATTCGGTCAGAAGAGAGGCAAGCTATCGCCGCAATTCGTTGGGCCATTCGAGATTCTAGAATGTATTGGGAAGGTTGCTTACCGCCTTACGTTGCCGCCGAAGATGTCAGGAGTGCACAACATTTTCCACATCAGTATGCTGAGGAAGTGTGCTCACAACCCAGTGCACGAGATTAACTTTGAGGATATTGTAGTCAACGACAATGTTACATTCGACGAAGAACCGGTTCGCGTTTTGGATCGAGGAATCAAGAAACTCGGGAACAAGGAGATTCCATTGGTGAAGGTTCAGTGGAAAGCATCATGATGAAGGAGAAGCTTCATGGGAGCTAGAGTTTAGATGTTTTCATTTTTTTTAGACCTTGTTTGTTTTATATTTCGAGGACGAAATCCTTAATGAGTGGTGGATGATGTAATACCCTGTATTTTGGTTGTGGAATAAGACCTGGTATTTCATTTCTATACTTGTATAACCTTTCCTTTTCTTTTGGTGAAATTTAGATACCAATCCATTGCCTTTGTTTCCCAACCGATTGACACTTTTTGGTTACCAATCTATTGACATGTTCCCAATCGATTGCCATTTTATCGACTAAAATTTATTACTTGGCAACTACCAATCGATTGCCATCTATTCCAATCGATTGCCTTCAAATATCTGTTACCAATCGATTGCCATCTTTACCAATCGATTGGCATAAGATGAGACAAGTTTTCTTCTTTGCTTGAGCTTTGGAAGTATGGCACTCTCAACCTCTATATGTATGAATTCATTCTTGGCCTTGGGCCAATTTTCCACAGCTTTGAAAGAGAGAGAGAGGCACACCTTGTGAGATTTATATATATACATATATATATATATATATCCTTACATATATATATACACTGCCTTGGCAGAGAAGAGAAAAAAAAAAGAAAAGAAGAACAAAAAGAAGAAAGGAGCAAAGAGAGAAGAGAAAGAGAAGGAGAGACAGAGCTGAGACAGAGAGAGAGAGAGAGAGAGAGAGAGAGAGCTTGGAGGTTTTTCAAGCACACACACCCTTGGTGAGTTAGAACTCACTTGGTCCCTCTATTTTGATGTTTTATAAGTTTTATGAGGATTGGTTGTAGTTAATATGTCCTTATGACGTTTATATATGTTGTTTTGGTAATCTGCTGGTGAAGATGAAGTACCAATCGATTGGTATAATTCCCAATCGATTGCCATCAGTCTGGACCCAATCGATTGGATAGAATTCCAATTGATTGACATCCCAATCGATTGCCAATGTTAGCAATCCCAATTGATTGCCAGTTCCCTCAATTGATTGTTATGATTTTTGTCCAAATCGATTGGACCTTATCCCAATCAATTAGTTTTAGAAGAACATGGATTCCTTTACCTATTTATTATATTAAGGGTTCAAATGTTTGATTCTTGATTCGGACTTCTGTTATGCGATTTTGGGTTGATCAGGGATAATGTGACAACAAAGTTAAGTATGATTAAGAATAATTGATTAACATAATGACGTTAGATACTATGCAGTTCTTGTATCAGTTCGATATCCATTTCTTTTAATCAGAGTAGTCAGGCCACATGGGAATTGTTATGTATTGATAGAAGTATTGAGTTTAAATAGGTTTGATAAGTTCTGGGAATGGTACGTAGGAAGACGCCTAGTCATGATACGCGTTCAGATACGGTGGATGGGTTATATCCTTAATGAGCAGTGAGCGGGACCATGTAGTCCTAAGGTAACCAGATGATCCATGTTATATCTTTAACGAGTAGTGGACGGTTTATATCCTTAATGAGCAGTGGACGGGGGATCACTGGTATATAATACGATAAGTCATGGCAATAGATTTGATGTGCTGTTGTTCAAAGCGTTGTATCCCTGACATCCTTAATGAGCGGGGGATGAACTAACGTGGTGTCCGTGATTTGCGGTGGATAGTTTATATCCTTAACGAGTAATGGATAGAATGATGGTTTGTCTACATATGTGAACCGATTGAATCTGTTCTTTCTAGATAGTATGTTGATTATCGGTCTTTGAGTAACAAGACGGTAAGGGTTGGTTAACGATGTGGAATAAAGGAGCAAGATATTATTATAGTAGAACTTATCTCGTGTCTTCATGAATTTGTTTTACTTCAAATAACTGGTACCTTGTTGGTTTATGCTCACTCAGCTCTCAGTAAGCTGACGGCCTTTTATTGCCTGGATTTTCCCCGTCCAGACTATCATGTACCTTATTCTACAGATGACGGAGCCTACAACGATGGTTACTATTCGGAACGAGAATACACTGAGGGTGGCCCCGCTGATGACGTCTATGCTGGGGAGGACTACTACGCCGATGTGTACGCCAGCTGAAGACCTGGAGATAGTTATTAGCTTATTATTTATGTTTAGACTGTTTTGTTATATTTGGTACTTGGGCATATGTTGCTTCTAAACCTTATATACTTCCGTTGTAGGTTTACTATTGTAATAACTCTGATGTTTGTAATAGAAGCAACGACTATTTTTATCCAGTTTGTCTTTATTACTATTCTTGTTGTAGACTAGTAATATGTGGCATGGTTCATTAGTGTAATTCACCGGTCATTCCCAATGGACCCAAAAAGGAAATTTATTTTTATCTATTTTTGCTGCTCCGAGGCGTGACATCTAATTATGGGCATGTGTTCACAGCGTCCTGCTGCTTCATATGTCTAAGCAGTTTTGCCTTCCCGTGCACAAACTCTGCCACATGTTACTGCTAAGCAGTCTAACCTTCGAATCAGTGTGTGGAGCCGCGGCCTCCGCCTCTTGTTTTGGTTTGAGATTGTTTTGAAAGGAAAAGGTCTGTTGAAACAAAGTCGCCACTTGGTCTTTAAGGAACCAAGAAACCTAATTTGACTCACCTAAATGGAAAAAGGGCACCGACCTTTCATAACCAAAAAACTTGGCTCGGGGTTTTGGTACGACAGAGGAAAGAGCCTTTGTCACGACTAAAACACTCTCAACTCGCCCCGTCTTTCGACGGGCCTTAATTAGCATCCAAATAATCATCTTATACTATGTTTGGTTCGACAGTTAATATTTATGATAGGTATATTACATCACATAAGAAACTTGAAATGGAAGATCTAAAGATAAAATATCATTCATAAGATCTAAGCCAAGTATCACACAATGGAAAGTGAAAGATCACACAAACAAACCTAGGAAAAATCATCTAATCACATATCAAGTAATTAGGTTTCCCTAATCTAGAGGGGACATGAATTGTTCTTGAAACAAATAAATAAAGAAATCAAAATATGCTTAGCAAGCTAGAGTGATGCATGTTAATCTTTGGGAAAAGAAGACCTCTCAATCCCCGGGACGGATGAGAAAGAAGGATTAGATCGAGGGGAAGCATGAAAGTGTGATCAAATTTATTCCTTATAATCTTCTTAAATTAGGAGTCACAAAAGCCCCAGATCTTTGCATGGATGCAATGTATGTATCTAGAATGTGCCAAGGTTATAGTGTGTTTTGTGTTCATGGATTCCTAGAATGACTTAGAAGTCTAGAATGTGTATGAATGAATGATGGAAATCATCATAGGATATGTACAAATATGGTATGGACCACTTCCTAAGACATGAACAAATTTGGAGTACATGTAAGCATCAAATCAAAGTATGGAAGTAAAAGCATGCTTGCTGTGAATAGTGGACAGAACAGTATCATGATCTTTTGGAAATTAAAAAGAGGGGTTAGGAATGTTTTAAATGCATGATTTTTTATGGGGATCTTCCTTATTGTGTCTATAACACAAAACAAGAATCCAATCTTTTATAACTATCACATATTGAGAGAAATCATATAAAAAATAGAGGTTACTCAGAAACAGAGTCCATACTGTCGACTAAAATGTTGAAAAATCTTAGAAAATGAAAACAAAAGATCTAGAGGCCCATATTATACAGAAAGTTCCCTAAGACACTGAAGTTAAAAGAAAAAATTAGTTGGGATCACTCCTTTTGGAAAATTATTTTGTAAAACAAGTTGAAAGTCAACCAAGCTGCTGTGACAGCAAAAACAGAATATCTGGAGAGAATGTTTGGGTCCAAATGGACCACTTTCAAGTGCTTTCAAGTCAAGCCAAAATAATATGGGTGTTCTATAATGAGTTAGGAAGACTTTACAAGTGGTCTTGCATCCATACCTTGAGTATTGAACTCAGAATAATTCTTTGAAATTAAACAACTCACTGTTTTGAAGGTTTTTGAGAAAACAAGGTATATTTCTTGAAATCCAAATATTGGGGGTTTTAGGAGATCTTTGAAATAGGGGTTTTGAAAGTATATTTTCAACACTCAAAGAGGATTAAAACCACTTGTAATATCAACCCTTAACTCATTTAGAGAACCTCCAAGATTATTGAAAAGGTTTGCTTTATTTTGGAAATAACCTCAAGAATACATAGGGATGTATTGAGGTTATAATCATCATCTATCAAACATGTTTTTGAGGTCAAGAGCTACTATCCATAAGGATTCACTCATCTCAAACTTTATGTCATCATCATATACAATGTTCATCTCTTCTTACCTCATTTCTTTTTTATTTTCTTTATTTACTTACTAGTTCATCATCTTCTAAATAAAGAAAATAAAAAAGAAATGAGGTAAGAAGAAATGAACATTGTATATAAGCAAGCAAATGAACAAATCAATAGATGATATTCAATGGTGGAACCACAAGCATTCAATCTCTCATATATGTGTGCATATAGGTGAGTACATCACTCTCTAACTCATAGGAAACTCAAAGAAGATGAAGAAGATGGATTGAAAGCTTGAAAAATAAAAGTTTAGTTTTTAGAAAAATAATTGAAACTCACATTTTGGATTGGATTTGGAAGAAGAAAATCTCTACTTCTCTCTCTCTCTCTCTCTCTCTCTCTCTCTCTCTCTCCCTAACTCTCTATATATCTCTCTCTAATGGCTTCCAAGTTCATCCCCAAATGGAAGCAAATGGGTCTCATTTATAGGCCAAGATGGGGGTGTATTTTGGATTTTTAAAAGTCTCTAATTGGTCCAAAAAGTTCAGATTATCAAAACTATGTCGTTTTATTTGTTGAAAATTTGAATTAAAACCCAATAATTAACAAAAAATTACAAAAAAATGTAAAATCACTCAAAGTGCCGCCGCAGCACTTGGCCACTGCCGCCGTGGCAGTCAACCCCCCGTTGACCAGAATTTGCATTTTGGCCCCCGAAACTTCCGGAATTCGCGAAACAGCCCTATTTCGTCCGAAATTCACAGAAAATTCATACAAAATCCAAATTGAGATTGTGATATACCGTTGGAAAGGTATTGAGATCTACTTTCCATAAAAAAATATTTTGGAGTTGGGTCACTTTGGAAAGTTTTGCGGTATTCACGATAAAAGCCGAATTGATCGCATTTTTCACCTTCAGAAATTCATAACAAATTCGTTTTCGATCCTGAAATTATGTGCGATATATCGTTGGAAAGCTATTGACCTCTAGTATTTGATAAAAATATTTCAACATCAAAAAGGAGACTTTGATTTTCGGTCAAACTTGCAATCAAATCAGTCAAACAGTGCACTTCCAGGAAATTCCGGGAAGTTCTGGGAGCCTCCAAATACTGATGTTTCCGTCTGATTTTCTTTTAAAACATATTTTAAGACTTTTCACATGATCTAGGATGATCTCAGAACTTTTGGATGAATTCGGATGATTTTGGTCAAACCTTGGTCAAACTTGGTCAAACTTTGGTTAAACCGGTCAACGGAGACTTTCTGGGTACTTCCGGGACTTCCGGAGGTCTCTGGGAGCTTACGATTTCAAATATTTCTCTTTTAAAATAATTTTTTTTTATTCTGAATGACATCGAATGATTTTTGAGATTTTGGGCCAATTTGGAGAGTTTTGGCCTTTTAGGGGCATTTTGGTCATTTCTGTCAGTTCTTTGACTTCTTGAGAGTTAGAATCAATCTCTGAAAATCCGATCTTTATAATCATCGAGGTTTGACATGCTTGTAGCCTCCTAAATCTGTTAGCCGACAAAATGGGGTGTCTACACAATGATGTGATAGTTTTTTAGGTGCAAGCTTTTGTTTAAGGAACAAAAGTCTGTCATGATCATGGTGGACTTTGATATTGGATAAACTAAAAATAGTGATAGTAAAAAGTTTTCTTGTCTCCTAATTTCATACTTACATCTTTGTATGGTTGTACTTTTTTCCTTTATTTTTCTTTTGTGTAATTGCATTTTCGAAGATTCAAATCCCAAATATAGTGATATAACATTACTTACTTTCTACTACAAGTCTACAAAATTTCTTTTAATTTCTTTTACTTTTTATTAGTTCTTTTTTTTTTTTTAATGTTTGACCATTTCCAATAAGTCAAATTTCACACATCAAATGAGTTATTTGTTGCATCAATTTAGAATTGATGTATGAAATTTGCTCACCACTCCAACAACATCAAGTGTTGATCAAGTGTTGAATATTTTATCATATTTTGAAAATCCAATGAGATACATTAACCATTGGACTCAATCTTATAATATTTGCTCTGCACCCCAACAGATACATCAACCATTAGACTCAGCTTAATAATCAAACATACTCATTTGTTGTTTCAATCAAATACATCAACATTGATATATTTGGTTGAAGCAGCAAATGAGATTTCTCATTAACCTGTCTCTGTTGGAGCCATTCTATACACTAAGCAATACCTTCGTAAAGGCACGAAATGGATTGTTGGTGATGGGAACAATATTAACCTATGGCATTTGTGGTGGTGTGGTGACTCCATTCTCCATAACTCTGATCTCAACTCCGAACCACCTGACTTAAAGGTCAAGGTTATAATCTCTGATTCTGGCACTTGGAATATTGAGCCCATCCTCCCATGGCTCACTGAGGAGGACAAAAATAAAATCCTCAACACCCCTCTTCCTATGTTCAGTCATTGTCCTGACTTCCTCATTTGGTCTTTAACTACTAACTAGTAATGGTAAATTCACTCCTAAGCGTGCCTACACCTTACTTACTGGGAATTCTTCTCAGCCTCGTTATCCAATGTGGCAAACTGGGGATGAAAGGTCCCCAACAATTAAACTGTTTTTTTGTATGTGGAAATGTATTCCTGATAGATTACCCTTCAAAAATCTCCTAGTCACCAGAAATATCACTGATGATTTTACTTGTGGCAGATGTCTCTATTGGAAAGAAGATACCCTACATATTCTTAGAGACTATCAGTTTGCTCGAAATGTTTGGGCCAAAATTCTTCCTAATGCTATTAACCCGAATGTTCTTAACCTTATTCTTGAACAATGGATTTATATGCATATGAATGATAATGATAAGAGTATAACAACGTCTTTGAGTAAGGATAGTGTCTTCATTGCAGGTGCTTGGCATCTCTGGAAAAACAAAAATAATCTAGTTTTCAACAGAAGATCTGACCTAGCTCATATTGTAGCCAACATGGCTATTAACTTAGCTTACTGACATTCAGGAAGCTTCCATAAAGAAATCATACAACAACTTCGACCTTCTATTGGGATAATTGGTTGGTCCTTTCCTCCTGTAGGATTGTTCAAGCTCAACACAGATAGGCTGTGAAAGTAACCCAACAAGAGGAGGAATTTGAGGTCTCATCCGTGATGACCAAGGCAGATGGCGAGCCGCGCTACTATTGTCACGACCCATCCCGCTACGCGCAGAATTAGGACACGTGGCACGCCACCAAGGCTCATTTAGTTCCCATTAAAGTAAAATAGCAGCAGAAAACATAAGTAAAAACAATTAAAATCACAGTTGTAAAAAGTTTTGACCTATTGGAACACTTCCAAAAGAATCCATTTTGAAAAACAGAGGTTCAGTCGACTGGAGTGGGGACCCAGTCAACTGGAGGTCAAAACCAAAAGGTATTGAAGTCCACTGGCCCTGTCCAGTCGACTGTGTCAGGGACTCAGTAGACTGGGGCCTTCAATTCTCAGTTGACTGACCATTGGCTAGTCGACTGAACACTGTGCATGCAAAATGCCATGTTTTCATGCAAAAACCAGTCGACTGAACCTTTGAAAACTGAAAGATTTTTTGTTAAAAATAGTGCTCCAGTCGACTGATCTGTAATACCCTGAATTTTTGGAGAGTATTAATAAATAGACTTCATTTCCATATACTTATATAAACTTTTCTTTTCATTGGTGAGGTTTAGATACCAATCGATTACCTTTGTTCCCAATCAATTGACACTTTTTGATACCAATCGATTGACATATTCCCAATCGATTGCCATCATACCGACTAAAATAATGATGTGGCAACGTCCCAATCGATTGCCATCTTTTCCAATCGATTATCTTTAAATATCTGTTGTCAATTGATTGACTTATGTCCCAATCGATTGGCATAAGCTGAGATAAGTTTTCTTTTTTGCTTGAGAATTAACGTGTGGCACTCTCACAACTCTATATATATGAGTCCATTCTTGGCCTTGGGGTAGTTTTAGACCTTGAGAGAGAGAGAGAGAGAGAGAGAGAGAGAGAGAGAGAAAGGGAGAGAGAGAGCTTGAGTTTCAAAGCTCACACAAGCCAAACACACCCTTGATGAGTTCCTAATTCACTTGGTCCCTTTATGTGATGTTTTTACAAGTTATTATGAAGCTTAGATGTGTTAAATACATGATTTTTACATTTATATATGATGTTATTACAATCTGCTGGTGAAGACGAAGCGCCAATCGATTGAATCGATTGGCATAATTACCAATCGATTGTCATCAGTCTGGACCCAATAGATTGGATAGAATTCCAATCGATTGACATCCCAATCGATTGCCAATGTTAGCAATCGATTGACATTGTTTCAGACCCAATCGATTGCCATGATTCTCAATCGATTATTATAGTTTTTTCCCAATCGATTGGACCTTATACTAATCGATTAGTATGAGCAGAACATGGATTCTTTTGCCTATTTATTATATAAGAGTTCGATTGTTCATTTCTCGATTTGGATTTCTGTTATGCGATTTTGGGCAGATCTGGGAAAATGTGACAACATAGATAAGTATGATTAAGAATAATGGATTAACAAAAGGACGTGAGATATTATGCGATTCATGTATGAGTTTGATATCCATTTCTTTAATTAGAGTAGTCAGGCCACATGGGGAATTTGTCATGTGTCGATATTAGAATGTAACTCAGGTAGGTTTGGTAAGTTCTGGGAATGGTACGTGGACAGATGTTTGGTTATGATATGCTCTTAAAAGCCGGTGAACTGATAAATGTTCTTAAGACGCTGAGTCGTGGCAATAGATGATATACCTTGTTCAAAACATTATGTCCCTGAAATGCGGTGAACAGGATACACTGTTCCTAAAAGCTGGGGACGGACTGACGTGGAGTACATGACATGCGGTGAACAAGATATATTGCTCTTAAAAGCGATGGACAGAGTAAGGGTATATCCCTAGAGTTAAATGATTGAGTATGTTCCATTCAGTCAGGATATGTTAATATAGATCTTCGAGTAACAAGACGATAAGGGTTGGTTAACGAGGTTGAATAAAGGAACAAGATATTATTATTATTATAGTAAGACGTTAACTCATGTTTTCATAAGCTTATGTTTACTTCAGATAACTGGTACCTTGTTAGTTTATACTCACTCAGCTCTCAGTAAGCTGATGACCTTTATTGCCTGGACTTTTCCCCGCCCAGAATATCCTGTACCTCGTTTTACATGTGACAAAGTCTACAATGATAGTTCCTATCCAGGAGGAGAATACACCGACGGTGGCCCCACTGATGATGGTTATACTAGGGAGGACTATAATGCTGATGTTTATGCCAGCTGAAGACCTGGAGATAGTTTATGTTATTTCTGTTAAGTTGTTTTGTTATATTTGGTACTTGGGCATATGTTGCTTTCAAACCTTATATATTTTCCGTTGTAGCTGTGTTGTTGTAATAACTCTGATGTTGTTAATATAATACGTTTCCTTTATATTACTGTGGGTTGTTCTTTCTTGTTCTGTTATCTAGAACTGCGTGGTGTGGAAGGTTAGTGACATTCACCAGTTATTCCCTATGGACCCATAAAGAAAATTTATATTTCTCTATTTATGCCGTTCCGGGGCGTGATCCCTCCCAAATCTGCACAATCTGCAGCAATGCAAAGCTAAGGTTCTCCAAACCAAAAACTAACATAAACACAACTATATTACACTGATTCAACCCATAATCACAAGAGTTCTACTACGATTACCATACTACTAATCCTCCCAAGATCCAATTACAACATGCTACAAAATCAAAATTCTTGTTACAACATATTATGAAATTGAAGTTCTTATTACAAGTTGGAAGGAAACAAAAACATAAACAAGTGTGTTCCCTGACATTCCTCGTTCTCACTCCTCACGCTTCTTCTTTCCTCTTTTCTTTTCATCTGCAATGGAGTAAATCTCCACTGCTCAGCTATATGCTGAGTGTACAATTCTAAATGTATGCTTCTATGACAATTCATGGTTTAAACATCTAAAACACATCAAAATAGTCTCTAGAGTGAGGGGTACGCATTCATCCGGTAAATGAAACTGATGCCGTGGAAGGCAAAACTCTCCCACACATCCCGTACACTGGTTGGGAATTCCTCCATACTAGGTACCGTGTCCTAGTTGGGCCTTCCTCCATACCAGACACAACCACAATCAATATCACAATCCTCAAGATTCGAGGAGCTTACCTTCGGATGAATTTGCACCAAACTCCCATTTGACCCAAGTAGACATATAACATATTCACATAAAGAGTTATATGTGCTTTTATCGCAATTTCACGTGTATAATTAACGGGCCTATAATACACATGAGTTTCGCCCGGATCCAAAATATCAAAGTCGATATTCAAAACATGTAAATTTCATATATTTCATAGATCTAGAATTCATACCTCGTGCGATTCCTCTAAAACTTTGAAGGATCGGCGAGAGGCCCGAATAAACGTCGGATCTCAGATTCAGGTGATTCCTACAAGTTTTACTGGGTTTTCCCCAAAATTCTAGAAATTAGATTTTCAAAAAAGTTAGCCAAACACGGCCTAAGAGGTATCAAATCGAAGCTCTTACCTCGAGGAGTCCAAATATGAAATCTAGAGAAAAACTGACGGACGAGCAGTCGTTGATCGGCGTCGCAAAGCTCGTAGTAACCAAATCACCCTTTTCTCTCTCCTCCAAGGATATTCTTTAGAAAGTTGACCAAAAAGAATTTAAACCTTATCTATTTATAGGCACAAGACTTGGAAATTATGCTCACATCCCCACGAGTTTCTTAAAACTTCTAATTATCTCCTGAAACGTCTTAAATGTTTACTTTATTATTTCATGAGTGAAATCTAAAATTTATTAAAGTTTTCGTCTAGGTTCCATTTGGGTCCAGAAAAAAAGATCCAAAAACTAATCTCTGTGGAATCTCTATACCACCTACCTTCTATACAACGTATCACTCACGTTCTCACCATAATGTTCAAAATAATCCAGAATAATACTAAAATTACCAAAAATTACACATAACTGGTATAATCACTATTCATCAAAATACCAAATTTGTAAATAACATTTAAATCATATCACTGTCATTTAACTATGCCAATGCAATATGAATTACCACGTTCCCGTATCTTCACTGACACCTCACCATTGACTCACAATCAACTCATATCAATTATTAATCAATGTTAATAATTTCTCATGATACCACATATGTTTTTTTTTTTTAAAATGCATGCAATTCTAGAACGGGTGTGACAACTCTCCCCTCCAAAAAGGAAGGTTGTCCCCAAACGTATACCTCATACGTCGAACAGATATGGATACTCATCCTTCATTTCTTCCTTGCTCTCCCACGTAGCATCCTCAACAGTGTGACAACACCACATAACTTTCACCATTGGAATCGTCTTCGTTCTCAATACTTGCTCTTTTTGATTTAGAATCTCTACTGGTTGCTCCACATAAGTCAAGTCTTCCTAAATCTGCAATGGTTTTGGCACTATGATCTTGTTCGTATCCGTCATACAACGTCTCAGCATCGACACGTGAAATACATTGTGTACATGCTCTAACTTCGATGATAAAGCTAATCCGTAAGCCATCGGTCCTACTCTCTCTAGGATCTCAAAAGGTCCTACGAATCTCAGATTATGTTTTCCCCTCTTTCTAAATTGAACAATGCCCTTCGAAGGTGATACCCTCACATACACAAAGTCTCCTACCTCAAAGGTCATCAGTCGTCGCTTAGAGTTCGTATAGCTCTTATAATGACTCTGAGCCACCTTAAGTCACTCCTGAATCAATTTTACCTTCTTAGTAGTTAACTGTATGATCTCTGGTCCAATCAACCTTCTTTCCCCAACTTCGGTCCAACAAATTGGTGATCGACACTTACGACCATATAAAGCCTCATAAGGTGCCATTCTGATAATTGACTGAAAGCCATTATTATAAGTAAATTCAATCAATGGTAGATGTTTCTCCCAGTCACTCCCAAAATCTAGAACACAAAGTCTAAGCATGCATGTCTTCCAATGTCTGAATCGTCCGTTCTGACTGTCCATCGGTCTGAGGATGAAATGCAGTACTAAAGCTCCATATAACACCCATAGCATTCTGTAGACTTCCCCAAAACCTTGATGTAAAGCTACTATCACGATCCGATTCAATCACAGCTAGAACCTCATATAGTCTTACAATCTCTTTCACATACAACTCTGCTAACTTGGAAGGTTTAGTCGTCTTGATCAGTCGAAAATGTGCTGATTTTGTCGATCTATCAACTATCACCCAAATCTTGTTATTCTTGCTAGACGATTGTGGAAATATCTCATCTCATTTCCACTCTAACACAGGTAATGACTGTAACAGTCCTGTAGGCACTTGTCTCTCTGCCTTAACTTGTTGACACGATGACCATTCCGAAACGAACTAAGCAATTTATCGCTTCATACCTTTCCACCAAAAAATTTCTCGCAAGTTCTAGTACATTTTATTACTTCCTGGATGAATTGAATACCTAGTACAATGTGCTTCCTCTAGGATTCGCTCCTTCAAGTCCTTTATATTTGGTACACACAATCAGTTCCCAAGCATCAATACTCCTTGTTCCAAACTAAAATTGGGTCATTTTTCCAAAGGTATCTCATCCCTCATCTTGTACAAGTAGAGATTGTTAAACTATTATATCTAGTCTGGGGGAGCTATGACCGGCATCATTAAGCCACCATTTGTTTTTGGGATCACATCCAACTCCAAATGCTCCATTTTCTTTACTAATTCTTTTTGCTAGGTTAGCTCGTCAGCTAAATTCCTCGTCATCTTCCAGCTTAAAGCATCGGCTATTACGTTAGCCCTCCCCGGATGATACTCTATCAAAAGATCGTAATCCTTCATCAACTCCAACCATCTTTGATGTCTCATGTTCAGATCTTGTTACATAAATATGTACTTCAAACTCTTGTGATCTGTGAAAATCTCGCACTTCTCTCAGTACAGGTAGTGTCTCCAAATCTTCAAGGCATGAATTACCACGGCCAATTCCAAGTCATGAGTTAGATAATTTATCTCATGTGTCTTCAATTGTCTAGATGCATAGGCAATCACCTTGCCACCTTGCATAAGCACACACCCCAAACCCTGATGCGAAGCATCACTATAGATGACAAATTCCTCAGGTCCAAATGGTATCGTCAATATAGGTGCTCTTGTTAACCGCGACTTCAACTCTTGAAAATTGTCTTCACATTCTTGGCTCCATTCAAAAGTAACACCTTCCCTCATCAACTTTGTCATAGGCAATGAAATTTTGAGAAGTTTTCAATGAATCTACGGTAGTACCCAGCTAATCCTAAGAAGCTTCGGATCTCTGACACTGAAGTCGGCTCTGCCAATTAAATACAGCTTCTACCTTATGAGGATCAACCAAAACTCCATTCTTGTCAATCACGTGGCCAAGAAAAGTAATGCTAGACAGCCAAAATTCACACTTCTTTGATTTACTAAACAGTTGCTTCTCTTGCAATCTCTGAAGTATAAGTCGCAAATATTTCTCGTGCTCTATCTCACTCAATGAATAGATAAAAATTTTGTCAATGAATACGATCACAAAATCATCCAAGTAGTCCTTAAAGACTCAATTCATAAGATCCATGAACGCGGCTGGTGCATTTGTAACTCTAAATGGCATGACTAAGAACTTATAGTGTCCGTAGTGCGTTCAGAAAGCTATTTTCTCTACATCTTCCGCCTTTACTTTTAACTGATGATAGCCCGATCTCAAATCTATTTTGGAAAATACTTGTGCCCCACAAAGTTGATCGAATAGATCGTCAATTCTCGACAATGGATACTTGTTCTTGATTGTCAACTTGTTTAATTCTCGGTAATCAACACACATTCGCATCGAACCATCATTCTTCTTCACAAATAACACTGGAGCTCCCCACGGCGACATGCTAGGTTGAATGAAACCTTTGTCCAGTTACTCTTGTAGTTGGATTTTCTGATCTTTCAATTCTACAGGTTCCATTCTGTACGGTGCTTTCGATATGGGTCTTGCGTCCAACATTACTTCAATAGTAAACTCAATCTCCCTCTCGATAAGAATATCTAGTAGTTCGTCGGGAAATAGATCCGAATATTCTCGTACCACAGAAATATCTTCTACTTTCAATTCAGTCGTCGAAGTATCAATTATTGAACATAGAATCCCTGACATCTCTTTTTCAATAACTTTCTCGCTCGGATAGCTGAAATCAAGTACGGTGGCGGTGTAACCCCACTCCCTTGAAAACAAAAGTTTCCATGCATCGGTGATTGAAAATTAACTTCTTTCCATTTACAGTCTATTGTAGCTTGGTTAAGAGCTAACCAATCCATTCCTAGTATCACATCAAAATTGTTCACAATAATCGGTACAAGGTCTACGGTCATCAATTTCTCACCTAATTTTATCTCACAGTCCTTATATATCGTAGACGTTATTACTAGTTTACTAAGCGGCACGACAATGGATAAATCATATCGTAGTGGTGCGGACTTAACATTCAAATGGTTAATAAAATCATGCGATATAAATGAATGCGTAGATCGCGAATCAATGAGTATGCATACTAAGTGCGAACATACAAGCACCATATCTGAGACCACTGTATCAGTAGCAGCCATATCTCCAGGGTTCATCTGAAAAGATCTTCCCTCACATTGTTCTATTTCTAGTCTCCTCTTATTTGTCTGTTGAGGCTACAAACCATTGGAAGCCATAGAACTCACCCCTTATTGAGAACGCTTCCTTGGACAATCCTTTGCTCGATGTCCCAAGGTACCACAATCAAAACACCTGAGTTGTGGATAGGATGCAGAATTTGTACTTATTCCCCCTCTAGTCTTACTCTGGGAGTTAGTCAAAAAAACATCGGCCAGTGTGTGGTCGATTGCAAAGCGGACATAATGGAATGTTGGGGTACTCTTCGAGAATCACTAAAACTAGAACCAGAGCCTCGTGAAAACGACCTTTAAAAAGATCCACTCTGGTGCCTATCACTGCCCTCATAACCTCGCTTGCCTTGTTGATGTTGTCTTAATCTTTCCCATCCACTTTTTATAATAAATGTTGTTTGTTGCACTGCACCGACGGTTGAGTGTTCATAAGGTTCCACTCTCAAACAAATATTCTCCCTTGACCCTTCTTCGGACTTCCTAGTTGTATCTTCTTCTTTCGACACTGAACCCTTACCAAACTATAACAACTCATTGTACTTTGAAGTATACTCAATTACGGTCATATCTCTCTGCTTAAGGTTATCAAACTCTCTCTTTTTTGCATTATGAGCAGCCCGCGAAAGAATCGGCGATTAAACTCTACCTTAAACCCTTCCCACGTAATCGGTGCCCCTTGGTCCAAAATAGTTACCCATTGATTCTGAACTTCACCCTTCAATACATCACTTGCGTTCTCAATCTTCTCTCTATCAGTCATTGGAATAGATCAAAAATTTCTCTCCATGTCCATGAACTAATGCTCTGCCAGCATTGTATCAGGTGTTCCATAAAATTCCGTTGGTTTCTTTCAAGTAAATTGTTCAGACACAGATCTCATACCTCTATTCTCGGGTGCATGTACCGCAGCTATCGGTGCTGCTTCAAATGGAGGTGTTAGAGGCAAACACTCCGCTATATTCTGTATCATGCCTCCTATAAATGTGGGGATAATTCTCGGTCGTCACTCATGATTTACAATCCTGTTACTCTCTATGCATAAACACTATGCATGTACAACAATAACAATATCATGTAAGAACAACAACATACATATGCACCAAACATCTCTACAATGTATGAATGTAATTTGGAATGTGCACCAAGCCACTCAATAGTCCACTCGATGTCGTACGTTCCCAAGGTTTTGTTACCTATATCTCTGATTCTACTAAATTTCACGACCAATCCCGCTATGTGCTAAATTAGGACACATGGCACGCTACCAAGGCTCATTCAGTTCCCATTAAAGTAAAATAGCAGCGAAAAACATAAGTAAAAACCATTAAAATCAGAGTTGTAAAAAGTTTTGACCTATTGGAACGTTTCCAAAAGAATCCATTTTGAAAAATAAGGATTCAGTCGACTGGAGTGGGGACCCGATCGACTGGAGGTCAAAAGCAGAAATCTATTGAAGTCCACTAGCCCTGTCCAGTCGACTGTGTCAGGGATTCAGTCGATTGGGGCCTCAATTCTCAGTCGACTGACCATTGGCCGGTCGACTGAACACTGTGCATGCAGAATGTCATGTTTTCGTGCAGAAACTAGTCGACTGATGCTCATCCTTCAGTCGACTGAATCTTTGAAAACTGAAAGATTTTTTTGTTAAAAATAGGGGTCCAGTCGACTGGGTTGGGGATCCAGACGACTGATCCCTCCCAAATCTGCACAATCTGTAGCAATTCAAAGCCAAGGTTCTCTAAACCAAAAACCAACATAAACACAACTATATTACAATGATTCGACCCATAATTACAAGAGTTCTACTACTATTACCATACTATTAATCCTCCCAAGATCCAATTACAACATGCTACAAAATCAAAGTTCTTGTTACAAATTATTATGAAATTGAAGTTCTTATTACAAGTTGGAAGGAAACAAAAACATAAACAATTCCTCGGCCTCATTCCTCACGCTTCTTCTTTCCTTTTTTTCTTTTCACCTGCAATGGAGTACATCTCCACTGCTCAACTATATGCTAAGTGTACAATTCTAAATGTATGCTTATATGACAATTTATGGTTTAAACATCTAAAACACATCAAAATAGTCTCTAGAGTGAGTGGTACGCATTCATTCGGTAAATAAAACCGATGTCGTGGAAGGCACACCTCTCCCACGCATCCCGTACACTGGTTGGGCATTCCTCCATACCAGGTACCATGTCCCGGTTGGGCCTTCTTCTATATCAAACACAACCACAATCAATATCATAATCCTCAAGGTTCGAGGAGCTTACTCCAGAATGAATTTGCATCAAACTCCCTCTTGACCCAAGTAGACAGATAGCATGCTCACATAAACAGTTGTACGTGCTTTTATTGCAATTTCACATACATAATTAACGGGCCTGTAATACACATGAGTTTTGCCGGGATCCAAAATATCAAAGTCGATATTCAAAACATGTAAATTTGATATATTTCATAAATCTAGAATTCATACCTTGTGCGATTCCTCTAAACTTTGAAGGATCGACTAGAGACCCGAATAAACGTCGAATCTCATATTTTAGGTGATTCCTACAAGTTTTATTGGGTTTTTCCCAAAATTCTAGAAATTAGAATTTTTGAAAAAAAGTTATCCAAATATGGCCTAAGAGGTATCAAATCGAAGATCTTACCTCGAGGAGTCCAAATATTAAATCTGGAGAAAAACTGACAGACGAAGGGTAGTCGATCGGTGTCGCAATGCTTGTAGCAACCAAATCTCCCTTTTCTTTCTCTTCCAAGGGTATTTTTAGAAAGTTGACTAAAAAGAATCTCAACCTTATCTATTTATAGGCACGAGACTTGGAAATTACGCTCACCTCCCCATGAGTTTCTCAAAACTTCTAATTATCTCCCGAAACGTCTTAAACGTCTACTTTATTATTTTACGAGTGAAAAATCTAAAATTTATTAAAGTTTTCATCTAAGTTCCGTTTGAGTCCAGAAATAAAGATCCAAAAACCCATCTCTGTGGAATCTCTATACCACCTACTTTTTATACAACGTATCACTCACGTTCTCACCATAGTGTTCAAAATAATCCAGAATAATACCAAAATTATGAGAAATTACACATAACAGGTATAATCACTATTCATCAAAATACCAGATTTGCAAATAACATTTAAATCATATAAATGTCATTTATCCATGCCAATGCAACATGAATTACCATGTTCTTGTGTCTTCACTGACACCTCAACGTTGACTCACAGTCAATTCATCTCAATTATTAATCAACGTTGATAATTTCTCACGATACCACATATGTTTATTAAAAAAAATGCATGCAATTCTGGAACAGGTGTGACAACTATGGATCCATTTGCTGAATGCACAAGTCTCTATGTAGAAATTGAGAGCATGCAACAGGGGCCTCTGATGTTGTCCATATCAAGATAAAATTACCCTACAGGAAATAATGAGATAGTAATAAGCAGGGGTCGAATCAACAGGAACTGTGAAACGGATTTACTTTAATTCTATAAACCTAATTTTGATTGATTTAGAGAAAACGGATTTTGATTGATTGTTTGAATTAAGATTAACTAAGTAATTTAAATTAACTATTAAACTAGAAAGCAATTAAACTAATTCAGGCAATATTAAAAAGTTGTGAAAAGTATGAGAGAAGGGATCTAGGATTGCAAATCTACCACTAACTATATAAAAGTATTATTTATGCATTCAATTAAATTACTATATTTGGATGATCATGGGGAATCATGGCTACCAGCCCGATTCTTTCGTCAAAAGAATAATCATAACTAATTACTAACATAATCCATCTTCAATGGACATGGAATGTCTGTGGACACACGGCCTCCGGGAGTCCACCCCCGTTCCATTTTTCGATGGGGTTTCGGAATTGATTTTCCTTGTTTTGAAATTGATTGGAAAAAGGTCTCTTGAAAAATAGATACAGAGTCGCCACTTGGTCTTTAAGGAAGCAAGAAACCTAATTTTGACTCACCCAAACAGATAAAGGGCACCGGCCCTTCATAACCAAAGAACTTGGCTCGGGGTTTTGGTACGAGAGAGGAAGGAGCCTTTGCCAGGACTAAAACACCCTCAACTCGCCCCGTCTTTCGACAGGCCTCAATTAGCATCCAAATAATCATCTTATACTATGTTTGGTTCGATAATTAATACTATGATAGTATATTACATCACATATCTTGAAATGGAAGATCAAAAGATAAGATATCATTCATAAGATCTAAACCAAATACCACACAATGCAAAGGTGAAAGATCACACAAACAAACCTAGGAAAATCGTCTAATCACATATCACGTAATCAAGTTTTCCTAGTCTAGAAGGGGGACATGATTTGTTCTTGAAACAAATAAATCAAAGAAAACAAAGATGCTTAGCAAGCTAGAATGATGCATGTTTATCTTTGAGAAAAGAAGATCTCTCAATCCCCGGGACGGATGAGAAAGGAAGATTAGATCAGGGGAGCATGAACGTGTGATCAAGTTCATTCCTTATAATCTTCTTAGATTACGAGTCACAAAAACTCCAAATCTTGCATGGATGCAATGTATGATCCTAGAATGTGCAAAGGAAGTAGACTGTTTGTGATCATGGATTTGCTAAAGTGATTAAGAAATCTAGGTATATGCATGGATGAATGAAGGATGTTATTTTAGGATGTGTACAAATGTAGTATGAACTACTTCGTAAGAGATGAACTAATTTCGAGTGCATGTAAGCATCTAATCAAAGAATAAAAGTTAAAACATGCTTACTGTGAATAGTGGACAGAATAGTGGACTGATTTTGTAAAAATGGAAAAGTGGGGTTAGGAATGTTTTTAATGCATGATTTTTTATGGAGATCATCCTTATTGTCTCTAAAACACATATTAAAAAGCTAAAATCCAATAACTATTACAGATGAAGAGAAATCATATGAATAAGAGGGGTTGCTCAGAAATAGAGTCCGTACTGTCGACTGAAATGTTGAAAAATCTTAGAAAATTAAAACAAAACATATAGAGGCCCATATTATATAGAAAGTTCCCTAAGACACTGAAATTCAAGGAAAAAATAAGTTGGGACCACTCCTTTTGGAAAAGGTTTCTGAAAAATGAGTTAAAATTCAACCTAGCTGCTGTGACAGTAAAAACAGAATGTCTGGAAGGAATGTTTGGACCAAAATGGAACCCTTCCAAGTGTTTTTAGGTCATACCAAAAATCATGGGTGTTCTATAATGAGTTAGGAAGATTTTCCAAGTGGTATTGTAATCACCCTTTAAGTATTGAGTTCTAGAGAATTCTTTGAACTCAGATCATTCACTGTTTTGAAGATTTTTGGAAAAGAACAAGGTTTATTTCTTGGAATCCAACTATTGAGGTTTTAGAGGGGTTTTGAAATAGAGGACATTGGAAGCATATTTTAAACATCAAATGGAGATTATGACCTCTTGGAATATCAATATTAAACTCATATCAAGAACCTCCAAGATTGTTAGAGAGGTTTGTTTTCATTTGAATGTGAACTCAAGAATACATAGGAATGTATTGAGGTCATAATCATCATCTATCAAACATGTTTTGAGGTTAAGAGCTACTATCCATAAGGATTCACTCACCTCAAACTTCATGTCATCATTTAGGTGATGATGAACTAGTAAGTAAATAAAGAAAAGCCAAAAAGAAATGAGATTAAGAAGAGATGAACATAGTATGTAAATAAACAAGTAAAGCAATCAATAGATGATATTCAATGAGATTTTGGACTTGTAGCTTGGTGTTTCACTCATATATGGTGACTTTGGACATGGAAGTAGCTTCTTATCTCATAAATGTTCACTAAAATGGTGGCTGAGTGTATTGAATGTGAAGTACAGAGGAGTAATGAAGTAAAAAAAAAAAGTTGTAAACTCACTTTCTTGTTGGAAATCAAGAGGTGGAAGTTCACTTTCACTATCCTAACTTCATCTCTAAAACTTTTCTCTCTACAACTTCTCTAAACTTTGTATTTGTACCCCCCCCCCCTTAAATGAGAAGTCAAGGGGGGTTTATATAGGCCAATTTAGAGTGGTTTTGGGGCTTATAGAGTACTCCCATTGGTCCTAAACATCTGTGAGCAAGGAACTACGTCGTTTTAGTTTTCAATTAATCAAATTGGACCCCCCAAAATAAATTACAAAAATGGACTGTTTTGGGGGAGAGTACCACGGTGGCACTGGGCCAGTGCTGCTGCGGTACTGCTCCTCCAATGTCCAAATAATGTTGTTTAGGCCCCCAGAGGTTCCAGTATTCGCGAAAAGGCCCTATTTCGTCCGAAATTCACAGAAAATGTGTACAAACTCCAAATTGAGCTTGTGATATACTATTGGAAAGGTAATGGAGTCTAATTGTTATAAAAAATAATTCGGAGTCAGGTCACTTTGAAAAGTTTTGCGGTATTCGTGATAAAAGCCGATTTGATCGTTTTTTTCACCTTCGAAAATTCATAATAAATGCGTTTTAAATCCAAAAATTATGTGCGACATACCATTGAAAAGCTATTGATCTATAGTATCCATGAAAAATGTTTGAAAAATGATACAATGCTTAGGTTTAAAAGTCAACTTTTAGATCAAATTGGTCAAATTTGGGACCTCCAGAAAGTTTTGGGAATCTCTGGGATCTCCTAAGAGCTGACGTTTTCGTCCGATTTTCTTTTAAAACTTGTTTTATTACTTTTCACAGATCTGGAATGATCTCAGAACTTTTTGGAGAATTTGGATGATTTCGATCAAACCCTGGTCAAACTAGGGTCAAACCGGTCAACTGGAACTTTCCGGGAACTTTTGGGACATTCGGGGGTTTCCAGAAGCTGACGATTTTGCCTGATTTTACTTTCAAAACTCATTTTATCACTTTTCTTATGATGTAGCATGTTTCGAGAACTTTTGGTCCAAAGCTGGGAGTGTTTGGGCCTTAGGGGCATTTTGGTCATTCTGAGCATTTTGAGAGATAGAACTAACCTCCAGGAGTCCTTTTTTAGTCTTTTTTGATCATCGCGAACCACTAAGCTATGGGTCTCCTAAATCTGATAGCCGATAAAATGGAGTGTCTACAGTGCTTACACTAAACTATGGTTGTAGCACACCCCATCTTCCCTAGGCATGGAGTACTCAATAATTCAGATCACAATTCCATAAGCACCATTGTATGCAAACAATCCATATAATCACTAAAAATATAAATAGTTGAGCACATTGAGTTCAAAATAAATCTAAGACAAGAATAAATCTCAAAAACAATGATTTAAATATTGAAGTATGATTTTATATAAAAATCCCCAAGCATACAATCATCATCCATGGATACAGGTAAATCTAAAAGAAAAACATAGGAAGAAAACTTTTACATAGCTAGGGTTTCATTAAAACCCTAGAACGGATTATTATTTGGCCATGGATGGAGTTGTAGGCATGGAGTTGTTGTAGGAATCCATGGAGAACCTTGGACTCCTTATTCTTCTTCATGCCTTTTTCTGTCTCTAGGTTGTAGAATATGAGCAAAAAGTGTATACAATGAGCATATATCTCATATATATTTGTTTCCTAAATTTAGGAGGTTTCCCAAACCCCAAAAACACTAGAATAGCCTTTTCTACATCCATATTCAGATTTTCCATTGGGGCGAGCTCAGCTCGGGCGATCCTCCCGGGCGATCGTTTTTTTATCTGCTCTGTGCACCAATGGTAGATTTGGCACACCTCTTTGCTCAGACCTCGGATTGACATACGATTTGAAACCATGCGATCGTTTTAGCAAGTGCTTTGAACGTGGTTGACGTCGAACTACTAGTTTAATCTCTGGACAAACTTCAAAATTCCAAAGTATTCAATGTCAAAAATGCCCTTTTTTCGAGCTGCTTCTGTTATTGGAATCACCTTTTGAGCATGGAAAGTTTTCCTTCACCATTAATTTCATTGTTTTCTTCTTTTAGACTTCATTTTTGATCTAATTTGATTGTATACTTGTAAAACCTGAAATAAAACAAAATAAGTATAATATCTACTAAATAATAGGAGTAACTACTCGGGACTAATAAAGACGAGTTAGGATTAGTAGTCGGGAACTATTCATCTCCGATCAACCTCTCCATAGCCCTTAAGGGAAATTCTGAAAGGGATTGTGGTGGAGATTGACTCCAAGACTGCTTGTTTTTTGATTTCCAAGACTGCGGAGAATCACTACTAAAAATCCTCATTGATGACTGCTTTATTTTACTTAATAGATGTAATGGTACTATGTCTCACATCAAAAGAGAAGGCAATAGATGTGCTGATATTCTAGCTAACCTAGGGGTGGGTCAGTTTAACCCTCTTATTTTGTTAGACAACCCCATTAGGGAATTAAGCGGTGTTCTTTAGGCAGACTATTCTGGTACTTGCTTTCCTCGCGGAAGTTGCTTTGTTTTGTTCCTTATAACCCACCCACCCCCCCCCCCCCCCAAAAAAAAAAAATAAATAAATAAATAAATTAACTCTTAAAAAAGTTTAATGCTATACTTCCCAAATTCACGTCTCAAAATGATGTAACAGCGGGCCCACTAGGTTTTGGTTGGATGAAATTGAAGCGACCTCTTGGTGGTCCAACTGCCACATTATTTGGGATGTGGATTTAAAATTTGGATTTGGGAAGCACAACATTACTCCTTTAAAAATTGATGTATTTTTTTTATTTTGTTGATGACTTTTTAATATTTTTTATTTTTTATTGATATTTTTTTTCTAGGGTTTTGTTAACAGTGTGGGTTTCAGTGTTTGTTGTGGGATCTAGTGTTTGTCCCCCTTTTTTATTTCCACTTTGAAATTTAACAAAACCCTTTTATATAGTTATGAAAGATATAAACAAAGAGTAATACTTGGGGCACAACCAAAACCACAACCTTTTGCTCACAACCTCCATTTTGTGTCTATCTCTCTCCTAGTGGGCACTGTGGGGTCACTGAAACTGTGGGACCCATCAAGAGAGAGATAGACACAAAATGAAGGTTGTGAGCAAAAAGTTGTGACTTTGATTGTGCCCAAGTATTACCCATAAAAAAACTTTACATATTGAGTTACAACAATCTACAACGAACATTTATCGCGTTTTCACAAGAGTCTCCGCTCATCCAAGAACTATAAGCTCATCCAAGAACTATAAGTTGACCAGTGCTATAAAGTTTCCAAATCAGGATCTTTATGCAATAGTTTTGATGTCACTCTCAAAATATTAAAATGGTTAATTTATGTTTTTGGGTCTTTGCATGTATATTAGAAAATTCAATTTTCCTCACTCTAAAATTGCTCACTCCCTTTCTTATTGGCTACTGTAATGAACCTCGGGATTAAATGAGAATTAATTAATTGTGTAAAGTTAAATGAGAATTAATTAATGGGGTAAAGTATTGGATCCTGCTGTATTAGCTAATGAGAAATGATGGTGAACAACATTAGACTGAGCAAAACTGCACTTATATATACATATACTCCGTATTGTTTTTTAAGAACGGTGATGACAGAGGGCCTGGCTAGGTGAATCTTGATGTCCATTGTATCACCTAGTACAATCATCTTTAGCACCTCTATAATGTACTTTTACACTCATAGATTATGTTTTTATCACTCAGATAGTGTTTTACTTCCATTGGGGTCCAGAAACGTTTCATTTTCTGCTGTTGTTTCATCACACATCAAACTCTTCTCAGCTTTAGCAGCATGTCCTTTAGAAAGAAATGCATAAAGTGTTTCTTTTAGAATTTGGATGAAATTTTTAGTATCAGTCAAACTTTTCATTTGATTGTGTGACATTTTTGAGAATATCTTGACATGAATCTGAAATTAATTGCAAATAATAAGTGGACGAATGTACGTAGTTGGATAAATAGTCAACTAATCTCAAAGAGGTTGAAGAGATTTTTGGAATGAAAAATTCACAATCAATAAATGAATATAAACAACTTAATTGTAAAAGCTTGAATTGCAGTTGACTTACCATTCTGCTTCAGAGAACACACCAAAAGTTCATCAGTCAAACAATGTCTAAACATCAAACACAAAATCAAAACTCTACACAATAACGCAAGTCAGAAATATTTGACATCTTCTACATTGAAACTCTTCACAACCATTTGATCATTCCTCATTTGAAGCTTTGATCAGTACCTATTCCCATGTACCTGCAGTCACATAAACCAACAATATAAGCAACATATTATAATTTAAAAAAAAAAAAAAAAAACTATGATTGGTCCAAAATATCACACATTAGAGAAGTCCAGAGTCAATTTAGACTTACATCAAAACCAACAACTGATCTGCAGTAATTAGTATTGGTAAGCACAGTACTGGTTGATCCACACTCGCTGTCCTTAAGTGACACTGCCGATCTATCAAGCTTAATAGACCACGGGTACTGATAATTCTGAGCCGTTGATCCAACGTGTGACGATGATCTCTGCATTCTCACAGCTCGTGGGACGTTCCTTCCTTCTATAGATGGCCTCCGCCTACTCGGTTGCCTCTCAAACATGTCTGGCCTTTGCTTCGGTGCACTCTGCGACCGCACTTTAGCCCTTGATGATTGGGTATTCGCCATGTAATTGGGGTAGAATGGGAATTCACTGTACAATGACTCAGCACACTCAGCCCCGGTGAGGCCAAAATGGAGCCCCGATGGGTCAGGTTTGGATACCGCAGAGTAGCATTGTGGGCTGCTTTGGGCTGTACCGAAAGAGTAGTCTTCGAAATGGCCACTACAAGCTCTTGGGCTCATCTCGGTGAGTGCTGATGGGGATGGTGAGATTTGGTGATTGTCTTGTTTAGTGGGTGTGTGGTAATGTGTGGAAAGTCTATGATCCGTGTGTTCGGATTGCGGATTGTTTGAATAGCTAGTCCTGCTCTTTGTACCAAGATCCATCTCTACAATCTTGATGTTCTCTTCCATGCCTCTATCAATGTCCTATATGTGGATTGACAAATTTTGGTGAAGATTAGATTTATAATCAATGTCCATTTCGATTTTTTCACTAAGTCCATCTTTGATTACGGTTGAACATAGATATACTATACCTACCTCTATCAATGTCCCACATGCCCATTAACATTGAATCACTGAAGTTCATGTTTGCGCGTCCATGAACTTGTGTGGAATCATTCACAATTTAAAGAGCAGTTTAATGTATGAATCCATCATCTTGAATTTGGTCACTTAGAGTAATAATGGAAGCTATGCTAAAAATAATTGTGACACTTCTTAATTATATCATCTTAAAAGAATCTAGGAATGACCACGTGTGAAGAACTTTTCTATTTTTCACAATGAACAAATTCCATGATGATCATTTCTACTTTAAAATGCACTACAAATTGTTAACAAATAGGGGTAAATCTTTCATAGTGGGGTAAGGGAGGTGCCTAGGTCTTAATAGAAAGGAGTTTGATAGTCTACATTATCTCATTCAAATTCATGGAAGTGCAAACATGCCCTAACATTTTTCACCAAGAAATCTGGTTTTGCCACAACTGGCGATTTCAAACGTAGTGTGTGGTAGTACGAATTCAATCCGACAATGCAAAGTCTGAGTTGCATAGAATCTTGCCAAAATCCGACCCGGTTTGTTAAACGGGTCAGATTTGTCCCTATTCGGATCCTGTAGTTATGGTGTAGTATGCATTTGGGCTACTATTCCCTCACAAGAGTTTATATTTGTGAGAGATAGCTATGGAGCTTGCACACACTGCTATACAAAATTTCTCCGGTTTCATAGTGAAACTTGCTATATCTCGCCGTGGATGCAGTTTTCAAGCCAAACCACATAAATTGACAAGTTCTTGTGTGCTTTTTCCACTACAACAAAAATGTGTTTTGGGCGAGGAAACACAGCACCAAAAGTACACTATTGGCGAGGAAATTGTATTTTGCGTCATTTGCTGCTATCTGAGTCCAATTTCATACTCTCATATAAAGAAAATAAATAAATTATTGCACCAAATAACATAATATGTCAAGATATATTTTTGTAATTAATGAGCTAACATTAAAAGAAAATCCTTTTCTTTTTTTTTTTCGTTTGCAGTGATGTGCAATTCTGCATTCTCTGTTTCGTTGTCTAAAGTGATATCTTTGACCATTCTAGTAGCTGAACAACAATTTCTAATTTTCTATGTACGAACATTTTTCCTGTTTGGAGATATGAGAAATTCGATTCTTATAAATTATAATACATCATGGGACCACAGAACTATAATGGCTAATAAGAATATGTAATCTATGAAGATTGGTATAAAGAAAAATGGGACTTACATGGTATGAGTGCCTGAGGCTATAATCTTGGGTGCTATTTCTATGATTCATGAATTGCTTCTGACTATTTGGTTTCGATTCTTCAACCGTTCTGATCCTCTGAGCCCGAGCTCGAGCCTGAACAGTAACCAATGCCTGCATGCACCGCAGCGTTGCGGTGGCCTGTTTTCTCACCAGGTGACCTCTCACCAATGCCTGCAACTTCACTAGTCCTTTCAATGCACACAGCGCCTTCCTTGCCTATTAAATAACACCAATAAAAATACTTCACATACACATTCTATAAATATATATATATATATATATATATATAAATGTACATATTTTGATTTTAAAAAAAAAAGTATTTTCAGATCAAATGATGTGAGTTCAATTCTATCTGTAGCGTACCAGGTAAGAACGAAAAACAGATTGAATCTTTATGGCAGCAGCCACTTGAACTGGGCTGGCTTTCCCGGCATTAACAGAAGTCAGCCGGATCACGGCGGCAGCCGCCTGTGCCGCCGCCACGGCTGCGACGGTGGCAGCAGCCACCGCCATTGCATGGGTCTTTTGCTCATTCTCTGAATCCCAAACCGGAGGCGGTGTGGTGGCGGTGGAAGTCAACTCCGTTTGACCTGTTGCAGCTGCCGACGATCTACGAAAACTCCACCGACGTTTCTCTTTCGGAGTGGTCGGTGGGATTGGAATTGGGGTTGTTGGGTTCTCATTGCCAATTGAAGCAGAGTGATAGTTAGTGTTCTTTTCTCTCTCTTTTTCTTTCTTTCCTGTCAAGAAGTTTCTAAGCCACTTGCCAGTCTTTCCCATCTTTTTCACCAAATTGCAGAGCTTAGAGAGAAAGCAACAAAATGATATCCAGATCTACCCCCCTAACTCTTTATATCTCTATCTCAATCTCTATGTCTGATCAGTAGGTTCCAATACCATAATGGTCTTTAATAATTATAGAGACAACTTAATTGCTTAGCTTTAATGTTTCCATAGTCATTGCTGTGTTGTAACCACCACTCTGTGATGTGATCTGATCATTGTGCTATAATTTACTGGCTAAGGGGTCTGAAAGTGAATATATACTACTAGAAAAAGAGAGGAAGCTACCAAGTTTAAGCCACTGGCCATGCACCCTTCTTCAGGAATAATGGTATTTGATTCCTTGCCTCTAATGTAAATTTTTATAATACCGATTTTGCCCCTTTGAAAAAACCTCATCCTGATTAGTGAACAAGGGCGATTATGTAATTTTCTTTAGAGAGAGTCAGAAACCATGTGAAATTGTGTCAAGGAACATGTTCAATCCTGAATCCGTGTAAAATACTCTTGCCAGAGGTGATGAAGTTGTCCCACGTGTATGGGGTTGGGGTCTATTTTGGTCATCGCCCTCATGGGCTTTAGTACTTGGTAACTCTTGTGGGTTGCTGGAGGGGGGAGAAGTTATTCAGTGAGATGGGTCCCCACACACATTGGGTCACGTACCCTCTAAAAACAAGGACACATGATAAATAGTGGAGACATGACTGTCTCTATAGGGGACTTCTATTGATCATGACCACTTACAAACAAGGGCTATTATTTGTGATGAAAATATTTAGCCAATGCAGGTTTGACACGCAAGATGTGACGTGGCAGGATAATTGGTGGATACTGATGGACATTGAAACTGTTATAAGCGGTTGATGCTGATTCATTTCAATCAAGTATTTAACTGATGAAAGACACGTGTTGACCATCATGGAGTAATTAAAGGGCAGTTGTCAACTTGAGAAAATGCCACGTATAAAAGCAGTTATCAGTTTGAAAAGAGGAGGGAACATTCAAATCAAGTTGTTGAGGCCTCGATGTCTATAAATAGAAGGATTGTGTATTCGAAAGAGATCTTTCGATCAAACATCAACATATATCTCTCAATACATATACTGTATTGTTATCTAGATACTTATATTTAGGAGTAGAACACCTTCGAAGTCATCTTCAAGGTTAGATTGTAGTTACTTTAATTTAATAAAAGTAGTTCATTACTTTTAGTTACTTTACTGTTCTTATTTAGGAGTAGATATTAATTTAGTCAGTTCGAAGTTCTTCAGTTTGTTACATCTTCACACAATTAAAAGTCCTGTTCAAGGCATCGAACGTCACCACAATTCCCTGGTGAGGTGCAGTTTGGATTATCACATATACACATTGGCAACTTGCTTGCCTGGCACGCTCGCACACACTTATAGATTTTCCAACCAAACATTTTTGGCACGCCCGGTGGGACCCTAGTGTCAAAGGATGGTAAATAGAAACCTTCGAAGCAATAGGTCTGTTGATAATGCCAATGTTGGTGTTAATACTGCTGAAATTGGTGGTTCTTCACACCAAGATCCTCAGAATAGCAATACTGGAAATCATACAACCAATGAAAACCCAGAAGTGGGGGTTGAAAATTTAAATTCGATTCAAAATAATGGGAATGTTGGTTCAGAAAATCAACATGATTTGGTAAGTCAGTTGACACCAATATTTGATCACTTGGGAAATATGCTTCAGAATGTTAATGTTCTGATCACTTCCCTTAACAACAGTTTACCACAATTTGCACCAACAATGGTGCCAAATGGAAATCCTTCTATGATTCGACAGAATGAAAGAAGTCATAGCCATGGTTTGTTTCAGCCAAATCCTATGAATCATACAAATGGGCCTCCTCTTAGGCCTAATTCACAAGAAAGTTTCTATGTGTCTGTCCCTAATAATACATTCCCAGTATTTGAAGGGATTCAAGGAAACCATGTAAATGGTCAAGATCATGGTCATAGAACAATAAATATCGAAGAACCAAGGCCTAGAGAAAACATAATAGGCCAGAATAGGAGAATAAATAATAATCCTATGTTCGAACTAGACCCTACTGGGATAGGAGTGGGTCGAAGGTATGAAAATCTTAGGAGAATGGATAATAATCCTCAACCACCACCAGTACCACCAATGAACCATCTTTTTGGCCAACCAGGTCATCAACAACCATTTAATATGGTTGATAGAAATGACATGATTAATTTAATTCATGAGGTTTGTGGACCTATGGCTCGGGGGGTACAAACTCCAGTTTATAGGAAGCCTTATCCTGATTGGGTTGATAGGATTGAATTCCCCAGGGGATTTAAATTCCCTACTTTTGCTATGTTTGCAGGGGATGGGAGTCAATCCACAGTTGAACATATAGCAAAATTCATCAATCAGTGTGCTGATGCAGGAAATAATGAATATCTTAGGCTTCGTTTGTTTCCTAGTTTGTTAACAGATACTGCATTTGCTTGGTTTACTAATCTAGCCCCTAATTCGATCTATAGTTGGGCTCAGATGGAAGAATCTTTCCATACTCAGTTTTTCCAGACAGAACCAGAAGTATCAATGGCTGATTTAGCCAGATTATGTCAAAAGCCTGATGAAAAGGCTACTCAATTCATAAATAGGTTTAAAAGGGCTAGAACAAAATGTAAAATCATGTTACCTGAACCTGAATTTGTTAAGTTGGCTCAAAATGGCCTTGAATTTAGACTTAGAAAGAAATTCGACGCTTTGGAATTTAGAGACCTTGTTGAATTGACTGCTCGAGTTTCTAGATATGAAGCTTTATTGGAAGAAGAAAATGAAAGAAATGCTTCTTCAATAAAAACATATTATAAGGATCCCAATTATGAAATAGATGCTGCAGAAATAATAGGCAAAGAGCCTTTCACATGCAAGAGTCTTGTGAAGAAAAATGTTTCTGCTGAAGTGTATAAATCAAAAGGATCTTTTAAGAAATATTCATTCGATGTTTATAGATTGGATGAAATATTTGATCACCTATCAGAAGGAAAAATTATTAAATTGTCTGATGGGACAAAATTACCTTCGAATGATGAATTAAAGGGTAAGAAATACTGCAAATGGCATAGTTCTGGGACCCATTCGACTAATAATTGTACTGTTTTTCGAGACAGGATTCAAGATTTGATCAAGAAAGGGAAATTGAAATTCCCTGAAAAACAAATGGGGGTTGATGAAGATCCATTCCCAGCAGTACAGGAGGTGTCAATCAATGTTCATGACATTTCCTTCGAAGATCTGGTCAAAGAAAGAGAGAGTGCAAAGTCAGAAGACCATATGAAAAGATTTGAAGAAATGACAAGAAAAAAACCAGATTTATCAGTTTTCAACCATGAATATGCAAAGAATCTATGCATTGGTTGTGGGAAAAGATATGCTGAAATCTATGATGAAAGGGTTGGAATCAAAGCAGGCAGGAAAAACAAACAGCCTTTGTTCGAACAAAGGAAACCAAGCACTTCTGGTGAACCTCCTTTCCAACCAATCATGAATGTTGGGAGAGGACAGTTTAGAGGACCAATTTATCAAGCTTCAACATATACTGGACCTATGACAACAAGGTTTGCCTCAAAACCAGTGGTTCCTTTTAAAGCCAATTTTTCAAGAAACTTCCATCTTGATAGTTATGTTCGACCATCAAGGAACATGCAATATGTGAGGCCAGGTTTCTTTCATACACCAAAGAAACATTATAGGTGGCAGAGAGAAAAGCAGATTCAGTTCATATCATCGAAAGTGGTACCAGCACATGTGGTGCAGGCTGAGAAAAACATGGAAGTATTAAAGGAATCACCAAAAGTTGGTGAGACATCACAATCAGGTGAGTCTACATTGGTACCAGGAGTGCCAAATTGGTTTGTTTTGCAAGATGATAGAGTAAAAAATATGATCGAACAGCAAGGTCCTCAAAACAAAAATAGGATGATCAAACCTCCTCATGTTGAAAAAAATACATGGCATGTACTTCAACATCCCAAAGGAAAAAACCAGAACATGGTCCCTATGATAAATAGGACTCAACAGAGAAGACTGCAGAGGAAGTTTACCATGTGGAAAGAATTTTCTAATATGCAGGCTAGAAGCCAGGAGTTAGGAAGTGAAATGAAAAAGGATTCCAATGATGATTCGAAGCCTAATCCTAGGTTTGATCGAAATCCAGAGGATGATACTGATACTATGTCTGAGGAAAGTATCATTAAAGCCAAAGTATTGGAATTAGAGAAGGCTATGAGTATTGATGATGAGGATGAAGCAATGACAATGGTGAAATCTCAGGAATTGGAAAATGTTGAAATTAAACTGGGAAATGAGGTGGTTAATGATGAGAATATGCTCATTCAATTTGGTACATTTCCAGAACAAATGGAAGTTAACACTGCTACATTTGTGTTGCCAAAAATTTTCGAGGCAGCAGAAGATCAATAGTTAGTTGAGGAAATGGAAGTGGAAACATCTACTGAGGATGTTTCTGAGGTAAATCTTCCTGAGTTTATTTTTAATGATTGTAATTTTGTTTATTCATTCGAAGAACCATCCACAGAAATGACTAGACACCTTAAACCATTATAAATAAAGGCTTGTTTAAATGGTGTTCTTTTAAACAAGATACTGGTTGATAATGGTGCCGCTGTCAACATTATTCCCCAGAATACTTTGAAAAAGATCAATAAACAAAATGAAAAATTGATAAAAACCCACATTATGATATCAGGATTTACTGGTGATAAGAAAAACACCAAAGGGGTAATACCTATTGAAACCATAGTAGGTTCGAATAAATCCAAAACTGCTTTCTTTGTGGTAGATGCTAATCCTAGTTATCATGCCTTATTAGGAAGAGATTGGATTCATGCTAATAAATGTGTTCCTTCTTCAATGCATCAGAAATTGTTGCTAGTGAAGGAAAACTGTGAAATTGAAACAGTGAAGGCTGATGTCCAGCCTTTTCATGCAAGTTCCAATTGTGTCGAAGCTCAATTGTATCAAGAGAATGTCAAGCCAACTGACCTAAAAGAGTCAGAAGACGAATCTCTAGAAGAAAATTGGGATATTTTGGCTGAAATGCCATTTGGTTCATTGGAACCATTGGGTGATGACAAGATAATTTGATGACTCATACATCCATGGCAATGGAAGATGTAGAAGAGACCATTCGATTGGTCTTGCAAAAGCTGATGATAACAGATTTAGAATCAAAAATTCAAAAAGGTTCGACCATAAATTGGTCAGAATATGTTTTTGAAGAAGATTCACAAGAATTAAAAAATAGTGGCAAGGAAGAATTATCTGTAATGCCAGAAAATTCAATACAGGAAGTATCACAGGATCCTCTTTTAGAAGTCAATTTAGGATCAGATCAACAAAAGAGAATCACTTACTTAAGTTCCAAACTTGGAAAATATGACTAGTATAAATTGGTCGAATTGTTGAAGGAATTTCGAGATTGTTTTACTTGGAATTATGATGAATTGCCAGGACTCGAAAGAAACTTAGTAGAGCATAAGTTGCCTATCAAAACTGGCTACAAACCAGTGAAACAACAACCTCGAAGGATGACTCCAGAAGTCACTTTAAAGATTAAAGAAGAAATTGAAAGATTGCTCAAGGCAGGATTCATTAGAACTGCCAGGTATGTTGAATGGCTATCGAATGTTGTTCCAGTAATGAAGAAAAATGGTAAATTAAGAGTTTGTATTGATTATAGAAACCTTAATTTAGCCACACCTAAGGATGAATATCCTATGCCAATAGTTGATTTATTAATTGATAGATCTGCTGGAAATACTATAATGTCCATGATGGATGGTCACTCAGGATATAATCAAATATGTATTGTTGAGGAAGACATTCATAAAACTGCATTTAGATGTCCAGGTAGTATAGGTACCTTTGAGTGGGTACAGATGCCTTTTGGTTTAAAAAATGAAGGGGCTATTTATCAAAGAGCCATGAATGCTATTTTCCATGACATGATTGGAACATTCTTAGAATGTTATATAGATGATATAATTGTTAAATCAAAAACATTCGATGATCATCTTATTCACATGAAATCGACATTCGAAAGAATGAGATTTTTCAAACTTAAGTTAAATCCATTAAAATGTGCCTTTGGAGTCAGTACTGGAAATTTTCTAGGATATTTGGTACATGAAAAGGGAATTCAAGTGGATAAGAATAAGGCACAAGCAATCATTCGAAGTAAACCCCCTTTGACCAAAAAATAATTGCAAAGATTCTTAGGACAAGTCAATTTTATTCGAAGATTTATTTCCAATACTGCTGGAAAAACTTTGATTTTTTCTCCTTTCTTGAAATTGAAGGATTATGAAGAGTTTAAGTGGGAAGATAAACATCAGATTGCCTTTCAAACCTTGAAGGATTATTTGGTGAAGCCACCAGTGTTAATGCCTCCAAGAAAAGATAGGCCTATGAAGTTATATATTTCAGCAGCAGATGCATCGATTGGGGTTTTGTTAGCCCAAGATAATGATGATAAGAAAGAACAAGCTGTGTATTACCTTAGTAGGTTTTTAAATTCTGTTGAATGCAAATATTCCTTTATAGAAAAGTTATGTTTGTCTTTGTACTTTGCAGTTATGAAATTAAGATATTATCTTCTTCCCACTGAAGTTTATGTGATTGCTAAGTATGATTTGATTATGTATATGTTGACTCGACCTATTCTGAGAAATCGAATTGGTAAATGGATTTTGGCCTTGTCAGAATTCTGTTTGTTTTATGTGCCACAAAAGGCAGTAAAAGGGCAGGCTTTGGCAGATTTTTTGGCTGATCATCCAAATTACCTTGAAACAGAAGGAAATTATGAAATTGGACAAATAAATATAAGTCCATGGAAATTATGGTTCGATGGTTCAAAAACTGAATTTACTGCAGGTATTGGTTTTGTCATTGAATCACCTGAGAAAATTAAAACCAAATATGGTTTCAAACTAGATTCGAATCAATGTACCAACAATCAAGTTGAGTATGAAGCTCTTATCATGGGTCTTGTAACTTTGTTGGATTTTAAAGCTATATTTGTAGATATATTTGGAGATTCCCAGTTAGTCATAAATCATATGAATGGGACCTATAAATGTATGAGTAGTACATTGAAAGTGTATTATGACACTACAATGGATTTATTATCCAGATTTGATAATGTGAATTTGTTGCATGTTCCTAGAAGTTTTAATGAAGAAGCTAATGATATAGCTCAGAGGGCATCTGGATTTAGAACAAATAATGAGGATGCTGAAATGGAGCAGGTGACTTATAGGAAATTATTACCAATATTGGTAAATAGATTATCTTCTGTTGGTATCCTAAATATAGAGGTGCATGATGATTGGAGAAAACCAATCATAGATTATCTCTCAGGATATAATGAAAAGCCTGATCGAGGTATAAGGCTAAAATCTGTCAATTACATCTTGTACAGTGATAAATTATTCAAAAGAGGAAGTGATGGATTATTACTGGAGTGTTTAAGCAACCTCGAAGGATTAGAAGCTATAGCTCAAATTCATGAGGGATTATGTGGAGCTCATCAATCTGGAATTAAGATGAGATGGTTGCTTCGAAGACACAACATTTATTGGCCAACTATTTTGAAAGATTGTATTGAGTTTGCTAAAAGATGTCAAGAGTGTCAGAAGCATGATCCTTGAAAGCATTTACCAACTGTTGATCTTCAGTATGTGATAAAACCTTGGCCTTTTAGAGGATGGGCCATAGATGTAATTGGAAAAATCAGTCCTCCTTCTTCGAAGGGTCATGGATTCATTATTTTAGCCACAGATTATTTTACTAAATGGGTAGAAGCAGAATCTATGCAGACTGTGACTCAAACAATGGTTGTAAAATTCTTAGAAAACATAATTTACAGATTTGGTATTCCTCAAACCATTGTATCTGACAATGCCTCTATATTCGAAGGGGATGTGATTGCATTTGCAAATAAGTTAGGAATTACAATGTCAAAATCAACCCCATATTATGCTCAATCGAATGGACAAGCTGAAGCCACCAACAAAGTCATAAAAGAAAATATGGCTAAGGTCATAAAAAATAATCCAAGAATGTGGCATGAGGTTTTGCCAGAAATTTTATGGGCATATAGAACTTCAAAGCGAACAAGTACAGGTGTATCTCCTTATGCCTTAACTTTTGGACATGAGGCAGTTTTGCCTATTGAAATAAAGATTAATTCTCTTCGAGTGATGAAGCAGAATCAGTTATCTTTGGATGATTATCAAACATCTATGGCTATTGAATTGGAAGATATTGATGAAGAGAGAATCAAAGCTCTCAATAATATTTTGATACAAAAGAGAATAGCATCGAAGGCATCTAATAAAAAAGTACAGCCAAGAACCTTTGATGAAGGGGATTTGGTTTGGAAGACAATATTGCCTATTGGATCCAAGGACCCAAAGTTTGGAAAATGGTCACCTAAATGGGAAGGTCCTTTCCAAGTCAATAAGGTTTTTAAAGGTGGATTTTACCATTTGAAAAATCTGAATGGGTATGTACATTTAAGGAAAATCAATGGTAAATTTCTTAAGCAATATTATCCTACTATTTGGGAGGCAAGAAATTTAGAATAAAGCATTCGAGCAAGAACTTGTATTTCATATAAAGATAAATACAAAAACTAGCTATTGGTAAATTACAAAATCTACATTGGTATAGATTATTCATACCAACTTTGTTATGAATTGGGCTTTTAACCTAAAGTTATCCCAAGACCTGGTGTACAGTTTTGATTGACTAAGGATGAACTTTTGCCTTGAGATTGATTCTTGAGTCTTTAGAGGCTTCGATTCAAACTCTGTCTTTAAAACTTGAAGTTTTGCCTCAACACCTTGCTGTTTAATCTTCAGGTTTGCCAATTCAGTTTCTGCAAATGCAAGATCCTTTTTTAGTTGATTCACTTTGGCAGATGCTTTTTCAATAGACATGTTGGTTCCTTCAAATTCTGTCAAAGTTCGATCCATCTCAAGAGTTTTCTCTGTTGTATACTCCATGTCAACTTCTAATTTTTCTCTTTCTTCGATGACTTTTTCTAACAAAAAACAATCGAAATCAAAAGTTGACATGACTGCAGAAATTATTTCCTTGTCTGGAACAGAAATGTTAGGACTTTCTAACATGAATTGGCATAAGATCTTCATAGCTCTTTGTACTTCCTTGTCCTCAAAAACCTCAAAAGAAATTTGACTAAAAAGCCTCAAGGTAGCAAGAGCAGCCACTGGATCTATTGAAGGTGTTTTTGGTTTGCTTCGACCTGTCATTCGTTGGAAGAATTCTTGAACATTGGTCGAAGTGACATCCTCCATCTTCAGAACAAACTTCAAACTCTTTTTAAAGTCCTTGACTTCTTCAGGAGTCAAGTTAGGAGGAAGAGGCAGGTGAAACTCTTCAGAACTTGAGACACCTGAGGTAGCTTGAGGTTTAAATGAATTAGATGTAGGAGCAGCTTTAGGATCAGAACTTGCACTTGGCTTCGAAGAGCTAACCCCAGTTTCAGGAACAGATTCAACCTGTTCAACAAAGAATTAGGAATTGGTTCAGAATTTATCTATGAAAGGAGATCAGGAGTCAAAGGATTTTAGACGTCTTACTACTGGTTGGTGCTTGAGTAATGTAGCATGAGTGTCCAAGGAAGGAGATTTTGGGACTTCTGGGACCTCAGGACTCTGAGTTTTTATTTTTGGAATGATTGGCGTCGTTTCATGCTCAGGATGGGGTGCTACCTTCGAAATGGGGACTGCTAAAATAGGTACTGTTTTCATGATCTCTGTGCCAGCAGAAGGTTCACTGGCTGTTTTGGCTTTCTTCTTCTTGTGAATTAATAAGGAGATTGGGCTGGTGTCTTTTTCTTCTTCAAAATCAGCATGTCCACAGACTACAGGAGAATTCTCTGTTGATAGGATTAGTTTCCTTTTTGGTTTAGGAGATGATGGAGCAGGAGTTTTTGAAACTTTCGAGGGGGCTTGAGCGCTTGGTTTTGCTTTCGAAGCTCTGGTTGTTGGTGAAGAGCTTTCTCCAGCTATCACCCCTGTGTTATGAAGTCCAAACAATCATAAGTCAAAGTTTTTTCCATCATTTTAAAATGAAAGAATTTGGTAAGAATTATGATTACCTGGTTGCCTCGAATCAATGTATCTCAGAAGATGGCATTTGTCCATCTCCACTGACATTAAATTTTCCCACCAGCTTAAGAAGGCAGGAGTGCAAGTGGTATATACTGGTAGAGAAGTGAACTCCAAGTTGCTAACTTTGTTCTGATAAACTGCCAATGCAGCAGTTATCACGGATTCTGCCACCTTCGAATGAGTTTTATAGGCCATGAGTATATTGGCCTGACTTCTGATTGGGAAAGGAATTGACTGAGTAAGTCCAAATTGCCTCGAAAACTGATTGGGGAGGTAGAGTTCACCTTGAAATTTGATGCTAAGGGTGTTCCCAAAGAATAAGTCCTTACTAATTAGGAAACTTCCCCATGCAACTTTTAGTTCGAGAGCATTTGTTGCTCTGTCCAAAATTTGACAAAGCCAATGGGGGGAAAGAGGAGATCTGTCTTCAGAACTGTAGAGGATTTTGAATGGTTGGAATAGTTTGTTTGACCTCATTTCAGGAAGATTAAAAAAAAGAGAGAGGAATTCTTTGAAAGTTTTATCAACACTTGGCAATAAAGCAAAAAAGATCCCATGTTCCACAGTATTAGATAGGGGTCCTGAGTCATGAATTTCTGGGAAGTAAGCATATAACCATAACTGCAAAATCCAGAAAGCACCACCTTGGGTGAGAATGAAAGGATCGAAACATAAATCAGAAAAAGATCTATAGAGAGATCCTAGAACAAAAGGTGCTAAGGCTAACCTTCGACCGGCAGCCAGAGCTCTGGCAATATTAGAAAATTCGAGGACAACCCTCTGAGAAGAAGTACAAAATAAATGCTTCGAAAGCCAATACAGAAGGAAGCAGTAATATTCTTTATCAGTCACTGTTCCTGATGTTTTTCTGTGGGTAATTAGGAAATTGGTGTACCCTAATGATTTGGAGTCAGTGTTGATTGGGGGACTATTTGATTCAGCCATATAGGGATGAGCATCTTCCCCATGAGATAGAAACCCTAATAAATGACAAATGTCTAGAACAGTTGGACCTATTGGACCAAATCAAAATTGGAAGTGATTGAAAATGGGATTCCAAAAACAAAGGGTTGCGGCTATTAAGTTAGGACTGGATTCGATGGGAAATTTCGAAAGATTAATAGCATGGTAAACCCCTGTGGTGATCAGAATTTCTCTTCTATTCTCCAAAATCCTATCTACCCATTCAGGCCAATCCTTTGCGGGTTTAGGCCAGTGTCTAAATTTTCAGTCATACTTGGGATTTGGGAGTTCCCGTTGGTAAGTCAAGCGTTGTTCTCCTAATCTAGGGTAATAGACATGGAGTCTCAAGCTTGGAACGCTTAGGCAGGGACCCACAGCAATTGAAGATTCCTGGTTGGGAAGAGTAATAGGAACAAGAATCTCGTGAACCAGAGAAGTCTCTTGCCCACTCGAATAGTGCTCTTGCTCATCTCTAATGATCTTTTCAAAATCATCGCAAATCTTTTGAAGTTGAGTATTGTCATCAGATTTTGCCATTTTTTGGATTGCGGAGAACTAAACAGGTAGGGAAAGCAAAGTGCAAAATAAATAGGTTAGGGCAAAGAAAATTGGTGGAAGTCGGAAGGTTTGTCTTTCTTTGTGCTTATCTATTTATAACCTTTGGTGACGTTTGGAAAGAGGTGCATTTATTGAGAAATAGCCGTTAGATTCGGTTACCTTTTTGGACCGTTGTATCAAAGGAACATACATACTGGTTCAGAATGAACTAATCTATTAATAGAAATGTGAATGTTCCATCATTCATTACATTAAGAAGAAAGTACAGTTACAATTTAAAGACATAATTGGTAAAAGTGGGGAAACCCATAAGTAACCAAATTGTGAAACATAGCCCAATAATAAGCAAAATACTCTGCCTCTAGTTCTATCTCGAAACATAGGCTTCTGGTTTCTAATGCTAGTTTATCTTCACTTCGAAGGGTGATGTAAGCTTCCTTGAGTTGTTCTTCATATTGGCTTAATTGAGAAGTGATCTTGAATAGAGCTCTGCGGAGATTTCGAAGTTCTTTGGCTAATGAAGTTTTACCTCGAAGGGAAATACCAGCAGCTTTGGCTTCATCTTTGAGATGTGCAATTCGACTTTCGAAATCGGGCTTCGAATAATGGGAAATGGTGCTTTCTTCATCAGAGCTGCCACAACCATAAACATACTTCTCTTTAAATTCTAGGACTTCATCAAGGAGTGCATTGGAGGTTTCTTTGAGTCTTTCATAGAGATCTAATAGATAATTTAGATGATGGATACTTTCTTGATGATGAGAATACCATCTCATGTGGGACGCCAAAGTTCGAAGGGTAAAATCCATTTGAGTTCGAACAAGCGTTGAAATATCCCATTCATGACATAAGATGTGACAGCTTCATTCGAAGTTGATTCGAGCCCTCGAATTTTGCAAAATAGAGAATGGAAGATGAGAAAAGGCAACTAATAGCCTTTGAGCTTGAATAATCAAGCATGGGAAGGGTGATGTAATGGATGGAGTGTGCTCGAATTTAGGACCATGTCTACACAATTGGTCTAGCTTTGAAAAAGGATCACTAATGTTTTCAGTAGGGTCTATCACTTGAATTTTGGTGTCAGGAAAGCCTAATACAGAATGATCAAAGAGAAGTACCCTCTCTTCATAATCTTTCTCGAAAAGTTTGCATTTTGAAAGGAAAGCTGAGGAGTAGTGCTCATTGGAAAAATTTTCATGAGATGCCCTTACATATGTGTGGATAGGAGGTCTGCCTTGAGGTTTTAAGACATTACCTCTTTGGAGTCTCTCACCAGGAGGACTGGTTGAAGAAATCAACCAGGCATTCAACAGATTTTGCTCTCGAGAGAGATGATTCGAAAATGGATAGTATGGTTTTATTGTCCTACTTCGAATAACACCTTCAGTCTCAGGGTATTTGAAGTTTGGATGAACAACTGAAGGCACTGTGATTGGGGTTTCGAGCTTCATTCCCTTGTAATATCCTACTCCTTCACCATGAGAAAGATGTTGTTCCCAAGCAGGAGGGAACGTTTGGTTATTATAAATTGATTTAGAGGAGCTCGAGGATGAATGCTGCCCTGATGAAGAAGCACTTGGTTTGTTTAACATCTCATGCCATTTTCCCCATTTCGAGTAGGAGAAAGGTTCGGGAGGAACCTCAAGGGGATCCCAATTGGTTCGAAGAGGAGTTTTAGGGCGTTTGGTTGATAGCATCACTTCTTCGGGAAGATCGACAGGAAAGTTATCGCTAACATCGAACGAAGATTGAGAAGAAGACATGACCAAGATAGTGAATTCAAAATAACAGGGGCTCAAGAATCAAGCAAATGCGATGGTTTGGAGTGAATTGAAGAAATGGCCATGCAATTTAAGAACATTCAGAGATTGCATAAGATGTTAATTGCCCAACATGATCTAACCACGATCACCATTATCTTTTTTTTAAAATCAAAAGGAAAATGGCGCGGGGGGTAATGTTTGTGATGAAAATATTCAGCCAATGCAGGTTTGACACGCAAGATGTGACGTGGCAGGATAATTAGTGGATACTGATGGACATTGGAATTGTTATAAGCGGTTGATGCTGATTCATTTCAATCAAGTATTTAACTGATGAAAGACACGTGTTGACCATCATGGAGTAATTAAAGGGCAGTTGTCAACTTGAGAAAATGCCACGTATAATAGCAGTTATCAGTTTGAAAAGAGGAGAGAACATTCAAATCAAGTTGATGAGGCTTCGATGTCTATAAATAGAAGGATTGTGTATTCGAAAGAGATCCTTCGATCAAACATCAACATATATCTCTCAATACATATACTGTATTGTTATCTAGATACTTATATTTAGGAGTAGAACACCTTCGAAGTCATCTTCAAGGTTAGATTGTAGTTACTTTAATTTAATAAAAGTAGTTCATTACTTTTAGTTACTTTACTGTTCTTATTTAGGAGTAGATATTAATTTAGTCAGTTCGAAGTTCTTCAGTTTGTTACATCTTCACACAATTAAAAGTCCTGTTCAAGGCATCGAACGTCACCACAATTCCCTGGTGAGGCGCAGTTTGGATTATCACATATACACATTGGCAACTTGCTTGCCTGGCACGCTCGCACACACTTATAAATTTTCCAACCAAACAGCTATATAGAATCAATAAAGCTAGGAAGACTCGGTATTCCACACCGAATCTCACATTAGGGACCAACTAGCAATATTACAAAATTCTGTGGACCCCACTCACTTTGCACACACGTTTCTCACTGAAAAACAGATTGGGGGCAAAATCAAAAACCCTGGACAGAAATTTCAAAATCCCCAAATTGAAGCTCCCTCCACCCACGAACTCACCTCCTCTCCTCCACCCACGGCAGTGACCACGACTCACAGACCGACACCCCCCACTTCCGGCGACATTCCCATCCTTTCCTCCACTCACCGGACGGTACTCACTCTCTCTCTCTCTCTCTCTCTCTCTCTCTCTCTCTCTCTCTCTCACACACACACACACACACACGCATTATATATATACATATATATACACGAAATAATAAGATATAGACACATATCTCAGTTTTATGGTTTGATGAAATAACAGTGACATTTTGCTATTTCATCAATGGTTTGATGAAATAACAGTGGAACCTGGGGATGCATTACATTTCAATTGTGGCCTTGTGGGTTGTACTTAGATTTAATTAGCCTGTAGTACTAATTAAAGTCCCTTCACAAACTCTTTTTTCTTTGTAATTTGAACACATATTTACCCTTTTATCTGTCAAAATAAGCTAACAGATTAAAGATCATAACTTTTTCATTTTTTTTTTATATTCTTGAATTTCTTCTTCATCTTCTTTTTGTGTGTGTGAGTGTGTGTCCGGGGGATGATTTTATTTGTCGAAATTGGAAACAAATTAAATACCAAACACCACACAATCCTAACATGATTGTGAAAAATTGAAACATCAGACTGACACATAGTGAAAGCATCACACCATTCACATGGCTAACTTAGATAAACACAAAACGAAACAGTCCTTACCCACTTGCAAGTGATAGGGACAGGAGGTAGGGGTATCTTTCGTCTCTTCACAAAGTAAGGAATCATGAAAATTCTAGGAAAACCATGTCTAGTTCATATTCTACTTTTGGAATTTTACAATTTTTTTGGGACAACTTGGTCTTGATTTCCAAGTCACCATTCTAATAATCATATCTTTTGCTGTTTTTTTGCTATTTCATCAATGGTTTGATGAAATAACAGTGGAACCTGGGGATGCATTACATTTCAATTGTGGCCTTGTGGGTTGTACTTAGATTTAATTTATTACAGAATAAATGCCAATATCTACTTCCCCTCCCAAATATGGATTGCCTTCTCATTAATTCTTGAACTTTCAGGTTAATTCTACATTCCTACATCCAAATGATTATTCATACTTGGGTGGATTTGGAGTGCCCAAAAAATACTTAAACCCCTACAGTTGCTTTATATGTTGAAAACTTGAAATGCTGCTTCAGTCAAATGACTGAAGCAACTTTTTTGACCATGCTACCTTAATATCCAACCCTCATACCCACCCAACATATTATTGTTTGTCTGCATAAACAATTGCAATCTGCTATTTATTGTTTGTCTGCATAAACAATTGCAATCTGCTATTATTGTTTGTCTGCATAAACAATTGGGTTTTATTGGGTCTTCACTTTGTAATTTTTTGGTGGGCTGCTGTCGTTAATTGGGGTTTTATGTACTCTAGCCAACTACATAACTAACAAAAAATTAGAAAATCCTAAATTCAATTGAAACTAAAGATTCTGATTGAATACTCTGTATTTTTTTTTCAGGAAACAATATGGAGAGTGCAGGGTCAAGTCACTACGCATCCAATGCAAGTCGACAAGTCTTATGCTTTTGCGGTGATATAGCTCCACTAAGGACTGCACAAACAGAAGATAATCCGGGCCGACGATTTTTAGGTTGTCGAAATTATAGGGCTAACATGCATTGTAACTTCTTCCAATGGGTGGATCCACCTACGGGTCCAAGGGGAAATGAAGTTAACATCCTTATGTTAAGAAGATTGATGGAATTGCAAGCAAGGAATGACGAGTTAGAAACAAATCAAAGAATTGCGGATGATCTAATGCTAAAAATTGAAGAGCTAAAGAGTCGTTTGGCAAGAGAGAAGAGATGGAAATTGTTCTTTATTATTGTTATTCTTGTATGCTTTCCTGTGTGGCTAAATGAGCATATGTTGTAAACAATGTAAAGAACATGTATTTAAGTAATGTTTAATGGCAATTTAAATTAACTTCATCTCGTCGTATTTCTTTCTGAATGTGTAGATCACAAATTCTATATTTGTTTTTGTAGCCAACGGATTGCATCCATAACTATAGTGAACAACATCAATGAAAGCATCTCTTCAACAACACTTGCACGATAAACAACAATGTCAACTACATTTAAATTCATTCCTCATAAACAACACCACCTATAGTCAACAACATCAATGAAATTCATATTCAACAAAACTTGCACCCAAAACAACAATGTCAACTACATTTAAATTCATTCCTCATCACCAACTTCTCTGCTATCATTCTCTTCATGGCCTAATCCTCTGCCTAAAGGTGATGGATGCATATTTGTTAAATCATAGCCCAGCCTCCAAAAAGGATGTTGATAACCCTATACAAATAACAAATTAAACAAAATAAATAATTAAATAATTAAATACGGAAAGTAGGATTATAACATGGAAAAAAATCCAAGTTTATACCTGAAATGCAAAGTTTCCACCAACTCCCATATTTGGTGAAAATGCAAAGTTTCCCCCAACTCCAATATTTGGTGGGAATGCAAAGTTTCCTCCAACTCCCATATTTGGAGGAAATGCAAAGTTTCCTCCAACGCCCATACTTGGTAGTTGGAGAATGTTTCCCCCAAATCCCATATCTCCTTGTGTACCTTGCTCTTCACATCCCTACAAAATACATTGTAAAAATTAAGCATTGCCAAAGAGTCTTATATGTTAACAAAGAGTAAAAAAGTACATATTTGGACAATGAATCATATTAACAAAGAATAACCTTGCTTGTATTCTTTTTTGTTTTGGATTTTTTCTTAACCGCTTTCTCAACATTGCCAACTTTTCTTTTACTTGGCGGTCTTCCCTTGCTACGAGTAACCAACGGATCAAGTATATTTGTACTCCCCTTGGATATCCCATCCCCCGGTGAGTTTGAATCCTTAGGCGTATCACTAGAAATAGGCAATTTGATTCCACTACTCTCAGCCTTTTCTTTGTACCTTCCTTTCATTTGAAGTAGCTGTGCCATCACCTCATCAGACCAAGATTCAGAATCTGTTACTAAATCACAAATCTCATAGAAGACATTGGACAATTTATCAAAACGACGTGCTTCAGGTTTGTCTGACCAATTGTCATAACTAATCCGGATTTTAGTGTGTCCCCGTTTGACATTCTTACTCCATCTTCTCAATATGTATTTGGCAGGTACTTCATCATAAATTTGTCTCTCTGCAAGTACCATAAGCTGATGCCTACACATAATTCCTCTAAACTCAAACAACCGGCAATTACAGTTAACTTCCTTTGTCTCATCAAAAAAAATTACCCTGAAAGTTGATTCTCCAAGTCGAACCCGCTCGTGTACTCCATACTCAGTAAATGCAACACCCTCTGTAATTAAAGACAAGCGACAAGAAAGCTTTCCAAACATCTCAGTCTGAAATTCTTTAAATTTTGCGCGCGTGTAAACTCCTTGAAAAAGCTTTTCTATTCCTAATTCAGTTGCACATGGGAAGGATGAGTTGTATGAATTGAACTCTTCTTGCTTTTCATTTTCTATCTTTTTAGCCAACGCATTCTCATATTGCTCCACAAATTGTTTCAAACTGGTCTTCGAATGGATATAGCCATCAAAGAAAGCATGCATGCTTTCACTTCGTTGGGTGGTTGACATTCCTGCCCAGAAAGTATCCCTCACAAAAGCGGGTACCCACCGTTTCCTCTCCACATACAACCCATGTAACCAATCATTCGATTCTAGTTCATACTTATTAATGAACTTGCCCCAACCATCTTCAAATTCGTCTATTGTCAATGAATCATAGACAACATTTTGCATATTATATTTTATTGATTCATATTGGTTGTACCCTTTCAGCTTTTCAGGCAACTTCTTCATGATATGCCATAAGCACCATCTGTGTCGTGCATTAGGAAAAACACACTCAATTGCATTTTGCATGGCTCTGTCTTGATCTGTAATTATAGCATTAGGCGGACAATCTGACATACATTGAAGCCATGACTGAAATAACCAAGTAAATGTAGCCGTGTCTTCACTTGAGATCAACCCACACCCTAGTAATACCGACTGCCCATGATGGTTCACTCCTACGAAAGGAGCAAATGGCATGTCGTACTTGTTAACCAAGTATGTTGTGTCAAATGTAACCACATCACCAAATTCTTTAAATGCTGCTCTACTCCTTGCATCTGCCCAAAACACATTCTTAAGGCGCCCCTCTTCATCCAAATCCATCAAGTAGAAGAAATTAGAATTGTCAGATTGCATTTTTGAAAAGTACTTGTACATTGCATTGGCATCCCCTTCCGCAAGTTGTAAACTCCTTACTCTATTGATATAGTTTCTGACATCTTTTTCTATAAATGGTAGATTCTCATGCCCTCCTGCCTCAACCACTAATGAATTAAAATTCTTATTAATTCTGATTCCAGCCTTGTCATTCAACATAAGTTTTTTTTTGACATGTGGTTCTAGGAACCTATTGCATTTGAAATAACGGGATTTTCCAGGACTCATTTCGTGGTTGTGGGCAAGTTCAATTGCTTTCACAGACCACTTTTCATTGCGCGAAAAAAATGCCCTAAGCTTAGCTTTGCATTCGATTTTTGAGTTTGGCCGCATGTTTCCCAAGTTGCTTGATCTAATCTTTGTCGTGCCAGCACGAGTACACTGAATCGTCACATGCGTTAAGATCCCTTCAACTTTTTGAGACGATCGTTTAGCCACGGCGAAACCTTTTTCTTTGGCATATCTTGTATAAAATGCCATTAGCTCGTCCAAAGAATCAAACTCCATTCCAACTTTTGGCTCATCTATTTTGTTTTGTAGATCCAACAATTTATCATTCTCATTTTCAACCTCAATCTCAATCCTATCGTCATTCACGATCTCAATCGTATCATCATTCACGCCTATATAACCACTTGAAACTTCTTCTTCCATTTATCTAAATAATAAGATAAAAAAAAGAAGTAAATTACAACGGATCAAGCAAAAAATGACTATCTTCTATTTTTTTCTTTCTTTCTTTTTTTTGAAAGTAAGTAAATTACAACGGAGCAAGCAAAAAGAACATTGATTTGAAAATTTCCAAGAACACAATCCCAGGAATAAGTAACTAAGTGAGGATATCACTGAAATTGAATACGTCATATTAAATTCATTTCTAAACCTCAACCAAGAAATGCGCATGGCACTAAATCAATATGGACAACAAAAATAATGCGTACACAAGCAATGCTTAAAATTACAAAATGAAAAGAGAATACGAAAATATCCAAAATATGATCCCAAGTCCACTTTTGTATGTTCTTGTGAGAACATTATGTAGTTTGACAGAAAAATACGTTTTAAGAAATTTATTAGATTAGGCAAAAACTCACCACCAAACAAATTTCTCACAAAAATCTGATAAAAATTGAACTTAGGAATGAACCAGTCCAATTTTAGGCTTTCCCAAAATCTTATCCCCTACCCTTAAGTGTCACCAAATCACAATTCTAATGTGAGATTTGATGGTTGAAGATGACATTCTTGAATTCTTCTGCTGTTCAATCTTAGGATATCTAATAAGATTCCACTCTACTCTAACATGTTGGGTCCTCATCTCCTCTGCTTCATGAGAATTGTGACCAATCACAATATCTGAAGGATGACATTAGATTTTCAAAGAAAATTGATGCTTTGGTTTTCAATTTCACTAGCCTAACACTCTTTTAAAAAATTAGAAAAAGGGTTATAACATAAGGTTGAATGTTCTCCATACATACAAAATAATAATAATAATAATAATAATAATAATAATAATAATAACTGCTACATCAGGTCTAAGGTTGCAGAAAAACCCAAGATTACTTTGGCCGGAAATTTATATAACTGCTACATCAGAACTTTAGACCAAAAATTTATATAACTACCACAAACAGATACCCAAATATGATACCATTGATGCATTTTTAGTTTGGGAACATACCAAAGTCACGAAAATATGTCACTGGGTTAGAAGATGACCATTGAGAGTAACAATGGGTTTGTCTTTGATAGGTGATGGAATCGCAAGCTTTTCAGTTTTAGACCCAAATGAATCTGGGTTTTTGTTGACTGAAACACAGGCCCCCATTCCTCAAATGATTGTTATATATACATATATATATATATCAGTAACAATAATGCTAGCAGGAGAAAGTAGGAGAACGAGAGAGAGAGAGAGAGAGAGAGAGAGAGAGAGAGAGTACCTGAGCTGAGCGCGACGCCGGCCAGAGAGAGAGAGAAGGCCGCTGGTCGTGGAGGGAGGCGCTGTCGTGGGTGGACGGGCGGAGGGGAGTCGGGCAACACGAGGGTTTGCAGATTTTAGATTTGGGGATTTTTTTTACAATTTTGGCTCCAAAACAGATTTGAGAGGGTTGTTTTGTGTTTGTGGGCCCACAAATTGTCAAAAATTGCTAATAAGGGCCTAATGTCAAATTCCATGTGAAAAACAATGTCTTCCTAGCATTATTGATATAGAATTATTTAATCGGAATTTCACACAAAGTCAATATGATGATGCGGTGTGTCTCGTTGGTGTGGGGCCCACAATCTAGGGTATGAGCCTAGAAAGAGTAGGTGTGCCCTATGGGATCTGCACGTGGTCATATTCTCATCTGTAAGACTCTTCAAGCTAATCCTTGATTGATCCATGGGAAGTCTCCTATATTCTAAGACTCTGTATGAAGTGATTCCCATCTCTCTTCATTTAAATTTTCGTATCTCGATACAATGGGGGTCCCACGAGCTTTTACACCGGAATGCAGGCAGACATTGGCTTGTGTGAAAAGAATATGAAAGCAGTTGGTGGACCGACAGGTTAGTTAATGTCAAGTTTTAATTCATGGCTTTGTTCATGATACATTGCTCTCACTGTACATACATCCAGGGACCAGGGCCCAATCTTTGGAGTGGTTCATATTTCAATGAGCTAGTTATATTAGACTCGGTACCAATGGCGAAGCGTAGCATATATTAGGAATTTTATAAACTTAATGTTAGGGTGAAATCGATTTGGCTCTGTCGATTCTCAACTTAATAATAGACCGATACGATGGTTTGGTTTTCTAACAAGTCAAAATCAAAACCGATCGAACCAGTAATCAAACCACACCGGTAACGTGCACGTGAACACAATGTCGAATTATGTTAAATCTTTGTGTTCTTTAATTTTTCTGTTATTGTTATTATTGTTGCTATCTTTTTATCCCATACCATATCCATGAAGATATTAAAGCTAGTTGGTTAGGTAATGGGTAGAGAATTCGATGTACAAAGTGACAGGACATGGATATATATATATATATATATATATAAATATAAAGAGAAGCAAAAACTAAACAAATTATTACACTCTTTCCTTTCCCTTCATCGACAGGCTATTCATTTTTGACTAAATAACATGATGGGCAAATTAAGAGAAAAGTATTTCCTTTGGGTAATACTTGGGACACAACCTTCATACAACTTTCATACAACCTCCCCAAAAGATGTGTCAATATCTTTCCTGTGTCACTGTGGGGTCCAGTGACATCACAGGAGAGAGATAGACACATCTTTTGGGGAGGTTGTATGAAAATTGTATGAAGGTTGTGTCCCAAATATTACTCATTTCCTTTTCCTCCTCTGAATATGTAAAATGACAAATTTGATCCCTTTCTTTTTCTTTCCGATTCTCCTCTCTTTCATTTATCTGTGCTTTCCTTCCTAATTAAATGGATAATCAAAGTGGTCGGTATACTTAGATTACATGTATTGTATGTGTCAAATCAAATTAGATTTTATTTTAAAACTGTTCTTGACACATCAATAAGTAAATAATTTAAGTGTCTAAATCTAGTGTACTTAGTATTTTCCATGTGTCATATAATATCACACACATAATGACTGTAGTGCTTAGATTATATAACTACAATGACCGCATGGCAGATCTATAAATTTCGATACATATAAAACAGATTACAAAAATGATATCATGGACATTCTATAAATTCGCATTTACAAATTTTGATGAAATAATTTCATACAGTAGGAAAATTAGAAAGAATGTAGTATTAAAATTCTGGCATATAGTTATTATTGTTAGTTTCTTATAAAGATTTGTTTAGTAGTGTTTGATGCCATATTGACCATGAGAGATGAATAATTGTTTCATCATAATTGTCAGCACTATTTTGTATTGAAAAGAAAAGTTGGCAATCACATGGTTTGTTTAATTCCCCTAGTTGTTTGGTTTTGGGAAACACTGTAGAGCTCTAGGCGGGTCCCCTTTCCTCCTTTAAACTCTAATCCACAAATACCAACTTGGTGGGAAAACTTCTTCTGTGGTTCGAGAGAATCGAGACAATATGATCACGTGTGGTTTCGGCTAGTAAGACACTTTTATGTGGTCAAGTGGCATGGTTTGGTTCAGGGGCGGACGTACAGAGGTACAAGGGGGGGCTCAAGCCCCCCTTAGGTTTTAAAAAAAATTCTACTTTGCACTAATTTTTTTTTGTTTTTACAATTAGCCCCCCTTGAAAATTATAATTAGTCCCCCTAGTATTATAAAATTGTCATACTAAGCCCCCTTTCTCTTATATTTTTGTGCTAATTATAAAATCCCTCATATGTTTTTGGGTTAATTTTTTTAGCATTAATTTATATCATCTACACAAAATACGTATAAATCGGTAAAAAAAAAAATTTCAGCAGCAAACCTTTGTCAAGCCCCCTGTATTAATTTTCTAGATCCGCCCCTAATTTGGTTAGTGAGAGAAAAAATTATGCACATAATCACATGACAGTCTCTTACTGATCAGAACCGTGATGGCAGCCTCTAGTGGACACCGCCACTAATTAAACTCTCTCTCTCTCTCTCACTCTCAAAGAAGCAAGGAAGAAATATTCAGTGCACATGAAAGAACAAACCAAGAATGGAAACAAATTCATCATTCTAATCAAAAGAACAAGGCATGTGCTTTGAAACAAATAGTAAGAGAGAGAAACACTTACAAACAAAAAGAGAAAAGGTAATTCAAGTCCTACCATCATGAACCATGCAATGTATATCCACATGCAGATACAATTTTTAATATCCATGTTAGCAGTACTCAACCAAACATTGTAATATACATATTATCTGTTTATATAATATGTTTTAAAATTACTTACTGAAAGATTATATGAATATACCATTTAGTCTGATTAACAGAATGTCTTTGAAGGGATGTGGACTGTTATCCACATGATCCACATTCAAGTGGGGTCTGTACGTAATAAACATAGAGATCTCTTGGACCCACCAAGAAGATCTTAGAATCAGAGCCTTGTAATAAGGTGAGTTATTATTAGGGTAAATTAAACAAACCTCCCCTTAGGTTTGCCTTAATTACACAGACCTCTCCTAATATTTAAAAAATTACACAGACCTCCCTTGAGGTTTGTAATTAGGTAACAGAACGCCCCCTCTCCTAACGGTCCGTTAGTTTTTTTTTACATTAGCCTCCCCTGAAAATTACAATTAGCGCCCCTAATATTATAAAATTGTCATACTAAGCCCCCTTTTCTCTTATATTTTTGTGCTAATTGTAAAATCCCTCCTCCCTCCTATGTTTTGGGTTAATTTTTTTAGCTTTAATTTATATCATCTACACAAAATACATATAAATAGGTCCAAAAAATTTTTTTTCCCCAAACAAACCTCTGTCAAGCCCTCCTGTATTAATTTTCTAAATCCGCCCTGCCCCTATGCTTCAAAAGTGGACACTTAACCCCCTGTGATTGTGGACTAAAATAGAACTGTTATGATTGTACTCAAAATTAATATCATAAAAGGGATTAAGTGTTTATATTTTTAACCAATTTTAGAATTACTTTAACCAATTACATATCAAAATAGGACAACAATTACCCAAGGTAATATAGTAAATATACCTAAGGCATTTCCTTTATAATAATATCGTTGTTTTTTACATTTGCACGAGTGTATTTTTCAAGTCCAAATTACAATTAGAAGGCTTTTGATCAAAGAAACAATAAATAATTAAGAAGGGAGAATTAGTAAAAATGATGTCATGATAAAAAAAAAATTTAAAATTAAGTACAATTAAGATACTTGATTACGAAAAAAAAAATTAAAATCCACATAAAAAAAATTAAGTGAAATTTCACTTAGCATATATGAATATTAAGTAAAATTTCACTGAATTCGTACATAAATATTAAATGTAATTTCACTTCACTCAACCTTTTAGAGACTTTTTATTAAACTAAGAATGAAATTGGACTTTAAATTTTTGACAATTACTTCTCCAAATTTCTAAAATAAGAATGATGAAAATACATAACCTTCCCTCGTTTTGTGGGTCACCGATACTTTTGGATCATGTCGGATTGCTATGTAATGCTAAAATCTGAGATACAATTGAAGTAACCTACTGGAATTAATTAATTTTTATTAGATAATCTCTAGGGTGAACGTGGGTGCCCAAAAGCCCGTATTAGGCTATGTATTCCCCTTCAAATTAATAGTACTGCTAGCTAGGACCCTGTCAATTTTTTTAAATAATTTTTTTTTTATCGTAACTTAATTTTTGTTTTTCATGAATAAAGTATATCCAAAAGTAAGAATACAATACATTATCTATACTAGTATCAAAAAGAAAAAAATTGTATTATCTACACTGTTATAGAAAGTCAAAGGGAGGGATTCCACTCCACTTTTTACTATTATTCTTATAATTGTCATTAAACTTTATTAATCCAAAATACAACTATGAGAGGACAAAAGTGTCATTACAAACATAATATAAGGACCATCAGTTAAAACCGACTCCTAAAACTGCCATATTTAAAAGAGTTTTTGTTAATGTGCCCTTAGGGCATATGTTAAGGTTCTAAAAGTGGAAATATACAAGGGAGACAAATATTGAACCCCACAACGGACATAAAACCCACACAGCACCACTTATTTATTTCTACTTTTAGAATCTTAACATATGTCCTAAGAACACATATTAACGAAACCCTATTTAAAAATCAAAAGTTCGTGACGTTGATTTTTACGAGAATCGAATAGAAATCAGACTGAAACTAGGCCTGGTCCTTTCCTTCTTTTTTCTTCTTCTTCTTTTTTTTTTTTTTTTTTGGCTTTTACAGAAAAATATAGTATTTAATTGCAAATGTTAGTAGTTTTTACTTTAGTGTCAAGATTGTTCACCAAAAAAAATTTATTCGCTAACTTTATAAATACATAAGAAATATTTGTTATACACGCATTGCGTGTGCCCAGCCACTAATATTACTTAGCTTAGGTTGTAGTTTTCACTCATCATAAGGTAAGGTTTGGGTGCTATTTATGTGAGAAATAGGGCTGTACTCGAGCCAAACTTCGAATTCGAGCCGAGCTCGAGCTGAGCTTTAAGAGCTGGCATTTTGCTCAAGCTTGAGCTTGGCTCGTTTATTATTGAGCCGAGCCGAGCCGAGTTATTATCGAGCCAAACCTCGAGTCCTTGTTGAGCGGCTCAACTCGTGTACACCTCTAGTAGCAAGTTTAAGTTGTCAATCAAAATCCACGGACCAAGCTCAATGCTTGACAGTTGGCACATATATATATTTATATATGTGTATCAAAGATTCTCTAAAGAGGGCGCCCTCTCTTTATTAAAGAGAGGGCCTCTGTTTTGACCGTCGGATCGTGTTTAAAAACTGTGAAATGACAAAACGGCCATTAATGAAAACACGATCTGACGGCCAAAACAGAAGCCCTCTCTTTAAGAAAAAAAGGGCGCCCTCTTTAGAGCCTGACTGATATATGTATATGTATATATATATATATATTTTTTACTTAAAACAATTGCTTGGCACGTGAATTTAAGACTATGCACGTCAATTTTAAATATTTCATATTATACATATATTATGTTTTTATAATTATCATATATATAATAGCTCTTTCAATTTCAAATACTTTGCATTATACATATATTATATTTTTATAATTATCATATATATATATATATGAAAATTTTAGTAGAAAATCTCATTCTACCAATGTTTGTTGTAATAGACCCACCAATTGGTACTTCCCAATGATAGACCCTATAATTGTAAATGTTGTTAGAGATTAGTCCAAATTTTCCTATTTTAGAATTATTAGATGTCTTTTCTACCCTTACCTATATATACAGAACCGTATATAAGAAATATATACATATATTAAGGAAGTATTTCAGTTACACACAATCCCATTAATTAGGGATATCTTTTTGGAAATAGAAAAATCTCATAATTGTAGGATTCATATTATACACATCTAGCTTGTAGTTTGATATCTCACCATTCTATGTTCATCTAATATTCATTCATCAGACAGTGAACACACAGTCTGTTATTGCAAGTTATCGAAGAATGTATATAAATCAGTACGATTTTCATACTAGCATAATTTGATAGTGCAAAAGTTCACACTGTATATATATATATATAATGTTTAGAGTTTGTAGTGTAATTTGACAGTGCAAAAGTGCAAAAGTTCACACTAATCTACCCCTAACCTATATATATATATATAATGCTGATATGTAAATTTCGATCAAACTCAAACCCATAAATCTTGCATATATTTTGGGAAGTTACTAAATCTTGCATATATGGAATTAAGTTACTAGATGCCATGATTGTAGGGCTTTATACGTTAGAATATGTCTAATATTACATATATGTTTTTTAATTTCGTATTTCACCATTTTTGGGTGATCTAACAGTCATTCATCACCATCACCAAAAAACAAATTGTGTTAAATTTCACACTAGAATGAATATAAGAGTTAAATTTCACACTTATATTCGAGTTATTCAACAAAAGGACATTGTCTTATCACAAATTCATTTGCACATTCAGTTTACACTGACTGCAATATTTCATTGATATCACAATTTTCATTCACATAATATACAATTTCGCACCATAACATGTGAAACCAAGAACATGAGTGTTAAATTTTACACTACAACCTTTTGAACCTTAACCTTTGAACTGCAACATAGTATACAGTTTCACATCACAACTTTTGAAGCAAGAACAAGAGTGTTAAATTTTACACTACAACCTTTTGGATCACAACCTTTGAACCACAACATAATATACAATCGGGTTCCATTGTATAGACTGAGAGAGAGCAGATCCAGTATTGCCATTGTTGTTGAAACCCAGAAAGCTTCCAAGCATCATAAGTCAAAACATCAACCGGGTTCGAAACAATCACCAAAATCGAATCGGGCGAGTACTTCGCAAAGTTGGGGCACAATAATCGAGAACATGGCCTTGTTCTTCTGTATCAAGTTCAACCTGGACTCGTCGGGGTTCTGCCTAGCGCCGGCGGTGACGATACAGAGAACAGATCCGACGGTGATCTTGGTCCTCGGGTCGGAGCCGTACGGCCGGAGCCTCACCGTCACGTTTTTGGACACCTAGGAAGTTTTTTTAGCTTGCAAATGAATATAGAACCCTACATATTTTTGGAAGGAGGTGGACAATCAATTGATATGTAGTACATTTTTTTAGAGAGAGAGAGTATGAAACGTTGGAGAAGATGAAATATATATATATATATAATCTATATTTAGTGTTTAAAATTTAAAAACCCTTGATTTTGGGTGAGTTTAAATGAGAATGATTCTTTTGATGAGTCATAGGGGTAGTTTGGTCACTAAATAAATATATGGACCTATCATTAAAATGGTGTTTGGGTTGGGTCAATTACAACAAGCTTAGAGTAGATTGGATTTATTACTAATTAACTCTATATATATATATTTAAACAAGTCCTTATCAAACCTATTAAAGAGACTTTTCACGAGTCTACTATACGAGCTTTAATCGAGCTGTTCACGAGCCTTATCGAGTCGAGCCCAAGTGTGCTCGAGTTTTGCTCGTTTATTAAACGAGCCTGCTATTCAAGCTCAAGCTTGGCTCATTTATTATATGAGCCGAGCCGAGCCGAGCTCTGGGCGAGCCGAGCCACGAGTCCTTGTTGAGCAGCTTGGCTCGTGTCCACCCCTAGTGAGAAGGGTCGGACTTAATTTTTTTAATCATAAGTGAATTGATTCTATAAAGCCGAAAGTTTGATATAAAAATAAATAAATACATAAATGTGCAGAGTGTAAAATGCTCTTAAACCACATGAAGTTAGTTTTTATAAAATGAGAGAGAAAATGAGGGTCAAAACAGCAGAATTACTCAGTTTTATGCTTTCCCATAACCACCGTTAGGTTTGTGGTTTTAGGCCCAAGAAAGGTGGGCCAGGCGTGCTTCTGTAGACTATAGGTATTGCAGGCTGGGCCCAAACCTATCCAAGGCCAGCCATGGTGGCAATCCATGACCTATTTATAACGGCATAGTTTGGTACCAAAAATTGGGCTTAGTGTCATATTATATGTTTTGAGAAAGTATTCTCTTGCTTTTCAAATTTTGTATCCTAAATTTGATTTCTAACACATGACAAATGGAATCAATTTCAATAATGGTAAAAAGGACCATTTTAATATCCTCCAATAAAGTGTGTTGGGCCCACTGCCACATGTATTGATAATCACGTTTGGGATGCATACTATTGCTCCTAGAGAAATGCTCGACATGAATGACAAATTCATGGAGAGTAATGCAATGCTTCCCAATTTTTTTATTTTTAAATTTTTTTTTCTAATAGTGTTTCAAAGAATCACATTTCAAAAAGTAACGCTAGGGTACAACTATATTTTACAACTCATTTATATTCATCTCTATCTCTATCCTAAATGGCACTGGAGCCCATTGAAATTTAACCAAACCCCACAGTGCCACTTAGGAGAGAGATAGAGATAATTGTAAATGAGTTGTAAAAAATAGTTGTACTCTTAGCATTATTCCATTTCAAAACATGAAGAAAAATATACCTAAAACAATGTATCTAACACTTCGTTTAGATTGAGAGAAATGGAGAGAAGAGAAGAGAAAGGGGACCACTTTCTCTCCATTTCTCTTGTTTGGTAATTTAAGTGGGGAGATCTCCAAATCAGAGAGATTCTGGAGAGGGAAAAAAAAAAAAAAGAAACTTAGTTAAATAATGTGTAACAGACAAGTATGTCCCAATATATTCTTATTTATTCTAAGTTTCTAACATGTATCCCTAATCGAGGATAAATAAGTAAATTGGTTATAAGTACCGGTCTTTTTTTTGTTCCCTTTATGAAAGTTAATCAAATGAGATAAAGTAATGTTTCTTTTCTTTTCTCGCATCTTCTCTATTGTCTATCCAAACTTGATGGAAAAAAACTCAACTTTCTTTTCTATTCTATTCTCTCCTTTCCACTTCTCTCAACCCAAACAGAGTGTTAAGTGTTTCCTATATATAGTAGGGTAAATTACACTTAAAACCCTTGTAGTTTGGGTGTAATGTAACTTTGGTCCTTGTAGTTTCAATTTTGTCATTTTGGTTCTTTCAGTTTCAGTTTAGGTTCAATTTAGTCCTTTCATCAAAATTTTCTACAATTTTTTACAAATTTAGGCTCAATACAAGTGTGTAAATTATCATTTCTCTAAGTGAATTTACCATTATGCTCCTAATGATACCTCACGTATGCATCATATGACCAATTCTGTCAAAATTTGTAAGAAATTTTGATAAAATGACTAAATTGAAACTAGAATGACCAAAATGACAAAATTAAAATTATAGAGACCAAAGTGATATTACTCCCAAACTATAAGGATGTAAAGTGCAATTTACCCTAATAGATAATATATCAATTTAGGAAAAAGAAAGAACACTGAAAAGTTGCTATCACGTTCACCACATAAGTCAAAGAAGAGATTTCCAGGAAAGTGCGGGTGGGGCTGCCGTCCACGCCAGTAGTTTGTTCAACTTCGTGGAAAGTCTGGTGGCAGTTTCGTGTGAAACTTCGGGAGTCCTTCCACTTACCTTACACGCCAACACCATATCTATACCACTCACATACACACAGTTTAGACACAATTATTTGGAGAATCCTTCAATTAATAATTCAAAGAAATTAAAATGGCTGGGATGATACCTGGTGTAGGGGTGCCTCAAAGGAAGAGGAGGACTAATTGCTTACACTACCACCAGGACACTAGTCCTAATTACTATGCTCATCCTTTTCACAAAACATGGCCAGAACCACCACTCGATGAAACAACTCTCAGAGCCCGACGACGCCTAGAGTTGAAGCTCGGCTCTTTACGTCCTTCCAGGTCATTTTTCTTCTATTACTCTGTTGTTAGAGAATCGATCCAACAATAAAATATCATATATATATGTCTGATCTATTGTTACTTTTTGTACTAATTACATAAGAGTACTATTTTGTGTTTATATATATAGAGAGAGAGTATTGTTACAGCACCAATCGGGTGCATTTCGGTGCCCGTCTATTTTGGTGGACTCCACGCATTCAGAGCGTGAGTCCCGTTGAGATTGACGGCACCGACCGTTTGGTGCAACTCGTCAATGTCTCAAGCATTTTTCATATATATATATATATATATATCATAGTTGCTTACATTTTATTTTGATTTTGTTAATTACAGGTTGAGTGAAAATCAAGAAAGCGGCCACAATCATGTAGCGCGCACAAAGCACGGTCGTCTGGGCCTAAAAGTACTTGGGGGGAGACTATGGATCTTCCAAACCAATAGTAGTAGCAAAGGGGATATATAGGCAATGAATCAATTAACACTGTGTTGTCTGCTTAGTACAAGATTTTGAAGCAAAAACATGACTTAAAAATGGACCTATCATTTTCCCACAAGTGTACAGTCTTGACTCTTGATCTTACTTAATTTGATGTGTTTTTTTTTTCAATGACATGTTTACGATGTAGCTACCTGAATCTATTGCCATCTGTGGAAGAATTTTGGAATGTAAAACTAGGTCAAATTAGTTGTTAGTATAGTGGATGTATATTTACTCATAGTAGTGGCAATTTGTAAGTACTACGTACTGACTAATTAATATGATCATGTGAAAAGTAAAAAGGATTGAGATTTAGTCATTGTATATGACACCTTGTTCAGTTGCTAAATGGGCAATTTCTTTCAGATAAATAAAAATAAGTACTTTGGGTTGCTGCAAAATGTATAGTTGCAGAAGGCCCTGGTTTTAGTCAGAGTTTTTCCCTTTTTTTAAAAGGCATTCATGATAATCCTTTTTTCATGGAAAAAAAAAAATAGATTATTGGGGAAGATTAAACCTTAAGTCATGGAAATAAAGTTGATGGATCAATTGATTCGTCTCCCGGAAAGTGGGTAATGTTCTTGAAGGAGGACCCTTTTCTGGAAGAGAAAAAGAAAAGGAAAGAGGAAAATGTACTAAGGAAAAATCTTTTTCCTCTTTGTTTGCGCTTTCAATAAAATAAAATTCCAAAGTGAAAATTCATTTAAGATAAAACGAGAAAGGACTGAGGTCATATCCAATTGGCTGGCACTAACTCCCTCACGTCTTTGGCACAGCGGCTCCCCCATTGTAATTATTAAAAAAAAAAAAAAAAACAGATAAATGAGATTCTTGTGCAAGCACATGAAAAAGTTCTCTTTTGTCCAGCATACTTTCGTTTTCTTCACCAACTGAGCAAGGAAAAAAAAACACTTTGTTTACAATTTCTTTTCTTTTTTCTCATCTAAATAGAGAAACTAAACAGAGGAAAAGCATTTCCATTTCCAAGCCAGAACAGGTGAAACCAAGTCAAAGCTTGATTCTGAGAAACACAAACAATGGTTTAAAGTTCATCACCCATATTTTCTCAATCAATGAGCTACAACTTACAAAGATATATGTTGACCAAATGTTCTTCCCACTCTATGTAGCTAAGTGCGTATTTAATATCACATGATCATTCGAGAAAACTATTGCCCACGAATTCACGTCAGTGTGATTTCAGTATTCTTTGGGTCCACGTGAGTCACGGAGTCCTACAGTTATGAAGAGATAATAGTAATAATCACATAAAATAATTTCTCTCTGACAGACTATTCGAAAAAGCCGTCACATCCACACTTAGTTCGCACCCGTATTAGGTGTGCCGTGAATTCTGTAAGTTATTTTAGAGTAAGATAGGGGCATATTTGTAGAGATCTTTTGAAAAGAAAAGAAAAGAAAAAGTTATTCTTACAATTTTGAAAATATTGGGAGTTTAAAAAAAATAATAATAATAATAATAACAATTATGTAGGGTATGCACTAGCATAAAATAATATGTATATACTATTATATAAAAATATACTTTTTAAAATTTTATCCAACTACTTTTGCCACACGCGCACCCCATATTTTTTTGGAAATTGACAAATCCCTTGCTCCCATGTCCCCAGGGGGCGGAACCAGGAGTTTGCCTTTGGGGGTGCCGAGTAACTACGTAAACTATCTAACAATGACACCCGGGGACACGGGGGTTCGGGAATCCCCGTGTGTCAAACCAGGAGTTTTGCACTGTTCGAGAATTGTTGGGGGTTGAGTTTATCACAATGAGTAATCTAATTGTACAGAGTAATGCTATTCTACCAAAATCTTGTATCCCAAATGATTCTCAAACGCATATGGTTGACATTTAGAGTTGAAAGAAAGCAATAAAATGATTTAGTAGCATATTTTTTAGTTTGGGGGTGCTAGAAGACAAAATATAAATAGAAACTATGGAGTCATACATATACATGCATAGCAGGGTAAAATTTTCCCAATAAGTGGGGGGTGCAATGGCACACTACGGCTATAAGGTGGTTTCGCCCCTGCATATCCCCGTACCTGAATACCCGCACCCACACCCGCACCGGTGCTACCTAGCTCCTTCCGCACATCCTTTTATATATTTGGTGTTGTTTCATTACATGATTAGTCCACTGCTAGAATGTGTTTTGGCGCATCACATTCCACATCGAAAGCGGACGAAGTAAAGATCCTGCATATAAGTGTGGGTCTTTCTCAAACTATTGAGGGGCCTATTAGGTTAGAGCCCAGAAGGGCAAAACTACGTGTGCGTTGAGGCTTTAGGCTTTCCAATCAGACTGGCTGCCATGTGAACAATACTTTAAATGGGTTTGGAACTGGGCTGACCCACTTTATAACAGACCCACACTTATATGCAGGACATTTACTCCGTCCACTTCCGATGTGGGACGTGATGCGTTGAAACACATTCCAACATCCCCACCTCGCCATAGTCCTGACTCTGATACCACTATTAGAAAATGGGTCTTCCCAGCCTCAATCCTGTTTAAGGTATTGTCCACACAGCTGTCAGTTTGCTTAGAGAACCCAAAACCTCAACCCAACAACGAAACCATGTGGTTGTTGGGAATTTAACACGCGGAATTATATTTTCCCAAACAAATGCACACACATGAGCAATAATTAAACATGCGCACCAAAGAAAATACACACAGATTTGTACGTGGTTCAGCCAAACACCTGCCTACGTCTACACTCGAGAGATCCACTCATTCTCTATTGAGTAAAACATGGTACAACTTATATGGATTAAATTCCATAACCCAAATACAAAGACCCTTGTACATTCCCCACTCAAAATCCCAAAGAACATAATATAATCACTGTAATACATAGAGAAATCATAGAGACAAAGAAATATCCTCTCTACCTCACATCCCTATAACGCTGTGAACACCCCTCACAGAAAACCCTAACGATTAATGTCGCATACCTCAAAGGGGCACCCTCTCTCGTCAACACTCTCTGGCCGAGTGAATCCAAACTCTTCTACAATGTATGGTATATTTAGACACACACACACACACATATATATATATATATATATCACCACATAGCAAGTCCCAACCGTGTGAACAAGTGAAGAAGTTCACTTCAATTTGAACACTATTGATTTGCTGGACCAACCAATTCTTGCCAACCACAACTTCTAGATGTTCGAAGGCTACATAATTCAACACTCCCATTTTGTTTCAACTACTAAATGGGTCACGACTTTGACACTATCCATGCAACATATATGCGATATATATGTATTATCCCAACAATTACCCCCTATATCACATATGGGGTAACTACTCCGCCACACATCACCAGAGCCCCTAACTTGTGTGCTCGCACCCCCTCAACTAAAGTGCCCACAAAGCCCACTGATTTGCATCTGTTTGACAAACCGCAAACATTTCACCATAGGCCATAACCAATACCAGATTGCGCATACCGTCGAATCAATATAGTATCGACACCCCGATTCAAACAACATGGCCAGTTCATGTGCAACTGCCCCAAGTTGAATATACCCATTAACTTCATCAGACAAAGGCCTCAGTCTCTTCTTCTCCCAAAGCAAGATTTTCTCTCACTATCGTCTGAACCATGAACAAACCATCCACGCACTCACTTATATAAGAATTTTTCATCGAGGACTTGGGAGTACAACTCTATCAACCAGAGGACACAAACCATCCACACTTCTCTCAACCGCCGTGTATGATTTCAGCAACACTATTAGATTTCTCCGCAACTTTGAGATCAATATCACACCACCCAAAATAATGAACCTGCTCTAAAAATATTTTATCAACGTTCCTACATACAGTATCCTAACAATTACCTTTGTAGGATGATTGCGCCTGTGTCTGCCTCCGCCTTCTTGGAATCCATCAAATTATTTTCTCCAAAAGCACATACTTACCATACCGAGAATCTAACAGCCCAAGAAAAATGTTTTTATGAGTGGAATGTGAGAACATCTCCACCACACACAACTTGCTACAATCACAGTAGCATCAAAATTATTTTTCAGCCCTAGATCTCAACCTGCTGCTATATATATATCGGATCCATCACCAAGAAAAAAAAAATTTGAATCCGTGCAAGATTTCATAAATCCGCACCAACAGATGAATATGCAGCACCCAAAAACCTTAGGAACTACCTCTGACCCAAATTATAAGCAACATAGTTTATCCTCACAAGCTCCTTGAAATTCCAACCAATCATGATTCAAGTTTTGCTACACCATGACACATGGACCACAACCATAACCATCGCCACCATGCTACTAACATGTTCACATGTTCCCTTTTTTTTCCATCCTGTTTTATCTTTTAACCATCGTACTATTAATCTCCACTGTCACCGTGCACCCCTGTCACTATGATCTGACCACCATAGCTCTTATACCATTTGTTGAGAATTTAACACATGGAACCAAATTTCCCAAAATAAACACACATACTTGAGCAGTGTTTAAACATGCACACCAAAGAAAAGACACACAGATTTCTGCGTGGTTCGACCAAACACCTGCCTACGTCCACACTTGAGATATCCATTCATTTATTATTGAGTTAAACATGGTACAAGTTATATGGATTAAATCCCATAACCCAAATACAAAGACCCTTGTACACTTCCCACTAAATATCCCAAAGAACCTGACATAATCACTGTAATACATAGAGAAATCATAGAGACAAAGAAACACCCTCTCTATCTCACACCCCTATAACGCTGTGAACACCCCCCCCCACAGAAAACCCCAATGATTAATGTCCCATGTCCCAAAGGGACACCCTCTCTCGTCACCACTTGTGGATGCCGACATTTGGGCCCACTTTTAAAATGTTTTTCAAATTTAAAGAGTCGCCACTTAATTTTTTTAAAAGGAAAATTAAGAAACCATTTTGAAAGGAAACTGGTCTTTTTGCGAAACCAAAGATAATCTGGGTCCGGGGATTATGGAATGAAAGGGGAAGGAGTCCGGCGGACTAAAACACCCCCTTTCATCATATCTCGTGATAGGCCTCTACTCATCATCCTTTTAATCGAATTAATAATCTAAGTGTGCCCTCAACTAATACATATATATAAATAATACATTACACAAGCATGTTGAAAAGGGTGCAAGATTACTAACGACAAAATATCATTCACAAGCCACATAGTTCAAATAGCAAGCAAAATGATGTGCAAATAGGGAACTAGGAAACTTACCCAGGATCCAGCTGCGAATTTAAACATGCAATGCATACATATAAAATAAACCTAAGAAAAGGTCTCTAACACATATAAACACATGAGTCGTAGGATTTCAAAACTAACTCCATGGATACAACCACGAGTCAAGTCTTTAATCCACAAGTCAAGGATACTAACCCACATGTTACATTATATTACAAGTTACGAACATATTTACAAGACCCAAACCCAAATATACACCACTTGTGGTTTACAAGTACAACCCATATAACAAAACTCATAAACAACATCAACTTGGACTTGACATATTACACCCTCCCAAAACCCAAGTTGTTTAAGCATTAGAGTTACATTTTGAAACTAAAACCATCTAAGCATATGGGCATAACCACACATATTTACAACTCCCAAGCCCAAACCCGACGTGCCAGTCATTTCCTTTCCTCCTCTCGTGCCGTACCTGCGGTGGTTATTCAATAACCACAACAGAAAATAATATTTGTTTAAGCTTTCGCTTAGTAAGTAAAACTAATCACATGTATGAGTGTATGTCACATCCAATGCGCAAATCCACAATCAACATATCATTTAGTCTCCAAAAGACCAAATATCAATTCACCGCGACGCCGCTCTCGCCTTTTGCCCTTATGTGCATATAGCACCTCTAATTCACACAATCTCACACACCCTTCTACAGCTAGGTCGCCACTCACACACCTTTACACAGTTAGTGTGGTGAGTACCCTTACACCGTTGGGTTTTTCCACGTCTCCTTATTATGGAGTAAATCCACGGTGAATCAACATAAGGCTTTCTTCAACCCACATAATCACATAATCCTCAACATGGCACTTCACAAATCATTTAACATATATTAACCTTCCAATTTAAAGTAAATCATCCAAACCCACATATATCAACAAGTTCATATATACCCAATTCTCATGTCCATGCTCTAATTTATAAGAATTCAACATATCAACATATAAATTAACACATTTAACATGATTTACATCCAACCCATGGATTAGAGTCACTCACCTCTTGTAGATTTTAACCCAACAAGCAAATTCCTTAACGATTCTTGCCAAAATCCTACTCCGGAGTAATTCCTACAAGTTTTCGGCAACCGCTTGTCACCGATTAGAATGAGCTACCAAAATCCGACGATTAAAATGTAAATAAAAGACCTAGAAATGATCGTCTCACCTCCACGAGTCCGAAAATGGCTTCGATTCGTGAATTTGACAAACAACGGCGACATAATGGTGAGATTTCGACGTCGGTGACGGTTTCTCCGTTTCTCTCTCCGAGCTCTCTTCTTCTTTTCTTTAATCTCTACAGATTTTGAGAGTCTTAACTCTCCTAGTGACACACACATACATCACATGCAAGTGATGTGTCACTAGTTTTTTTTTCTATTTTCGTTTACACCCCCGAATTTCTTAAGTTCCTTATTATGAAATTCCCCAAACATTCCATTAACTACCCAATTATCTAATGAGTGTTTGTCTAAGTTCCGTATGGGTCCCAACGTGGGTCCCACATATTTTTTGAAATTGCTATCGCACCTACTAATTTTAAATCTTTTTCATTTATACCCTCATTTGGGTGTCAAATGCGAACACATAAATCATCATATAATATGAACGCATTTAAGCAAATATTCATGTAATCACATAAATGCATTTAACATATAAAATGTAAATTTCATTTTATCCGGGCCCTTCACTGGGTCCCACTCCAATACCTGTCCCACCTCACTGGGGACTTTTCCGTATGGTGTCCTTCTCTAAAAACTTTTTCCACGGGCGAGTCCAAGCCTCCCCTTAATCCATTTTATACACTAATTATATTAATTAATGCATATTATGAGATAATTAAATCTTTTCCCTGGGTACGGGTGTTACAAGAAGTTAACTTCAATTTAAACACCATTAATTTGTTGGACCAATCAATTCTTGCCAATTAACCATGACTTCTAGAAGTTCGAAGGATACATAATTCAGTACTCCTATTTTGTTTCAACAACTATATGGGTCACAGCTTTGTCATGATTATCCATGCAAAATATATGTGATATATATGTATTAGCCCAACAGTGGTTTTGTCCTTCTGGACTCTAACCCAAAAGGCGCCTCAATGGTTTGAGGAAGACACGCACTTATATGCAGAACATTTACTCCATCCACTTTGGATGTAGGACGTGATGCGCTAAAACGCATTCCAATAGTCACACATACGCAAGTGTTGTCTATATGGATTACACGTGAACCATTCATATTGGGTCACATGTGAGTCATGCACGAATGAAGAAATAACAGTGACGGTCAAAAAAATAATTTCTCATTTCGCACATGACTTTGGTCATTTTTCTTCAATATATTTGGTGTTTTTCATGACATGATTAGTTCACATATGCAAGTGTTGTCTATGTAGAGTACATGTGAGCCATTCATATTTCTGAAAAGGAGTGTATTTTCTAAGTCTTCCACCCTTATTTTCTCATTTGGTGGGGAAGGTGAAAACCAATAATTGGCCAACACAATAAATGAGGTGTTTAGTCAAATAGAGACCATTTATTCTCTTGATTTCACATTTCTTTTTTTTTTCTATTTTTTTCTAATTTCACATTTTCTTATGTGTATGTATGTGATTAGAGACTATTTCTCAGATTTTATTTTCATTTGTATGCATTGCACGTTTAATATTCGCAGCTGAATCTCGGGTAAGTTTTCTAGTTCCCAATTTGCACATCATCTTGCTTGCTATTTGGAATTATGTGATTTTGAATGATATTTTATTATTTGTAATCTTACACCCTTTAAACATGCTTTTGTAATGTATATTTATATATATGTATTGGTTGAGGGTATGCTTAGATTAAATAAATTCGATTACAATGATGTTGAGTAGAGGTCTATCGCGAGATAGGATGCGAGGGGGTGTTTTAGTTCGCCAAGCTCCTTTCTCTCTCATTCCATAATCCCCGTACCTGGTTAATCTCTGGTTTCCAAAAAAGATCAGTTTGCTTCAAAATGGTTTCTTAATTTTTTTTCTTTTAAAAATTAAGTGGCGACCTGTGTTTTGAAATTGGAAATGATTTTTAAAAAGCTATGGGTAAGAAAAAAAAAATACGATATCTACAACCTCTGGAATTCTTAGTTCTTATTATGTAATCCCCCAAACATTTCATTAACTACCAAATTATCTAAATTAGTGTTTGGCTAAGTCCCGTATAGGTTCCACATATTTCATGAAGTTGCTATCGACTTACTAATTATGAATCATTTTCATTTATACCTTTATTTGGATATTCCACCTAATATCAAATGCTAACGCATATATCATCATATAATATGGAAGCATTTACACAAATATTCATTTAATCGTATAAATGCATCGAATCACATAAAATGCAAATAGTATTATTCGACTCATTCACTGGGTCCCACTTCATTACCTATCCCTGCTCACTGGGGACTTTTTCAACTAGTGTTCTTCTCTGAACACTTTTCTACGGGCGAGTCCAAGCCCCGATCCCCCTTAATCTATTTATATACTAATTATATGAATTAATGCATATTAATATATTAATTTACCCTTTTTCCCGAGTATGGGTAATACAGTTCATGTGTTCTCAAGCTTAAATGAGCCGAGCTTTCAAGTGATCACAAGCTTTCTCGCGAGATTTTTAATGAGCTCTCGTGCGCCCAATGATAAATTAGTCTTTTGTCAAGCCTATTTACGAGGTTTGTTATATTTTCTCTAAAATTATGTAGTTTTACAATAAATACATATATAAAAGTCTACAAGCTTTTTATGAAGTCTATTAACAAAGCTTTTTTATGAGCATGCTCATGCACGAGCCTTAATCAATTATGTTCACGAGCTCTGTTGAACGAGGTGAGCCTAACCTTTATTGAGCCGAGCTGTGAACCCTTGTTAGCGGCTTGGATTGTATCCACCCCTTATCCCACGTGAGTCCTACATTAATGAAGAGATAACAATGACAGTTACACAGAATATCTTCTTCCCCACATCCTTTTCCTTCAATATGTTTATTGTTGATTCGTGAAATGATTAGTCCAAATTATAGAGTACATTTGAACCATTCATATTGGATCCCATATGAGTCGCACATCTACGTTTTCCAAGTCTTGCAACCGTGTTTTCTCATTAGTTGGGGAAGGTGAAAACCATTAATTGGCCAACACAATAAATGAGGTGGTTCTTTTTTTCAAAGAGAGACCGTTTATTCTCTTTGTTTCACATAGCTTTAAGATATCTAGAAAGAGATATCTCACATCCAATATCTTAGAGACTTAGAAAGCAAATGACACTATCCTTTTAGTCGAATTCTCCACCCTACCAACAAAGTGTGTGTTTCAAATAAGCACAAATGTTAATAGAAGATGTGTAATTACTAATTAGGCTCTATCACCTCATCCAACTCCTCTCTTGTAGTTGTAGTGAACATACTTGGAAAGTTCTTTAGGTGTGAATTGTTAAACTCCCTCTCATAATAATGTAACTCAGAATTTAATAAAAAAAAAAAACTAATATTTAAAAATTCTTTTTCTCCCACTATTGTGAGAAGAAACGGTCAAAGAATCTCATTTGATTTCTCAAAGTTTTGTCCCTACTACATATGCTTGTTATTCCAATGTTCATTTATTTTTTTATGCTGATCAGCGTATTTATCATATAAGTAAAATGAAGATAAATGATTGGAACTTGGGAAGAACTCAAAAGCCAAAACCCAACAGCCAACTACCCCACAACTTAACCCATTAATATCTCAGCCACGTTAACCTCTCAAGGTCTATCCGTATCCCCCAGCTTATAGAAACTTCCATTTGAAAACCTCCAATTCCAAACAAGTCCATTACAGACAAGAACTCTTCCCTTGAATCCCTCTCTCTCTCTCTCTCTCTCTCTCTCTCTCTCTACAAGACTTCAAGTGTGTTAACTATGGCTTCATCATATTCCATAGCTTTTCTTGGAACCCTTCTTGTTCTGCAAATCATGAGCTCAACAAGTGACTTTTTATCCCCACTTCTCGCCCCTGTATTTGGTTCGTATTTTAATTTTCAGCCCTTTATTCTGTCTACTTTTCATCAATTTTCCATTTTTCTTGATGGGTTTTGTATTTTGGACGCTTTTTATCAACTTGGTTACTTCCAATTTTCATTCTTTTTAAACAAAAAATTTAAAAAAAAAAAAAAATTTTAATTCATGATGGGTGTTTTAAAAAATTCAATCATAAAACTGTTTTTTTTTTTTTTGGGGTTTGATATACAGATAATGTTTGCAAAGAAGTGGAGTGTGGAAAGGGGACTTGCAAGCCTTCGCGTAACAGCACTTTCCTATTTGAATGTGATTGTGATCCTGGTTGGAAGCAGACTCGTCCTGACCATGATGATGATCTCAAGTTCCTCCCCTGTGTCATCCCTAATTGTCAGCTCTCTCTCTCTCTCTCTCTCTCTCTCTCTCTCTCTGGATTATTTCTGGAAATTAGTATTCGAGAGTCTTAAAATTTTAATAACTGTTTGTTCTACACTCACAATCTCACCTCTAACATTTATGGATACGAAAATCAGTTCTCTTCTTTTTTTTTTTTTTTTTCCTTTTTTTGGATAATTAGAAGTTCAATAACGGATACGACCGTGTTTGTAGTGTGGTTGTGAATTTATTTGTAGTGTGGTTGTGAATTTATTTATGATTTAGAGTCTACTTGGGTTAGTTGAAATATTAACATATTATGTTTTAAACAATAAAATATGAAGAACCCTGTTTGGAATAACTGAAATTTAATAAGAAATTCTTTATGAACTACCGTAATAATTGTGGGGGGATAGATGGCGAATGAGGGGAGGCAACCCTTGTACAGGAGTATTATATTAGTAAAAAAGAGGAGGAGCTAGTAATAGGCATATGAAGCAAACTTTATATAAAGAAAGAATCATAGAAAGGTTATTCTTTATAGATCAGTGGGAGTTTTTGACTGTTGGATTAGGATTGATTGTTGGCTGGATTTGAAGGATTGGGCCCTTTGGTCCGACTTTACACTCGATACTGGTGACTTACGATAGTTGTCACTAGCTGTTCTTTGGCTCAGTCTTGGATGTTTCTAACATCTTTCTTAAATTTTAAGTCTCATGTGAACTAGGAACCAATTATTCGGTGAGTAATGATTGGTGTACATAAAATGTGTATGTAGAGTGTGAACATAAAGATTTGAATCATTAATATTGGTGAATCTCAGGTATGCAGGCACGGGTTCCACTGAAATGAATGGCCTAAATCTTTATGTGCACATAGCATTACCCTTATTCAATTGGACTTATAGAATCCTCGAATTAGAGTTAGGGACGGATCTAGGGGCTTATTTGAGAATATTCAAAATTAGATTTGGTTCACTTCAACTACATTTTTTATGTGCTTCTTGTGAAAATCAAGTGTAGGTTGGTTTTGGTTTTCACAGAGAACCTGTTTTAAGAAATTTATTAGATTAGATACTGACTCCTATATAAGAAATATTCACTCACCAAACTAGGTTCTCACAAGAACCAAATAAAAATTTGACTTTGACTAAATCAGGTCATGTTTTATGCTTTTCCAAGATACCCAAAAAAAACTTATCCCTCTACTTATCCCCTCCCCCTGTGGATCCATCCTTGATTATACTGGAAGTCACACAAGTGCGACTGTCACACGACGTAACTCCCCTGAACTTGTTTGTTGTGGGCCAAAGCAAGAAATCATAGTTAGGAGGTGAAAATGGCTACACCCTTTTAATATAAGTGAAAGACTAAGTGATTTAGGACATGGTTGGAATCACTTTTCAAATGTATCTTTACGTCCCACCCATGCTATAATTTTTTTTAAAAAAAAAGCTTTGGAGTCTCAAAAGCACATTTGGCTCAAACAAGTCAATAGGTGCTTCCACCCATGCATAATGCAAGAGGCAGATTTAGGATTTAATTAAAAATTACTACTAATTACCATGATACCTTTGTGATTAAAGTTTTTGCCTAAATACAAAAGCAATGACCAATCCAAACAGACCCTTAACCACTGAAATACCATAGTTGTAGCAATAATTAACATCCAATGTATAAGAAGGGTGTCATTGATGCAAAATAGAAGACGTTATTCGTTTAATCCTAGATCCTTCTTCCCAATAGAACATAAAGGACATCCAGAATGGAATTCAAAGCTAGCTGTCTTCACTCCGTTGGTGATATCAGAATTGGTCAAGAAAATCTTGATAAGTCATACTAAAGTGATGTGTGAGTCTTTAGCCAAAAAAAAAAAAATGATCTGTGAGCACTATACGACAAACGTAATATTCATTTGTGAAGCACATTAGAATAATATTTAAGGTTAATTACACTTACCTTCCTATGATTTGATTTGACCCGATGGAGTTTTCTGCCAAAATAGTACTAATGTTAGAAATAAATCCCAATCTAGTACTGTTAGGCAAATAATTCTTACTATAGCATTCTTTTTACAATAATGCTAGGCACACTCCAAAATCCACATTGAAATTCACACAGGACAATCGTGACCGTTGATTTTGGTGGAGCTCTTGTGAGTTCCACATGGATCCCACGTGAATCCCACAAAAATCAACGGACACGATTGTCCTGTGTGGATTTCAGTGTGGATTTTGGAGTGTGCGTAGCACTACTCTTCTTTTTATCACATCACAATTAATCCTGAGAAGTTAAGTAAAATTTCTATGTACAAGAGACTCACAAGTAGAATATTTTCCAACACCTGTCCAATCTTCTTCTACTTTTTTTTTCCTTCTTACTTATTATTATTATTTTTTTAGATTACATATAACGACAGCCAGAATCATCTCATTAAAAAGTAAAATTCCATTAGAGTGAACTTGCCCGCCCCAACCATTACTCTAATGCTATGTTTGGTTTGTGAAATTAGAAAATGAAAGAAAATTTGAGAGAAACTAAGAAGAAAATTTAGTTTCCTCGTGATTTCCCTTATATTTTGTTTCATGCTTGAACAACATCGAAAATGAACTATTTTCAAAATGTAATTGCAAAGAAAGAACGAAAAAAGAGAAGGAAAATAACTAAGAAAATTCAAAATCTTTAAGTTTTATCTTAGCTTAATTATTTGTTTTTCCTTCATATTTTCCTCATCGTTTTCATTATTAATGAAACAAATGAAAATGGTTACTCTAAATTTGTTTCCTTTTCTCCCACTGAATTTATGAACCAAATAAAGTTAAAATAAACTGGGAAATTTGTATTTCTTGGGGATGCCATAAATTCTCAATCTATGAGAGTGGCATCGACTCAAAATGGTAGAATTAATAGTCCCTTCTAATTGTACAATGTGGAAAGCTTCAGAAATTACTAATTTTAGAACATTTTAGTGAGACTGTTAATAAAGTTTGAGATTGGATTTGAGTACGTAATTCTATACTACCCAAATTTGAATTTCAAGTGCTTTGTCAGTTGGACTACATGTAATGGTATGTGGTACTAACGATTACTGCCATATGCGGTGCAATGTCAAAAGCATTTGGGAAAAAAAGAAAAGAAATTAAGCATATAATTGCAATTTTTTTTTTGTTTCAAAGAGTTGTGGAGAGATAATTTTGCCTTTGAGTAATCATACTTTAACCCTCAACCTGTTATATGGGAATATATGTCCAACCCACAACATAATCACACAATTTTTAGAACTCAAGAAATCCAAAATTATCACGTTTTTATTTTTAAAAAATTTAAATAAAAATTGCTCAGAGGCTTTCCCTCCAAATCCCTCAAGTAAATATGCCCCCTAAGATCAAATCATGGTTTCCGCATAGCAGAATACGATCTTTTACCACATTGGTTACTAAAAATTTAAAAGTAACCATATTTTGATCAGTTCTTCCCATGGTGATTATTTTTTTTTTTTTTCTTTTCATCTTTTTTAAGGAGAGTATTTGGGAGGTGGGGGAAGAAGGAGGAACTAAAGAAAGACGAGGGAGTAGTCAAAGAGAGAGAAGTTCAGAATTTTGTGTAAGCCTCGCGTAATTTGTGTGTATATAAAATATATATGCATAAATAGATGAATTGAAAGTAGGTTTTTTTTATTTATTTATTATTATTTATAAATTTATAACTTTAATGACACGGCAAAGAAACACTATAATGGGAATTATTTACCCCATAGAACTAGTTTGGGAATTTGTTTCAAAACTAATGCTATTTTGGCAATAAACTCGACCCGATGATATTTTATTCATTTGTGATTTAAAAGTGATCACTTAACTAATCTATCTGTGCTTTTGGGTAAAGTGGAACCGTTACAGACTAGGAAGCATGGGTACTCTATTTTGAGTGAAGTACCCGTACCGGGTACTTGGGGGACCGACACCCGTACCATACTCCTGGGTACGTGTCGGGTACCCCTCTAACGATGTCCTGATACTGTTAAGTGAAGGATTCAACTTGGGTACGGCTCAGGTACTTCGTGGGTACAACATGGGTACTTCGTGGGTATGGCGTTGGTACCTCGTGGGTATGGCACGGGGGTCAGATTGCATTTTTTGAAAACTATGAGGGGTACTTCGTGAGTATGGTGTGGTACTTCGTGGGTACGATGTGGGCACTTGGTGGACTTGCTTCTTCTTCTTCTTGTTTATTTATATATTTTTTTCTTTACTGTTGTATTGTTGTGGACTTGTTACGCTAAAACAATGTTGTTTAGTCCTTAGACTACTTATTTGCTAATATGCTATGGATTAATATGTTGTAGTGTTGTTCAATCTTCTTCTTTTTCTTTTTCTTTTTTTTAATTGTTGAAGGTATACTTTTAAAAATATGTTTTTATTCAAGGTACCTTAGTCGTATCCGTACCCTACATTTTTTAAAATTGCCGTACCCCCGTACCCGTATCGTATCGTACCCGTGTCACGTGTCCGTACCCGTGCTACATAGGTTACAGAATCTAACAGAATGTGTTAAAGTTACTAAAATACACCTCAAACCACAAGGAGTTAAGTGATCACTTTCAAACCACGAGAAGTAATGTGTCATTGGGTCAAAAACCATAAGGGGTAAAGTGTAATTCACCTTGAAAAAGTGTTGCACATGTATAGTTCTTGTTGACACTCTCTGTTAGATTTTGTAACAATTCCACTTTATCTTAAAGCACGGAGGGTTAATTGGACATTTTTAAACCACAGAGATAAATTAAGTGTCATTCGGTCAAACTATAGGGATTAATGTATAATTAACCCCAATATTTATAACAAAATAATCAGCCTATGAATATTGATATCTAATTAGAGTTGGTAATACTCATCAATCGGAAGACATGTGTCATGGTCGAATGTATCCAACTTTCTTAAACAGAACCCTTAGACGCATGTTTGGACATTGACAATGAAAGTGGCTTATCAGATGTATTTATAAATTATAATTATTAATTCCTGGGGTGGTTTTTTTTTTTTTTTTTTTTTTAGTGAGGGAGGAGGATGAGGTTCGAATACCGAATCTATGTATTGGATAGGACTTATAAATGTCAAACTTTTTGCCACTTGAGCTATGCCAACATATGCCGTAGGGGCTATTTTTGAATGCTTATAAGTTTGTAACCGTTTTGTGCTATATTAGTAAATCTTTTTTATATACTCAATTATTTGGTAGATGAAGGCCTAAAGGCCTGTTTTTTTGTTTTTTTTTTCAGCATAAAGGCTTGTTTTGAATTACATAAAATATAATCTAGTTTAATTCAAGTCTCATTTTTTATTTGGTTTTAAAAATATTTATCAAATTCAGCACGGACTCTTATGCAAGAATTGACACTTACCAGTCACCTGAATATATGGAACCAGTTCACTTGTGAGCTATAGAGCCGATTCTTTGTTTTCTCAAACAGCCACCAAGAGGCCGTGTCCAGACTAAAATTGTTCTAAAAATAGGTTCTTTGTCAAATCTCAACATATGCTGGTTTTCACAAGTATTAAATAAAGATAGAGAATAAAACTGAAACCTAAACTGATATTGTTTTATGTGTTCCTAATAAAACTTATACTTGATGATTATAGTGGTTCTTCCCATTCTGGTTCTTCTCTTTTGTTTATTAAGGTACCCTCAATCATTCATGCACAGAAGCCGCCCCTCCGGTCCAGGACAAAGAAAGCGGAGCCAATGTGTCAATCTTTGATTGTAATCCCAATTCTACTATTTGTATTTCTATTTCAATTTCAATCTGTGCTGTGATATTGTTTAGATAATATATTGTCTGCCTAATCTCTGTTTGGGTGATTTAAATAGCTTGCCACTGGACTGACTGTGGAGGAGGCACTTGCAACAAGACGTCACCATTCACTCACAAATGTGAATGCAATGTGGGTTACTACAATCTACTCAATGTTACTGCTTTCCCATGCTTTAGAGATTGTAAGATCTCAAAACTTCACATTTTTATTAGAATTCAAGTTTGCCATTAGTCAATTGTTAATTTAATTATGTGGTTTATCATTATTAATATGTAGACATGTATATGACTTGAGTATTGAATTTTGATTAAGGTGCAATTGGAATGGATTGCTCAGACCTTGGAATATCAGTACTGAACAAAACAACTCCTTCTAGTCCTAGTTTGGGTGATAATGGTAAAAATCAAGGTGAGACTTTTCACTTACAAATATGTAATTGGAGAAGTTTTAGGTAATTTAAGGGTATATGCAGACTTGGTATTCTCCATCCAATGAGAGTGAATTATTTGGATAGGATTTATGTCTGGAGACCCACCAAATAATGCTACCTAGGTGCGCGGGTCCCTCCCAAATACGTCATTCTCATTGGCTAGAGTACCGTCATCATATCTCGTGATCCCCTTAAGGAATTCTAAAGAACTCTCCTGTCATAGAGCTTTTTTTTTTCTTTTCCTCCACAATGGCCAGCTTAATTATCATGAGATTTTGCTTGTTTTACGGGTTTAGCGAAGAAAAATGAAAAGGAAATAAACACGAGAGTGGAAACTATTTCTACTGTATTTTATGTAGTGTTTTTATCCGTATTTAAAATCCCAGTACATATTTTGAACTCTATAAAAAGAAAGGAAAGCTACACATGAAATTCAGAGTTCTAACTGTTTTTACCATATTTTCTTTTACTTACATATTTTTAGCATTTTCACTTGAAAGTTAAAACTATGACCATGAATCATTAACTAATACCAAAGCATTTAACATTGTAGTAATTTACTTCATTAATTCACTCTGCTTTAATTTCACAGCAATTTCAATACACATCAATTGGTTGGTGATGTTAGCGATGTTCTTGCTTTCTTTTCTGGGGAGATAGATTGTGCTAGAGGTTTCTCTCTCTGCACCCAAAATTTTCATGCTGGTTCATACTACAGTAGCCTTCTTTTCTTTTCTTTTTTTTCTTTTTTTTTTTTAATGTAAATTCCAGGTTGTATAATAAGTGGTCACATGCATACATTGCCTTTTGGATATTATAAGACAATTTTGCTAGCCTTATTGTACAAAAGTTGCATTATTCTATTAGACAAATTATTTATCTGTTGTGTGAATCATAACATCTGAAAGGCTAATGTTAATCCCAACGCAGAAATTGCTAATGCCAAAGCAAAAAGTGTTACTAAAAATTTTAGCTATAATTATTTTTTTAGCGACACTTTCTGCTTTGGCATTAGTATTTCTTTATCTAAAATCTGTTAGTCAGTTTATTTGTTGTAGTATTTGTTAAGATGGAGATTTAATGTCATGGCTCTATTTATATATCATGCTCACATAAGTCATTGTATGCATATAGCATCTAAAATTGACGATTGGAACACAGTTACATTCCAAATAGACTTTAGGTAATTCGATCCTAGAGATATTTCATGACGGAGGTGTTCATGGTCGATTTTTTTTCGATTTTTTTAGTGATTTTGAAATCGATTAATCGGTTTTGGTGATCGGTTTTAGGTGGTGTCGGTCGGTTTTTGGTCAGTTTTAACTTGTACACTATTTTAAAAAAACCGACAAATCGGTGTTTGGTCAATTTAATTTCGGTCAATTTTTGATTTTTCAATTTTCGATTTTTCAATTTTGTTGAACACCCCTACTTAACACTTACCCGGTGGTGCTCTGCAATTTGTTGACAAGAAGTGTTGTGTCAGGATAGTGATACGTGCACAAAGCCATGCAAATCAAACCATGGTCTCCATTATCCCATGCTTTTAGGCATTAGTTTAGACCATGCATTGTCATAGGTATTAGTTGATTATCATCACTTGTTTATTGGCCTTTGTTACTTTCCATCAGTTACACACATTTTCCTTGCATGCATTAGTACACGTTTCTCTCTTTCATGCATGTATTAATTAGGTGAGTTGAATCGTATCTGTTTAAATAGCCTGGTTATTAGAGTATATAGATATGCAAAATATTATCTTATTCACTATCTTCCTCTTTCTCCCTCTCTCTCTATAATTTCCTTCCATTATTTGTTGCTATTCGGGTTTTGACTGTATCAGTTGTATCAGATCGGCAAGATCTCATGAACACCTGTGGGGAACCCGACACTGAGTTTTGCAATGAAGTTATCGAAATCTTGACGTGTCATGAATCACGTTTCGACCACTTCTTCAACCAATTCAATATTATCCTTCAATCGGTCCTTACCGAATTGCAGGTCCTACACATCACTCGCACCCAACACCTTGTCCCCGATATGGCTGAAATTCACCCGTTCGCCACGGGTAAGACTTCCCGCAACACCTTCCCCAACCGTTCGACCACTTGTTCAACCAAGTCAATCCCGTCCTTCGATCCCTCCTTACCGAATTGCCTATGAGTCATTCACACCTAACACCATGTCCCCGATACGGCCGATTATAACCCATTCGCCACTGGTGGGACTTCCCACAACACTCGCCCCAACCAAGGCAGCCACCCACTCTACACCGACCACCACCCATCCTCCTTCTGACCTCAAATTATATTTTCCCACCTATCAGGCTGCAGAACGCTTTCAGTTCCCGAAGGTTGCTATCAATCAGAGCACCCACACCCAACAAGCCAAGCGAGTGCAAGGAATGGTTGGTGAAACAATGTCTTGGTCTTGCTGGACTCAACCAATACACACTTCTTTGAAAAAAAAATTCAAAATGGATGTTTGTTATCCCATAGTTGTAAAGGTGGCCAGTAGAGAGTTAGCTAACCAAGGCAAGTGTAAAGGGGTTTAAATTATGGTCAAGAATTGGGATCCTGGTGAACTTACAAATTTTCATTTTGATTGGACTTCAACCTTGTGAACAAGGTTGATTTTATGGGGGAAGGATTAATACATGCACAAAGCCATGCAAGTCAAACCATGGTCTCCATTATCCCATGCTTTTAGGCATTAGTTTAGTCCATGCATTGTCATAGGCATTAGTTGCTCATCATCACTTGTTTATTGGCATTTGTTACTTTCCATCAGTTACGCACATTTTCCTTGCATGCATTAGTACACGTTTCTCTCTTTCATGCATGTATTAATTAGGTGAGTTGAATCGTATCCCTTTAAATAGCCTGGTTATTAGAGTATATGGATATGCAAAACAGTATCTTATTTACTATCTTCCTCTTTCTCCCTCTCTATCTATAATTTCCTTCCATTATCTGTTGCTATTCGGGTTTTGACTATATCAGTGGTATCAGAACCGCAAGATCTCATGGACACCCGTGGGGAATTCGACACTGAGTTTTGCAATGAAGTTATCAAAATCTTGACGTATCATGAATCACGTTTCGACCACTTCTTCAACCAATTCAATATTATCCTTCAATCGGTCCTTACCGAATTGCAGGCCCTACACATCACTCGCACCCAACACCTTGTCCCCGATATGGTTGAAATTCACCCGTTCGCAACTGGTGAGACTTCCCGCAACACCTTCCCCAACCGTTCGACCGCTTGTTCAACCAAGTCAATCCCGTCCTTGAATCCCTCCTTACCAAATTGCCTATGAGTCATTCGCACTTAACACCATGTCCCCGATACGGCCGATTATAACCCATTCGCCACTGGTGGGACTTCCCACAACACTCGCCCCAACCAGGGCAGCCACTTACTCTAAACTGACCACCACCCACTCTCCTTCTGACCTCAAATTATATTTTCCCACCTTTCAGGCTGTAGAACGCTTTCAATTCCCGAAGGTTGCTATCAATTAGAGCACCCACACCCAACAAGCCATGCGAGTGCAAGGCATGGTTGGTGAAACAATGTCTTGGTCTTGCTGGACTCAACCAGTACACACTTCTTTGAAAAAAAATTCAAAATGGACGTTTGTTATCCCATAGTTGTGAAGGTGGCCAGTAGAGTGTTAGCTAACCAAGGCAAGTGTAAAGGGGTTAAAATTATGGTCAAGAAGGTGAACTTATAAATTTTCATTTTGATTGGACTTCAACCTTGTGGACAAGGTTGATTTTATGGGGGAAGGAGTAATACATGCACAAAGCCATGCAAGTCAAACCATGGTCTCCATTATCCCATGCTTTTAGGCATTAGTTTAGTCCATGCATTGTCATAGGTATTAGTTGTTCATCATCACTTGTTTATTGGCATTTGTTACTTTCCATCAGTAACACACATTTTCCTTGCGTGCATTAGTACACGTTTCTCTCTTTCATGCATGTATTAATTAGGTGAGTTGAATCGTATCCCGTTAAATAGCCTAGTTATTAGAGTATATATGGATATGCAAAATATTATCTTATTTACTATCTTCCTCTTTCTCCCTCCCTCTCTCTATAATTTCCTTCCATTATCTGTTGCTATTTAGGTTTTGACCGTATCAGATAGAAGCTTAAGAAAATGAAAGGCCTTGTTAGCCACCGTTTATGAGAGACCTAACTAGCAAAATGGTTTACGAGCTTTTCAGCTGTAATTCACTTTTCATCCAAAGAGGGTAAAACATTTTTCGTGTAAAAAAATTTACCCAATTAGAGCCCGTTTGAGTTAGCTAAAAATTTAAAATTAAGTAATGAATTGCGGATTTCGAGGGAAAAAAGTGAGTGTTTTGTAAAATACAAGCGTTTGGTTAGCTTAAAATTTCAACACTTAAACAAATCAGCTGAAAAATGAGCTAAAAAATTAAACTGAAAAAAAAAAGTAGCTTATGTTTTCAAGCAATCACTTAATTTCGTTTTCAATTTGTTAAAAGACTAAAATGTGTATAAATAAGAACTTTAAATATTTACATGTTTCCCTTTGTGGTCATTTTATACAAATGGTCCTTTTTTTCTTTTTTCCAGCTTGTTTGCCAAACACTCTTGTTAAGAACAATTAATTAATATTTCAGCTAACCCAAATGCTAAACAACTTAATATTTCAGCACTTAAAAAACAATCACTTAGGCAGTGTTTGGCACAGTTTCTCACACACAAGTCCATTCCTATAATGGGCTTTTTAAGATGGTCTTTTTAAAAATTGTACTTTTCACATACATGGCCTCCAATTTTTTTTTTAAAATTGTACTTTTCACATACATAATTTTTGAAGCTTTCAAATTTTATTAAGATGGCCCCCAACCCCAACCCATAAACCCTGAAAATATTGGTTAGGCTTCAAAGAACAATTTTATGTAGTATATGTTTGCCCAATTGTAATCCGTCCACCCAAAAATTGAAAACAAAAATAGAAAATGTACCGTATTGGCCTAATTGTATTCTAAAATATTCTAAATATTAAGACCAATCCCTTTTTCTTCTCACTTAAAATCTTAACCGGATCTAAATTGCTTTACTCTAATTACAAACTTCACAAACTACAAGTCTACAATTAATAATCAGCACCTAACATAAAAAAAAAAAAAAAAAAAGTGATAATATGCACGCAATGATGTTATTACAAACAAACAAAACCAAGACGAGTTGTTGTAATGCAGTTAAAAAAAAAAAAGATTGCATTGGGGCCACTGCCCCCAAAATCCCGTGTGATTCTAGGCTCCTATATACGGCCCCCTAACCTGTATTCCTGGATGCACCACTGTTTGACACGTGCACCGACCCCACAACATGCATACAGGTAAAATTAGGAAAGTTGAGTAGACGGTAAAATTCGAACACACACAAAGCTCGGAATATGATCCATTCAAATACTTGAGATTCGGCATTCCGTTCTACTTACACCACCCATGGGGTTTCGAACCATTAACTTTCTTTTGAGAGATCTAAAACTCTGGCCATCTTGACTACCTGGGCCAACTCTAAACAGGCCAAACATAAAGGCAGGCCTCGTGCTGGGCTTAATTTTCAAACAATTCCAGCCTAGCCCAAATGGAAAAATTGACCAGTCCAAAAGGCAGTATGTAATGATTTCGTTTTGACAAATTAAGCAGTTTTAGTGACTAATATAAGCCTGGATTAAGGAAGTTTAGACAACCCAAAACCCATTACAGCCCCATTTAAAACTAGATTAATATTAAAGCCCAACTCTGTCTCTCTGAAAATTGAAATGCAGAGATTTAACTTTTGCTGCAAGTAGTCAATCAAAACGCACGTCCACCAATCAAACCAAAATCAAAGCCCACATTGAAAAGTTAATACGCACAGCTTTGTCACTAAACAGTGAAAAAGCCAAATAAGCTGTCATGTCTTATAAAATCTTTAGCACTAACCCCTACTAGGCTACCTTACCCAGTTACCCCAATGTACGGCGCCTCTCCATCGGCGGCGTACATATTTATGTAAAATGGAAAATACATACTCCCTCTTTCCGTCTCTTTTTTTTTTAAGTTTATTTTTAAAAATTTAATTTATTAAGGAGGCAAAAAGAATTTATATTTATTTTTTATAATTGTCTCTAATTATTATAATAAATTTTTTAATTTTATTTTAGTGTAGATTTTAAGGAATGATAGTTTCAGAAAATAAATAAAAATTGTTTACCAATTTAAGAAAGTGAATACTAATTTTGGGACATCCCAAAATAGAATATAGGACTCAAAAAAAAGGGACGAAGGGAGTACATAATTCTTTCCCCGTTACATATTTCAAATCCACCTTTAGAAACTCAATTTATTAAAGAATAAAAAATATTTACACTGACTTTCAATAATTGTCCTTGATCATTACAATAACTTTTTAAATTTTGTCTTATAGTTTAGATTTTAAGTATGGGTAATCTTTAAAAGTAAGTAAAACTTATATACTAATTTAAGAAAGTAACACTAATTCTAAGATATCACAAAATAGAATACAGAACTCAAAATATGAATAGGAGAGAGTATATGATATACTCTATATATATATATATACACACAAAGCCTACAACATATATATATATATATATGGGTAAATTACAGTAACACCCCTTGAACTATGATCATTTTTCACTAACACCCCCTGAACTTCAAAACTGAACAGACTCACCCCAGAACTATCCAAAACTTAACAAACACACCCCCTGCATAAGGGGTTTTAGTGTCAACAAATTATAGTTTAGGGGGTGACTTTGTTCAGTTTTAAAGTATAGGGGGTGTGAGTGAAAAACGGTCATAGTTCAGGGGTGTTATTGTAATTTACCCTATATATATATATATCAAATCCTATTCCTACAATACGTAGACTCACAGGCACAGCCCTCCCTCGGAATTGAAATTTGTTTCTCTCTCCTTTTACAGATGACTACTACTTCGATAGTCGTGTGTGTATTATTGCAAGCTTTTTCTCTTATTGCTCTTTGCTTTTCCACTTCTCGATTTTCGTTTCCCCTAGCCTACTACTATCTTTAGTCTCTTTCTTTCTTTCACTTTTGCCCTTCAATTACAGGTGATAAATTGGGACTTTGTTTATCACCAATGGAGTAATAATTTTGTGACACTAATTTAATGGTCTTTGGAAATTGAAGCTATACGATCTGTCTATTTAATGGAGTAGCTTAATAGTACTAACTAGTAGTCTAATAAGGAGTATTTATTGTGAGAGCGAGACATGTATGTTTGTCAAGCCAAATCTAATCTTAACCCTGCCAGAGGGCAGTGACGTACGTGGTCCTCTGAGGTGCTAATTAGATTCACTATTATGACTTAGATTGTGATGAATAGTTAGTTGTGTCCCACCAAAATTCTGACTACTCCCCCTCTCTTCCTTTTTTTTTTTTTTTAATCCACCTTACGAACTCAATTTATTAAGGGGATAAAAAGAATTTATACTGTATTTATTTTTCACAATTGTTCTTAATTATTACAATAACTTTGTCAGTATCATTATATTGAGATTTGAGGGTCACAAATTATTCTGCCACTTTTGCATTTCCCTCTCTTTTCTTAATACGGAGTACTTCTTTTTCTTTAATTAAATATGTATTTAAATATTAATACTATAAAAAAACAATTTTTATAAAAATTTATTAATGTAGGATTAAACAAAATACATTTTCTGAGCAGTGACCAATGACAAGGACAATTTCTACTATATGATGATAAGAGTAGTATGTGATTCAAAATTCTCTGTCAATAAGGGAAAACATTAAATATAAGCAATTCAGGCATTCTGCATTATTAAAACCTCTTGGTATCCTAATTATTCCTTCTATTTAGAGAATAGCAAGCTCTATGTGGGATTATAAGGAAATAAATAATACAGAATATCATGAGGAGCATACATCATATGCAATATGATACTAATTACTACTAGAAGGTATATACATACATACATATATATATATATATATTTGTGATTATCAAAGCAATATGTAATTATCAAAATAGAAAATAGAGCTTGTGTAATAGATGTAGTGCAAAAAGATAAGAAATATAGTATTTTTGTCAAACTTGGTTTCAAAGTTTTTGCCATGGGGTCACTCATTTGGGTCATGAATGTATTTTCGATAATATCATGGTCATGGAATATCCACTTCACAAACATTCATAAGTTGCCTGCTTAGGTCAATGGGTCCTTCATAACACTCAAATACATATTATATGTCCTTTTCTTATCTTCTTTTGATTGGTTTTAAGAATCTCATAATGTTAATTAAGCATTAATGTTGACCAAGTCCAGGTAAATCACGTGTGGTGGTGATAATCAAAGATTCCAATGAGAATGAATATGAAAAATTGAGAATCAATACATTCTCTAGTGGATCAAAGTGTGTAAGCATGGCCAGCTCAAATGGGGGCAAAAGGGTAACCGTCCCAGGCCACCAAAGTTCACAAAATTTTGAGGATTCTTATGAAATTTTCATAATTACATTTTTATTTTGAGATTTTTAATACTTTACAATTAGGTCTTCCCCAAGGCCCAATTTAGTATCATCAACTATATATATATATATTGATATATATATATAACTCAAAAGCAAAGGCTTTAGAATTTTGAAAACTACATTTTTAGTGTAAGAATTTTTGAGCTTTAGAAATAGACCCTCTAGAAGTTTGAAAGATATCATACAATGTTTAAGTTTCACAAATAGACTCAAATAAACCCCAAAAAAATCATCAATTATATATAAGTAAACCCTAAACAAATTGCCAACTACGTATAAGTAACCCCAAAAAAATTGCCTTAGGAGCACTGCTCCCGAACTCCGTATAAGGACATTCCTTTTAATAGTCCATCCTGAACCTCCAAATACTCGAACCCGGGTGTAAGTAGGATATTTATTTTACTGTCTCTAAATAGCAGGGCTCCATGTCCATGTCCTCCAAACATGATATATCTGTGGAGCAAACTCAATGGTCCATATTGAACTCCATGACCTTGAAAGTTGGTGGGAGGTTTTTTTCTCCATTAAATCATCCCCTTCCCTACTCATATACTTCTGTCCAATCTCATTATGTTCATTGAATTGGTTCTTCCCCATTTGTTAAACCCATCACCTCCACTATTATATGCAATCGTATGTCCCACCTTGACTAACAATTTTAGTACCATTGTTGAGCTATTTGTTTTGCGGATAAGAGAAAGAAAACAAAGAAATGTAATGCTTAAATAGCATAAAGATAAGAAACTTTTACTTTATACGTGACTTAAAAAAAAAAAAAAAAAAAAAAGTTGAGAAACTGTAAACTAATCTCTAATCCAAGACCCATGAAAAATGAACACAAAAAAATACAAAGAAAATCACATAATTAATAACAATCAAGAACATCATATTTCACGCAGTTCACTAAAGATCGCATTATGTTCACACATTTACAGAGCTTTATTATGCTCTAAGCTAAATATAATAGAAAACATAATACAATGGTAACCAAGACCTATTTATAACCACAAAAAAAAAAAAAACTACACATCCTAAATAAGTTGGAAAAGCAACATGCATCGATTTCGCAACGACTACATTCTCACTTGAGGCGAGTTCTCCCTCACAAGAAACCCAGCTCTCTCCTTATCTCCCCCTTGGTGACTTTTAGCCTCGCCCTGAGATAGCTGTTGTAGAACAAGCACTGATGATGGTATTAGGCTCCACAATCTCATCAAATTAACTCAAAATGATCTAGGCCATTCTTCTGAAATGATCTAGGTGCTTGTTTGGGATAGTTCCTGTTATTTTCTTTAATTTCTGTATTCCCTTGTTTGAGGTTGTTTTGGCCTCTTGTTGCTCCTTTGAGCATGGTCGTTGATTTTACTGTAATATCCTGGGGTATGTCCATTGTACTTTTGTACCCACTTTTTGAAATTTATTCACCCTTCTTCCGAAAAAAAATTAACTCAAAATTGTTAAATATATATAGCTTATTTCTTACCATATTTATTATTATTACTATTCCTATTTTCATATTATTTTTCTTGTAACCCAAATAACATGAAATATTTTTCTTGCCGTTTTCCTTTCCTTTCGCACATTAAAATTGATGAACCAAATAAGGATTAAGATCTTATTTGAGTTGGATGGAACCAACTTCTCCCACGCCTTAATTAGATGCATGATCAAGTCGCTATCCCATTTGAAATTAATAAAATAAAAATAAAATAAAATAAAATGTCCATGAGCCAAATAAAAAGTCCATGAGCCAAAAAAACATTACAAAAATTCAAAGAGCATATCCTAGGATTACAAAGAGACCCAAACAAACAAGCAACAGCTCAACTTGAAGTTGAAACTACAGTTCACACAAAAACATGTAAAAATCTCATAAAGCAAACAGGCAGAACTTCAACTAGCATTCAAAGAGCTCAAGATTTGGTTGTTCTTGTGAATATATTAAATAATCAATAAAATAACAAAGGGAAAGAGAAAAGAGAGGTAGAGTTTCTCATAACACAAAAAAAAACTGAATGAATACAATAGAAAAGAAGAGACAATAATAATAGAATATCTAGGTATACAGTATTACCCTAATATAAAGGAAAAGACTAAACTACTCTAAAGCTAATAAAACTAATTCTAATACCCCTCCTCAAACTCACGATGCTGCAGCTAAAAGCATAGAGAGTTTGCCAACTAAAAAACGAAAACGCTGAATCGGATGTGACTTTGTAAACAAATCAGCAATCTGTGCGAAAGAAGAAACAAAAGGCAAAGTGATAGCTCCATGCTTAAGGTGATGACGAGTAATGTGACAATCAATCTCTATATGCTTGGTCCTCTCATGGAAACAGAATTGTGAGCAATCTGAATAGCACTCTTATTATCACAATACATAGGTGAAGGGCGAGGAAGGGAGACACCCATATCTATAAGTAGTCGGCGTATAACCAAATAACCTCACGGGTAGTCGAAGCCATAGCACGATACTCAGCTTCTATGGAAGACACTGCAACAACATCTCGCTTCTTGCTCTTCCAAGAAATAAGAGAATCACCCAAAAATATACAAAACTCAGTAACAGACTTGCGATCTGTAGGATCACCGACCCAATCAGCATCAGAGTATGCACGCAGCTCCAAGAAAGATGATGACGAAAGTAAAAGACTTTGAAACCTAGTGACCCTCAAGTACCTCGAAATACGATGAACAACAGCCCAATGAACTGTAGTAGGGGAAGTAACAAACTGACTAACAACATGAACAGCATGAGCAATATCCAGACGAGTAATAGTAAGATAAACCAAGCTACCAACAATAGTGCGATATAAGGTAGGATCAGGTAAAGGAACGCCATCGGAAGGGGAAGGACGAACATTAAGCTCCAAAGGGGTATCAACAATCTTATTATCAGTGAGGCGAGCACGCTCAAGAATGTCATCTGTATACTTAGACTGAGAAAGAAGATAACCTTTTGTAGAACAGGCTACTTCAATCCCCAAAAAATAACGTAGTGGACCTAAGTCCTTCATTTCAAAACAACGAGCTAGTTCAGACTTCAACACTGCAATCACATCAACATCATCACCAGTAATAATCATATCATCAACATACAAAGAAAGCATAATACGACCAGCAGTGGTACACCTAATAAAGAGAGCTGAATCATACTCACTCGGGGAAAACCCAAATGAGGTAATCACTGTGGAAAACTTCTCAAACCAAGCTCGAGGGCTTGTTTAAGACCATATAAGGCTTTTTTAAGGCTGCAAACTTCACCAGGACCATGAAGAACACCCGGAGGAGGAACCATATAAACCTCCTCTTGGAGGTCTCCATTCAAGAAAACATTTTTAACATCCATCTGAGTTATATGCCACTGACGAATAGAAGCAACTACAATAAGAGTACGAACAGTAGTCATTTTAGCAACAGGAGCAAAAGTCTCCTCGTAATCCATACCATATTGCTGGGAAAAACCCTTGGTAACCAATCTTGCTTTGTACCGCTCAACAGACCCATCTGACTTAGTTTTGATTTTATAAAACCAACGAGAACCAATAGCGCTCTTACCAGAAGGTAAGGGAACCAAACTCCAAGTGTCTGTCTTATACAATGCTGAGAGTTACCCTGCCATAGCATGTTGCCAAAGAGGATCAAGAGCTGCCTCTTTATAGGACAGAGGCTCAGAGAGATCATGAACTCAAGCTAAAAATGAAGCAAAAGAATCCGAATAACAAGAATAAACAAAATCAGGTGATTGAGTGGACTTACGAGTGCGAGCAGGATAGCGAGAAGGTTCCACAGTCTCAGTAGGTGCTTGGGTGGCCTCTGGAAGGGAGGTAGCATCAAGCGGCAAGGTACCAGTATCAGTAGAAGTAGAACCATAAGGTGAGACAATATCAGTGGTGCATGGGGCTTGAGAGGGCACACTATCGGTATCATCAGAGAATGGGTCAAGATGGATGAGATCAGATTTAATCAACTCATGATGATTATCAGGAATAGAAAAGAAGGGTATGTGCTCGAGAAACACAACATATAGTTTATTAGTAAGTGGGTCAAAGCAACGATATCCCTTCTGACCCTCACTATAACCTAGAAAAACATAAATAGCAGACTTAGGTGACAATTTGGTACGCTCTACATGAGGTCGAAGGATAAAATAAGTACAACCAAACACCTTTAAGGAAGAATAATCAGGAACATGCCCATACAATTTTTCAAAAGGTGACAGACCTGAGCAGTGAGAGGATGGAATTTTATCAATTAGATTGACAGCAGTAAAGACAGCCTCTCCCCAAAAATCACTAGGGACATATGCAGATAATAAAAGAGAGCGAGCAATTTCAACAATATGCCGATGTTTCCTTTCAGCAACACTATTTTGCTCAAGAGTGTTTGTACAAGAGGACTGGTGAATAGTTCCATCTAAAGTAAGCAACTCACGAAATTTATGATAGGTATACTCTCCACCTAAATCACATCTAAAACATTTGATGACAGCAGAATGTTAAGTTTTAACAAAAGCACGAAAGGTATTGTAAATATCAAAGAAGCCTGAACGGCGTTTCATAAGATAAACCTAATAGTAACGAGTGCAATCATCAATAAATGATACATAATATCGAGCCCCCCTCCCCCCCTCTTGTAGTAACAGGAGAGGGTCCCCACACATCAGAATGAACTAAATCAAATGGTGCAAGAGAATAAAAAATACTTCTATTAAATGGTAAAGCGGAAAATTCTGCCAGTTTACAACCACTACAATCAGAAATGTCATGAGTTTGTAAATCTCCTAATTTTCCTGTAAAAGCTAAATATTTTAAACGAGAGGCTGAAACATGACCAAGCCGAGAATGCCATAAATAAAAACTAGACGAAGATGAACTCAAACGAAAGGATGACAAGTCAACACTAGAAGCTGCAACCACTGGTACATTGAGCTTGTCCAAGATGTATAATCCCCCTTGCCTACGGCCTGTCCCAATCAGCGTCTGAGACTGCGAATCCTGCACATGACAAAAAGTAGAAGAAAAAGAGACTAAGTAACCTGCATCACAAAGCTGACCAACAGAAACAAGATTCATAGTAAGTTTGGGAATGTGGTAAACACTAGGGAGAGATACATGAGGTGTGACAACAGACCCAACACCTGCTAATAGCATGGGAGTACCATCAGCAGTCATAATAGGCAAAGATGAAGCAGGACATAAGGAAGCAAAAGACGACAAGTCAGGTGACATATGATTAGAAGCTCCAGAGTCTAAAACCCAAATACCTGAAGACATACCTAGTGAAGAGGTGGCCATAGCATGTGGCTGTGTGGCAATGATCTTCTGAAATTGCTCAGCAACGGAGGTCATGGACGGAGTGGATGGGGAAGGGGAACCGGGTCCAAATGAGTCTTATGGTGGTATAACTGTTGCAGTGTTAGGCTGTGGAGGCCTATATGAACGCTGCTGAGATTGGTTGTCAGATTTCCAATAAGAAGATTGAGGTTGATGTTGTTGTGGTGGTCGACCATGTGAGGGCTGGTTGCTGCTATTGGGCTGGTTTGCACGACCTAACCTAGGACACTGAACCTTCCAATGACCCTTCTCCTTACAGTAGCTGCATACATCACTACCAACTCTCGAGTAAGGCTTATTCTGATTGTTGGACTGTGGTCGAAAAGGGGCTGCTAAAACAGACGGAGTAGAGTCGGGGAGAATTCCCTTTCCAGACTGTGTCTTGAGACGTATTTCCTCGGCCACTAACTCATGGACAACAGAATCAACTGACAGAAGTGGACTACGATGGAGAATGGACCCACGAAAGCCCTCAAAATCATCACGTAGAGTCATCAAAAACTGAACCAGACGTTGTTCCTCCCTACTAGCGATATATGGTGCAAAGGCCCGCAATTCGGGCGACTCTATGAGAGCTAACTGATCCCAAAGATCTATCATTGTAGAATAGAACTCCTGAATGCTCAATTTTTTTTGTTCAAGGGCACGAATATCACACTCTAATTGGTACATTTTTGCAAAATTGGACTGTGTAAATAATTTAGCCAAATGATCCCACACCTCCTTTGCATATTCAAATTTTGCCAACTGCATACCTATTGAGGAAGCAACGGAGTTGTTGATCCAAATAATAATTTTTGAATTATTTGTGTCCCAATTATCTAGCAATTCTGCAAATTTATCAGCATTTTCATTCATAGGTTTACTAAAATCCCCATTGATATAACCCCACATCTTCTTCCCCTTCAGAAAATTTTTCATCACATAATTCCAATATGCAAAATTCTTGCCATCGAGTTTAACACTAATCGCTTGAAGCGAATCATCACGTTCAGCATCCATTACGAAAACGAAGCAATTAAATAACACAAAACAAGCGAACCCAAAATCAAAGACAGATCCAAAAACACAAAACAAACGAACCAGAATCAATAACAGATCCAAAAACGAGCGCGAAGCAGTGCGAGATCTAAATACGAATCCGAATCAGCGAGAAATCCAACAACGAACCAGAATCATCCGAAAAAAAATCAAGTAAATCGTGGATGAGATTCAAAGCTGGCTTTGATACCATGTGAATATATTAAATAATATTCAAGAAAACAATAAAGGGAAAGAGAAAAGAGAGCTAGAGTTTCTCATAACACAAAAAAACTGAATGAATACAATAGAAAATAAGAGACAATAATAATAGAATATCTAGGTATACAGTATTACCCTAATATAAAGGAAAAGACTAAACTACCCTAACGCTAATAAAACTAATTCTAATAGTTCTGAGGGGAGTCCTTTACTTTTTTTTTTTTGTTACAAGGAAATAAAAAGTTAGCTTCCACGAGGGATGCAAATACGGGTTGTGTCTGCCATTAAAGGCTGACATAGTTCACTAAAAAGGATATCAAGTAAAACAAGAGGAATATCTTGATAAGGAGGGTGTCCTTTACATTTCATAGATATCAACCGTTATCTGATGTTGTTGTTAATATCCTTGATAATTAAATTGCCCTCTTTATAATTGTTGTTGAAGATCCTCGCATTTCTTTCCATCCAGAGGCCATAGACGGTACTTGCTAATAGGGTGTCAATAGGTTGGTTTGGTCGATTTTTTTTTTCAAAGTTTTAAAACTGATCACTTGTCCTCGGTTCAATCAATTTTGTCGGTTTTTCTCAGTTTAGTTGGTTCTTTAACATTAGAGTAATTTTTAAAAATAAAAATATAAAATATAAAATATAAAATAAAAGATAAAAAAATAATAAAAATAAAAATAATAATAATAATAATAAGAAAAAAAAAAAAAACGACCCAACCACCACTTCGGTTGATTAGTTCAATTTTTGTTACACTGCTAGCTGCCAATTAAACTGATCTAAAGAGTAATCTTCCTCAGTTCTTTCCTTTCCACTCAGCTGCCCAAGAATTAAAATCAGTAAACTCTAGTTCATAAGATTCCAGTTGACCATTTTTCTGAACTTTAAAATTTATATGTGCTCTGATAATTTTGTGTTCTTTATTCGACTAACGTGTTATGACATTGTCATAGACTCATAGTAATAAATTTATGGGTAAATTATATTTTGTACCCTAATAGTTTGGGGGTGATACCATTCTAGTTAGAGCATCCATAATGGGTATAGTAAATTTAAGGGAGTATTTGGTAAGTTTAGTGTACAGATCTAATACACTAACAATGGGTAAGTTGTCCAAACAGCACACACAATGTCGTATAGAGTCACACGGCACACACAATACAGCAGTAAGGACAGCCTCTCCCCAAAAATCACTAGGGACATATGCAGATAATAAAAGAGAGCGAGCAATTTCAACAATATGCCGATGTTTCCTTTCAGCAACACTATTTTGCTCAAGAGTGTTTGTACAAGAGGACTGGTGAATAGTTCCATCTAAAGTAAGCAACTCACGAAATTTATGATAGGTATACTCTCCACCTAAATCACATCTAAAACATTTGATGACAGCAGAATGTTAAGTTTTAACAAAAGCACGAAAGGTATTGTAAATATCAAAGAAGCCTGAACGGCGTTTCATAAGATAAACCTAATAGTAACGAGTGCAATCATCAATAAATGATACATAATATCGAGCCCCCCTCCCCCCCTCTTGTAGTAACAGGAGAGGGTCCCCACACATCAGAATGAACTAAATCAAATGGTGCAAGAGAATAAAAAATACTTCTATTAAATGGTAAAGCGGAAAATTCTGCCAGTTTACAACCACTACAATCAGAAATGTCATGAGTTTGTAAATCTCCTAATTTTCCTGTAAAAGCTAAATATTTTAAACGAGAGGCTGAAACATGACCAAGCCGAGAATGCCATAAATAAAAACTAGACGAAGATGAACTCAAACGAAAGGATGACAAGTCAACACTAGAAGCTGCAACCACTGGTACATTGAGCTTGTCCAAGATGTATAATCCCCCTTGCCTACGGCCTGTCCCAATCAGCGTCTGAGACTGCGGATCCTGCACATGACAAAAAGTAGAAGAAAAAGAGACTAAGTAACCTGCATCACAAAGCTGACCAACAGAAACAAGATTCATAGTAAGTTTGGGAATGTGGTAAACACTAGGGAGAGATACATGAGGTGTGACAACAGACCCAACACCTGCTAATAGCATGGGAGTACCATCAGCAGTCATAATAGGCAAAGATGAAGCAGGACATAAGGAAGCAAAAGACGACAAGTCAGGTGACATATGATTAGAAGCTCCAGAGTCTAAAACCCAAATACCTGAAGACATACCTAGTGAAGAGGTGGCCATAGCATGTGGCTGTGTGGCAATGATCTTCTGAAATTGCTCAGCAACGGAGGTCATGGACGGAGTGGATGGGGAAGGGGAACCGGGTCCAAATGAGTCTTATGGTGGTATAACTGTTGCAGTGTTAGGCTGTGGAGGCCTATATGAACGCTGCTGAGATTGGTTGTCAGATTTCCAATAAGAAGATTGAGGTTGATGTTGTTGTGGTGGTCGACCATGTGAGGGCTGGTTGCTGCTATTGGGCTGGTTTGCACGACCTAACCTAGGACACTGAACCTTCCAATGACCCTTCTCCTTACAGTAGCTGCATACATCACTACCAACTCTCGAGTAAGGCTTATTCTGATTGTTGGACTGTGGTCGAAAAGGGGCTGCTAAAACAGACGGAGTAGAGTCGGGGAGAATTCCCTTTCCAGACTGTGTCTTGAGACGTATTTCCTCGGCCACTAACTCATGGACAACAGAATCAACTGACAGAAGTGGACTACGATGGAGAATGGACCCACGAAAGCCCTCAAAATCATCACGTAGAGTCATCAAAAACTGAACCAGACGTTGTTCCTCCCTACTAGCGATATATGGTGCAAAGGCCCGCAATTCGGGCGACTCTATGAGAGCTAACTGATCCCAAAGATCTATCATTGTAGAATAGAACTCCTGAATGCTCAATTTTTTTTGTTCAAGGGCACGAATATCACACTCTAATTGGTACATTTTTGCAAAATTGGACTGTGTAAATAATTTAGCCAAATGATCCCACACCTCCTTTGCATATTCAAATTTTGCCAACTGCATACCTATTGAGGAAGCAACGGAGTTGTTGATCCAAATAATAATTTTTGAATTATTTGTGTCCCAATTATCTAGCAATTCTGCAAATTTATCAGCATTTTCATTCATAGGTTTACTAAAATCCCCATTGATATAACCCCACATCTTCTTCCCCTTCAGAAAATTTTTCATCACATAATTCCAATATGCAAAATTCTTGCCATCGAGTTTAACACTAATCGCTTGAAGCGAATCATCACGTTCAGCATCCATTACGAAAACGAAGCAATTAAATAACACAAAACAAGCGAACCCAAAATCAAAGACAGATCCAAAAACACAAAACAAACGAACCAGAATCAATAACAGATCCAAAAACGAGCGCGAAGCAGTGCGAGATCTAAATACGAATCCGAATCAGCGAGAAATCCAACAACGAACCAGAATCATCCGAAAAAAAATCAAGTAAATCGTGGATGAGATTCAAAGCTGGCTTTGATACCATGTGAATATATTAAATAATATTCAAGAAAACAATAAAGGGAAAGAGAAAAGAGAGCTAGAGTTTCTCATAACACAAAAAAACTGAATGAATACAATAGAAAATAAGAGACAATAATAATAGAATATCTAGGTATACAGTATTACCCTAATATAAAGGAAAAGACTAAACTACCCTAACGCTAATAAAACTAATTCTAATAGTTCTGAGGGGAGTCCTTTACTTTTTTTTTTGTTACAAGGAAATAAAAAGTTAGCTTCCACGAGGGATGCAAATACGGGCTGTGTCTGCCATTAAAGGCTGACATAGTTCACTAAAAAGGATATCAAGTAAAACAAGAGGATTATCTTGATAAGGAGGGTGTCCTTTACATTTCATAGATATCAACCGTTATCTGATGTTGTTGTTAATATCCTTGATAATTAAATTGCCCTCTTTATAATTGTTGTTGAAGATCCTCGCATTTCTTTCCATCCAGAGGCCATAGACGGTACTTGCTAATAGGGTGTCAATAGGTTGGTTTGGTCGATTTTTTTTTTCAAAGTTTTAAAACTGATCACTTGTCCTCGGTTCAATCAATTTTGTCGGTTTTTCTCAGTTTCGTTGGTTCTTTAACATTAGAGTAATTTTTAAAAATAAAAATATAAAATATAAAATATAAAATAAAAGATAAAAAAATAATAAAAAAAAAAATAATAATAATAATAAGAAAAAAAAAAAAAAACGACCCAACCACCACTTCGGTTGATTAGTTCAATTTTTGTTACACTGCTAGCTGCCAATTAAACTGATCTAAAGAGTAATCTTCCTCAGTTCTTTCCTTTCCACTCAGCTGCCCAAGAATTAAAATCAGTAAACTCTAGTTCATAAGATTCCAGTTGACCATTTTTCTGAACTTTAAAATTTATATGTGCTCTGATAATTTTGTGTTCTTTATTCGACTAACGTGTTATGACATTGTCATAGACTCATAGTAATAAATTTATGGGTAAATTATATTTTGTACCCTAATAGTTTGGGCGTGATACCATTCTAGTTAGAGCATCCATAATGGGTATAGTAAATTTAAGGGAGTATTTGGTAAGTTTAGTGTACAGATCTAATACACTAACAATGGGTAAGTTGTCCAAACGGCACACACAATGTCGTATAGAGTCACACGGCACACACAATGCCGCATAAAACTCACACGGCACAAACAATATCGTTCAAAATTCACACAGCACACTCAAAAGTGTGTGAGTGCTTGCACCATAAGAAAAAAAAAAGTCAAATGGCACACACTGTGCCGTTTGGAAGCGGCACGGCACAGTGTGTGCCGTTTGGGAGATAATTGTATGCCGTTTGGGGGTGGCACGGCTTTGTGTGTGCCGTGTACACTCTCACGGCACACTTAGTGTCGTCATCCTCGTACATTAGCGAAACTTAGCTGTACACTAAACTTAAGTTCTACTAAATTCAATTGTTGTACACTGTTGTACACACTACCCATTGCAAGCGTCCCACAACAAACAATCCTTAAGTTTGTTGTATGTTGTGTCCCATTGTGGATGCTTTTAGAGCATCCACAGTGGGTTGCTCATACAACAAACTTAAGCATAGTTTGGATGTGGGACGCTTGCAATGAGTCGATGGTACAACAGCGTACAACACTGAAACTTAAGGAAACTTAAATTTAATGTACCGCTAAGTTCAGCTATTGTACAAGGCTGACGGCACAATGAGAACCGTGAGGAGCCAAACGGCACACATTGTGCCGTGTGATGTCCAAGCGGCATTATATGAGCCGTGTGATATCACACGGCACAATGTGTGCCGTATAAAGTTGTGTCCAAAAAGGCTATTGAAAATAAAATAATTAATTTAAAAATAAATAAGAGTATGAAGAGTATAAAGAAATAAGAGTAATAAATATTCAACGGCACATGTGAAGCCGTGTGATATCACGCGACACACATTGTGCCGCCTAGTCACACACGGCACTATGTGTGCCGTTTGATATCACACACGGCTCTCCCTTTGCCGTTTGAACAAATACTCATTGCGAGTTTATTTCATCTGTACACTAAACTTACCAAACATGAGCCTTAAGTTTACTATACCTGCTGTGGATGCTCTTAAGGGTGTTTGTGGTCGGTTTTTTCGATTTTTTGTGATTTTAAAATCGACCATTCAGTTTCGGTAGGTCGATTTTTGGTCGGTTTAACTTGTGCACCACTTTAAAAACCGATCAATCGATGTTTGATCGGTTTAATTTCGGTCAATTTTCAATTTTTCAAATTTTTGAAAACCACTAATTCTGGTACTGCAATTTTAATTTTGTCATTTATGATATGATGTCAACTTGTAAATCAGATCATGTATTTTGTATAGAGTATGTCATTTTAGCGCAAATATCGCTAAAATATATGTCATTTTTCTTGCTAAGTACACCACACACATTTGGAGTATAAAATTTTCAACTTTTTACACTGTAAGAATAAAAAATATATTATATATATAACAAAAAAAAAAAGACGTTCTCTAAATTTACCATCCAATCATTACTACAGTGTATAAAGTACGGACAAGATGAATTTAGGGTCCAACACCAGGAAGGACCTAAGCTAGGAAGTAGTGTGTTAATGGTGATTAAATTTGGAAAGAGTATTAGCCACTAGGGGTATGGGGGCGTAAGGTGTTAAGTGGGACACGTAGTATCAAGTTTAATGATGAAAATGAGATCCTTCCCTATATACCTTAACCAATACATACATTCTTCTTACTTTAAATTCTCGTTTGTCACTTTCTTTGCCCTTTTATCTCTATAGACCATCTTCAGCACTAAATGATACTTCCTCCGTCCCATTTTATGTGTCCCTTTTTGGGAATCCAACTATTTAAGAGGACAAAATGAATCTACACCTACTTTTCACAATTGCCCATAATCATTACACTTTCTTTTTTGTTTTGTTTTGGTATTGGTTGTAAGGAAGGGCAATTTGGGAAACTAAGTAAAATTTATATACTAATTTAGGAAAGTGGACAACAATTTTGGGACATACCAAAATAGAAAGGGGGACACATAAAATGGGACGGAGGGAGTATATCTTTTATGGGTAATACTTGGGACATAACCTTCCTATAATTTTCATGCAATCTCTCTAAAAGATGTGTCTATCTCTTTCCTGTGTCACTGTGGGGTCCAGTGACATCACAGGAGAGAGATAGACACATCTTTTGGGAAGGTTGTATGAAAGTTGTATGAAAGTTGTGTCCCAAATATTACTCATCTTTTATATCAATGTTATTTTTTTTTTTAGTATTGTTATAGTATCAAATGCTATAATTTAATATTTTTACTCCAATATTAAATGTTATACCAAATGCTATAGCATAGTACAAATTAGGTGCAAAAAGTTAGTGTATAATATTTTTTACCGAAAACAAATTTAATATAATACAAATTGGGTGTAAAGATGAGAATATTTATAAACTAGCTGGGATTTAACCGTTGAAATCAAACTCACTGTTTAAAATAAAGAATAAAATAAAATTATGACTATTATGGCCCGTTTGGTTCACGGATTATTTTAGGTGGATTCTGATTACTAGGAATCATAATACCAGTAATCATTTTACCAAGAATCTGAATCCTTACAGAATGTTTTGTTCACCAATAGAATTCTAGCTGGATTTAGAATCCAGTGTTTGGTTGGGTCAAGGAAAATGAAATGAAAATATTGTTAAATACCTAAGCTACCCTTGAAGGCTAAAAGAATGTCTGAGTTAAAATCAAATTGTCAACCCTAAAAAATGGAGGGTGATTAAAAAAAAGACCGGTATAAATCTAAAAATCAATGACACATAAAAAATGAGATAAATAGAGTAATTAAGACATGAACATGAGTCTAAACTGTTACATGTAGTTAAAATATATTTGAATAATAACAAAAGATACATTATATTTTTAAGCATAAAACATGTATAGGTCTAACGTACAAATATGTAGCTATTGTAATATCATATAGACTTTTCAATCATTAACATTTAGCAATCAAAATTTGAATTCAGTCATTAAACTAACATCAGATATAATGTTTCAAGCATAAGAAATCATCCTAAATAATCTCATCTACCAATCTCTCCATTTTAGAAAATAATAATGATTATAATCATAAATTTCTTCTGATCACATTATCTGTTTGTTTAATAGTCTAATAAAGGCTAGTTTAGATATTATGAAAATAGTAAATCAAAACCCCAGTAATCCTTAGGAATACCACCTCCAAGCTAGGATTTAGAATCCACCATATTTTCCACATTTTGGTGGATTCTAAATCCAGTAGGACCCACAATTTATTAAATATTCCATGAACCAAACAAAGATATATTTTAAGATTACTAGTAATCTTCAGGTGGAATCAAAATCCACCCTAAGAATCCATGAACCAAACGGGCCGTTAGGGAGTTGTTGAATCCCACCAACAACTTTTTTTTTTTTTGTTTTTCAAAAACAAATTATTATCGTTCAGCCGTTAGGGGTTCAACAGCAACAAGCGAACAATTCATTTTTTTTTCAAAAACAAAATTTGACCGTTGGGATTTGCCAGATTTGGGAGTTACCATTTGCCCTGCTATATTTAAGATGGTGTTTGACAATGCTATTTTTTAGCAGCTATTTTGACACTGCATTGGAGCTCAATTATGCCAAAAAGCCTGCCAAATATAGGATTGCAGCTCCTTTACCAGGGGCGTTGGAGATGGTCTTATATAGGCAATTACAAAATTTATCCTTAGAAGTTTGATGCATGTCTCGTTTTGGTCTCCATAGTTTTAATTGTATCAATTTGATTTCTGAAATTATGTAAGTAATATAGTCTAAATGTCCGTGTGAGAAAAGTTGATAGAACTTACTCATATGTTATATACTGTCACTCTTTTTAAGGACAAAAATAGAATACCACCAATCTCATCACCTGCTTATTAGCATAATTATGTATAGTAGTTTATAATTCTATCAAATTTTTTGACAGATTGGAACATTTGAATCATATTGATTCTACTTAAAAACTCTTAGATCTAAATTAATACAATTAAAATTATACCCTCTAAAATGAGACAAAGACCAATCGTCAAGGGTATATATCTCCAGTATATATGTTTCATAGTATTCGGAGCCTATACGTTGCAAATTTCAGTGAGCTTAATTTTTCTGAAAGACATTGCTTCCAATCCTGTTTGATGGTTGAGAAAGTTTTAATGAAATAATATCTCTCTCTCTCTCTCTCTCTCTCTCTCTCTCTCTCTCTCTCTCTCTCTCTCTCTCTCTCTCTTAGAGTTAAGAGTTGTACTATAAGTTGTGTTAGTAATTGGTAGTACTAATATTAATGTGGACATATATGTGCTAACGCATTTCTTTTTGTATCTTCATAGGAATAATTGATGCACTAAGGGTTCTTTGCCTAATTATGTTTACTGAGATACTTCCCGGATCCTTTTTCCGGGGGGGGGGGGGGGGGGGGAATCTTTGGGACTTCTTGATTTCCCTTTCAACTTTTCAAGTTTCATCAACTTTGTTGGCCTAATCATTTCTCTTCACTTACTGCCTCACTAAGTAAGAAGGAAAATGCATTTAAAAAAAAAAAAAAACTAATTCTCTATAGATTTGTATATGAATTAAATTCACTACTCCTCCTCTCACACAATTCAATTGAATCATTAATATTCCTCACAAAATAAGCTTACACATACCTCTATAACTTATTGATTTCAGTTGTACAAAACTTGCCTTATTATTATTATTATATATATATATAAGCAACTTAGTAAGTTGGCTTTCCCATAAAATTACTTAAACATACACTTAAGTATACTATTATTCTGTGGGTTGCATATATTATTTGCCTAGGAAGCAACAAAGATGTTGGTTAATAAATAAGCAAATTAGGAACATTCTCTCTCCAGGAATTGTCTTCTCAGCAACAAAAAAAAAAAAAAGGAACATTCTGTCCAGTAATAATTCGGAGTCACAACCCAATCCACTACTTAGCCCCACAAATTTGACCAAGAAGGACACTTTTGTCCACTTAGAATTAATAAAGTAGTAACATACGAACAATGGAAGCGAATAAAAATGCTTTGGGTCAGGACTCAGATGGTAAGGGCAATATGGGAATACTGAAGTGGACCAACCTCAGTTTTCTGTCACATTCATAAGAAGAAACAAAAGAAAGGGTTAAAAAATCAAAAGCTGGTTTTGTTTTACTGAGAGCGCTTTTGTTTTGGATCATTTGGACTGAAAAGAGAATGAAATCAAAAGAAGGAGAGATGACGTACCCCCCCGGCACGCCTCCTCAGTCCTCTGGCTTTCTGCTTTTTCCTAATTACCAAAAAAGATTAATAATACTCCAAATAACTATTTGAAAAATGAATTTGTGATTTATATATATTTAAGAAGATTGATGCTATGATTTCAAATCATAACTTTAAATTCACATCTTAAATAATGTGGTAACGTGCTCATTTGATTTTTATTGGATCACCTTCAATAATATTTATGGGACTACTTTAATATCATCCAATCAAATGTTGAAGTGGTCTCATCATTATTAAATATGATCCAATTAAAATTCAATATCATTTGAGATTGAGATTTGAGAATCATAGCATTACTCATTTAGGAAACATTGCATTACTTATAGAGTAATGTTGTACTTCCCAAATCCTCATCCCAAACGATGTGACAGTAGGCCTACCAAATTTTGACTGGAGGATGTTAAAGTGATCCTATAATGGTCATTGAGCCCATCAAATTTTGATTGTTGTAAAAGGTGTCAAATAATTTAGGATGAAGATTTGAGTTTTTGGATTTAGGAAGCATAGCATTACTCTTACTTATACTAGAATAGGGCCACGCACTTCGTGTGTGCGCCAGTTTGTTTTTTAGACAATTTTTCTTTAGCAAACTGTTTTAGGTAGTTTTTCCCATTTGTTGAAGTAAATTTTTTTTTTAATTGATTGGACATTTTAATACCCTTCTAATATTTTTTAAGAAGATAAAATGTAATGGTTTAACTGTAATTATAGAGAACTTAGAAAATAATGTCGGTACCCCTCCCTTTCCCTTTATAATAGTATAGATAATGTACACTTACATCGAATGGTGGTAAAAAAATTTTTGATTTTTTTATTGTTTTTAAAACCGACCATTCGGTTTCGGTAGGTTGATTTCAAGTGATTTTGTTCTATTTTCGATCGGTTTTAGCTTGTGCACTATTTAAAAAAAAAAAAAAAACTGACCAATTAGTGTTTGGTTTCGATCAATTTTTAATTTTTCAATTTTTTTGAACACCCCTCCCTACGTACAACTACATATTTGAGAATTAATTTCGAGATTCAATTTTATTATGCGAGGAAGTTACTCATCTAGCAAAAGAAGAAGTGCTGGAATGTGCAGAAAGAGGAATGCTATGCTATGCTATGCAATTTTATCTCCAAATTTTTTGTAGTTGGACCACATGCATAGTATTTGGAAGCCAATTTTTTTTAACTAATTTTCCAGACACACTCAATATTCAAGCAGTGAATATGCCAGATTTATTATTGTCAAAATAATAATATTATGTCTTTTAAATTTGAATTCCAAATATAGTAGTACTGTCGTAATAATATCGAATAGTAGTAGTGATTAGTGAGACAGTATGCTATATACAAAGCATTTGGATCCAAAGAAATGTAAAAAGCATAGCAGTATTCGTACAGAGATTATTAATTTTTTTTATATATAAAACGTACAGAGATTATAGAATCAACTGTAGGAGAGAGAGAGAGAGAGAGAGAGAGAGAGAGATTGTCAGGGATCTCGTGTATATTTGTCGGGCTAAGACGGAGCCATGGCCTGTGGGAGTGGTCTGAGATATGAACTAATGAGACAACTGAACATAATCACTTGGGTCACCCACTTCAACCACGTTGCCCCTTCAACGTAGCTGTATAGATTGTACGGATGGGTCCACCTGTGACTTGGCCTTGCCTAAAGTTTGTGATAAATATCGAGAAAATTAAGAATGTGTACCCTCTACCCTGACTTCACACTCGCACTGTCGCACACCCTGCTCTTTCGGATGGAACCTTATTTTATATTTATAAATCAAATCTAATTCTTGTGTCTCAATTGGAGGTGTGTTTAAGTCGGTATGGATCGAAATATTTTTTTTTGAGAATAAAAATTCTGAAATTTTTGAAACAATAATGATAGGAATACACATTAAGCGATACACTGTGTTTTATATACATGTATCCTGTGCTGTTTGAATTTTTCACACTTTTCTGTGCATCACTTCCATAGCACAGGGTACATACATTTAAAGCTGGTGTGTCGTTTGGTATATGTCCCTATTATTTTTTATTTTGAAAATTAACTAGGCGTTCCAATTTCGTTTTGATCTTTTCAGAATTTCATTTTCCTTTTCGATTTCGGAATTTTGGAAATTTTGCAAATTTTCATAATCAGAATTGTTTGAAAATTTTCATAATTTTTTTTTCCAGAATTTTCGAAATTGGAATCGAAACTTTTCAGAATTTTTGAAAATTTTGAAATACAAATACCATTGAAAGGGTAAGTCATGCTTTCATAGAGAGTTCCCTACTCTCTTCTTATCCGATGTGGGACAAACAAGTCCACATTCTTCCAAATTTTCAGAAAATATTCGTATTTTTTTGAAAAAAAATTGGAAAACATATTTTAGAAATATTTTCGGAATTTTTGGAATTCTCAAAACAATTCCGATTCCTATATGATTTTTTTCGAAATTTGAAATTTAATTTTTGGTGTCAAAATCGAAATTTTTTGGATCAGAATCGGAATTTCTGTTCCAAATGGCACCCCTAGTCCCAATCAATTGAGGTCAACTGTATTTATTTTATATTTAACAAAAAAATAAAACTAATACAAATTTTCAGTGTGATTTTAAATTGCGCGTTTTGTAAACATGTATTATAATTATAATCGCAAAATATTTTTCTTTTTCATTATCATTTTATTTAAGAGATAATTGATGAAAAATATATTAGGATAAGCTATTTTGAATAAATGTCAACTAAAATAAAATATTTGAGATAAGTCCTCCAAATGGTCATAAACAAAAATACTTTCATCCTCATCATCTAACCCTAACCATCCCTACCATCTTCGACCACCACCCCTGCCACCTCCGGCGACCTTGCCTGACATCCAGCGATCACCGCCATTTCCAACATCTTACCACCATCCCTGCCATTCCTAACCACCAATAACCACCCCTCCACCACTCAACTGACTTCGGCGACCACCACTAACACTACTAAAGATTACCTTTTTGCTTAACAAATGTGAAATTTCACTTAAGATATCTTATGTGAAATTTCACTTAAGATATCTTAAGTGAAATCTCTTGTAAAATAATATTTTAAGTGAAATTTCACTTAAGATCTTCGCATCATACCAAGCCCTTGAACTTACAAGGGCAGTCACCGAAAATTGGAAAAAAAACTTGCTAGGAAGGCGGTGATAGCTCGCTATGCTGGATTTAGTAATAACCAATAAGATGTGTTGCATATAAGGTAGGTTATCTAGAAATTCCACGAAATTAGTTTTTGAAACGTAATTACGGCGACAAATGGAACTTAGACGAAAACTTCTATAATTTATAGTTTTCACTCGTGAAGCATTGAATTAGACGTTCGGGGAATAATTAGAAATTTTGAAAGCTCGTGGGGAGGTAAACGTAAATTTCGAGAGTCGTGCCTATATATAGAAACTCATGAGATATTTTCATTTTAAAGTTTTTCAAAACCTAAGTTGAGAGCTTTTGGTTCCTCTGAGCTTCACGACAGACTTCTGCCGATTGATTTTTTTCAAATTTCGTATTTGAACTCCTCGAGGTAAGAGCTACGTTTTGATACCTCTTAGGCCTTGTTTGGCCAAGTTTTTATAAAATTTCTAATTCTAGAATTTGAGAAAACACATGTGTACTTGTAGGTTTAACTTGTAATCAGAGATTCGACGTTTTATCAGGCCTCTAGTTAATCCTTCAAAGTTATAGGACGATCGCACAAGGTACGAATTCTAGGCTTATGATTTATAGTGAATTTACATGATTACATATCCGATGTGATATTTTGGATCCAGTAATTATGCATGCGAAAATGCAATAAAAGCACGCATATGTGATTGTATGAGCATGTTATGTGTTTTTGTGGGTTGAAGGGGAGTTAGTGCAATTTCATTCCGGGGATAAGCTCCTCGATGTTTGAGGATTAATATAGCAATGACTATAGTGTATGGTTTGGGAGAAGGCCTGCTAGGACACTTTGATGAGTGGTTGGGAGAATGCCCTCCATAGCATTGATTTCATGGTTCCATTACCGGAAGAATGCGTTGCCCTCTCCCTCGAGACTAGCCTATTTGAGTGTCGATGTTTAAAGCATGAATTGTCATGTAAGCATTTGTTTAGAATTGTGCACTCAGAATATAGCTGAGCAGTGGAGATTTACTCCATTGCAGGTGAAAAGAAGAAAGGGAAAAAGAAGCGAGAAGAGTGAAAGCCAACGGGGATGCCAGGGATCACCCTTGTATATGTTTTTGTTTTCCATATCAAATGATATAAATTGTAATTTTGAGAAGTAAGAACTATTAACTTTAACTTAGAAGCTTTGGGATGGATTTGTAGTGATGTAATATGTAGTAAGAACTACTTTGGTTTGGTTGTAATGAATTCAAACTCATGGATTCATGTTTTTAATGCTTAACTCGTTAATTTCGAGGTTTGAATGAATGTAATTGTCATACCCCGACCCGCCATGGCAGATCATGGCACATGACAACGCCACCATGGCACGCTCCCAAAGATTAATGCTCAAAATAAGTTTAAAACCCCCTTTTACATGTCCACTTGTAAGTAATTAACCCGAGCGTAAAATGGTCATTTTAAAATTTTAGTCAAACCCAATGTCAAAATACAATATTTTTTTATTTAAAAACTAATGGTGAAAACGGCTCGCAAATCCGAGCTCCGTAGCCCAAGTTATGACCACAAGTATAGTTATTTAACAAAACATACCAAGTCGGCTGACCGGACAGAGACCAAAAAATTATCCGGTCGACTGGACAGAGCCCTGCTGCAGAAATTCTGCAGCAACTTTTCCCATCCTGTTTTGCATAAACTTAAGTACCAAAATATGCCCAAATCACTTAAAACACTTCCAAAACTTCCACATGTCCCTAAACATATTTAAGCGTTCTCACATATTTTAAAACATGATCCAAACCTCATCTAAATAAAACAAGTCATAGAAACTCTAATTTTGGCAAAGTAGTAGAGAGATGGAAATTTACCAAGATGACTTCAAAAGCTTTACAAACAACTTGTTTACAACCAAAACTCCTTCAAAACATATACACAAACTCTTTTGAGCCAAAACAAACCATAACACTCATCCCTTGCTCAAACCACATAGTTATGAGAAATTTACCCCAATCATTCCAAAATATTGCATACCACTTGGTTATAACACGGATTTGTCCAAAACACTTGTGACATTGACACCATTCCGGACTTACCGGAAAGGCCCATCTTTATCAACATACATAAACCATAGGTTTAACTCAAGGAAAAACATAGAATTCTCCAAGTGAAACTCCTAACCCCTAAATGCTTATATTACAACATAAGCTCTAGAAAATCCCAAAACAACTAGTTACTTATAAGACAAGATCATAACTCATCAAACAAGTTTCAAATCTCCCTCATTCCCACGTACACGTCATTTCCTCTCCGAGTACTGCTCCGAACCTGTGGTGATTGTTATTTACCACAATAGAAAAGGAAAACGGTTTTCTTAAACATTACGCTTAGTGAGCAATCTAAACATGATTGAATGCTTAACGTGTGTAATGCTACAATTCCACACATAATTCATATTTGTAATCACTGAACTACAAGTTCGATCCCCGTGGTCACTCCTATTTCTTGGACTTCCGTTCTCAACGGATTCTTCTCCTTCACCATCCTTATTACTCCCAACAATGATATCATCTCTCCGGTATTCATTGATCACCACATAATCACATAAGCATATAAGCATGACAACTTTTACATGCTTGACATGTAAGTCTCACAATAGCATGTTCGTGACTACTAAGCATGAATTTACCAATTATATTCATATTTAAAGCATTTAACAAGTTAAACCACAATCATTCTTAGTTAGAAAACTCACCTTATATGATTTCTATCCCCAAATAAGCTAGAAAATGTAGAATTCCTTAGCAATTCTTGCTCAAATCCTACTCCGGAGTAAATCCTACAAGTGTTCGGCAACCGCATGTCACCGATTAGATTGAGATACCAAAATTCAACAATTAAAACGTAAATAAAAGGTATATAAATGATCGTCTCACCTCCACGAGTTCGAATGCAGCTTCGGTTCGTGAATTGGATGTCGGACGGCAACGAAACATCGTGAAATGGACGTCGGCGTCTCGGAACCTTGTCGGCTCTCTTTCTTCTTCTTCAATCTTTTTTTCCCTATAAATTATGAGACCACTCCTTCACTTGACACACACACATGCATCAAGCATGATGTGTCTTAGCCCCAGTTTGCCTTCTTTTCGTTTAAACCCCCTGAATTTCTTAAGTTCTTATTATGAAACCCCCTAAACATTCCATTAACTATCCAATTATTTGAATGGGTGTTTGTCTAAATCCGGTATGGGTCCCAAACGTGGTCTCAAATATTTTGTGAAGTTGTTATCGTACCTACTAATTATGAATCCTTTTCATTTATGTCCTTATGTGAGTACCAAAATCGGTAATAAACACTAAAACATATAGCATCATAATATGTAAGCAACTTTAAACAAGTATTCACTTAATCATATAAATGCAATTGACATGTATAAATTTAAATTATATTATCTGTGGCCTTCACTGGGTCCCACTTCATTACCTATCCCACCGCACTGGGGACTTTCCAACTGTGTCCTTCACTGAAAACTTTTCCTCGGGCGAGTCCAAAGCCTCCCCTTAATCCATCATATACACTAATTATATTAATTAATGCATATTAACATAATAATTAACCCTTTTTTCCGGGTACGGGTATTATAGTAATAGTACTTTTGTGAATTGATCCAAACAAGCCTTAGCTTGTTCCGTTATTCGTTTCTTTTCGTGGATTAGTATGTTTCAATGGTGTTCTTGATATCTTTATATAACTTGTGAAGTTGGATTAATGTAAGTATGTTTTCAAGAGTTGCTGAGGAGTAAAGCTTGGATGACTTCTAGGCAAGAGTCTGCCAGGGGGTCATTCGACCAGTCAAATGGGTCAATTCGACCAGTCGAAGTACCCTCTGCCTTGAAGGACTTATGCCTAAAGTTCACTCGACCAGTCAAAGGGGACCGTTCGACCAGTCGAAATGACCCCTGCAAGAAATCTTTTTTTACTATTTTTGAAAATTATTTAAATGTTTTGGATGGTTCTTAGGGTACCTTTGGGATCTCTTTCAACATAAATGCATTTGTTTCAAACTATAATTACGTTTCAAATTTATATGGATTTTACCACTCGAAGGGTATTGTTTCCAAAAGTTTTGAATACTCAATGTTGTTTTAAGTTCTTTTTTCTGCTGCTATAATCTTTTAGTGAATTGGATGAGCCTTGGTGGCGTGTCACGCATCCTATTTTTTCCCGTAGCGGGATGGGTCGTGACACTTAGAGACTTTAGACCAAGCCTCCTTTAATGGTCTCGTATTACTAGCAAATAGTAATCAAAGTTCTTTTTTGCTCATTGATTTTTTTTCCATTCGGCCATGAAATGAGAATTATGTTACTTTTGTTTTGTTTTTAGATCTTTAGTGTATTTAAGGACTCACACCTTTCTCTGTCAACTGCTCAATTTCAAACCGTCGATCTAGGAGGGAAGACAATAGTTTTACACTTGATTTTACTAGATTTACAATAAAATATCTTTTGGTTAATTTGATAATTTTTCCGCTTGAATTGTCAATAGATCATCTTTTGACATTTTTCTCTATTATTCAATTTGCGTGAAAATCAATTAAATTCCCCTTCTTTGTCTAAAAAAATAATAACAAAGTTTAATGTTAGGGAAAACAAGTTTAACCACTACCATTCCTCATTGAATAGAATAAAAAAATCTTTAATCACATTAGTTTAGTTTGGATCAAGAAGTTGAATTTATTTATTTATTTATTTTTTTAGCATGGGGAACCGCTTGTGTTGGGTTTTCGTTGTCGAGGTAAAAGAATGAGTAAGAGGGGTGATTGCATTGTTCATGCAAGTAAGGATTGATCTAACTCTACCAATTGAGTTACAGAGACAATTTTGTCTATTCTTTAATGGAATTACTTTTTCTTGCATTTTTTTCAACAAGAGATTTTTTTTTTTAATCTTAATAAATATATAATCACTATGAAACGACAACTTGTGTGTCGACAACTACACAATATCATTTTTAATTATTAGTTTGACATGTTCTAATTTGTGATTAATTCATATGTGATCCATATAAACAATATTACATACATGCAACATCACAAAGAAGACCAATACCAAATATTCCCAAAAAAAAAAACATTCACTGAAGTAGTCTATTTGAATATGAGGACTTCCAATTTAATGTCTTAATTGACTCAAGAACACTTACATTTTTAATACTGCATAGGATATATTAGAATTCTTTGATATAGACATAATTAATGGTTTTCTTTACCAATCTTTTTCGAGTTATTAATCTTTACTAGACTTAATTTAGAGTCACAGATGAGTACAAATTCCCACTTGCGCTTCCCTACAACCAAAAATTCTTGCTAAGGCTACTTTTGTGGAGTAACATTTTTAGGGCTACTCCAAATTCCAAGCGAAAAGCATATTGAGTATTGCTACAGGCACTAACCGGGTGCACTAAAATGGTGCACCAAATTATCGGTGTCGTCCATTTTAGTGGACCTCACGCGATTAGAGCGTGGGTCCCATCGAAATGGACGACACCGACCGTTCGGTGCACCTCATCGGTGCCTTGAGCATTTTTCAAGCATATTTAGTACTACCACCTTCTGTTGGGTTTTAAAATAACCATTTTAATAAAGTACTTACAGATCTAGCATGCAAGCCACAGCTATGCAGTACTACACATATACAAGATGTTAACGTGGTGGGTTTGGTATGGGGTTGCCTCTTTCCAATTCATCCTCCTATTAAAAAGTTGTATACTAAACCCGCCCCAACTCTATTAGTAGCAGAGTTGGATTTGGTCGGTTTTTTTTATCAGAGTGGTGACGGGTTTACCACTAGGGTAACTTACATAAAATTTAAAAACTTATATTTGAGTAAATTAATTGATTGAATGATAAATTAACAAGTAACCATGGTGAGTTTTTATTTTATTTTATTAGTCAAACTTTTAAATTTTTGCTATATGTAATATATTTCTTTCTTTTTCATATGTTATGGTGTCAAACGGGCCGGGCCGGACTTCACCAAACATCGGGCCGGGCTGGGCCGGGCCGGGCTTGGGAGTGGAGGAGGTGTGTCCGCCCCGGACCGGTGGCCCGGGCCTAGCGGGCCAGACATCGGGCCGGGCCGGACGGGCTAGCGGGCTTTCTTCTATTTTTGAAGTGGGCCGTGGCGGGCTTCGGACCGGGCCGGACTTTTTCACTATTTCGGGCCGGGCCGGGCCATGGACGGAAGGATGGGTGTCCACCCCGGCCCGGGGTATGTGAACCGGGCCTAGCAGGCGGGGCCTTGTGGCGGGCCGAGCCGGGCTTTTAGCCCAAAAAAAGCGGGCCGGGTCGGGCCAACCCGACCCGATTGACACCACTATGTTATGGTATAAGGTACATATATAAGTCATGGTATTTTAGCATATAAAGGGAAAGTATAAGGGTATATTACTACATTTGACACTTTAGTCAGGGCAAGACTGTGCGGATTTTAATCGGGGATATTTTCGATTACCACCTCTGTCCCAACTTCTATAAGGTTTTCATTTTTACTTATCAAACCTGCTCTAACTCCTATGATACCTCCTCCAAAACCATTCCATAATTTCCATTAGGAACGGAGCGGGACATCGTTCCGGTGGGTCAAAATTTTTTGCCATCCCTACACATGTAACCTAGTTAAGGACACAGTTTTGTGTGACATACAAAGAGCTATGGATCACAACCTGATTCACAAGGATGATATTGGCCATTTATGAACCGAATACAACTACATCCCTTCAGGTATTTCTTATACTAGGAAGTTGGCCCGTGCAATGCACGGGCGTTGGATTTCGTAGAAAAAAATACAATGTATATTTTTTTCAACGCGAACAAGAAAAAGAAATAAGTTTTATTAATTCTAAAAATGGTGTTAGAAAAATACGGAGTATGATTTAAGAACTATATTAATTGATATTAACCTACAATTTAAGGCTCTTTTCTTTATCGTATAGATAACATATATAAATATACATACATATATACAAAAAGGGTAATATAAAAAAGGTAAAAGGGCAATTTGGTAACTCGATTTAACAAAAGAGTAATTTGCAAAAAACTAAGGGTAATTTGATTATTCAATTTGTAATTGTACATACTTTAAACTTTTAGGCTCTCTTCTTTAAAGTACATATAAACTATATATATAAATACACACACTCGTATATATTATATACAAAAGGGTAATTTGGTAATTCGATTTAACAAAATTGTAATTTGTAAAAGTTATAAGGGTAATTAGATTATTCAATGTATATATATCATAATATAATAAAAGAGTTTTTGGTAATTTAATTTAACAAACAGAAATTTATAATTGTAAGCACTTTAAACTTTAAGCTCTTTTCTTTAAGGTATAGAAACAAAAGGGTAATTTGCATGAGGCATAAGAGTAATTTGGCTATTCAATTTATAATTGTACGCATTTTTATTCAATTTTGGTATATAATATATTCAATATATATAATAATAATAATTTTCTTTAAGGCATGTGTGTGTAATAAAATTAAATGTCTAAGCATGTATGTAAATTAAACTTATAGGCACACATCACTTTTTCAAGAAAAAAAAAACAAAAAAAAAATCGTTTGTGAATAAATGACCAAAAAAGAGTGTGGAGATGTATGGAATTGTATAGGATTTCAAAGGGGAAATGGTAAAAATGAACAATTCAAAAAATAACAAATTAGGATAAAATTGAAATTGAAAATCACATTTAGCAATAAAGACAAAATTAAAATTGGAAATCACATTTAGCCTCTTTTATATAAGGTATATATATATATATAGATATAGATCTATATAGGGTATATAAAACAAATGTTAGTTCTTTGTTTGGGAAAACCAAAAAAAAAGAAAAAGAAAAACAAAACCAAACAAGGCATAGCCCAATTTGGGTTGTGTTGTGCCTTGTTTGTGTTAGTGGTTTGTTTGGAAAAACCCAAAAAATAAATAAAAAATAAATAAAACCAAACAAAACACCAAATAAAACAAAACAAAACCAAACAAGCTAGTGACTTGTTTGGGAAGAACGAAAAAACATACAAAACACAAAACCAAAAAACGGTTGTGTTAAACAAGCTAGGCACAACCTACAATTGTTGAGTTTTGGGTTTGTTGAACCAAATTGTAAATATTTGTAATTATTGTTTGAAAAGTTGATTGAATCATTATTAGTGGATTAAATATTTGTAAAAGTTGAATGAAATTATAAACATTTGTAATTATTGTTTGAAAAGTTGATTGAATCATCATTTTTAGAATAAATTAATTTTAAAAGTTGACCTAATGGTAATAAGGGTTGTTTTTTGGATGAAATGACCAACCTACTCTCACAAAATGACAAAAATATGAAAATAATCATTAAAGGAAAATGGAACAAGAAAGAAAAGTAAGGGTAAAAATGTGATTTCCAACAAATCAAAAAAAATGACAAATTAGGACAAATTGAAATTGCCCCTGACCCGATATATTTATTTTTTTGGGGGGTAGAAATAGTGTAATTCCGTATATTTTTTTTTTTTTTGGTAGAGACGAAACTATCCCATAATTTTTTCACGAAAATTTTGTATTATAAACTTAATTTATTTATTTATATCAATTTCACTTTGATATTTGTTTGGCAGTGCGTGTCCAACTTTAAGTGTATCAGATTGTTTAAAAGATTATAAGATATTAGCACGGTAGTTTAAAAGATTATAAGATATTACCAGATTATTATAATCTTTAAGTGTATTGAATTATTTAAAAGATTATAAGTTATTTATGGGATAAATTCGTTTGTACAAAAAATCACATAAAATTATACTATTTTTACCCAAATATATTCCAGTGGGGGCACTGTCCCAAAACCCCTGTATAAGCTTCTGGCCCCACTGAACTACACTCCTGGGTCTATGGACACATAGTGTCATTTTAAACTGGAAATAATATGATATTCCCATTATGCCCTTGCTTATTTTGTAATTGGATGGAATTTGCACAATTTTCAAACTATAGGGTGTAAATTGCCAAAATTAAAATCATAGGGACCAAATTGTCACAACCCTTAAACTACAGGAGTGTAATTTGCAATAGTATCAAAGAAGAAGTAAAATTACATGGAAGGAGAAACAAATTAGAGAAATACCAAATAAGGACAATCAATTGGAATTTTACTGTTCATGAGCCTTGAGGCTCTTTTATATAATGGTGTAGATAAATTAGTTTGTACAAAAAATCACATAAAATTATACTATTTTTTACCCAAAAAAATTCCAGTAGGGGTGCGATCCCAAAACCCCCGTATAAGCTTCTGGTCCCATTCAACTACACTCCTAGGTCTATGGACACATAGTGTCATTTTGGACTGAAAATAATATGATATTCCCATTATGCCCTTGCTTATTTTGTAATTTGGTGAATTTTGCACAATTTTCAAACTATATGGTGTAAATTGCCAAAATTAAAACCATAGGGACCAAATTGTCATAATTCTTAAACTACAGGGGTGTAATTTACATTTTTTCCTAATAGTATCAAAGAAGAAGTAAAATTACATTAAAGGAGAAACAAATTAGAGAAACACCAAATAAGGACAATTAATTAGAATTTCACTATTCATGAGCCTTTAGGCTCTTTTATATAATGGTATAGATATGTTGGAAGTATCATTTGGTAGAAAAAAAAATTTGAAAAGAAATCTTTGTATTTCTTTTTCACTCAAATAATAATATAACTTCTCAAAATAATCCGAAATTTTGAAAGGAAAATTTTGTTTAGAGTGAACGCTTTGTCGTGTTTATTATATGGCTCCTATTTTCATTTTCCTCCGTATTTCTGTTGGGAATTTATATTAAAAAATATATATTTTATTTCCTATACAATTTTTCCTTAGATCTCTTCACCAAATTAATAAAATTGAGTAATGTTTGAGAATAAATATTCTTCTCATTGATCCACCTCAGGGTATGGATGCTTTTTTTCTCATTGATTCACCTCAGGGTATGGATGCTTTTTTTCTCATTGATCCACCTCAGGGTATGGATGCTTTTTGGGTGTAGATGGATGTACCCCTAGCATTGTTGAATAAAATTAATGGAGGGTCTTCAGAAAAAGTAAAAGATAAATTAAGTTGAATATGAGACTTCCTTAACTTTAACCATACATTAAAATATGTTGCCTGATTCAATAAAATTCATCAATTGGACTGGTGGAGAAAAAAAAAAGAGTAAATGTTTCAATCTCATAAAAAAAATGTTTCAATCTCATCAGCTACCACGCATCATTAAAATATTTACAAAAAAAAAAACAAATTAGCAAACAAACATTTAACATTCAACTTATTAATTTATCTATCATTGAAATTGAGCTATATAGACCAAGAAATGTTAATACTCAATGTTGTAATAGTGATTACAAAACATTGTGAATTGCATGGACATTTTTCATATTTAACTAGTATTTTTGGGGTTAAAATAGGCAATTGCCGTCACTTGAGTATGAGATGGTTTGGCATTAAATTATTGAGACCCACCAAAGTCCGAAACCATAGGCCAAACGTTGGAATTATATGTGGAGGTTGTGAACTCCCAATCATTGATCTTCACCACTCGTTTGAAGGCCCTATCCCATTCCCTTAGGTTCCTTTTGATTTCTTTCGGATGGCCCATTCATTTAATTCTCCAGATGACCACAGTTCACTGGTTGTGGGTCGGGTCATTTGTAGGGTCAATTTGCCAGCTTGATTTATTTACAGATTTATCAAATTGGTTCCACCCCTAGCTCCTTCCTCGAAAATGTCACCAAAAAAAAAAAAATCAGTGGAAATTCTGTTCATCTCTTTTTTCCTTAATCCAATCCTTTTGTTAAAAATAAAAATAAAATAAAAATAAAATTTACTCTCAATAACCAATGATGTGATGCTTCTGGAGAAATGTTTTTCTGTATAATTATCAGCAATTTTAACAATAAAATATGCACTATTGGCCATGTTATATATGTTAATTTTTTTTGCATTAATATCACCAATCGCTAGGGATAGCAACGGGGCGGGTATGGGACGGGGCCTTCATACCCCGCCCCCGCCCCGCTTTAATAAACCCTCCCTCCGCCCTGCCCCGCATAGTGCCTCTCCCCGCCCCCGCCCCCGGGGTCCCCGACCCCGCCCCGCCCCGCCCCGATTATGATTTTTTTTTTTTTGGTACACAAATTGAAAAAGTAATTTTTTTAATGCATTTTTTTTCCTAATAGTGCAGTTTTTTTTAACTTACCCAATTAGTTCCCCAATAGTGCAGTTTATTTTTTTTAAATGGTAATACACATAACTATTGAGGGGTAAAAATATAAATACAAGTATATTCGGGGCGGGTTCGGATTTTTTGACCCTACCCCGACCCCGACCCGAACCTGACTCGGGTTTTGAAAACCTCCCCCATACCCGCCCCTAACCCTATTAAGCCCCCTCATACCCTACCTATTAGGGGCGGGGCGAGGCGGGGCGGGGAACCCGGAAAACCCGCCCCCATTGCCATCCCTACCTATCGCCCCACCCCAGAGGTTTGACTAGAGAATAAGAGTAAAGACTGGTGAACATAAAATATGTACATAAAGTATGCACATAAAGATCTGGACCATTAATTTCGGTGAGTCCTATGCATACAGGCACGGGTTCCACCAAAATGAATGGCCCATATCTTCATGTGCACATTTTATGTGCACATAGCATTACCCAGAGAATAATTACCCCTCACGTTTGAAGAACACCATTTTCCCCCCTGCTTTGTTAAAATTACAATCTAGCCCTCAAAATTAATGAGGAAGTTAATTCAAAGTATTTTCAAAATGTCTAAAGAGCTCATCTGCTAAGGATTCTAAAATTTGTTTGAAAATTTTTCATATTTCTATAAAATTTTGGAAATTTTCACGATTTTTTCACAAATGTAAAATCTGTTTATTTTGACTACTCCTTGAAACATATGTACATTTTTTTTTTTCAAAATTATGATTTTTTTCGTGTCTTATATATAGAGAAAATTTTCAAATTTATGTAATTTTCAATTAGAAGAGGAAGAGGAAGAGATAGGTCTTTATGCTGGAAAAACTTGTTTGAGTGCACCGCGGAAGGGAATATGCAGTTCAAAAATTTAGATCTACTTATCATTTATACTACACGCAATATATACACACATATACATATACATATATATATACGCCGAGAAGGAGAAGAAATAAGACAAAAGAAAGAGAAGGAGAGACAGAGAGAGGGAGCTGAGATAGAGAAAAGGGAAAGAGAAGGAGGAGAGAGAAAGCTTAAAGTTTCAAGCCAAACACCCCACACATATCTAGGTGAGTTCTAAATTCACTTGGTCTCACTATAGGATGTTTTTACAAGCTTTGATATGAATTAGACGTATTAAAAACGTCCTTTAAGATGTTTATATATACTGATTTACATTTCTGCTGGGGAAGACGAAGTACCAATCGATTGGACTTTTTCCAATCGATTGCCAACAGTTCAGTCCCAATCGATTTGATAGATTACCAATCGATTGCCTATATTTATAACCCAACCGATTGCCAGAGTTAGCAATCGATTGACATTGTTTTGGATCCAATCGATTACCATTTTCCTCAATCGATTGTTATAGTTTTTATCCCAATCAAATGACCCTTGTCCCAATCGAATGACCCTTGTCCCAATCGATTGGCATTAGCAGAAGATAGATTATTTCTTTGGTTTATTATATAAAGTTTTCGATGGTTCGATTCTCGATTCGAACTTTCAGTATACGATTATTGGTGGATCAGGGATAATGTGACAACAAAGATAAGTATGATTTAGAATAACAGGTTAACGTAATGTCGTTAGATGTTGTGTGGTTCATATAACACCTGCATATGTATTATTGCATTTCATTACATTGTCATGTATGATAATGTGATGTGGCGTGTCGTATGACACATGTTTGAGTGAGTTTTGACTCACGAGTCGATCTGGGTGTATGTGTTAGAGAACCCTCTGAGACGATGTGAATGAGTGTTTTGTGGTTGTGACGTCTCTCCGAGTATGAGACGGTCATTGTGGAATACTTTAAATGTTTATCTGAAATTAAATGTTTACCTGTATATTTTCACTATCTGTATTATTTTCTAGCTTAGAATATATATCTGTTGTTAGATTTAGTATCCTGGTGAGTACGAATTAACACGTTATTAATTTAGTAGGCTAATTAGCAACTTAAGAAAAGTCATATAAGAATTGGTGTTTTGGCAACCAAATGGAATTTAGTCGAAAACTTTTATAATTTGGAGGTTTCACTCGTAAATCTATGGATTAGCTGTGTAGGAAGCTAATTAGGAGTTTTGAAAACTCGTGGCGAGGTAAACACAATTTTAGAAAATATTGCATATATATAGAAAGTGGTGACTTTCATATTTTTACAACTTTCAAACCTAAAACTCAAGAGGGGGTCAAAAAGGTGATTTAGTTTCTTAGAGCTTCTCGACGCTAAACGGCGCCCGTTCATCCGCTGGTTTTTCACCAAATTTCATGTTCGAACTCCTCGAGGTAAAACCGTCGTTTTGATTGTTAGGAAACTGCGTTCCCAGAATCCGTTGACAGTGCGTATAAGTTGGTACTGCAAAAAATTCATAAAATCTATAATAACCCTACAAGGGCGGAACTAGGGTTACCTTAAACTGCAAAACGGATTGTTGTAGTAGACGAATCGAGAACACGGGCTCGATAACAGCTCACGATCTTCTACCGTATTCCTCCGCTGCCAAAACATCGAACTGAGTGTGGGCTCTTTCGAAATCCTTTTTGTTTTCTGCTCTCCCTCTTTTACGCTCTCTTTTCTATTCCGAGTTATAATACTCTTGATGGAAAAACGCTAACTGATGAGAGGGCCAAAGCAACATATATATAGGCTACGATAGGGACCATAAGAAGTCAATAAGGAATAGACTTCCTTATGGAATTAGGAAACCCTAATTCGAACTGAATCAGATTCCTATTTCCATAAATTATAATTCATACCACTAAAGAATTATAATTGCACTCCTACCCTTATCTCAAAAATATATTTCGAGCTCCATGTTATTAAATGCTTATTATCTCCCCATGTTAAGATTACAGATATCCATTAATTAACTATAATTACTGACAATCATATTTAATTAATTTCTTAAAATTCCTTGAGATCCTCTGCTTAACTTATCTGATATGTCGGATACAAAATCCACCTGCAGGGTTTGACATAATCAAAACTTATAAGCTTTCTCAAGGGGATATCATCAATCCCAAAAATTGAGACATGGATTCCATCAATAATTAATATCCACCACACAATTAATATTGCCACCCAATCCAATGAGATATTGACCCATTTAAGGATCTCACCCTTTTAGGGATCAAAGTGTAAATATCAAATGTACGTGTCTATAAATTAACTTAGGATTTAGAGCATAAGCACTCATAATAGCCATGAGGTATTAATTATCTTATAAGTCAGTATAAAGATAATTACCCCAAGTCAGTCCCGTTTAATACACAAAGTGTACCAGCATAGTGAGTTGAAACTATACCGTTTTCCGTAGTCAAGACAAACCTACTACAACACCATGCTGCAGTCCTACCGATGGTGTGTCCAATCCCATCTAAGACTGTAAACCAAAATCTTACATTCTATAATATCTGATGGCCTGATCTTCCGTGTGTAAGCCGAACTCTACACACCAAACCACCTACTATATAGAATAAGAGACACACATGCATAATATTAAATAAATAATATAATACAAACATTGCCCACACAGATTCTAAAAAAAATGGATTAACTGAATTTATTAAATGAATAATAAATCAACTACATAATGCATGGCTTTTAGTATATATCCCTAACATTGATACCTATTAGGCCTTGTTTGACCAAGTTTTTCGAAAAGTCTTTTTCTAGAATTTTTCATAAAAGTTGATAATTGGACTTTTGATCCATAGGAATTGTACTAGAAGGTTTTTTGCACGTTCTTTGTGCACGGGTTTTCCTTGGATCGTAGTTTAAGAGCATTATTCGGAGGTGAGTGATTCAATTATTTTATTGGAATAATTTCTTGACATGTATTCATGTTTGATATAAAAATCATGTATTAGTTTAGAGATATATATTGTGTAGTTCATATTGGGCAATTATATTGATAAGTAGGCCCAATTGCACGGTGAAATGTTTTGATTACCGAGAGCATGGTGATATGTACGTATTTGAGCATGTTGAGTTGCTTATTTGGGTCAGAAGGAGCACATGGTCACTAAGCCATTTTATGGAGCCGATATAGGCATTATGGTCGCACGATTGAAGAAAAGAATCATGTGTCTTACCCTTTCGCATGGACTTATTGGCGATGAGTCGCGGATTGGGAGTATGGAATGTGCACATATGTCTCCGGCGACTAGTATGAAATGTAGAGATGTGAATGCGAGCATGTTTATCATTCATGTGCATATGTTGTTTTATTCACTAAGCTTAGCTTAAACAAATTGATTATGTGTGGTTATTCAAATAACCATTTCAGGTGTTAATGCGGGCGAGGAATCGGGGAAGTGATCACGAGATGTCGGGAGTTCACTTAGAAGACGACTTGTCATGTTTATCACGTAGTTTTGTAATCGAATTGTCTATTTCATCTGTTTTGTTAAGGAACTTGTAATAGAAATGGATAGTAGTCTTGTGTATGTTTTATTCTGTTTCCAAACTTTGTAAGGAATAATTTTTTAGTAAACTAGAACTACGCTTTGTTTTAACTTTGAAATCATGGTTTGGGTTGGTTAAGTTATTATAAATCTGAACCTAGAGTTTACGTTTTGAAATGTTTTACTTGTCGACTTCATATCTTGTTTTAATGTTGAGATCATTTGCGCTCGCATGGGTCGCTTGACCTTAGGCAATATCCTAGTGCAAGAAGGATTGTTGTCAGAGGGTCCGACCAGTCGAAGGGGACAGCTTGACCGGTCGAAGTGCCCTCTGCTATGAAGGATTATTGCCGAGGGGTCATTCGACCGGTCGAACGGGGCAACTTGACCGGTCGAAATGACCCCTGTATGAAAACTTTTTATACCCCTTTTCGCACTTATTTAAATGTTTTGATTGGTTCTTAGGGCACCTTTGGGACCCCTTTGAACATAAATTCATCTGTTTCAAAATATAATTACGTTTTAAAATTTATACGGATTTTACCAACTTCGGTTGTGTTGTTTTAAAAGAGTGACTACTCATTGCTATCTTTAAAGTTTTGTTTCCGTTGCTATGACTTTTAAATGAGTAGGAAGAGCCTCGATGGCGTGCCATGGGTTCCGGTTCCGCTATTGTGGGATCGGGCTGTGATAGTTCATGTATGAATTCGATATCCGTTCATTTTAATCAGAGTAATCAGGCCACAATGGGATGTCATGTATCAATCTTATTACAAAACATAGATAGGTCCTGATAAGTTTTCTGGGAATTTGTACGTGGGTGGACGCTTGGTCATGTTATGCCCTTAACAAGCGGTGGACGATGAGATGTCCTTAACGAGTAGTGGGCGGGACCAAGCAGTTCTAAGATATCTAGGTGATCTATGTTATATCCTTAACGAGCAATGGACGGGTTATGTCCTCAACGAGCAGTGGATGGGAGATCATTGGTAAATGACGCTAAGTCATGGCAATAGAATGATATGTCGTTGTTCGAAGCATTGTATTCATGACCTGCGGTGGACTGAGAATATGTACTATATGTTCTCAACCGTGATAGACAGAGCATTGGTGTATCCAAGAATATTACAACCAGATCTGTGTTTTATGAGTCAGTATATATAGGTTTTTGCATAATAAGACTTGGATTCGGATAACAAGGGGTTGAATAAAGAAAAGATATTACTTAGTAGAACTATATCTTATGACTTTCATAACTTGTTATTTTGTTATATAAGTGGTGCCTTATTAGTTTCTATTCACTCAGCTCTTAGTAAGCTGACTGTCGTTATTGCCTAGACATTCCCCGTTCAGACTACCTATCCCTATTAATGCAGGCGATGGAGCTGGTGATGATAGCTTCTACCCGGAGGAGGAGTATGCCGAGGGTATCCTTACCGAGGATGGTTATGCCGGGGGAGACTATTACGCTGGCGATGACATTTACGCTAGCTGAAGAACTAGATAGTTATTAGTTTTATATTACTGTTGAACTTTATTAGTTTAATGAGTACTTGGCCATATGTTACTTTTTCAGACCTGTTATGTTCATGTGGACGACTCTGATGTTATTGTAATAGTTAGGACTTTTGTAATGTATTTATTTTGATGTTATTACTGTTCTTGTTTTAGTTGACTAGTACTATGTGGTTTGGACAATTAGTGACATCCACCCGTCATTCCCAATGGACTAGGGGTGTAAGCGGTCAGTTTTGGTCCCTTTTTTTTTTTTTTTTTTTTTTTTTTTTCGATTTTTTGTGTTTTTCAAAACCGACCAATAGGTTCGGTTTTGGTCGGTTTTGTGGTGGTTTTAGCTTGTACATACAATTTATAAACTGACAAATCGGTTTTTTGGCCGATCGGTTTCTGTCAGTTTTCGATTTTTCAATTTTTTTTATCACCCCTACTGTGGACCCAAAAAGGAAATTCATTTTTCTCTATTTTTGGTGCTCCAGAGCGTGACATATCAGTCCCTACTAGTCAGTTAGTGGTACCCTTTTTTCCTTATTTGCATCCAAACATTCCTTTGAGTGAAAGAGTGGGATCCTAAGGTTCTTAATTGCTAGCTCAAATTAATTATTAATTACATCTAGTTAATCTCTTAACCAAGGAATAATATTTAATCAATTATCATTAATTCTACTATATAATAATAACTGCACTCCAGTGCATAAAAATAAAACCACGCTTCTATTAGCGATTCCTACACTTGTATAATCTGACAATGATGTCCCTCTACCTTTTAAGTATTCGTATTTATCATTGGGGTGTATAAATAACAGTATTGTCTACCCAGTAGATAAATACATATTCTTTTCCTCGAGTCTCAGTCACCACTCATAAATTACCAAACATGTTCACAACAACTTGTTGACACGGGTGCGCAACTCTCAACAATCAACCAATGACATTCTCAAGGGAATACTTACTCTGTTATAGAAAGCCTATTCGTTACAAGAGGTTAGATTCCATCTTGGCAATATATATTTCCAATACAGTAGGCTTGATCACACAAGATACTTAGGTGTTGATCTTGAAGCCCTCACTGATTGGTAACTCAAAGCAACCAATCATATAGCTTGCGTCCATTGCTGTCTCAAAATTAAGGACATGTATTCTATACAAGTTTGAGTTCCTAGCTATTACCTGTGACAGATTTTCTTGTCAATAGATTTAACTCACAGTCTGTCAATGCAACTCATGCATTAGCGTATTAACCAAGAGTCAAGTACTCTTGTGAATGAGATGTATCAATCTATCATATAAAAATTAATCATGCTACAGTGTATATCTGATAAGTTATCTGGTCTTATCATCCACTGTGACTTATTTGAAACAACAAGGAACCGTAATTCATATCTCCTATGTGTAATCACATACACATATGAAACACGCACAATGATATTTAAGGATAACTGTAATAACCTGCATTTTCATTTAATTATATGTATTTGCCTTTGACATATTTAAATTTAATTTGAATTTTCATGATTAATCTGTGTTCGTAGGATTATTTTAAATTTGCAACTCTCATGTTGAAATTGATTTCTTGTTTTATTTCATAATTAAAATTCTTTTGAGTTTGAATTGCAATTTTATAAAATTTAGTAATACCTGTACTGAATTTCAAATCTGTATTTCAAAACGGTGGGAATATCTTCTTTTAACTCAAACTACATTTTTATAAAACCGGAAGATCATTTCTTACGTTAAAATGAAATTTCTGTATTTTTGTGACGAACACCGCGCCATAAAAATACCAGTTTATGTATAAAATTGTCTGCACTGTATGGAACTTCCCCAGATTTTGGGAATGGATGTAAAGCATGATAAGACTATGGCTTTACATCAAATTAATACTTGCAATCATTTGATAATGCCTAGTTTAGATATGCCCTATTTGAATGTGTAAACTTAGTGCCATAAGTTGTTTTCCCAAACAACATAAGTGATTCCTAAGCAATTGGCTTGTGACTTGTTTGGTGATGTTTTCTTGTGTGTATGTTTGTTGAGACTTAATCTACTTTACCCAAACACCTTATAGTTGCCCCCTAGTACTCTACATGACCTTTCAACCAATTTGGGAGACATTTGCAGTTTAGAATATGTGTATATGTGTATACGTATGTACACATGTGCTGTGCATAATTGATATTTATGATATTAACAAATTTAAATATTTTGTTGAGTATAAGTGAAAGAACTTGGGGACCAAGTTCAAGAATCCTTTATAAACATATACACTCTCCATTACTCTCAGTTTCCTGCACATTACTTTCACAGAGAGAAAAGAGAGAGTTGAGAGTTCATCCTACTGAAAAATTTTAGAGAGAGAAGAAGCTTCAATCCTCCATAGCCAAAGCTTGGATTAGATTCTTATTTTGCTTATCTTTCTCAACACACACTACTCTTTTATCTCTGTGAGTATTCTAAAATCACTCCAAATGTAATTCATGTTTGATTTCTGTGTATACAATTGTAATTGTAAAGTCACCATGATCAATTTTCTTCAAGAACTCCATAGCTCAAAAGCTTGGATTTTTCCAAAGTTAATCAAAATTCGTTTTTAGAATGAAATATGAAAGATTATAGTATGGAGAGTATACAGTTTTAATATTAGCACTTAATTCGTTCGTATGGCAACGTATGATGAAAATGAAGTTTTCGATTTTTCGTAAAATCCGAGAGTTACGGATCGAATCACGTAAAATTAATCATAGATTCTTAATCCTCATTGAAAAACGAAGAGATTCATGTATAATAAAGCTTTATTTCGTTCAGTTTTCAAAATGGGTATGTAAAACTGAAACAGGGGAATTCTGACGAAGAAGACGAAGCCATTGTGTGAACTCGCGCGCGCGATCGCGCGAGCGGACCACGCGAGCAACCCCTCGCGCGAGCGACCTGCGCGCGTGAGGTGGCTGGTTCCAGGCAGACAGAAAAGTTTTTTTTAAAAAGAAAACAAAAATTAGGCAGATCGCGCGAGCGACCCGCGCACCCGATCTCCCTATATTCTGATAGATGGAAAAGTTTTATTAAAGAAAAGGAAAATTGGGCATATCGCGCGAGCAACCCCTCGCGCGAGCGGCCTGCGCGTGCGACTTCTGGCAGTTTCTAGTTTTTGCTTGTCTTGTGTTAAGGAACTGTTTGGGTGATATTTTATGAACTGTTAAAGCTCCGTTTGGAAAATTTACTAAAACAGAATCCTATTTGGGTATGTTTGGACGATTAACACGTTGTATTTTGACTTATCAATCCCCGTACGCACGTTGTTTCTATATTTCAGTGATTCTCTTTATGTTTAAAGTTTCATGACATACATGTGGAGTCAGTTGTACATGCATGGTGAGTGTGAATGTTGGTTAGTATGGAAAAGAGTAATGGTCAATGTGGCATAGTGAGTGCGGTTGAGATTGTGTTGTGGACACTCCCTGGTAAGTGAGTACCAAAGTGTGTTGTGATTGAGATTGCGGCGAGGGTGTCTTTGAAATGCGATGGTGGCAAAACTGGACACTCCCTGACGACCATGGTAGCGTCAAAGTGTGTGAAGCCGAACTTGGACATTCCCTGGCACCCATGATAGTGCTAAAGTGTGGCCTACGGACACTCCCTGATACCCGAGTCTGGATATTGCGTGAGGGTTCCTCTGGTATTTGCATGGCGGATTAGGTATTAAAGTGTGAGGCATTGGACACTCCCTGGTACCCCGGACTAAAGTGTGAGACAAACTGGACATTCCCTGGCACCCCTGTGCTAAAGTGTGGCTATCGGAGTATTTCAAAGATACTGGTATGAGATAGTGGATTGTTGGGTTTTGTCGAGAGAAAAGAGTCGGTAAGATGAGACTGTGCATTGTTCTCATACACGGTCACATATATGAATTATATCTGTCATATGATATTGTGGTTGCTTTTCTAAAATGAACTCCTTGCTTTAATATAAACTTGTTGAATTAAAAGGTATTTGGAAAATGGTAAATGAGTATGTGTTACTGTCACGCCCCGACGTAGCAAAATAAGGAAATATTTTCATTTCCGTTTTGGACCCGTAGGTCATGACAGTTGATGGATCGCTTGTCCTGTACTTAGCTTAACATGTACCAGAAAACAGAGTATATAAAGCAACAGGGAAAATTATATTAAACATATAACAACTTCAAATATTACATAGGCTTAAGTTTAAATATCCTTAAGGCACAGACCGCCGTAATCAAATAAAAACATTATCCGTATTCCTTATTACATTTTTATTTAATTAGAAAGTAACGCTGCAGGCTCCTCTAGTTGGCATAATCATATTGCCCTGCATAACCATTTCCTGAACATTTTGGATGTCCAGGACAAAATAAAGTCATCAGCTAATGAAAGCCGTATGAGTATAACGAACACACAAGCAATGTATATAAAAGTACATTAACAGTTATTATAAATGTTTGGTACCTTAGAGTACGATTAATCCATTATTCAGTCATTGCATAATAATAATTAGTAACAGTTGAGTAATGAATATTTAAGACCATGCATGAACAATAAAACCATCTCATCTCACTGACTCTTTTATCTTGATCACAATCTCTTGAATCATTCGGTTCACCTAGAACCATCCGGCACAATGCCGTTAGTTTAGAAGGTCTGTCGATATGTCAGCCGTATTTAAGGTTGTCTCGACATACCTAGACATTCAAGGTTATAATAACCTGTGGAATCCTTTAATTAATCTACCGTATCTGAAGCGGCCTGGAATAATTTAAAGTTACCACCAGACTGACCTACCGTATCAAAAGCGGCCTGGGCTCAGCCCTCTTAATTAATCTACCGTATCTGCAGCGGCCTGGAATAATTAAGGCTATCACAAGACTCTGATTGACCTACCGTATCAAAAGCGGCCTGGGTTCAATGCTTCTTAATTAACCTACCGTATCTCAAGCGGCCTGGGATAATTAAGGTTACTCGTCCCGAGACATTCTCACAACATATATGCTGACCAACGACCCCCTTTCCATACATGCCATCTCGACTTATGCAAATGAGTAATTTATTCTCTTCTTGTTTATATAGAGGTATCAGATCGGGTGTACGACTTGTTCTTTCTTTAGATATTTTCTTATAAAGGTATCAAGGTGATGTGACTTAAATCTTTCTTTTCACATTTGCTTTGTAGACGGTATCAGATCGGTTTCTCCTTATCATTATTTATCGATTAAATCAACTTATCTAATTCTCGCTTTAAAAAAAATCTATTTTCCTTTTCTTTATTAACAAGGTACAATGTACTTAGAATCATTGAATTAACATCCACGATCCAAACTATCAAGTCACATATGAGACAATAGGAAATTTCATCAAAGAATGCTTTAATACGTTTTTTCAGCTACCAGTACACAAGTGGGTCCACTTTGAAGCGATGTCCTCAAAAATGAGTTATAATTTTTATGGATGAATTACATATCAAATGAAAGGTCTCTGAGTCTAGTTTCCAACGCTTCGAACAGTGCGCATTTTTGAGTTTTCTAGAGGGAGTTATGGCCGTTTTAGTAAAAGTCGTCAGTGCTGAAACATGTCAATCGATTGACAAAAGTGTCAATCGATTGGATGACATGTCAATCGATTGGATGACATGTCAATCGATTGAATATGTTTCCAATCGATTGGTATCAGCAGTTTCTCCCCTGTTACGAGTTTGAAGTCTGTTTTTGACCCATTTCTCAATTCTGCTTCAACCAAGACATGTAATATATGAATTTCTTCATTTTTCCGCAATGATTATGAATACGCAGTCGGTTTTAACTAATTTCAATCGTAGCTCTCGGATTTCACGTAAAACCGAGAGGTGACAAAACTTTAAATCAACGGTACGTTGCGATACGGATGAATTAAGCCGTAGTATTCGAACCGCAGCTTATTGGGACTAAGATCTTTCATTTCCAATTTACAGAATTGAATTTCGTTGAGTTTTACGGTACCGCTAATTTTGGACCTCCATGGCTATATATACATATATAGGCGTATATACTTACTTTCGATACCCCCGGCTTGTTCGTAATGACAAATACTACATTATGAGTGGGTTCGAGAGACTCACAGTGTGCTAGATTGAGCTGTGTGACTTGCCGAAGAAAGACGGAAATTCCGAAATATAAGCTTAGAGCTCCAACAATGGCTATGGAGCTTACTGTGATGTTCTGACTTCTGTATTTCCTTCTTTCGTCTAATTTTCAGAATGTATAAGTGACTGAATGCTTGTAATTTGAGAGAGGAAGAGAGTAATGGAAAATGGGTGTGTATGAATGTATATATATCCGAGAGAGAGTGTGTGTGTGAAATGCTTATGCTTGCAATTGTGTGTGTGTGTAGTATGTATGTGTGTTTATGTAGGGAGAGCTCAATCAATGAGCTCTGCAAGTTGCAAAACATATGAGTGAATATAGATAACACTGTTATATGAGTTTGATTGATGCAGTCAATCAGCTCATAACAATAATTCAGTTGGTTCGTTTAATCAGTTTGGTTCAGTTAGTCCAGTTAGGTTGGTCCGTGTAGTCTAGGAAAATACCCCAAATAAATATTAGGGACCAAAAATGTAAACAACGTCATTAATATTTTATTACTAGTTTCAATCACAATTTATAGGGTAACTTAGGGGCGCAGTCTTAAGCAAAATTAGTTCAAATGAAATTACTAACGGGTCACAAAATTAAAGTCATGTGATTATAGTAAATCAACATAAGTATTTTTCATTTATGGAATTAATACTATAATTAAAAATAATACATAACAGCAAAGTAAAATGGCATTGTATTAATAACTAATAACATGAGTACTATTTAATAATTAGAAAAATACCCCAACTAAAAATTGACAATTAGTAAATAAATAAAAACTAACATCTCTTATTTATTATTAGGGCGCGAAAATACAGGTTGCTACATCACTCCCCCCTTAATGGAGATTTCGTCCCGAAATCTAAGTTGGCTAGTCTTGAAACAACTCCGGGTATTTAGTTCTCATTTCTGATTCCAATTCCCAAGATGCTTCATTTTCATCGTGATACTTCCACTGAACTTTCACTAGAGGAATATCTTTGTTCCGCAGCTTCTTCATACTGTGATCCAGAATACGTACAGGTCTCTCTCTGTAGGTGACATTCTCGTGAATCTCTATGTCGTTGAAATCAATAGCTTGTGAAGGGTCTCCCTTGTATTCCCTCAACATACTGATATGAAAGACATTATGTACCCCAGACATCTTGGGCGGCAATGCTAGTCGATAGGCTACTTTCCCCACACGTTCCAATATCTCAAATGGTCCAATGAAACGAGGTGACAACTTACCCCTTTTCTGACCAAATCGAACTACTCCACGAATTGGTGAAACTTTCAAAAGTACGTGATCTCCGACTGCGAACTCCTTATCCTTTCTATGCTTATCGGCGTAGCTCTTCTGTCTACTCTGTGCAGCACGCATCATCTCCTTCACAACTGCTATCTTCTCATTGGTTTCTCTAACCAAGTCTGGCCCTAACAATTCTTTATCTCCAATCTCTGCCCAACAAAGCGGGGATCGACACGGTCGTCCATATAATGCTTCGAATGGAGCCATTCCTATGCTTGAATGGTAACTGTTGTTGTAAGCAAATTCGATTAATGGAAGATGTGTTTCCCAGGTACTTTCAAAGTCAATAACACATGCCCTGAGCATATCCTCCATAACTTGATTGGTGCGTTCAGTCTGTCCATCGGTCTGTGGATGAAAAGCAGTACTTAAACTTAATGAGGTTCCCAAAGCTTCTTGAAGACTTTCCCAGAATCCTGAAGTAAACCGTGAATCGCGATCTGATACGATAGATACTGGTACTCCGTGTAGTCATACAACTTGTTGAAGATACATTCTACTCATCTTCTCCACTGGATAAGTCATGCTATAAGCGATGAAATGCGCGGACTTCGTCAAACGATCCACAATCACCCAAATAGCATCGTGGTGTTGTTGTGTCCGGGGCAATCCAACTACAAAATCCATTGTGATGTGTTCCCACTTCCAACCTGGAACAGGTAGGGGTTGTAAAAGTCCTAAGGGTCTTTGATGTTCGGCTTTCACTTGTTGACAAGTCAAACACTTAGACACAAACTCGGCTACATCCCTTTTCATTCCTTCCCACCAGAAATTTTTCTTCAGATCCTTATACATTTTAGTTCCTCCTGGATGAACTGTCAATCTAGACCTGTGTGCTTCTTCGAGAATATCCTTCCTTAGTCCATCCGTGTTGGTCACACATAATCTACCTCTGCACCGGAGTGCCCTATCGGTCCCAATTTTCCATTCCTCTAGGCCCTTTGCCGACATTTTCTGAAACCATAGTTGAAGATCGGCGTCTTTCTGTTGAGCTTCCAAAATACGATTTATAAGTGTCGGTTGCACTACAAGACATCCAAAGTGTTGTCCTTCACCCTCTGTAGAAACCTGAACATCGAATTCAGCTATAGTTTCCAAGGCTTTCCATTCTCTAACCATAAGAGATGCAACTATACCTCGAGGTTTCCGACTTAAGGCGTCTGCGACTAAGTTAGCTTTACCAGGGTGGTATTCTAATGTGAAGTCATACTCTTTAATCAATTCCATCCATCGACGTTGTCTCATGTTCAGCTCCTTCTGAGTAAACAAATACTTCAGACTCTTGTGATCGGAGAACAAATCAAACTTCTCTCCATATAGATAGTGTCTCCAGATCTTGAGAGCAAATACTACTGCTGCCAATTCTAGATCGTGAGTTGGGTAGTTTAATTCATTCGGCTTCAACTGCCTTGAACCATAAGCAATAACCTTTCCGTCTTGCATAAGTACACATCCCAATCCCTGATACGATGCATCACTAAAAATAGAGAACTTCTCGCCATCTCTTGGTATTGCTAATACTGGTGCTGTGGTGAGTCTTGCTTTCAATTCTTGAAAAGCCTGTTCACGCTTATCATTCCATTCGAACTTCACATCCTTCTTAGTCAAACCAGTTAGAGGAGCTGTTATCTTTGAAAATCCTTCTACGAATCTCCGATAATAACCCGCGAGTCCAAGAAAGCTTCTGACTTCCGTAGGATTGGTTGGTCGAGTCCAATTTGAAACAACATCAGTCTTTGATGAATCTACGGCGATTCCTTGTTGTGAGACCACATGCCCTAGAAATTTAACTCTTGTAGCCAAAACTCATACTTATTGAACTTCGCATATAAGTGATGACTCTGAAGTGTCTGCATTGCGATTCGCAAGTGTTGCTCATGTTCCTCCTTGGTCTTTGAATAGATCAAGATATCATCAATGAAGACAATGATGAATTGATCTAAGTAAGGCCTGAACACTCTGTTCATCAGATCCATGAACACAGTCGGGGCATTAGTTAATCCAAATGACATTACCAAAAACTCATAGTGATCGTACCTTGTTCTGAAAGCTGTCTTTGGTACATCCTTGGGTCGTACGAGTAACTGATGGTATCCTGATCGTAGATCTATCTTGGAAAAGATCGTAGCACCTTGTAATTGATCAAACAGATCATCGATTCGGGGTAGAGGATACTTGTTCTTGATGGTGACTTTGTTTAACTCCCTGTAGTCAATGCACAATCGAAGCGATTCGTCCTTCTTCTTTACAAATAACACCGGTGCTCCCCAGGGTGATGTACTTGGACGTTTAAATCCCAGATCTTCAAGTTCTTGAACTTGTTTCTTTAGTTCCAACATTTCTGTAGGGGCCATTCTGTAAGGTGCTTTGGATATTGGGATAGTGCCAGGCACTAGATCAATGCAGAAATCAATCTCTCTCTTAGGTGGCAACCCAGAGATATCCTGAAACACATTCTCAAAGTCTCTGACTATGGGTATCGATGAGATAACCACTTCTGCACTGACAGCCTTGATGTTAGCTAAACAGCTGGTGTGAAACGTATCACTCATAGGGTTACACTGTAATTCAAAAGGTTGACCTCCAGGTACCGAAAAAGAAATACTCTTCTTAACACAGTCCAACTTAGCATAATACTTAGTGAGCCAGTCGATTCCTAATATCACATCAAATTCCTTCATTGATAGGACAACCAAATTAGCTGGAAGATTCCGATTCTCTAGGCGTACAGGGCAATTCTTGCATACGTGTTTTAGTGTGACAGTAGCCCCTAACGGTGAGACAACATTCAATGCTACGTCTAACCTCTGAGGTAATACACGTACATTTGGAAGAATTTTGGCAGCAATAAAAGAGTGTGTGGCACCCGTGTCAAATAAGACTTTCACACGATGATTATAAAGTGTTAAAGTACCTTCCATGACTTGCTGCTCTGGCTGTTCTTCATATTGGGTTCCTCCATACCCAGCTTCATCATAACCACCTTCTTCATATCCTGCGGCATCAGGAATGATTGCATTCAGTTGGGCTTGTCCCTGCTGACCATAGCTTCCTCCTTTGGGGGCACGACAACGTTGACTGATGTGTCCAGTCTTGCCACAATTATAGCACACCACCTCTTGACGACCATTACGCCTTGGTGCCTTACAGTCTCGAGACATGTGACCGGGTATACCACAATTAAAACAATTATTGGTACTCCCTCCTGCACCTGATTGTGGCTGAGTCTGATAGGGAGCTGGATGAGGTTTTCGATTTCCATCAAAAGTCCTCTTCTGACCTTGATTTCGATATGGTTGTATGTTCCCAAAATTACCCTTCTGCGGTGGGCAAAAGTCGAATTGCTTACGGTTTGATCGCATGTCCTCTTCCAGTTCGGTGGCCAGTCCCACAAGAGATTCGAATGTCTTGTCCAAGTGCCCGATAGTCATACGACGAATAGGCGGTGCCAACCCTTGATTATACTTTCGGATTCTCTTCTCCTCCGTATCCACCATGTGTGGAGCAAATCGTGATAGCCTTTCGAACTGAGTGGTGTACTCTTGCACAGACTTGTTCCCTTGGACTAGGTCCATGAATTCCCTTTCGCGCTTGTGCCTCTCGGTTGCCTGGAAATACTTCTCCAAGAATTTTTTCCTGAAAGTAGTCCATGTCATGGCTTTGACAGCACTTTCTCCCATGGTGGCTTTGACAGCTTCCCACCAGTCTGCAGCAGCATATGTCAATTGGAATGTTGCCAGTCTCTTCTTCTCCTGATCAGTACAATCCATAGTTTCAAAGATATGATCCATCTGTCTCAGCCATTGTTCGGCTTTCCATGGTTCAGCAGTGCCAGCAAATTGCTCTGGTCGCAAGGCACGGAACCTCTCCAACCGTTTATCCCCCGTTTGACGGACCGGGACTTCATTCCTCTGATTGTTTCCATTCCTAATGTTGGCGGCATTTAGGTCTCCAATCCGTTCGATTCTCCGAACAAATGCCTCAAACATGCCGGTCGGATCGACCGCTGGTGGTGCTCCTTCAATTGCATTGCGGTGTCTGGGACTCCTTCTTGCCATAGTTACAACTTAAATCCTGTTAGTACAATAAGGTTAGCAATTAAGCAATTATGAGAAGGAATACAATTATCAATACGAGGTTTTGAAAAATATTCTATATATATCTTTTGTAAGCAGTTACACATATCATGTCAAGTTAATGCTTCGATCTAGCCAAAAGATGAGATTTTTGGGACTAACAGTCCGATGTACAAAATGTGGGAGTCATTGCCCCGTATGCATTCTAATGCTAACTTATAATATCCGATAAGACAAAAAGTGGGACTACTTAGTCCAATATTTACAACATGCTTGTAAGCATAAAACTAAACATTCTTATTGGGGACCACGGGGCCTGCGGCGCCAAACTCCGAAACGGTGCCTCGGGTGGTCAGTACTACTCTCAGCATCAGACACTGGAGGTGGAGCACCATCCATGTCCATGGGGTCTACGGGTAGTGCTGGGGGTGGCTCAGGTGCCTCAACGTCATGAAGCTCGAGCTCAAATCCGTCTAGGACTACCTCGACTCCTCCCAGCTCCATAGGGGCAGTCATAGCAGCCTCAGGTACAGCTGCCACTGGAGCTACAACTGGTAGTGGAGCAACTTGAAGTGATAGGTGCAACTGTACCATCTCCATCTCTACAGGTAGGTAGAGGTCAGGGGTAAGAATCCTTCTAATCCTCTCCTCTGCTATCAGCCTATCGGTCTGGGCCTGATAGAAGGCCTCTAACTGAACTCGGTGGAGGTCCACCATCCCCTCGGTGTGAATGGCTCTCCAAATACTGTTTTCCACGCTAACATTAGCCTGGAACTGAATCAGGGTAAGATAGATCTCTAAGTCGTGCGACGCTATCCCGTCTGGGCCAATCACATGTCCGCCAAAATCATCGGGTACGAGATATGGGTCCATGCTGATAATTTGACAAAAGCAAACTATCTTATATCAGGGCTAATCTTAATACATCTGGATGTCGGATCCTAAGTACGGAGGACACTCGACTATGCCTATCCTTTTGCTATCACAACCTGTGTCTAGGCTTAAGCCTAATTATACAACCAAGGCTCTGATACCAAAAATCCTGTCACGCCCCGGCGTAGCAAAATAAGGAAAAATTTTCATTTCCGTTTTGGACCCGTAGGTCATGACAGTTGATGGATCGCTTGTCCTGTACTTAGCTTAACATGTACCAGAAAACAGAGTATATAAAGCAACAGGAAAGATTATATTAAACATATAACAACTTCAAATATTACATAGGCTTAAGTTTAAATATCCTTAAGGCACAGACCGCCTTAATCAAATAAAAACATTATCCGTATCCCTTATTACATTTTTATTTAATTAGAAAGTAACGCTGCAGGCTCCTCTAGCTGGCATAATCATATTGCCCTGCATAACCATTTCCTGAACATTTTGGATGTCCAGGACAAAATAAAGTCATCAACTAATGAAAGCCGTATGAGTATAACGAACACACAAGCAATGTATATAAAAGTACATTAACAGTTATTATAAATGTTTGGTACCTTAGAGTACGATTAATCCATTATTCAGTCATTGCATAATAATAATTAGTAACAGTTGAGTAATGAATATTTAAGACCATGCATGAACAATAAAACCATCTCATCTCACTGACTCTTTTATCTTGATCATAATCTCTTGAATCATTCGGTTCACCTAGAACCATCCGGCACAATGCCGTTAGTTTAGAAGGTCTGTCGATATGTCAGCCGTATTTAAGTTGGTCTCGACATACCTAGACATTCAAGGTTATAATAACCTGTGGAATCCTTTAATTAATCTACCGTATCTGAAGCGGCCTGGAATAATTTAAAGTTACCACCAGACTGACCTACAGTATCAAAAGCGGCCTGGGCTTAGCCCTCTTAATTAATCTACCGTATCTGCAGCGGCCTGGAATAATTAAGGCTATCACAAGACTCTGATTGACCTACCGTATCAAAAGCGGCCTGGGTTCAATGCTTCTTAATTAACCTACCGTATCTCAAGCGGCCTGGGATAATTAAGGTTACTCGTCCCGAGACATTCTCACAACATATATGCTGACCAACGACCCCCTTTCCATACATGCCATCTCGACTTATGCAAATGAGTAATTTATTCTCTTCTTGTTTATATAGAGGTATCAGATCGGGTGTACGACTTGTTCTTTCTTTAGATATTTTCTTATAAATGTATCAAGGTGATGTGACTTAAATCTTTCTTTTCACATTTGCTTTGTAGACGGTATCAGATCGGTTTCTCCTTATCATTATTTATCGATTAAATCAACTTATCTAATTCTCGCTTTAAAAAAAATCTATTTTCCTTTTCTTTATTAACAAGGTACAATGTACTTAGAATCATTGAATTAACATCCACGATCCAAACTATCAAGTCACATATGAGACAATAGGAAATTTCATCAAAGAATGCTTTAATACGCTTTTTCAGCTACCAGTACACAAGTGGGTCCACTTTGAAGCGATGTCCTAAAATATGAGTTATAATTTTTATGGATGAATTACATATCAAATGAAAGGTCTCTGAGTCTAGTTTCCAACGCTTCGAACAGTGCGCATTTTTGAGTTTTCTAGAGGGAGTTATGGCCGTTTTAGTAAAAGTCGTCAGTGCTGAAACATGTCAATCGATTGACAAAAGTGTCAATCGATTGGATGACATGTCAATCGATTGGATGACATGTCAATCGATTGAATATGTTTCCAATCGATTGGTATCAGCAGTTTCTCCCCTGTTACGAGTTTGAAGTCTGTTTTTGACCCATTTCTCAATTCTGCTTCAACCAAGACATGTAATATATGAATTTCTTCGTTTTTCTGCAATGATTATGAATACGCAGTCGGTTTTAACTAATTTCAATCGTAGCTCTCGGATTTCACGTAAAACCGAGAGGTGACAAAACTTTAAATCAACGGTACGTCGCGATACGGATGAATTAAGCCGTAGTATTCGAACCGCAGCTTATTGGGACTAAGATCTTTCATTTCCAATTTACAGAATTGAATTTCGTTGAGTTTTACGGTACCGCTAATTTTGGACCTCCATGGCTATATATACATATATAGGCGTATATACTTACTTTCGATACCCCCGGCTTGTTCGTAATGACAAATACTACATTATGAGTGGGTTCGAGAGACTCACAGTGTGCTAGATTGAGCTGTGTGACTTGCCGAAGAAAGACGAAAATTCCGAAATATAAGCTTAGAGCTCCAACAATGGCTATGGAGCTTACTGTGATGTTCTGACTTCTGTATTTCCTTCTTTCGTCTAATTTTCAGAATGTATAAGTGACTGAATGCTTGTAATTTGAGAGAGGAAGAGAGTAATGGAAAATGGGTGTGTATGAATGTATATATATCCGAGAGAGAGTGTGTGTGTGAAATGCTTATGCTTGCAATTGTGTGTGTGTGTAGTATGTATGTGTGTTTATGTAGGGAGAGCTCAATCAATGAGCTCTGCAAGTTGCAAAACATATGAGTGAATATAGATAACACTGTTATATGAGTTTGATTGATGCAGTCAATCAGCTCATAACAATAATTCAGTTGGTTCGTTTAATCAGTTTGGTTCAGTTAGTCCAGTTAGGTTGGTCCGTGTAGTCTAGGAAAATACCCCAAATAAATATTAGGGACCAAAAATGTAAACAACGTCATTAATATTTTATTACTAGTTTCAATCACAATTTATAGGGTAACTTAGGGGCGCAGTCTTAAGCAAAATTAGTTCAAATGAAATTACTAACGGGTCACAAAATTAAAGTCATGTGATTATAGTAAATCAACATAAGTATTTTTCATTTATGGAATTAATACTATAATTAAAAATAACACATAACAGCAAAGTAAAATGGCATTGTATTAATAACTAATAACATGAGTACTATTTAATAATTAGAAAAATACCCCAACTAAAAATTGACAATTAGTAAATAAATAAAAACTAACATCTCTTATTTATTATTAGGGGCGCGAAAATACAGGTTGCTATAGTTACATTCAAAGTTATGTTTTTAATACTCACCAGCTTCTTGAAGCTGACGGCGTTGATGCGTTTTGGACATTCGTGTTCAGGCTTTTCAGGTTATGACTACGCGGGGCCTTATGACTATGCAAACTGAGAACGACTGCTTTTGGAAGATAAAGCTGTTATTAATATTCTATGCTTTAATTCATGAACTGTTTTGTACTAAGGATGACTGTAATAGACGATAGATATTGTTTTGTTTTAAGGCGGCTTGTGCCTTAGTAGACCCCGTGCTGTAATATGTAATAAGTTAGAAAAATATTTGTAAGCTTTGATTGCTCTACTCTGATTATATGGTTTTATGTTGTTCGACGTTTGGGACGAAATCGATCCTTCAAACTGTCGCGACCTACGGGTCCATAAAGGAAATTAAACGCATTCCATATTTATGCTACGTCGGGGGGTGACAGGACTTAGTGGTATCAAAGCCATGTTAATATTTATCTCAAGATTGTTTAGCCAGGTTAGGGTTTACCAGTTTAGACCCGATTCCACGATCTGTTAGCTTAAGCTTCACACACCCGATGTTAAGACATGGAGGATAGACTCAGAACCCAAACGCCTAAGATTATCTCTTTCTTGATTTAAGTTAGTACCTTTTTATCAGGTATGGACCCAGCTCAACCGCTCTACGTACCAGATGGGTTTGGAGGACATTTGGTGACTCCCGGGGCAGTAGTCCCAGCTTTTCTCGATTTATATCACACCGCCATTGAGCAGCTAGCCACGACGACTATAATATCATATTTGTGGCACCAGGTTCACGTGGTAGGGATAGTTGATTTGACATGTATTCGCCTTGAGATACGCTACTTCGCGGAGGCTCAGCGTTTAGTGCTAGTTGAGATTCTGAGACTAGTTGATATTGATGCCCTCTATTTTCCCTTTGAGATCCAGGTTGTGCATGCTCATCTCGCACAGCTAAAGATGCCTCTGCCAGTGGTTCCCATCGCCGAGGAAGATGCTAAGGCTGTTCATTTGGTGCCAGTAGGTGGAGAGGGTGTAGAGGATGGCATAGGTCTAGATGATCTCGCCGCTGAGCTCGAGGATGAGCTAGCACTTGAGCTAGTTTTGCCTGAGGAGGTGCCAGTTGAGGCAGATGCCCCAGCGCCTGCTTCCTCGTCGACCTCTCAGAGCTCTGATTTTGATTTGGTGGGCCCGTTCCTTGTTCAGCGATTTCTCCCCGTTAACTCTCTAGATCTCCTGATAGCTGCTTATGGAGACAATTTACATTCTAGATATGGCTTTGTACATATTAACTACTTTTGACTATTAGGTCTACCACTTTTTGCAAACTTTAATTACATGCATTAGAGTATAGGGCAATAACCCCATTTTTTGCATTAACTCTTGCAGGGACATATGTGTCCTAACCCATATAGATAGGGTAGGCATTGACCTGATCATACACGCTTTTTGTATCAACTTGACAAGAATTTATATATAAAAATACTCTTTTGAATGTTGTTTTCATTTAAACTACTTTATACTTATGTTGCATGCATTTTCCTCATTCTGCTATCACTATCATGCACAGAATGGCTGGAAGACCAAGGAGGAACAGGAATTTGATCGAGGGAGCACCTGAGGCTGCCGATCCTACGGGGATGTTCGAAGCATTTATTAGACGTTTGGAAAGAATCAGTAATACGAATTACAACCGACGAGGCCATCAGATTGGAGATAAGCTGTTGGAGAGATTCCGTGCGCTCAGACCCGAGCAGTTTGCGGGTACCGCGGAACCATGGAAAGCGGAACAGTGGTTAAGACAGATGGACCGCATGTTCGAAGCTGTCCAGTGCAATGAGATGGACAAGAGGAGATTAGCTACCTTTCAATTAACCGATGCTGCCGCAGATTAGTGGGATTCGATCATAGCTACTATCGGGAAAGGAGCTGCAATGGGAATGACGTGGACTGCGTTCAAAGGGAGATTTTTGGAGAAGTATTTCCCGGCTACGGAGAGGCACAGGAGAGATAAGGAACCAAGTCGGTGCAAGAGTACACCACACAGTTCGAGAGATTGTCTCGGTTCGCCCCTGACATGGTTGATACTGAGGAAAAGAGGATCCATAAGTACAATCAAGGGCTGACACCGCAAATTCGCCGCCTGACTCTCGATCACCTAGATAAGTCGTTTGAGGGATTGGTTGGCTTGGCTACTGATCTAGAAGAGGACGCTCGAGTGAACCGTAAACAATTCAAATTCCGGCCGCCTCAAAGGGGTAATTTTGGAAATAGACCACCAATGAATCGTACCCAAGTGCAGAAGAGGAATTTCGACGGGAGCAAGAAGACCCAAGCTATCACCTATCAGATTCAACCTCAAGTTGATGAAGGAAGTAGCACTGGGAAATGTTTCAACTACGGCAACCCCGGTCATCTGGCTCGAGATTGCAAGGCACCAAGGCGTGCTGCTCAGCAAGGCATAGTCTGCTACAACTGTGGTGAACCAGGCCACATAAGTAGGTTCTGCACTGCTCCTAAGCAAGTGACGTATGGTCGGCAACGTCAGACTCGCGTGAATGATGTTATTCCTGATGCTGTTGGATATGACGGAACTATTTATGAAGAAGGAGATTATGGAGAAGCTCAACCTGATCAGCAAGCAGTAGAAGGTACATTAACTTTGTTTAACTCCCATGTTAAAGTGTTATTTGATACGGGTGCTGCTCTTTCGTTCATATCTGTTAATACAATTCGGAGATTGGGTATCTTACCTCATCATTTAGAGAAAGCTTTGAGGGCTACTTCGCCATTAGGAGCTGCAGTCAGATTAGGATACGTGTGCAAAGATTGTCCTTTACGGCTAGGAGACCGTGAAATCCCAACAAGGTTGATTGTCCTATCAATGAAGGAGTTCGACATAATCCTAGGAATGGTTTGGTTCTCTTAGAATCAAGTAAAGTTGGATTGTGCGAGGAAGAGAATTACACTCCCCGATAACGAGAATCAACCCTTTGATTTTCAATGTAACCTTTCGGGAGATATGTTTCTCACGAGATGTTTAGCAAACATTGAAGTCGTCAGTACAGAAGCGACAATGTCGTCTATACCTGTAGTCAAGGACTTTGAAGAAGTATTTCAAGACATTTCTGGTTTACTGCTCGAGAGAAGTATAGAGTTCTGTATTGAGCTTATACGGGGTACCGTACCGATCACCAAGGTTCCCTACAGAATGACCCCCACCGAACTGTTGGAATTGAAGGAACAAGTTCAAGAGCTCGAGAACCTAGGTTTTGTACGTCCAAGTACATCGCCTTGGGGAGCACCAGTGTTATTTGTGAAGAAGAAGGATGGGACGCTCAGGTTGTGTATCGATTACAGAGAACTGAATCGCATGACTATTAAGAACAAGTATCCCTTGCCTCGGATCGACGACTTACTTGATCAACTACAAGGAGCTACGACATTTTCAAAAATAGACCTAAGGTCGGGATATCATTAGTTGAGGGTACGGAAGAAAGACATACCTAAGATTGCTTTCAGAACCCGATATGGTCACTATGAGTTTTTGGTGATGTCGTTTGGAATGACCAATGCCCTGGCAGTGTTTATGAATCTGATGAACAGGGTGTTCAAGCCTTATTTGGATCAGTTTGTCATCGTCTTTATAGATGATATTTTGATCTATTCTAAGTCAGCAGAAGAACACGAGCAACACCTACGGATTGCGATGCAGATGCTCAAGGACCACCACTTGTATGCCAAGTTTAGTAAGTGTGAGTTCTGGTTGCAAGAAGTAAAATTTTTGGGACACAAGGTGTCATCTCAAGGAATTTCTATGGATTCATCCAAGACAGATGCTGTGTTGAACTGGGTTAGGCCGAGCAACCCTACAGAAGTTCGGAGTTTCTTTGCACTCACAGGCTATTACAGAAGATTTGTTGAGGGATTTTCTAAAATAGCTACACCTTTGACTGGGTTGACAAAGAAGAATTTAAAGTTCGAGTAGGCAGAGAAGCATGAGCGCGCCTTTCTAGAGTTGAAAGAGAGACTCACTACCGCACTAGTACTAGCTATACCCAAGCCTGATAAAAAGTTCACTATCTTTAGTGACGCGTCATATCAAGGACTGGGGTGTGTACTTATGCAAGAGGGCAGAGTTATCGCTTATGGGTCCCGATAGCTGAAGCCGAATGAGTTGAACTACCCCATTCATGATTTGGAATTGGCGGCAGTAGTATTTGCACTCAAGATTTGGAGACACTATCTCTACGGTGAGAAGTTTGATTTATTCTCCGATCACAAGAGCCTAAAATTTTTGTTCACACAGAAAGAGTTGAATATGAGGCAACACAGATGGATGAAGCTGATCAAAGATTACGACTTCACGTTAGAGTACCACCCTGGTAAAGCTAATGTGGTCGTTGATGCTCTGAGTCGGCAGACTCTGGAAACGATCGCCTCCTTAATGATTAGAGAATGGCGAGCATTAGAGACGTTGGCGGAGTTCGATGTACAGAGTGCTGAAGAAGGAGAAGGATAAATTTTTGGATGTCTTATCCTACAGCCTGTTCTTATCGACCGCATTATTGGAGCTCAGAAAGAAGATGAGAAGTTTCAGACATGGTACATGAAGATGTCAGATAAAGACTCGACAGAATGGAAAGTGGGAGTCGATGGAGGATATCGTTGCAGGAATAGATTATGTGTGCCGGATTGTGGTGAATTAAGGAAAGGCATTCTGGAAGAAGCACATAAGTCAAGATATACAGTTCACCCGGGAGGGACAAAAATGTACAAAGATTTGAAGAGAAATTTCTGGTGGGAAGGTATGAAGAAGGATGTGGCCGAATTTGTGTCCAAGTGTTTGACGTGTCAACAAGTCAAGGCCGAACATCAAAGACCTTCAGGATTGTTGCAAACGCTACCTGTTCCTGGTTGGAAGTGGGAGCATATAACCATGGATTTTGTAGTGGGATTGCATCGATCGCAGCAAAATCATGACGCCATTTGGGTAATCGTGGATTGATTGACGAGGTCTGCTCATTTCATTGCTTATAGTATGACTTACCCGGTAGAAAAGATGAGCCGGATGTACATACAACAAGTTGTGCGGCTTCACGGTGCACTTGTGTCAATTGTGTCAGACCGTGACGCGCGTTTTACTTCTGGATTTTGAGAAAGTTTGCAAGAAGCTATGGGAACCTCACTCAAGATGAGTACTGCTTTTCACCCTCAGACAGATGGGCAAACTGAGCGTGTTAATCAGATCATGGAGGATATGCTTAGGGCTTGTGTTATCGATTTTGAAGAATCTTGGGAGACGCACTTGCCTCTAGTTGAATTTGCCTACAACAACAGTTATCACACGAGTATCGGTATGGCTCCGTTCGACGCATTGTACGGACGACCATGTCGTTCTCCGTTGTGCTGGGCAGAAGTCGGAGATACAGAATTGTTGGGACCGGATTTGGTTAGAGAAACCAACGAGAAAATTTCCTTGGTCTAGGAAAGGATGAGGACCGCTCAAAGCCGGTATAAGAGTTATGCTGATTGACACTGAAAAGATTTGGAGTTTAGATTCGGAGATCACGCACTTCTTAAGGTTTCACCAACCCGAGGAGTAGTACGCTTCGGTCTCAAGAGAGGAAAATTAGCTCCGCGTTTCATCGGACCATTCGAGATTTTGGATCATGTCGGGAAAGTGGCTTATCGACTGGCGCTTCCACCAAAGATGTCTGGAGTTCACAATGTATTTCATGTGAGTATGCTGAGAAAGTACATACGAGACCCCTCGCATGTGGTCAGTTATGATGATATTGAGACGAGTCATAACGTTTCTTACAAGGAAAGGCCCGTTAAGATTTTAGATCAGAGTATCAAGAAGTTGAGGAACAAGGACATTCCGTTGGAGAAGGTTCAGTGGAATCACCATGACGAGAATGAAGCCTTGTGGGAAGTTGAAATTGAGATGAGGGAGAAGTACCCGGAGTTGTTTCAGGACTAGTTAGTGTTGATTTCGGGGACGAAATCGTGTTTAAGAGAGGAAGGATGTAACAACCTGCATTTTCATTTAATTATATGTATTTGCCTTTGACATATTTAAATTTAATTTGAATTTCCATGATTAATCTGTGTTCGTAGGATTATTTTAAATTTACAACCCTCATGTTGAAAATTGATTTCTTGTTTTATTTCATAATTAAAATTATTTTGGGGTCGAATTGCAATTTTATAAAATTTAGTAATTCCTGTACTGAATTTCAAATCTGTATTTCAAAACGGTGGGAATATCTTCTTTTAACTCAAACTGCATTTTTATAAAACCGGAAGATCATTTCTTACGTTAAAATGAATTTTCTGTATTTTTGTGACGAACACCGCGCCACGAAAATACCAGTTTATGTATAAAACTGTCTGTACTGTATGGAACTTCCCCAGAGTTTGGGAATGGACGTAAAGCATGATAAGACTATGACTTTACATCCAATTAATACTTGCAATCATTTGATAATGCCTAGTTTAGATATGCCCTATTTGAATGTGTAAACTTAGTGCCATAACTTGTTTTCCCAAACAACATAAGTGATTCCTAAGCAAATGGCTTGTGACTTGTTTGGTGATGTTTTCTTGTGTGTATGTTTGTTGAGACTTAATCTATTTTACCCAAACACCTTATAGTTGCCCCCTAGTACTCTACATAACCTTTCAACCAATTTGGGAGATATTTGCAGTTTAGAATCTGTGTATGTGTGTATACGTATGTACATATGTGCTGTGCATAATTGATATTTATGATATTAACAAATTTAAATATTTTGCTGAGTATAAGTGAAAGAACTTGAGGACCAAGTTCAAGAATCCTTTATAAACATGTACACTCTCCATTACTCTCAGTTTCCTGCACATTACTTTCACAGAGAGAAAAAAGAGAGTTGAGAGTTCATCCTACTGAAAAATTTTAGAGAGAGAAGAAGCTTCAATCCTCCATAGCCAAAGCTTGGATTAGATTCTTATTTTGTTTATCTTTCTCAACACACAATACTCTCTTATCTCTGTGAGTATTCTAAACTCACTCCAAATATAATTCATGTTTGATTTCTGTGTATACACTTGTAATTGTAAAGTCACCATGATCAATTTTCTTCAAGAACTCTATAGCTCAAAAGCTTGGATTTTTCCAAAGTTAATCAAAATTCGTTTTTTGAATGAAATGTGAAAGATTATAGTATGGAGAGTATACGGTTTCAATATTAGGACTTAAATCGTTCGTATGGCAACGTATGATGAAAACGAAGTTTCCGTCAACTCTCGATTTTTCGTAAAATTCCAGAGTTACGGATCGAATCACGTAAAATTAATCGTAGAGTCTTAATCCTCATTGAAAAACGAAGAGATTCATGTATAACAAAGCTTTATTTCGTTCAGTTTTCAAAATGGGTATGTAAAACTGAAATAGGGGAATTCTGACGAAGAAGATGAAGCCACTGTGTGAACTCGCGCGCGCGATCGCGCGAGCGGACAGCGTGAGCGACCTGCGCGCGCGAGGTGGCTGGTTCCAGGCAGACAGAAAAGTTTTTTTTTAAAAAAGAAAATGAAAATTAGGCAGATCACGCGAGCGACCCGCGCGAGCGATCCGCGCGCGCGATCTCCCTATATTCTGACAGATGGAAAAGTTTTAATAAAGAAAAGGAAAATTGGGCATATCGCGCGAGCGACCCCTCGCGTGAGCGGCCCGCACGCGCGACTTCTGGCAGTTTCTAGTTTTTGCTTGTCTTGTGTTAAGGAACTGTTTGGGTGATATTTTATGAACTGTTAAAGCTCCGTTTGGAAAATTTACTAAAACAGAATCCTATTTGGGTATGTTTGGACGATTAACACGTTGTATTTTGACTTATCAATCCCCGTACGCACGTTGTTTCTATATTTCAGTGATTCTCTTTATGTTTAAAGTTTCATGACATACATGTGGAGTCAGTTGTACATGCATGGTGAGTGTGAATGTTGGTTAGTATGGAAAAGAGTAATGGTCAATGTGGCATAGTGAGTGCGGTTGAGATTGTGTTGTGGACACTCCCTGGTAAGTGAGTACCAAAGTGTGTTGTGATTGAGATTGCGGCGAGGGTGTCTTTGAAATGCGACGGTGGCAAAACTGGACACTCCCTGACGACCATGGTAGCGTCAAAGTGTGTGAAGCCGAACTTGGACATTCCCTGGCACCCATGATAGTGCTAAAGTGTGGCCTACGGACACTCCCTGATACCCGAGTCTGGATATTGCGTGAGGGTTCCTCTGGTATTTGCATGGCGGATTAGGTATTAAAGTGTGAGGCATTGGACACTCCCTGGTACCCCGGACTAAAGTGTGAGACAAACTGGACATTCCCTGGCACCCCTGTGCTAAAGTGTGGCTATCGGAGTATTTCAAAGATACTGGTATGAGATAGTGGATTGTTGGGTTTTGTCGAGAGAAAAGAGTCGGTAAGATGAGACTGTGCATTGTTCTCATACACGGTCACATATATGAATTATATCTGTCATATGATATTGTGGTTGCTTTTCTAAAATGAACTCCTTGCTTTAATATAAACTTGTTGAATTAAAAGGTATTTGGAAAATAGTAAATGAGTATGTGTTACATTCAAAGTTATGTTTTTAATACTCACCAGCTTCTTGAAGCTGACGGCGTTGATGCGCCTTGGACATTCGTGTTCAGGCTTTTCAGGTTATGACTACGCGGGGCCTTATGACTATGCAAACTGAGAACGGCTGCTTTTGGAAGATAAAGCTGTTATTAATATTCTATGCTTTAATTCATGAACTGTTTTGTACTAAGGATGACTGTAATAGACGATAGATATTATTTTGTTTTAAGGCGGCTTGTGCCTTAGTAGACCCCGTGCTGTAATATGTAATAAGTTAGAAAAATATTTGTAAGCTTTGATTGCTCTACTCTGATTATATGGTTTTATGTTGTTCGACGTTTGAGATGTAATAGATCCTTCAAACTGTCGCGACCTACAGGTCCATAAAGGAAATTAAATGCTTTCTATATTTATGCTACGTCGGGGCGTGACAATAACAACCTAACCATTCATCTCATGAAATGACCTACATAAATATATTATGATATTCTATAGTCAAACTAACTAATTTGAGGGCATATTCTCAACACTTTATGTCATCTCCAATGTCATTTCAATCTTTTAAAAGCTGGATAAGGGTAAATAAATCAAACATTAGTCAATTTGGGGGGGGGGGGGGGGGGGGGGAGGGGGTGGATTTGATATGAATAATAAAAGGTAATGTGAAAAGTATTATTCTACTTACCTGAGAGGGATAAACGGGTCAATCCTCAGGAATGATAAGTGGTATTAACCCTAAATGTTATATTTCGGTAGTGAAAAATTTTATGAAGTCCATCTCAATTACTTTTACAATTGCTCACCAAAATAATTATATATGTACTGCAATAGCTGATTTTATGTAAACATTTAACAATCTTTGTTTGTTTGGTTACCTTTCTCAATCCGATTTTGTTGGACCAGCCCATGAATTCAATCCAACCCCCTTCCTGTCTATTGATGAAAGGGAATTCTCTGGCCTCCGAGCAAACTAATCACAAAATCATTAGATCTCTATCCAAAAAAAGAGGTGCCTTTCATTAAACAAAGACATCAAAATTATTATGGCATCTCAATCATGAATGCATGGCATTGGTAACCATCAAAGTAGTTTTCCTAGTGTTAATATCATAGAATACTTATCGGGTCAAACACATTTTAGTGTCCTCTGTTTTTATTTTAAAAAATTTATTTTTACGCCAACTATTATAAATTGCATGACTTAAAAGTCTTGATTTTTATGTTGGGTTCAAATATGGAATATTGAGGACAACAGATTTTTATTGAAGACAACTACTTAAGACCTGTCTAGGATTCTCCTCAACTAAAATTGCTTTTTAAAAATTGAGAGTACCAAATGATGTAAAATTACTGGTAGAGGGTTCAAAATATAAATTTAAGAAAAGTAGATACTACCAAGTTTATTTGAGTCATACTTATATAATTCATAAATAATCTTTAAGCGTTTAATAACTCAAACTAGTTGGTTAGAGACATAATACCAAGTTACCAGCATTGGAAAATTCTATTGTGAATCTTGTCACTTATAAGTAAATCACTTGTGTTTTCTTACTTGATCACCGTTGATTTTGTTCAAATTTTGTCAAATTCTTTTCGTTCTAGGCACTCACCAAAATATAGATTAAATTCAGACTTCATGATGAGTAGTTAAGCCTTCTTTAGTGCATGAGAGGTGAGTACATGAACATAAACATAAACATCAACATCAACTGTATGAGAAAATGATGCCTCATTTATTAAAATCTACATTACAATTTGTGTATTGGTGATGCTATTGCCACTCCATCATTGAACTAAGACACTCTATAGTACCACTCTTAAAACATGTGGTACCATACATGTCATGTATTGCATACATGATACCACATGCTCTGAGAGTGGTACCATGGAGTACATTAAATCAATGATGGAGTGACAATAATAATTCCCTTTGTGTATACATAGTATATATACACATACACAAAATATATATATATATATATATTTAGGACTAAAATTTGAATCAACAAGGAAACGTAACCACTGAGTCGAAACAATGGTTGTCAATTGAACTTGTACCTGTTTGTTTGGTCAGAAAAATCTAAGTCAATAATTATATCGACAAACATGGGAAAATCGCATAATTTCTCCTGTTAAGGCTTTGGTTGGTTCATGGATTTAGTAAACAAAATAAAATAAAGGAAAATATTTTCCTTTATTTTGTTACCGAGGAAAATACTAATAAAAATAGGCAGAGAAAGAAATTGTATTGGGATCTAAATTAAAAAATTTTAGATTTTGCGAGTCACTTTCCTCTCTTATTCTTAGGTTACAACAATATTTTGAAAATTTTTAAGTTTTAATGTTATTTAAATATGGAGAAAAATATAAAGGAAAACACAAGAGAAATAATTTTCCTTATTAATTGTTTTCCTTTTCCTTTACTTTTCTCTTAATAAATAAGCCTAGGTTTTCATTTGGTTAGAGTAATAAATGATCCGGATAAAGGAAAGGAAAAGCAATTCTTCTTAAACTTTCTTGTAATATTAAATAAGAGTAATGCTACACCTACACCCAAATTCTACACCCATCCATCTACACCCTGATGTGGACCAATAAGGAGAGGAGAGAGACTGTGGAATCCATTGTGGTCCACACCACTTTACAATCCGGATCATTTATTACTTTACAATCTCTCTACTTTCTAATTTCTATGACTACAATCGAAGACATGTTTTCCCTCGCACTTGCTCTTTATTGCCAAAATTATAAGCAAACAGCACCTAAAAATGAAAGGAAATAAAAGATTATCAGAAATTGTTGCAACCAAAGCCACTCTCACAACAACAAATATGGAACTCACATCAATTCACATATATAGCTTGAGCTGCTGAAAATTGAAATAGCTTTTGAAAAAGAAAATTTAAATGCCAATCCAAACTAAATGGAGGGTTATATAGTACAGTATGTTTTAAGAAAGTAACGACATCGTATTGATCCCAAACAAAAACAAGACTTCCCTTTGAAACACCTACACTGTTTCGTTGGTTGGTTGCTTCTTTTTTTTTTTTTTTTTTTTTTTTTGAGGAGGGTTGCTTTTCACTTCCTCACCAATCTCCTCATGGCCATTAGTCATGACACCAATGACCAAGTCGTACTTTAATATTCTCCAGGTGCTAATCACGCTCCTATTGAACGCGTGTTTTCAAATTTTCCTTTTCTTACATACGTCATCTATTGATTCTATTTGCATTCCATATAGACTTAACTACATTTCTCACCCTTTTAGTTTGTCTTTTGTGGTAATTTGATCTTTATAGTTTAGAAAGTATCATTTTAGTCCTTATAATTTTAAAAGTGTGTCAATTTAATCCATCAAACACTTTTTGTGACAAATTTTTCACTTTCAATGACAAAAAAATATTCGTCAATAAAGGACTTATTGGACTTATTTAACACACTTATGAAACTACAAAGACTAAAGTGAAACTTTCTAAATTACAGGAACCAAACTGACACAATTTGGTGTGAAATTTGATGTGGGTGTAGCATTTTTTGATATCACATATCTTACAAGAGTAATTCTATGCTTCCCAAATTTTTATCCCAAAAGTACTTATCAAATGATGTGACAAATATATAATATTATATGTTTAGATCAGTTTATCCGTTTTCGCTGTTTAAGCCTCAAAATTACATGTATTTGTAAAATTAACAACTCCAATGTGCAAACCTTGAAAAAACACATGAAGTAAAAAAAAAAAAAAACTCACCAAATTTTCCTATCTATTAGTGCGCCTATTTAATCACGAATCACTTAGGTTAAGAGAAATTAAACTATGATAAATTATACTAACCTCCCTTCTTATAACTTAGTTTACTGTATTTATCGCGTTCTTATAACTTAGTTTACTGTATTTATCACATTCTTAAAATTACATTGATCTCCTTCCTTAAAGTTTGGTTGGCACTAGACATAAGGGAGGTTGTACTACTATAATTTTACACTCTTTAAATCTTCTCACTACTCAATTTCAATTTTAGACATTGTGTGTAAATAATATCTTAGGTGGCGAGAGATGAAGGGAGAGTTAGTGCAACTCCAACCAAAGATCCATTATAGGAGTCATAATCAAAATATGGCGAAAAGCGCTCGTCCCATTCCAAAAATTGAATCCAATGGGGATCCAGAAGGGCTGGCATTTTGGGTTCTCATGGGCTAAAGACCCCTATTTGTAGCTTTTGGAGAAAAGGTGAGGGGGGAGCCAAAAATTTTAAAACATTGGTTGAAGTGCATGAATGGTTAGTGTACAAAATTTATAAAAATGTTAAAATGACTCATCCTTTTAACTATCATGGTTGGAGTGTACGAGAGCCATTTGAGTAACAAGACCCTATTCAATGACCCAAATTGATATTCAGGTGCTCAAAATAGCTCCCATTGGAGATGCCCTTAAAAGGAATATTTTGGTGTCAATTATAAAGAAAAATTAGGCCATTGGTAAATTTTGATTTCCCTACCGACTGCACCATTGTGAGCAAATCTATATAGTACATATTGTCCTTACAAGCTTAAACCGTTGTGGAGAGGTGGCAAGTGCAATGGTCTTAAACCTCAAGTAAGATTGGGGTAATTTTTCTAAAACTAACACTTTTACAATAGTTGGCCTCTTAGTTTCACCATTACTTGGTGTTAAAAAAAAAATAAAAAGGTTTATTGTGAGAAGCTGTTCATATGAGAAAATATCTTATGATATTTGGATGAGAAAATAGTTATTGGTTTGCTGAGAATCTCAAAAATGTATTTATAACTAATTTTACATCTAAAAGTGATAAAATACTTTCTTATATAAGAAGCTCCTCATAATAATTTTACCAAAAAAAAAAAAAAGAGAGAGAGAGAGAGTGTTCCACTTTTACTAAATAAAAAAATAAATAAATGTAAGTTATATAACTTAAGAGTAATACTTAGGGCACAACCAAAGCTACAACTTTTTGCCCAAAACTCTCATGTTGTATCTATCTCTCTTGATAGGTCCTACAGTGTCAGTGACCCCACAGTGTCCACTAGGAGAGAGATAGACACAAAATAAAGATTATTGACAAAAGGTTGTGACTTTAATTGTGCCCCAAGTATTACTCATAACTTAATTACATTCCCTTGAGCATAAAACAATAGCTGGCCTTTTCATTTCATTCTCGTTATACATTATGTAGTCCACAGTACAATACGCTTATGTAAATACCAGCACAAATAAGTCTCTCTCTCTCTCTCTCTCTCTCTCTCTCTATAAAGCAGCGACCCCCATCATAAATCCGGACTCCAAACCTCATTAATCCTACTGTCACCCCATATTCCGGTTCACTTTTTTCCCAGATGGACCCGGTTCAATCTGTTGTGTTCCGGCCGCCGGAGACCCCAAGAGAACCCATGGAGTTCCTCTCTCGTTCTTGGAGTGTCTCTGCTATGGAAGTTTCCAAAGCTCTGGCCCCACCTCAGTTGCTAGCCAAGACCTTTAGTGGCGGAGTTAATGGTTGCCTTTCTGGTGGCGGTGGGACCATACCGGAGGACATCGCCGGAGAACTGGAGGAGGTCTCCGGGAACCCCTTTTCGTTTGCTTCATCTGAGACTTCACAGCTCGTTATGGAACGTATAATGTCGCAATCTGTAAGTGAAGTATATAATAACAGGGACATCAGCCATGTATTGACAAATTATCAGAAATTTTGTTTGTTTCCGACCCAAATCTCTATTCCCCTTTCTCTCTCTAAAGGGGTAGGGGTCCCAAAATTTTGTTGTCTCATTCAAGTTTTCCTGATTTTTGATTCTGGGTTTTAAATTTCTAATATATTTATGGGTTCTATCTGTATTAATTCTATATTCTTCTAGATTACAATTAGTACCCAAAAGCAGAACCCAACCTTCAGTCTATTTGTACACTTAGCGCTACTCTTTATCTTTGATTTTTGTTTTTGTTTTTGTTTTCTTTGGGTATTTTAAATTCCTGGGAAACCCAAGAGTTTCTCGAATCATACAAAAGTGTTTTCAAGCATTTATGTTACTACCAGTTGTATTATGTTTTCTTGGGAACCATATAATATAAGTAGCATTAAAAAATACAGAAACAAACAGGGCACTCTTTCTCTGGGCTTTTCTTTTTTGTATGCTTCATTTCAAGGATTTACTACTACTATTTTAATCTTAAAACCAACATACAATGATTTCCATTTTCTCTCTTCATTGTCAGGTGGGTGTTCTTTTTTTCTGAATATTTTCATTTCTTTTTCAAGTCACTGCAAGCCTTGCAATGATCACACATAGCTTTTACAGAGAGTGTTTGTTTATAAATATATATATGTACATATATATATATATATATGCATTTAATTAATTACAACCTAATAGTTATATATATATATATTATGTTATACAGCAAGATGTATCACCACGCACTTCTGGAAGACTCTCTCATAGCAGTGGCCCTTTGAACGGTGGCCAGAGTTGTGGCTCTCTCACTGACAGTCCCCCTCTCTCTCCCTCCGAAATCGACGATGTCAAGGTCTCTCTCTCTATATATATATATATATACACATATACAAATGTATTAGTATTTGCATATATGCTTGCGGGATCTGACACACGCCACCCAGATGGGGTCGAGCTTAAGGCTTAAGGCAGTGTTTGTTTGTTTCTTTTCTCTTTTTGGGTACAAAAGCACGATTCTGATTTCACAGAGGTCCAACAATATCTCAGATTGCTCTGTACCCAGCAACAAAGACAAAGATATAATTGTATGGAAATTTACTTATTTCCTTGTCCAATTTCGTAATTTAACTATTTTTGTCCTCCACTGGAATAAGCAAAAAAGGGTGTGGAAATAGTGAATCACGGTAGATGATAAGATACGCACGGCCGTAACTGCGACCGCATTATGGACTCTTCATCTGTTTTTATACTGATGTGCCTCTTCATTAATCTTCATTATGTACAGTACTGTGTATATACATGTGCCTGTTCATTTATAGTTATGATGTACCTGCTGTACATAACTTTCTCGTGAATGTGTTAAATTTACGGGATGGTCCCTGTTTTACTACTTGAACCCAGCATTGATGTAGTGGGTAGTTCATAATTTTACCATTTAATGGGTTGTCTAAGGTGACTTTATGAAAATAACACCTAATTTTATCATTACATTGAGACTGGTCCTCTCTTATCTCTTTCTCTCTTCCCTTCAGTGGGTGTTGAACTGGGGCCACATTTATGGATTATGGACCCTAATAACACGAGTTGGGTGGGTGGTGGTCCTTGGTATACCCGCACGCTTTAGAAATATAGTGGTTATTGTCCTTAGAATTACACTATTGATGACAATGGGGTGCCTGTTGTACCATATGTGTTAAATTGTATGGTTCTCAAATCCTCGAGGATATGGACTTGGGTATGTGGATCGGGTGTAGGCATATGTTTTAAACATCCGACAACCCCCGAATTCACGAATGTAAGTACGATGGGTTAGATCATTTTTTTTTTATATGTATACTTGTGAGTTGGGGTGTATATGAGCCGAGCTCATGTGCTCGCGAGCTTGTTCGTGAGCTTAAATGAGCCGTTACTTTCAAGTGATCGCGAGTTTTTTTCCGCAGCCTTTAAAACTATATAAAATCAGTCATTTATCAAGTCCTTTTTCCATTTCCTTTCTTTTACTGTTAGTAAAGACAATAAATACCTCTTTTACAGGTAGATTAACTTGAGTTGAAATATAGCTGCTTTGAAATGGAAAACCCGAAATGACAAGGTGTATGTTACTAACAAATCAGTCAATGGTGAACCAAAAAATATACATTTAATTAAATAGTTAGGACGAGCCAAGTCGAGCCTAGCCTTTTTTGAAGCCGAGCTGCAAGCCCTTGTTGAGTGACTCAGCTCATCTACACCATACTTGTGAGTGACGAAAATGTTTTGGTATAATAATATGAGTTTTAAGGCAAGCATCTCATCCATTGTGAAGAATATCTCTAGTTAAAGTAATTTTTATTGAAGAGTTTACTTCAATCTATTGACAAGTATTCACGCAACATAGCTCGAATGTGTGCCATGTGGCGATAGAAATATTAGTACTAGTGATATTCAAGTGACCGTACTAGAGTTGGATATGATCCCATTGCCACATCACTTAGATCCAAATTTTGGGACACAAATTTGGTAATTATATCGTTATTCATATACTAAATGGTAAATTATATCTATGAGTGATCATGACTGACCCAGGTTTGTCTTTACAGTTCTCTCGTTTGATCAACCCAATTAATACCCGATACAGAGGCGGAACAACAGCTGGTGTTCCTACCCCAAGTGGCGGAGGCAAAACGGTGGGTAGGTGGCTAAAAGATAGGAGAGAAAAGAAGAAAGAGGAGACGAGAGCTCAAAACGCTCAGCTCCATGCCGCTATTTCGGTGGCGGGTGTTGCTGCTGCGGTGGCAGCCATTGCTGCCGCCACTGCAGCCTCATCTGGATCCGGTAAAGACGAGCAAATTACCAAAACAGACATGGCTATGGCTTCTGCTGCCACTTTGGTAGCTGCCCAATGTGTCGAAGCAGCTGAGGCTATGGGGGCAGAGCGCGAACACCTTGCATCAGTTGTTAGTTCTGCTGTAAATGTCCGGTCAGCTGGAGATATCATGACTTTAACAGCCGCAGCCGCTACAGGTATATGAATTGATTTTGATTATAAGCAGTTAGCTAATCAAACTTTTAGCACTTATAGGTAGTTTAGCTACAAAGTCGTGAAGGGGGCAATTTAAATAATGTCTTAAATTTTTGCGAACTGTTTTGAATGTAAATTCGGACTCTTTTGATTAATTTATTTTGCGTTATGTAGGGAATTCGGAAAATCAAAGAAAACACTTTGGTTACTACTTACTATAAAATGCAGTAAAGAGAATAGAATAGAATATAGAATAGAAAAGAAAAGTGTGGTACAAATACTTGTCAAGTTCTTTTAATTTGACATGTCAGTTCCCTTCATTCTTTCTTCATTTCCGATAATGTTTGTTTTTATTGGATCGAAACAATTACGCGCAAACAATATATGAAAAACAGAAAGATTAAAGAGAGACAGATAATTATTACGTGGTTCGGCAATGTGCCTACGTCCACACCGGAGAGCCAGATGTTCCCACTATGGGCCACAGGGCCCTCCCCTTGACTCTTGGGCCTAGTGTAACGGACTCATTACAATATGAGCCACACCCAACAGTTTTTCTTAATTTTATTTGAGCTTTCGAGGAAAAACTATCTAAATTGTTTTTTGGTACTCTAAATCCGTAAAATAAATGGAGCTTGATGTATTAGTAAGATTGAGTACACTTATTTATTTGTGTTAGTATTGTTTATATCTATTGACAAAAATACCCTTGGGGTTTGAGGAGTGTCGTATTATTGAATGGTTTTGGTATGGTGGTTGGACTGTAGCTCTCCGCGGAGCTGCCACATTGAAGGCCAGGGCATTGAAGGAAGTGTGGAATATAGCAGCGGTGATTCCAGTGGACAAAGGAATGGGAGTTAGCAATGGTGGCAATGGCGGTAGCAATGGTAGTTCAAATAGTAGTAACAGTGATGAGCTTGTTCCTGAAGAGAATTTCCTTGGAATTTGTAGTCAAGAACTACTTGCTCGAGGTTGTGAGCTCCTCAAACGAACTCGCAAAGGTATCAATTTTTTTATCTAATCGATCTTATAGTTTATTGCAAGCTAAGCTATTACTTAATTGACATTGTTTTGTAGATACTAACTGGCTGATGATCTTAATGATATGGAAAATTAATGCAGGTGATCTTCATTGGAAAATTGTATCTGTTTACATCAACAGAATGGGTCAGGTGTGTTTTCTCTTAAAATCCCAACTACCTCTTAGAAAGCAAAGGGGAAAAAATAAGAGAAAAGTTGGCATTTACATTGATTTGGTTTACCAAATCATCTAATACTCTACTGAATGTGATACTGGTTTCAAGACAATGACAAGTATAAAATTTGAAACTTGAGTTTCCTTACCATTTGCACTTTTTCTTGAAGCGACAATCAAATGTGAAAGGAATTTGAACCATTCTTTGAAATATTGCTTGGGTTTTGGAGATCATGTGGGGCTTTTACTGTTAAAGATTCAGAATAAAGTTGCAATTACGCATAACAGAACAAAATGATTTATGGATGATTGTACCAAATGAATCTACTTTATATCTGTCATTGCATTCTTCAGTTTCTAAAATTTATTTGCGCTATTACAGGTGACGTTGAAGATGAAAAGCAGACATGTTGCTGGGACCTTCACAAAAAAGAAAAAGAGTAAGTCATTAACTTTTGTCCTTCTTCCTCGAATGTGAAACAGAAATGGAGGTGGGTCTTCTTCTATATATAGGGATTTGAGAAAAAGAAAAGTTAAATTAAAGTGGAAAAGATCTAAAGGAGCCATCTTTAATTTCTCTCTTTTGAATTTACAGATGTGGTTTTGGAGGTGTTGAAAGATATGCCGGCTTGGCCCGGCCGCCACTTGCTCGAAGGTGGCGAGGACAGGCGATACTTTGCGTTGAAGACCGTGCTACGTGGGATTGTTGAATTTGAGTGCAGGAACCAGAGAGAGTATGATATATGGACTCAGGGTGTGTCGAGGCTTCTCTCCATTGCTGCTGAGAAGAACAATAGACACAGAATATGAATATGTTCTGTTAGGAATTGTGGGGTAGAATTGGGAAATGGGAAATTTGAAATAGAAATATTTGCCCTTTTGAGGCTTTTGGACTAACCTTGTGTTTTCAAAATTTGGTGGGTTTGGTTTTTGTTTTTGTTTTTGGTGTTTCTCTTTTGTATAAAGGGCAAGTTATATTAGTTATATCCAAATTGTGGGTCTCTCTCTTTATTTGGGCTGTTGTTTTTGTATTTGAATAACAATTAAAAGTGATGTGAATGAAAAAGTAGGGAAGCCATGTGATCCAAAGTCTTTTGTTCTTGTATTGTGGTGGAAAAGAAAAGGTGTGTCTTGGATTGAGGCAGTCAAAAAGAGGAGGAAACAATCGCAATTAAATTTAATGAATAGCAAAAGACAAAGAATTGGTCTTTACATTCTGTGTTTTGTTGATTCATGTGGGACTTGGGGAGTTTGTTTACTCTTTTTAACGGATAATTAAGATATTTGAAAATGGTGGGAACATAGGTGTGTCTTGATGTATGATATAACATTGTATTTTTTGTGTAATCACTGAAATGCTAGGTACACTTGCAATTTACATCTATAAATTATACACGCTGAGTGATCATGACAATTTTAAAATTAAGTTTATCTACTAGCTCTCATGTTTGGTAAGTAAATTAGTATTTTTGTAATCAACGTCAGCAGGTGTACCTACCATTACTCTTGTACTTTATATAACAGATTTTGTATGTGAAAGGAATGTGTAGTAAGAGTTTGTTCAGTGGGCATATGCTAAAACAATATGCTAAAATATTTAGCTATGCTAAACAATATGGTTTTAGGACTTAAGTCATGGTAAGTGGGGTTTTTGGGTAACATAATGATAGTTAGCTCTACCATATATCGGGATCAATACCTAGGCAAGTTGAATAGAAGTATATTTCGGGCACGTGTACCGACTCTACAACACACCTATTAGGTTAATCAGAGAGACAAGTGTGCTATCGGATTTAAACACACGCCAAGTTCGAGATATGAGTAATCTAGCTATTTGAGATTTGTCATTCCAACTCACTCACACGAACCCTTAGAAGGTTTCGAACGACCTTCTTTTGAGAGGCCAAAGACCCTGAACACAAACACTATATTTGGCATTATGGAGAGCCACCTACCACTAGGGGTGAAAGACCAAACTGACCAATCGAACCGAACCGATTGGTTCGGTCGGTTCTCATAAAATATTCAGTGTAAAATCGAATCTGAACTGAAAAAAGTCTTTTAATTGAAAAATCAAACTGAACCTATTGGTTTTGATTGGTTGAAACTCCCCAAAACCGAACGAACCAAACCGATTTCACCCTTACCTACCACTATGCTACAATCCTTGTGGTTGAACAAGTGGCGTCACGGGTCCAATAACATCCTTCCACAATTACACAACTTACCAAATCTTCTTCCACGTATTGGGCCATTTTAACACTTGAAACGGAATGAATGAATGAATCGAATGATGTAGGCATGGAGGGTATTGGAGAGTTTTATAGAATCCTTGAGATGTAGAACTGGTAGATATCTAGTGCTTTGCTTGTAAATAATATCCTAATGTTTCTCCCATATTAAGCAACCCCCTAATGAGACAAAGCTAACCATTATGGTCAACTAGAGGCACTCATGGCAAATTTGTCATTATAACAATTTGCATAAAAATTACAAATTCGGCCTACAACATTATGCATAAGATGCTAAATGAATTAGTATTTTTTTTAAAAAAAAATTATATGTATGCTTTATTGTTCCTACATGTTGAAGTTGATTTTGATGAAATTAATCATTTGTGCAAATCCTTTATAAAGTGGTGAAAAATCAAAGTTGTACATGTTTATGTAGTAGACATTTTTTAAATTCTGCTTTAAATGGGCATTGTTTATCGTCATCCATTTCACTGGCAGTGAGTTTCTGTTAATACGTATTAAAAAAATTGGAAGATAACTTAGAATGAAAGCCCAAATATTAGCAAGTGCCCACATAGGAGCAAGCCCAGCTATTGAGCTAAAATTGGTGTTGATTAAAAGCCCACTAAGCTTAGAAGTCAAAACTTTGGTAATAAGGAGTACATCTGGGTTTTTTCAGGTTTAGCATCAACCCTGTTAGAGCAACTCTATGGCATGGTGAAATAATAGGGGTGTTAGCGGTCGGTTTCGGTCTATTTTTTCTAATTTTTTGTGGTTTTTAAAACCGACCAATAGATTCGGTTTTGGTCGGTTTTTCGGTCGGTTTTAGCTTGTACATACATTTTATAAAACCGACCAATCGATTTTTTGGACAATCAGTTTCGGTCGGTTTTCGGTTTTTGTTATCACCCCTATGGTAAATCTCATGTTATTGTCAAATTATAGCATGATTTTCCAAAAATTCCAATCAAATGATGTGCCAAAGAGCATGTCAAATTATAGCAATTTTATATCTTGTGCTAGTTTTGGCATTTAACATTTGGCACACCATTGGAGAAGAGTTTACCTCAACCTTTTCCGATACAAGCAAAGGAATAACATTTCTTTTGAAACCATCCTATTGGAGCACATCTGTTAAAAATTAATTATAACAATGACAAAATGTAGATATGACATAAAAACTGTAGTATTTACTACAATCAAAGATACTGCAATTATCCTATACATGCCTGATTGAAACAGGTGTGACTGTTTTGCATTTGAGCATTTTATGCATCCCATCGGGGTCGATTCTAAGCACAAGTCACCTAAGCAACCGCTTTGGACCCCCATTTCAATGGAGCCCCCGCTCAAAATAATAGCATAGTACATATAACGTATATTGGTACATGTCACATAAAATCTTTTTACGATTATTATTTATAGAGGGCCCCATTTTCAAATTTCGCTTCGGACAATAAAATGTCAAGACCGCCCTGCTTTCCATGTGAAACTTCTGAGAAACAACAAAACTTCTCCTTACGCAGCAAATTAAAATGAACTAGAGTAACAATTTCACTCAACATACCCATCGATCTATGGATACCAATAAATAAAGCAAACAAGAGGATTAGCACAAATTAGCATATCCACCACTAGTAAAGCATCATGATCAGTAACAAATTTGACAAGATTCAATTTAAAAAAAAAAAAAAAGATTATACAGTCGCAAAACTGTGCTACTGCATTTATAACTATCCTACATCAAAATATCCTCTTAGTGAGAGAATAGATTCTTGAGAAAGTTGGAAATTACAAAACTTGACCATTTACAAGCTTGACCAGACTTCAGTGTGTCTAGGATGGAAAAAAAAAATGTCAAAGCTCATTTATCAGTGGGTAATACTTGGGACACAACCTTCATACAACTTTCATACAACCTCCCTAAAAGATGTGTCTATCTCTCTCCTGTGATGTCACTGTGGGGTACAGTGACACAGGAAAGAGATAGACACATCTTTTAGGGAGGTTGTATGAAAGTTGTATGAAAGTTGTGTCCCAAATATTACTCTTTATCAGTAGCCTGAAGGTGCAATACTAAGAGATGGAATGCCAAGTAAGAGAGGCTATCTCTAGCTGCTATCACTACCACCCAGGGCAGAAAGCAACTGAAGGAAAAGGTTGATAATGTCCAGATAAAGGGCGGCTGCGGCCCAAACATACTCGTCGTAATCTAAGCGCTTGATCAGTTCTTCTGTATCAAATATTATAAATCCACAGAATATGATAGCTGCAAACAAGGCATATATCATTAACCCAAATTTTCCCAGAGGGAAGCACACCTGTTCATCACAAAAATAGTCACCAATTGATGTCAAAATCCAAATTTAAGATGAGTGTAAGAAAGCAAACAAGTCAGTCAAAAAAATTGGTAGTAAAGGAATCAGTATTGGTATACTTTTAGATAATAAAAGAGAGAAAAACAATGAAAGAGTAGAAATGGCGATCGAAACACATTAGAACGATAATTATTTGCTTAAAAAGTTCAGGGTAGGTCCTCAAATGCAAACATCATCAACACCGGAAGCAAGTCTTATTTCTTTTTTGAGAAATGTGAAAATTATTTTTGGACTGCATCTTTCAAATAAGTTAAAAATGAAGGATACCATAATTACAATTAGTGAAAATGCATTCCGAAAATTTAATTCCACATACACTCTTAAACATCTACTAGTTTCATCGAAAAGAGAATAAGTCCAACATATACCTGTATGAGAGCGAAGACAATGAGAACCCAAAGAGAAGTGAACAAAAATGGCCCCAGAAAGCTGAAATCTTGGCCTCTCTTTACTGCCCAGAATGTGTAGAGAGTTAAGGAAACAGCCACAACACTTGTTAGGATCGCAGCCTCTAATATGACCCTCCCTGTAGGCAAATAAATCACAATTACCACAAGCAAGTAAATTGATTTCATAGACTCATACTGTCATACACACCTGAATATTTATTGCTACTAAAATTGAACGTGATTAATTCGTAAGTTTTTACCTTTCCTAGGATTAGCCTTCATCATGTATTTGCAAAAGAATTATCAACCATGTTCTAGTGTTTAAAATCATGCCGTGTTTTGAATGAATGAAGGAGGGAAATTAATGAGAGGAAAGAAAAAAAAAATGAAAGGGTAATAAATACATAATATTTCGTACATTTAATCTTTTGTATTTTCATCATGTTACAAAAAATGAAAATGAAAAAAAAAAAGAAAAAAAAAAGACATCTTCCTTTCCCTATGGTTACTGGCCTCTTTAATTTCCACCCTTTTCCCTTCCCTTCCTATTATTTTTTTGTGCCTCCTGCCAAACATAGCATTAACATTAACCATATGCATTAAAGTAGGCCTTAGCCAATTAACAGTACAGAACATTATGAGCCAAAACTTCTTTTTTTTTTCCCCCACAAAATTCCCATATTTATAAGTATATCCTCAACTAATTGGTGCAGTTCATCTCCAATGTCTCACCCAGAAAACCATATTTTGCTCTTTTTTACTTCCAAAGAAGAATATAAGTTGACTCATCTAGTGACACTCGGGGCTTTGGTTGGTTCTTGAATTTAGTGGAAAAGAAAGGAAAACATAGAGGAAAATATTTTTCCTTTATTTGGTTAATAAGGAGAATGATGAGGAAAATATGAAAGAAAATAGAATAAGTAGATAACTGAATATTAAACATTCTGAATGTTGTGAGTCATTTCTTTTCCTCTATTTATAAATTACAATTATATTTTACAAAATTTTAAATTTTCAGTGTTATTTAACCATGATGGAAAACACAATGGAAAACAGAGGGAACTAGTTTTTCTTTCATTTTTATTTTCCCTCACGAAATCCATGAATCAAACCGAGCCTCACTTTCTTGTTGATAGTAGTGACAATACTAATGAAGCTTCTACAACATAATAATGTTAATGAATTTTCTCAAATGTAAGACGAAGGAATTGGGGTATTAGCAAAATAGAGTAATAGTGGTGCGTTTGATAAAACTGAAAATTAAGTGCTGAATTTTAAGTACTGAAAATTTTAAGTGATTGAATTTGTTATATTGAAAACAGTGCTTCATCTACTAAAATAGAATGCATTCAGTGATTATTTTTAGTAGAAAATTTTCACTTAAAGTTTTCAGTGATTTTTTGGTAGTTTTTTCAATTAAGTGGTACATTATCAAATGTACTGAAAAAGAATAAGGGTCCGTTTGATAAAACTGAAAATTAAGTACTGAAAATTAAGTGCTGAATTTTAAGTACTGAAAATTTTAAGTGATTGAATTTCTAATACTAAAAACAGTGTTTCAACTACTGAAATAGACTGCATTCAGTGATTATTTTCAGCAGAATTTTTTCACTTAAAGTTTTCAGTGATTTTTTGGCTGCTTTTTCAATTATGTGGTTACTATCAAACGCACTGAAAAAAATTAAGTGCGGAAAACTTTCATTTTCATCACTTAATTGGGTTATCAAACACACCCTAAGTGCTTTATCTTTTCATTTTCAACACTTAATTGGTTATCAAGCATACCCTAACTCTATTTTCTCTGTTGAAATACACAGAAAATAATTAAGAGATTCAGATATTTTAGCCGAAAATGGATTTAAGATTTATAAATCAATTCAACTGTTGAATTTATCTACTTCTAGAACAGAAGTAAGAGATATTATAAAGCTTATAACTATGTTGTCATTTATTTTCCCTCTGTTTCCAGGCTACCAAACAGAGGTTGGACATTTGGGTTTCATCAGATATTTATTAATACAAACAATATAACAGGTTCCCACTTCCCACCACCAATACATCCACATATATAAACATATATGTAAATATTCCCAACGACATTCAATTAACATGAACAGAATATTACCAAAAGAGAAAAAACAAAATCAGAAGTAAAATCTCTGTTACCTTTGGAAGTGGAGCATGATAATCCGACCGAAAATGCAACTGCTATGGTAAACAACGCGAGTACGATCAAATTCACCGGATGATGCTTCCGATAGGCATGCAATGGACACAAAACTGCACCATTTGTAAACACAAAAATTAATCTTACATTCACACATAATCATATATACATACCATATATACATATATATATATATATATGGAGAGGAATCCCTCACCTTAGGAGTTCATTTAATCATATGTGAAGGACTTAGAAGTCCTCACTTTTTAATATGAGTTGAGGGATCCCTAATTATAGAGTGTGATATATATATATACACATATAAATTCGGGAATGTATTTACGTATTAGGGGAAGAATGATAACGACGACGAAGATGGCGGTTCCGGGGATTGTGTGAAGGACGAAGTGTGGAATCGGGCGGACGAAGACGACGGTGGCTGAAACGGCGACGGTGAGAAGCAATTGAATCAAGAGTATTACGTAAACCTTTCGAATGAACGCCCATCGAAGGGCTGGGCTTTCGGTCATGGTTGGGTAGAGTCGGCCATTGTTGCCGGCTTCGATGTCTTGATCACCGTTCTTTGAATCAATAGTATTAGTGGCCATTGTAACAGAGGAGACTCAACTCAAGAAACGATCAAATCGAAGGACTGTGGCAGAGAGAGAGAGAGAGAGAGAGAGTGAGAGAGAGTTTGTTGAAACAGAGAGAGTGAGAGAGAGTTTGTTGAAACAGAGAGTTTGGGTAGGATTCGAATGCGAAGAATCGTGTGATATTCTCTCCAAATATTTAGGTTTTTGCGTCGTTTTATCGTGTATGATGAATAGCTGTATACATATTTAGAGAATCTTTGATCTTTATATATATATATATATATATACAGTCATCTTTAAAGGCGCCCCTCTCTTTATCAATTAAAGAAAAATTATCTGTTTTGGGATCGTGTTTTTATTAATGTCAGTTTTATCATTTTGCATTTTTTAAACACAATTCGACGGTCAAAATAGAAATCCTCTATTTAGTAAGTAGAGGTGACATTTTTTTTTTTAGAGAATCTTTGTATATATATATAGAGAGAGAATTGCTATGTACACCGCTCAACTTTATAAAAGAAAAAATTTTTAAAAGAAAAATGAGTAGAATAAAGGAATTTAAATGTACATAGCAAATACACGAATGTACGTAGTAATTCCCTATATATATTCTTGATGAATAGCTGTTTGATGCTCAGTAGATGTGTTGGAGTTGGTTATCCGTTATAGTTATGGAATCTGCCTTAGCAGCAACGACGAAGATTTTTTCGCTTTGAACGTAAAAAAATTACAACAGCGAGGGCATATTTGGTACAGCTATTAGAATAAACGTTGATGGGAAATAGTACCGTGCTTTTAGCAAAATCTTTATTTTTTTTTTCAAATAATATTAGGTATACTTTTTTACACATTTTTTGACACACTATATTTAAAATACACGTATCTTGTCCTGTTTGAATTTTTCATATTTTTCTGTCCACCGAGTACACAATATACTGTACATGCATTTAAAGATGTGTGTCAAAAAGTGTGTAAAAAAGTGTGTGGGTGTAATTGTGCTCTATTTTTTTTATTTTTTTTCTGGTTACTATTGTTTTACTGTTGAAAATGCATTGGTGAAAATCTTTTTGAATTTATAATGAGTAATAAAGTTATGTTTTTCAAATTTAAATCTCAAATTTGATTTTTAAATGCTTTCTCGATTGTACCACGTGCAATAGTATGTTGTACCACTGATTTTGCCAGAACGGAAGTAGAATTTTGAAGTTGGGAGCTTAACAAGAGCAAATTAGAAAGTTGTACTCGGGTTGATTGAGTTTACAAGGAGTTTGGGGACGATGACCTAAAGTGATTTTTTTTGGGTTTATTTATACATATCATCCATAAACAATTGCTATAAAAATTCCCACAAAAACTCAAATACTAATTAGATTTCAACCCTTTATTGTAGCATTTTTCAAAAATTGATTCATTCTATAAGTCAACTTAGAAATTGTCCCTCACTATTTTTGAGGACTAAAATACCCCCCACTCCCCAAAATCAAGGTTTTTAAATTCAAAACCCACATATAAATATAAATAAATATATATATATATATATATATATCTTATAAAAATCAAGAAATGGACCAAATCGAAATTTGAATTAACATAGAATTTTGATTCTGCAATATGAAAAGAATAAGAGAGAGAAACTCAAAAAGATAAAGACATATTATATTCCTACGATCTAAACTGCAATACACTCAACACATCGTGATTTAACAAAATAAAAAATAAAAAAAAATAAGGGCAAATAATTCAATTTTGGTGAAAGAAACTGACTTTTTGGTGAGAGATGGGGGAAAAAAAAGTGTGAGAAATTCCTCACTTTTTGGTGATAAAATCTCGGTTCTAGAATTTTGATTCAAATTTCTCACTTTTTGGTGAGAAATTCTCGATTCTAGTATTTTTATTACAAATTTCTCACCTTAAAAAAAAAAAAAAAATTCTCATCTTCAAAATTTCTCACCTTCAAAATTGAAAATGTAAACAAAGTTGTGAATTTCACACAAAAAAAAAATTGTTGTGAAATTTCACAACTTTTGATATCTACACCTACACAACTAGATCTACCATTATTGATCGATATCAAAATCTGGTTAAAAAAATGTAATACCTCGTATTTTTTCTAATACAAAATATTATATTTTAAAATATGATAAGGTATCAGTTTATATTTTTGGGATAGTGTTTACAGGCCCTATATGTATTTAAAGATATAATTAATATTGAAATTAAGTACCCGAGTCATGTATACCCATTGGGCTAGTATTTTAAGCAGTTGAGAATGTGTTTTCGGACCCATATGAAACCTTTTTGTGAGGCCTAAAACTAAAAAACGGAAATTAGTATTTATTTTGGTGTTTTTAATTTCTTAAACCTAATCTAACCCTAGCCACCTCTCTTTCTCCCTACTCACATTCCATACACACATAATTTACATCCAAGAAGAAGAAGAAGAAGAAGAAGAAAAAGACGGTGGAGAAGGAGAAGGAGGATTGGAGCTCTCAAAATGCTTTCATTATAAAAAATCTACTATTTTCTTTCTCTTGTTTGGTGAGTAAATCATACCCATTGTTTTGTATAGTGTTTCATTATTTTATATATTGTTTTATTTCTATTTTATGAGTTTTGAAGTTGTTAATTGATTAATTGAATTAGGGTTAGAAAAACTCATGATCATAGTCCGGTTTGCTCTAGAATACTAAAAATTAGATTTCTCTTTACTCCGACCTTTTTAAGATCTGAAATTTTAAAAGTAGACTCCTAAAATACCTATACAACTACTCTTAAAACAGTTTTTGATTTTCTTGCACAAAGGTTAAATTGATAATTTCACATTCTGTGATTTTGAATATGGTAAAACCGACTTTTAATTTGGATTCTATGTGAAATTTCACACAAGATAGACTCTTGAATTACTTAAAAAAAGTTAAAGAATGAGAGAGTTATGACCTTTCGAAGTTGGACATAGTAGGCTGTCCAAACAGTGCATTCTGCCCAGATTTTTATTTCCAAAATTTTCATTTACACCCCCAAAACTTTAAACGGACGTATAGAGGTCTACCGACATCGGATTTGGTCACAGTTTCGAGCATGGTACTTAAAATTCTATTTATTACAGTCTAAAATATTTATTTTTACAATTTTTGGATTTTATAAAATTCTTGTATTTTAGTATAATTACATGGTTGCCCCAAAACTTTTTAAAAAGGCTATTTTAGTCACTCTACAATTTTGTAAAATCCTTATAAATCATTTTCTATGTTTTTTTTGTAATTTTTCATTAATTATTGATAGTTGTAGCTATTTATCTTAATTAGTATGGTATAATTTCTATTTCTAAAATAGTAGGATATTTTGTTTTGGTTCCATAAAATTACAAAGTCATGTTAAATTATTTATGTAATATTTTAGTATTTATGAACGCAATTTATAATTTGGTAGTTAAGTTGAAAATCATTGTGGATTATTAGTCAAATCAGTATTTGGTAGTTGATTTAATTGAATATTTTATTATTCTAATTGTTTATGCTATTTCAAAAATTTGGGAAAAATACAAAAAAATATTCTTGTGGCACTTTGAACCTATTAAAAATAGTTTCATGTATAAATTTATCTTTGAGTATATTTGTTGAATGATGGTGTACTTTTTATTTATTTATTGTTAACTTCGTAGTTAATTATCTGTAATTCTTAGAAATATGCCGTCATGGCTAGTAGTCTTAGAATATTGTGAGGACCATTATTTTGTGTTTAGAATATACCTTAGCTGAAATTACAAAAATGCCCTTGTAAGAGCATGAATCATTGTCTTACCTTTTCATTGTGAACATGTATTTAAGTTTCTATTTTATTGCATGAATTGTAGGAATCGCAACTTGTCTGATTTTTCAATAACAAACTTTATTCTGTTAATATATGAAGGTGAGTAAATCTTGTACCCTTAATAGATGCCAGTTGTGGTAATTATTCTCATAGGTTGAGAATTAGGAATCTTTTGATTCGCTATAAAGTAATGTGAGTAAAATCATATCATAATATATGATGATTGTTAATGTCAGTAAAGTTGTATTCTGTGCAATAATAATTGCTGTGCTAATCTCATGTGGCTAAGAATTTTATATGGAACTATGAGTAAGAGTTTCACTCTAGCCAATGATTGGAATTTGAAAATTGAGGTTTCAACATTTCACTGGCAAATGAAAAATTTGGGTTTAATTATCATATATTAATGAATAGGAATCATTTTAAATTCAATACGGATTTTATAATTGATGTATTACTCTCCTATGGTGGAGACTTGAGAATTTGATACTGTTTATAAAATTGACAATATTTGATTTATCTAAAAGATGGATATGGAATGGTAGTGAATATGTGATATGGATAATGTTAGTCCACGTGGTAATCTCATATGGTGGAGAGTTATGAATCCGTTGATATTGTATATGAAATTTACATTACTTGATTTATCCAATGATGGATATGAACTTGGTATGAATATGTGATATGGATATATTCATCTGATTGTTATTTCAGTTATGTTATGAAATGAATCTAAAGGAAAAATCCAAAGCCACCGTCACAACCCTTTTGTTTTTATTTGAATCCACTGCTTACAGAGAAACTAACCCTTATGTCTTGCGGCAAGTGGTACTCATGTCCAATCAGAGGTGCATGCCTTGAGGAGTGGGTTTAGGTTGATACCCTTTTTGTTTGTTCACCGAATAGTTGTGTTTTATCCCGTCTCAATATGTGACGTTGGATCTTATGCGCATTGTAGCCGAATAGTGGCTTATTATTATCTTCTCATACATCGTAGCTATTCGGGATTAGGGCACACTCGATACTCAATACGCCTGATTGGAGTAAGTGTCAAACCCGGAGAAGTGGTTAGGGTATGAGGGGGACCCATGGGTATGTAGGTTTTGGCACGATGTTAGGTGTAATTGTGGTAGTAAGTCTAGATTTGGTACAAACTAAAAATTGTATGCACTTTTACGGTGTAATGTTCTAACATGTTTTCCTGAAAAAGGGTGGTAGGCCAAATTCATACTTTTGCAGGGTAGCCTACTACAAAGTGATATTTATATGTTTTGAAAATCGTGAATAAGAAACTAATTGCCTGAGTCTCTTGTTGGAAGGGATGATGGAACTTATGTCTTATCATGATATTGTATAGTATTTTTGTTGTTCATGGATATGATAATGGTTTGCTTATATGTTGATCGTGAATAATAAACTAACTGCCGGAGTCTCTTGTTGGAAGAGGTGATGGAACTTATGTCTTGTCATGATATTTCGTTTTGTTGAATATGTCATTTGATATGCATGAATATGTTAAGACTATGATGATTTAATGTAAAGTACTATTCCAGACATTTTCTTTATTTGATATTATTATAATTGATGTCATTTATTACATTTAAATACTTATATGTAGATATACGAATAATATCTCCCATACAGGCAGTAGAGTTTTATATTCTTTAAAAAATAAGTAAATGAATTGGTAAAATTGAGGCATTTGACATCTTAAAGAGTAATTTCATTATGGACATTTTTCGTGTTTTATATTTTTCTAAAAAAAATCATTTAGAGCTTCAAAATTGAACTTTACAGTGAGGTGGTCGAGTGGTCAAAATGTGTAGTTTTTCCTTTTCGCATGTTTGGTCTTAGGAATGAGAATATCTTTAATTCTTAAGTCTTATACATGTTTGTAAATGATATGGTAGAGTTATTTTATGTTTTGGCTTGTTCGAGATAGAGTCATAAGGAAGGACTTTTAGTCTGTTCATGTTTAGCATTTAAAACGTTATTTTGTATTAATTTCTTTGATTGCAGGAGGGTGGGTCCGCTAACACTTTTGTGCAGGTTAGATCTCCCCTACGTAAGGTAAGTAGAGTTGATATTTAGTATGAGCACGAGAAACTAAACTGTCATCCCTTGGTTCGGATCTTGTGGGTGAAACTAAAATCTTGTGTCTCATCACGCTATTATTGTAGAAGTTCAGAACATCTTTCTGTTTGGAGCATATTAAAAATAGTTAATGACCTCAGAAAATTATACAGAGTTGTATGGACATGTAAAACTTAATTTCATATAGTTGGCGTGTTTGAGTTTTTACTAAAAATGTAGTTAAGGACTTGGTATTGGTCTATTTCTGTCACAACCCATCCCACTACGCGTGGAAATAGGACACGTGGCACGCCACCAAGGCTCATCCAAACATCACCTAACGATACGCAGCGGAAAGAACTTTAAAACAATCCTGGGTATTTAAAACTTAGGGAACATTACGCTCTGAGTTTGTAAAATCCATTGAAATCAGAGTTATACAAAGTTTTGGCTAAAGGAAAACACTTTCAAAAGAATCCATTTCAAAATACAGAGGTTCAGTCGACTGCCCAGTCGACTGTACTAGGGTCCAGTCGACTGTGCCTGACAGAAACTAAAACCCTAAATCCACAACAGAGGTCCAGTCGACTGCTTAGAGAAAACCAGTCGACTGCTTTTCTATTCTAAGAAGCAGTAGCCAAAATTAACAGTGTTCAGTCGACTGTCCAAGGGGTCAGTCGACTGCTTCTCTTATAATATACTTTCTGTGTCTCAAACCCACGAGGTCCAGTCGACTGACCCTGGGTCCAGTCGACTGCTCCCCTGCTGGGCAGCCTGTGTTGAAAAATTAACAAGTCCTGCTACTCAATACCAACAACAAACACAACCACAACGGATTTTAACGTATTAAAACATAACTACAGATGTTCATTTACAAGATTACAATATTATAGAACTAATCTATGGTTCTATTACAACATATTACCAATCCTTACACAAGTCTCAGGATTTAAAACAAAACAACCAAAACATATACAAGTGTGAAATCCCCGGCGTTCCTCGGCCTCACACCTCACGATTCTTCTTGTCTTTCTTCTTACCTGCAATGGAGTACATCTCCACTGCTCAGCTATATGCTGAGCGTACAATTCTAAATGTATGCTTATATGACAGTTCATGATTTAAGCATCTAAAACACATAGAAATAGTCTCTAGGGTGAGTGGTACGCATTCATCCGGTCGATGCCGTAGGAGGCCCACCTCTCCCACGCATCTCGTACACTGGTTGGGCCTTCCTCCATACCAGGTACCGTGTCCTGGTTGGGCCCACCTCCAATCCAGACACAACCACAATTCCAATTCCATTTCAATCACAATCATAATCCTCAAGGTTCGAGGAGCTTACCCCGGATGAATTTGCACCAAACTCCCCTTTGACCCAAGTAGACACATAACATGCTCACATAAACAGTTATACGTGCTTTTATCATAATTTCACGTGCATAATTAACGGGCCTAATTAACACATGAATTTCGCCCGGATCCAAGAATATCAAAAGTGATGTCCAAAACATGAAAATCCATATATTTCATAGATCTAGAATTCATACCTCGTGCGAATCTCTTCAAACTTTGAAGGATCGTCTAGGGGGCTAAATAATCGTCGGATTTCGAATTTGGTACGATTCCTATAAGTTTTACCTGATTTTTCCCAAAAGTTTAGAATTAATATTTTTACAAAAATTGGCCAAACATGACCTAAGTGGTATCAAAACGTAGATCTTACCTCCACGAGTTCAAATCTGAAATCTGGAGAAAATCTGACAGACGAACGGTCGTCGATCGGCGTCGCAAAGCCCGTTGGCTCAATCTCCTTTCTCTCTCCTCTTTCTAGATATTTGTGAGTGTTTGGATGAGATTGAAATCTCATCCCAATCTATATATAGGCAAACTTTCGGGGAATTACGTTTACCTCCCCGCAAGTTTCTCAAAACTTCTCATTAATCCATGAAACTTCGCACACGTCCATTTTATGCCTTTATGAGTGAAAATTATAAGTTCCAAAAGTTTTCAACTAAGTTTCGTTTGGCTCCAAAAATAGCGTCCGAAACTATATTCTGTGAAATCTCTACACAACCTACCTTTTATTTCACGTGTCACTCACGTTCTCACCACAATTCTCAAAATGATATATATCAATATCGGAAAAATCAGAAATTATACTACACAGGTATAATTCACTATTCATAAAATACCAGAAAAGTTAAATAACATTTAAATCACATAAATGCCATTTAATCCTGCCAAAGCAAAATGGACTATCATATTCCCGTGTCCTTACTGACACCTTACCGTTGACCTACAGTCAACCTCATCTCAACCCAATTATCAAATAACATTGATATACTCACAAATTTCCAATTATGTATGATAAAACTATGAAATTTTGGAACGGGTGTGACAATTTCAGCGGAGGTACTCACGTCTTATCATGACATATTATTTTGGTTTCTTTTTGTTTGATCATGGATTATTTCGGGTCTCATGTTTAACTCACATCAGTTTATACTGACCCAGATGTCTCCATGCATCTCGGGTGCGTTCAATTTATGAACGTAACCAGAGAATGTTTTCAATTTATGATCGTTGTATCCAGTAGTGGCTTGGATCATGTTGGGATTAGCAAGCTTGGAGTTCTAGACCTTGGAGTTTAGTGAGGTTTTGTACCTTCAGGATGTTTGGCATATGTGCCAATTGTTTTAAAAATTGATATTTGAGAGTTAGTATCATTTGTATTTCAGTTTAAATTTATTCTGATTTCGGAGTTATGACTATTTTGGTTTAGATTAACAATTACCATTTAAGCTTGTAGTTTATTTTTTTTTTGTCAGGTAGTATTCCAATTTTGTGTTGTTAGAACATCGGGGCGGTACAAAAAATGTTGATAAATTTCACAAAAAATGCCTTAAAAAAAAAAACAGATCTAGCCGGATCTGGTCGTGGTGGTCTATCTGCCATCCCCATCGTCATCCATAACCATCGATCACCACCACTATCACTATGGATGTCGCCGCCACCAGTGAGGGACCGTGTTGATCTGGTCGGTTTGGTTGGAGATTGGAACAGTGACTCAATGGCAGTGACTGCTTTGTGCTTCCTAGGATTTTCATGGAGGACTCGAGAAGGTTTGAGAGAGAGAGAGAGAGAGAGTTGTTGGGGGGTTAATATGAAGAGTAATTGCAAATCCTAGGTTTCACTTAAAAAGTAATGAAATGGCCATTCTCTTTTTATGATGGAAAGACCAATGGATATGTTCAAAGAAATGAGAAATACAGAGACGAGGAATCCTTGACAGGAAAAAACAAGTAAATAGATAATAAACATTAAAAAAAAAAAATCTAGAACCCCAATATACATAAAGGAGCCACATAACAACAAACTGAAAAGAAATCCAAGGACCCAACCCCAAAAAACGAATGTCAATGTTGATGAGTCTCTTTGAACTTTTAGTGAAAGAAAGTTTAGAGAGAGAGAGTTATGGGGGGGGGGGGGGCTGTTACTCACTTCTGCGAGAGAAAGATAGAGAGAGAGAGAGAGAGAGAGAGAGAGAGAGAGAGAGAGAGACGGATCTTGATTAATTTGGGTTTCAAATTGAAATCCCAGATTTTATGGTGATGTTATATACACACACATGTGTATATGTTTAATGCATGAAGGGCAATATTGTCCATGAAAAATACTGTTATTTGGGAAAAATGACTAATTTCTAGTATATCTTATTGATCGATTAAGGATGAATTTAAGAGATAAAAAAGTCAAATACACTAAATTTTCTTTTGACTCATTATGAGGGACTATATCTTATATTTCTATTGAATATTTTTTGTCCCTTAATGATTCAGCCATTTGTTATTACTAGTACGGTACAATTGTTTTCAACCATTTGAAAATCAAATATGGAATGTTAGCATTAGTAGTTTATAATTCACAATTGAAATACTTTCCATGGCAAATTAATTAGGGGCAATTAGCAATTAAACCAAATTAAGAGAAATATTATGGTTTTAGTCCAGTTAGAAAAAGGTTGTAGTATTATGTCTACACCTTGCTACTTTGACACAAATACCCCTAAACTTTTGCACAACAGTGACAAAAACATAAGCAACACCACCATCACCTCCGGCGACCACCACCATGACTTCGCCTGAGCTCCGGCGACTTCGCCTGAGCTCCGGCGACTTTGCCGGAGATCGTCTGACCTCCGGCGAACACCACCACACTAGACCCCCTAGCGACTACCACCACCACCACCACCAGACCTCTCGATCTGTCGTTCACCACCAACGCCACACGAGACCTCTATCAATCTCTTCACAATCAAACCACCACATTAACTTGAAATGATCATAAAACAAGATCCTGAAAGTAAATTTCTCACAGCACAGCACCGAAAAACTTGTGAAATTTTAAAAAAAAGTTGTGAAATTTATCAACAAAAAGTTGTGAAATTTCACAGAGTTCGTGAAAATTCCATGAAATCACCAGCGCCATACCAAACGTCTGCCGATCACTACCACGACCTCACCTGATTGATATCTTCAAACCAAACCACCACATCAACATGAAATGAACACATAACAAGTTTCTAAAATTTAATTTCTCATACGAGTACCGAAAAAGTTGAGAGATTTTAAAAAAAAAAAGTTGTGAAATTTCACAGTTTGTAAAATTTCACAAAAAAATATGTTCTAACAAACATTGCAAAAACTTGTTACAAATTTGAGCATTCATATTGATCTGTAACTTATTTTTTTTTGCATAAAATCTATATTTTTACAACCTACTTAATGAGATCTATCAAATAAGTAGTATAGTTGATATCAAAATCTGGAAAGAAAATAAAAAAATTGTTGAGTAACTTCACTGACTTTTTTTTGATAAATTTCTCAAAAAAAAGTGTTAAAAAAAAAAAAAAAAAAAAAAAAAAAAAAAAAAACCAACACTCTCCACACCATTTCAACGAAGAATCTATCACATGTATGTAGTGGATCAGTGCGCTGGTGGCCGAATCTGCTCGTGAAAATGCTTGCGACACTAACTTGTAGTCCCCGATCTGCTCGTGGGTGATTGTGGTGGATCTGGAATTGCTAGTGGTTGGAGAAGATAGATCTCGCCAATCTGGTTGTCCGACCGCACGATCTGGTTCGTGATTATAATGGTGAAGTTTGACGAAAATGAGAGATACAGAGGAGGTGCGATGGTGCTGGATGGAGGGGCAATGGAGGTGGCCGGAGGTGCGATGGAGGTGACCGGAGGTGCGATGGTGCTGGATGGAGGCGCAATGGAGGTGGTCGGAGGTGTGATGGAGGTGGCCGGAGGTGCGAAGAAGCTGGTGGAGCTGCGATCGCCTCTCTCTCTCTGTCTCTCTCTCTCTCAGCTGAACACTTTGGATTTGTGTGTATTAGTCTAGAAAGGGGTACATTCGTCATAAAAATGTGTCACTTATTGGGTCAAAGTACTTATGTTTATTAATGTCCACTAATCATGGACTTGTCCCCAAATATTTTTCCCTTGTGTCTTATAACCAAATATTTCTCCTAATTTGGTATTTAATACCAAATTTCTAAATTAATTAAGCAAGTTTAATTCCGATTTTTGTTTTTAAAGAAAATAAATGTTGCTTGCAATAAAGTGTTAAGCATCAGCCATCACTTCAAGAAGAAAAAAAACAGGTAATTCGGAGGATTTAACCACATGTTTAGCAATCTTTCTCGAAAAATTTAGTGGAAAATCCCATTCTACCAACGTTTGTTGTAATAGACCCACCATTTGGTACTTCCCAATGATAGACCCTATAATTGTAAATGTTGTTAGAGATTAGTCCAAATTTTCCTATTATAGAATTATTAGATGTCTTTTATACCCCTAACCTATATATACATATATTAATTCAGATTTAATGATTGAATCAGTTACCAAATCTGACCAAATCTTATCAAATCCCAATTGATATTGGTTACAATATATATAGAAATTTTATCCTAATATTTTAGGATATTACTTTACACAACGGTTACGTTTTACAGTAAGAAATTTCACACTGTGTTTTATGATTTTTTTAGTCGATGTATGATTGGATTTGTTGTCAAAATTTCTTTTCAAAAATACCGAGCAGTTCGATGCAGTTTCAATTGCAATCAAAGTCCCTTTTCGTTGTTTTTATAAGTTTGTTGATGGCGTATGTCATCCATAACATATACATCATATACTGTGAGAACTTTACACTGTTTGTAGGATCAGTCATGATATTAGTACTAAAATTCAGATGATTTGTGATCTGTCTAATACAAAGACTTTATGAATATAAAAAAGTTAAGTACATCCCATTATCGTTTGGTTTCACAAATTTCCCAAAACAATTCTGAAATGCAAAACAGAGCACAAGATAGACTAATTCTATGCTTTTGTCGTGATTCTTCGGTGTTTTCTGCAACAACTCTATGTGTTCGTCCCGGAGTCCAAGAATGAAAGGAATGCAACTAATGTTGACCTAAATCGTGGATTGGTTTGTTGTTGTTGTCGTCTACGTAGCATTGCGGGCTGCATGGACACGAAAATTATTAGTAACACAGAAGTACACTAGTATAAAATTTATCACTGTAATGATTCTTTAATTGCACATGTGTAAATTTTCATTCAAAGTGTTAAATTTCTTCAGTGTCTTCGAAACATTCCAATGTGTGATATTTCTGTATAAACACTTGATAATTCTTAATATAATGGCGTGTTTATCCATATACAAGTGAGAAATTTCTCATTACTATATAAACATTCAAACAAGTGTGTTAAAATTCTTACACATATGCGAATGTTCAAGAATACAGTGAGAGATTTATACTCATATTGGGAAATTGGTGAGACAATGCGAAATTTAACACTCTTTTTTATGAAATTGTTGAGAATTGAAATTCACCCCCATCTTCAAACTGAACATCGGCCAGTGAGAAATTTAACACACACAAATTCACTTTGCACTTGTATATTTTAAAGATGGGGTGAATTTCAGTTCTCAACAATTTTAATCACAAAAGAGTGTGAAATTCCGCACTATCTCATCATTTTCCCAATATGAGTGAGAATTTTAACACACTTGTTTGAATGTTAAAATGGTAATGAGAAGTTTCTCACTTATTTATGGATAAACACACATCATTATATTACACGAATGAGTGAATAAGCCACAATCAATTCATGTGACAGTGATCAATTTTGCACTGCATAAAATTTGTTTATGAACCCTAAAAAACCAAATTTTGCACTATCGATACCACACAACGATCAATAATATTTGGAAACCAAAACAACAGAGAATCAACTCATAGTGTTGTTCTGCAAATAAGTAATATAGGATCGACAACCATATGAAAGCAAAAACCCACGAGCTTTACAATCTGATACACAAAAACCCTCATTTTTTCCCCAACTTTTTTCATAAAATTGATTTCATAATTGAACAAAACAGCAAATGTATTGATGAATTTTAGTTAAAGAAATCATTGCATACCTTTGCTCGCCATCGTCCAGATGCATCGGAGTCACACCATCAACGTCAAATTATCTGGTGACAAACTTACGATGCCCAACGTCCTCGCGAGGTTGAAATGGAATGGTAAACACTAGTTCTTCATGAAATGATAATGAAAATCAAACAAAATTGGGTTTGAAATTTGAAAATGCGAGATCATCGGAGTGATCGTGGGGTGACACCGAAATCGCCGTAAATGGAGGGGCGGTAACTAAAAGTAGAAATTGAAGGAGAAATGAATTGGGTGTGCAATATGTGTATTAAGGGTAGGTTGGTCATAAATGAATTTATGGACCTAGCATCGAATTGTTTTGTGGGTTGGGTCTATTCCAACAAACATATAGTAACTTGGATTTAATACTTATTAACTCATCTTTCTCAAACTATTTTATAGACCTTTTCTCATCCTCAAATTTGATTGAAATCATATGGATCGAACATCATAGTGAGTCTATTTTCGTGCCTTTGATATACCAAATGAGACTATCCAAATACTTTTAAAATAGGAGGCTTAAATTTTTTAAATACCTTTTATTTATAGTGCAGTTTCATTTTGAACCATGCAATTTTAATTACAATACTTTAGATCCTCGATTTATAAAGGCATGTCAAATCACTAGAGTCGTTAACATTGTCAAAAGAATATAACGGAGTAGACCATATTTATTACTCAAAAGAACTTAGGTTTAAAAATATTTTAGTAGCCTCTAATTACACAAAAGTTTCATAGTGGGCCCTCCATATATATGGTCCCATTTAGTTATATTCTTTTAACGCAATTAACGATTGTCCTAAATACTTGTTTAAATCGAAGACCCAAAGTGTTGTAATTGAAATGAAGAACTCAAAGCGAAACATTGATATATTAATACGGTACTAAAATATGCTTTAGCCAAAAAATAAAACCAACCAAATGGGATCAAAAAGCCAGTAGAGTCACATTTGTTTTCAGGGAAGCACTATTAGTCCATGTTAATTCAAGACTAACTTGTTTTTGGGTTTGTTAAATAATGTCTGACTAATTATCCATTTTAATGGATAGTTTGGTTTATGAGCCACTGTTTTATCCTAAGACTGTCCCTCACAATAGTAGAGAGAAAGTGTAATACCCCTTGGTCACGTTTGGCTGTCAAGTAAGAGACTAGACCATTAGTCTATTTTTATGGAATAGTCCAATAATTTTAATACTCCACGTAATTAAAATGGACTATTAGTCCTAATATTTAACGGGTACCCAAACAACGAACTATTCAGTTAGATAAAACCGACTCTAAAACAGATGTGGTCGTAATCCTGCCGGTGAAACAAACTTGGCCTAAGGCAAGAAAAAGGAGTATAATTTATAAAGGGGCAAATTCGACAAAACGTATAAGCTGTCCATAACTTCAAATGTGATGATATAACATGACAAGTCAATACATGGCATAAAATATCTAGCACATCATTTGTTTCCCATTTTCCCATTATGAAAGTGACCCAAGAAAAAACATATACAAGGTGGGGCTACAAAGGCCACACAACTCCCCTTATCTCCTCCAAATAAAGGGGGTAAAGAATTTCACATAAGATTATGTAGAAGAAAGACTACAGAGTTCAAAACATTAAACAGTAGTGTTCATGTCTCCTTCATCTGTGATTGCTTCCTCTGCTTCAACAACAAATGTGTTTGAAACTGGAAATTACAAAACTGTGCTGCTAAGTACTGAACCAGTTACATGTTGTACAAGTAGTAATAAGTCTTCACTACTTTCTGATATTCCTCCACCTCCAAAGCCACTCTTGATTACCACACCATCAGATGCAGGGGAATTTCCAGTGCTATTGTTCCTCCATGGTTTTCTTCTCAACAATTCTTTCTACTCTCAGCTCTTCCAACACATTGCTTCTCATGGCTTCATCGTTATCGCTCCTCAGGTCCCTCTTTTTTCATTTTTCATTTTTTTTTCTTTTCTATTTTTCTGGGTTCTCTTTAGTTCTCTCATAATTTGTTAGTCCAAATTATTATGTGAATTGATTTTAATACAATAAGGGCTCACATGGTCACAGTAAATTAAGTATCCATACTTAGATGAAAAGAAGAATAAGAAAAAATTGTCATCAAGAACACTAAAGTAGTCAGAAAAAGGCTTAAAGTTAAATTACTTAAATACATTCACTGTAAAATTACTTTGATGTATAGATACTATGTGTGTATGCATTTCTTCTTGTTTGCATACCACAAGCAGCTTAATCAATTATTATTTACTTATCCTAGTTTACATTTGTAAATCTTAATGTATATAATTAGGATGAGCAAGGATATGAATTTCTTAATAACATTAGTTAATTACAAGTTTTGTCTTGCAATGGCAGGGGCATGTGGTTGAATTTGTCTTATCATAAAGACATAAACACACATTTTACGGATATTAAGACCCATCAATGGTTTCAGTTTAGTCCATCAAGTTCACTGAGATTCAGCTATGCACAAAAACTTATTTGGTGATCTGGGATTCATGTGATGATGGGTTCCCATCTATCTTCTATTTTTTGTGTATTGCAAAACTTTTGGAACTTTCTAACAAATTGTTAAACATAAGTATAAGCAATACAAGCCCAAGGCCTTATTTTGGAAGGCTGAAAACTGCTTATGTACGGTTTATAAATAAATAAACTGGTTCTATAGATTCGAGTATTCGAGAAATGCACTTTTTGTATAGAATTCCTTGCCCGTTCTGAAACTACCTAACATGATGTGGCACTAAACGGATCATGTTTTGTGCATTCCCAAACAAGCTCTAAGACTTAAACATCCTACATTTTTGGCTCATATCTCTTTTCATTTGGCATTGTGCAGCTATACAATGTGGCTGGACCAGATGCAACCGATGAAATCAAGTCCACAGCTGCAATTACAAATTGGTTATCAAAAGGACTAAACAATTTGCTACCACCCAATGTTCTTCCAAATCTAAGCAAGCTTGGGCTTGCCGGCCATAGTCGCGGAGGAAAGGTCGCTTTTGCCCTCGCCCTTAATAAAGGGCTCACTTCTTTGAAATTCTCAGCCTTAATAGGGATTGACCCAGTTGATGGCATGGACAAAGGGAAACAAACACCCCCTCCAGTACTCACCTATGTGCCTCACTCCTTTGATCTCGATATGGCGGCATTGGTGATTGGGACGGGTTTGGGTGAAGTGAAAAGAAATCCTCTGTTTCCTCCTTGTGCTCCAAAGGGGGTGAACCACCAGGACTTCTATAACGAATGTCGCGGACCGGCTTGTCATTTGGTTGCTAAGGACTATGGTCATCTTGATATGTTAGATGATGAGACTAAGGGTATTAGAGGTAAAGCAACATATTGTTTGTGCAAAAATGGCAAGTCTAGAGAACCCATGAGAAGGTTTGTTGGGGGGATTTCAGTTTCCTTCTTGAAGGCTTATTTGGAAGGTGATTCTAGTGATTTAGTGGCTATTAGAGATGGGCTTGAAATGGCACCTGTGGAGCTTCAAAAAGTTGATTTTCTTGTGTGAAGCTTTATGTACTTGGACACAAGTGGTGAATCAAAGTTGTATTACATGATCAACATTAGCGTGAAAAGTTTTAAAATCACCAAATTCTGCGTCAAAATAAGATCATGATTGTCAATGGATTGCAAGACACCGAACACACCAGGAAAAAAAATTGGTGAAATTGTGCCAATCCAAAGGGCAGTTTATAGTTTCTACAATTTTTGTGGTTTTTTTTTTTTTTTTAACGTTTTAGTTTTTGGGTTTTAATTTAGTTTCTATTTTTCATTTTTTGGAGTGAATTTTCTAATATTGACAAAACAAAATATGAAACAAAAATCGAAAACCAAAAATGCAACATTACACTGACCCTTAGTTTATTGAAGAAAAATTCCAATTAGGTACGAATTGTGATAAAATATTGTCTAAAACTGAGTGTTAGACCAAAAATGTCATTTCCAATAATTATTAGTTCATGTCCTCAATTTGTTACATTTTCTAAGGTTGCTTAGGTATTGGGATAAAGTGTTACAAAATTTAAAAAACTCAATGGAGGTCATTGCAATTTTATCTAACTAATGAGCTACATGATATTATGCCAAACCTCAAAGGAGGTCAGTGTAATCTACCCAATTTGTTAATAGCTTTGAGCCCTTTTGTCTTTGCTGATGTTTTTATACGATTTAGATCATGATTGATAAAACTACTTAAAAGTAGAATAATTTAGTATGGTTTAAGTGTTTGGTTAGCATGTTGTGTAGAGAATCATGAATCGCAATCTAAATCACCCCCATCCCAACCCTTAACGTGAAATAGGGGTGGACATATCGGTCAGTTCAGTTAAAATTAGCAATACGCGGTTTGGTTTTGTTCGGTTCGATTTGCTAACTTTTGTACCAAAAACTGACCAATTCAAATGTCGATTATTTCGGTTCAAACCGAAATGTAAACTGCAATATCCGAATAGAAATGGATATTTTAGTTCGAATTAATTTTTTTGGTAAACGAAACTATCGAAACTCTTTGGCCACCCACACACATAGTGAACACAGATTTCTTCTCCACAAATCATGTTTTGTCTACCGCAATTTCAGCAATCAAACGCATGCAAACTGCCTTTGGTGCCAGATTGGTACTATTGTAATAGTAAAAAATTCCCACACTATGTTCCAATAAATGGATAAACAGCGGTTGAGGCACACGCGTTACGTGTGCAACGCGTTCTATATGTTATCTATTTGTAAACTTAACCGATAAATAATTAATATTAGTTGGAGAAGGATATTTACAATGAAGGAAAAAACACAAACTTAGAATTACTAGTTAAAGGATAAAAAAATACATAAGTTTAGCACATTACATACGTCCTTTATTAGAAGTGTATATCTATGAAAATACTATTCATTGTATATTTTACGCAAAGCTATTGACAATCATCAAATCACGACGCTAGTTAAACTCTTTGAACCACATCATACACTGCTCACAATTGAAGCAACTATCTCTAATTGTTTTCTAGCAATATCAGTCATATACCTAAATAAATTATTTCACATGTAAATGTACATTTGTGTTTACAAAATACAAATGTAAATTTGAAAATTGTCAACCAATTTGAGAGAGAGAGAGAGAGAGAGAGAGAGAGAGTATAAAATTAAAGTAACCCATCTTCCAATTTGATATGGAGTAAATTTACAGAACCATTTTCTTGTAAGTGTTTTTGAATATAAATCAGGCCAAACAAACATAGAAGTAAAAACCAAGTTTAGTCCACAAACTACAAAGTGGTGTTCTTCAAATTCAAAAGAAGGGTGACAATTGGATCCAAGTCAGGTAGGGCGCTGATTGTGATCCACTGAATTATAAAATCAGCCATATGAAAATCTATTATTAAATTCAACATCCATGTTCGTTTAAGTTGATAAAATCAGATCAAGTGTACACATTGCAAACCTTGCTATCCGTGGCGCTCATGCAACTATCAATATGCTAAACTGGTGGGTCTTGCACTACTTCATCACTGCCATATGCAATTCGTCTATCCCATCCTCACTCTTGCTTCCTCATTTCATGTGCCCTTCATAGATCAAACATTCGTCTATCCCTTCATACGAAAAAGGAACAAATGAATTGTCAACAATCAAACTATAAAAACACTGTCAATTGATTTGCAATTGCAATGTCACCAATTTTAAACTGTCTACAACTGCTCGTGTTTAAATTTGCTATGCTGACATGAAGGGTTATTGAGAAAACAATCACATAGGCTATTGAAAATGTTCAGTTCTAGATTTTGGGAAAGATTTGTTTTAGTTGGGTGGGGAGAGAGAGGTGGAGTGGTGGTTAATTCTAGATGATAGGGTTTTTTCGAACTGACATTTTAGCCCCTTTGTATGTATTTTTTGAATAAGAATGTTTATTGGTTTTAGTGTAAATATGTGTGGTAGTGAAATTATGTTGGGTACCCTTCCCTCTCCATTTATAGAATAGTGTAGATTTAAGATTACTGATTTACTCCATACTGAGAGAGAGAGAGAGAGAGAGAGAGAGAGAGAGATGTTGCAGTCGTGTAGCCAGTCGAGGTCGGCGACCATTGTCCGGTAAGTGTCATTGCCCTGCGATTTTTGGTCCTATTTCTTAGATTTCAAGGCTTCTTTACCATCTTTTGTCTTTAACAATTGATCGGAATTCTATGAGTAATTCTTTTCTCTAGTTTCGGTATCTATTAACAACTGTTGGTTTTTCGTATAATATACATATATTTGGTTGATATGAGAGGAGTTCATTATGCTTTCATTTTGAAGCATGTCTTCGTATTCTTCTGCCTGTTGTTCGATAAAATGTCTGAGTGAAAAAAAAGGGCAGATTTTTTATTTATTTATTTTTAGTTTGTAACAAGTTTTAATTCGATTCATTCAAGGAAACGGTTGTCCAATGTGTGACTTGGATTGGTATTAAAGAATAATGCTATGCTTTCCAAATACATGTGGCACTGAGTTCACCGGATTATGATCATCGGAGGATGTTGAGTAAATCCCACCATTATTGTTGGTTGTCCCATTGTCACAAGTGTTTGGGAAGCACATCATTACTCGGTATTAAAATATATATGAGTTGGGTATATCCGTATAGTAAGAAAAATGGCTTCTTTTGCATAAATTGTTGTGATCATCATGTCTCAGTCCAAGCTTTATCATCCTATAAAACAATGGGGTATTGGGGTAATGGGGTAATGATATAGTAAACTGATTTCTCATATGAGAAGCTTCTTACTATATCATTACCCAAGACAATGGCTTCTTTTCTTCCTAAATGGTTCCCCTTCTATTAATTGTTGGATTTATTGGCAGTCTACTTTGTCTATAACAAAAATGAATCAAAGATGATTCTGGTGAAAATTTGGTGTGCTACAATTAATGGGCAACCCAATATAGGGCCATATGTGTTTTCTTTTGGAGAGCATTTTTGCTCACCCAAAAAATGGTTTACCAATGCTTACCCAAGCATTCCATTGACCAATGCAGTGGGACCCAGGATCAAACAATGCAGTACCCATGATTAAACATTGATCCTGGGTCCCACTGTATTGGCCAATGGGATGCTTGAATGAGCATTGGTGAACAATAGTTTGGGTGAGCAAAAGTATTTTCTTTATTTTGCTATTTCAGTTGTTATTGTTTTGTTTTGTCGGGATGAGCTTCTTCTCTCTAAGCCTTTGGCTCTAGTAAGCAGCACATCCCATGATTAGCTTCTATGCTTGTTTATTGAGCTCGTTGTATATCTTAGGCAAGGGCGGATCTACCAGTGGGCTCTGCTGGGCTGTAGCCCCCTAATTTATGAGAAATTGTTTTCCTTTGTAGTTTAGCCCACCCTAATATATATTTGACCAAATGTCTTATCCCTCCTACTTCTCTTTTTAACCCAACCAAATATTGATCAATCCAAACAAAATACATTATGTTAGTTCAATTGTAATCTAGTTCACCCCAAATATTTGACCCAACACCTTTTCTTCGTTCGACCCCTCTCAAATTTATAAAACAAAACATATATAGTATATTGACCAACTGTAAATCAACCCACCTAAAATATTTATCCCATCAATATTCCTTAGTACTTCTCAATTTAGGCTAACTGAAATTGTTTTACCATCACTCAAACTTTACAAATTACGAAAAGATGATATCAAGAAAATTAATCCTCAAAAAATAGGGATAAATAGACCCAAAAAAAAATCGCCTCGGAGGAGCTACCCCTAAACTCCCATATATGTTCATCATTGCATACACGTCCATCCAATTCCAGCGCCGCCGCCGCCCTGCACCCCAAGGTAAAATTCCTGGCTCCGCCCTTGATTCTGGAGTATTCCCTTTGTACTTCTGGAAAAAAAAAATTATCAACAAATCGAAAAAAAGTGGGAAAGTGGAGAAAAATCCAAATGCCATTTTTGTCTTGACTTCAGCAAAATTTTACACAGGTCCAATATTAGTCAAACAAGACTTTCAAGTTACTAAAATTCCGGCTTTCAAGGGTGTAAATGTGTGGAATCACAGTATATTGAATTAATGAAAAGAAGAATACAAGAGCCTACATATAGGCTTCCAACACCTAGACAAATACACTTGCTAAGCGATGTGGGACAACACATATACAATAATACACACTATTAACACTCCCCCTCAAGCTGGAGCATACATGTCATATGCACCAAGCTTGTTACAAATATATTTCACTTGAATCCCTCCTAATGCTTTAGTAAACAAGTTGGCTAACTGATCTGCAAACTTCACATGCACTGTATGAATAACATTTTCCAAAAGCTTTTCTCGAACAAAGTGACAATCGACTTCAATGTGCTTTGTCCTTTCATGAAATACAGATTAGAAGCAATTTGAACTGCAGCTTGATTATCACAAAATAAGCTCATTGGAGTAGTTTGAGTAAGCCCAAGTTCCTCTAATAAATGTTTCATCCATACTAGCTCACAAGTAGTGTGGGCTATGACTCTGTACTCTGATTCTGTACTTGACTGAGCTACCACAGTTTGTTTCTTGCTTCTCCATGAAACAAGGTTGCCTCCAACGATAACACAATAGCCAGTAGTTGATCTCCTATCACCAGGAGAACCTGCCCAATCTGCATCAGTGTAACCTTCAACTCGTATGTGACCATGGTCTTTATATAACAAACCACATCCTGGAGCACCTTTGAGATATCACAAAATGTGCATCACTGCATCCCAATGGGTTGTTCGAGAACAGTCCATAAACTGGCTAATCACACTCACAGCGAATGCAATATCAGGTCTAGTCATTGTCAGATAATTAAGCTTCCCTACAAGACGTCTGTACTGTCCTGGGTCATCAATGAGCTCTCCCTGATCTGGTAACAACTTAGTATTAGGATCCATAGGAGAATCCAAGGGTTTGGAACCTAACATACCTATTTCAGAGAGGAGATCAAGAACATATTTTCTTTGAGAGAGACAAATCCCTTCACTAGACCTAGCTACTTCAATGCCCAGAAAGTATCTAAGTTGTCCCAAGTCTTTAGTTTGGAACTGCTTTTGCAAGAAGTGCTTCAACTCCTGAATTCCCTTGGAATCATCTCCATTTATAACAATATCATCAACATAAACTACAAGTAGGATTTTACCTGCTAAAGAGTGCTTATAAAAGACAAAGTGATCAACATTGCACCGCTGGAGACCAAATTCATCAACTTTACTAAATCTTCCAAACCAACCACGAGGGGTCTGTTTCAGACCATATAGGGACTTCTTCAACCGAAAAACCATACTAGACTCCTCCTGAGCAACAAACCCAAGTGGTTGCTCCATATATATCTCCTCCAAAAGGGTGCCATTTAGAAAGGCATTTTTGACATCCAACTGATGTAACGGCCAGTGATAAGTAGCGGCAAATGAGATAAAGAGACGACCGAAAGCAATCTTGGCAACTGGAGAGAACGTCTCGGAATAATCAAGACTATAAACCTGAGTATAGCCCTTGGCAACAAGTTGTGCTTTCAACCAATCAAGAGTGCCATCAGGATGCATTTTAACAGGAAAACCCGACGACACCCAACTACTGATTTCCCAGATGGAAGAGGTACCAATATCCAAGTACCAGTTCCTCTAAAGGCAAACATCATATCCTGTTTCCATCCTGAATGTGAAAGAGCCTCTACAGTGGACTTAGGAAGAGAGAAAGTAGACAAAGAGGCAACAAACGGAGAGAAAGCAGGAGACAAATGATCATAAGCGACAAAATTTGAAATAGGATGAGAAGTACCAATACGCTTACCCTTCCGGAGAGCAATCGGAAGGTTTGAGGCTGACAGAGGTGAAACTAAAGACTCGGAGGCCACAACCGTAGTAGCTGAATCCTGAATAGTTGTTTACACCGTAATTTGGGATTGCCTAAGGCACATGACAATCACGTGGCTTGATGACGTCATCACAGGAGCATCATCATCCTCTTTGAGTCCACTTGTCAGATCCGGTAATCACAACCTCTTTGAGTCCACGAGGACTCTGGCACGCCTAATACACCACACCAATTTTATTTGTAAATAATAGTCTCAACAGTCTGATGACGGCGGGTGTATGTTTGGAGGTCAGGACGCTCCAATCCAGTTTTGGGAGGTAGGGAGACAGGAAGGGGAAGGGGGACCATAAAGTCAGGATCAGTAATGGAGTGAGACTCAGAGTAATATGGAGTGGATTCAAAGAAGGTAACATCAGCAGAAACAAATAAACGACGCAAGGAAGGATTATAACAACGATAACCCTTCTTAGTTCTGGAATACCCCAAGAAAACATACTTGATAGCATGGGGATCCAACTTATCGGTACCTGGAATAAGTTGATGCACGAAAACAGACACACCCGACCACACGTGGAGCAACAGGGAAAGGTCAGGTAGTGGGAAACATGGTGGCATGGGGTGTGCCCATATCAAGGATGGAAGACGGCATACGATTAATTAAATGGCAAGCAGTAAGAACTGCATCTCTCCAAAAATCCTTGGGGACCCTCATCTCAAATAATAATGTACGGGTGACTTCTAATAAGTGACGGTTTTTTCTTTCTGCAACCTCATTTTGTTGAGGGGTATGAACACACGAGGATTGATGAAGCATGACATGTTGTGCCATATATGTGGTGAAAGGATGGGAAAAATATTCTTGTGCATTGTCACTACGGAGAATTTTAATAGGAACATTAAATTGAGTCTTAATTGCATTACAGAATGTAGAAAATATAGAAAATAACTCAGAACGATTTTTCATTAAATAAAGCCACGTAGTTCGGGACAAATCATCAACAAAACTAACAAAATATCGATACCCCTTAACAGAAGTAATACGGTGTGGACCCCAAACAACTGAATGCACTAATTAAAATGGACTAGGCACATCGGGGAGCAAATTGGACACGGTGATGCTTCCCCAATTGACATGACTCACACTCTAAAGTAGATAAATGACTTAAACTAGGTACTAATAAGGAAGGATGACCAAGACGGCAGTGGATCTGGTGAGGAGACACAGTGGCAGGACACACTGTTGGAGTTGAAGAAGTAGGCAATTCATCAAAGTAGTAAAGACCTTCGGATTCATGCCCTACGCCAATCGTCCTCCGAGTCGTCAAATCCAGAATAAGAACAGAATCTGGGAAAAAAGAAACACAAGCATTAAGATCTTTAGTCAACTTTCCAATAGATATCAAATTAAAGGGTGAACGAGATATAAAAAGAACAGATGATAAGGACAAAGATGGGGATAATTGGACAGTCCCTATGCCTTCAACGGGCATAGAAGAGCCATCTGCCAAAGTAACGGGAGGTAAAGAAGAGGACGGTTCAAGAGATGAAAAAAGGGTGGATATACCTGTGAGATGATCGGTGGCAGCAGAGTCCATTACCCAAGGACGATTACGGGAAGTAAGACAAGCAGTGGAGGTACCTTTCTGAGCAAGGAGGTACTAGGAGCAGAAGCATGCTGAGAGGCTTGGAACTGAAGGAATTGAGAGTACTCTTCACCGGAGATGGAAATCGGATCACCCGCAACAAGAGCATGAGAAGATGGCGAAGCATTACTAGAAACAACAGCATGTTCAAATCAAGCAGGGCGACCAATGAGATCCCAACATGTCTCCTTGTAATGACCGTCCTTATCACAATTGGTGCAATGAGGACGACCACCATGACCACGGCCCCCATATCCACCACAATAACCACCACGGCCACGACGGGGATTACCATAACCCCGACTAGCAGTGGGCGGTGGAGCCTGAGTAACTAAGACGGAATGATCAGTAACAGAAGAATTAGAACCCTGATCACGAGACGTACTTCGGAGAATACGCTGGTAGGTTTCAACAAGAGAAGGCAAAGAGGCACCCCTTAGAATCTGGGACCAAACAGGCTCAAAATCAGATTTTAAGCAAGCAAGAAATTTCATTACGGCCATTTACTCCCGCTATTCCTGCTGTTTCTTTGCATCAGTAGTAATAGGAATAACACCGTTCAATTCTTCAACTAACCATTTGAAGGAGGCAAAATATTCAGTGACTGAGAGATCACTTTGCTGCAAATGAAAATACTGAGAGGAGAGATCATACATCCGAGTGAGATTGCTAGAGAATAAGAGATGAGCAAAATCCCAAATATCCTTACAGGTGCCCAAGTGACCACACATATCCGCAACGTGTGGTTCCATAGAGTTCCAAAGGAGGGCAATGATTTGGGTATCTATTTGTTTCCATGTCTTGATGGCCTTGTCGTCGGTGGTGGGAGAAGACTCGGTAAGGTGAGCATCAAAACCCAAGCCAATGAGGGCAATATGGACAGCCCGAGACCATTGGAGAAAATTGGATCCATTCAACTTCCTAGTGGTGAGTTGAGGAAGAGCTTTGGATTCCATGGAGAGTATAGATCTCAAGGAAAGAATGAAACCAAACGGAACGAGATCTAAAGCAAAACGAAGTCAAGAACCTTGTCACAGAAGCAGATCGGAGCCACAAACACCAAGAAAGAGAGACCACAAGGCTGCTGGAGGGTCGTAGAGGGCTGCTGGACCAGATCGGAGCCACAAAACCAAGAAAAAAGTGACCACAAGGCTGCTGGAGGGTCGCAGAAGGCTGCTGGAGGGTCGCCGGAGGGTGAGCTGGTGGTTGAGGGCTGCGGCTATTTGGTTTTGGCTGCAGCTGCTTGGATTTGTAAAAGAGGCTGCTGCGGCTTGGGTTTGGCTACTCCAACTGTTTATGGTTTGGCGGCGGCGGCTGATTGAACACGGGGATGAACAAAAAATCTCTCGAACTTCTCACGGAAATCCAGCAACACGAATGAACTCTCGAACTCTAACTAAGGATCGGCAACAAGATAAGCAAACCCAAGAACGGTGGCTCTGATACCATGTAAATGTGTGGAATCACAATATATTGAATTAATGAAAAGAAGAATACAAGAACCTATATATAGGCTTCCAACACGTAGACAAATACACTAGCTAAGTGATGTGGGACAATACATATACAATAATACATACTATTAACAAAGGGATGATTTTTTTAACTTTGAAGCCTTAAAATTTAAGAATAATACTCTTTTTGATAAACATAAAACTCCAATTGTATATGCGCGTAGATGTTCAACTGCTATTGTTTGGAATTTGGATCTTAGAAGTAGGATCCTTTTAAAGATGCCACGCTCCCACCTCTGACTCGTGATTCCGCGCTTCTTACTTAGAAGCTTGTCAGAAACTCAAACCTCGCTCCCCTCATGTTTGCCCCACTCCCATCACAACTCATTCTCAAAATAGCTTATAAATAGATTCGAGTTATTATCCTACTTAGTCATTTTATGAAGAAAGATTTTTATGTAGGAAAATATGGATTAAGACTTCTAAAAACAAAATCTTCTATCTAAATATACTATCTTACTTCAATCCAAATTCCTTTTTACTAATTAATTACATTATATATATATATATATATATATTTGGACACTCCGAAACTCAAACCTCGTGTGTGTGTGTGTGTCTGAAATGTTTGGACACTCCGAAACTTTGAACCTCCTAAAGTTTATCGCTTCCCCGTCCCCGCTCTCAGTCCGTGCATCTATGGTTTGGATGGAAATTAAATTATTATGCATTTTCATTTTGTCTATTTTTTTTTTTAAAATCTGCAGACATATATCAGCTGACCTTGTGGATATTCGAAGTGGTAATTCTTTTTAGCTAGTTGGTCTCAAGACTTTCAACCCTTGTTGTGTGGTGATGAAGATGTAAGTTATTATCCTCTGACATGGATCACCTTTCTTTCTATGAATTATAGTTTTGTAATGTGATCCTTATAGTGAACTTATCCTCCACAGAACGTTTATTATCTACTAGTTTTTATGTATTGGATTTTGGGATTTAAAAGTACTATTCTGTTGGATGTTTCGCAGATTAAAAGAAAATCCCATAGCTCTAACCAATTTTGAGGTTCTCGACTTCCTACGATCTAGAGGGGCTGCAAAGGATCCCACAAGGTTTATCGTTCCTGTAGCACCATTTGAGTTCAAGTTTTGATGTGTTTATTTGATAAACATATTGTGTTGTTACAGGGTTTAACTAACAGGAAATTTGGGGGCTCTGATTGTTCTAATTTTGCTTTAGGTGTACGATTATTTGATGCAGAGTGCTCCCTGCATTCAAACGAGAGAGAGTGTTCAAGAGTTCTTCAAAAGATGTAAAAATTACAAGCTCACAACAGATGAGATTGTCAATATAATCAATGTTAGGCCTTCTTCGGTTGTCGAAATCGACCCGGTAACTCAATCATAATGCTTTTCAAGTTCTCCTTCTATTTTACTGTCTAGTTGAAAGTATTTTGTCTTATAGAGTGACTAGAGTCTATGAATAGTAGCTGGTGATATTTTCTCTATTTGTTCAAACTCTTCAAATTACTTCATTATGCACTCTCATGCCATATATGTCATGAATTTGATAGATTCCTTCTAGTGCTTGCTTTAAAGACTCCAATTTAATTTTATTTTGTGGTCAACCGGTTTTCTATAAAATTTTGTTTAGACATTAACTGTACTTTTATATGACAAATCTTGTGTTGAAGAGCTATAAAATTCTTGTTGAAAAGCTTAAACTTTCTTTCTAAAGGTTGGATTCTACGTTTTATTGAAATGCACGTGTCCAACTGCACCTTGTCATTGAAAAATCTTGATGATTCACATTTCTGAATATGGTTTTTTGGGTTTTATTCTTCACTTGAGTTAGGTTACGTTAACAATATTACTGTCTTTCCCTTGAAAAGAAAGATGTAAGGTACATTATAAATGTTTTATGAATTTAATTGTGTTTTACAGTGTTTGTTAATCATGCACCAGTTTCAGACATTCACGGAATGTGACCTTCTGGGTTTGACCAAGTCTAAATGCGGTTATATTGTTTCCAATAGTTTAAAATAAAAAGAAGTACGATTACCATTTTATAGTTAAATACAAGATGTAGTTTTTATTAACTATGTTAGTTGATGAAATGTCATATTTACGTGCACCTGTACGTGAAAGGAGATGATTGTTAGTAGAATTATGTTGTTTACTATATACTCTAAACTAAACTGTATACGTACAAGTTGAGCCATTCAACGACCCCTTATTGAACTCTAAACTAAACTGTATACGTACAAGTTGAGCCATTCAACGAGCCCTTATCGAATAATAAACAAGCCAAGCTCAAGCCTGGATTTCAAATTAGTTTAATAAACAATCCAAGCACAAGCATGCATGAGCTCGCCTTGGTTTGGCTCATATACACCACTACTCTTAGCACATGTTTCTTTTCATGTGAATGGGTTCTAGTATGTGTCGATGATGCATTTGGAATTTAATTGTCTATTTTTCGTGCATTTCTCCTATGATTCGTAGATAACGGAGGCAAGCGGCACACAAATGGGAGAAGATTTTGAAGAGTTGATAAAGATGGTAGTACAAGTATTGCCCCTTCCTCCAAACCAAATGGAGTCAAATGAGGATACTTGTGAGGACAAACAAGTAATTCCAGATGAGAAATGAATGGAGGAAGTTGATGACATACTGCTTGATGAATGCAATCGAAACTGCAAACTGAAAGAATTAGGAAAAGAAAAGATTTAAGAAGTAACTAATGGAAATATGCAGTTGATTATAACTAGTACTTATAAAAACAGAACAGTTATTTGTATTATTGGTATCTTCACTGTAATTGAGGAAAAGAAAAATCACGCTCTCTGGGTATTCTGTTTGATAATAGAAGGATAACTCTGGAGCACATAAGAATCTCACAAAAAAACAAGATACATAAACCACAATGTGTTCATCTCTCTCCTCCACAGTGTCTGTGGAGTGCATTGTGATTTATATATCTTGTTTTTGTGAGATTCTTATGTGCCTCAAGAATTATCCATAATAATATAATGATTGTTTTACCAAATTTTTACATTTTTCTTTGCATCTGCGGTAGTGGTCAAGATACAAATAGTGCTTATTACTTTTGCCTAGGTGACAGTTTTTGGACAAAGTTCAACCTGTTTTACCTTTCACCATATACAGAGACCTGCATTAATACAATGTCCTATAAAACTTGCATAGCACTCACCAACAATTTTGTCATTGTTCGTTTTGGCTTTGAGGGCTGCCAACTCAGGAGCATCAATATGGGTGTTTGGCAACGTACCATTGTTTGCCTTTTTCATTTGGCAATATCCCAAGGGCTGTCGAGGATTCAAAATGGTGGATTTATGTGTACGTACGTATGTGTGAGGATGGCCACCCAGTCTTTCTCCTTTTCTTTTAGGTCAAAATCATTTTTCTTCACTACATACAGTAAGTATTGTTTTTAAAGATATGATTGATTCACATGTGAACCAATCATGTCAACTCAATGCATGCAACATGGATACTATGTCAGTTATTGTAACTCACTAATACATCTATACATTGTGCTTACCTGAGAAAGGTTTTTCTTAAAAATAGGTGGACAAATGTGCGTATAGTGAATTCTATTGGTTTGTGATATTATGTCACCAAATTAAGTCAGCTTGACGAATAACAATTTCTCACTATTTTACGGCCAACAACATAACCCAACTCGGCCATTTTAGTAGAAATTTTTTTTTTCACAGTTATTTTGGTAACATATTGTATCACAAACTAGTCGTATTCACAAATTTGTGTCGTAGACCACCTTTTTTTTTTTAAAAGAAAACTTGTCTTTACGTACGCAAAATAAACTAAGTGTATCAGTGCACTATGTACAACACCGGACGTGGCATAGCATGCATTGAATATTTACTCCCACTTTTATACAATAAATCCGCCATGATAAATAAATGTAAAATCAAACATACAAATATAATTTAGAGTAATGATAGACACACAAATGAATTGCACAAATGTGCAGCACAAGATTGGACTTTGTGCTGAAAAGCATATATACTCAAAAAAATGTGTGTAGACTTTTTAGCACAAAGTCCAACCTTATACTGTACGTTTGTACAATTTATTGTGTACCTAACTTTTTGTATAATTTATGGGATCCTAAGGAACCAAAGATTCAAAGCTGGTGCAACTAGTTCAGGACTATAAGATTAATTGACTGGAGCACTCACAAAGTTTTGAACTTTGCAGATTGATAGATGGGAAAGAATTGTAAAATTCTACTCTTCGTACATACTCCGTAGATTTTAATGTATTACTATCTATTCCACCAATTCACCGGCAACACAAACAACATTGTCAAATCAAATATCAATTCAAATAAGTAAAATATCTCTCTTTTGCTTTTGATTTTTCCTTTTTCCTGAATCCAAAGCTAATTATAGGGACCCGTAATAGCATGTGTGGTGTGAGTGATGTGGGAATGGGCAAACTGACTTGACCTTTGGATTTGAATACTTTATACCCTTATTTTACTGTGTATGTATTACTCCCAGTCCTTTTTTTTATTCTTATATTTTATTTTGAGATGTTTTAAAATTAGTGTTTATTTTTTAAAATTAGTATTTAATTTTTATTTATTTTTATAAAATTATCCTTTTTTGAAATCTATATCAAAACAAAACTAAAAAAGTTATTATAGTGATTTGAACAATTGTAAAAAATAAATATAAATTTTTTTGTTCCGTACTAAATTGACTAAATTGAGTTCCAAAATACTCAAAAAAAAAAAAACCAGAGAGAGAGTACTAATTTAATACTATTATATTATATAGTCACCCAATTGGAGCAAATCTCATCTTCTTCCCCCCAACTTGTCTAACCTAATCCAGCAAGATATTATTATAAAAAGCATGCAAAATTATAGACAGAGAGACGGTAAACCACGTCAGCTTTCGTGAAGAGACATGAATTGGGTCCCATGGGCACTTGTTTGAAAATTATGGTGTCTCTTATTCAAGCAACGGCCACCTCCGGCTCCTATTTTGGGATAAATATATGTAGAGTTGACTATACCGCCATTGCTTCTGAGACTATTGAACCATATTTCCACAATCAAATTCCTTTTGCAACGTATGTCACATGCATATGATCATTACGAAAGAGAAAAGAGAAATGAGTTTCAAATTTAATTTTAAATTTCTTAAACAGTTGTATCAATTTCTTATAAACAAGTGTCTGTAAAAACTAATTAAGTAGCTATATCTCTCTAGTACTATAGTATCTTCTATATATAAAGATATCGATCTAGATGCAAAAGGTTTTGGTTAAGATTATTATACACTTACCTTTGTCAGAAATCTAAGTGAATCATGTAGTAAGAACTTTCGGTGAGGTGACCAACCAGCGAATTATTGCTCCAACAAATTCTTCATAAATTCTGTATTCTCGGAGTAATGTTATACCCACACCCACTCCACAATCAAAAATTTATAAACACTCATAATCAATGTCAACGGATCCAATAATCATGTTTAGGGGAAGGGAGCTTAATAATTTTCAAACAAAATGGAAGGGCGAGTGTGTATACCCCGGATGGATGTATTGAGGGGCAAGTGGGGCTTGACTTTAGAAATTTTGTTTATATACTATAAAAGAAATTATGTTTTTAAACCTAAGCCTCTCCTAAAATTTGTATACTCCCAAGTATAATACATGCAATTTCTTGATCTCAAATTGAATTAATAAGGTGTCATTTTATTGTACATTTTGTGCCACATAGTATTATATTTTTCTTGTACGTGCTAGCTAATTGATAATTAAAATATGACATCTAGTTGTAATTTTTAGGTGTCATTTATTCGTTCACTTTAAATTGAATAGTAATAGGTCCCAAAGTATTGCAACTTTGATGTATGTATCATACAATATATATGGAAGATTTTTTGAGTATTTGTATAAACATTTATAGCATTATCTTATACAGAGTATCATATGCTCCAAAAATATGAATAAATAGACTCCCAAAAAAATTGTTTCAAAGGCGCTACCCTCGAACTCGAATATACTCAACTACTCACAAGCCCCCCAACTTGAAATTTCTAGATCCCCTAGAGCCATCCTTGCTCACAATCATCCATGGATATATGGCACATTACTCTTCTCGGAATGTGACTTATTTTCATTTTTATTTTAACTCGCCTCCGGTCTCTCTCTATTATAATACTCCTATAATTTAGATGTAAATTTTTAGCATAATTAAACTTGAATTTGGAACTTTATTTGGTTAATTGATATCTCACAATGAATCAGATGACCAGTTTCGGGGTTCCATGAATTTGAATATTAAAAATGTACATTTCTCTCGCTTCGTCAAGTGTTCATTTCTGAATTTTCTTCAGCTGATAACTCATGTTTCAGCACATATTTTCACATAAGTATCATTAATTTAATTCTCTAAATTGCCACAGTGCTAATGATTAAGAATTTCTTTGTGGAATGTTTCAGGCAAGGGTGACCGGACCCTTTTTAGTGGTTGCGTGGTTGGGCTACTCGGCTGTATCCCCATTTTTTGATAAGACAAAAAAAATCTATGGAATAAATATAATTTTGTATATAATGTGTAATCAGCTCCTCCCAAATTTAAAAATAAAAAATAAAACTATGTATAATACATTTTCCCAATTTTAATTCAACTCAAATTAAATATCTTATCATATTTTCTTATCATTTCTTAATTTAGTCCAATTCAAATTGTTTATTATCAATTAAGAGTTACAAATTTTAATAAACGATCATTTATCTTTATTATCGAAAAAAGTGATACAAAAATTGCAACTCAAAAAATTCGTTTCGAGGGCCCTATCCCGTCACTGTATGCAAGTTCCTATTCAATTTTAGCTCCTAGTTAAAAGTCCTGACTCTATCCTTGATTATAGGTATTATAAATCAACTTCGAGGGCCCTATCCCGTCACTGTATGCAAGTTCCTATTCAATTTTAGCTCCTAGTTAAAAATCCTGACTCTATCCTTGATTATAGGTATTATAAATCAACTCGGTCAATACACGGCACATGCAAACAAATCATACATTTGAATTGTTTTAATTAGTGAAACCAGGTAAGGTTAAATTTATCTTCATCCACAACCAAGCGCTTTTTCTTTTTCCACAAAACTTTAGTTTCTCTTTTAAAAACACTGGTTTACTCACTAAAAAAAAAAAAAACTACATACATATATACTATTACATCCTATCAAAGATTCTCTAAAGAGGGCACCTCTCATTATTAAAGAGAGGGCCTTTATTTTGACCGTCAATTGTGTTTAAAAACTGTGAAATATATGACAAAACTGTCATTAATAAAAACATGATCCAACGGTCAAAACAAAGGTCCTCTCTTTAATAAAAAGAGGACGCTCTCTTTAAAACCTGACTGTACATCATTTTATAAGGATAAAATTGTCATGTAAAATTTGAATCTCCCCTCTCTTCCTTCCACACACGTGCGCACAGAGAGAAGGAGAAAGTGACAGTCATGGGACGAAACAAAGGAAATATGATATGAGAAGGCAATAATTCAGGGATATTATAGTAATTCAAGAGGGTCAGATTTTGGAAATTTCAGGCACAAACGGAGGAAAAGCAAATCCGCAGAAAATTGAATGCAAATCCTCTCTCTCTCTCTCTCTCTCTCTCTCTCTCAGTGGAAGAGATAAACAGAAAAGAGTAGAAACTACCAACACCAAAAACAATAATGTCCTTTCTTTCTGTTTCAATTTCTGTCCAAAGTTTCCCTACCATTCTGAACGGGAATTCATCTTCTCTCTCTTATCTTAATTTTAAAAAAGATCAAGTTCCTTCTATACAGTGAACTCTTAAAAGTGAACTTAGTTGAGTGAATATACCCGATAAATATGTTTTTTTAACTTAAAAGAAATTACGGGCTACCCGTTGACTTGTGCATCTCATTGACTCGCAGATTCTTTTAAGCTAAAAAATATGTTCACTAGTATATTCATTCAATCCTGTTCACTTAAGAACCTCACTATCATTCTATATTTATATAAAATATGTGTGTGTATATATATATATAGAGAGAGAGCATTAACTTAATTTGCAAAAGGACTATTTGAGAAGTTAAAGAACTAATTTTATGGTCTATGAGTGGACAAATTTTATAACAACTATTGGAAAATATCCATTTCTCGATATCTAGAAGGCTGTGCACAATCTTAAAATTCTCTTAAACCTGGTTCATTGTCCAACCAACAAACCAACATAACATTGGATGTCCTAAAATCCAATGCCAAAAAGAGATCGGGATTGAATGGAATCCTAAAATCAAGCATTATCAAGCAGGCCCAAAGTTTGCTAAATAAAACCAAGCATGTGTTTGTTACCTAAAATCTCAATTAATAGTAGTATTTGTATCTTCATCATCTGATACGACATGCAGCTTCAATCCTGGAAGTAGTACTTCGGCTGCATTTATGAACTTGTTGCTCTAGTACTATGCATCAACCATCATTTTACATGCCCAAAATATACACATTTTGGTGGGGAATTAAAAATAAATAAATTAATATAAATCAATCTTAAACCAAACTATATACATTAACTATATACATTAATTGCTTTAGAAGTAGTGCTAGTATGGCATTTAAAACATTAAATTGGAGCTTATCATGGTCACATTAGTATCCCTTGCATAAATGCAAGTCAAAAAAAAAAAAAAAAAACCAAAATTATAAAAATCATTAAACGAGAGAGAGAGAGAGAGGAAAGAATATCTCTCTCGAGAGTTTCACTTTCACCTAAAAATTACATTCCCAATGTTCTCTGCTGTCACATGAGGGCAAATCAACACTTATAATTTATAAACAAAGTTAAATGCATTAATGCAGACCGCAGACTAATACAAAGAAAGATCAAAGGTCCTTATACATATTTAATTATACATGTCTAAATTAATTCATGTGTCTCTCAGTACTCTTTGTATTTTTATTTATTTAATTTTTTTTTTTTTTTTTTTTATGGCATGAAGAGCATGTTGCTACACTTGCAACGCCAAGCTTCAGGATAGTACTCTAAGGGAATGCTCAAACCGGGTTCAATCGGCACTTGAACCGGTCCACAAGGTGAGCACCTCCCACACTTGGATCTACAACTTGGTGGTGACGAACCAGGTCCACTGAGTCTCTTCTGACTCAGAACTCGCCAAAATACCTCTGACTCAGTATTACTACTACTTGTCCTCGTCTTCGCCTTCTCACCTAATTAAATTAAACCCCGGCCACAAACAAAAACATACGAGTGATCAGACCAGTTAGCTAGTTAATGACTTACATTGAGTTTTTTGTTGATGGGTTTTGAGTGTACTCACCGAGTTTCCGAGTTGAGCTGAGACGGGTTGCCGAGGCAGAAGCAAGTAAGAGAAAAGCTAAGACGGTCAAAATAGCAAATGACAGCCGCCGGTGGTGGTGGCAATGGCGGCGGCCGTGGCGAAGTACGCCCATCCCAGAACTGAAACAGTGCGGACTTCAGCAAGATGTGTATATATATAGGTCTCTCTCTCTCTCTATATATATATATAGATATGTATATATGAGTATGATGAGAATGGGTGATTGAAAAGCTTGGAGAAGAAGGTCTGAGGAGTGAGAAATGTGATGCTATTATTATTGCTTTGTTGCGTGTGAGCGTGTGATAGTCCAAGTCAAAGACACTGTAAAATATGAGAGACAGAGAAAAGTTAGAGAGAGAAACAGATTTGTTGGCTCTACTTTTTGAGAAGTTATTCAGTGACCCCATCACGTCACGTCAGTATATTGATGTGATGTGATTATTTATTTTTAACCACTCATTTGTCTCCTCCTTTCAGGGGATCATGATAAGTGTTTATCAACTTTCAAATTTTAAATTTCACCAACCACTTGTCATAATCTCCTTAAAAGTAAAAGATAAGTGTGTTAAAATTAAATGGTCACACCACGTCAGTATTCTGACGCGGCGTGACGGACTCACCAAATAACTTCTCTTTTTGGGCAAAAATGTGGGTCCCTTTTAGCCGTGGCTTGATTGATTGTGCTCCACTCCGCTGTAAAAAAATGTCCTTGCTGATACAGACTATTACAAATATGCCATTAGGGAATGAAATTGAATGAGAATGTAAGGTTTTTTTTTTTTGGATAGGTGACAAATCCCCCATCTGTTCTCCGCAATTTTGGGAATAGTGTCTATTGTTATTTTTATCGGAGGAGAATATGAGTCCAACTCTGGGCACGTGCATTGATCCTATAATATACATCAAGTAAATTAGAGAGACAAGTTAGCGATATGATCTTAACTCACACTAAATTAAACATTGTCCATCTTGAGATCCATCTCTTTAACTAACTTACACGGCCTTTGGGGATTTCAAACCCCTGACCTTCCTTAGGGAGGCTAAAAGCCCTCATCAAATCCCTTATATTTTACTCATGTAAAGTCTCAAACTCAAGACCAATAGGGTAAACACCCCGTGTCTTGGTCTACCTACCACTGGACTAGAGGAGATTTGGTTACAAGAATGAAAAGTTGGTACCAAGAGATAGGGATATCAAAATAGCCCGTTAGGCCCATCCTAGTCCAATATTGATCGGGCTTGGACGGAATTGTACTTTGGCCCACGGGCTCTTGTCTCTATCTGGTCGAATCAGGCTCGGATCAGGCTTAATAGTTCATAATCTAGACCTGGCCTTAGGCCCTACGATAGAAACTATGTGAGCGATTTAAATTTATTCTAAATGGTATAAATACTATTATAATAACTTGCAAATTTTTTTATATTTTAATATTTAACAACGATCAATATTTTTATTATTAAAAAACTTTTAATCAGGCTTTTTTGTAGTCTTCGGGCCAAGCTAACCCTATCTCGAACTTGGGGGCAAACTTAAGGCCCCTTTTTGTAGAATGAGTTTTAGGTCGGATTTTTTTACACCTCTACAAGAACTAAAAAAGTGGTAACACTGAAACGTAATATTTCTAAAACTGGAGGGTTTTTCAGGGCAGAGAACAGCGCTCGTGTAATAACGTACGTGTTGCGAGGACGGGGCGGATGTCTCGTACGGTGCAAACATCTGGGTCAATAAAACGGAAACCTACCATAATTAAGTCTCTCTCTCTCTCTCTCTCTCTCTCTCTCTCTCTCTGTGTCTATATGTATATATATACGTATATATAGTACAATATATATATGCATTACTTTCTGTCTCTAAGATGGAGGGGGGACTATTACTCTGAGGAGTCTCTCAACGAACCCACTGGTATGTACGACGGCTTATTAATTTTCCAAGTGGAACCTACAATCACAGTCTAGGTTACATCAAGCCAACATCAAAATGTTAATTGTTGGTTTTCTAAATAATTTGTGGATTAGAAAAGAACTAGTTTTGAATTATTTTCTATATGTATAATTAGATTTTGGTTAGGGAAAGTCAAAGAATTTGTTGTGTGGTTAAGTTAACCAATTTTATAAAAAGTAATGCCATGTTTTTAAAAAAAAAAAATTCTCAAAAGTGTATCCCAAATGATGTGGCAGTGGAGTCAGGTTTACTACAGTGGAACCAGTTGAATTTTGATTGAAAATTGTTTACCTAGTCTCATTGTCACATCATTTGGGATACACTTTTGAAAAAAAAAAATTAAAAAGCATAGTATTACTCTTTTATAAATTCAAATGTTTAGTGAGTATAGGATTTTGTATGAATAATGATTGGGGCACAAAAGGATATAAAAAACTTCCACAAAATGAGTGGAAAGTCTATGTGGCACAGGGGGACCCGCCAGCAATTAATGGAAACAATGCTTAATTGATGGCGTTCCAGTGTGCCACATAGACTTTCCACTCATTTTGTGAAAGTTCTTTGTATCTTTTGGTGCCCCTAGCATTGTTGATTTTGTATAGCAGTCCATGCTCCATTTTAGAGCTCAATTTTTATTTTTTTTTTATTTTTTGTCAAACTAACATAATATTAGTTCTCATAAGAATCAAATAAAAAGTGAGACTTGAATAGTTGAATTAAACCTTATCTGATTTTAGTCTTTTCAAAATAGGCCCTAAAAGTATTCTAAGAATTAGTTGTTACACAAACCAACTTGTACCTAATTTTCATAAAAAAAAAATAAAGAGTACGGATCTAACCTTGGTCATGCGTTCAGGGATCAGAATTTCCAAACAGACCTTAAACATGTCACCCTAAACAAAGGCATAGATCTCCTCTCTTCTTAAATGAAGTCTTGTGAATTTTTTGAGAGTGAGGGCCTACAAGTGGGTTTAATTGGTCCAGAGTGTTTGGCTTCAGTCAGGGGTTCAGACGTAATTAAGGCCAAATCAGACCAAGGACTATCACATGGGCCATCCAATTCCAAGTGTGGTTTTGGACAGAATAATTGGTTTGGGTCAGACAAGGTATGCTGGTAAAACATTAGATAAAAGTCTAGAAAAACTGAAGTAACCTATGGAGCAATTAAATGCTAGCTTCATTTGCTTGTTTGAACAGTCCCACAATACATTATCAAATTATTAGTAGAAACTATAATAGGAAATGTTGTTATATGCAATGATTATATAAATTTGTAATGATTTCTTCGCTTATAAGTCTAAATTTTAGAATTTGTTTGACCGGAGATCTCTGCCCAGAACAATTATATTACAAAGTTATTTTTATTTTATTTTTGTCTAATATACCCGGAATATTAAAAATGGATATTAAGAAAAATATTCCTTAAATGTCTTCTAATTAAATACAATAATCAAAAATGGATATTTGTCATAGGTAGGCCTGTCAATTGGGCCCTATGAGCTGGGCTTAGTGTTGTCCGAGCTCGGCCCGAAATAAATATTACATTCCCAAGCCCGAGCTGGGCCCATTCCAAAACACACTCTTCATTCCCAAACTCGGCCCATATACTAAAACGGGCTTCGGGCTGAGTTCGGACCTGGCCCGATTAATTGATTCAAAGAGAGAAAGAAATGGGGTATAGAAAAGTTTTGGCTTTCACTCCAATTCTTTTTTTAAATGTTCTATGACCCCAAAAAAGAAGTTTACGTGGGTATGCCAAAAGGGAAAAACAAATGTTTGGGTTTTGTTAAAAAAAAAAAAAACAAAAAAAAAAAAAACAAACGTACTGCTATCCCACTTTTGTGAATCTAATGCTGTGTTTTTTATGGGAATGTTGTCCAAATTTTAACCACAACTATATGTATTATATATTATATGTTATACATATGTATTATACACTTTTGACATATATTATACATATAGAGACATGATATATATATACATATACATATAGTGGTACGGGCTGGGCTTATATTGGGCCGAGCTTGGCCCAAAAACTAGTTCGGGCTTAAAAATTTGTCCAAGCTCAGCCCGACTCATTCCTATATATAGTTTGGCCCAAAATTCAACGGGCCGAACAATCGAGCTTTGGGCTTGCCCAACCCAATTGACAGTCCTAGTCATAGGGTGGGGCTAATTTCACCACCATATTTGCAATTTACACCATCTTTCTTTTATTTTAATAATTCATAAATAATAAAATTATATACTTCCTTAAATAGTCGCATTTTTTTTTTGTCTATACCCAAAATACATTTTCTCTCTCCCTATCCCAAGACCCATGCTCTATTTCTCTTCCTCTTTCAAAAGTGAAGAAGCTCTCTCTCACCTACACCACCATCACCATTCACCACTGGCCACGACTGCCACCACCAGTACCATTCGCCCCATCGACAACCACCACATCACCCATTGCCACACCCATGACCCATCAGCCCACCACCAAACCACACATTTCAAATCACCTTCTCCACCACCACAAATCCCCAAATCGAGAATCCACCACCACCAATATACCACCCCCAAATCGACACCCCACCACCACCTGGGGCCTCACACCAAATCACCATCACTCCTACCACAAAGCCCCAAATCGAGAACCCCACCACCACCTCCTGCCCCTAAATCGACACCCCATCACTTCCCACCCATAGCGTTACCACCAAAACCATCACCACCAAATCGCCATCTCCACCACCACAAAGCCCCAAATCAGGAACCCACCACCACCGAAGCCCTTGAGCTTCTTCAATTTTTTGTGTATAGGTGTGTGTATGTGTGTGTGTGTGTGTGTATGTGTGTGTGTGTGTGTGTGTGTGTGTGTGTGAGAGAGAGAGAGAGAGAGAGAGAGAGAGAGAGAGAGAGCATGAGTACCTTGGGGTAGGGAGAGAGAGGGTATTTTGGGTATAGACCAAAAAATGTGATTATTTAGGGAAGTATATAATTATATTCTTTATAAATTATTAAAAATAAGAGTTAAGCTATTGTGAGAAGCTTCTCATATGAGAAAACACCTTATGACCCTTGGATGAGAAAGCAACCATTGGATACCTGAGGTTCTCGAGATGTATTTATGGCTGCTTTCTCATCCAAAGGTCATAAAGTGCTCTCTCATATGAGAAATTTCTCACAATAGCTTTACCCTACAATAAAGGAAAGATGGTGTAAATAGCAAATATGGTCATGGGAATAGTCCCACCCTTTGTCATACATTTAATGCCAAATTTAAGACTTTTTACTCAATCTTTCTCATTTTTCAAATTTGTTACCCTCCATTCCTATTTCAAATTCATTGTTGAGAAAAATAGTTAAGTGTCCATGTAAACATTGTTAATGAAACAAAGTGTTGAAAAATACTAATTTTCCATACAACTATTTGAGAGAATTCACGAAGTATCCGAAATTTTACAAAATTTTCAAATGTTAATTTTTTTCAAAAAAAAAATGTTTGAGAAACTTCACAAATAGTTTTAAAATGTTGTGTTTTTCGAGAAAACTGTTTGAAAAAATTCACACAGTGTTGAAAATGATCAATTTTTCCAGAAAAATGTTTGAGAAAATTCACAATGTGTTCAAAATGTTGATTTTCCCATAAAAATGCTTGAGGAATTTCACAAAATGTTCAAAGTGTTGACTTTTTCAAAAATAAAAATGATTAAGAAATTTCACAAGGTATTTAAAAATGGTTGTGTTTTTTAGAAAATTGTCTGAGAAACTTTACAAATGCTTAAAATACTAAATTTTTCATAAAACTCTTTGAGAAATTTCTTAAGGCGTGCAACATGTTGTAGGTATAATTGTGTTTTTCCAGAAAACTATTTGAGAAATTGCACAAAGTACGTTTTGAGAAAAATAATCGATTTACCTTGAGAAATTTAAAAAATTGACCAAACATGGCCAAATAAAACTCAAAAGAAAAAGAAATAGAAAACGTCTCTATGTGTGTAGGTGTATTATATGCATACATATGCATTATGAAAACAAACATATTGAAAATTCGAGAAAAGATAGAAGGCTAAACAAATAAAATAATTAAACATACTTATATATGCAACGAAAATGACTGAAAATTTGCCACTAGTGATTGAGCTTTCGAGTTCTAAGTCTTGATTGTACTTACATCTCTCTCTGTATTATATATGTATATATATATATGTGTGTGTGTGTATGTGTGTGCGTGCATGTGTGTGTGTGTGTATATCATATAGATAAGAACATTCTGGAGAATAAAGTGGTTATGTATGTTAGCCTTGAATTTCTTTAAGGCACTATTTTTATGTTTGTTTTGATGATGACAAATCTATTGATAATAACATGTTCTTACTTATTCTATTCTACACGATTATCAAGTCATTTTCGTTGTGCTAATTGTTAGCCTTAAGGTATATTAAGGCATATTTAATTATGTTTTGATGATGTCAAATATGCTATGATAATTACATGATTCATATTGATTCATTATTTTTTATTATCATAGTCATTTTTATGCTCATATATAATCTCGTGTATTAATTTTGTATCAATGTTTTAACATCTTTGTGTGCATGAGATTTAATTGATGTAGATCAAGATTACTAGGAGCTCAACAAGGATCAAGCTTGAAGACTTGAAGATATTTCATCCTTGGTTGAAGTCTAGAACCATCATTGTAAGGCATCTTGATCTCACACTCATAGGGGCTCAAACAAACTCTAAAAGTTAAAGTTTTGGAAATAAATTTTAAAGAATGACATCTTTAAAGCAATGCCCCAACCAATTGGAAAATAATTAAATGTTGAATCTTATATGGTTGGAAAGGTATTTGAATCTAGTTTCCAAAACATCAAACGGATCGAAAATCTGAGTTTTGTAGAGGGAGTTATGGCCATTTTAGAGAAGATGTGTCAGACTGTCAAACAGGGAGGGGCAGTCGACTGAGGGCCCGATCCAGTCAACTGAAGTGAGAAGAATGCAAACAGAACCCTCTGTAAACACATCTCAGTCGACTGCTGAAGGCCCAGTCGACTGCTTCAAGGTCCAGTCGACTGAAGCGACCTGAAAGGTAATAACGGCTAGTTTTCAAAGAGGCTTTTAATTACCAAACTTGCCACCAACGGCTATAATATTCCAAGGCCTATAAATTCATGATTTCCCAAGCTATTTGGGATTGTGATTTTGATTGGAAAATATAATATTGATCACACATCTCTTTGATCTTTAATCATTATCATTTGAGCCCTAGTTGGGTGAGTTTATCAATTTGCTCAAAATCTTTCATTTGTATTTCTTGAAAGAGCAAAATTGTAGTGAGCTTTATTTGTATTATCCACTCTATATAGAGAGTTTCAATTTGTATCCAAATCAATTGTAAAGAGTGAGGGTTAGTAACCCTTGTGTGCAAAGAAGAGGTGTTCTTCTTTGGGAGAGATTGAAGGCTCTTGTAACGGTTTGGTGCACACCCGTAAGTGCTCCGGGAACGGTTTGGTCTACACCCGTTAAGTAGATCGGAGTAAAGAAATCCTCAAGAGGTGTTCTTGAGGGGTGGACGTAGGCCGCGAGGTGCGATTGCCGAACCACTTGAAAAATTGGTTTGCAAGTATCTCTTCCCTTATCTCTTTACATAATTGCTTGTGATTGTGTTTAATTTGCTATTAAGTTTTTAAAAGGTTAATTTTCACTAAAACCTTATTCACCCCCCTCTAAGGTTTCCACATTTGGGCCAACACGAATATGTTGAATTATGCACTTAAATGTTCTAACCTTGTTTGATTTCTTAAGATAGCATATGGTGAAGTCCATGAGTGATTGAGCTCAACAATGATTGAGCTTGAAGACTTGAAGATTTTTCATCCTTGGTTGAAGACTAGGATTTACTTGTAAAGCATTTTGATCAATCACTCATAGGGGCTCAAGTAACATTAGTTGGACTTTAGGATCCTTTCTCTTACACTTTAAAATACTTTCAAGGACCTAAACATACTTAGACCACTCACTTAAATTCATTTCACAAAGCTTTCAAGTGGCTAAGTAAAAATGAACAACTCTTTGCAAATGGGTCATCTTTAAAGGCAAAACTGATCTAATTGGTAATGAAGGAACTAGTTGTTGAGCCAACTAGATTACAAATACGGTCGACTGGATTGTAAAAAAGTCGACTGTTTTGTGTTTTTGAAAGGTAGCTACTACTATAAACTTTCTAGTCGACTGGATCGATTATACAATCGACTGGATTGCCCAGAAAAGCATAACGACTAGTTTTCTAAACATTCCGAAAATTACTTTTACACCCCCAACGGTCATATATGTTTAAAAGCTATATATAGGGGTGATTTTAAGGGTTGGGCAATTAAGAGAAATCATTCAAACAACTTGGTTAATCATCAATTCTATTTGAGCCCTAGTTTGGGTGAAAAATCAATTTGCTCTTGTCACACCCGTTCCAGAATTTTATGGTTTTAAAACATGCATAAATTGAGATTGTGGAATTATTAATGTTATTAATAATTTGATTGAGTTGAGTTGACGTGAGTCAACGGTGATGTGTCTAGTGGAGACACGAAGACTTGGTAACGCCTGTTGCATTGGCATGATTAAATGACATTTATATGATTTAAATGTTATTTGACCTTATCTGGTATTTCTGTGAATAGTAATTATACCTATATAGTATGATTCTGTTAATCTTTGATATTGTTATATATCGATTTGAGAATTGTGGCGAGAACGTGGGTGATAAGTTAATTAAAAAGGTAGGATGTGTAGAGATTTCACAGAATATAGTTTTCAGACGTTATTTTTGGACCCAAACGAAACTTAGTTAGAAACTTTTAGAATTTGTAATTTTTACTCGTAAAGGCATAAAATGGACGTGTGCGACGTTTCATGGGTTAATTAGAAGTTTTGAGAAACTTGCGGGGAGGTAAACATAATTTCCCGAAAGATTGCCTATATATAGATGAGTATGAGATTTTAAATCTCATCCAAACTCCTAAATATCTAGAGAGAGGAGAGAGAAGGGAGATTTTGTTGCCACGGGCTTTGCGACGCCGATCGACGACCGTTCGTCCGTCAGATTTTCTCCAGATTTCAGATTTGAACTCGTGGAGGTAAGACCTACGTTTTGGTACTACTTAGGTCATGTTTGGCTAAGTTTTGTAAAAATCTTAATTTTGGACTTTTGGGAAAAATCAGGTAAAACTTGTAGGAATCGTACCAAATTCGAAATCCGACGATTATTTAGCCCCCTAGACGATCCTTCAAAGTTTGAAGAGATTCGCACGAGGTATGAATTCTAGATCTATGAAATATATGGATTTTCATGTTTTGGACATCACTTTTGATATTCTTGGATCCGGGCAAAATTCATATATTAGCTAGGCCCGTTAATTATGCACGTGAAATTATGATAAAAGCACGTATAACTGTTTATGTGAGCATGTTATGTGTCTACTTGGGTCAAAGGGGAGTTTGGTGCAAATTCATTCGGAGTAAGCTCCTCGAACCTTGAGGATTGTGATCTTGTTGGAATTGGAATTTGTGGTTGTGTCTGGATTGGAGGTGGGCCCAACCAGTACACGGTACCTGGTATGGAGGAAGGCCCAACCAGTGTACGAGATGCGTGGGAGAGGTGGGCCTCCTACGGCATCGACCGGATGAATGCGTACCACTCACCCCAGAGACTATTTCTATGTGTTTTAGATGCTTAAACCATGAATTGTCATATAAGCATACATTTAGAATTGTACGCTCAGCATATAGCTGAGCAGTGGAGATGTACTCCATTGCAGGTAAGAAGAAAGACAAGAAGAAGTGTGTGGAGTGAGGCCGATGAACGCCGGGGGATCACCTTTGTAAATGTTTTGTTTTTAATCCTAAAACTTGAGTAAGGATTTGGGTATTGTAATAATATGTTGTAATGGAATTCATAGATCAGTTTCACAGTAGTGTAATATTGTAATTGAACGTCTGTAGTTATGTTTTAAGTGTTGAAATTGGTGTTGGTTGTGTTTATTGTGGGTATTGAGAGGCATGAGTTGTTAATATTTCAATACAGGGCTGCTAGCAGAGGAGCAGTCGACTGAACCCCCTGATCAGTCGACTGGACCTCGTGTATTTGGGATACTGTAAGTGATTATCAGAGAAGCAGTCGACTGAACCCCTTGGACAGTCGACTGAAGACTGTTTATTTTAGCTACTGCTTCCACTCATTGAAAAGCAGTCGACTGGATCCCCGAATCAGTCGACTGGACCTCTTTACAATATGATGTATTTTGGGTGCTGCTTAACTCAGTCGACGGAGCAGTCGACTGGACCCTAGTGCAGTCGACTGGGCAGTCGACTGAACCTCTGTTTTCAAAACTATTTTCTTTGAATGTGTTTTCAATGGCCAAAACTTTTTATAACTCTGATTTCAATGTATTTTACAAACACAGAGGGGAACGTTTCCTAAGTTTTAAACTACCAGGGTTATTTTATAGAAGTTCTTTCCGCTGCGTATTATTAGATGATGTTTGGTTGAGCCTTGGTGGCGTGCCACGTGTCCTATTTCCACGCGTAGTGGGATGGGTCGTGACATTTATTGGTATCAGAGCTAGAGGTAACAAAACTTTGGGAACGTTCGACGACGAGTGGAGTGTTGAGTGGATTGTCACATGTTTTCAATTGCATTCATGCATCTTAGAGATGTTTGATGCATATGGATGTTGTTTTACATACACACTATTGTTATTGTTGTACATGCATAGTGTTTATGCATTGAGAACTACAGGATTGAAATCATGAGTGACGAAGAGCGAGAACTATCGCCACATACTCGACGTATGAATGAAATGGCTGAAATGATGGGGAACATGGGAGAGATGATACGAAATATAGCGGACAGATTACCTCCAATAGCTCCATTGGAGCCAGAGCCGATAGTAGTAGTACATGCACCCGAAAATAGGGGTATGAGATCAATATCTGAACAGTTTACTCGAAAGAAACCGATGGAGTTTCATGGGACACCTGATACAACATTAGCAGAACATTGGGTCATGGACATGGAGCGAATTTTCTGATCTATTCCGATGACAGATAGAGAGAAGATTGAGAACGCAAGTGATGTACTGAAGGGTGAAGCCCAGAATTTTCTGATCTATACTCGAAAGAAACCGATGGAGTTTCATGGGACACCTGATACAACATCAGCAGAACATTGGGTCATGGACATGGAGCGAATTTTCTGATCTATTCCGATGACAGATAGAGAGAAGATTGAGAACGCAAGTGATGTACTGAAGGGTGAAGCCCAGAACTGGTGGGTAAATGTTTTAGATCAGGGAGCACCGATTACTTGGGAAGGGTTTAAGGCAGAATTCAATCACCGGTTCTTTCCGCGAGCCGCCTACGACGCAAAGAAGAGAGAATTTGATAACTTGAAGCAGGGAGACATGACTGTGACAGAGTATACTTCCAAGTATAATGCGTTGTTGAGATTTGGTAAAGGTTCTGTGCCAGGAGAGGAAGATAGGGCAAGGAAATTTGAAGAAGGCTTAAGGGAAAATATCCGTTTGAGAGTAGAAACCTACGAACACTCGACGGTTGCAGCGGTACAGCAGACGGCACTAGTAGCCGAAAGTGGAATAGAGAGATCGAGACAAAATCACCAAGGAAAGCGAAGTCATGAGGGTGGTGACCGAAGTCAGGGTGGATCTTTTAAGAGGCCGTTTTCACGAGGCTCTAGTTCTGATTTTAATAATTCTAAGAGAATACCCAGTAACATACCGTTGTGTTCACTTTGCAACCGACCACACACTGGTCGATGTTTTCTGACCAATTTTCAGAACAGATCTACAGGGGGAAACAGTGTGAGTTCTGCGACTCATTCGCAACTCAAGTGTTTTGACTGTGGTACCTTGGGACACCGAGCGAAGGATTGCCCAAAGAAGCGTTCTCAACAAGGGGCAAGTTCTATGGCTTCTAGTGGTTCGAAGCCTAAGCAGTCTAGTCACGGGGGACAAAGGACGGAACAACGTCAGGGAAGATCATTCCAGATGAACCCTGGAGACGTGGCTGCTACTGATACAGTGGTCTCAGGTATGGTGCTTGTATGTTCGCACTTAGCACGCATACTCGTTGATTCAGGATCTACGCATTCGTTTGTATCTTATAACTTTGTGGAACATTTAACTGTTAAGTCCGCGCCACTAGGATATGATTTATCCATTGCCGTGCCACTTAGTAAGTCAGTAGTGACATCTACTATATATAAGAACTGTGCAATCAAACTAGGCGAGAAGTTGATGACTGTAGACCTTATACCGATTGTAATGAACCATTTCGATGTGATATTGGGGATGGATTGGTTAGCCCTTAACCAAGCTACGATAGATTGTGAACGAAAAGAGGTTAATTTTCGATCACCGGTACATGGGAACTTTTGTTTTCAAGGAAGTGAGGTTACACCGCCGCTGTACTTGATTTCAGCTATCCGGGCAGGAAAATTATTGAAAAAGGGATGTCAAGGATTCCTATGTTCAGTGACTGATGTCTCAGCGACCGAATTAAAAGTAGAAGACATTCCGATAGTACGAGAATATCCAGATGTATTTCCTGATGAGTTACCAGATGTTCTTATTGAGAGAGAGGTCGAGTTCACTATTGAGATTATCCCAGACTCAAGGCCGGTATCCAAAGCACCGTATAGAATGGCACCAGTAGAATTGAAGGAACTGAAAGTTCAATTGCAAGAGTTACTTGACAAAGGTTTCATTCGACCAAGTGTATCGCCGTGGGGAGCTCCAGTGTTGTTTGTGAAGAAGAAAGATGGCTCCATGCGTATGTGTGTAGATTACCGGGAACTGAACAAGTTGACAATCAAGAACAAGTATCCATTACCCAGAATTGATGATTTATTTGATCAACTTCGTGGGGCACAAGTATTCTCCAAGATAGACCTAAGATCGGGTTATCATCAGTTGAAAGTGAAGGTCGAAGATGTTGAGAAAACAGCTTTTAGAACGCGTTATGGACACTATGAGTTCTTAGTTATGCCATTTGGGGTTACCAATGCACCAGCTGCGTTCATGGATCTTATGAACCGAGTCTTTAAGGACTATTTGGATAATTTTGTGATAGTGTTCATCGACAATATCCTTATCTATTCACCTAGTGAGATAGAACACGAGAACCACTTGAGGTTGATACTTCAGAGATTACGAGAGAAACAATTGTTTGGGAAATTCAAGAAATGTGAATTTTGGTTACCTAGCATTACTTTTCTTGGTCACGTAATTGATAAGAATGGAGTATCAGTTGATCCTCACAAAGTAGAAGCTGTAGCAAATTGGCAAAGACCGACTTCTGTATCCGAAATTCAAAGTTTCTTGGGATTAGCGGGATATTACCGCCGTTTTATTGAGCATTTCTCGAAGATTTCATTGCCTATGACAAGATTGATGAGGAAGGGAGTTACATTTGAATGGAGTCAGGAATGCGAGGACAGTTTTCAAGAATTGAAGTCACGGTTGACGAGAGCACCTATTTTGACAATACCATCCGGAACCGAGGGATTTGTGATCTATAGTGATGCTTCACACAAAGGGTTGGGATACGTATTGATGCAAGGTGGTAAAGTGATTGCTTATGCTTCTAGACAGTTGAAGACACATGAGATTAATTATCCGACCCATGATCTTGAATTAGCCGCAGTAATTCATGCTTTGGAGATTTGGAGACATTATTTGTACGGAGAAAAGTGTGAGATATTCACAGACCACAAGAGTTTGAAATATATTTTCAACCAACGGGATTTGAACATGAGACAACGAAGATGGTTGGAGTTGATGAAGGATTACAATCTTTCGATTGAGTACCATCCGGGGGAAAGCGAATGTAGTAGCCGATGCATTAAGCCGGAAGACGCCGAGGAATTTAGCCGACGAGCTAACACAACAAAAAGAATTGGTAAAAGAAATGGAACGCTTAGAATTGGATGTGATTCCAGGGACCAACGATGGCTTGATGATGGCGATTGTAGCACACCCAGATATTATTAATGAAATCAAGAGGGAACAGTTTCATGATGTTTACTTGTGTAAAATGAGAGACGAGATACCTTTGGGAAAGCGATCTGGTTTGGTTTCGAAACAAGGGATTCTGAAGTTTGGAAATCGGTTATGTGTACCGAATGTGAAAGACATAAAGGAACGACTCTTAGAAGAAGCTCATAGTACGAAATATTCAGTACACCCGGGGAGTAATAAGATGTACAGAAACTTGAGAGAAAACTTTTGGTGGAAGGGTATGAAGCGTGAAGTTGCCAAGTTTGTATCCGAATGTTCGGCATGTCAACAAGTCAAGGCAGAGAGACAAGTACCCGCGGGGTTACTACAACCTTTGCCAGTGTCAGAATGGAAGTGGGACGAGATTACAATGGATTTTGTTTCAGGATTTCCACGATCATGTAACAAGAATGATAAGATTTGGGTTATAGTTGACCGGTTAACAAAGTCAGCTCATTTTCTACCGATCAAGACGACTAAACCGTCCAAGTTAGCAGAATTGTATGTGAAAGAGATTGTAAGACTACATGGAGTCCCAGCTGTGATTATATCCGATCGTGATAGTAGTTTTACGTCAAGGTTTTGGGGAAGTTTGCAAGAAGCTATGGGTACGAAATTGAGTTTCAGTACTGCATTTCATCCTCAGACCGATGGACAGTCAGAGCGCATGATTCAGACGCTAGAAGATATGCTGAGATTGTGTGTATTAGACTTTGGGAGTGATTGGGAGCACCACTTACCATTAATTGAATTTGCGTACAACAACGGATTTCAGTCAAGTATTGGTATGGCACCATATGAAGCTTTATATGGCCGTAAGTGTCGATCACCGGTTTGTTGGACCGAGGTTGGGGAAAGGAAGCTATTAGGACCTGAGTTAATACATGTGACTACTGAGAAAGTGAAGTTGATTCAAGAGCGACTCAAAGTAGCTCAGAGTCGATATAAGAGTTATGCGGATTCTAAACGACGATCGATGAATTTTGAAGTGGGAGATTTCGTATACTTGCGAGTATCGCCTTCAAAAGGCATTGTACGATTTGGGAAGAGGGGAAAGCTAAATCCGAGATTCATAGGACCTTTTGAGATCCTAGAGAGGGTTGGTCCAGTAGCTTATCGTTTAGCCTTGTCATCTGAGTTGGAACATGTGCACAATGTGTTTCACGTGTCTATGTTGAGACGTTGTATGACTGACACGAGTAAGATCATTGTACCTGAACCGTTGCAAATTCAGAGGGACTTGACTTATGTGGAACAACCAGTGGAGATTCTAGATCGCAAAGAACAAGTTTTGAGAACCAAGACTATTCCAATGGTAAAAGTGCTATGGCGTAGTCACACGGTGGAAGAGGCTATATGGGAACATGAGGAAGACATGAGGAATGAGTATCCGTACTTATTCGACGTATGAGGTAAAGTTTGGGGACAAACTTCCTTTTTGGAGGGGAGAGTTGTCACACCCGTTCCAGAATTTCATGGTTTTAAAACATGCATAAATTGAGATTGTGGAATTATTAATGTTATTAATAATTTGATTGAGTTGAGTTGACGTGAGTCAACGGTGATGTGTCTAGTGGAGACACGAAGACTTGGTAACGCCTGTTGCATTGGCATGATTAAATGACATTTATATGATTTAAATGTTATTTGACCTTATCTGGTATTTCTGTGAATAGTAATTATACCTATATAGTATGATTCTGTTAATCTTTGATATTGTTATATATCGATTTGAGAACTGTGGCGAGAACGTGGGTGATAAGTTAATTAAAAAGGTAGGATGTGTAGAGATTTCACAGAATATAGTTTTCAGACGTTATTTTTGGACCCAAACGAAACTTAGTTAGAAACTTTTAGAATTTGTAATTTTTACTCGTAAAGGCATAAAATGGACGTGTGCGATGTTTCATGGGTTAATTAGAAGTTTTGAGAAACTTGCGGGGAGGTAAACGTAATTTCCCGAAAGATTGCCTATATATAGATGAGTATGAGATTTTAAATCTCATCCAAACTCCTAAATATCTAGAGAGAGGAGAGAGAAGGGAGATTTTTGTTGCCACGGGCTTTGCGACGCCGATCGACGACCGTTCGTCCGTCAGATTTTCTCCAGATTTCAGATTTGAACTCGTGGAGGTAAGACCTACGTTTTGGTACTACTTAGGTCATGTTTGGCTAAGTTTTGTAAAAATCTTAATTTTGGACTTTTGGGAAAAATCAGGTAAAACTTGTAGGAATCGTACCAAATTCGAAATCCGACGATTATTTAGCCCCCTAGACGATCCTTCAAAGTTTGAAGAGATTCGCACGAGGTATGAATTCTAGATCTATGAAATATATGGATTTTCATGTTTTGGACATCACTTTTGATATTCTTGGATCCGGGCAAAATTCATGTATTAGCTAGGCCCGTTAATTATGCACGTGAAATTATGATAAAAGCACGTATAACTGTTTATGTGAGCATGTTATGTGTCTACTTGGGTCAAAGGGGAGTTTGGTGCAAATTCATTCGGAGTAAGCTCCTCGAACCTTGAGGATTGTGATCTTGTTGGAATTGGAATTTGTGGTTGTGTCTGGATTGGAGGTGGGCACAACCAGTACACGGTACCTGCTATGGAGGAAGGCCCAACCAGTGTACGAGATGCGTGGGAGAGGTGGGCCTCCTACGGCATCGACCGGATGAATGCGTACCACTCACCCCAGAGACTATTTCTATGTGTTTTAGAGATGCTTAAACCATGAATTGTCATATAAGCATACATTTAGAATTGTACGCTCAGCATATAGCTGAGCAGTGGAGATGTACTCCATTGCAGGTAAGAAGAAAGACAAGAAGAAGTGTGTGGAGTGAGGCCGATGAACGCCGGGGGATCACCTTTGTAAATGTTTTGTTTTTAATCCTAAAACTTGAGTAAGGATTTGGGTATTGTAATAATATGTTGTAATGGAATTCATAGATCAGTTTCACAGTAGTGTAATATTGTAATTGAACATCTGTAGTTATGTTTTAAGTGTTGAAATTGGTGTTGGTTGTGTTTATTGTGGGTATTGAGAGGCATGAGTTGTTAATATTTCAATACAGGGCTGCTAGCAGAGGAGCAGTCAACTGAACCCCCTGATCAGTCGACTGGACCTCGTGTATTTGGGATACTGTAAGTGATTATCAAAGAAGCAGTCGACTGAACCCCTTGGACAGTCGACTGAAGACTGTTTATTTTAGCTATTGCTTCCACTCATTGAAAAGCAGTCGACTGGATCCCCGAATCAGTCGACTGGACCTCTTTACAATATGATGTATTTTGGGTACTGCTTAACTCAGTCGACGGAGCAGTCGACTGGACCCTAGTGCAGTCGACTGGGCAGTCGACTGAACCTCTGTTTTCAAAACTATTTTCTTTGAATGTGTTTTCAATGGCCAAAACTTTTTATAACTCTGATTTCAATGTATTTTACAAACACAGAGGGGGACGTTTCCTAAGTTTTAAACTACCAGGGTTATTTTATAGAAGTTCTTTCCGCTGCGTATTATTAGATGATGTTTGGTTGAGCCTTGGTGGCGTGCCACGTGTCCTATTTCCACGCGTAGTGGGATGGGTCGTGACAGCTCTAGATTTCAATTGTAATTCTTAAGAGAGCAAATTGTAGTGAGCTTTCATATGTATTATCTTAATCTTCAAGAGAGTTATCTTTGTACCCAAATCATTTATTGTGAAGAGTGAGGGTTAGTAACCCTAGTATGCAAAGAAGAGGTGTTCTTCTTTGGGCCGGAGAGATTGAAGGCTCTTGTAACGGGAGTTATCTTCGAACACCCGTCAAGTGTTTAAGACGGTTTGATCTACACTCATAAGTGGGTTGATAAAGGAATCCTCAAGAGGTGTTCTTGAAGGGTAGATATAGACCGCGGTGTTCGAATTGACGAACCACTTGAAAACTCGGTTTGCAAGTGTCTCTTCCCTTCTATCTTTACTTTATTGTTTGTGATTGTGTTCAATTTTGTATCAAGTCTTTAAAAGGTTAATTTTCCGCTAAAACCTTATTCACCCTCCCCCTCCCATCTCTATGGTTTCCATTCTGGGCCAACAATGTGTGTATGTGTGTATGTGTGTGTGTGTGTGTGTGTGTGTGTGTGTGTGTGTATGTGTGTGTAAGAGCCTTTAAATTGAAAAAAAAAATTCAAATTTAGATTACCAAATTAAAGGGAGGCTTGGTCTAAGGTTCCTAAGACTTGGTCTATTTGGAATAAAGGACAAGTCATAAACAAAAACCCACACAAAGACACCCTCTAATCCCCTAAAATTTTAACTTTCCCTTCAAAGTCCTCTAAAATTTTAAATTTCTCCCTAAATGACAAAATTGCCCATGGAACCTAGGAGACCACCACCATCACCATCTCTATTCTCTCTCTCTCTCTAACTTTCTCTCTCCTCCTCCCTTCGTAGCCACCGCCACCATCTCTCTTCTTTCTCTCTCCTCATCCCTCCACAATCACCACCGGAGTCGTCGCCCCCACCACCAGCTTTCTTCTCTCTCTCTCTAACTTTCTTTATCCTCCTCCCTCCATAGCTACCACCACCATCTCTCTTCTCTCCCTCTCTCTCTAACTTTCTCTGTCCTCCTCCCTCCATAGCCACCACCATTGTGACCACCACCACCGGAGCCGTCACCGCCACCACTACCACCGGAGCCGTCGCCTCCATCACCGGTCAAGATCTAGATCTAGATCTAAACGTCATCGCCATTGCCGGTAACTCACGATCTCCGTCGACCACCATACAAGGCAATTTCATGATCATGCATATTACAAAGTATACAAATTAGTTGTAGAATTTTCAAAAATCAAGTTAAATTTCACGTTAACAAAGTTAAGTGAAATTTCTATTAAGTAATAGCTTATGTGAAATTTCACTTAAGATAACTTAAGTGAAATTTCACTCAAGATATCTTAAGTGAAATTTCACTTTATTATTTTGTTAAGCAAAAAGGCAATCTTCAGTCGAGATATCTTAAGTGAAATTATGCACTTAAATGTTGTTACCTTGTTTGATTTCACAGGATAGCATATGGTGAAGCCCAAGAATGATTGAGCTCAACAACGATCAAGCTTGAAGACTTGAAGAATTTTCATCCTTGGTTGAAGATTAGGATTTACTTGTAAAGCATTTTGATCAATTACTCATAGGGGTTCAAGTAACATTAGTTGGACTTTAGGATCCTTTCTTTTACACTTTAAAATACTTTCAAGGACCTAAACATGCTTAGACCACTCACTTAAATTCATTTCACAAAAGCTTTCAAGTGGCTAAGTCAAAATGAACAACTCTTTGCAAATGGGTCATCTTTAAAGGCAACCTGATCTAATTGGTAAGGAACTATATGTTGAGTTTTATATGGTTGGAAAGGTATTTGAATCTAGTTTCCAAATCTTCACACGGATCGCAAATTCAAGTTTTATAGAGAGAGTTATGGCCATTTTAGTAAAGAGGTGTTAGTCTGTCAAAACACAGCCAAAACAGTCTACCTAGTTGTAAATACTTCAGTCGACTGGATTTTAAATACAGTCAACTGGATTGTAAAAAAGTCGACTATTTTGTGTTTTTGAAAGGTAGCTACTATTATAAACTTTTCAGTAGTCTGGATCGATTATATAGTCGACTGGATTGCCCAGAAAAGCATAACAGCTAGTTTTATAAACATTCTGAAAATTACTTTTACACCCCCCAAACACCCCCAATGGTCATATATGTTTAAAATCTATATATAGGGGTGATTATAAGGGTTGGACAATTAAGAGAAATCATTCAAACAACTTAGTTAATCATCATTTCTATTTGAGCCCTAGTTTGAGTGAAAATTCAATTTGCTCTAGATTTTAATTGTAATTCTTGAGATAGCAAATTGTAGTGAGTTTCATTTATATTATCTACTCTTCAAGAGAGTTATCTTTGTACCCAAATAATTTATTTGTAAAGAGTAAGGGTTAGTAATGTTGGGTTTGTGCCCTCAAACCATTACTTTATGTATGAGACATTAACATTTTAATAGATGGATATCAGCTTTACATTTCATTGTGTATGTTTATTTCATGAGATGATTGTTAATCCTTAAGTATCATAGTAAGTAATTCGTGTGTGTATGAGATACATACAAGTGAGATTCGAATTACTATAATTTGATAGTTAGAATTTGTCACAGTGGATGATGAGACTGGATATTTTATCAGGTTTACATTGTAGCATAATTATCTACCATTGGATGGAGTAATGAATCTCAATCACTGGAGTTTAACTCTTTGTTAATATGCTAGTACTTATAGTGCATTGATGAACCTGAGCTCTCCTATTGATGCTTAACATTGTCAACAGTCGATAGGAACTCATAACTTGTATAAGATACGTGTTCTCAATCTTGAGATGATTATGAACACAAACTGTGGATATGCTGCTTTGACTTGCCAATCAGTGAGGTCTATAAAAGATCAACACCTGGGTATCTTGGGTATGTCATGTTCATAGGGTTGTGAACATATATTGTCAAGATAGAATCTACCCTCTGATAAAGAGTAAGCATTCCCTTGAGAATGTCACCAAATTGATTGCTGAGAACTGCAGTCTTGTTGATAAGTAGTTATCAACATGTTTGGTAATCATGAGAGGTGAATGGGACTCAAGGAATGGAAGATGCAATCATTATTCAGGTTGACAGTAATAGTTCTGAATATGATTATGAATGTTGACGGTAGAGGGACATTAGTACACCATATAAGTCTAGTTATCGCTTTGGATATGCTCTTTTACGTTGGAGTTCAGTTATCGTTTTATAGTGGAGTAAACGGTAACTGACCAGCTAGTTAATTTACTGATCAAAGAGTTTGGTCATAGAAATTACCAACTGGTCTGAGCCAACAATAAAGAGCCTAGGAGGTTCCACTCTTAGCTCCGCTGGGATGTTTGGAAAGGCACATGAGGATCTTGTCAAGACAAGTTCGATCGATCGAAGTAATCTCGATCGATTGAAGTCCAGGCAAGTTCGATCGATCGAAAGTCATTCAATCGATCGAAAGTTTAATCGATTGAAGCCACTTCAATCGGTCGAAGGTTAAAGTCGGTTTTGGAAATCTATAAATAGGGCAGCTGCGTACAGGGTTTAATAATCGTCATTTTTCTATATGAGAGCTGCAGAGACTATTTTAGGGTTTCCTTAGCCTACTTGTCCTCCTCGTTAGAGTTCCCACCAACTCTAGCCTCTTCGGCAGCATCCGTAGGAGTCATAAGGGTGAAGACAACCTAGTGGAAGCTGTTGCATCATCAAGAATGTTGAAGATTTCAGAATTGGGTTCAAGACACAAAGGTATAATCTCTTGTCCCCTTTTATACGCATCTATAGAGTTAACAAGTAGTAGATCCGGGCTAGCAATAAGTTTTTGTAACATGTTTTTCCTTCAAGTAACCATTGTGTGCAAAGAAGAGGTGTTCTTCTTTGGGAGAGATTGAAGGCTCTTGTAACGGTTTGGTACATACCCTTTAAGTGTATCAAGATGGTTTGATCTACACCCGTAAGTGGGTTGATAAAGGAATCCTCAAGAGGTGTTCTTGAAGGGTGGACGTAGGCCGCGGTGTGCGGATTGCCGAACCACTTGAAAACTCGGTTTACAAGTGTCTCTTCCCTTCTATCTTTACTTTGTTGTTTGTGATTGAGTTTAATTTTGTATTAAGTCTTTAAAAGGTTAATTTTCTGCTAAAACCTTATTCATCTATCACACCCCAAATTTAAGACAACCAATTATTAATCAAGGGAGACTCTCAACCAATATCCAGCTGTCAAATCATCAGAGGTGATTGCATGCATGTAATATAAAAACATCACACAGTCTGTACAGGATAAATCATCACACACTCGTGCAAAAGTAACGGTCAACATCCCAACCATAAAAGTTAAACCAAGATTTAAATTCAACACCAAAACATAATAAATATTTCTCCAAAATCTCCACTCAACAATATCTAGAAAGAAAACTTCACTTAAACAATATCCTAAATTGTCAAATGGCCCACAATACCAAAAATTTATTACTGAACTCTCTAAAGTGAAATAAAAGCAAAAAAAAAAAAAGAGAAGCAGCACAAAGACTCCACATGCTCCTGCTGTCATGTGCCACAAACTCTCTACTAGCTCTGCAAATTTTGATCGGCTACGCTCTAACAAGAACGCACCCGTAAGAAAAAGTCAACGGATCAGTCACATGACTGGTATGAGTTAAACCACACACACACACAGCTTCGGGATCACCCATTGACCCTTTAACTACCACACAAAACATTAACTCGGGCAAGAGAGTAATTCCACTTCGCATATCGGGATGAGCGGTAGTTTCCCTTTATATGGTGGCCATGCAGTTCTCGCCCAAATTTAAATAAATATTACTTACCCTCCATCACATGGTGAGTCAATACCTGCAAAAATGTTAGTGGACCCAACATCCTGCAACCACAAAGATTTATAACAACAAAATACCACAAGATTGTGCAGAACTACTTGTACTAATATATCGCAAGAAATATCATCACAATTTACTCGCTACACGTCCAAAACAAATATATAAGAAAAGAACAGTAGTTGAGGAATTCAACATTTCAAATCCTTTAACTCATCAAAAATTTTATTGACACTAATCCTCTTACCTTTATGAACGATTCATTATTTAATTTCCTAGGTTCACCACTTGGCTACCCTCCATGGTACACCCACATATATCCCATGTGTGCTTGGACATACTACCAACATCCACTCCGGTGCCAGTTTGGTTGGGGTATCAACCAAACCAGGTATACACAACGGAAGGTCGGTCAATATGCCTAGACATCTAACAAATAAGCCGGGTATAAGGCTTAGGCCAGCTTGATCACGAAGCCACTGGCAAAAAGGCACACTCAGCAAGTCGAGCTACCAAAAAAAAAAATATCACAACTGGGAGCGGTGAACACTAAGGAACTTGAAACCATTTTGTATTCTCGGAATTATAAAATTTCATCGGACTCAACGTTAATGACTATCACCCATTTTTTTCATAGCTCAACATTATATGAGAATTCATGTATCTCCAAATAATTTTTCGTTAAGTCATATTAACGTTTAATCATGATACACACTGCTACTGTAATCTTAAATTTCTGCCCAAACAGTGCAGAATCAGTAAAACTTAAAACAAGAAAAGTGTGCAAAATCACATTTTACATAAGACACGCGGACAAAATGTTCAAATTCAAAGCCACAATTTTCTAATATTTTTCTGAAGTTTTTGTAACTGTGTAAATTACAAAAAATAATAATAATAATTGAATTTAACTTTTATTTCTTAATTACCATGAATATTTCATATATGGGTTCATCAACCAAACTATCCACTTAACCTTTACGAGTCTACTAATGTCATAATCACAAAGTCAAACAAATGAGAAAAAATATCTACATTATTTTGACAATAACGATGTGTATCCATTACGAAATTTTAACCCCAATAATTAAATTAAACAGGTAGGAATTTGATTTACTCGCGTACACATATATACCTACGTGTATATATATATACTCGGATACACAAATTTAACTCACCTAGTTTGGATAAAAAATTGACAACACGAACCGATTACGCTCCGCGATTCCACACGTGCCTACAAACTCGAGACCCTTCTCCTTCTTCCTTCCTTCCTTCTTCTTCTTCTTCTTCTTCTTCTTCTTCTCTCTCTCTCTCTCTCTCTCTCTCTCTCTCTCTCTCTCTCTCTTGCAGCTGGACTCTCAAACTCCTATTCTTTTTATTTTTTTCCTTTTCTTAAATGACCTAGACTAACTTAGGTAACCTAACCCCACTCAAACACACACGACACACACATGTACCCACACGACACATATATATATATACACATATGGCACAAACATATATATGGGCCCACACATATGGTCCACACACACATATACCATAAACATAAATAAATAAATAAAACTAATAATGAAATAACTCTTTTTTTTATTATAGAAAAATAGGGTTGTTATATTATACACACCTTAAAGAAAATCTCGTCCCGAGATTTGAAACACGCACGAACACTACTCGAATAGCTTGGGATGTGACATTCGAATCTTCTCAAGTTCCTATGTAACATCATTAATTCTCTCACTCTATTGCACCTTCACAAGATTCACTACTTTCCTCCGCACATACTTCACATCTCGATTGACGATAGTGATAGGTCGAACAACATGCATGAGGTCATCGTTAATCTCAAGCTCTATCGGACGAACAATCTGTGTAGAGTCCTTCACACACTTCTTCAACATCGATACATGAAACACATTATGGATTGTCGCCAATGCTGGAGGCAACAATACCCTAAAGGCCAACTCTCCAACCTTTCCGATGATCTCAGAAGGTCCTACAAACCTCAGAGTAAGCTTCCATTTCTAAAACACATCACACCCCTCATCAGAGATACCTTTAAGAACACGAAATCTCCCACTTTGAATTCCACACCCTTGTGCTTCCTATCAGCATAACTCATTTGTCGACTTTAAGCAGTCTTAATCCTTTATCAAATAACACCCATCTTCTCAGTAGTCTCTCGAACCATCTCCGAACCCAAAATAGGTACGTCACCCACTTCTGCCCAACACACCGGAGATCTACATAGTCTCTCATACAATGCTTCAAAAGGGGCCATCCCTATGCTAGAATGGTAGCTGTGATTATAGGCAAACTCTACCAACAGCAATGTTCCTCCCAACCACTTCCAAGGTCAAGAACACAAGCCCTCAACATATCTTTAAGAATCTAATTAACTCTCTCAGTCTACCCATCGGTTTGAGGGTGATAAGTAGTATTAAGGTCTAACTGGGTCCCCATCGCCCTCTGAAAACTCTCCCAAAACTCTCCCACAAACAATGAATCCCGATCCGACACAATCGAGACCGGAGTCCAATGCAAACGCACTATCTCCCAAATATATAATTGTGCCAACTTGTCTGCCGTCCTATGCACACTCACCGGAATACAGTGCGCCGACTTAGTCAACCTATCCACAATTACCCAAATTGACTCATTTTCCTTCTTGGATCTCGGTAAACCATCCACAAAGTCCATAGAGATACACTCTCATTTCCACACAGGTATTTCTAAAGGTTTCAACAAGCCAAAAGGTCTTTGATGCTCCGCCTTAACCTGCTGACACACCATACACTTAGAAACATATTCACCAACATCTCTCTTCATAACTTCCCACCAAAAGGTACGCTTTAAATCATGATACATCTTGCTCCCACCAGAATGTATAGTGTATCGAGATGGATGTACCTCATCAAGCACTTTCCTCTTTAACTCTTCACTATCTGATACACAGAGTCTTCCTTGAAAACATAAACTTCCCTTTATGTCCACAGACACTCATTAAGCAAATCCACAACCAAGTCATTGAGACGGTTAACTAGAATTTCATCTGACCTCTGCATCTGTTGAACCTTCCCTATTAAAGTTGGTTGGACAACCAAGCTCCTAATATATGATTTCTCATCTTCATGCCATGGCTGAATATCATGAGACAATAATACTTCAAGAAATTTCCACTCCCTAATCATCAAAGAAGCCATCACACTGTGTTTCTGACTCAGTACATCGGCCACTACATTTCCCTTACCCGGATGGTAAAGAATCTTAAAGTCGTAGCTACTGATGAACTCAACCCATCTCTATTATCTCATATTCAGTTCCTTCTGTGAAAACAAGTACTTGAGACTCTTGTGATCTGTATACAACTCAAATCTCTCTCCAAAAAGGTAGTGCCTCCACACCTTCAAGGCAAACACCATTGTTGCCAACTCCAAGTCATAAGTAGGATACCTCTTCTCATGTGGCCTTCACTGTCTAAAAGCATACGAAACAACCTTCCCTTCCTGCATTAAAACACAACCTAAACTAGTCCCACTGCCATCTGTGAACACTACAAGTTTTCTGCCTTCTACCAGAATGGTCAAAATCGGTGCAGTAGTCAATCGCTGCTTCAACTCCTTAAAAGCATGCTCACAATCATCTGTCCACAAAAACTTCACATTCTTGCGGGTCAAATTAATTAACGGTGCTACTATAATAGAGAAATTCTCAATAAACCTCTTGTAATACCCAGCTAACCCCAAGAAACTCCTTACCTCTATAGGATTAGTAGGTTGCACCCACTCTTGCACCGCTGCAACTTTCTCAGGGTCTACTACTATTCCCTCTACCGAAATAACATGACCCAAAAATCTCACAGACGACTCCCAAAAATGACACTTATTGAACTTGGCATATAATTGATGCTCTCGAAGTGTCTGCAATACAATCTTCAAATGCTCCCTATGCTCCTCAAGAGTCCGAGAATAAACCAATATATCATTGATGAAAACAACAACAAATCGGTCTAAATATGGCCTGAACACCCGATTCATCAAATCCATAAAGAATGCTAGAGCATTAGTCAACCTAAACGGCATGACCAAAAACTCATGCAATCCATACCGAGTACAAAATCTGTACGTGGAATACTCTCCTCCACAACCACCATTTGATGATATCCTGTTCTTAAATCCAACTGGGAAAAGACTGTCGCCCCTTTCAACTGATCAAGAAGGTCACCAATCCTGGGCAACGGATATTTGTTCTTGATCGTCACCTTATTTAGCTCCCGATAATCTATGCACATACGTAGGGAACCATCCTTCTTGGATACAAATATTGCAGGAGCTCTCCATGGTGAATTGCTAGAACGTATGGACCTGATTCATACGCACCTCAAAAGAATTACACTACAAGAAAAGAAATAACAACTACGAAAAAAATAAATCTGTAATAAATAATTAACGCACCCTTTTTGAAGCATCTCATCTAACTACTTCTTCATCTCTTCGAACTCCTTGGGTGCTATACGCTATGCTGATCTTCAAATAGGTGCAGATCCAGGTAAAAGATCTATCCGGAACTCAACCTCTCTCTTGGGCGGTGGTCCAGGAATATCCTGAAAGACATCCTCAAACTCGCATACCACTTCCACATAAGAAATATCCTTTTTCGGTATCTCCACCGAATACAAGAAACTAGACATCACTAATTCTCCACAGTCAGGATACGTATAAGAAAAATGAGGTAAACCTGGGGTATCTACATGAATAGTCCTTCCAGCACAATCTAAAGTGACATGATTCTCCCTAAGCCAATCCATCCCCAAAATAATGGAAAACCCTTCGAAATCCAATATAATCAAATTAACGTGGAAAGTCCTATCCCCAAAGTCTATCACAAAATCTTTACAATGCTCATATAGAGTATCTGAACCCCCTAGAGGTGTTCCTACGCTCACAAGAAGGCGCAACAGGAATACTCTCTCTCAAAACAAACTGACGAGAAATAAAAGAGCGGGATGCACCCGAATCAAATAAAACACAAACATCAGAATGAAAAAGTTTGAGGCTACCTCTCACATTCTCATTGCCTGGCATCACTGCAAATGCCCTAACTGGAGTTGCCTGACCTGGTCTCGTGGCATGATTATTCCTAGGAGGGTGGGGACATTCCCTAGCAATATGTCCTGGTAACTGATAATTAAAACACAATTTAGGAGCTACAATCATCTCTCCCCTTACCGGTGGTGCTCCAATCTGAGGCACTGGTGGACGAAAACCAATCTGTGGTTGTGGGGCCTGCTGACATTGACCCTGGAAGCCCTAATTACACTGACCACCCTGACCATTCCACTGCTGGTTTCTGTTGCCTGAAGTTCCCCTGATTTCCCGGGGACTGCTGACTGCCATATCCTTGTCTTTGATACTACTGAACTCTCTACCCCTGATCATAAGGCGTAAATCTGTTCCCACTCCGTCTTGCATCTTTTTGCTGAGTTTGAGGCCGAGTGTCTCTAGAATTCTCAATGGTCTTCACCCTTGCTGACCTCTCAACCTAAAATTTCTACTCCTTCCGCTCGAACTTCAAAGCCAAATCCACCACTTTGTTGAAAGACTCACTCTCTGCAGCTAGCACTGCCTTGGATAAGTGATGTCCCAATCCATCAATAAATTTCTCGTTCTTCTTCTCCTCCGTATCAATCAGATGAGGATCATACTGAGATAACTCATTGAACTTCTTTACGTACTCCCACACAGTCATAGTACCCTGAGTGAGGTCTTGGAATTCCCTAGCCAATTGTGACTTCACTACGCTGGGAATGAAATTCTCCTCAAATAAAACTTTGAACTCCTCTCACGTCATTTCTGTCACATCATAAGAAGCCCTTAATGATTCCCACCAAAGCAAAGTTGCACCGCACCCTCAAGCTACTTAGATGCTAACTCATGCTTCTACACCTCTATGACTTGCATCCTCTCAAACACAAATTTACACTTCCGTATCCAAGCATCTCCTACCAACGGACCCTTTTCCCCATCGAATGTTTGCCCGCCAATAGAAACAAAATCCTTGTTCCTTTTCGCAAACGGATCACCCTGGTGATACTGTTGGTTATTCTGCACTACTTATAGAATCTGAATCATCATTGCTCCCACATCCACTTGAACAAGATTTGGGTTTCCTGCTCTTGTATCAGCACTAGCTTCAACGGTGTTCTTCCCTTTTCCCTTAGGTGCCATAACCTTCAAATACACAGAACACCATAAGAACACTATAAAGAAATTGCCCACAACAAAACTCCAGCCAACCCATTTACCACGATCCGAAGATCACCTAGACACTCTCTAGTTTAAGGCAACCATGAGCTCTAATAGCAAACTGTCACACCCCAATTTTTAGATAACTAATTATTAATCAAGGGAGAACCCTTAACCAGTATCTAACTGTCAAATCATCAGAGGTGATTGTAATATAAAAACATCACACAGTCTGTACAGGATAAATCATCACTCACTCGTGCAAAAGTAACGGTCAACATCCAACCATAAAAGTTAAACCAAGATTTAAATCCAACACCAAAACATAATAAATATCTCTCCAAAATCTCCACTCAAACAATATCTAGAAAGAAAACTTCACTTAAACAATATCCTAAATTGTCAAATGGCCCACAATGCCAAAAATTTATTACTGAACTCTCTAAAGTGAAATAAAAGTGAAAAGGAGAAGCAACACAAAGACTCTACATGCCTCCTGCTGTCAGGTGCCACGAACTCCCTACTAGCCCTGCAAATTTTGATCGGCTACGTTCCAACAAGAACGCACCCACGAGAAAAACTCAACAGGTCAGTCACATGACTGGTATGAGTTAAACCACACATACAGCTTCGGGATCACCCGTTGACCCTTTAACTACCACACAAAACATTAACTCGGGCAAGAGATTAGTTCCACTTCACATATCGGGACGAGCGGTAGTTTCCTTTTATGTGGTGGCCATGCAGTTCTCGCCCGAATTTAAATAAAATAATACTTACCTTCTGTCACATGGTGAGTCAACACCTGTAAAATGTTAGTGGACCCACCATCCTTCAACTACAAAGATTTATAATAACAAAATACCACAAGATTATGCGGAACTACTTGTACTAATATATCGCACGAATTATCATCACAATTTACTCGCTACACGTCCAAAATAAATATATAAGAAAAGAACAGTAGTTGAGGAATTCAACATTTCAAATTCTTTAACTCACGGAAATTTTATTGACACTAATCCTCTTATTTTTATGAACTATTCATTATTCAATTTCCTAGGTTCACCACTTGGCTACCCTAAATGGTACACCCACACATATATCCCATGTATGCCCAGACATACTACCAACATCCACTCCGGTGCCAGATTGGTTGGGGTATGAACCAAACCAGGTATACACAATGGAAGGCCGGTCAATATGCCTAGACGTCTAACCAATAAGTCGGGCATGAGGCTTAAGCCAGCTTGATCATGAAGCCACTGGCAAAAAGGCACACTCAGCAAGTCGAGTTACCCAAAAAATATGTCACAACTGGGAGCGGTGAACACTAAGGAACTTGAAACCATTTTGGATTCTCAGAATTATAAAATTTCATCGGACTCAACTTTAATGACTATCACCCATTTTTTCATAGCTCAATATTATATGAGAATTCATGTATCTCCAAGTAATTTTTTGTTAAGTCATATTAACAAATAGAAAATCCACAAAGAAAATCCTATTTCCCCAATTGCGCACGTTTAACCATACTAAACATTGTTATTGTAATCTTAAATTTCTGCCCAAACGGTGCAGAATTAGGAAAAACTTAAACACAAAAAGTGTGCAAATTACGTTTTACATAAGCCATGTGGACAGAATGTTCAAATTCAAAGCCACGGTTTTCTAATTTTTTATGAAGTTTCTGCAACTGTGTGAATTACAAAAAAAAAAAAAACGAATTTCACTTAAATTTCTTAATTACCATGAATATTTCATATATGGGTTCATCAACCGAACTATCCACTTAACCTTTACGAGACTAATAATGTCATAATCACAAAATTACACGAAGGAGAAAAAATATCTATATTATTTTGACAATAAAGACGTGTATCCATTACAAAATTTTAACCCAATAATTAAATTAAACAGGTAGGAATTTGGTTTATTCGCATACACATATTGTCACGACCCATCCCGCTAAAGTGCGGAAATAGGACACGTGGCACGCCACCAAGGCTCAACCAACTATTAGATAATTATACGCAGCGGAAAAGAACTTTAAACAACCTTGAGAATATAAAACTTTAGGAAACATTACCCTCCGAGTGGTAAAATCCATATAAAATCTAAAACGTAATTGTTTTTCGAGTCGGATGAATACATGTTACAAGGGGTCCCAAAGGTACCCTAAGAACCAATCAAAACATCTAAAATAATTCCGGAAGGTATAGAAAAAGATTTCTTACAGGGGGTATTTCGACCGGTCGAGCGACCCCCTTCGACCGGTCGAATGACCCTCCAGCAAAACTCTGCCTAATGCTGCAGAATTGTGCTAAGGCGTCAAACAACCTACACATAACACCTCAACCCCACATGCAAACCAATTCAGACTTCACAAGTCACAACTTACTATCAAAACCAACGTTTAGACTTACCAATCCATGAACCAGGACGATAAAGAAACAAGTTAAAGCTTGTTTGGATTAAAACATGAAAGTTCTATCGCATTCCTCCCCAAAACACGAAATTAACAAGTTAAGCCTTTAACACACGAATCCATGAGTTCGGATTCATTACAACATAGTTAAAAAGAGTTTTAAGACTTATTACAACATCATGAACATCGTACTACACCTTCCAAGTCAATTCCATAGCTCTAGTTATTTAAAGCGTTAAATATTACAAGGCTTGGAGAAGAAAACAAAAATATATACAAGAGGAGAATCCCTGTCGCTCCCGCAGTCTCACTCCTCACGTTTCTTCTTTCCTTTCTTTCTTTCACCTGCAATGGAGTAAATCTCCACTGCTCAGCTATATGCTGAGTGCACAATTCTAAACATATGCTTATATGACAATTCATGCATTAAACATCTCAAACACATCAAATAGTCTCTAGGGAGGGAGACACACATTCATCCGGTATATCGGCAAGCCCAAAGTCTATCAACCGCGATGCCAATGGCAAGCCCAGAGTCTATCAACCATTGCACCCAACTGCTCTGACAGGGCCGGTTCCCAAACCAAGCAAGTAGTCGTCGCTACTATAACTCTCAAACATCGAGAGGCGTACCCCGGCATGAATTTGTATCACACTCCCCTTTGACCCACATAGACACATAGCATGCTTATATAATCATCTATACGTGCTTTCATGGCATTTTCATGTGCATAATTAACGGGCCTACTTAATACATGAATTTCGCCCGGATCCAAAATATTAGGTCCGATAATTAAAACATGAAATTTCCTATAATTCATAGGCTTAGAATTCATACCTCGTGCGATTTTCTTATAACTTTGAAGGATGAATTAGGAGACTAATTAAACGTCGGATCTCCGATTACAAGGAATTCCTACAAGTTTAGACATGTTTTCCCCAAAATTTCAACATTAGGACTTTTATAAAAACTATGCCAAACAAGGCATAAGTGGTATCAAAATGAAGCTCTTACCTTAAGGAGCTCAAATATGGAATTTGGAGAAAAACTGACGATCGGAAAGTCGTCGATTTGTGTCGGAAAGCTCGTAGCAATCAAATCCCCAAATCTCCCCTCTCTTGATTTCCAATTTAGGTTTGAACTAATGAAATTAATTCATGAGTTTCTATATATAGGCACGACTCTCGGGAATTACGTTTACCTCCCCATGAGTTCTCCAAAACTCCTAATTATTCCCTGAAACGTCGCACACGTCCATTTTATAACTTTACGAGTGAAAATTATCAATTCCAACAGTTTTCGACTAAGTCTCGTTTGGTTCCAAAATTACGTCCGAAAACTAAATTCTGTGAAATCTCTACACAACCTACCTTTTATATAACGTGACACTCACGTTCTCACCACAGTTCTCAAAAAGATATACAACAATACCAAAATTACCAGAATTTACACTACTCAAGTAAATTCACTATTCATCATAATACCAAAAAGTCAAATAACATTTAAATCCTATAAATGTCATTTAATCGTGCCAATGTAAAATGAACTACCAGGTTCTCGTGTCCTCACTGACACCTTGCCGTTGACTCACAGTCAACTCCAACCTCAATTATCAATTAACATTGATAAACTCACATATTCAAATATGCATGGTAAAATTTATGAAATTTTGGAACGGGCGTGACAACTCTCCCCTCCAAAAAGGAAGTTTGTCCCCAAACTTATACCTCATACGTCGAACAGGTGCGGATACTCATTCCTCATCTCTTCCTCATGTTCCCACGTAGCTTCCTCGATTGAATGACTATGCCATAAGACTTTCACCATCGCAATCGTCTTAGTTCTCAGTACTTGCTCTTTTCGTTCCAAGATCGCTACTGGATGCTCTATATAAGATAAGTCCTCTTGGATTTGTAATGGTTCAGGTACTATGATTTTATTCGCATCCGTCATACACCGTCTCAACATCGACACGTGGAATACGTTGTGCACGAATGCTAACTCCGATGATAAGGCTAATCGATAAGCCACTGGTCCTACTCTCTCTAGGATCTCAAAAGGTCCTATAAATCTCGGGTTAAGTTTCCCCCGCTTTCCAAATCGAACAATGCCTTTTGAAGGCGATACTCGCAAGTATACGAAGTCACCTACTTCAAAAACCATCGGTCGTCGTTTAGAGTCCGCATAGCTCTTATAGCGACTCTGAGCTGCCTTAAGTCGCTCCTGAATTAACTTCACTTTCTCAGTAGTCACCTGTATTAACTCAGGTCCTAGCAACTTCTTTTCCCCAATCTCGGTCCAACAAATTGGTGATCGACACTTGCGCCCATACAATGCCTCGTAAGGTGCCATGCCGATACTTGACTGGAACCCATTGTTGTAAGCAAATTCAATCAAAGGTAGATGTTTCTCCCAATCACTCCCAAAATCTAAAACACAAAGTCTCAATAGATCCTCCAGTGTCTGAATCATGCGTTCCGACTGTCCATCAGTCTGAGGATGAAATGCAGTACTGAAACTCAACTTCGTACCCATAGCTTTTTGTAAACTTCCCCAAAATCTCGATGTAAAACTACTATCTCGATCCGATATAATCACTGCTGGAACTCCGTGTAGTCTCACAATCTCTTTCACATACAGCTCGGCTAACTTCGAAGGTTTAGTCGTCTTGATCGGTAGGAAATGCACTGACTTTGTTAACCGGTCGACTATCACCCAAATCTTATCATTCTTGTTGAACGAGCGTGGAAATCCAGAAACAAAGTCCATCGTAATCTCATCCCATTTCCACTCTGACACTGGTAATGGTTGCAATAAACCTGCAGGTACTTGTCTCTCTGCTTTCACTTGTTGACATGCCGAACACTCTGAAACATACTTAGCGACTTCACGCTTCATACCTTTCCACCAGAAATTTTCTCTCAAGTTCCGGTACATCTTATTACTTCCCGGGTGCACTGAATATCTAGTACTATGTGCTTCTTCCAGGATTCTATCTTTCAAATCTTTCACATTCGGTACACACAATCGGTTCCCAAGCATCAATACTCCTTGTTGCAAGGTGAACCCCGGTCGTTTTTCCAAAGGTATCTCATCTCTCATTTTGCACAGATAGACATCGTCAAATTGTGCTCTCTTGATCTCATCAATCATATCAGGGTGTGCTATGATCGCCATCGTTAAGCCACCATTGGTTTCTGGAATTACATCCAACTCTAACCGTTCCATTTCCCTTACTAATTCTTTCTGTGGTGTTAGCTCGTCGGCTAAGTTCCGTGTCGTCTTCCGGCTTAACGCATCGGCCACTACATTAGCCTTTCCCGGATGATACTCTATAGAAAGATCGTAATCCTTCATCAATTCTAACCATCTTCTTTGCCTCATATTCAAGTCTCGTTGAGTAAAAATATACTTCAAACTCTTGTGGTCGGTGAATATCTCACACTTTTCCCCGTATAGGTAGTGTCTCCAAATTTTCAAGGCATGAATTACGGCGGCTAATTCAAGATCGTGAGTCGGATAATTTACCTCATGAGTCTTCAGCTGTCTTGAAGCATAAGCAATTACTTTGCCACCTTGCATGAGCACACATCCCAAACCTTGATGTGATGCATCGCTATAAATCACAAATCCTTCGGTCCCGGATGGTATTGTCAAGATAGGTGCTCTTGTCAACCGTGATTTCAACTCTTGAAAACTTTCTTCGCATTCCGAACTCCATTCAAACGTAACATCCTTCCTCATCAACTTTGTCATAGGTAGCAAAATTCTCGAGAAGTTCTCAATAAAACGGCGGTAGTACCCTGCTAATCCCAAGAAACTTCGGATTTCCGATACAGATGTCGGTCTTTGCCAATTTGATATTGCTTCCACTTTGTGAGGATCAACTGAAACTCCATTCTTGTCAATCACGTGACCAAGAAAAGTAATGCTAGGTAACCAAAATTCGCATTTCTTGAATTTTCCAAATAGTTGCTTCTCTCGCAACCTCTGAAGTATAAGTCTCAGGTGGTTCTCATGTTCTATCTCATTTGCCGAGTAAATAAGGATATCATCGATAAACACTATCACAAAATCGTCCAAGTAGTCCTTGAAGACTCGGTTCATAAGATCCATGAACGCGGCTGGTGCATTTGTAACTCCAAATGGCATGACCAAGAACTCGTAGTGTCCGTAGCGCGTTCTGAAAGCTGTCTTCTCTACATCCTCGGCCTTTACTCTCAACTGATGGTAGCCCGATCTCAAGTCTATCTTGGAGAAAACTTGTGCCCCACGAAGTTGATCAAATAAATCATCAATTCTTGGTAATGGGTACTTGTTCTTGATTGTCAACTTGTTTAGTTCCCGATAGTCCACACACATTCTCATTGAGCCATCCTTCTTTTTCACAAACAATACTGGAGCTCCCCACGGTGATATGCTAGGTCGAATGAAACCTTTGTCAAGCAACTCTTGTAGTTGAATTTTCAATTCTTTCAACTCCACGGGTGCCATTCTATATGGTGCCTTTGATATGGGTCTTGAGTTTGGCATTACTTCAATGGTGAACTCAATTTCCCTCTCAATCAGAACATCTGGCAAGTCATCAGGAAATACATCTGGATATTCTCGCACTATTGGAATATCTTCTACCTTCAGTTCGGTCGCTGCCGTGTCAGTCACTGAACACAAAAATCCCTGACATCCTTTTCTCAACAACTTACCCGCTCGAATGGCTGAAATCAAGTACGGTGGCGGTGAAACCCCACCCCCTTGGAAACAAAAGTTCCCATGCACCGGTGATCGAAAGTTAACCTCTTTCCGTTCACAGTTTATCGTGGCTTGGTTAAGGGCTAACCAATCCATTCCTAGTATCACGTCAAAGTGGTTCACGACGATTGGTATAAGGTCTACGGTCATCAACTTCTCGCCTAGTTGGATTTCACAGTTCTTGTATATCGTAGACGTCATGATCGACTTACTAAGTGGTACGGCAATAGATAATTCATATCCTAACGGTGTCGATTTAACATTCAAATGTTCAACAAAGGCATGCGATACAAATGAATGCGTAGATCCTGAGTCAACAAGTATGCTTGCTAAGTGCGAACATATAGGCACCATACCTGAGACCACTGTCTCCGAAGCAGCCATATCTCCCGGGTTCATCTGAAATGATCTCCCCTGGCGTTGCTCTGTCCCCCATCGTTAGTCTGTCTAGGCTTTGAACCGCTAGAAGCCATAGAACTAGCTCCTTGTGGAGGACGTTTCCTCGGGCAATCCCTAGATCGATGTCCAAGCATCCCACAATCAAAGCACTTTCCCCTCATATCAGGTGTAGAATTGGTACTGCCCGTTCCCTGGTTCTTATTCTGGAAGTTAGTCATGAACAGCGGCCGATGTGTGGTCGATTACAAAGCGGACAGATTGGTATGTTGCTCGTTGTTTTTCCTTGTCCGCCGAAATTGGAACTAGAACCAGGACCCCTCGCAAAAGGCCTCTTAAAATATCCGCCTTGGTTCCGATCGCTACCTTCATAATTTCTCTTCCCCTGTTGGCCTGACTGATATTGCCTCGATCTCTCCGTCCCACTTTCAGCTACAAGTGCCGTTTGTTGTACTGCGGCAACTGTTGAATGTTCATAGGTTTCAACCCTTAAACGGATATTCTCTCTTAACCCCTCCTCGTACTTCCTTGCTCTATCTTCCTCTGTCAACACAGACCCCTTTCCAAATCTCAACAAGGCGTTGTACTTCGAAGTGTACTCAGTGACAGTCATATCTCCCTGTCTAAGATTATCAAATTCTCTCTTCCTTGCATTGAGAGTAGCCCTTGGAAAGAATCGGCGATTGAACTCTGCCTTGAATCCCTCCCAAGTTATTGGTGCTCCCTGTTCTAGAACGTTCACCCACCAATTCTGGGCTTCACCTCTGAGTATATCACTAGCGTTCTCAATTTTCTCCCTATCAGTCATCGGTATCGATCGAAAAATCCTTTCCATGTCCATAACCCAATGTTCTGCCAATGTCGTGTCAGAAGTCCCATGAAACTCTGTCGGTTTTTTCCTTGTAAATTGTTCTGACACAGATCTCATACCCCTATTCTCAGGCACATGCACCACAGCTATCAGTTCTGGCTCCAATGGAGGTGTTGGGGGCAACCGTTCCGCTATATTCTTGATCATGTCTCCCATATTTCCCATCATTTCTGCCATTTGATTCATACGTCGAGTGTGTGGCGACAGATCTCGCTCTTCGTCACTCATGATTACAGTCCTGTCAATCTCAATGCATAAACACTATGCATGTACAACAGTATTTATAACATGTATGCACAACAACATACATATGCATCAAACATCTCTACAATATGTGGATGCATTCTAGAATATGTGGCGAAAGCACTCAACACTCCACTCGTCGTCGCACGTTCCCAAAGTTTTGTTACCTCTAGCTCTGATACCAATAAATGTCACGACCCATCCCGCTAACGTGCGGAAATAGGACACGTGGCACGCCACCAAGGCTCAACCAACTATTAGATAATTATACGCAGCGGAAAAGAACTTTAAACAACCTTGAGAATATAAAACTTTAGGAAACATTACCCTCCGAGTGGTAAAATCCATATAAAATCTAAAACGTAATTGTTTTTCGAGTCGGATGAATACATGTTACAAGGGGTCCCAAAGGTACCCTAAGAACCAATCAAAACATCTAAAATAATTCCGGAAGGTATAGAAAAAGATTTCTTACAGGGGGTATTTCGACCGGTCGAGCGACCCCCTTCGACCGGTCGAATGACCCTCCAGCAGAACTCTGCCTAATGCTGCAGAATTATGCTAAGGCGTCAAACAACCTACACATAACACCTCAACCCCACATGCAAACCAATTCAGACTTCACAAGTCACAACTTACTATCAAAACCAACGTTTAGACTTACCAATCCATGAACCAGGACGATAAAGAAACAAGTTAAAGCTTGTTTGGATTAAAACATGAAAGTTCTATCGCATTCCTCCCCAAAACACGAAATTAACAAGTTAAGCCTTTAACACACGAATCCATGAGTTCGGATTCATTACAACATAGTTAAAAAGAGTTTTAAGACTTATTACAACATCATGAACACCGTACTATACCTTCCAAGTCAATTCCATAGCTCTAGTTATTTAAAGCGTTAAATATTACAAGGCTTGGAGAAGAAAACAAAAATATATACAAGAGGAGAATCCCTGTCGCTCCCGCAGTCTCACTCCTCACGTTTCTTCTTTCCTTTCTTTCTTTCACCTGCAATGGAGTAAATCTCCACTGCTCAGCTATATGCTGAGTGCACAATTCTAAACATATGCTTATATGACAATTCATGCATTAAACATCTCAAACACATCAAATAGTCTCTAGGGAGGGAGACACACATTCATTCGGTATATCGGCAAGCCCAAAGTCTATCAACCGCGATGCCAATGGCAAGCCCAGAGTCTATCAACCATTGCACCCAACTGCTCTGACAGGGCCGGTTCCCAAACCAAGCAAGTAGCCGTCGCTACTATAACTCTCAAACATCGAGAGGCGTACCCCGGCATGAATTTGTATCACACTCCCCTTTGACCCACATAGACACATAGCATGCTCATATAATCATCTATACGTGCTTTCATGGCATTTTCATGTGCATAATTAACGGGCCTACTTAATACATGAATTTCGCCCGGATCCAAAATATTAGGTCCGATAATTAAAACATGAAATTTCCTATAATTCATAGGCTTAGAATTCATACCTCGTGCGATTTTCTTATAACTTTGAAGGATGAATTAGGAGACTAATTAAACGTCGGATCTCCGATTACAAGGAATTCCTACAAGTTTAGACATGTTTTCCCCAAAATTTCAACATTAGGACTTTTATAAAAACTATGCCAAACAAGGCATAAGTGGTATCAAAATGAAGCTCTTACCTTAAGGAGCTCAAATATGGAATTTGGAGAAAAACTGACGATCGGAAAGTCGTCGATTTGTGTCGGAAAGCTCGTAGCAATCAAATCCCCAAATCTCCCCTCTCTTGATTTCCAATTTAGGTTTGAACTAATGAAATTAATTCATGAGTTTCTATATATAGGCACGACTCTCGGGAATTACGTTTACCTCCCCATGAGTTCTCCAAAACTCCTAATTATTCCCTGAAACATCGCACACGTCCATTTTATAACTTTACGAGTGAAAATTATCAATTCCAACAGTTTTCGACTAAGTCTCGTTTGGTTCCAAAATTACGTCCGAAAACTAAATTCTGTGAAATCTCTACACAACCTACCTTTTATATAACGTGACACTCACGTTCTCACCACAGTTCTCAAAAAGATATACAACAATACCAAAATTACCAGAATTTACACTACTCAAGTAAATTCACTATTCATCATAATACCAAAAAGTCAAATAACATTTAAATCCTATAAATGTCATTTAATCGTGCCAATGTAAAATGAACTACCAGGTTCTCGTGTCCTCACTGACACCTTGCCGTTGACTCACAGTCAACTCCAACCTCAATTATCAATTAACATTGATAAACTCACATATTCAAATATGCATGGTAAAATTTATGAAATTTTGGAACGGGCGTGACACATATATACCTACGTATATATATACTCGGATACACAAATTTAACTCACCTAGTTTGGATCAAAAATTGACAACACGAACCGGTTACGCACCGCGATTCCACACGTGCCTACGAACCCCAGACCCTTCTCCTTCTTCCTTCCTTTCTTCCTCTTCTTCTCCTCTCTCTCTCTCTCTCTCTCTCTCTCTCTCTCTCTCTTGCGACTGGACTGTCACACTCCTATTCTTTTTTTTTTCTTTTCTTTTCGTAAATGACCTGGACTAACTTAGGTAACCTAACCCCACTCAAACACACATGACACACACATGTACATACACAACACATATACATACACACATATGGCACAAACATATATATGGGCCCACACATATGGCCACACACACATATACCATAAACATAAATAAATAAATAAAACTAATAATGAAATAACTCTTTTTTTTTTAGAAAAATAGGGTTGTTACATCATCCCCCCTCCCTCCATCTAAGGTTTCCATTTCGGGCCAACAATGTGTGTGTGTGTGTGTGTGTGTAAGAGTCTTAAATTGAAAAAAAAATTCAAATTTGGATTACCAAATTAAAGGGAGGCTTGGTCTAAGGTCCCTAAGACTTGGTCTATTTGGACTACACGACAAGCCATAAACAAAAACTCACACAATAAAACACTCTAATCCCCTAAAATTATAACTTTCTCTTCAAAGTCCTCTAAAATTTTAAATTTCCCCCTAAATGACAAAATTGTCCATAGAACTTAGGAGACCACCACCACCACTACCAACATCTCTCTTCTCTCTCTCTCTCTAACTTTCTCTCTCCTCCTCCCTCCATAGCCACCATCGCTATCTCTCTTCTTTTTCTCTCTTCATCCCTCCATAGCCATCACCGGAGTCATCACCCCTACCACCATCTTTCTTCTATCTCTCTAGCTTTCTCTCTTCTTCTCCATCCATAGTCGCCACCACCACCATCTCTCTTCTTTTCTCTCTCTCTCTCTCTAACTTTCTCTCTCATCCTCCCTTGATAGCCACCACCATTGTGACCACCACCACCGTCACCGTCGCTGCCGCCGCCACTACCACCGAAGTCGTCACCTCCATCACCAATCAAGATCTAGATCTAGATCTATATGTCATCTCTATTACCGGTAACTCACGATCTCCGTCGACCACCATACAAGGCAATTTCATGATCATGCATATTACTAAGCATGCAAATTAGTTACGGAATTTTCAAAAATCAAGTTAAATTTCACGTTAACAAAGTTAAGTGAAATTTCCCTTAAGATATCTTTGGTGAAATTTCACTCTTATTATTTTGTTAAGCAAAAAGGAAATCTTCAGTCGAGATATTAGTGGTTACCGGAGATCAGTCGAGTGGTGGGGGGTGGTCAAGAGTGGCGAGGACGGTGGTAGGATGTCAAAAATGTGGTGGTCAAGAGGTGAAACGGTTGTGGTCGTATGAGATGGCGAGGGTGGTGGTCGCCGGAGATGGCAGTGGTTATCGGAGATGGCAGTGGTCGCCAGAGATGGCTAGGGTGGTGGTCGAAGGTAGCAGGGGTAGTAGTCGGAGGTGGTGTGGGTGGTGGTAATGGTGGCTAGGATTTGGTTAGGGTTAGAGGATGAAGATGAGGGTATTTTGGTCTATGGACATTGGGATGACTTATCCCCAATGTTTACTTTAAGTTGTCCTTAATTTCAATCAAGCTTCTCTTAATGACCTTTTCACCATTTTTTTCCAAATTAAAAGAGTGTTTTTAATGATATGTCTTCTTACTTTATTTAACAAGTCAAAGGGTATATTAGTCACGAAACAATCCAAAAAAACTTAAATGAGTGACCTTTTACTTCAAAAGTATTTTACAGAGGCTTTCACCATAAAAGATGAGGAAGGGGGAATTTTCTAGTAAAAAACTCATTTATAATTGTGATTTGTACTATGATTTTCAATTCCCATAGTCAATACTTGAATGATTTTCACAATCTCCAAATATGAAAACATGAGGGAAAAATGTTCTATTTTATCAATCAATTGTAAGTGCACATTAGATAACGCAGAAAATGGGAATCCCACCTCGGTAAACCAAAGTAGTTTTGATGTACCTACACCACTGTTTCCCGCGGGTAGGTAACATTTTTCTGTGATAGGAAATATTTGTTCCAAAGTGGTCTGGGTAGTTTTGATGAAACAAATATTTTTTATCACGGAACAAATGTTCCCTATCTGGGAACAAATGTTTCCTACCCAAAACCACTTTGATGTATATATACCAAAACCTCCTTGGTGAATAGAAGTCTTTTCCAAAAAAATGGAACTAGGTTTAATTTATTCTCGTACTCTATTTTGCACAAGGCTTAAAAATTATGGTTTTGATGCCTCAAAATTTTTTGTGATTTTGATGTTATGAAAAAAATGTGATTTTGATGTTATGAAAAAAATGTGATTTTGATCAATGATGAGAAAAAAAATATCATAAAATCCACTCTTTCCTTTTAACATGTGCCCTTAGTAGCTTAAAAAGTTTGTACCTTGGCTCTTTCTCCAAAACATTACTTTAGGTACAAGTTTTTTGAATCTCTTAACATGTGCTTAGGGGCATAGAGCGTATGTTAAAATTTTCCTATTTTAAACATGTTCAGGATAGTCTGTTTAACTGCGCATTTTGTTCCATAATTGCTAAAAATGTCTTAGACTTTTTTTTTTTTGCCATTTATGCCCAACCACTCATAATGCTATTAGCAAATACTCATTGCATTTTTCAAGCAGAAAAATTTACTCATTTTCATTGCATCATGTTTCAACTGAAATGAGTAGATTTTCTCAATCTTCTCATCAACACAACTTACCAAACCAAAGGCTTCATTTGATTGGTAGATTAATAAAGGAAAATAGAAGGCAAGGGGAAAAAAAGAAAGGAAAAAAGAAAAAGAAAAAGGGGTCAAGCGGGTCGGCCCTTAGGGCACTATTCGCTTTGCAACGGGCCGCATCTACCCAGTAACCTTCATCACTGTCAATTCCTACGGCCAACCATTTTGAAATATGGGACAAACTCAAGGAAAAGACTGACCCATTCAGTGACGAGAATGCGTATTGTCCGGTAGAATGGATAGGACTTGTAGCTGCTAGAATAGGAGCTTGTCAAAAATATCAATTGAAGATAGAAGCTAGAAAGAAAATTTCCTAGTCAAAGAATTAGTTTTCAAGTGGGACCCCTACTCGCCTTAACGAAGTGCTGACCACTTTCATCCTTCAATGAGAAGTTATGCTTAAAGGCCAAGAAGATGAGAGGAAGCGGAAGCTAATAACGCTTATCGCAAGAGATATATTCAGAAAATCCGATTACCTATAATCAGCATTCGATAGATTAACCAACCTCGAGCAATTACCCTCTTTTGGATTTTCTCCATGTTCATGCAATCTAAAAAAGGGTATCCTGAGAAAATACAAAAGTCAAGTTCAATGATACTCATGGTATAGTAGATATTATCACATAAACAATCATTGAAAGAAAAATATATATACATATATATATAATTTAACTTTTTATGTTTATTTTCCACGAGGAAGTATGAACACTTCTAAGAAGGTACCATGTTGGGTGTCGCAGACACTTTTCCTGCACTGTACGTGTATAATTTATTTTATTTATATTTTTTTGGATTTTCTTAGTCGTAGTGACTAGATCGCATTGTGTCCATCTCTATGCTTCATTGATTAATTGGTTTTCAATTTTTCTACTAAAAATATGTGGACCAAAGGTTCTAACATAACCAAAAAAAAAATGAAAACGCTTCTTTTACATTTTTTTTCATTTTACCACTAAAAAAATGTTATTAACCACAGAAGAATGAATTTCAACTTTTAATTATGCTATGTTTGGTATGAAAGTGACTTTTTTTTTTCAAAGTACATGTACCAATATTGGTGTATTTTATATACAGTGAGAGAAAAGAGAAATGTTATGCTTCCCAAATCTAAATCTCAAATCCACATGTAAATATTGAATGAAACGGGGATACCATGTCATCATCTATCCCCTCTCATATATTTTTGAAATTGTGCTGATGTGGAGGGATGATCCCTATGGATATAGGGGCCAAATGGATAAATGATAGGATTCTATTGGCGAGTTATACCATGTCACTAAATGCAATGGTTGCATTAAATATTTAGTCCAAATCCACATTCCAAATGATGTGGCATTAAGACCACTGTGGAGTTACTTCAATATCATCCAATCAAAATCCAGTGGGCCCACTGTCACATCATTTGAGATGTGGGTTTGGAATTTGGATTTAGGAAGCATAACATTAGCCAGAGAGAAAAAAGGCAAAAGATGGATATAGAAACATTGAAGAGTGAGATTAATCTAATATCTATATATGAAAACAGAAGATTTTCATTCTGCCACGTGGCAGCTTCTGTGAATTTTAATAATTTTATATACTTTTTAAAAATAAAATATGAATTAAATTTAATATACTTCTTGCCATTTATAAATATCAGTTTTCTTGCCCCAAATCACTCAATAATTCACTCACATCTCCCTCTCTCTCCATAATCTCTCACGGAAATCACTCTCAAATCATTTCTCTTTCCCCTATAATAACTCACGCTATCTCAGTCTCTTCCCTCACAGAAATATGAATTGGTCAAGCATATTCTTGATTGATATTTGTTGAATGGTTTCTTGAGACTTCATGGTAATTAGCTGGAAACAATGGTGAGGTTTTCCTTTCTTGATGGTAGTTTTTGCTTGAATTGAAAGCGTGCTTGGCCTTGGATTAGAGGATCTCAATCATCTACGCTTTGGGGCTGATTTGTTTTTTATTTGCTATGCTAGCTTAATTTGTATACGTTGCTTTGTAGGTGATTCTTCTTTGTTTTATGGCTGGTAGGTTGATTGGGAGGTTTTGATTCTTGCCAATGTTGTCATCCAATTGTTGTATAGGTTGTGCTGTCTGTGAGGGTGGTTTTGTTTTGAGGCGATGGGTTGTTGTTGGGTATGATTACTTTGTAAATGGGTGTATTTATTTTATTTTATTTTAAAAATTATTGTTATTACAATTTTGCTCAGTTGCTTGCCACAAATGATTCTGCTTTTTCTCAAATAAAAAATTAAAAAAAAATCCAAGTTAAAAGCAGCAAGAATGCACATGGATCCCAACTATTAGACTGCTTTCCTTTTTAATGAATTTTCAGGTTCTTTTTTTAACTCAACTCTTTTTCCTTTATTTTTAATAATTTTAAGAAAAATTATTTAACTATATCTATATATACTACAAATATCTTGCACCTATAACATACACATACATATATAGAGATTGTCATATTTCAATTAAATTCCTTATTTTTTGCCAACTCTTGCATTTTTCAAGTAGGCAGTCAAGATTTGCGTATCAATCACATCAAATATCATTAATTATCATTACTCATCCATACCTAATTAGGCTAAATACCCCCTTTCTCTCTATATAATTTCTTGAAAATCTTTTCTTCCAATCTCTTATGCGTCTCTCTCTCTCTCTCTCTCTCTCTCTCTCTCTCTCTCTCTCTCTCTCTCTCTCTCTCATACACACACCCTTCTTTTGATTGCTATATTCAAGAACCTCTTGAAAGAAAAACTTTTGAATGTGTGTTGCATGAATCACTTGACAATATTTTTTTATTCTTTCGAAATTTTTGTTGTAGTTTCTTCAATGTCAGTGCGCATGGCAGTGGGTGGATGTGCATTGTTCTTCTAATCTACTATTGTGTGTGTATATGTATATATATATATGTATATATATTTCAAAGTTTTAATCGACTTTGTGGTTAATTAATTGATGTACACATCATTTGATTGACTAATTGTTTGGTATTTCCGTTATTTTATATATTTGTGGGTGTTTTTCCTTTTATTTCAAATAATTTTGTTTATATAGGTACATACTACATGTACTTATTGAAGTTTTGTTTGTAACAGAGCATATGGGTTTTTAAATTGATTGGGATTGATTATGAAAAAATGGTGAGCTTTAGCAATGGAACTTTTATTGGCATGCATATCACTCTTTCCATTAACATTCCGTATTGTTAATAACCCACTTGACATTTTATGGTGCTCTTTTGCCCCTAGAAAATGATGATTTTCGCTTCCTATGTTTGATAACATCAAATGAACAACTTGGATTGCTTGGGAATGTGCCAAAAATATGGCAAACTACTATTTTGTAAGTGTTCAGTATGTTCTATTTGTTAGCATTAAATTGGGAACTACCTTAACCTTTTTTTTTTTCATTTGAATTTTTATTAACTTTGGTTTCTTATCAGTTTCCCTATCATATTATATCTTTACCAGTTCACTTTTTCTATTTACTTTCATAGTTTACTTCTTCTTCTTCTTCTTCTTCTTTTTTTTTTGTGAAACTTTAGATCATTTACAGGATGTAAGGGTGCAAATCTAGGTGTGAACTTGAATTTACATTCTACCCAACTAATTTGTAGTTAATTGTCCTACGTAACACTACCACTATATTGTTTAGTGAACAACTTATTGTATCCATTTTTTTTTTTTTTTTAAGATAAATGAAAATTGAAATATAACATACTCTTTAAAGAGTATGCTGGCATGACATGATATATATAAAATTACATATCCAAACATAACTAAGAATTTGAAATACATGCAACCTATATATCTATTATCTAATATCTAATATATACATATATATATATATATATGAAAGCAAAAGCTTTTGCTTTTACCGTCTGAGCGCCCATGTGGCACACCTCTATGACAAGTATTGTGTTAATTGACAAACTAAATATTAAATTAAATACAATAACTATATCTTTGTATAACATATATCTTTGTATAACATTTTTAAAAAAACTATTGCAATAATACTTTTCAAAATTATAATAGAAGTTGGAATACCAAATTATAATCTGAAATACAAAAATGCTTCCACGCGGCTTAGTAATTAATTTTTTTTTATCACAAAGGTACATTCTTCACTCAACAAAAATGTGATAAGGACTAAAATGATACATGATAGGGTTTTAAAAATTAATTTCGACTGATCTAATGGCTTGGAATTTAGCTGGCCTTAATAGTTCGATAGTGCCTTTAGGCATGGGTAATATCTAAACTGGGCCACGTGGCATCTTCTAGGAATTTAATATTTCTACACATTTTGTTGAATAAATATATATTGATCAGATATATACACACACACATATACACATTTTTTTATAAGCATATATATATATATATGTATGAGTAATGCTATGCTTTCCAAATTTCTATCCCAAAAGTGATTCTAAATTGATGTGGTAGTGGGGCCAGATAAATAACTTACAATTAAAATTCAACTTATCCTTCCTAAATGATGTGGCAGTGGGGCCAGGTCTAATGCGGTGGGATAAGTTGAATTTTGATTGTAAGTTATTTATCTGGCCCCACTGCCACATCAATTTAGAATCACTTTTGGGATAGAAATTTGAGAGCATAGCATTACTCACATATATATATACACACGCATTTATTGTTACAAAATAAAATCTTATATGATACTCCTACAAGATCATATTTGGAAAGCATAACATTAGTAAAAAAAATTAAAAATAAATGAGCACTCATTTTATTTTATTTTGGCAGGAGATGAGCATCAATTGAGCCTTAAAAACATCCATTTCATTATGTCACGATTTGCACCGAGATAGCTGAAACGACCTATGATTTTCCTTATTAAAATATTTAGTCAAATGGTACAATGACTTAAAGAGGGCACTCTTTTGGCCTATTATTATTAATTACTTAAATTTCTGTCAAGTAATGTATGGACCACACACATCCACACTCAAAAAGCATCCATACTCTGAGGTGGCCCTAGCATTGTTGATTTATGTCTCCTTATGATTAATTACATACACTCACACACTTACTTTGTCCATATATTCTTCTTATATCAGGTACATAATATATTCACTAAAATTAAGTAGAAAATTGCTTTCAATAAATAACCTATAGAATATTTAGATATACGTATTTAACTACTATATACCTAAACCTTTTCATTCCCCTTCGTTTCTTCTATTTGGTGGTGCATACCGTTTGCCTAAGGATTGCATTATTTCTCTTTGATTTTTAGGTTTTTCTAAATTATTTTATGATTTGAGTTTATGCATGTAAATAATAGTTTACAATCTGAACTTCTCAACAATATGCTTATTTGGATTTTATGGTGCTGCCAATTTCACTTGGTAAGATTGCAAATGCTCCTACACTTTTAACTTATCATTTTTAAATTGTGCAATGTGAATGATCACCCTGTTCTATGATACAGTATTGTTGTTCCATACAACCACTTTTTGGGTCTCTACATGTTCTGATATAATATATTATTTTTTGGGTTTAAGTAATATTAATTTTTCGCTAGAAACAGTACTATTGGACTGTATTGGAACTTGCCTAATATTATGTTGATTTCGTATAATTTTTCTTTGCTTTATATAGTTATGCTAATAGCGAGAGTATATATATTGATCATTATAATTACCACTCTTCAGTTTTAAATTCTAATTCTTTCCGGGTAATATTTTGTATCAAACCAATTATAATTCTTTTTTTAAGCTTTAGTTTTTAATTTTTTAACTACTATCGGGTTTTGCTATTTCGTTCACCTTTTTTATTTGTTGAGCTTTTGTGTTTTACTTTCTATGAAACTTAACAACCACCTACTTTTAAAGTTTATCAGTTACTAAAGTTATATTATAAACTGATTACAGAAGAACTAAAAGACTCTTGAAATCAATTGGATGCCACTTAGTCTTATTTTTTGAGATTATATTAACTAACATCATGAATCAATTTATGTTCAGTATAATCATGTTAGTAGAAATTCATTTTGGTATCTTAAAAAAATCATTTTTGTGATTCAGATATCATTTTTAATCTTATTTTATTTTTAGTTACCCGTGCATTGCACGGGGTCATAACTAGTTTACTATGTAAGTTGAAAACACTATACCAAAAATGCCAACTGGTACGTTTCACTTTTTTGATTTGGAACGGTTTTAAACCGTGCTAAAATCTGGCACTACTATAGGCTAATTGATACAGTTACTAACCAAACCAAATCTGGAGCGGTATAAAACCGTGCCAGTGACGTGCCATTATTTCCCCAAATTACTTTCCCTTCGATAGTTAAAATAAAACCTTTTGACCACAGCCCAAAATCATGAGACATGAGTCATCACTTTCTCTATCCCCCCCCCCCCCCCCCCCCCCCCTCTTTCTCTCTCTCTCTCTATATATATATATATATCTATCCCCCTAAAGAAAACCCTAACACCTAAAGACTACTACTGGTACCATCACAACACAGACCACCACTAGCAAGGGTTTCCAAAGGGCAAAGGCTCTTATCTCAGTCTATCCCCACCTCCCCCCCCCCCCCCCCCCCCCCCCCTCTCTCTCTCTCTCTCTCTCTCTCTCTCTCTCTCTCTCTCATTGTCACACACAAACATACACACACACACACAATAGCGATCCTAATGACCAGGCGATCGCCGACCACTGATGGAGTAGACTACCAAACACCCTTGTAGATCTAGAGTTCATCCATCGCCATCGCCACTGCCTCCACCACCTCATCATTGACCTTGACGTCGAGTGGCGCCCCTTATTCAACCGCTTCATTGACAACCCCGTCGGAACTCTCTAAATCTATGTGGGTTGCCATTGCCTCATTCTCTAACTCCTCCACGTACGCTCAAAAACCCTAATTATACCTTCATCGGTGTCGGAATCGAAAGTGAGATCGTGAATCTGATCGAGGATGGTATGCTTCTGTTCACGCCTTCTTTCTTTTGAGACTGGCATATAGGTGCTTGAATGCTTCTGATGAGTAGAGAGTGTTGTTTAAACTCTGTAATTTAGGGTTTGTTAGTAATGAACTTCGGGATTTTGGGTTGTGGTAATGCCAAAATTTTATTTATTTTCCCTAATAAATATCTGGCACAGCTCAAAGCCATTTTCAAAACAGTGCCAAAAGCGTGCCAAATTGAATATATATATATATTTTTTAATTTAAGACCAAATTAACACGAATTTTAGCAGTGCCAAAAGTGTGCCACTTGTCATGCACAAAAATTGGCCACGCATCGCTAACAACTTTGAAATTCTAGATCTATTTTTAAAAGTGCCAAAAAAGCGTGTCAGATTCCCAAATCTGGCACCCTTTGACCAAAATCTGGCATGGTTTTAAACTATGCCAAAAAATTTGACTCCCCGATATTTGGCATAGTTTAATACCATGCCAAATTGGATCTAGCACTGTTTTAGTTTGACATTTTTGGTGCAGTGAAAGTACGGGGTTATGGCAACTTCCAACTCATGTTCTTGTGTGCAAAACTTCATTTCCGCCTTAACAATAGTAGCAAGAAAGACTTGCTTTTGCGCAAAAAAGAAAAAAAATTATATTAGAATACATTCTTAAAATAAGTCGCTAATGAAGATAATTTTCTAATTCCAATCGGTAAGAATCCATTCCAAAGTGGTTACATAGTAAATCCTTTTTTGGCTCATCGAATACAAGAAAAAAGTTGGGGTTAGAAAACAAAAGGGTAATGCTATGAACACAAAAAAGTGTGCATATAAAGATCTGAGCCATTCATTTTGATGGAGCCTGCATATATGAGACACACCGAAATGAATGACTCAGATCTTTATGTGCACACTTTATGTTTCAAAAACTGAAGCGTACTAGTGTCAGACACGTGTCAGACATGGACACACGGCCAACACGTTTACAACACATGTTTGACACTTCAAAAGTGTGTCCTAGTTTGTGTAATTGAGTTTTGACCTCTAGACACGTCAAGGACGCGCTAGCAACGCTAACGTGAAAACTAATTAATTTTCGTTTCTTTTTGTTATTTATTTATTTACTAGTAATTGCCCGTGCCCGTGGGCACGGGTCATAACATCTTAAAGTGTGAAGTTAAAAACTGTATTAAATTGTACAAAAACGTGTACATCAATGAAAATGTTTGTTCTAATCCAAAAAAATAACAAAGATTACATAGTTTGTTCTAATCCAAAAAAAGATTACATCGTTCGTTCTCTCTTTACAACGTATTCATTTTGGCAAATTGTGAATTTTCTTCATCAACTTGTAGAACGTGTAAGTATCAATATCAATATACTTCGGCCATTGCGGTGAATGCACAAAAATCTAAAAAGAAACAAATAATTGTATTAGTTGCATTTCAATGTGAATCTTTAAAAGGAGTAACAAAAGTTTCATCTAATTACATTACCTTGTTGGGACGGGCATTTATTAACTCAAACTCCTTTGCTGCATCTTGCCAATTCCATGCTACATTTTTCTACCAATCCTACAAAGTTATTATTTGAGGGTAAAAAGAGGAAAAAAAAACTAAAAGGAGTAACAAAGTTATGTACTGATGTTTACCTATAAGTCACTATATCAGGACCTCAGGATAAACGATGTTTGTCGTAGAATCAGAGGCACCATCAGGAAGAAGAACAATTATACGATCAAAAGATGTGCATCTTGATAAAGCAACATATAATTGCCCATGACTAAATACAGGAGTACATAAATCAATCCCAACAAAGTTCACCGATTGACCTTGAGATTTATTAATTGACATTGTGAATGCCAATCGGACTGGAAATTGACGCCTTGTCATACTAAAAGGCAATTCAGATGTTGATGGAGCCAAGGTTATTCTGGGAATAAAGGCTAAGTTGCCAGCTTTATCACCAGTCAAAATTTGCGCTTCAATTACACGCGAAGCGGTTCTGACAACCATCAATCGTGTGCCGTTACAAAGTCCATCCGTTGGTGCAATATTTCTAAACAACATGATAGGGCAACCTACTTTTAATTGTAGGTTGAACGGAGGCAAACCGGGGGGGTCTAATGAGTTAAGATATTCATTAGGATATCGGTTAGTAATAGCACGATCACCTCCATCATCGACAGACATCTTATCCGCAGCTAGATAGGTGCATATCTCTCCTGGGAATATACTTAACGCAGATTTATTAATAATATTCGCATCCTCATTTCGTGCAGGCAAATTTGTCCGACCAATGAGATAAGTAGGGGTCGACGTCCCTTCTAAACCCAGCCGTGGATAAATTGTGCATAATAACTCCTCAAGGTGTCGATACTTATGTATTGTAGAAGGAAGTTTTACAACTTCTTGCATTTTACTCCCTATCTGGATAAAATAATAAAAATACAAATAAAGAAAAATACTATATAATAATTTTAATTACAATCAAATTTCCATAATAAGGAATGTTTGAAGAATTGATACCTCCATCAAAAATGTTGCAAAGTTTGCATTGCTTGGGTTTGCATTGTTTAAGCGCATGTTGTCATCCAAAGTTAAAACATTTACATTATTCCACAACTTAGAGCGTCTCAAAGAAGCACCCACAATTTGTTCACGCACTCCTTTGGGCACAACTGGTAAGACTTGTTAAAAATCTCCACCTAGAACAACAGTTATACCCCCAAATGGCTTGTTAACATCACAAATGTCTCGAAGTGTGCGCTCAACTACCTCCACACAATATTTGTGTTGCATCGGTACCTCATCCCATATGATCAACTTGGTTTCCCTGATCAACTCTACTTGCATTGACTGCTTGCTAAATCCGCATACTGAATTGTCATGCACATCCAACGAAATATAAACTGTCGAGTGTACAATTCTGCCCCCTACTAACAATAACGAAGCAACCCCCGACGACGCAACTGTAATAACAGTATGGCCAATGCTACGAATGTACAATGCAATTGTATTATAAGTGAAAGTCTTCTCAGTTCCAGCACCCCCGCTAATAAAAAATGTAGTACCTCTATTTTCTAAGATTGTAGAAGTGATTACATCAAAAGCGGCACGCTGTTTGACATTTAGGCTATCAATCTTACTGCGCACATCTTCACATTGAGCATCGTGTTGAAGTTTGTTGTGCTCACACAATAGTCTGTTACCGATTGTGTTGCTCCAACTTCTACTTGGTTGCGGCATGGGTGGGTAGTTAACCAAACTCTTTTCGGACTGTTGAAGCATTTGATTGAGAAGATATAGACCATAATCCTCTATTAGAACCACATCTGGGTTTGAAATTCCATGCAATGTATGAATCTTATGATGAAGATCATCACATATATCTAATGAGAATCGTTTCCACAACTCATATGGATGCAACGGAGAGCATTCCGTGAGAATGATACTAAACAATCTTCTGAGTTGGTGGCCAGTGTTCATAACTGCAGCTTCGTGAAGACACTTTATCCATTCCTCATCATCTTCCAACAACCCTAATGCAACACATGTCGATTTAAATGTAGGATGCGTGACATTGTTTACTGTGCGCAAATCTTCATATGACGTTAGCCCTCTCCCATGTGTCAATAGTAAGCGTAAATAGAATCTCTCACCTGAATTCGGGCTAGCAAAATAAATTCTACCAATAGCATACCCCCTTTTTCTGGGTGTCCACACACACGTAGTGCTATTCTAAACAAAATAGTTTGAGAATTCTTAATAAGTGTACACACGGGCACTCGGATTAGCTGCACAATAGTTAAAGAATCCAATCAGGGTTGAAACTTGTCGCGAAGCTCTAGATGTAATCCTATCAACTGACTCATTAGGATCAAATACCACCTTATGCATTCCAAGCAAATGAAGAGCCAATCGAACCACTGGTGGAAACTCTTCATGCATACTATTACCTAACAATTGCCAAGCAGCTTCGACTGGTCCAATATACCTCACATCAACATATTGTTAGATCTCATCCACTCTTCACAAAACCATAGTACTGCGATCATGACCTTTGTAAATGTATTTGTGAATATACTTGACACATCTCATCCCGGCACATACTTCAACATTAATATGATAATTGAACATTCTAGAAAGATAGGGATTGTATGGCACGACATCCCTATTATCAACGCTATGCTTTCGCACAGTATAGAACTGGTCTTGATTGCGCCATCGATAGATAGGGTATCCATGTTGATCCATAGTTGTTGTTTCCCCATAATCTTTGGGATATCTCTTTGTACACTTTCCATTATCCATACATGGAGCATCTGGATTTCGAGCGCCGCACGATCCATGTACCATGCAATTCATAACAGTCTAAAAAAGAAATGGATCTTCTTTTGGATTTGGAAATTCTGGACACACTAAATTATCAACCTGAGCACACGTCTTAACAGTAGTACTGCAACTGAGTAAGACGATCTTTCGAAGGGCGATTATGTAAAACATCCCACTGTTTCAACTCAGGTTCCCAGCTAAGCTCACCACAGGGAAACAACAAAATGTAATGCAATGGCAAATAAGTTGGGTGACATTGATTAATTTGCATCAACCCATTAGTTCCTCTAAGATGCAATATTATATCTCTCATCCCACAAATCTCATTCACCTCCCCTGGTAGTATAACTGCAATCTCATTTGTCGTTGGTAAGTTATATAGACATCGATCAGTTTCAGATTTGTAACGCAGACATGCAGGCAAAGCTTTCCCTACCAATTCTCTTTGATTTAGGAGTTCATAAGCCTGATGGTAGTTTGCTGGGAATGGATTGAACTGTTGTAAAGTTTCCATAATGGATTTGAGAACATCCATTCTTAAGTGCTAATTTCTACGATAACGTTCTTGTAAAGTTGCGTCAGGGTCATAAATGTATAATTGAGCGTAACATGCATCATGACCAGGTTGCGGGATCAGAGATCCCATTCTATGATGCAATTCTCCATGAATGGTGAAAGGTCTAGGACCCCTTCCAGTGAGAACTCTTTGATCTAATTTAGCACCGAGACTCGTAAATGCATTACATGCATTGTACTCTCGAGTATAACTTCGAAATGATTTTGACTTTGCATCATTCCCATCATACAGAGCTTGAATAAGTGGAGGAGGTGCTTCAAGTAAGGGTAGCCTAATTTTTCCTTGTAAACAACATATTCCAAAACGGGTTGATGCAGAGATGAAACTGTCAATTTCTCATCCATCCAATGTAGGGCTGAACAATTAGGACATTCTACATCCATATTATCGAGAGAGTGGCGAGGTGAATCTATGTTTTCTTGAATAGTAATTGCATTATGTTCCTCGTGATAACATTGATTTATAGAATTTGGCCTACAATTATCATATAAAAGTTACGCAAGTACAAAAAAAAATAGTTAATAATTAAATGTGTTTAAATAAGAATATTAATTCACCTATTCACTTGTGAAGCGGAGGATACATTTTGTAAAGGTAACCCACCATATAAAGGTGATTCTGTCTGTTTCATTGTGAGTGGGTCAGCATCAACAGTTAAAAGTTCATTGTAATGACTTGGTGGGAAAGGCATGGATTGCAAGATAGGCAAATTGGAAGGTGTCGATGCTGGGATGGCCAATAGTTCAGTGTAAAGATTTCGTGGAGTTGGCATAGAATGAACGAAGAAATCACTCGAATCTGGTGATCGTGGCACCATACAGGGGCATGACACCATTAAGCGCTTTGGTGCATTTTGGCATGTCTCTTCTTCCAAACGTGCACGATTATGACGACGACCTCTTGGTGTCAAACCAGGAAAGTATCGAGGCTGAACTCTTGCTGTTAAATCGTTAATGTGCTGAGATTGGACTGATTGTTCAGATTTTTCCCTTTCTCGCCGCTTCCGTTGGGAGATTGATGAGTTTGACGCAATGTTACATAAGGGTGCCTAGTGAACCCAATTAAACACGCAAGAGGCAATGATAAAATTACCAAACCAGTATAACATATAATGATCGATGCATCGAAATCAAAGGCTAAGTTCACAGGTAAGACTTACATTTTCTTTCCCCTTTCCATGACTTGAGCTTGTCGCTTTCTCCTTTCCTTTAGCAGAGTATTTTGCTTCATAATGTGCCTTTAAAACATGTTGCAAAGATTGAAGTTTCAACACATATACGTGCTAAACTGTGTTAATGTAGATAATTATTTACTTGAGAAAGATGTTCTCTGTTGAAAGTCCTCTCATCTCGAATAACTACACCTACATTCCTTTCTCTCAAGAATTGGACCTATTTTATACACATATGTATTTTAGTTGATAAATGGAAAAAAAATAAGATAAAGAAAAAAAAAATGAAAGCTGTAAAAATTTTGAAAATGCGAAGATGAGATTCCTACTGTTTTTTCCAGTTCTCCATCCATCTGTACAAAGTTTAAAATATTAACACAGACCCTAGTTTAGTAGTGTACACTGTTGTAGTATTGCAAAATATATCAAACATACCCTGATTAGTTTGAATGTAAGGAACATTCTTACCTGACCGTAGATAGTTAAATTATTCCTTTCTAAGGTACCTGACAATATCAAAAGTGTAGAAATTTTTTAATTGTGTTTGTATGTTTTGCACTTTATATTCCTTTTTAATTTTTTATTTATTTATAATTTTGTGTTTGTATATGTTTTGCACTTTCTAAGTCAATGATAATGAAAACTAAAAGTATTTCTGGCTTGCCCAAACTCTATTTTTAAGAAAGGTGTAAAACAAAATTTAAACCTCAAATTGTTGCTTATTTTTTATTTTCTTTTCTTCAAATGAGAACCTAACCAATAAATGGTTAACAAAAAAAAAAAAAAGGAACGCTAGAAAAAGCTTGAAATGAAACCTATCCAATAAAGTTTTTTTAAAGGTTAACCTTTGCTTACATACTTAACGATGGGAAAAAAAATGGAAGAAAAAAAGTGGCGAAAAAACCTGAAAAACTTGCCTCACATAAATGCTAAAAAAGAAAGCTGGAAAAGCTTGAAAATGCCAAGATGAGCTTAAAAAATGTAATGAATTGAAAATTATTCATGCATTCACATAATTGGCATAATTATAAAATGAATTGAGACATTGATAATCATTAACATACATTAAAATAAAGAACATTAAGGGTGAACATGCTTGTCAACATGTTTTAATTACACAATTCACAGTGAAAAAAAAACTGAAGAAAAAAAGGTAGACATAAAGAGTAAGTAAATATTACAGGAAACAAATCAAATGCTTCGTACGATTCCAGCAGAATTTGCCTCAACCTCAACTGGAGCAGTAAAACCTGAAAGAAAGAAGGATATTATTTAAAAAAACACCATAGGCATTGGTTTTTGAAAATTTTAAAAAATATACATTTTAAAGATATTATTGGGTTGGGGTTTAAAAAAAATATATGTTAAGATATAATAGTAAAAACCCAAAAACATTAGAGTAAGTAAAAAAGTTTTTTTAAAGGTTAACCTTTGCTTACATACTTAACGGTGGGAAAAAATGGAAGAAAAAAAGTGGCGAAAAAACCTGAAAAACTTGCCTCAACCTCAAGTGGAGCAGAAAAACCTGAAAAAAAAATAAAAAAGAAAGAAGAAACTGCAGCATTAAAAAACAGTTAAAAAAAAGCAAATGAGAGAGAGACTAAAGGGTTTAAAAAGAGCATTCAAAAAAGGAGTAGAAAATCTGTAAAACCACCATAGGGATTGGTTTATGAAAATGAAAAAAAGTCTCTGTTAAGATATAATAGGGTCGGGGTTTAAAAAAAAAATTATACTAAAAAAATAGTAAAAAGGGAGAATTAAAAATCAGTCAATAGTTTGTTGACAATTTAAAAGTCAGCCATGTGTTTTTTAAAAATTAAAAACACATCAAGTTATGTGTAAAATGTCAAAACTGCCCTCCCTCTTGATCTCTTCTCTCTCTTCTCACCAGTCCACCACCGCCACCTGCCGCCGCACCACCACCACCTGTCACCACCACCTCCTGGCACCACTTGTCGCCGTCGCCTGCCGCCACCACCACCTGTCACTGCCACCACCACTACCCTTAAAGGGCCACCACCACCACCACCACCACCACCAAACCCCAACCTCTCTCTCTTTGATCTCCTCTCTCTCCTCACATGGCCACCAACTCCACCACCACATGCCGCCGTCGCCACCATCACCTGTCAATGCCACCACCACTACCCTTAAAGGGCAACCACCACCACCACTACCAAACGTAACCCAAACCCCACCACCACCATGTCACGACCCATCCCACTACGCGTGGAAATAGGACACGTGGCACGCCACCAAGGCTCATCCAATCATCCTCTAACGATACGCAGCGGAAAGAACTTTAAAACAACCCTGGGTATTTTAAAACTTAGGAAACATTGCCCTCTGAGTTGACAAATCCATTGAAAATTTGAGTTATAAAAAGTTTTGGCCAAGTGAAAACACATTCAAAAGAATCAGTTCTGAAAACAGAGGTTCAGTCGACTGTGCCTAGGGTCCAGTCGACTGTGCCTAGCAGAAACTAAATCCCAAAATTCTCAACAGAGGTCCAGTCGACTGCTCAGGGAACCCAGTCGACTACACTAGTTACTATTTGGATCAGTAGCTAAAATCTACAGTGGTTCAGTCAACTGCTCACTTCCCCAGTCGTTTGTGTTATGCAGAATAAAAAATGCAACATATTAAAAAGGGGTCCAGTCGACTGAGTTATTGTACAGTCGACTGGTTTTTCCATTAATAGAAGCAGTAGCCAAAAATTAACAGTGTTCAGTCGACTGATAAAGGGTTCCAGTCGACTGCCTCCCTTACTATTCACTTTTAGTGTCTCAAACACACGGGATCCAGTCGACTGATACAGGGTTCAGTCGACTACTCCCCTGCTGGGCAGCCCTGTTGTGAAAATTAACAACTCATGCTTTCTCCATACTAACAACAATCACAACCATAACTGAAATACAACATTTAAAACTTAACCACAGACATTCAATTACAAGATTACAATACTATGAAACTAATCTATGGTTCTATTACAACATATTACCAATTCCCAATCCTTACACCAGTTTTAGGATTAAAACAAAAGCATATACAATTGTGGTTCCCCCGGCGTTCATCGGCCTCACTCATCGCGCTTCTTCTTGTCTTTCTTCTTACCTGCAATGGAGTACATCTCCATTGCTCAGCTATATGCTGAGCGTACAAGTCTAACATGTGCAATATATAATAAAACATGCTTTAATCTCATAAATCATATCAATAGTCTCTAGGGAGAAAAATACGCATTCATCCGGTAGCGGCAAGTCCAAGCCTTAAACTGCGATGTCAATGGCAAGTCCAAGCCTACAACCATTACATCCCCACAAGTGCTATGGCAAGTCCAAGCCTACAACCATGCACAGTAGCCGTCGTTACTCAAATTCTCAAACATCGAGAAGCTTACTCTGGCGTGAATTTGTATAAGACTCCCCTTTGACCCACATAGACAACTCAACGTGCTCGCGTAAATTTAGACATGCTTTTCACAATTTAGCGCGTACATAATTAATAGGCCTACAATTAACGCATGGATTTTGCCCGGATCTCAATTTCGTCGTCGAAATATAAAACATGTATTTCTCTATATTTCACTAGTTAGAACTTCATACCTCGTGCGATTTCCCTCAAACTTTGAAGGATTGACTAGGAGGTCAAATAAACGTCGGATTTCGAATTTGAGAAAATTCCTACAAGTTTATACCTGCTTTTCCCAAAAGTCAGAATTAAGATTTCTACAAAAATTGGCCAAACACAGCCTAAGTAGGATCAAAGCGTAGATCTTACCTCCACGAGTTCAAATATGAAATCTGGAGAAAATCTGACGGATGGAAGGTCGTCGTATGTCGCCGGCAAGCTCGTGGCAACCAAATCTCCCTTCTCTCTCCTCTCTCTAGATATTTGTGAGTTTTGGATGAGAATGAAATCTCATCCCCCACCTATTTATAGAAAAACTCTTCGGGAATTGCCTTTACCTCCCCAAGAGTTCTTCAAACTTCTAATTAGCTCTCAAAACTTTGCACACGTCCATTTTATAACTTTACAAGTGAAAACTATAAAGTTCAAAAGTTTTCGACTAGGTTTCGTTTGGGTCCAAAAAAATAATGTCCAAAAACTATATTCCGTGGAATCTCTACACAACCTACCTTTTTATTTAACGTGACACTCACGTTCTCACCACAGTTCTCAAAATGATATAACAATATCAAAGATTACCAGAATTTCCACAACACAGATAAAATTACTATTCATCAAATACCAGATAGTCAGATAATATTTAAATCATATAAATGCCATTTACTCATGCCCATGCAAGATGAACTGCCATGTTCCCGTGTCCTCACTGACACCTTACCGTTGACTCACAGTCAACCTCAATTCAAATTATTAATAACATTAATAATTTCAAATTTTCAATTGATGCATTTTCAAAATCATAAATTTCTGGAATGGGTGTGACAGCTCTCCCCTCCTAAAAGGAAGTTTGTCCCCAAACTTTACCTCATGCGTCGAATAAGTACGGATACTCATTCCTCATGTCTTCCTCACTTTCCCATGTAGCCTCTTCCACCGTGTGACTACGCCACAATATTTTTACCATCAGAATCGTCTTAGTTCTTAAGACTTGCTCTTTTCGATCTAGAATCTCGACCGGTTGTTCCACATAAGTCAAGTCTCCTTGAATCTGCAGCGGTTCAGGTACAATGATCTTACTCGTATTAGTCATACAATGTCTCAACATAGACACGTGAAACACATTGTGCACATGTTCCAACTCTGACGACAATGCCAATCGGTAAGCTACTGGACCGACCCTCTCTAGGATCTCAAAAGGTCCTATGAATCTCGGATTGAGCTTTTCCTTCTTTTCAAATAGTACAATGCCTTTTGAAGGCGATGCTCGCAAGTATACAAAATTTCCAACTTCAAAATTCATCGGTCGTCGTTTAGAGTCTGCATAACTCTTATATCGACTCTGAGCTACCTTGAGTCGCTCTTGAATCAACTTCACCTTCTCAGTAGTCACCTGTATTTACTCAGGTCCTAACAACTTCCTTTCTCCAACCTCGGTCCAACAAATCGGTGATCGACACTTACGGTCTTACAAAGCTTCATACGGTGCCATTTCGATACTTAACTGAAATCCGTTGTTATACGCAAATTCAATTAACGACAAGTGGTGCTCCCAATCATTCCCAAAGTCTAATACACACAATCTCAACATATCTTCCAAGGTCTGAATCATACGTTCTGACTGTCCGTCGGTCTGAGGATGAAATGCAGTACTGAAACTCAATTTCGTACCCAAGGCTTTTTGTAAACTTCCCCAAAATCTTGACGTAAAACTACTATCACGATCGGATATAATCACCGCTGGTACCCCATGTAGCCTTACAATCTCTCTCACTTACAATTCTGCTAACTTGGACGGTTTAGTCATCTTGATCAGTAGAAAATGAGCTGACTTGGTTAATCGGTCGACTATAACCCAAATCTTGTCATTCTTGCTACGCGATCGCGGAAATCCAGAAATAAAGTCCATCGTGATCTCGTCCCACTTCCATTCCGACACTGGCAATGGTTGTAGTAACCCCGCGGGTACTTGTCTCTCTGCTTTGACCTGTTGACATGCCGAACATTCGGATACAAACTTAGCGACTTCACGCTTCATACCCTTCCACCAAAAGTTTTCCCTTAGGTTTCTGTACATCTTATTACTTCCTGGGTGCACTGAATATTTCATACTATGAGCTTCCTCCAAAAGTCGTTCCTTTAGGTCTTTCACATTCGGTACACATAATCGGTCCTCAAACTTCAGAATTCCTTGTTCTAATACCAAACCAGGTCACTTTCCCAAAGGTATCTCGTCTCTCATTTTGCACAAATAGACATCGTTAAATTGTCCCTTCTTGATCTCATCGATAATATCTGGGTGTGCAATGATCGCCATCATTAAGCCATCATTGGTTCCTAGAATCACATCCAATTCTAAGCGTTCTATCTCTTTTACCAATTCTTTTTGTTGTGTTAGCTCGTCGGCTAAATTCCTCGGCGTCTTCCGGCTTAATGCATCGGCTACTACATTCGCCTTTCCCGGATGGTACTCAATCGAAAGATCGTAATCCTTCATTAACTCCAACCATCTTTGCTGTCTCATGTTCAAGTCCCGTTGGGTGAAAATATATTTCAAACTCTTGTGATCCGTGAATATCTCGCACTTTTCCCCGTATAGGTAGTGTCTCCAAATTTTCAAAGCATGAATTACTGCGGCTAATTCAAGATCGTGAGTCGGATAGTTAACCTCATGTGTCTTTAACTGCCTAGAAGTATATGCAATTACTTTACCACCTTGCATAAGCACACATCCCAACCCTTTGTGTGAAGCATCGCTATAGATTACAAATCCTTCGGTTCCAGATGGTATTATCAGAATAGGTGCTCTCGTTAGTCGTGCTTTTAATTCTTGAAAACTATCTTCACATTCCTGACTCCATTCAAATGTAATTCCTTTCCTCATCAACCTTGTCATAGGTAAGAAAATCTTTGAGAAATGTTCAATAAAACGGTGGTAGTATCCCGCTAATCCCAAGAAACTTTGAATTTCAGATACAGATGTCGGCCTCTGCCAATTAGATACAGCTTCTACTTTGTGAGGATCAACTGATACTCCATTCTTGTGAATTATGTGACCAAGAAAAATAATACTAGATAACCAAAATTCACATTTCTTAAGTTTTCCAAAAAGTTTTCTCTCGCAATCTCTGAAGTATCAACCTCAAGTGATTCTCGTGTTCTATCTCACTCGGTGAATATATAAGAATATTGTCGATGAACACTATCACAAAGTCATCAAGATAGTCATTAAAGACTCGGTTCATAAGATCCATAAACGCAGCTGGTGCATTGGTAACTCCAAATGGCATAACTAAGAACTCATAGTGTCCATAACGCGTTCTAAAAGCTATTTTCTCAACATCTTCGGCCTTCACTTTCAACTGATGATAACCCAATCTCAGGTCTATCTTGGAGAATACTTGTGTCCCACGGAGTTGATCAAATAAGTCATCAATTCTGGGTAACGGGTACTTATTCTTAATCGTTAACTTGTTCAGTTCCCGGTAATCAACACACATACGCATTGAGCCATCTTTCTTCTTTACGAACAATATTGAAGCTCCCCATGGAGATATACTTGGTCGGATGAAACCTTTATCAAGTAACTCTTGTAGTTGAACTTTCAGATCCTTCAATCCTAGTGGTGGCATTCTATATGGTGCTTTGGATACCGGTCTTGAGTCTGGCTTTACCTCAATGGTGAATTCAATTTCTCTCTCAATAAGAACATCTGGTAGATCATCAGGAAAGACATCTGAATATTCTCACACTATCGGAATGTCTTCTACTTTGAATTCAGTCATTGAGACATCAGTCACTGAACATAGAAATCCCTGACATCCCTTTTTCAATAACTTTCCCGTTCGGATAGCTGAAATCAAATACGACGGCGGTATAACCCCACTCCCTTGAAAACAAAAGTTCCCATGCACCAGTACATAATGTATTTCATATCAGCATGCTTAGGAAGGTTGTACATGATCCGTCACATGAGATTGACTTTACAGACATTGAGGTAAACAACAATGTAACTTATACTGAAGGACCAGTCCGAATTTTGGATCGAGGAGTCAAGAAGCTGAGGACCAAGGAAATTCCTCTGGTGAAAGTTCAGTGGAGACACCATGACGAACGCGAAGCTTCTTGGGAGTTGGAATCAGAAATGCGCGAGAAGTTTCCAGCTTTGTTTAGTGACTAGCTAGCTCAGATTTCGGGGACGAAATCTTTGATAGGAGGTGGATATTGTAATACCTGTATTTTTATTATATTTTATTTATATAATTTCTGTCACGCCCCGACGTAGCATAAATATGGAAAGCGTTTAATTTCCTTTATGGACCCGTAGGTCGCGACAGTTTGAAGGATCGATTCCGTCCCAAACGTCGAACAACATAAAACCATAAAATCAGAGTAGAGCAATCAAGGCTTATAAAATTTTTCTAACTTAATAAATATTATAGCACGGGTCATCTAAAGGCACAGACCGCCTTAAAACAAGACAATAACTTAATGTCTATTACAGTCATCCTTATTATAAAACAGTTTATACTTAAAACACATGAAAGTAAATTCTATTCCCAGCAGTTGTTTCTCAATTTGCATAGTCATAGTGCTCAGCCTGATCATAACCTGAAAAACCTGAACACGAATGTCCAGGACGCATCAACGTCGTCAGCTTCAAGAAGCTGGTGAGTATTAAAAACATAACTTTGAATGTAAAACATATTCATTTACCTTTTTACATTTTTCATTTAATCCAAAAATAAAGCAATGAGTTCATTTTAGGAAACAAGCACAATATTATTTAAAAGATATAATTATCGTATATGTGACCGTGTATGAGAACAATGCACCACCTCATCTTACCGACTCTTTTCTCTCGACAAGACCCAACAACCTACCACTACACACCGGTATCTTTGAAATACTCCGATAGCCACACTTTAGCACAGGGGTGCCAGGGAATGTCCAGTTTGCCTCACACTTTGGTCCGGGGTACCAGGGAGTGTCCATTACCTCACACTTTGACTACCTAATCCGCCATGCAAATACCGGAGGAACCCTCACGCAGTATCCTGACTTGGGTATCAGGGAGTGTCCGTAGGCCACACTTTAGCACTTCCATGGGTGCCAGGGAATGTCCAAGTTCGGCTTCACACACTTTGATGCTACCATGGTCGTCAGGGAGTGTCCAGTTTTGCCACCGTCGTATTTCAAAGACACCCTCGCCGTAATCTCAATCACAACACACTTTGGTACTCACTTACCAGGGAATGTCCACATCACATTCTCAACCACACTCACTATGCCACACTGACCATTACTCTTCTCCACACTGACCAACACTCACACTCACCATGCATGTACAACTGACACCACATGTATGTCATGAAACTTTAAAAACATGAGGCAATTCACGGATTATATAACCGATGTGCGTAAGGGGATTGATAAGTCACAATACAATGTTTTAATCGTTCAAACATATCAAATTAAGACTCTGATTTAATAAATTTCCCAAATAGTACTCAAACAGTATATAAATTTTACCCCAAACAGTTCCTTATCACAAAACAAGCAGAAACTAGAAACTGCAAGAAGTCGCGCGCGCGGGCCGCTCGCACGAAAGGTCGCGCGCGCGGGCCGCTCGCGCGACCTGCCCATTTTTCTCTTTTATTTTAAAAACCTTTTCTTTCTGCCTGAAATCAGCCACCTTGCGCGCGCGGGTCGCTCGCGCTAGTGGTTGCTCGCGCGGGGGTTGCTCGCGTGATCTGCCTATTTTTCATTTTCTTTATAAAACTTTTCTGTCTGCCTGAAATCACACGGCACGCGCGCGAGGGGTCGTTCGCGCGGGCCGCTCGCGCGCGCGCGTCGCTCGCGCGGGTCGCTAGCGCGAGGGGTCGCTCGCGCGGGCCGCTCGCGCGATCGTGCGCGCGAGATGAAACAGAGGCTTCGTCTTCCTCGCTGGTTTTCCCCTGTTTTCAGTTTAAGGGTCCATTTTGACCCATTTTGCAAACCCGAAGCATATATGACATATAATATATGGATCTCTTCGGTTTTTCACAAGGATTATGAATTCATGATCAATTTCACAAGATTTCAATCGTAGCTCACGACTTTTATGAAAATTCAAAACATGTCAAAACTTCAAATCTAATATACTTTCTCCTATGAACGAATTAAGCTCTAATTCTACAACCATATACTCTACATATTATAATCTTTCATACTTCATTCTAAAAATGAATTTTGGTTAAGTTTTGAAAATTCATGTTTTTCAAGCTATGAACTTCAAACGTGAAATCATCAATGGTGTTCCTAATTCAAATACACAAATCAGTAAATCAATAGTGAATTACATTCTGAGTGAGTTAGAAATACTCACTGATATCAAAGAGAAGTAGTGATTGTTGAGAAAGAAATATAAGAACAAGAATTAAGAATCTCCAATTGCAACTTGACTATGGAGATTGAAGCTTCACTTCTAGAATTCAGAATTTAAACTCTCCAGCTCTCTCTGAATTTCTCTCTATATGTTTATAAAAAATGTGCAGATTGTGAAGTGTGTATGAGCTTATAAAGACCTCTCAATCTTGGGCTCCAAGAACTCTCAAGTTCACTCAACAAAACGATTTACTTTCTAATTAACTAAATACTGTAATACACAGATATACATACGTATAGAGTTTATATAACTCTCAGATTAAGCCAAAGGCCAAGTAGGTGTATAGAAGCTAACTTGAAGTTGTTTGGGAAATCCAACTTATGGGCACAACTAAACACACACAAGATGCAATTAACCAAACAAGGCACAAGCCAAATGTCTAGGAATCACTTAGGTTGTTTGGATAAAAACAACTTATAGCACTAGGTTCACACACAATTCGGAAGCATTACCCAAACAAGCCTAGTAATGATTGGGGGAGATTCCCAAACTGTGGAAAAATTAACGCGGCGCAGACAGTTTTAGAATATAACTGGTATTTTTCGGGCGTAGTGATCACCACAAAAAAATACAGAAAATTCATTTTAATGTAAGAAATGGTTTTCTGGTTTTATAAAAATACATTTTCAGTTGAAAGAAGATATTTCCTCCGTTTTGAAATACAGTTTTGAAATCCAACACTGGTATTACTAAATTTATAAAATTATAGTTTGGCCCCAAAAGAATTTTAATAGCAATTAAAACAAAGATTAAAGTTCAACACATGGGAATAGCAATTACATAAGACCAGAAATACAGATTAAATATGGAAATACCCAATTACAATTAAATGAAAAAAAATGCAGGTTGCTACAATTTCCAGTCCCAAACTATATTTATAATATTTTTACAGTAATTAATATCATTTCTGAACTTGTAATTATACCTGTGTTGACCAACCCTGCTTATACCCTAAACCAACCCCCCAAACAACCCCTAGCAATTTTTGTGTGTGTGCTGACATGGGGGAGAGTGAGTGAGTGAGTGGGTAATTGTGAGGGTGACAAGTGTAGTGTGAGGTGTGTAGTGCTTGAGTGCTTGTAGTATGAGGTGTATGTGTGTGTATGTATGTGGCAGATTTGCGTGGCCTGTGGTGTGGTGATGGGTGTAGGAGGTTTATGTATTGTGCATACGTGTGTGATATAAATATATAATATATACATATAACCCCAACCTCCCCCTCCTCTATATAAACCCCCACCCCATTAGTTGTTCTACCAGCAAGGAAAAAATATAGAGAGAAAGAGAGTTAGGCCAAGAGAGAAGAAAGAAAAGGAAGAAAGAAAGTTTACCCCCTGTGCCACACCGCGGCCTCGAACCCACGGTGAGTTCCTAACTCACTTGGTATATCAGATTAATGTCCGTGTTATTATTTTCTAACAACAATGCTAGGGGCACTAACAAATTCCACTAACATTCACACCCACACTCTATCTCTCTCCTAGTGGCACTTTGAGTCCACTGCAGACCCCACAGTGCCACTAGGAGAGAGATAGAGTGTGGGTGTAAGTGTTAGTGGAATTTGTTAGTGCCCCAAATATTACCCATTTTCTAATTATTATTATTAGTATTATTACTCTAGAAAATCTTGTGCCTAACATGTGGTGTCCCTAATCTAGGTCCGTATTATCATTGTTATTGTTGCTACTACTATTTATTGTTATTATTATTATCTTGTTAGTTAGCTATTAAAACTCATATTTAACATGTGGTGTCCCTAATCTAGGTCCGTATTATCATTGTTATTATTGCTACTATTATTTATTGTTATTATTATTATCTTGTTAGTTAGTTGTTAAAACTCATATTTTAACATGTGGTGTCCCTAATCTAGGACCGTATTATAATTGCTATATTATAATTATTATTGTTATTATTATTATGATTTTCTGCTTATTATTATTATTATTATTATTATTATTATTATTATTATTATTATTATTATTATTATAGTCTAATTAACCTCGTGATTAACATATGTACCATGAACATATTAATGTCCGTTTTAGTATTCCGTTAATAATAATGATATTATTATTGTTATTATTATTATTATTATTATTATTATTATTATTATTACTATTATTATTATTATTGATTAAACCTCAAGCTCTAATATGTTGTACCCCGAACATATTATTCCGCTACTATTATTAATATTAGTATTTATATTAATAATATTATTGTTATCACTTTCCGGTTAACCTCATGTTAATATGTTGCACCCCGAACATATTATCTCCGTTATTATTATTATTATTATTATTATTATTATTATTATTATTATTATTATTATTATTATTATTATTATTATTGTTATTAATATTTATGTTCGTTATTATTATCAGTCCGATTAACTCCATGCTTTAACATGTGGTAATTCTTTCTGTTTATTATTATTTTTTATTTATTCCGGTTAACCTCATGCTTTAACATGCAGTACTATGAATTTCGGATTCGTACTATATTTCAGGAATAAATAGTACATGTTTAATTAACTTGTACCTCGTGCATAACATATGATACACCTCATGTAGAAGTCGGTGTCGTAACGTCAAGTCGACGTGTACGAGTATGGAGTCGAACGGTCGCGGAGACCAAGTTCGTATGCATTTGGAAGTACGTGTAATCGACCGCGGAGGTCCGAAAGTCGATATGTAGTGAGTTGGTACTGTCAAATGGAATTACAGGATCGCATGCCGGCGATGATTGCTACTATGGCCACGGAGAGGCAAACACGATAGCAAAGTAACCATGTTGATAAGAATACATCGAGAAATGAATAAACACGGTTAGCCTGTAAGCCGAGATTACTACGGCGGTCGCGACGACCAACGATAGTAAAGTAACCGTTTCGCAAACCGGCGACGATATTCATAAGGCAAGGTCCCGAGGACCTAGAGTATATGGTTAGCTTGTAAAGCGAGATTACTACTATGGCCACAGAGGGGCAGACAACGATAGTAAAGTAACCATAGCTCGACCCACTGGGCGAGTCACTCTATGCCAACAACGTTACACTGGTAATGTAACAAAGTTAAGTAAGTCGGATGTTAAGTCGAGTGAAGTCGAATATATCGATGATGCATAGTTTCACGCACGGTCTAATTATAATTCATTCAATCGTCGTAACCAGCCGTTGTGTACTTTTGGATACATATTTTATATTAGGAGTGTTCGGTTAGAACGCTCACTTAGCTTTTATTAAAGCTAACGGCATACTACGCCCTGGACAATCCCATGTCTAGACTATACATGATATGATTGTCCAGAGGAGGATTATCTGGAAGGAGCCTACGAAGAGGAAGCCTACTATGCTGATGGTCACGGCTACGCCAGTTAAAGGCGCGGCTTCAAGAAAGAAGACTTAGTTGTTCTTTATAGACTTTTGTCCTTTCGTGCTAAGTTGTAAACAGGCATCTAACGCCTTAAGCTCTTTTGTTCCTTATCTTTTGATAACTACAAACTCTGATGTAATAGCTAGTAATCTGTTGATGTATATATTCAGTTTGCACTTCCATTAAGTTACTCTTTTATTTATCTAGCGTGTTTGTGGACAATCAGTTAATGTAACTAGTCATGGCTTACGGACCCAGAAAGGAAAATTTTATTTCCTGCTAATTTCTGCTGCTCCGGGGCGTGACAGTAGTGGTGGTGGTGGTGGTGGTGGTGGCGGTTGCGACAGGTGGTGGTGGAGTTGGTGGCCATGTGAGGAGTGAGAGGAAAACAAAGAGAGAGAGAGAGAGAGAGAGAGAGAGAGAGAGAGAGAGAGAGAGGTTGGGTTTGGTGGTGGTGGTGGTGGTGGTGGGATTTGGGTTAGGTTTGATAGTGGTGGTGGTGGTGGCCCTTTAAGGGTAGTGGTGGTGGTGGTGGTGGTGGTGGTGGTGGCAGTGACAGGTGGTGGTGGCGATGGCGGCGGCAAGTGGTGGCGGCAGGTGGTGGTGGTGTTGGTGGCCATGTGAGGAGAGAAGAGACCAAAAGGAGGGGGAGAGAGAGAGAAAGGGGTAGTTTAGACATTTTAGAAAAGTAGTTGATTGATTTTTAATTTTTACACTTCAAATAGATTTTCTTTTATTTTTCAAAAAGTACATAACTGACTTTTAAATTGTCAATAAATAATTGACTGATTTTTAATTTTCCCTAGTAAAAACCCAAAAACTATTTTAAAATTTTTTTTTTTTTGGGGTTTCAAAAATTGGGTTTAAAAATTGATTAAAAAATAAATAAAAGAGTCAATGTTAAGAGTCAATCTGTAAAACCATAAACCATAGGGATTGTTTTTTTGTTTTAATGGTGGCCAGTCGAGGAGGCAGCGGTGGAGGCCGAAAGGGTGGTGGTTGTGGAGAGAGAGAAAGAGAGTACCAGGATTGAAGAGGAGAGAGAGGGCGATACATAGAGTTTGAAAGAGAGGGGGAGATATAGAGAAGTTGGTCAAGAGAGAGGAGGGAAGTTGGTGAAGTTTGAAATGGTGTGATGATTGTGCCGAGGTGAGAGTTGACAGGTGAGGTGAGAGGTGGGGAAAGGATTATGGGCATGGGAAAGAGAGAAAGGTGGCGCATGGGGGCTGGGGTGTAAATCAGGAGAGAGAGAGAGGCTATGAAGGTTCATTGAGAGTTTTAAATATTTTCTTGGTCTTTCATTTAATGCATGGGTGGCGTATGGGCTGGGGTTGAAATCAGGAGAGAGAGAGAGAGGGAGGAGTTGACAACAAAAAGTATATATAAGATGTGTGCTGCTATGCAAGTTGGAAAAGAGAGAGGCTGAGTGGAGTTGACTGATGGTGAGCCGTAGATCAGATCCAATGGTGTCAACTATCCCCAATTAATGAACGGTTGTGATTCAAATGTCAGATGAAGTTAAATTGTGGACCATTAGATCAAGTTTTTTTGTCCTGAAGTTTATTGTAGGTTATATTATATAGATTTATTTTTAATTTTCCCTAGTAAAAACCCAAAAACTGTTTTCAAATTTGTTTTTTTTTTTTGGGTTTCGAAAATTGGGTTTAAAAATTGGTTTTCAAAAAAATAAAATAAAAGAGTCAATCTGTAAAACCACCACCATAGGGATTGTTTTTTTGTTTTAATGGTGGCCAGCCGAGGAGGCAGCGGTGGAGGCCGAAAGGGTGGTGGTTGTGGAGAGAGAGAAAGAGAGTACCAGGATTGTAGAGGAGAGGAAGGCGATGCATAGGGTTTGAAAGAGAGGGGGAGATATAGAGAAGTTGGTCAAGAGAGAGGAGGGAAGTTGGTGAAGTTTGAAATGGTGTGATGATTGTGCCGAGGTGAGAGTTGACAGGTGAGGTGAGAGGTGGGGAAAGGATTATGGGCATGGGAAAGAGAGAAAGGTGGCGCATGGGGGCTGGGGTATAAATCAGGAGAGAGAGAGAGAGGCTGTGAAGGTTCATTGAGAGTTTTAAATATTTTCTTGGTCTTTCATTTAATGCATGGGTGGCGTATGGGCTGGGGTTGAAATCAGGAGAGAGAGAGACAGAGAGGGAGGAGTTGACAACAAAAAGTATATATAAGATGTGTGCTGCTGTGCAAGTTGGAAAAGAGAGAGACTGAGTGGAGTTGACTGATGGTGAGCCGTAGATCAGATCCAATGGTGTCAACTATCCCCAATTAATGAACGGTTGTGATTCAAATGTCAGATGAAGTTAAATTGTGGACCATTAGATCAAGTTTTTTTGTCCTGAAGTTTATTGTAGGTTATATATATAGATTTATATTTAATTTTCCCTAGTAAAAACCCAAAAACTGTTTTAAAATTTGTTGTTTTTTTTTTTTTGGGTTTCGAAAATTGGGATTGAAAATTGGTTTTCAAAAAAATAAAATAAAAGAGTCAATGTTAAGAGTCAATCTGTAAAACCACCACCATAGGGATTGTTTTTTTGTTTTAATGGTGGCCAGCCGAGGAGGCAGCGGTGGAGGCCAAAAGGGTGGTGGTTGTGGAGAGAGAGAGAGAGAGAGTACCAGGATTGAAGATGAGAGAGAGGGCGATACATAGAGTTTGAAAGAGAGGGGGAGATATAGAGAAGTTGGTCAAGAGAGAGGAGGGAAGTTGGTGAAGTTTGAAATGGTGTGATGATTGTGCCGAGGTGAGAGTTGACAGGTGAGGTGAGAGGTGGGGAAAGGATTATGGGCATGGGAAAGAGAGAAAGGTGGCGCATGGGGGCTGGGGTGTAAATCAGGAGAGAGAGAGAGAGGCTATGAAGGTTCATTGAGAGTTTTAAATATTTTCTTGGTCTTTCATTTAATGCATGGGTGGCGTATGGGCTGGGGTTGAAATCAGGAGAGAGAGAGAGAGAGGGAGGAGTTGACAACAAAAAGTATATATAAGATGTGTGCTGCTATGCAAGTTGGAAAAGAGAGAGGCTGAGTGGAGTTGACTGATGGTGAGCCGTAGATCAGATCCAATGGTGTCAACTATCCCAAATTAATGAACGGTTGTGATTCAAATGTCAGATGAAGTTATATTGTGGACCATTAGATCAAGTTTTTTTGTCCTGAAGTTTATTGTAGGTTATATTATATAGATTTATTTTTAATTTTCCCTAGTAAAAACCCAAAAACTGTTTTCAAATTTGTTTTTTTTTTTTTGGGTTTCGAAAATTGGGTTTAAAAATTGGTTTTCAAAAAAATAAAATAAAAGAGTCAATCTGTAAAACCACCACCATAGGGATTGTTTTTTTGTTTTAATGGTGGCCAGCCGAGGAGGCAGCGGTGGAGGCCGAAAGGGTGGTGGTTGTGGAGAGAGAGAAAGAGAGTACCAGGATTGTAGAGGAGAGGAAGGCATGCATAGAGTTTGAAAGAGAGGGGGAGATATAGAGAAGTTGGTCAAGAGAGAGGAGGGAAGTTGGTGAAGTTTGAAATGGTGTGATGATTGTGCCGAGGTGAGAGTTGACAGGTGAGGTGAGAGGTGGGGAAAGGATTATGGGCATGGGAAAGAGAGAAAGGTGGCGCATAGGGGCTGGGGTATAAATCAGGAGAGAGAGAGAGAGAGGCTGTAGGTTCATTGAGAGTTTTAAATATTTTCTTGGTCTTTCATTTAATGCATGGGTGGCGTATGGGCTGGGGTTGAAATCAGGAGAGAGAGAGAGGGAGGAGTTGACAACAAAAAGTATATATAAGATGTGTGCTGCTGTGCAAGTTGGAAAAGAGAGAGACTGAGTGGAGTTGACTGATGGTGAGCCGTAGATCAGATCCAATGGTGTCAACTATCCCCAATTAATGAACGGTTGTGATTCAAATGTCAGATGAAGTTAAATTGTGGACCATTAGATCAAGTTTTTTTGTCCTGAAGTTTATTGTAGGTTATATTATATAGATTTATTTTTAATTTTCCCTAGTAAAAACCCAAAAACTGTTTTAAAATTCGTTTTTTTTTTTTTTTTTTTTGGGTTTCGAAAATTGGGATTGAAAATTTGTTTTCAAAAAAATAAAATAAAAGAGTCAATCTGTAAAACCACCACCATAGGGATTGTTTTTTTGTTTTAATGGTGGCCAGCCGAGGAGGCAGCGGTGGAGGCCGAAAGGGTGGTGGTTGTGGAGAGAGAGAGAGAGTACCAGGATTGAAGAGGAGAGAGAGGGCGATACATAGAGTTTGAAAGAGAGGGGGAGATATAGAGAAGTTGGTCAAGAGAGAGGAGGGAAGTTGGTGAAGTTTGAAATGGTGTGATGATTGTGCCGAGGTGAGAGTTGACAGGTGAGGTGAGAGGTGGGGAAAGGATTATGGGCATGGGAAAGAGAGAAAGGTGGCGCATGGGGGCTGGGGTGTAAATCAGGAGAGAGAGAGGCTATGAAGGTTTATTGAGAGTTTTAAATATTTTCTTGGTCTTTCATTTAATGCATGGGTGGCGTATGGGCTGGGGTTGAAATCAGGAGAGAGAGAAAGGGAGGAGTTGACAACAAAAAGTATATATAAGATGTGTGCTGCTGTGCAAGTTGGAAAAGAGAAAGACTGAGTGGAGTTGACTGATGGTGAGCCATAGATCAGATCCAATGGTGTCAACTGTCCTAAATTAATGAACGGTTGTGATTCAAATGTCAGATGAAGTTAAATTGTGGATCATTAGATCAAGTTTTTTTGTCCTGAAGTTTATATAGATTTATTTTTATAAACCTGATTCTTAAACTTAAAAAGAAAATAGAAACGAAAAGAAGAAGAAAGAAAGAAACGAAGAGAAGAAGAAAGAAGACGCCTGTCTGGTTCGGCCCTCCCTCCGGCGTCGTTTGGGTTCAGGAAAGCTCCTCCAGCGAAGCCCCTCTCTCTCTTACTAGACCATGTCGCATCGCAGCCCTCAGGCTAAGGTATGTTTGCCGAATCGAAACCCCTTTTGTTTTTTCTTTGTTGGTAATGGCTTCAGATGTTGACATGCTGTCTAGCGAGTGTCCATATTGTTGATTTTTGTGATTAATGGTGAGAATGGCATGCTTTCTTACTCGACCTGTTGATTTTTGTGATTAATGGAATGGAACCGAAACCCTATATATTTTTTTTAATTGTTGTTAATATTTAGAATATTTCTTGTATACCTGTGATTAGGAAATATAGCATAATTAGTGTTTTGTATTATTTCCTCTTTGTTTTTCTTTCCTATTTTAAGTTCTCTGTAATTGTGTATATATAGAGCCTTCCTCGTTGTGAGAAAGAATATACAGAAATTTTATTTTTCTCCCAACTCTTCTGACATGGTGTCAGAGAATCTTGGGACTAACCTTTTCTTTCGTCTCCTTTTTTTTTTCCTTCTCTCGTAATATCAGCCTGGCTGTATCTCGATCTTTCGGCAGTAGCTCTGCATCTCTCTCTCTCTCTCTCTCTCTCTCTCTCTCTCTCTCTCTCTCTCTCTCCAGCCAAGCTGCATCTTGATTGATCTCTATCAGCCATCGCCGATCCACGCAGACCACCCTCGTCACCTCGCCTACCCTCGCTGGATCATACCCATCTTGCCAAGCCTAGGGATGGCAATTTACCCCGCCCCGCTGGACCTCCGCCCCGCCCCGCTCCTAATGGAACGGGTTTGGAGGAGTTATAATAGGAGTAGGAGTGGATTTGGTATGGAAATATAAAAACCCTATAGGAGTCGGGGCGGAGTTGGTATCCATGAAATACTACCATTTAAAACCCGCCCCGCCCCGATTAATTCATTAAGTTACTAAATTACTCTCATACTTACAGTTATTTACAACAAATTAGGGCATATATGTACATCTCTTTCTCTTCAGTATTAATATTTTAATTTCTGAATTGTGATTAACAAATTTAGAATCATTTGCGTGATTGATTTTTAAGAAATCAAGCCAAAATTAAGTGGGTTTTGAATTAGAAAAGAACATTTAATTTTGGAATGGTGATTAACAAATGGAGTAGGAGTATAATAGGAGTACCCGATAGTAAACGGAGTAGGAGTGGAGTAGGAGTTGGTATTTTACTTAAACGGAACGGGGCGGAGTCGGAGTAGGAGAAAAATAAACGGAGTAGGAGTTGGTATAGGGGAACTCCGTACCAACTCCGACCCGTTGCCATCCCTAGGGCCCAAGCCCGAGATTTTCTAAAAATTTTAGATCGGTTCCAATTTTTTATTTTTTTTGGAAAATTTCAGATCAGCCCCAACTTTTCTGAAAATTCCAGAAAAGCCCCAGCCTCTTGATTCTTTGCTAATTTTACCACTATTATGGGTGATCAAACTGAAACCAAGGAATCTTTTAAGGATTCTCTCTTTTTTTGGATCAATGATGATTACTAAATTGAAGAGTTCTAATTACCTTCAATGGTCTCGTGCTGTCACTGTTTTTTTTTTAAGGCACGTGGCAAAACCTCTTATCTCACTACCACCAAACCTTCTGATGCAACCAAGGGTGCTTTATGGGAGCAAGAAGACGCTCAAATAATGACCTGGTTGTGGAATAGTTTGGAGCCGGAAGTTTTCAATAATGTTTCTTGTTATGAGTGGTAGGGTTTCTCTGTTTGAGAATACCTCCATAGCCAAGATTAGAAGCATCTGTTTCTACAATTTTATACCTTTGTGGATTTGCCAGACCTAAGCATGGCAGCTGTTTAACTCTAAGTTTAATATGCTGTACTGCTTTTGTATGATCTGGTGTCCATGGTAATGGATTCTTCTGTAGCCTTTGATGTAATAATGCGCAATCATGGGCTAAATGTTTGTAATGATTCCCAATGTAATTGAGACTGCCCAAAAATCTTTGTAATTGATTTTTGTCTCTTAATTCATCAGGAAATTTGGAAGCAAATTCAATATTTCTAACAATAGGTAACATGTGTCCTTTATCATGACCACTGTACCTAGTTACCGGTTTACTTTCAAATATTATCCATAGAGTGCATGTCAGTCAACGATTTACTGTATAGCCAAAGGCAAACTTCTGTTCTGAATACTATACTGTGAAACATTAAATTTTTTGTTCTCAGAAGTACTGAATTTCATTAGACTTATGGCTAACACATAATTGAATTACTTTGATCCTTAATTCCGGATCTATAATTTTATTAATAAGAGTTAGCATATCATTTTGTTCTGCAGTGAGAACATTTAAAGAAAGACCATTCATGGTGGCAATGGATTTCCAATAATCAACCTCTTGAGGACATTGTTTGGAACATGAAGAAGAACCAGTATCTCTTAAACTAGTTTTGGTTCTTTGTATGTGAGAAACCAAACCTTGAATCTCAAAAGAATTATCTTCTTCACCAGAATCAGATGATACTGATTCTGTAGAAACCTTAGATAAAACATTAAGTGTTGTAGCTTTTAGCTTTTTGACTAACAGATCTACACATTCATCAATTAGAATATGAGCCTTCGGGTCTCGAAACATACTATAAGAGACCAGCTCCCCAAGATTTATTAATTGAAGAAGATTTCTTCCAAAATCAAAATTCGTATAATGGAAGATCTGTTTATGAATGAAATATTGATGGTTTATCAGAATACCAAATTTATGAGGTCATTCATAAAATGCTTATGTATGTGTCCATTTGTTACAACTCTGGGAATACTCATCCCAATGTTGCTAAATTTTTTACTAATGGTTTTACAGGAAGCTTGAAACGATGGTGGGACAATGTCCTTGCATTATCCCAAAAAAAACAGAAATTTTAAATGCTGCCAAAACTGAACTAGGAATTGGCACTCCCACTGCGGATGCTGTTCTTACTTTAGTTTATACCATCATTCAACATTTTGTTGGCTCCACTCCCCAACGGGCCGAAAGGGGGCGTGAGCTTCTACAAAATTTATGTTGTCCTTTTTTAACCCATTTTGTTGGTGTAAAGATGTGTATATTTGTAAAGTAATGCAAATTCTGAACACTGGAAAGCTTGTTTTAAAGATAGATTTCCACATATTTTTGCAGAAAAAAGTAAGACAAAAATTACGTGACCAACATGATGGAAATGATATTCCATTTGCTACATTAACTTATGGACATATCATCAGTGTATGTACTCAGGTTGGACTAGGTATTTGTAATGATATGAAATTTCAATACCAAATGAAAAAGCAGAATCTCACTGGTAGACGGGATCTAGGAGAATTCTGCTATCAATATGGCTATGATATGCCTAAAGCATATCCACCTTCTAGGCTATGTTACATGGACTCTTCAAAGTGTCCGGAGGACACGGGTGTGGATGCCATATCCGACACGGGTACTTTGCCTTTCTTGGATGAAAATTATACTAAACTACACTAGAAGGATCCTACCCAAGCGTCATACCCATGTCCACAAAGAGTCTTGTCAACACGGGTACTTCACCTATTTAGAAGAGTCCATGTAACATAGCTTCTAGGCATAAAAAGAAAAAAATATGCAAGAAGAAAGGAAAAGTATTATCCATCCAAGGATAAAGATAATAGTAAAGAAAAATATTACTCTAAATCTAAGCCACCTTCCAAAAGAAGATATACAAATAGTAGGAAGGCTGCCATGGTGTGTCCTTTATCATGACCATTGTACCTAGTTACCGGTATACTTTCAAATATTATCCATAGAGTGGATGTCAGTAAACGATTTACTGTATAGCCAAAGGCAAACTTCTGTTGAATACTTCCGGAATACTATACTGTGCAACATTAAATTTTTTGTTCTCAGAAGTACTAGGAATTTCATTAGACTTATGGCTAACACATAATTGAATTAGAATTACTTTGATCTTTAATTCTGGATTTGTAATTTTATCAATTAGAGTTAGCATATCATTTTGGTCTGGAGTAAACATTTAAAGAAAAACCATTCGTGGTGGCAATGGCTTTCCAATAATCAAACCTATTGAGAACATTGTTTGGAACATGAAGAAGAACCAATATGCTCTCTTTGTATATATAGATATATATACAAAGTTCTTCTAACTAGGGGTGGCCTGGGTCGGGTGAGTCGGGTGCGACCCCCCACCCGGCTATGCATCCGAATCCCATCGGGGGATGAGTGTAGCACCCGTCATCCATCCGTAAAGTCGGGTGAAACGATTCGTCAGTTTCGGGTGGAGTCGGGTTGGTTTCGGGTGAAACTCGACAAAGAGCATACAACATGCTGAAACACTTTTTATAACCTATTTGTACAACATGTTTTCCACTTTTTTTTAAACTTTTACAATAATAATAACATATTAGCTATTTTATTATAATCCCACATCAAGCAACCATACAAATTATAATAACATCAAGTTCATAAAAGACTTGATAAAAAAAAAAAAAAAAAAAAACAAAAAGCAAAATAACAATAGTAATACTAGAAGTCTAGTATAAGTCTTAAAAAAAATATAGAAAATTATTGGAAAATCCCTACAAGTAACCCTCAAAAGTTTTGAACTCCAATTGTTTTGACCATTTTCTAAAAAGGACAAAAGGAATCTAAACCAGTGCTCAAACGGTATAAGTGCACACACCATAGAAGATCTCACATGTCCCCCCAGCCCTCACGCGCGCTACTTGGTTTCAGCCACTCACACCGTGTGAGTGGTTGTACCATATGATATCCATTTCGAAAATGTATTTTTAAACTTTAAACCTCCATAACTTTTTATCTACAACTCTGTTTCTTATAAATTTTATACCGTTGGAACCGTGTTGACGAGAGCTACAAAATTAGTACCATTGTTACTTTTTGAGCAAAAGAAAAAAAACTTTTATTTTTACATGTCATGTTCCAGACGAACCTAATAGAATTTTCACATAATATTCGTGTATGGGTTATTGAATTTTCACGTGATTTTCACGTATGCCAAGTTGATATGTTGTGAGGAAAAAAAAAACGAATGTTCACTTTGTTCTTAATGAGAGTTTTAGTGAAATTTTACAAGAATTTTGCATTTGTTTGGGTTGAAAAACTATGTTTTATAATTGATTTGTGAAATTTGATTTTTTTTTAATTTTTTATTTAAACGAAGTATGCATTGTTTAATATGAAAGAGAAAAAAAAATATAGTGAAATTTCACTTGGCATATATGAATATTAAGTGAAATTTTACTGAGCTTGTACATGAATATTAAGTGAAATTTTACTTAAATTGATATTTGAGGGACTTTTTAACAAAGTAAGTATCAAAGTAGACCTTAAACTCTAGAGAGTTACTTCAAGCGACTTTTGAGATAGTTAGTGAAATTTCACTTGACATACTAAGTGAAATCTCACTGAACGAGTACACGAATGTTAAGTTTAACTTCAAGTTTTTCGTGAAGAGTACACGAATGTTAAGTTTAACTTCAAGTTTTTCATGAAGAAGGCATGTACGGGTTCAGTGAATTTTCACTTAACATTTATGTATGCCAAATTTATATGTTTTGAGAAAAAAGATTTAAAAAAAGACGAATTTTAACAAGAATTCCTGCATTTGTTTTGGTTGAAAAATTGTGTTTTATAATTGATTATGAAATTTGCTTATTTTAACAAAATATGCATTGTTTAAAAAAAAAAAAAAAACAAATCACCATGCCTACTTGAATATTTAGTGAAATTTCACTTAACTCGTACATGAACATTAAGGCTTAGTTTGGCCCCCATTTTGATGCTTCTCCTTTTTTAAAGCATAATTTCATATTAATTCATTTGGTAACTAGTTTATGAGCTTTGCAAACATTGAACCTAGAGCTTTTTTGGGAGAGCTTTTAAAAGCTCTAGAATTGAGTGAAATTTCACTTAATATTTTATGTATATCAAGTGAAATTTCACTTATTATTCATGTATGTAAAAACATAAAAAAAAAAATTTCCTCAAAACATATCAATAATGGTATTAGTTTTGTAGCTCTCGTAGACACGATTCCAACGATATAAAATTTGCAAAAAATGGAGTTATAGGTCAAAAATTACGGATGTTTAAAGTTTAAAAACATTTTTCGAAATTACAAATAATACGGTACACTGCTCGCACGGTGCGAGCAACCTCTAAAGAAGGCGCGCGCGTGGGGTGATGGTGGTTGTTGATTGGAGATTCTATGGTGCGCGCACTTATACCGTGCGAGCACCAGCTGACAACTTTTTGTCCTTTTTGTTAAGTCACTGTCTAATTTGTACTTTAGCTTAATAAATGGTGTAATGAGGTCCTTTTTGGTAAATGCCCCCCAAAAAAAAGTATTTATACTAGGGGATGTATATACCGAGTCGGGTTGGGTCAATTAACACATAAAATCGACATCCGATTCGAAGTTGGTCGGGTCTAACAATTGGAATCCGTGACTCCACCCACAACCTATATAAACCGACTCGAAAGGGTCGGGTTGGTCGGGTTTCACGAGTCATCGGTTTTTTTGGCCACCCCTACTTCTAACGAGGGATCCCTCATTAGAACACTGCACCTGGCCTTCGGATCACATTTACTGCACAGTGAATTTAAATCCAACAGTCAGGATTAGGGGTGTGTTTCGGCCGGAACGGATCGGAAACACCCTTTTTCGGAAAAAATTCTGAAATTTTCGGAAGCCAAAGATGCATTCCGAATTCCGTTCCGAAATTTCGAAAATTCCAAAATTATTTCCGATTCCGAATTTTCGGAATATTTTTGGAATTTTTCGAAATATTCGGAATTCAAGCTCAAACTTAATGGGATTTCACTTGAGACTTGTTGGCCTTTTATAGAAGCACATCACATCCCCTCTTTTATGTTTTTTCAATGTGGGATAGCAAAGTTGAAATTTCGGAATTTTCGGAATATTTCGGAAAAGTTTCGGAAAATACAATTTCAGAAAAGTTTCTGAAAATTCAATTTCGGAATATTTTCGGAATTCTAAAAACAATTCCGATTCCGATCCGATTTTTTTTTTCGGAATTCGGAAATTTGGAATTTGGAATGTATATTTAGTTGCCAAAATCGAAATTTTTCGGATTGGAAGCGGAATTTCCGTTCCAAATGACACCCCTAGTCAGGATTAAAAGTCCTTATTTTAAGAAAATGAGGGATCCCTCATTAGAAGTATATATATATGTACATAAATATATGTTGTGTAAGTTGAAGTTGTGATTTTGGCTATTGAGTTCATTATGAATCAATAGTTAGATTGCTTGGTTTCATTAGAGTGATAGGCCTCTGTTTGTAGCTTGTGTTGCCGCGATTAGAAACAGAAGGGGTGGAATAGATTTACCCCCGTTATGTTAAAAGCATTAGAAGTATACTGAGGAAAGCTTAATTGGGGGAAAAAGAAGCCTTGTTAAACAGACAAAGTCTTAAGCATCAATGGGGTACTTGTAATTTGTGAAAATGTTATTACTTTTATATGCAAAGATAAGATACAAAATGATTGTACGAATTCTGTGCTTGCCCATGCCATGGAGGTGAGAGTTTTTCTTTTCCCTTTCCGGTGGGCTTTTTGTGTGTGCATGTGTGTGTGTGTGTGTGTGTGTGTGTGAGAGAGAGAGAGAGAGAGAGAGAGAGAGAGAGAGAGAGAGAGAGAGAGAGAGAGAGAGAGAGAGAGAGTTTGGAAAAATGCTATTCTTCAAGGAATTGGGCTTTAAAGTAGAACATAGTAAGCAGTTCAAGACATAGGTGCAGTGTTTGTGGAATTTATTTTTAAATTTGTGTTAATTTTACTTTCAAACATATTCATATTTCTTTATGTACGTATATATTGGGAAAAGTTGTTTTGCAGTTCCATCGAGGTCTTATCTTCGTGAGTTGGAATAATGCTTCTACTGTGGGGGTAATAATTGTTTTGTGGGGGTGGAGGTTAGCTATTATATATTTGAAAATTTGTTAATTGCACATACTAAGGAAATACCAGAAATCACTTGAAACACGAAGGCTTTTATGGTTTTGTTCTGTTTGAGTAACAATTCCATAACCTTTGTCATGCAATTATTTTTTTAATGAAAAACTTATTTCATGCTTTCTGCTCTCCTGAGCCATTATGGCCTTTTCTATTTCTTCAAGCGTCGATTTCCATTGTTTTTGTAGCATTAATGACAGTCTTGGGCTTGGGTACATAGCTTTTTTGGAAATCTTCATGACTTATGCTTTGAAAGTAGTAACTGTGACCAAAACTTGATGGATATGCTTGGCGGTGAATTTAAGATAACCTGATGACTTTGAAATTCACTCTGTCCCTTTCCTTCCCTGATTTTTCTTTTTCCCGTTAGAATGAACTATGAGAAAATGGCATTGCAGTGCATGTGGCTCCCACCACTATGCATCAGGGAGAGTTTAGATGTACGTTGTCTTACCCACGAGATGTTGTTTTCACATTTCAAACTCATGACACCCATATCACAATGGAGCTCACCATGTCACCAAGGCCAACACACACACACTAGGGTAGATGAAATTGAAAGTCATAGGATGCTTTGATTTCAGAAAACAATTATAAAATTAGCAAAAACACATTATATGGAAGATCTTTAGTATGAGGTATTTTAACTTTAAGATGGCGTGTTAAACATGCTGTTTTGTATATAGTGTTTATAAAGTAACAAGCACTGCTCCTGTCAACTGGTTAGCTACCACTTTACGATTTTGTTGTCAGCTGCCATTGCTCTTAATTTCTCTCTGGTGTAGGGGTTGCTTATTTATTAGTTATACAATGAGAAGCAGACCAGATTGATCTTTGAATACTGAATGAGTACTTCATTCTGAATGATGTTATTCCTGGCCATTGAGAAGAGAACAAAAGTAGATAAAAGTCTTTAGTTAGTGCTGATGTTGCTTCATGTTGAGTTGGTAATATACTTTCTGTCGGGTTATTCTAGAGTAATAGTGTCATATGTGGCTTAATATGTCAAGAGTCTCGAAATAATATTGTGATTTGTACCATTCACCCAATCGTAGTCCCGTCACTTCTATCGAGTGAATTTATATTTAGTAGAGAGGATGTACTCTGTCATATCTCTACTAAACCTTTACTTTGTTTTTATCTAGTAGAGTAATATTTAAGAGAAAGGATTTAGTCTGTCATGTCTCTATTAATTTTTTTTTCATACAGGATGCCAGGGAGGAAGTCCTCGAGGCATGGTACATGGATGAAAATGATGAAGACCAGAGACTACCCCATCACCGGGATCCCAAGGAATTTGTGTCCCTAGATAAACTTGCTGGTATGCTTCTTCTACACGAGCATTTAAGCTCATAAAAAATAAATTATTAACTTACACCTGATTGTGGTGACCTCACAGAACTTGGAGTACTCAGCTGGCGTTTAGATGCTGATAATTATGAAACAGATGAGGAGTTGAAGAAAATTCGCGAGACCCGTGGATATTCTTACATGGTTTGTCAAAGAACTTGTGTCGCTCCTTTCATTTTGTTGGAAGCTATGTTCATCCAATTTTCAGTGGGAAAATAGAAAAATGATACTTGCACTTCCCTTGGACAACTTTTCTGTCACTAACATTCCATCATGAATCGTGTGGTCCAATTTGGTTCTTAAGTTGGACAATTTTGTGCAATTAAACCTGTTAAAATTAGTGTGAATCACATGACCCAGTCAAATTTTGACCGCACCGTCAAAAACCAGTCTGTTGATTCATGTCTTAAAAGGGTTGAACCGTACCTTCTAAGCAAATATTTGATATGCGTTACTACTACCACCAATCTACCTGAGGTGTTTTTATTTGTTTTATAAAATTTATCTAGATATAGTTCAGTGGTTTATATTAACATGTTTAATTGTTTTTTATAGTTATGACATTTACTAATTATAAATGGGGGTTTAATGGGTGGCTGGACAGTTGGACCAATGAACTGTGAACCGGTGACTTTCCAAGTTAGAGTCCGGTTCGGTTTTGATAATTTTGCATATAACCATACTTGAGTTTTAACTATTAACGGATTGCTTACTTTTTTTTTTTGAAGGACTTTTGTGAGGTTTGCCCAGAAAAGCTACCAAATTATGAACAGAAGATAAAAAACTTTTATGAAGAACATCTTCACACTGATGAGGAGATCCGCTATTGCGTGGCTGGAAGTGGTACGCATGTTTGAGTTTTAAGTTGATTTTGTACTTCCCTCTGCCCACCTAATCACCTATTCTGGCCTTCTGATTATTTACTTTATTTTGAAGGTTATTTTGACGTGAGAGATCAGAATGAAGCGTGGATCCGTGTCTGGGTAAAGAAAGGAGGAATGATTGTCTTACCGGCTGGAATTTATCACCGCTTTACACTTGATTCAAACAACTACATAAAGGTATTTTCTACATATATACATGTCATAAGACTTGATATGACAGCAAATGCTTAAATTTTAAGCACAGACACATAGTTCACTATCCCCCTCCCCCCCCCCTCCCCCCCCCCCCCCCTTCTTATTTCCTTTTCCTGTTCGCTTTATGTCATTTTGAATTGTTTAGGTGATTAATTGAGTAGAAGGGTTTCTAATCTAACATAAAATACTACTCCCTCCGTCCCTTTTTTTGAGTCCTATATTCCATTTTGGGATGTCCCAAAATTAGTGTCCACTTTTCTAAATTGGTAAACAATTTTTAATTACTTTCCAAAACTATCCTTCATTGAAATCTACACCAAGACAAAACTAAAAAAGTTATTGTAATGATTAGGGGCAATTGTGGAAAGTAGGTGTAGATTTTTTTTGTCCCCTTAATAAGTTGAGTTCCCAAAGGTGGACTCAAAAAAAGAGACGGAGGAAGTATTATTTTATCCCCAGGGACATTAGATTATTGTGCTCCATGATACCAGGGGTTCATAGATTAGATATTGAAGCAATCACTGCTTTTCACGCCTTTACAATTCAATGGTGGAAGACGGAGATTGATGTGTTGCAACAAGAGGATATGGTTAACCATCTACATATGAAATATATATGCTATATTACACACGTGTGTTGGTATATACTTCCATTGTAATACCTTCCCTCTTGGACGCTGAGATTAGGAATTTTTGTTTCCTTTTTTCAGTGGCAGTGTTGACTTGTGTTCTGTGTGTATTTACGAGAGAGAGTATAAAATGGCTGATCCATGGTAATTTGTGGAGCTAAGACTTTGTACATGTGACCAATAATTAGGGATGGCATTGGATCAGGTTTGTTTCAGGATCTCCCTACCCTGACCCCCGGCTCAGGTGGTCTGTTTGCATCATCTTACCCCAGTCCCTTCCTGCCCCTACCTGTCTATGTTTGCACACAGTAACACAGATCTGCTTATGCGTACTCATACAGTCATACGTGACATAATGTAAGGGAGGAATCTTGAAATCTCGTGGAGATAGAGCAGTGGTGTGACAAACTGTCAGTGCAGTAAGGAGGTATGCATTGACGTAGTACATGCACCTATCAGAGAAAAGAACTATAAATTGAAGAGGAAGAGGTGGTGTTGCCATGGAGTTACTATGGTGTCCGGCGCTGTACAGATGGAGTAATGATTTTGCCCAGATGGAGTGCGACAAGAAGTGTGTGTGTGTGTGTGTGTGTGTGAGAGAGAGAGAGAGAGAGAGAGAGATTCATAACCCCACTCCGATGTTTTAAGTATGTTATATGCGAGAGAGAGAGAGAGAGATTCATAACCCCACTCCGATGTTTTAAGTATGTTATATGGCAGGGATATTGTGGAAAGATTTCAATAGTCAGTAGGGGAGTTCTTATAATCTTTTCGGTGAGGCACACTATTACCTTATTCCAGCTCTACTGCACACCCTTTCGGGCGTTGATTATATCTAGCGGAAAGCCTTACCCTGTTAACCACCCCAAACCCATCTCACTAGGAGCGAGGCAGGGCAGGGCAGGGCTCTACGCTAGAAAAATTAATCTCTCTTGTAGGCTGGATGATAGTTAATTTTTAGTAAGCTGTTCTGGTTATTTCCAAAGATCAGGAGTGTAGGATTTAGGATGGTTTTTTTTTTTCTCTGTTATTGATGTACTCCCTCCGTCCTATTTTATGTGTCCATCTTTCCTTTTTGGGATGTCCCAAAATTGTTGTCCACTTTCCTAAATTAGTATACGCATTTTACTTAGTTTCCCAAACTACCCTTCCTCGCAATCAACACTAAAACAAAACAAAAAAAAAAAAAGTGCAATGATTATGGGCCATTGTGGAAAGTAGGTGTAGATTCTTTTTGTCCCCTTGAATAGTTGCATCCCCAAGATGGACACATAAAATGGGACGGAGGGAGTAATTTATAGCTGCTTAGAGCATCTCCAATAGTAAATGCTATTTTCTTCATGCCAAACTTATTATATTTTGGCATTGCTATAGTGCTAAAATGCTATGTTTTAGCATATGTGTTCCAATGGTACATGCTAAATGAAATGGTATTTCTTTCCTTGTATTGGGAAAAGTTAAGATATTGCCTTGTTGGCATGACTCTCCAAAAGCACATCTCCAATGGTGTGCCAAATGTCATGCCAAATTATAGCAATGCCAAAGGTCATGCCAAATTTGGCGCAGGATATAGCATTGCTATAATTTGGCACGAGCTTTGGCATGCCATTGAACACAAGTTTTTCCAAGGTCATGCTATAATTTGGCAGTTGCATGAAGTATAGCATGTCCGTTGGAAATGGTGATGTTGTAGTTCTAGGCCCGCTTGTGTGGTGGTGATTTGAAATTTTTTACCCAAGTTGCTGAATTGCAGAGAGAATTTTTTTCGCCAAATAACAGTAGATTTTGAACTCTATGTATGGAATTTGGCATCTATGTGCACTCTAGTAAAACTGGCGAAAAAGGTCTAATTGTGCTGGTTTTGATTTAATTCCTGACAAGTCTATATCCCTTTAAAGTGTGTGGCATTGCATTAAGTTGCAGTCGAGCGAGTTACATTCATGTTTTATGGAGGTTTTGAAATAAACATCTTTCTTGATAGCCCACGTGTATTTGTAATAGAATCATCACCGGTTTAAGAGAGTCATTCTTATTAAATGCTGTTGTGCTAGGCAATGCGGCTGTTTATTGGCGATCCTGTGTGGACTCCTTTCAACCGTCCTCGTGATGACCTTCCTGCTAGGTATGTTTGGTGGTTACATTGATGTCTCTTTTTATCTTTTGGTTTGGTGATAAAAGTTTAAGATGTTTATTCCCATATGCAGGAAGGAGTACCTTGAAGCTTTTGTGAAGAAAGAAGCTGCTATCGATACCGCTGCTTGAAACCCGGAAACCCGTTTTTTCGTCGAATAACTATATGGAACTATACTGTGTGTAATAAAATTATAAAACATACTGATGGTTGTGTGGCTTGCAGCTCGCACAGGGTTCACCTGCAACTAGCATGAAACTTGAGTTTCATCTGTGCGCGCTGTGTTTTACTGTTATCTGCTAAAAAAAAAAGGCAGCCCAGTGCACGAGGCTCCTGCCATTGCGAGGTCTGGGGAGGGCTCCTGCCATTGCACTGTGTTTTACTGTTATCTGCTAAATATATATTAATTCGCCTGACAGTAAATAATGGTTGATTACTGTTTGCATGTATGTCTTGTTTGTTGCGTGGTTTTGTAGGAGCAAATGTTTTGTGGATCTGTCGGGTATGTTTTTATCTCCGCCGTCTTTTACTGAAGCCCATTTCAGACAGCTTCTGCTTTTGCAACTCGGTTGGAAAATAAAATTACTTTTGACACATAGCTGTCTGCCTTAGATAACTTTTGGCCATTCGGTTTCTCAAATTTCTGCAATTGACAAATTTTTAGGATTGAATCATAGAATCTAGTCTGACAAGACAGTTTTATATTAGCTTGTGGAGTTCTTTAATCACTTATGAGCTCTTATACTTGTTGCCAAACTCCCTTAGTGATTTTATAGCCACCTTTGAATCTTTGATAAAAAAAAAAATTGTATAGCATGTGTCCAAAATCAAGGAGACTTCAGCCATTACAGCAAAAGTGTCTCGACCAACTAAACTTGTTAGTCTTTTACTATCTTCAGACTGCCCAGTTGGAAAGATGTGAAAAGTATGAAATGAACATCATGTCGAGAAATCTTTTAGTGACATAATTTGGAGAGTGGTTTAATCTATAGAATTCTTATAAAGTGTGTAAAAATGCCTCCCAGCAATTTTGGATCCTCCGCACCCATTGGGCAAAAGATGGTGTTACTAAGCATTCATTGGTGCTATCGAGTAAGCAGCCCCAAGGGTGTGGCTGAGATGTGTGCTGCTCCCCAGCACTCTTTTGGTCAACATCTATATGCACTGAGATATATATATATATATATATATATACTAGTGAGGGTGCACGTGCAAGGCACGTGCCTGTCGGATAGTTGTATTCCTAGATATATTGTGTATTAATCTTGACATTAGAGGTAATAAGATGTTAAAACAGTTAAATAGAAAATTCTAATGTAACTATTTAATCTAAAAGTCTTCTGACGAAAGAAGTTGATAATTATGACTATCTTATACATGAGTAGTAAAGGTAACTAATAAAGCGCCACTAAAAATATATGACACAAGTAGGGTATTTCCTCTAAAAAATGGCATCAATGTGTTTGTAGGCCCTAATTGATATTCGAATACAATCTATAAATCCTGAATTTGAGGGAAGAAGTTGACCAAAATGTAAATATTAGTGATCAATTCATAATAGCTACTAAAATAACCACTTTATTTGACATTTTAGATATACCAAACTGAATTTTTAGAGAAGAAGTTGACCAAAATGTGAAATTAGTGACCAATTCCTAAATAGCCACTAAAATAGCCACTTTTTAAATTTTTTTTAAAGTGAATAATAAATATCCCAAAACTTCCTGACCTAAATGCAATTACACATATATTACAATATATGAATCCTAAATTTGAGAGAAGAAGTTGAGCAAATTGGAAATATTAGTGACCAATTCCTAAATAACCACTAAAATAGCCACTTTTTTTGACTTTTTATGAAGTGAATAATAAATATCCCAAAAATTATTGATTCAAATATAATTAGACACAAATTGTTGATTGAAACCTCATTTGAGATAAGAAGTTGACCAAATTGTAAATATTAATGACCAATTTCTAAATAGCCACCAAAATAGCCACTTTTGTTGACTTTTTTTTTAAGTCAATAATAAATCTTCCAAAAATTGTTGACCCAAATGTAATTAGACACAAGATTGTTGATTAAAACCTCATTATTATATTAAATAAAATTTCAAAAGCTGACTTGAATGTAATTATTTGTCCAAAATGACAGATATACCCTCACACAAATCAATATATCCTTACGATGTATAGATAAATATATGAGTAATTATGATATAGTAAAGGACGAAAGAGGAAGTTCATATTTTTTGACGTGCTTGCTAAATGGGGTTGTCTTCTTATTATATAGAGTAGATATATATATGAAAATTATCTAAAGAGGGCGGTCAACATCTATATGCACCGAGATATATATATATATATATATATATGAAAATTATCTAAAGAGGGCGCCCTCTTTTTATTAAAAAGAGAGCATTTGTTTTGACCATCGGATCGTGTTTTCATTAAGTGCAGTGTTGTCATTTCACAGTTTTTAAATATGATCAGACGGTCAAAACAGAGGCCCTCTCTTTAATAAAAGAGGGCGCCCTCTTAAGAGCTTAGGCTCTAAAGCGCACTGTGTATGTGTACTAGAATTTTAAGTCTAAAAAAATAGTGGGTCAGCGGAGCGGCAGGACGGGGCGCGGGTCAGCGGGGCAGTCTGCTGTTTTTTTAGGCTTAAAATCCCAGTACACTTTAGTATGCAATACCAATGGAACATGAAAATCCAATAATATAGAGGTATCTTATTTTTCATGATTGAGTAATATCGTATTTCTATTCCCATCAAGTTTGGTATCCTAAAGAGGGGGGGAAATCCTAATGTATTTTTTTTTTGCTTTAAACGTATATGAACCAAACATCAAGGAGAATTAATAAGATTTACGTGATACAATTCTTAATAGTAACTGAACAACAGTGATACGGTTGAAAGAAAATTTTCAAACTTTAGATTAGAAACTTATTAACAATTATGATAATGAAATGAAATGCCTACTTCATTTTGAATACCAGTCCAAATGAGACAAAATTTGATTACCACCATCCAAACGAGACTTAAATGTGCTGAGCTCATTCATTCATAGCTAGGGCTGCAACTTGGACTAACCAACTCGAAATCGGCCCAAGCCCAATCCGCAATTTTACTCTGGTATTGGCAAACTTTTTTTTTAAATGTATCTTAGATGGACAAGATAATTCAAGTCCGAATTGAATTTGCTTAGGCTTTAGTAGAGAAATTACTAATCCGAATAACTCGAGCCTGTACTTATATAGGATGGCAACTAGGTGGGTTGGTACGGAGTCCCCCTTCATCAACTCCACCTACCATCCCGCCTAAACAAAAGATTTCAATTTTGATAATTATCAATACAGCTCAGAGAAAAATATACTACTTATTATTTCAACTCTAATATTAGAAACTAAAAATAGTATGGTATTATGCAAATGCTAACCACTACCATTCATAAAGGTCAAATGAAGAAAAAACACTACTTATAATATGCTATATTAGTTCAGTTAAAAAAAATATGCTATAATAGATCTATTTATATAACCAGGATATTTTAGCAATTTTTTTGAGGTGATATTTTAGTAATTAAGATAGAAAGATAATGGTAAACTAGAAAATTGATAATATAATTTGGGCGGGAAGATAACGGAGGGACATTCTATCTACACCCATCTCATTTACTTTCCACACCCACGTACTCTTTACACCCATCATTGTAATGTAAGTAAATACAAATTAAATCTCTTCACCTATCCTTTAATCAAATGGGGGCACTTGTCCCCCCCCCCCCCTAGGGATGGCAATTTACCCCGTCCCGTTGGACCTCCGCCCTGCTCCGCTCTTAATGGAATGTGTTTGGAGGAGTTATAATAGGAGTAGAAGTGGATTGGCATGGAAATATAAAAACCCTATAGGAGTCGGGGAGGAGTTGGTATCCATGAAATACTACCATTTAAAACCCGCCCCACCCCGATTAATTCATTAAGTTACTAAATTACTCTCATACTTATATTTATTTACAACAAATTAGGGCATATATGTACATCTCTTTCTCTTCAATATTAATATTTAATTTCTGAATTGTGATTAACAAATTTAGAATCATTTGCGTGAGTGATTTTTAAGAAATCAAGCTAAAATTAAGTGGGTTTTGAATTATAAAAGAACATTTAATTTTGCAATGGTGATTAACAAACGGAGTAGGAGTGTAATAGAAGTACCCGATAGTAAACGGAGTAGGAGTTGGCATTTTAATTAAACGGGATGGTGCGGAGTCGGAGTTGGTACGGTATAGGGGAACTCCGTACCAACTCCGACCCGTTGCCATCCCTACCACCCCCCCCCCCCCCACACACACACACACACACACACACAAAAACTTTTTTACCCTCTGTATATATTGTTGTATGCATTTGTGCTCTTCTTGAATTTTAAATTTACCCCTTCTAAAATCAAGTCCAACAAGCCCGAATTCTAGCTCTAACCATAACTACGTGTGGACAATTGGGTGAAAATTTCGAGTTCAATTAATTCGGTTTGGGTTGGTGGCAAATACACTATACCAAAATCCGAGCTGAAATACATCTCGAAAATTCAATTTGGTTAGTTTGGATGCTAATTCGGTTCAGGTTTGAAGCAACATCCTGTACCGTTATCTAAACTGAAATATATTTTGAAATTCAATTTAGTCAGTTTGTGTGTTGATTCGGTTCAGGTTCAGATTTGTTTATATATATATATATATACTAGTAATTGAAAAAAATGGCTAAACCCGAAATATGAAGAGGAAAAAAAACCTTGTTTTTAATTCCAATCTATGCCTCGATGTGGTTTATAGAACTCTCAAACCATTGTAGTTGTCGCAAAAAAGTTTGCTAAACAAACTAATTTGAAAAAAAAAAATGCAATGCAATGCAATTATGTAACATGCAGTACAAAGAAGTAAATAACAATGTATTTACTGGAAGTGTAGAGTTGATTGCTAAATCAACCTCCAAAATCACATTATTCTCAATTAATTGGTGTCTCCCAATAATAGTAGTAAAACAATTACAATAATAGCAAAACCTAAAAATCCAATGAAAAGAAGAAAAAATAAAAAAATCTCGTCATCTTTCAAGTAAATTTTCAAATTCTCCAACACATACTCTAATCTCGTGTTCCTCGCCTTAGAACTCCGAATTGTAGCAGCCTACAATATTGATGAAATGTGGAGTAAAAGTGAAACCTGTTGAATTGTCCCCATTCATCTGCCCATTGAAAAAACAAAATGTTAAAAACTGCAAGAAATTCTTTAGACAATGGATATATATTTTTCTTTTGGGCCTTGCCTAAGTTATAACAAAACCGAAATAACTAAATAAATTTATCTTACATGCTCTGTTTAGTACCAAGAAACTGATGCAGTGGGGGGGAAATTACAATCTTGAATTTTCTAGATTATGCCAAACAGTTTGTAAGATGGGAAGCAACAAACCTAAAGAAAGAAGCAAGAAACCATATGCAGCATTATTAAGTATTTTCCTTAAACATGAGCCAGTAACATGTTGGAAAATATTAAAGATATTGCTAGGATTTTTTGATTGAGGCGTGCTACGGTAGCACTGTCCTTAAGAACAATTCCGCCCCTCGGAGTCAGTGACTCGATGCAGAAGGTCTCAGCGCTATGTTCTCCAGGATTCAGCAATCAGATCTTCCAAACGTGCACACGAATTGGAAGATTATGTGAGCGCTCAGAATAGCTCCAAACTCCATAAAGAATTTTGCAAAAACTTTGAAGAACAAGAAAAAAAGAAAAGAAAATGAGAACATAAAATTTTCTATATTTTTTTGGAAGAGAAAAGGAGTCCTTAATATATAGAACAAAAATTGATACACAATGAGAAGTGCAACCTCCCAACATGTATTAAAATGTGTCATCAAACATGTGCAGCCCAACGGCCATTTTATTAAAAACAGATTTAATAACCTCCAACGGCCATATTTTTAATACAGGATTTAATAGCCTCCAACGACCATATTTTTAATACAGGAGTTAATAGATTTAATAGCCTCCAACGGCCATATTTTTAATACAGGATATTAGTCATATCAATGTAAATGACTTTGTTTGTATTTTTGAAATAAAAAACTCAATGCCCAAATAAGAGGAAACCCAAAATTCCAACAATCCCCCCCTATTTCAAAAATTTAAACAACAAATTAAAGAATGGAGCAAGAGAATTCAATGCATCAGAACTGGTGCCTTTAGGGCTATGAACCAGTCCCTAGGAATATAAGAAGTGACTTACAGGAATTTGGTGAAATAATATTTCTATGAACCAGAATCCCTTAACGTAAACCAGTCGTCTTATACCCACATTGATTCCTCAGAATCTGAGCAACTCTAATCGGTGTGGCACCTCTAGGCCCTGCGCCAGTCCTGAATTTTCATAAGTGCTCTAGAAAACTTGCCTACATTTTCATAGAAAGCGGCCCACTTTCACACTTATATAGGTGAATCCATCAAGTATGTATTGCAATTAAACATACCATCCAAATAATATGGACTATGGAATTCATTAAGAGTTTAACTCAACTTTTACACATTGCAATTGCACTATACACCATAGGAATGGACAACAATATAATCAAGTTATAGTGCATCTCAAATCAACCAATGACTTGTTATTACCCATATGAACCTATTTCTTGGGTTCTCCAATTACATAGGTTGGGTTACCATCATTGTTGATTTTTGTTATAGGCATAAGTCCCATTCCCCTCGATGTTTCATACACTAGTTTTCTCCCTAGTGATTTTGTTAAAGTGTCAGCCAAACTCACTTCTGGCCTTACAAAATTAAGAGAAAATTTTTATCTCAAACAGCTGTCTCACAATATTATGACTTAGGCGTATATGCCTACTCTTGCCTTTATAGGACTTTTTCATAGCTCAGCCTTTTACAGCCTAGCTATCTCAATGTTTATTCCAAATAGGAAAATCTGCTAAGAAGCTTTTAAGCCACTCAGCCTCAAAACTAGCTTTCTCAAAAGCTACAACCTCATATTCCATCATTGACTTAGTTATGCAAGTTTTCTTGGACGACTTCCAAGATACTGCACCTCCACTAAGTGTAAAAATAAATTCACTCATTGAATTCGTCTTATCTGAATCCGAAATTCAATTTGCATCACTGATTTTTGAAAATACATACTTTCCTCTAAAAAAATTTGCATAAAATATGGCCTTGAGAAAACCAAAATTTAAATTCTCTCAAATTTTGAAGTATGCAATACATTTTCAAAAATAAGTTCTTCATTATCTCCGGATATACAACATTTTCAAAAATATTTTCTTCACTATCTCCGGATATACAACATTTTCAAAAAATGTTTTCTTCACAGGAGTGATATTTAGCTCTAGCTAAGTTACCAAAACATTGGTACTAAGCAAGTCATCAAGTAAAACACTTCATTTTTTCTTGAAGAGTATTTCTTGTAACAATTGTGTTGTTACACATATGCCGACAAGCGCTCAAATTAATTAACCATCCTCCAAAATTTTTTATGAACTTTACTTCCATAAACATAGCCACAAATAGTTCTTCGGACACATTAGCCTAGGAACAAATTGATGTTTTTCCAATTATTGACTAAAGAGCTTGATATGTTTTCAAAATAAAATAATTTGAAATCATTTTATTTGAAGGAGATTTTATAACACTTGGCTCAAAAAGAGTCTAAAAAGGTTTACAAAGAGAATTATTAACTCAAAACCCTTTTCAACCTCATAAGATTGATCAAGAGAAATACCAGCAGGAGCTCTTGTAATTTTAATCTCTAAAATTACCCTCGCAGCAACCAAAACCTTTCATATCAAAATTAAATCTACATGTAAATATGTTATAACACATACTCTATCACTATGTTTATGATATAAACATATCTCACTTTTATTAATTTTGAAACTATTTGAAACAATAGTTTAAACAAGATTTTCATTCCCCTAATTGGCTACTAAATTTAAAATCTATATAAGGAGTAAACAAGTATTCACACTTTACTCTTATTCGGATCTAAAAAACTCTAACAGTTTATCCGAATAAAATTTCTCCTCTAATTCTCCATTTAATATAAAATGGTTTTAACATCCATCTCATAAATATATACTCATACATATCAATAGCTGGTGAATTTTAATGGATGTAAAACATGAGAATAAGTATCCAAAATCAACATATTTCTTTTAGTTAAAAACACTTCGCTACTAAAGTAGGTTCACATTTTTTCAATGAACCATCGAAAATATTTCTAGTCCATTTACTCTAGAAGTAAATCCACAAGTTTCAACTACAATTAGACATGATATAGTCCAAATCATCTTGAATTACTTCTCTCCAAAAATCCTCAAGAGATTAGTGTGTCCTCTAAATAAATAGGAACTCATTCTTTATAAAGTAATGTACATAAATTACTTTTAAATTCTTTTTAGCACTAGGCTCTCTTAAAGTTTTGTAGTACACAAAATATGTCATGATATCTATCATGCATTCTAAAATTAAAGTAGCTGAATGAGATAAAACATGAGGTTGAGAACCTCCACTATTCCTCAACTTCAATATGCTTAAAAAATATTTGTTTTTAGAGATTGAGGGTACTTTATTAAAAATAAAATATACAACTAGTAAAGCTTATCTCCAAAACTTTGAATCATCTCAATGAAAACTCGAATAAAAATATCACTTTATCAAAGTTTTTGGCTCAAAATAGTATACAAATTTTCACACCCAAATATATGTATTATCTCAATTGGGCCTTAAAAAACCATAATATATGTATCACAATTTCATACATATAATCAAAGCCAACAAAAGTTGGAGTTCTTACATAACCTCCTTACATAACCACTAAAACTTTGAGAACCATTAAAGTTATGTAACCTCTCGTCCAAGAAAAGTCTAATTAACAATCTTTAGTCCACTACCATATTACCAAGTTTATGAGGTCCCAATGACCAATTAACGAAACATAGCCAAAGGATTACGTACCATAAACAAAATAATAATAATAATAATAATGGGCTCAATATGTGCATGTGTACACATATAAAGTGAACAAAACTATGAAAATAAATCTGTATATTGAAATTCTTTCATTTTTTTGCGACAGTTCAATGTCCATGACAAACCCACCAAATAGGCAATAATTACTTTAACAAAAACTCATCAAAGCTCACTATACCCAAAAGTTGCTTGCTTAGAAAATTAGTCTAAAGATACTCTTAACACATTTTAGAGCAATTTCCGATTTTTAATCTCATATTGGGTCTAACTCTTATGAAACTCATCTTTCCTGACATGGCCCTCTTGGCACTCAGTCTAGTGATGTATCCAGAGATACTGTAACATTAATCATGTCATAACTTTCCACATAAAATAAAATAAAGATAATTAGAAAGCATATGCTTCAATAGTCAACAAAACAAACAAGCACATAAAATTGTTCAAGATAAGGGCTATGCTATTCCTTTACATGCCCAACTATATGTAACCATTATACAAATAATATAGGCATGCAGTTTCTGTTATCCACGAAGCAAACTTGCAATATGCAGTTTATTATAATTTAAAATGATGATTCAAAAATTCAAAAGAGCTTCTTGAGTTATGGGAACTTATAAATATAAATATTTTATTATACAATAAATCCCATTGTGTAACATGTATACCTCTATCATTATTTTATAAAACAAAGGTCCAATGAAGTAGATGGGTTAAGCACATGAATCAGTGCCATTTTAAAGTTTTAGAAAATATATTTTTCAACCTCCATAGCTTAAAGTTAGTGCTTGCAAATTCAAAGGAATCAACTTCCATGGCAGATACCAACACTTAAAAATTGTTGAAACTGTAAATAGAATAGGAATAATATTACCGGATCAATAGCACCTCTTTGACACATCTCGGGTTCGCGACGATCATAGCAACATCAAATAATTGTTCTTAAGATTGTTGGAAAATATTAAAGATATTGCTAGGATTTTTTGATTGAGGCGTGCTACGGTAGCACTGTCCTTAAGAACAATTCCGCCCCTCGGAGTCAGTGACTCGATGCAGAAGGTCTCAGCGCTATGTTCTCCAGGATTCAGCAATCAGATCTTCCAAACGTGCACACGAATTGGAAGATTATGTGAGCGCTCAGAATAGCTCCAAACTCCATAAAGAATTTTGCAAAAACTTTGAAGAACAAGAAAAAAAGAAAAGAAAATGAGAACATAAAATTTTCTATATTTTTTTGGAAGAGAAAAGGAGTCCTTAATATATAGAACAAAAATTGATACACAATGAGAAGTGCAACCTCCCAACATGTATTAAAATGTGTCATCAAACATGTGCAGCCCAACGGCCATTTTATTAAAAACAGATTTAATAACCTCCAACGGTCATATTTTTAATACAGGATTTAATAGCCTCCAACGACCATATTTTTAATACAGGAGTTAATAGATTTAATAGCTTCCAACGGCCATATTTTTAATACAGGATATTAGTCATATCAATGTAAATGACTTTGTTTGTATTTTTGAAATAAAAAAACTCAATGCCCAAATAAGAGGAAACCCAAAATTCCAACATAACAAACTATGTGCAGCCATGACAACCCATCAAAAGTAGTGGAATGGTTCCCAGTATGACCCAATTCCATTTTTAATAGTTTTAAATAGGATTTGATCTTGTACTGTGAGGTCACTTACAAAGGATTTGATCTTGTGAAGTTACTTGATTCAAATAACATAAAACTTTAGTCCATCTTTGGATTAACATTAAGCTGACGGTTCAAAATGCCCATACCCTTTGACTTCTTCTTCTTTGTAACACAACAATCACAAAGAAATTAGCTCAGCAAATGATTAAAAAAAAAAACTGCTATGATCCCAAGGATTTGTGTACAGCTTGTGGTAGTAGGTCGTCAGCAATTGAGCTAAGATGAGCTCAAATCAGCCACAAAAATTCATGGTGATATAGCCTCTCCTCAACTTTGTAATATAATGTAAAAGTTTAACTAAGTGAAGGAATAAAAAATGGAAGTAAAATCATCTGGGCAACACTTGAATAAAGAAGTAAAAGGCACAAAATTAAAAAGGGAAAATTGGTGATGCATTGCAAAAATGGAAGAAAAATACACTTGAATAAAGAGGTAAAGCAACTCATTGGTGATGCATCTGCAAGCAAAATTGGAAGACAAATATAGAATTTTCCTTTCTCACCTCTAGTCTTATCATGCCTAAAACTGGCCAAATCTCATTTAGATCCTGCAAACATGATGATAGCATTACTGGGTTGCTCATACAACTCTGCTTCTTTCAAAGAGAAAATAAAGAAAAGGAACAATAAAATGAGTTCAGTGCTCATCATATTATAACATGTACGACTATGATTGAATCTGGAAACTAAACAATGCCAAAGAGAAGTTGAAAAAGAAAAAAAGGATCAAACATGCAAAACAAGGATATCTGATTAGTTAGAATTCCTGAATCAAAAACTCAAACACTCACTCGAATGAGAAAACCAAACAATTAGAAGCCCTAAATTCCTGCACAAATTTTCGGAACGCAAGCTTATGTCAAACAAAGAGAATGTGTGTGTCCGTATGTATGCGCGCGCGTGTACGTGTTTGAGTGTGTGCGAGTAGAGAAAATGTGTTTGTGTTGTGTGTGTTCAACTACACTGAAAAATCTATATAAGATCGGAAGAACCCAATTGAATCATTCAAATAAGTAACCTTTTTACCTTCAATTAGGCCCTGTATCATTGTTCTTTGGCAGAAAAGGAAAAAAAAAAGTTATAAACTATAAATAAGAATCACAGAAAAAATCAAATGTTGATTCATTGCTTTGGTTCAGAAAAAAACAGTAAGAAGGGAACAAAAAAGAACACATGAATATAGCAAGCAAAGAACAAAAGAGCTATAGATAATGCAGAGAAATCTGTAACAACCTGTATTTTCTTTTATTTATTAAATGTAATTTTCATATTTGTATTTCTTGTTTTATTTGATAGAAATTCTTTATGTGGGGTCAAACTATAATTTTTATGAATTTCAGGAATACCTGTGACGTGATTTCAAAACTGTATTTTCAAAACAGTGAAAATGTTTACATTCAATCCAAACTGTATTTTATAAAACCAGAAAAATTATTTCCTACGTTAATATAATTTCTCTGTATTTTTGTGGTGATCACCTCGCTGCGAAAATACCAGTTTATGAACGAAAACTATTTGCGCAGCCTATGCACTACCACAGTTTGGGAATCTCTATCAATGAGGATTTGACACTTGCTTTATGTTCATTTAATGCAAGCAATGATTGGTTAGGCATGTTTGGGAATGCATAATTGGAGTGTGTTAAATTAGTGCCATAAGCTATTTTCCCAAACACCTTAATAAATTCCTATACAACTTGCTAGTGCCTTGTTTGGCAATGTCTACCTTGTGTGTGTTGTGTTAGCGCCATAAGCTCTATTTCCCAAACACCCCAATTTGCCCCCTATGAACCTATTTGACTCCTACACTAATTCACAGCAGGTTTCATACATGTATATACGTATATGAACTATAGGTATAATAGGATTTTTTAATGTATAAGAATAGAAATTGAATTTGTTGAGTATTTGAGGTTGAGCTTGGAGCCCAAGTTTACCAAAAATAGGTTTTCTTTATAAGCATAGCATCTGATACACTCAAAATTGGCTCTATCTTATGACCGAGCGGTTCAAATCAGCGGCTAATCCATGCCCCGGGCAAATCATGCACAACTCCTCAGAAGCATCAGCCCGAGCGGTTTAGTCTACTCATCATCCCGAGCGGTTTATTCGCGACCCGGCCAGCAGGTCGGGAAAACCGCACATGCACATCCCGTCGCGGGAACAGCTCATCCGGGCCCACAGGCATGATCCCGAGCGTTACGGGCAGTTACCTACTCAAGCTAGAAGACTAATGAGAAGTGCACACTATTTCCTAATCCAATTAGGAAATCCCCATAATTAATGCCAATCTATATCAATAGGATTATATTTCCTTATCCATGTATGAGTAGGTCTCTTACATCTATAAAAGAGACCTCTCACCCCCCATAGAGAAGGCCGCCAACTTCTCAGTCTACACAGCACCTCTATAATTCACCATTATATGCATACACCCGTCCGGTATTACTGGTAGTGCTGCCCCTCTTTGTCGGCTCACCAGGCCCGTCGGTGATCTGCTAGTGAACGTGCTCAGACACACCCGTGGACGTAGGTACCTTCATTAACAGGGCCGAACCACATACAAAAAATAGTCTCTCACACACTCTCTCTCCTTAAATTGTTTTACTTTATTCTTACCAAATTTTGGCATCGATCATCAGTTTGGCGCCGTCTGTGGGAACCGAGTATTTCTCTTGACTGATCGTCATGCCACCGAAGAAGGGTAAGAAGGCTGATCAGCAGTCCGACCGGAATGTTCCGCCGGCCCCGGCACCGGTTGCCGCAGTCATGACATCTGAGCAGATCACCGCGACTCTCACGCAACTCTTGGAGGGCCAGCGTCAAATCCAGCGACAGATCGAAGCCTGGTTGGCCCAGCAAAGCCATCCTCCAGGGGCAGGGAAACGACCCGGGAACGTTGCGTACGGTCGGGAACCGATTTTGACCAGACAATATACCCGAGCCAACCCGTCCCGTGGTGAGGAGGCTAGAGACATCAACAGTGGGCGTGCTGCCCGAGAGGAAAGGCGGGAGCATATGGCCCGGGAATCAGTCCAGGGTCACTCGGTCAAGAGCCGAGTCGTCCCTGGGGACACGGTTAGTCGGAGTCATAGCCAAGCCCGATCCCAGAGGATAGCACCCCGCCATGAAGAAGCCTCTTCCACCGACCCGACCAACCCCTCGGGTACCGGTCGGGAAGGAGTGGAAGCCCGAATCAAGGACTTACAGAAGCAGATCGATGGAGTAGCCAAGAAGCTTGGTCAAAACCGTGTTCCGAATCAAGCCAATACCGAGACAGAGTCACCGTTTTTCGTCCAGATCACGAGGTTTGTCATCCCGCGCAAATTTAAGCAGCCTCGCCTAGATCCCTATAACGTGTAATAACCTTAATTTTTACCCAAAAAGAAATTATTATATAAATATAGATATTTTATTTATTTATTTATTTACTTTTTATTTAATTGTATTGTTTAAATTTAAAATGTGTGTGAGTGGGCCATATGTGTGGACCAATGCATATGTGTATATGTTATACCACATGTGTGTGTGCATGTGTTTATGTGTTGGTGTGTGTGTGTCGTGTGTGTGTTTGAGGGGGGTAGGTTACCTAAGCTAGTATTAGGTTAGAGTAAAGAAAAGAAAAGAAAGAAAAAAAAAGGGGGGATCCTCATCTTCAGCCGCAAGAGAGAGAGAGAGAGAGAGAGAGAGAGAGAGAGAGAGAGAGAAAAGAAGGAAGAAGAAGAAAAGGGAGAAGAAGGAGAACGGTCCCGGGTTCGTGGTCACGTGTGGATCATGGGGTATTCGTGATTGCCATTTTTTTTTTCAACTTGGTGAGTTAAACTTTGTGTACATATATATATACACGTATGTATATGTGTATACGGGAGTAATTAAATTAGTACGTACATATTTAATTTAATTGTTAGGGTTAAATTTTTGTAATGGATACACGCTATTATTGAAGTAATTTAGATAGTATATTTCCCCTTCGTGTGACTTTGCGATCATGACATTAGGGTATTCGAAAGGGTTAGGTGAATCGTTAGTTTGATCAAAACCATATGTGAAATATTCATGTTTGTTAGAAAATATATGTGAAATTCGTTTTATGTGTAATTCACACAGTCGCAGAAACTTTAGAAAATTATTAGAAAATCGTGGCTTTGAATTTGAACATTCCGTCCGCGTGTCTCATGTAAAACATGATTCTGCACGTTTTTCGTCTAATGGTATTTTTCCTGATTCTGCACCGTTTGGGTAGAAATTGAAGATTTTAGTAGCAGTTTTTAGTATATTAAAATGTACGAAATTGGGGAAATATGATTCGTTGTTTTTTTTTTTTTTTTTTTTTTATTGTTCGTATGAATTAACGAAGATTACTTGGAGATACATGAATTCTCCTATAATGTTGAGCTATGAAAAGAAATAGGTGATAGTCATTATCGTTGAGTCCGATTAAATTGTATAATTCCAAAAATGCAAAATAGTTTCAAGTTCCTTAGTGTTCACTGCTCCCAGTTGTGATATTGTTTTTGGTAGCTCGACTTGCTGAGTGTACCTTTTTGCCAGTGGCTTCGTGATCAAGCTGGCCTAAGCCTTATGCCCGGCTTATTTGTTAGACGTCTAGGCATATTGACTAGCCTTCTGTGTGTATACCTGGTTTGGTTGATACCCCAACCAAACTGGCACCAGAGTGGATGTTGGTAGTATGTCCGGGCACACATGGGATATATGTGTGAGTGTACCATGGAGGGTAGCCAACTGGTGAACCTAGGAAATTGAATAACGAATCGTACATAAAAGTAAGAGAATTATTGTTAATAAAATTTCCTATGGGTTAAAGGATATAAAATGTTGATTTCCTCGTCTGTTGTTCTTTTCTTATACATTGTATTGGGACGTGTAGTGAGTAAATTGTGATAATGATCCTTCATTTATCTTAGTACAAGTAGTTCTGCATATTCTTGTAGTATTTTGTTGTTATTAATCTTGTGGTTGCAGGATGGTGGGTCCACTAACATTTTGCAGGTATTAACTCACCATGGGACGTTAGGTAAGTATTACTTTATTTAAATTTAGGCGAGAACTGCATGGCCACCACATAAAGGGAAACTACCGCTCGTCCCAATATGTGAAGTGGAACTACTCTCTTGCTCGAGTTAATATTTTGTGTGGTAGTTAAAGGATCAACGAGTGATCCTGGAGCTGTGTGTGTGTGGTTTAACTCATACCAATCATGTGACTGACCCGTGAGTTTTTTTTTTCTCGCGGGTGCGTTCTTGTTGGAGCGTAGCCGATCAAAATTTGCAGGGCTAGTAGGGAAGTCGTGGTACCTGATAGCAGGAGGCATGTCGAGTCTTGTGCTGTCTTCCTTATTCGTTTTTTTTATATATTCATTCTTGAGAGTTCAGTATTAATTTCTGGCATTGTGGGCCATTTTAACAATTTAAGATATTGTTTTAGTGACGTGTTCTTTTTAGATTTTTATTATGTTTTGGAGTTGGATTTAAATCTTGGTTTGACTTTTATGGTGGGGTGTTGACCGTTGCTTTAGATAATGTGAGTAATGATTTATTTCGGTACAGACTGTGTGATGTTATTATATTGCAAGCACCTTGATGATTGGACAACTGGATATTGGTTGAGGGTTCTCCCTTGATTAATAATTAGTTGTCTAAAATTTGGGGTGTGAGATAACGGCTCGGGAAGCCCGGTCGACCACGTCCAGACCTATAAGGCTCAGATGGTCCTAGCCACCAACTCGATGAACTACACTGCCTGGCCTTCCCCAGCACTTTGAAAGGCCCGGCCGTGCAGTGGTTCTATTCGTTGGAGCCCCGATCGGTCCGCAGTTTCACGCAACTCAGCAAGCAGTTCATCAATCAGTTCATCGATATGCACGAGCGGCCAAAGCCTGACATACATCTACTGACGGTCATACAAAGGAATAATGAGACCCTCAAGGAGTTCACCGGTCGGTTTAATCAAGAGAAGCTCAACATCTATGATCTTGATGAAACCGCCGCTATCATAGCCTTCTGCTCGGGAGTTCAACACACCAAGTGCGTAGTGTCGTTCCAGAGAAATCGACCGAAAACTTTGGTTGAGATCTCTGAGAGGGTTGGAAAATACATTGACACTGAAGAGTTTCTGAAGACCAAAGACACCGGGCAAGAAAGCAACGAGTCTTCTAGAAGTAAGCGAAATCGAGATCAGTCCGAGAGTTCTGACAGTTCCTTCAGCTCACAGCAGGCAGGGTCCGACAGTCCCGACCTGACCTCCAGTTCGCAGCGGTCTGAGTCGGACAGCCTCGGCCCGATCTCCAATTCACATTGGTCAGGATCAAACAGTTCCCACTTTGCCTTCAGCACAGAGAAATCAGGGGCCCAACGATCCTGATCCGACCTCCTGTCTGCATCGGTCTAGATGAGCCCGACTACAGTGGTACCTGCTTGATCACCACATGAGGCTCAACCGATGGTCAGAGAGCTCATACAAAAACCTCGGGCCCAACCCCGAGGCATCCAAAGACCTCGGGCCTAACCCCGAGACACGAAAAAGACCTCGAGCTCCAAACTCAGGCACTAAAAAGACCTCGAGCTCCGAACTCAGGCACTAAAAAGAACTCAAGCTCCAAACTTAGGCACTAAAAAGACCTCGGGCTCCGAACCCAAGCACCAAAGACCTCGGGGTCACGCCCGAGGCACCGGCTTCGCTTAGGTCCAACCGACGATGGGGGCAAACCCCCTAGGTGGCTAATGATGGCAAGCTTCAAAAGACCCTGCAACCACCATGTTCTAGGTCGGTTACCTACAGATCATAGCCTCTGTAAGACCCTCGTCTTAGCGAAAGCTTGGGGGGCAAGATGGCGTAGTGAACTAAACAGGTAATCACACCGGGTATCTACAGGCCTCGCGGATAACCAAGTCAAAATCTTGGACAACCCGAGCACCTACAGTACTCAGAGGCATTAATTCCACTTAGGTCCAGACCGACGATAAAGGTGACTAAAATCTCTTAGGTTGGCCGACGATAGAGGAACAAAAGGACCCTAAAGCAACGTGATTTAGGTCGGCTCCACCAACATGGTCAAGCTCTTCTCCCAAAAGTCTTGACAAAGGCTAACTGGGCGTAAGACAACTATCCTGGGGAGTTAACATAAAAAAAGGGACCCTAGAGCAATACGCTTAAGGTTGGCTTTTCCAACATGGAAAAATCCTTCTATCCACAGTCTTGACGAAGGTTTACGGGCAGAAGATAAACATCCTCGGAGCTAACTCAAGCAAAAAAGACTCCGAAGTAGGCCGAGTCTCAACTCTCGGTCACTTTCCGAGCACTCAAAGACTCGGAATTAGGCCATGTCTCAACTCCCGGTCAGTTCCCGAGCACTTAAAAGTCCCAAGCTAGGCTGGGTCTCAACTCTCAGCCAGTTCCCGAGGACTCACCAGGCTCAGAAACCCCGAGGCAGCTTCCACAAGCACTCAGACAGCGGAAAGTAACATCAAACTGATTTCCAAACTTGCCCTGATATAGCATCTGGCCAATCTTGGAAATGGGGGGTGGCTGATACACCCAAAATTGGCTCTATCTTATGACCGAGCGGTTCAAATCAGCGGCTAGTCCATGCCCCGGGAAAATCATGCAAAACTCCTCAGAAGCATCAGCCCGAGCGGTTTAGTCTACTCATCATCCCGAGCGGTTTATTTGCGACCCGGCCAGCAGGTCGGAAAAACCGCACATGCACATCCCGCCACGGGAACAGCTCATCCGGGCCCACAGGCATGATCCCGAGCGTTACGGGCAGTTACCTACTCAAGCTAGAAGACTAATGGGAAGTGCACACTATTTCCTAATCCAATTAGAAAATCCCCATAATTAATGCCAATCTATATCAATAGGATTATATTTCCTTATCCATGTATGAGTAGGTCTCTTACATCTATAAAAGAGACCTCTCACCCCCCATAGAGAGGGCCGCCAACTTTTCAGTCTACACAGCACCTCTATAATTCACCATTATATGCATATACCCGGCCGGTATTACTGGTAATGCCGCCCCTCTTTGTCGGCTCACCAGGCCCGCCGGTGATCTGCTAGTGAACGTGCTCAGACACACCCGTGGACGTAAGTACCTTCATTAACAGGGCCGAACCACATACAAAAAATAGTCTCTCACTCTCTCTCTCTCCTTAAATTACTTTACTTTATTCTTACCAAATTCTGGCATCATCAGCATCAACACACATCTCTGCACATTACAAACATAAATTATAAGAGTAAAGAGAGAGTTTTCGAGAGTTTATACAGAAATTTCTAGTGAGAGAAAGCCTGGGTTCTCCATAGCCAAGCTTCAATTGGGTTTTTTATTTGGTCTTATCTTTCTCAACAATACTTCAATCTTATATCACAGTGAGTATTATTAACTCACTTAGAGTGTAATACATATTGATGATGCCAGAATTTGGTAAGAATAAATTAAAACAATTTAAGGAGAGAGAGAGAGTGAGAGACTATTTTTTGTATGTGGTTCGGCCCTGTTAATGAAGGTACCTACATCCACGGGTGTGTTTGAGCACGTTCACTAGCAGATCACCGGCGGGCCTGGTGAGCCGACAAAGAGGGGCGACACTACCAGTAATACCGGCCGGGTGTATGCATATAATGGTGAATTATAGAGGTGCTGTGTAGACTGAGAAGTTGGCGACCTTCTCTATGGGGGGTGAGAGGTCTCTTTTATAGATGTAAGAGACCTACTCATACATGGATAAGGAAATATAATCCTATTGATATAGATTGGCATTAATTATGGGGATTTCCTAATTGGATTAGGAAATAGTGTGCACTTCCCATTAGTCTTCTAGATTGAGTAGGTAACTGCCCGTAACGCTCGGGATCAAGCCTGTGGGCCCGGATGAGTTGTTCCCGCGATGGGATGTGCATGTGCGATTTTTCCGACCTGCTGGCCGGGTCGCGAATAAATCGCTCGGGATGATGAGTAGACTAAACCGCTCGGGCTGATGCTTCTGAGGAGTTGTGCATGATTTTCCCGGGGCATGGACTAGCCGCTGATTTGAACCGCTAGGTCATAAGATATAGCCAATTTTGGGTGTATCAACTGCCCCACATTTCCAAGATTGGCCAGATGCTATATCAGGGCAAGTTTGGAAATTAGTTTAATGTTACTTGCCGTTGTCTGAGTGCTTGTGGAAGCTGCCTCGGGGCTTCTAAGCCTGGTGAGTCCTCGGGAACTGGCTGAGAGTTGAGACCCAGCCTAGCTCGGGACTTTTAAGTGCTCAGGAACTGACCGGGAGTTGAGACCCGGCCTAATTCCGAGTCTTTGAGTGCTCGGGAAGTGACTGAGAGTTGAGACTCGGCCTACTTCGGAGTCTTTTTTTGCTTGCCCCTCATTCTTCAAGAATCAGAAAGATCCTTTTCAAGTTTGAATTTGTTCATTTGGAATCTGGGTTCTTCTACTTCATTTTGATTTACTTATTTTCTTTATTTTTATTTCATATTTTTCCCTCTCTTTTTTTATTCCCTTCCATCATTCCTTAAGTCCCATAGGTTTGATCCTGTAGAATTTGCCCCAGGATGGTTATCTTCTGCCCGTAAACCTTCGTCAAGGCTGTGGGTAGAAGGATTTTACCATGTTGGAAAAGCCGACCTAAAGCGTATTGCTCTAGGGTCCCTTTTTTTATGTTAACTCCCCAAGATAGTTGTCTTCCGCCCAGTTAGCCTTCGTCAAGACTGTTGGGAGAAGAGCTTGACCATGTTGGTGGAGCCGACCTAAATCACGTTGCTTTAGGGTCCTTTTGCTCCTCTATCGTCGGCCAACCTAAGAGATTTTAGTCACCTCTATCGTCGGTCTGGACCTAAGTGGAGTTAATGCCTCTGAGTACTGTAGGTGCTCGGGTTGTCCAAGATTTTGACTTGGTTATCCGCAAGGCCTGTAGATACCCGGTGTGATTACCTGTTTAGTTCACTACGCCATCTTGCCCCCCCAAGCTTTCGCTAAGACGAGGGTCTTACAGAGGCTATGATCTGTAGGTAACCGACCTATAACATGGTGGTTGCAGGGTCTTTTGAAGCTTGCCATCATCAGCCACCTAGGGGGTTTGCCCCCATCGTCGGTTGGACCTAAGCGAAGTCGGTGCCTCGGGCGTGACCCCAAGGTCTTTGGTGCTTGGGTTCGGAGCCCGAGGTTTTTTTAGTGCCTGAGTTAGGAGCTCGAGGTCTTTTTAGTGCCTGAGTTCGGAGCTCGAGGTCTTTTTAGTGCCTGAGTTTGGAGCTCGAGGTCTTTTTCGTGCCTCGGGGTTAGGCCCGAGGTCTTTGTATGCCTCGGGGTTAGGCCCGAGGTCTTTGGATGCCTCGGGGTTAGGCCCGAGGTCTTTGTATGAGCTCTCTGACCATCGGTGGAGCCTCATGTGGTGATCAAGCAGGTACCACTATAGTCGGGCTCATCTAGACCGATGGAGACAGGAGGTCGGATCAGGATCGTTGGGCCCCTGATTTCTTTGTGCTGAAGGCAAAGTCGGAACTGTTTGATCCTGACCAATGTGAACTGGAGATCGGGCCGGGGCTGCTGGACTCAGACCGCTTCGAACTTGATTCGGAACACGATTTTGACCAAGCTTCTTGGCTACTCCATCGATCTGCTTCTATAAGTCCTTGATTCGGGCTTCCACTCCTTCCCGACCGGTACCCGAGGGGTTGGTCGGGTCGGTGGAAGAGGCTTCTTCATGGCGGGGTGTTGTCCTCTGGGATCGGGCTCGGCTATGACTCCGGGTAACCGTGTCCCCAGGGACGACTCGGCTCTTGACCGAGTGACCCTGGACTGATTCCCGGGCCATATGCTCCCGCCTTTTCTCTCGGGCAGCACGCCCACTGTTGATGTCTCTGGCCTCCACACCACGGGACGGGTTGGCTCGGGTATATTGTTTGGTCAAAATTGGTTCCCGACCGTACGCAACGTTCCCGGGTCGTTTCCCGGCCCCTGGAGGATGGCTTTGCTGGGCCAGCAGGGCTTCAATCTGTCGCTAGATTTGACGCTGGCCCTCCAGGAGTTGCGTGAGAGTCGCGGTGATCTGCTCAGATGTCATGACTGTGGCAGCCGGTGCCGGGGCCGGCGGAACATTCCGGTCATACTGCTGATCAGCCTTCTTACCCTTCTTTGGTGGCATGATGATCAGTCAAGAGATTTGTTGATGAGAATACTCGGTTCCCACAGACGGCGCCAAAACTGATGATCGATGCCAAAATTTGGTAAGAATAAAGTAAAACAATTTAAGGAGAGAGAGAGAGAGTGAGAGACTATTTTTTGTATGTGGTTCGACCCTATTAATGAAGGTACCTACATCCACGAGTGTGTCTGAGCACGTTCACTAGCAGATCACCGGCGGGCCTGGTGAGCCGACAAAGAGGGGCGGCACTACCAGTAATACCGGCCGGGTATATGCATATAGTGGTGAATTATAGAGGTGTTGTGTAGACTGAGAAGTTGGCGGCCTTCTCTATGGGGGGTGAGAGGTCTCTTTTATAGATGTAAGAGACCTACTCATACATGGATAAGGAAATATAATCCTATTGATATAGATTGGCATTAATTATGGGGATTTCCTAATTGGATTAGGAAATAGTGTGCACTTCTCATTAGTCTTCTATCTTGAGTAGGTAACTGCCCGTAACGCTCGGGATCATGCCTGTGGGCCCGGATAAGCTATTCCCGCGGCTAGATGTGCATGTGCGGTTTTCCCGACCTGCTGGCTGGGTCGCGAATAAACCGCTCGGGATGATGAGTAGACTAAACCGCTCAGGCTGATGCTTCTGAGGAGTTGTGCATGATTTTCCCGGGGCATGGACTAGCCGCTGATTTGAACCGCTCGGTCATAAGATAGAGCCAATTTTGGGTGTATCACATGTCTTATTAACTGTTTGTATAGCTTATATTGTATATCACCATTGTTAATTGCATCCATGGAGCTTGAAGTTTGAAGAAGTTGATTTTTCAAACTTAATCAAAATCGGTTTTGATAGATAAAAATGAAAGATTACAGTTCATAGATGTCATGTTTAAAGTATTGAAGCCTAATTTATTCATATTAGAAAGTATATTAGAAATTAAGTTTTATCACCTCTCGATTTTTCGTAAAATTCGAGAGCTACAATTCGATTCACGTCAATCCGATCGTATATTCGTAATCCTTGCGAAAAAACAAAGAGAATCATATATGATAAGTCATGGTTGCATTTGGAATTGAAAATGGGTCAAAACAAGCCCTTAAACTGAAACAGGGGAGTAAAACAAAGAAGATGAAGTCTCTGCACCAACTCGCGCGCACGACCCACTCCCGCATGGTTCGAAGTCTCGGCTGAAACCGAGTCGTCTCGGTCGAGTTAACTTGGTCTTGTAGGGTAACAAGACGAGATTTAGAGCCGAGTCAAAAATTAATCAAAACGACGTAGGATCGGACACCATCTCGGTCGTACCGCCGTGTATCGGACGAGATGGGTCCGTCTCGCACGAGATCTTGGACGAGACGAATCTCAGAGGTACAAAATTGAGGGGAAAAAATAGGGCAAAACGTACTTGAGGTCTGCGCCTACCAGATCTGAAGGAGAGACACCATCGTCGAACTCCACAAGGTCAGATCCATCTTCTATGTTCGATTCTCTCTCCCATGGATCTGCCCAACGCCGAGCAGATCTGGTCGACTTCTCTAGTTCGTCTCTCTTTCTCTCTGTTCGATCTCCACTTCTCCAGTTCATCTATCCCTCTCTCTGTTTGATCTGCTCCACGGTCTCTATCTCGATCCATCAGTGAGCGTCTCTATCTCTCCATTTCTCTATGTCGCAGAGGAGAGGGAAAGGTAAGGGTTGGGTTTGGTTTTAATTTTTTTATTTCATTTGGTTGTGGTTTGTGGTTTTACTTAAGTGACTTAAGTATAGTATAGACTGTATAGAGGCCAGTATAACACAACTCTGTTATTTATTTATTTTTTATTTTAAATATTAGACTTAATATTATTTATTATATAATACACTTACACTATATTAGACTTAATATAATGAGTAATATTTAGGACATTAACAAATTTCACTAGCACTCACACCCACTCTCTATCTCTCTCCTAGTGGCACTGTGGGGTCCGCAATGGATCCAAAGTGCCACTAGAAGAGAGATAGAGTGTGGATGTGAATGTTAGTGGAATTTGGTAGTGCCCCTAGCATTGTTGTAATACGGAGTACAATATAATATGCTTTATTAGGGTTTTTTTTAATTACATAATGCTAGGAAAAAATATTATATATCATTATATAATTATTAATAAACAAAAGACTTAATTTTTAATAAACAAATGACTTATTATTTCTTTCTGAATTAAATTTGAAATTAGAAATACCCAATTATGTATGTAGTGTTATCAGATATTCAATCCGCAGCGCGTGTAATGGATATTACGTGATATTGTAATTAATACATTGTGTATTGTGACAATCTATTAGGCCAAATTTGTTATTCTAATTAATTTAGAATTTTTCATTATTTTTCCAAATTTTTTTGAACCTTAAATCTAGCGTATCTTTGTGTATCGCCCGATACCAGTCCGCGGCGCCGCGACCGAGTCATCTTCGCAACCTCAGCGACCGCGATCGATACCGCGACCTTGAACCATGCGCTCGCGCGACCTGTGCATTTCGATCAGTCTAGAATTTTTAAAAAAATTCGAAAAGAGGTATATCGCGGGAGCGACCTATCGCACGAGCGGTCCGCGCGAGCAACGGGGGTTTTTTTTTTCTTGTTTTTGTCTGTTTTCTTATAAAGAACTGTTTGGAAGAAGTTTTTAAAGTTTTTAAAGTACTGTTTGGAAGATATGCTAAAACAGAATCTTGATTGTAACTTTATGATAAAAGGAATGTTTTAAAGACTTGATTATTCTTGCACATACGTTGTTATTGTTTTCCAGTAATTTACATTTCCTGCATAGAGTTACATGACATACATGTGGAGTTAAGTTTACATGCATGGTGAGTGATGGTCAGTGTGAAAAGAGTAAATGGATGATGTTGTGTATTGGACACTCCCTGATACTTGTGTACTATAGTGTGATGGTATAAGGATATGGTTTAGAGTATCTGTGAAATGCGACGATAACAAATTGGACACTCCCTGGCGCCCATGGTAGTGATAAAGTATGTGACGCCGACTTGGACACTCCCTGGCACCATGGTAGTGCTAAAGTGTGTGGCCTACTGGACACTTCCTGGCATCTGTGGTATGGCTAAAGTGTGTGGCAAACTGGACACTCCCTGGTACTCGTGTACTATAGTGTGATACAAACTGGACACTCCCTGGTACCCGTGTACTATAGTGTGGTCACTTTAGTATTTCAAGGTACTGAAACTTGAGAGTTGGTTGGTGTGTGGTCGAGAGAAAATAGTCGGATGAGAAGGTTGCATAGTTCCATGCACGTTCACATGTTTTATTGATTTGAAGATTATGACAATATCTTTACTGCTTTACAATTTGATTTCATTATAATATTTCTAACACGTGGAATGACGAACCTGTAAAATGGAAATGGTAAGTGAATATGTTTTACATTATGAGTACGTGTTCTTAATGCTCACCGGCTTTTTGGAGCTGAAGGCGTTGATGCGTCCTGGACATTCGTGACTAGGTTTTTCAGGTTATGACCAGGCTGGACAGTATGATTATGTGAATTGAATACAACACCCCGAGGATAAGAATTTGTTATTTCTGCTTTACGTTATAAACTAAGCTTGTAATAAGGATTAATGTAATAGAGATTATTATTTTGTTGCAAGGCGGGTTGTGCCTTTAGATGACTACGTGCTGTAATAAGTATTATGTTTCAAATTTTTTTTATAAGCCTTGATTGTTCTTACTCTGATTTAAATTATTCTATTGTTCGACGTTTGAGCCGAATTGATCCTTCAAACTATCGCGACCTACGGGACCATAAAGGAAATTAAATGAGTTCCATATTTATGCTACGTTGGGGTGTGACAAAATCTTTGCCTACAATTTCAAAATTTCTCTCATTCCATTCAAAAAAAAGAGAGAAAAAGAAATTAAGAGGAAAAATAGACAAAAGGAAAAATTAAAAGGGATTAGTTATAGCACTAAATTAACTGTCAACCAAATGTTGGCCTAAACAAAGAGTTCAATATTATGGTACTTAAAGCATTAATTAATTCAAAGAATATGAAGTTATCCCCCCAAAAAAAAAATTCGAAGTAGAAGAAAAAACAGAAACGAAATTTAATCAAAGCACAAATTAAAATCGAAACCAGAAAGCTTCAACAATATGGTTTCAGTTCCATGGTTTATTAATGAAGAGAGATGCGAGTGTTTATGGAGAGAGAGAGAGAGAGAGACTGCGTATGAGGTGGTCGGCGCTGAAAGTGGTAATGGTGGTGTCCATTCTAGAATACTTGCACACTAAAAATCAACAAAAACTTGAATCATAGCACAAAAGACACTAAATTGATTATAAAAAGATAAAACCCCAATTTTTTCCCCAGTAAAATCACTCTAAATCAACGATCTAAGATCATAGAGAAATAAACTGAATGTAGGAGTAGCCAAGGGAATAAGAGTAACTAAGTTTCTACCGAGCTAGGGTAAATTCACTCAACTTTTTCGGACTTGTTTGAACTAGATATGGAAAGCCAAGAAAGAAAACAAAGAAAAAATAATAATTAGGGCAGAAGATGAAATAAAAGGGGAGAGAGAGAGAGATAGAGAGAGAGAGAGAGGGGAAGAAGAAGAAGAAGAAGTTAAGTACCGATAGAATGGTTTGTCAGCACCGGTAGGGTCACAGAGGTGGGTATGTGGTGATGATGTTGTGAATCACATCCTCCTCAAACTTGCGTATCCCCAAGGCCTCGACTTCCGATTCGAGAAAATGTGCGAACAGAGGAAATGTGTTTGTGTTGTGTTGTGTGTGTGTGTATGTGTGTGTGTGTGTTAAACTACACTGAAAAATCTATATAAGATCGAAAGAACCCAATTGAATCATTCAAATAAGTAACCTTTTTACCTTCAATTAGGCCCTGCATCATTGTTCTTTGGCAGAAAAGAAAAAAAAATGTTATAAACTATAAATAAGAATCACAGAAAAATCAAATGTTGATTCATTGCTTTGGTTCAGAAAAAAATAGTAAAAAGGGAACAAAAAATAACACATGAATATAGCAAGCAAAGAACAAAAGAGCTGTAGCCTGTAGATAATGTAGAGAAACCTTTGCTTACAATTTCAAAATTTCTCTCATTCCATTCAAAAAAAGAAAGAAAAAGAAATTAAAAGGAAAAATAGACAAAAGGAAAAATTAAAAGGGATTAGTTATAGCACTAAATTAACTGTCAACCAAATATTGTCCTAAACAAAGAGTTCAATATTATGGTACTTAAAGTATTAATTAATTCAAAGAATAAGAAGTTATCCAAAAAAAAAAAAATCAAAGTAGAAGAAAAAACAGAAATGAAATTTAATCAAAGCACAAATTAAAATCGAAACCAGAAATCGTCAACAATATGGTTTCAGTTCCATAGTTTATTAGTGAAAGAGAGATGCGAGTAATTATGGAGAGAGAGAGAGAGACCCTGCGTATGAGGTGGTCGGCGCCGGAAGTGGTGGAGGTGGTGGTGGTGTCTTTTCTAGAATACCTGCACACTAAAAATCAACAAAGACTTGAAACATAGCACGAAAGACACTAAATTGATTATAAAAAGATAAAAAAAAACCCCAATTTTTTCCCAGTAAAATACCTCTAAATCAATGATCTAAGATTAGAGAGAGACGAACTGAATGTGGGAGTAGCCAAGGGAATAAGGGTAACTACGGTTCTACCATGCTAGGGTAAATTCACTCAACTTTTTCGGACTTGTTCGAACCAGATTTGAAAAGCCAAGAAAGAAAACAAAAAAAAAAAAAGAATTAGGGCAAAAGATGGAAGAAAAGGAGAAAGAGAGAGAGAAGAAGAAGAAGAAGAAGAAGAAGAAGAAGAAGTTGAGTATCGATAGAATGGTTTGTCGGCGCCGGCAGGGCCCCAGAGGTGGATCTGTGGTGATGATGCTGTGAATCACATCCTCCTCGAGCTTGCGTATCCCGAAGGCCTCGACTTCGCCTTTCGATTCTAGATCAACCTCGATCAGCTGGGCCTTTCTGAACTTGTTGGATCAATTTCGGTGAGATAAAATTCAAGATGTGAGAGAGAGAGAGAGAGCAGAGAGAGGCGTAGTATTCAATTTTTTTTAAAAAAAATGATGAGAAAGCTGGATTTAGTGGTGTTCCCCGAAGAGAGTAAAAGCTGAGGGAAAAGGGTTGGATCCAACGGCTCTGGGTTGCAGGGTTTGATCATTTAAGAAATCCAACGATTGAAAGTGTCCAAAATTAGTGAAGGGCCAAGATGCAAATGTCAGAATGAGATGAGATATCAGCTGTTGGATCAGTTTTTTTCCTGAAAAGTTTTGTAGGTTAATTATATACTCCTATATATAATATATAATATATATAGTTCGGTAGTTCGGGTACATGTTCATATACCCACCCATTACCCATAGGTCCATCATCCATAACCCACAATCACCTTTACTTTGACGATGGTGCGGTTTGTACCTTTCGCTGCCATGGATTTCAGACTTTTGTAGTGCACTTTTCTTACACGTGTATGCACAATCTACATTTCAAAAGGGATATTTACATTTCAATCTACATTTTGTATAAAATTTAGAATGAATCTACTACTTTTTTTTTTTTTTTAAATATCAATAATAAATAAAAATTTTAAAAAGTCATCAACAATATAAAAAATATCAATTTTTCAATAGTTGTTTTGTAATACTTTGACGATGGTGCGGTTTGTACTTTTCGCTGCCATGGATTTCAGACTTTTATAGTGCACTTTTCTTACACGTGTATGCACAATCTACATTTCAAAAGGGATATTTATATTTCAATATACATTTTGTATAAAATTTAGAATCAATCTACTACTTTTAAAAAAAATATATCAATAATAAATAAAAATTTTAAAAAGTCATCAACAATATGAAAAATATCAATTTTTCAATAGTTGTTTTATGTTTTAGTCTATATTATGTTTTCAGCGTTGTGAGTTTGTATCAAAACATTGTGATGATTGCTTTCAATATTATAAATACTTGCCCCCAGTGTTTGAAGAGTAGCTCCCAACGGTATAAAAAGTTGCTCTATAACGTCATGTAAAATTTGATAATTTTTTAATTTTACAAAAAATAATTAATAGTTTATATTTTTTAAAAGCAATAATCAGACTTCTAAATACAAAAACTAAAATGAAAGTTAATTATCCCTAAACAAAATTAAAGGTGACAGAGCCGGAGGGAGGGCCCCGAGCTACAAAATACTAATCTGGAACTAGATTATCAAGCACGAGATCCATAGCCACAAAAGTCGTGTTAAAGCGCGTGAATGGTGCGTCAATCCCACGCATCGATCTTGAATTAACTTGATGAATTACTTTGACCGTTGACAAGGCTTTCTAAAAGGAGAGTGATGTTTACGTTCTATAATGACGAGTGGGACTTAAGAACGGTGGGCATTGCCACATGGGACTGCCGACGAAGGAAACGAACCAGCTGCGGATGACAACAGACCTCGACCGATAGTGAAACTCCACCTACTTAAAACCTTTCAAAGACTGAAATGCCCTTTAGGTTCTGTAGTTTGAAATTTGAACATGGTTCTATAGTGTGGTGGGTGTTGAAGGGACTCCCACAATTTTTTAAGTTGGTCCAACTATTATATGTGTTGATAACTGCATTTAAGAATACAAAGTTTGAGAATTATAACATGAATTTAATTCAATAAGCACTTTTTAAGTTGCGAGTTAAGAATGACTTTCTTTAAGGGAAAAAGATATTATGAGAAGTTTCTCATATAATAAAGCACTTAGGCTTAGTTTGGCCCCCATGTGGCTTTTTAAAAGGAGCTTATGAAATTTACTACTAAGTAGTTTGATAATTTTGTACAAGTGACACACTACTCTTCAAAAATATATCATGAAACCAAAAAGCCACCTTGAGCTTTTAAAAGCTCCATTCTAGAGCTTTTAAAAGCTCCCCAAAAAAAGCCCTAAGTTCAATTTTTACAAAGCGCATAAACTAGTTACCAAATAAATTAACATGAAATTGTGCTTTAAAAAAGGAGAAGCACCAAAAGGGGGGCCAAACTAAGCCTTAATGACCCTTGGATGAAAAAACAGTCATTGAATTCCTGAGGATCTCAAGATGTATTTGTAACTACTTTCTCACCGTCATAAAGTATTTTCTCATATGAGAACCTTCTCACAATAGCTTTATCCTTTTTTAAGTACATGGCTTATATTTCTCAACAAAAAATTATGCTTCTGATTCGAATCTAGTACTAATAAGTATTTGATTTGCAAAATTTATAATCAAATTTGAGTAAACAAATTAGAGCAAATTAATATTTTATATTTGATTATGGTAAAATGGAAGAATTTGGAGCAAGGGAGGTTGTTTATCCATACGTATGGTAGATTGTCTAAATATTTAACCAAATTAAGTGAAAATTGGGTCAAACTTTGATGAGCTTTCTTTAGTTTATATCTTTAAATGGAAAAGTAAAGATTTGAAATGTGTTTAAGAGGGTTTTGCCCCTTTTTACAATGGTTTGATCTCTCTCTTTGAGGGGTATTTTTTTTTTAAATTTTTATTTTTATATTTGGTTTAGATTTCCACTCTAGATTTCATTTTCTTATAGCTGCGATTATAAATTGACTACTCCTCTTCTCATATGAAGTTTTGTCCTTTTAAATCTGGTGATTTATTCATTCAGATCCGACGTTCTTTTGTCATATCAGACATTTTAGTAGGGGTCTTTTTGGAGTTACGGTGAGATTTATCGGTTTGACAGTTTTCTCCTTCAGTTGACTCAATCTCAAGTTATGCCACAGACAATTTCAACGGTGATTGGGGAGGATTGTAGTATAGCTAAAAAGTTTGTGTTACTAATTTTTTCATGTAAATATATATATATATATATATATTTACCTCTGTGTGCTTTTAGTGGTTCTTTTGGGATCTGTAATAAAATAAAATAAAAATCTATGGTTTGGGCCCCAAAAAAAAAAAATATATATTGTAACTTGACATTGATTTTTCAAAATCTCCAATATTTAGCTCGGCTATCAATCACCTTAGTTAGAACAGAATCCCAATAACAATTGCTGTTTAGCTTATTTCCACATGCATTTAGTAAATGTTGAGAAACCATAATGTCCATGAGATTAATTTTCATTATTACTGTTTAGCGTTGAACATTTTTGTTTTTTGTTTGTTTGATATCTATATAATAAAGGAGGAATGCGGCGAATGCCTTTATGAGGAGACATTTTCAACCCTTAGATCTTAATCCAAGTGTTGACAATCTCTAACGGCCCATACAAATTCAGCCCAAACAAACTTAGCCCAACCTAAACAAATCCACCCAAAGTCTTTACTCTAATGGTCCTAATTGATTTAATTGTTGGAATATTTATCTAAATATCCTCTTTGAAAAATTAAGTTTCAGTCTTTTAAAAAAACAAAACAAAGAAATTTTTTTTTTGGCTTAAGGACTGTTTGGATATTAGAGTCGAAGAAACTCAAAGTTTTCAAGTGCCGAAGGCACGAGAGTTAGTGCCAAAGATACTCAAATTATTCAATTACCCTAACATCATTTTTTTTTTGGCATAATATATGTTATATATATTTTTCTGAGTATGCGCTACATACAGGGAGGCAGTGCTCTCCCACCGATAAACCTCCCAGCCTAAGTGTAATAACTTGCATTTCCATTTAATTTAAAATTCATGTCCATATTTAATTTATGTGTATTTGCATTGGCATATTTAAATTCAATTAGCATGGTCTGCTTTTACTTTAATTCCAGTCACTTGTTTGGAATATCTATTTCTTATCTAATTCACATTTAAAGTTTATTGGGGGCCAAACTGTAATTTTACAAAGTTAGTAATATCAGTATGGATTTCAAAATCTGTATTTCAAAACGGTGAAAGTAACTTCTATTGACTCAATCAGTATTTTTATAAAACCAGAAAATCAATTCTTACGTTAAAATGAAATTCCTGTATTTTTGTGGTGACCACTGATCGGGAGAGAACTAATCCTATTTATACGCCTTAACGAGCATTTGTTAGTACCTTTTTATCCTAGTTTTGTATATTTTTACTTCGTTTTCTATTTTCTGACAGGTTTTGGAAGAAATCAAGTATATCAGGCTAAACAGGGTGAAAAGTCAGAGCTAAAGAAGCTGAAAAAGCCAAGTCGCGCGCGCGAGCCGCGCCCGCGAAATCCGAGAATCGCTCGCGCGAGAATCCCAAAACCGCTCGCGCGATCCGCGCGCGCGAAGGCCAAAAAGTCGCGCTCGCGCGACCCGCTCGCGCGATATGGGTAAAAACCAATGTTGCGTATTTCAGTATACTGAAGACTCCTGTGCAAACGAAACTGCTGAACGACGTCCAGACTGTAAATTACATGCGTTTCAGTTTGTTTCGGGTTAGGAAGCCTTCCAAAGCTTGTACAAACTCTATATAAACTCCAAATTTACTCAATTATGAGGTTGGCATTGTTACACACCCATACATACATATTATACATACATACTTCCAGCCATTGAAGGGAGGGAAGCAAGGAGAAGAAGAAGAAGACCAAGGGTTTCCATGGCCTCCTCCATCAACCTCTTGCTATCTACTACTTCCATGGACGGCTAGATCATAGATCTAGGGTTTCAATGAAGCCCTAGTCGAGTAATAGGGAGTATTTTATGTTTTTATTTTAGTTTTATTATGTATGGATGACAGTTACATGTTTAGAGGATTTTTATAAATAAATCGTACTTCTATTGATTAAATCATTACTTTCAAAGTTTATTCTTGTCTTAGATCTATTTTGACTGTGATGTGCTCAATGATCTATGCTTGCTGTACTTGTTTAGATTATTTACATGTAATGGTGCTTAAATTGAATTGTGCTATCAAGTATCCGAATAGTCCATGCCTAGATTAGACGGATTATACCACAACCCTAGTTTAGTGTGGGATAATTCGTGCTAACCGAAGATGGATTATGTTGGTGCTTGAACCATGATTATCTTCTTGTCGGAGGAATTGGGCTTGTAGCTACAATTCCCCATTATCATCCAACGTAATAAGCTAAAGTAATTCGTAAATATTCCTATTATGAAGCTAGTGGTGGATTTGCAATCCTAGGTTCCCTTAAACATTATTTAAAAACAACTATTTAAATTGCTTTCATAGTTTAGATTTATTTTTATGTTCTTAGTTTAATTCAAAATAAAAATCAAATCCGTTTTCTTAATTAACTAAATTTAGGTTTTAAAATTAAGTCGCAGTAGTAATCAATCTCTGTGGGTTCGACCTTTACTTCCACACTGCAAATCTTTTGAAAAGTAAAGAACACTTTTTATATCTTGATATTGACAACATCAATTTTTGGCGCCGTTGCCGGGGATCGAACCCGGGTCACCCGCGTGACAGGCGGGAATACTTACCACTATACTACAACGGAAAATACAAGCTGGTATAACAACGGAAATAATTTGAATAATCCTAATATACCACCACCTCCTCCACTTAAAGATTATTTTATTCCTACTACTTACACGCCACAAGCTGGTATCGAATTACCGGAGGCGACAGCATCTCACTTTGAGATAAAGTCGTCTACCATCTCGCTACTTCCATCATTCCATGGCCGTCTAAATGAAGACCCTTACCAACACTTAGGGGATTTTCAGGGTATATGCTCTACTTTGAAAATACAAAACCTAAATAATGATGAATTAAAATTGCGGCTCTTCCCATTCTCTTTAAGAGACAAAGCTAAATATTGGCTTCAATCTTTGGAGCCAAACACAATAAAAACATGGGAAGCCTTACACACCGCCTTTTTACAAAAGTTTTTCCCTATTATGCGTACAAATAAGATAAGAAAAGATATAACTAATTTTGTGATGCAAGATGGGGAGACTCTTTATGACACGTGGGAAAAATTTAAAGAATTATTACGTTCGTGCCCACACCATCAGGTTCCCAAGTGGCAATTGGTTCAAGTCTTCTATGAGGGGCTTATTCCCTCTGTTAGGAATACCGTCGATGCCGTTTGTGCGGGAACTTTCCTACACAAAAGCGCCGACGAGGCCTGGAAAATATTTGAAACGTTAAGCGAGAATTCGATGCATCAGGCTGTGTCGGTACGTTCTGAGGGATACCTTCAACCTAAGCGAGAGGTGACAGTTGAGTCAAGTCAATCAATTCAAATACAAGAATTAAATAGAAAACTTGACCGACTTATGCAAATGAACAAAACGTCTAATCCATCCTCTTTAGAAGTATGTGCATTATGTTCTGAACCGTCCCATAATATCTTTGCATGTCCTTCTGCATCTCAATATCCGGAATTTGTTGAACAACACGTTAATTCTATGCAACAATTCCCACAAAATAATTATAATCCTAGGTCGACTAATTTTCCTAATACGTACCGACCCCAATACCAACAAGGTCAATACCAACCACCTCTTCCACCTCCACGCAATAATGCATTTGAGGAAAAGGTGCTGGCCTCACTTGAAAATTTTGGGTCGGTAATTCAGTTAGTGCACTCTCATACTCAGTCTATCGCAAAGCTAGAGTCCCAAATGGGACAAGTAGTTACTACATTAAACCGTTTAACTGAGAGTAAGTCGACGAGTCAACCTACTCAGCAACCTAAGGGGCAATACGCAGTGGGTAGTACGAGTGAGAGCGTGAACGCTGTTTCGACTAGGACGACTATTCGAGATGAAGAAGTTGTTGAGATTCCAAATGAGAGTGAGAAAGATGGGAAAATTAAGTTAAATTTGAATAAGGAGGGTGAGGGAACGAGTAGAATTCAAAAAGATAAAGGACCGGCCCCAACAAACTATATTCCAAGAATGCCATATCCACCAAACGTTGAGGGACCGTCACATTTTTCTAAGAAAGGGTCAAAAATGGAAGATATACTCGAGGTGTTTAAACAAGTTAAAATTAATATTCCATTCCTCGATGCTATTAAACAAATTCCCGCTTATGCTAAATGTTTAAAAGACCTTTGTACTCAAAAGCGCAAAATACGGAGTCATACTCCTAAAAAAGTCTTTCTCACGGAAAAAGTAAGCTTTATATTCCAACACGCTCCTCCAAAATATAAAGATCCAGGTACGCCTACGATTTCATGTGTCATAGGTGACACTATCATTCATAGGGCTCTCCTTGACTTAGGAGCGAGTGTTAACCTTTTACCCTATCATGTCTATAAACAATTAGGTCTAGGTGAACTTAAACCTACGACCGCTACTATTCAATTAGCGGATCGTTCTGTCAAAATACCTAGAGGAATCGTCGAAGACGTGCTAGTAAAAGTTGATCAATGTTTCTATCCTGTAGATTTTATGGTCCTTGACACCGAACCGGTGCTAGATGCTAGGAAACATACTCCTGTCATCTTAGGCCGTCCATTCTTAGCAACTGCTAACGCACGTGTCAATTGTAGAACAGGGGTGATGAAAGTGTCGTTCGGGAATATAAAATTAAAATTAAATGTTTTTAATGCTGTTGATCAACCTCCCAAAGACGATGATTATCTAGGTGTGGAGGGTAGTGAGGTTAACCGGAATATTGAGCCTAAGAACGTAATAAATATAAGTGCGGGGAATAATATAGAGGATGATGAGTGGATGAATCCTAATACTTCGGACCCTAATGTTGAATCTACTCGAAAGGTAAGAAATCGATTTGAACATACTGATAAACCGTCGATTGAATTAATTCAAAGCGACGTAATTTCTGCTTACCATCGAGCTCTGCCTGACATTCTTAGGGGTACGAAGTCTGATTTTCAACCTCCGTAAGTCTTGAGCTAGAACGGTCTAGCTAAAGACGTAAAAGATAGCGCTTCTTGGGAGGCAACCCAAGTTTTATTTCGTTCGTTTTTCTTATTTTTGGATGTTTTTGAGTCTGTTTGAGTCTGTTTAGGATATTCTGGATAGGTTTGGGGGTTGGAGTTAATTTATTTTAATATTATATACAAAATTTTAACCAAAAAAATGGAAAATACCATTCTCGCGTGCGCGGCCCGCTGGCGCGAGTTTGCCCCTTAGTGTTTTTTCTTTGTTTTCTTTATTATGAGCCCTCAGGATCTCCTCGCGCCTCATTTCGCGGGCGCGAGGTACCTCGCTCGCGCGAGAAAGCTTTCAAAAAAAAAAAAAAAAAAAAAATTTGGGATTCGCTCGCGCGATTTCCCAAATTCCTGAATTTTTCTTGTGTTTTTTATATCTTTCCCCCATACTTGTGCGGATAATGTTTTCGTTTCTGTTTTTGTTTCTTAAGCCATTTTAGATCGAGTTAGTTATTGTTTTCCTTATTACATCTACACTTTTCCGTTTTATTCCGGTTATTAGTTTAGTTTAGTTTAGATTAGTTTATCGAGTTGTATTTTATATTTCGGGTTACTTATCCTTTAATATTCTTTTGTTAGTTCTTTTCGTTTATCTAGTAGTCACAGGTAACATTGAAATTTATTCACATATTCCTTTGTGTTCACCTGTTTTCATTGCCGAGATCGAGGTACTATCGTTCCTTCCTTATGTACTCTCCTTTCTTTAGTTTTATTGTTTCATTGGGGACAATGAAAGGTTTAGGTTTGGGGGTATGCACACACATGCACATTATTTTATGCAAAATTTTAAAATTTTTCAATAAGTGTGTTTAAATAAACGATAGTACTAACGTTTTTGCAATATCAATTTGATACTTCTTAGTATAGAACTTTGAATTGTTATAGAATGGTAAACAAGGGAAGATGTGATTAAACATTTGCTGAAGTTATGATGTAACGTTTTAAGTTATGTATTGTTTGAATCGTAGTTTTATATCATAAATTTGCACACAACTTATGCACTGCACGTAGTCACTTGAATACATGTTGGTTGTGAACTATAATATGATTCGGATTTCTGGATAACACATGGTGGAGACTAGACCCGGTGAGCTTTTGAGCCTATCTTTTCTTTGTAGAGGGTTACAAGTACATTGTGTTTGTCGAATTTCATCGAAATAGCGCATCTACTTGTTGTTTAGTCTCATTATTCTTGTTTTGATTGATAGTCAAGTAAAATAGTTGTTACCATGCTAAATAATCTTCCATTGTAAACATTGAAGAACCGTATTACCCTAGGAAATGATTTTAGGCCTTCTTTGTTTACTACTGACTGATAAAAGATAAAAATTTCCTTAGTTCGCCCTTTGAGCCGTTAAAATGTCATTTCTTTCTTGGATTACCACTATCCTTGTTTTTGCTCCGACTTGACAAACTTGGAGTTCACCACTGAGAGATTTGTCACCTTTTAGTAGTGTTAAGGTGATGTGTGATTGAGAAGAAGAAAATAAGATGCTATTGGGGTAGTTGCTTGATATTCGATAAATAATCATTTGAGAAGCAAGAAAAGGAAAAGGAAAAGAAAATAATACAGAAGAGGAAGGTTGAAAAAAAAAATGATGAAAGAAAAGAAGAAAAAAAAAAGAATGAAAAGGAATGAAGAGAAAGAAAAGATGAAAGTTTGTAGAAGAAGAATGAAAGAAATCGAACATGCCTTACAATTCCATTCTGAAACTACTTGATATATCCATTTCTATCCATTTTCATAGCCTGAGCCACATTACAACCTTTGAAAAGTCCTATTTGATCCTAGGAAACATGGTTTGGATATGAAAACGATGGGAGGGGGATTAAAACATGGTAATGATTAATTTTTCTTGATTATTGGCATCCTATCCATGAGACTATTGTTCTTTCGTGTCATGCGTCTTTTTCGAGTCATATGTGAGCATTTCTCGTTTTGAAAATATATTCCTTTGCTCACGAATACTAGAGAAATTACACAGGTTTCTGAGTGTTTCATTTTAGAGTATAATTGACATTGTGAGATTCGTAGTCGAAGCATAGTTTGATGGTTATCTGAGTTATATTCCAAGTTCATGGCATGCGCGTGTTCATTTGACTACCACATCACACACGTGCAATTTTATGAGAAACTCTATTGATTTATACAATTCACGTACTTGGGATTGTTTTTCAGGACGTAGGTGGACGTTTGATTCTGTTTCTTCTTGTTCATTATTCTATTTTGAATCATTGTGATATATAATAAGGAGTATTGAATGTTATGTTTTCTTTTTAATGAATTTTTTTTTAAATTTATAAGTTAATAAAGATGGTTGTGGGTAACTTGTTGACGAGAACCCTCACGAGACTTCACTCGTCCGACTAGGGACACCTAGAGGTTTAAAAGGCTTGTTGCATACGCTAAATGCAATCGTGATCCATGCGAAAATAGAATAGTATGTTATTAGTAGTTAGTTTTTATTTTAGTTTTGCTCGAGGACTAGCAAAATGTAGGTTTGGGGGTGTGATCGGGAGAGAACTAATCCTATTTATACGCCTTAACGAGCATTTGTTAGTACCTTTTTATCCTGTTTTTGTATATTTTTACTTCGTTTTCTATTTTCTGACAGGTTTTGGAAGAAATCAAGTATATTAGGCTAAACAGGGTGAAAAGTCAGAGCTAAAGAAGCTGAAAAAGCCAAGTCGCGCGCGCGAGCCGCGCCCGCGAAATCCGAGAATCGCTCGCGCGAGAATCCCAAAACCGCTCGCGCGATCCGCGCGCGCGAAGGCCAAAAAGTCGCGCTCGCGCGACCCGCTCGCGCGATATGGGTAAAAACCAATGTTGCGTATTTCAGTATACTGAAGACTCCTGTGCAAATGAAACTGCTGAACGACGTCCAGACTGTAAATTACATGCGTTTCAGTTTGTTTCGGGTTAGGAAGCCTTCCAAAGCTTGTACAAACTCTATATAAACTCCAAATTTACTCAATTATGAGGTTGGCATTGTTACACACCCATACATACATATTATACATACATACTTCCAGCCATTGAAGGGAGGGAAGCAAGGAGAAGAAGAAGAAGACCAAGGGTTTCCATGGCCTCCTCCATCAACCTCTTGCTATCTACTACTTCCATGGACGGCTAGATCATAGATCTAGGGTTTCAATGAAGCCCTAGTCGAGTAATAGGGAGTATTTTATGTTTTTATTTTAGTTTTATTATGTATGGATGACAGTTACATGTTTAGAGGATTTTTATAAATAAATCGTACTTCTATTGATTAAATCATTACTTTCAAAGTTTATTCTTGTCTTAGATCTATTTTGACTGTGATGTGCTCAATGATCTATGCTTGCTGTACTTGTTTAGATTATTTACATGTAATGGTGCTTAAATTGAATTGTGCTATCAAGTATCCGAATAGTCCATGCCTAGATTAGACGGATTATACCACAACCCTAGTTTAGTGTGGGATAATTCGTGCTAACCGAAGATGGATTATGTTGGTGCTTGAACCATGATTATCTTCTTGTCGGAGGAATTGGGCTTGTAGCTACAATTCCCCATTATCATCCAACGTAATAAGCTAAAGTAATTCGTAAATATTCCTATTATGAAGCTAGTGGTGGATTTGCAATCCTAGGTTCCCTTAAACATTATTTAAAAACAACTATTTAAATTGCTTTCATAGTTTAGATTTATTTTTATGTTCTTAGTTTAATTCAAAATAAAAATCAAATCCGTTTTCTTAATTAACTAAATTTAGGTTTTAAAATTAAGTCGCAGTAGTAATCAATCTCTGTGGGTTCGACCTTTACTTCCACACTGCAAATCTTTTGAAAAGTAAAGAACACTTTTTATATCTTGATATTGACAACATCAACCACCGCGCCCCGAAAATACCAGTTTATGTTCAAAACTGTCCATGTTGTGTTTAACTTCCACAGATTTTGGAAGTGACTGATTTGAACATTTGCTTTACTTCCATTTATGGCAAGTAATCATTGGATAAGGCATTGTTTGGGAATGTTTAACTTGTGAGAGTTGTGTAGTGCCTAAAAGCTAAATTTCCCAAACAACCAACACTTGCCCCCTACTAGTCTAACTTGACCTTTCAATTCATTTGGGAGGTAATTGCAGTGTTTAATCTGCATATATGAGTAATATACGTATGTAAATCTGGGTAATTGTAAGTCTTTAGTTAGTTTATAAAACAAATCCATTTTGTTGAGTATAGTTCAAAATTCTTGGAGCCCAAGTTCTCCAATTGGCTCTCTCTATATATGTTCACTACACACACACACATTCTCATTCTGCACTTCACTTACATAGAGAGAAAAGAGAGAGCTTGAGAGTTATATTTTGGAGATTTTCTGGAGAGAGAAACTACACAACTCCATAGCCAAGCTTGATTGGGCCTCTTGTATTTCTTGAATCTTTCTCAACACACACACTTTCTTATCAATCAGTGAGTATTATCAACTCACTTTGAATGTAATATATGCTTATTTACTGTTAGTATAGCTTGTTTGATAATACACCATTGTTGATCCTACGTATGAAAGTTCATAGCTTGAAATCACGATTTTCAAACCTTAATCTAAATTCGTTTTTAGAGATGAATATGGTAGATTATACATCCTACATGTTAAGTTTGAAGTTATAGAGTCTAATTTATTCATACCACAAAGTATATTGAAAATGAAGTTTGGACATGTGTTAGTTTTTCCTAAAATTGGAGAGTTATAGATTGATTCATGTTAAATTAATCATAGATTCTTAATCCTTGTTTAAAAACAAAGAGATCCATATATAACATGATAAACATACTTACAGATTTGAAATGGGTCAATTTTAGACCCTGTTTTCTGAAACAGAACAGTTCCTGCGGAGAAGATGAAGCCTCAGCTTCATCTCGCGCCACGATCGCGCGCGCGAGGAATCGCGCGAGCGGCCCGCGCTAGCGACCTTTCGCGCGAGCGGCCCGCGCGCGCGAGGTAGGCGTCTCCAGGCAGACGTAAGAGATTTTATATATAAAGGAAAATTTGGCTGGTCGCGCGAGCGAGGGTCGCGCGAGAACCCCTTCGCGCGAGCGATCCGCGCGCGCGACCTTGGCTTTCTCAGGCAGACAGAAAAGTTCATATATAAAAAAAAAAAAGGAAATTTGGACATATCGCGCGAGCAGCCCGCGCGAGCGACCTTTCGCGCGAGCGGCCCGCGCGCGCGAGTTCTGACAGTTTCTGTTTTTGTCTGTTTTGTGTTTAAGGTCTGTTTGGTTCAACTTTTTAGTACTGTTAAGGCTCTGTTTGGGAATTTAGTTGATCAGAACTCTAATTGGTTATGTTGGAATGATTAAAACATTGTAGTATGACTCATTAACCCCCGTACGCGTGTTGTTCCTTTAATTCAGCATTTTTGTTTTCGTTTAAGTGCATACCATTCATGTGGGTCGGTGGTACATGCATAGGGGTGTCAGTCTGTGTGGAAAAGAGTAATGGTAGTGTGGAAAGAGTATGAGTTTGTGTTTGTGGTCGTGGTTGTGGTTGTGGTTGAGTATGAGTTTGTGGTCGTGGTTGTGGTTGTGGTTGTGGTTGTGGTTGAGATTGTGGAGAGGGTATCTTTGAAATGCGACGGTGGCAAATATGGACACTCCCTGACGCCCATGGAAGCGTTAAAGTGTGTGAAGCCGAACTCGGACATTCCCTGGCACCCATGGTAGTGCTAAAGTGTGGCCTACAGACACTCCCTGATAACTCGAGTCTGGATACTGTGTGAGGGGTTGCCCCGGTATTTGCATGGCGGTTAGGGTATTCAAAGTGTGAGGCATTGGACACTCCCTGGTACCCCGGACCAAAGTGTGAGGCAAACTGGACACTCCCTGGCGCCCCGTTGCTAAAGTGTGGCTATCTGAGTGTTTCAAAGATACCAGGAGTAGGATAGAGGGTTGCTGTGGCTGTCGAGAGAAAAGAGTCGGCAAGATGAGTGTGGTGCATTGTTCTCATACACGGTCCCATCTGCGTAAATTTACCCTCTTTAATAATGTTGTGGTTGTTTTCTAAACGAGCTCTTTAATCATAATTATAAACTTGTGGATTTAATTTGAAATTGCAAAAAGGTAAATGGGTATGTTTTACATTTAAAGTCATGTTTTTAATACTCACCAGCTTCTTGAAGCTGACGACGTTGATGCGTCCTGGACATTCGTGTTCAGGCTTTTCAGGTTACAATTAGGAGGAATCATACGACTATGCTAATTGAGAATGGCTGCATCTGGAATAAAGAAACTGTTTATTTTATGCTTTAAGTTTATCTGTTTTAAGTTATGAACTATTTTATTTTATAAGGATGACTGTAACAGACTCTAAGTTACTGTTTTATTTTAAGGCGGTCTGTGCCTTAGTTGACCCCGTATCATAAGATGTAATAAGTTAGAAAATTTTTGTAAGCCTTGATTGCTTTACTCTGATTATTATGTTTTGTTGTTTGACGTTTGGGACGGAATCGATCCTTCAAACTGTCGCGACCTACGGTCCATAAAGGAAATTAAACGCTTTCCTTATTTATGCTACGTCGGGGCGTGACACTAAGGATCCTCGACCGCGAGTTGTAGCACCTACGTGGTGCTAGATGGCCCACACGATGTTTTTTTTTAAATGCAAAAAAAAAAAAAACTCATCGTGTGGTCCTATTAGCGCCACATAGGCACTGCCCGAGCAGCTCGCGACTGCAGATCTCAACCTCCCATCCCATAAGACTCGGACCCATAAACACCTACAGGTGGGATGTAATCCCTTACCTCTAGGCCATACTTTGGTCTCTGAATATTTTGCTAAGAGTGGTTGTATTTTGACTGCTCGTCATTTTAGTTAAAATTTAATGTTGCATATTTTTTTTTGTCATATTATTTTCGTGCATGGACTTTACCTACCAAAAAGTATTTTAGGCTTTGCTTGGTTCATGCATTTGTGAGGGAAATGGAAAGGGAAAGGCAAATAAGAAGGAAAAACTAGCTTGCTCGCGTTTTCTTTTGTGTTTTTCTTCTTTCTTAAATAACATTAAAAATTATATATATATATATATATATAAATATTTTAAAATAGAGTAGTAATATACAAATAAAATAAGAGAAATGAGTCAACATTCAAAATGCTTGATTAATTTTTTTACTAGTTCCCTTTTTCTTTGTTATTTCCTTAGTTGTTTTCTTTATCAAATAAAGGAAAATAGTTTCCTCTACTCTTTTTTCCCCCTCACCAAATCCAAGATTCAAACAAAGCCTCAGTGACACTGACTTAAAGTTCTTTTTGTTTTTTTTTGACTTAGGGTTTGTTTGGTTCTTGAATTTTATGAGGAAAAAGAAAGAAAAATATTTTCCTTTGTTTGGTTAGTAAGGAACGAATGAGGGAAAAAAATAAGTTTAGAAAAAAATTAAAAATTTGAATGTTGTGAAACCATTTTGCTTCCTTTATTCATATATTATAATTATCTTTTTCAAATTCTTAATTTTTTTTTTATAGTAGTTAAGCATGAAGGTAAACACAAGTGAATCAATTTTGCTTTCTATTTTTTTCCCTCACGAGGCTAAATGAATATTTCAATTGTATAGTCTAAACTCTAAGACCGCGTTTGGCTGACCAGATAAAACTGTCAGATAGAATAGGATATGGCAAGATCGGATATGATAGTAATCTCGTCGGATAAACTGTTATGATGTCCTGTATTTGGAACGTACGAGATAAAACTGTTGGATAAGCTGTTATATCATAATCTTGTGTTTGGTCGTGCCTCGATATATTCCGGATAATAATTAAATTATTATTATTTAACACCAATAAAGAGGGGAAAACAGATTTTTTAAAAAAAAGGAAAAAAGCAGATCTGAAAATAAAAAAGAGGAAAAAGGGGGAAAAATGCTTTTGAAAAAAGAAAAAAGAAAAGAAAAAGTGATATGAAAATCTATACTACTATAGAAAATGAGAAGTAAGGGTACCAAGAAAAAGGAGTCAATCGCTCAAAATTACAATTATACCATAAAATTTTACTTATAAAATATAATAGTAAGGATAAAACAAAACAAAGTAATTATCCAAAAAAACCTGTGTAGGACTTATTTAATATTTAAAAAACTACTAAAAACTGCTCTGGAATAAACTACCCAAAAAGTGATTCAAAGAAGAAAAAAAAAAACAAAACTTCTCTAAAAAAAGTTTAAAACTTTGCACCCCACTAGTGAAAAAGAAAAGGAAAAATTACGGGCCTAAAAACACAAACAAAAAGAGATTCAAAAAAAAAAAAAAAAAAACCGAATCTGAGAAAAAAAAAAGAGATTTGAAAACGGAAAAAGAAAAAAAAAACCCAACAAATCTGAAAAATAAAATAAAATTTATCCAAAGAAATTATTCCAAACTTCTAATCCTACGATTCTCTCCTAATACCATCTCCCCACAGGTTAGAGCTATCCCACTCTGCATGAGATAAAAAGCTAGTTCAAGACTATTTTATCATGTCGAATGACGTCACCAAATACAAATACAAATACAGTGCCTGTAATCTGAACCGAGCAAACGAGGCATAAGGGTATTTTTGTCAAGTTGGCGAACCAACGAGCCATGAATTCTCTTATTTATTGTTTTTCTTTTTGGTTTTAGTGTTACTACTATTTATTTACTCCAGATTTTTTTTGGGTTTTTTTTTGACGCATCATCATCCGAAACCAAAAACGCTCTGAGAAAGTGTTCATTACATTACATTACATTACACATCTTTCTCTTCCCTTCTCTTCTCTTCTCTCTTCTCTCTGAAGGAAGTATTAATAAAACCTTTTGTTTTTGTATCTCTCTACATTTTCTCTCTCATCCTGACTTGGTGCTGACGAATATCGAAAATCACAGTTTCAATCTGTCTGAAACCAAGCAAAGCAGATCCGTTGCTGTTGCTCTGATCTTCGCCTCATTCCCCTCCGAATTTTCCTTTCAATCGATTTGATTGCAATGCCGTTTGCTTTTCATCACTTGAACTGTCGAACATCTAGCTTGTGTTGTTAGAGAGAGAAAATCGTAAGAGAGAGAGAGAGAGAGAGAGGAGAGAGTTTCAAGGTTCTCGATGGGGGCCGTGCCTTCAACGCCGCGTAAGAGCAGTGCGCGGCCACAGGACACGGCGGAGTACCTAATAGGAACGTTCGTTGGCGAGAAATCATTTCCTCTGGCGTCCGATTTCTGGCAGAAATTGCTCGAGCTTCCTCTCAATCTCAGAAATTGGCCGACTGACCGTGTTCGTCAAGCTTGCGAGGTTTTTGGTCAGTAATTTCATCAATTTTTCATGTTTTATGTACTACAGATTTGTTTATGATTGGAATTTTTGTTAATTTCTTTTACTCGAGAATTGCCTAGTATTTTCATTGTGAAATTGTATTCACGGACTCTGTAACTTTTTTGGATGGTTGCGTTGAGACTTTTGGAGTCTGCATATAGTCCCTAATTTGATATTTTGCACTTTTTGAAATAGAGAATTTAATGGATCATGCTGTGTTTGGGCTCGAAGCTCTAATGGTGACAAGTTGACCATTTTGGTATAGGATGAGGTTCATGAAAGTCTGCAAAAATTTGTGTTTGTTACATTGGTGCGGCATTTTGCTCGTGTATGTGTCAAATCAATGACATTGTTGCCTTCTTGGCTCTTGCTAACTGTGTTTCGACTTATTAGTACCTCAGCTCTACGAAATCTTTAGTCTAGGTATACTTGGAAGCTGACAAAAATGGATCAATGCTAGTGAGAAATGCCGTAAATTCGCAACTTGTTCAGCTAACTTAGTGCCTATATGCGTTAATTATCTTACCAAAATTCTCACGTAAGAAAGCGTAGTATTTCATCATTGGCCATTTACATCATTTCATCCCGGAGAAGGCACCTAGTTAGGTAAAAAAAATAGAATGGTAAAAAAAAGGGCGATATTTTAGATCTTTACCATATGTCCTTTTACAGTCCCATGTTGCTATTGGACCAAGTATACGCCACATATGTGCCACGTAGGCACACTTATACAAGTGGACCAGTCACAAATCAAACGGTTGTATGAGTACCTAAAGAAATGTACTTTAAGTCTTTTCCATAAAAAAGCAACACTGCGGTTATTCATTTGTGTTACACTGTTACGTTATTGTGTGAGCAACTCATTTATTCCATGATTTTGTCCCCCTTTGTGAAATTTGAAAATCACATCATACGTCCTATGCTCTCCAACACTTTAAGAACCTTGGGTAACTTCACGCTATTGCAACTTCTGAAACAGTTAGGGGTGGACTATTAAGTAAACTCACTCGCCATCATTTTGTTTCATTCTTGATTCCTGAAATCCTCTCACATTCATTCTTATCACAGAAGGTCAAGAAAAATGTGAGTTGGCACTTTACCTGCTGACTAAACTCTAGCTTGTGTAACTTTTCTGTTTTTCTAATTTGGGATGTATGGTGACTCTTTTCGACATATACAGACATGGCAATTTGTTACTTTCTGTAGAGCATTTGAGGTACATTTTGATGTTCCACGATAATTAGATGCTTAAAGGGCAGCCCAGTGCACGAGGCTCCCACCATTGCGGGGTCTAGGGAGTATATATCAAGGTTAAGTTTTTTTCACCCCTGAATGGGACACTCGGAATATTGCACGTCATCCAAAAAGTTAAGATGAAGAAAACAACCTGAAATGGACAACTTACCTGAAAAGCTGAAACTGTGAATTTCTCTTATTCTTTCACGAATAATTATTTTGGGGTGACGAAATTATCTCAAATGTCGTCTGAATTGCTGGTGCAGGTTCATTAAAATTTGAGATGACATCTGAATCCACCCTAACCTGTTGAAAGAAAAAGAATATTACTTAATATCAAAACTACCTAATAACTGTGGTATTTCCTAATTGGAGCTGAATGTGTAAAAGGAAGCTTGAGAGTCCTGTCCATTGATAACTCAAATGTAGAGGGTTAAAGACGGTCAATAGGTGTTGTACGTGTAAATGATAGTAGTAGTAGTATGTGAGCCATCTTCTTGTCCAGTGCATGGTGGCTAGTGAGCTATGGTCTCTATGGTGTTTTGGATGCTTCCTTGGTTAGTCTTGGATTTGTTTGGGGTGGGGGTGGCAGGTGGTGATTGCACTGATTGGTTACCACGGAGATTGGCATCAGATATTGGTAGTTTACCCCCTTTGTGTTTCTCTGCTCTATTTGGGGGGGAGCGTAGAGAAGAATTTTGAAGGGGAACCTGTTTGTGCATAAATGGGACTTTTGTTTTTGATATCCCTTTATTTTTGGATCCAAGGGATTTTATCTGTTAACCGCTATTGCCCTTGTTGACATTTTGAGAACACGGGTCCTGTATAGATCTACAGCCCCATTTTTGGCACTTTTTATGATACATATCTATAAATTGGAGCTGAATTGAGCTACTCTTCTGAAAGGTCGAAGTGTCCGCACCCGCACTGGCTCCGATGCGGTAGGGTGTTTTTTAGTTATTATTATTATTATTATTATTATTATTAGTTTTAAAAAAAATGGGATTCTTAAAATAATTTTAAGAACTTTGGAGTCAATTTAAAAATATTGGGACTTGGGAGTTAGATTACATGTCAAAAGGCTAGTATTGCTTATTTATGCTTGTTATCTGTCTTAATTACATAAAAAAAATCAAGATAATGCGTAGTTTATAAGATTGTATAAAAGTATATTTTCTAATAATTTATAAAGTACCTCTGCAATAATTCGTTTTTGAAATTTGACACATATCCCTCGCTCCCGTGTTCCCGTGCCCATATCCCCGCACCCACACTGGTGCTTCCTAGAGCTAAAGCTAATCTAGGAGAACCTGAATCTAAATAATGTGTTCTTCTTTATCAGGTCAATACCTAATATGGGTGTGACTTTAGGTGTTGAACCAAAATGATTAAAGCCTTACATTCTGTCTTACTATGAATTTAGATGCTCTAAACAATGTGTTAGCTCAATACTAGTGTGGATTTGAGACATTCTTAAGCAGTTACTGTAATTAAAGCAAATATCAATCGAAGAACTCTGGTTTATAATTTGGTATAGCTACTCAAGGTTACTTAGTAAAGAATTTGGAGTAATGTGCTTTCAAAAGATAATTTCCTGAATCACTAGAACTTTTACATATGTTGGTGTCTAATCAACTTTTTTAAAATACAATACACCAAATTCTAAATGAACAAGGAATTTGTGACCTCTATAGTTGGGATTCTGCAAAAATTGTTGTCCCTTTGTAGGTCATTTTTAATCGAAGCGGCCAGACACATTTTGATGGTGTAGAATCCATGGTGAAATGTTTATAATTCTTTATCAAATTTCCCCGAGTAATTTTATTGCTACCATAGTTATTTAAGGCACAAGGTGCACTTCGGCGCAAATGCCTCCCGGGGCCTAGGCGCAAGACGCAGAAAAAAGCACGAGTCTGAGTGAAGTGAGGCGCACTCCAAGAAAACTTATAAGTTAGATATGCTTAAGCAAATATAAGAACTCGACAATTAACTTATACATAGAATTGCCAAAACATCGAAATAATGTGCATTTTAACCTATTAGCTCAATTGGCCAACTAGTAAGTTGTCTCCATGTTGCTCCACAAGATAGTTAACCTTAGAATAACACAGCGAAGACCTAATCATGTATGAAACTATCACAAAATGTTAAATTTAATTCTTATGTAGATTATTTGTACAACTAGGCTTTTCCTTTTCCCTTTCTCTTTTTCTTTTTCCTTCTCTAAATTTGGGAGCCAATGCAATTGTTAGTGTTGGTCAAAAAGAAGAATATTCTTCAATTTTCAAAAGTGACCCTTGTGTTTTGGAAGTGGGAATAACCTAATGGGTCTTAATATGGGTCCAAAGCTAATAAGAGGTGGATCATGAGTTGGGTCTAAAGTTAATATTATTTGAGTATGACATGCCTAATTAAGTTATTGATGTATAATTTTATTGAGGCGCGGGCTTTGCGCCTTGGGCTTTTATAAAAATGCGCAAGAAAGGTGCGCCTAGACACTTCACTTTGGGTGCCGCCTCCGTATCGTGTCCGTGTCAGACACCTACACTCGTCGGACACGCGTCACCACGTGTCAGACACGCTAAAAAACTTGTCTTAATTTTTTTTAACATCGGACACACGTTGAGCACATGTCGGACACGCAGCCAACCTAGTCGGACACGCGAGTGAACTCGGCATGGTGGCCTCTCATTAGAAATGCTTTTTAAATTTTGAGCAATAGTCTTAATATAGTAAAATTGGGGATAAGCAATTGGTGTTTTTGAGAATCTGGAATGAGAATTGTATATTTAATTCAAAGATTTAATTATTTATTAGTTGTATCGTAGTCGTGTCCGTATCTTGCATTTTTAGGATTTGCCGTATCGGCGTGTCCGCATCGTGTCTTATCCGTGTCGCGTGTCCGTATCCATGCTACATAGCCCGGAAATTTGAGAAGGCATCTATCCAATTAATGCTTTTTTTCTTTCTTTGCGACCATCATTGTTGCCAGTGGCTCATGATACGCATTATCTGTAACATGAGTATGAAATTTGTGGTCTATAGACTATACATCATAGTAACTTTTGGTATGTATAGGATGCATGAGATGATATGTTAGACGAATGTACGAAATACGGTATACGCGAAATAGGTGCATCTGCAGTTATTTTAGTAGTATTCAGAATGATTAATTTTAAAGTTCTTTTAAAGGCAAGTTGTAATTGCAAAAGAAATTATTTGTCCTTTTTGTTTATTGTTATTAATTTTTTTTACCCTTTGCCTGTGAAATAGAGAAGCTTACATTTTTCCTACTCTTCGAAACTAACTTTTAAGTCCTCCATTTTTGGGTGATCCCAATCATCTTATTGTTTTACATGCCATGAAAAGGTCCTGTTAGAAAACTGCTAAAACAGGCATATTGAAGTTGAAATCTTTAAATTTTTAATTGGCACGAATTGATGACTAACCTATGACAAAAGTAAAATGGTCAAGTACATTTTCTAAAGTAGAAAGTCAGGATATTAACCACTTCTGTGATATTGCAGATTCTTATCTGCTGTGGCTTATCAAGAATATTAACTTTGTCTTTGTGTGTTCTCAATCAATGATTGCTAATAAATGTAATTTTTTTTTGTGTTTTGAATTTCATTACTAATGACTTTTAATGTGTTTCTTATTTGGTTGTATAGTTAAAAACATCTCCTTTTTTATACTATTATTATTTCCTTGTGCAGCTCAGAACAATTATTATACCAGGCACTTGGCAAAGATCTTGATTCATCTAGCGTGTTGTTTGCAAGAATGTGTTTCTACATCTGGTGTGCCGCCGTCTTCTGTTATGAAGGCTGTTAATGCAATCTACTTCTCATCTGTTTTTTTGAAGCACTTAATTGAAAATGCAAAGAGCGACATTGTTGAGGAATTGTACCTATCCCTAGATGAAAGTGAAGCAATACCAAGTTACTTCGCGAGAGGTGTTTCTCTTGCACTCTATAATTGAAAGTTCACTATTTATTGAGGCATTATCATTTTTTTTTTTCACTTTCCTTGAGTTTAGTTCTGGAAACAGCCTCTCTGCTTGCAGGGGTAAGGCTGCGTGCATCTCACCCTCCCCAGACCCCGCAATGGCGAGAGCCTCGTGCGCTGGGCCGCCCTTTCCATGAGTTTAGTTCTTAAAAAAACCACTTTAATTCATGAGATCCAAAAGTTTTATGTCTGGTTTGAAATTGCAACTCCAATGGTTAATCAGATGGTTTTACAGTTAATGCCACCAGACTGAGGCCTTCTGTCAGTTCTGTGTCTCTTGGCAATTTGGACGTTTTTTAAGAAGGATATGCTTATCCTCTGTCTCTCTGTAGCTCTTTAAGAAGGATATACCTATTCTGTGTCTATCTGTAGCTCTCAGTTTTCCTCTTTATTCTTGTAAGATGTAGTTTGATATTCTTGTTTTTCTTTTGTCATACACAATACCATTGACCACAACATTGTTTTTGTGTTGGTGCAGATCAAAACATTGAACAATTTGTAATGCATGGCGTGCTTAGCTTTATTGGCAAAGTAGATGTAAGGTGCGTATCTATTATTCATTATGTTTCTCAATGGTATAGATAATATTTGTTGTTTCCCTAATTATAGTCTTATTGGCCCTGCAAGTCCCAATACACATCTCCTACACCATGAACTGCTTAACTTCATGCTGGTTGCCATGTCAACTGAGCTTCTTTCTGGGCCATCCCCAGGACCAACAGATGTTCACCCATTCATTGATGCGGCGATGGTTCAGGTGACGAGAAGAAACTGCGACTACTTATGCTGGTTCAAAATCTGCTGATATTTGGACGTTTTTCGCATTTTAAATTGCTATTATATTTGTAGGAAACTTCTTTGGTGGGTCTGGTTGTTCGCAAACTGTTACTTAATTACATGACACGGCCTCGCTTCTCTTCAAATAGTCCATCTTATCGTATGTTTTCTGAAGGGCATCAGCTCGGTGTCCTACAAAGAGTTGGATCTGCAGCTGGTAAGATGATTTTATGTGCTCATCCATTTTTACCAGTACTGCATCTTTAATTGTAGTTGTATTTCCTGTTTTGAATATTTGATAATGGGCTGAACAACATTTTGACTAACTAAACTGCGGAGGGATTCTATTCTTTGTTTTCTTTCAAGTAACATCTTGGACAGCTGAGATGCTTTGAACCACATGGTTGTGCTATAAGGAAAAGGAAAATATCAAATTATGTCCTCCAGCAACATTCTTACGTTTGCCTCTTTTATTTTTTTCTTTCTTTGTTATGGTTCCAAGTTTCTATTCTCGTCCTATCTGTTTTCACTTTGTCGTCTTATTGTGTGTTACTGTTTTTGCTATCTATGTTTTTCTCCCTCATTCACATGCACCATTTTTGTGGCATTATCACTGAATAAATGTGACAATCAGTTGTTAGTCTGAATCATGAGGTTTCATGTGCCTTTTTGTGAATATTGTAGGTTGGCAAAAATAAGAAGTGAATCTGGTTCTAGTTTCTTTATGTTGTTTATTATCTTGTGGTGACAACTTTGGTTTATCACCAATTTTTTCCTTCTTCTAAATACTGTGTTTCACTTGCAGCAAATATTGTGTTGTTGCCATTTAATTACTTGGTCAGTTCAAGTGTTGAAGCTTCAAGAAGTCCATTGGCAGACAACAGTCTACATGTTTTGCTTATTCTCATTCATCATCAGAGATGTGTTTTGGTAGATTCAGTGAAAGATAGAAATGATGACAGTGCCACTTCGGATTCTCTCCTGAAAGAAAATACCAAAATTTCTGAGAACCCTTACTGCAGGGCGTTGGAAAATGCTAGGGATATTGAACGTATGGTCCTCTTATGTTGGAATTATTTGGTTGCTACTGCACACTCTATTTTATCGTTAACTTTATCTCCTGCTTGCAGTTGACCGTGTGGATATAGAAGGGAATGCACACAATGGTCCAATTGTGAGACTACCCTTTGCTTCTCTCTTCGATACTCTTGGCATGTGAGTGTCTATTTACTTGTTCTTCTATTTATTGAAATTAGCATGGTAAACCAAAATTACTTGATACATGTTACGTGTTGATGACCTAAATGGCGTCCTTGGACTGCCCACCGTTTCTTCCTTTATTTTCATTAGTAAGATAATCCAGTGGTTGAAGCTGGATGTTACAGTAGAGAATATTTTTTGAAGTTTGAAATATGAACCATGTTAAATTATAAGGTAATATCCTCCACTGCTGCGCTGTACTATTCATCACAATTCACTACTTTGCAAGTATACGGATGTATGATATCTGTCGGCTTTGGTGAACATTTGAAATGACGTGTTTATAACTCCTTCTTGCCTTGTACATAATTTAATGATCTTTAGTTTTGTAATTGATTATGCACTAGTAAAATTCTCTCTGAATTTGTTGAATGTAACTTTATTTTTTCTATAGAACTGAGCTTCTTAACAGTCTAAAATAACGACCTGTTTGTGGTAGGTGGTGGGCCTTTTAATGAATAAACTGGGCCATCTTAGCCCTTTTTCCCCCACAAACTCTTATAAGACGGTAATTTCCTCGTGTTAATCCTGCAAACCAGGGTGTTAGGATGGTGGATGGGATATTTCACCAACATTTGGTATCACATAGTTACTCTACTCAATCTTGAAACCATGTTTTCATGCTTGACAGTGTGAGCAGCATTGCATCGTTCAAAGATCCCCTTCCTCGAACTAAGTGATGATAAACACAAATTTTACCACTTAGCTGTAGTGTCTTTAAACATTGATATGTTATGTTTTTATAAGTTAAAATAAGTGAAATTTTTTCTTTGTTTGCGAAAAAGTGAATGTATGGAAGAGGTTAGATATGTGAAATGAAAAACACCGGAGCTCTTAAGTAGTCTCGCGCTATCCACATAAATATTAATGTGTATTTCCAAACTTTTAATACCTTGAGGATTCTGAAGGGTTTATATGTAATTGGAATTCCCAAATCCTCTCCAAATCAGAGATTGACTTCATCTAGTAGAAAAATCGAGAATTGGTTTTGTCCTATCTCCAAATAATCTCAAGGAAAATGTGCAGAAAGCATGAAGACAAGACGGCACTGGTTGTGCCATAGTAAGCTAAAAGATTCAGGAGAGCAGCCATGCTTGGGGTAGGTTCGACCTACCTGTTTCCTTTAGCCACCTTGGCATGTTAAGTAGGAGTGAGATCCCTATTTAACAGCTATACTATACTTGAAGCTGGCTCCATACCCTCAAAACAAGTATCTTATAGTCTTGTCTTGGAAGATACTAATGTCATTCAGTAAGAGTAGGGTTCCTTATCAAATCTCTAATTTTCCAAATTTATATGCGATAACAAAGTTTCTACAACATGCGTGGACACATAATGCTTCTGAGCCGTGTAGTCCTAGATGAATTGGTACAAAATAAAGTGACTTTAATACTTGTTAATATATTCTGGAAGAAGTTCCACATAATGGTTCTTCTCTCAAATTTTAGTAAATATGTTGTTTGTTTCTCAACCATAACAGTTAACAATACTTCGTAAATGTTGTCTGAGGTAAATATAAGATTTTAATAGCTTCAAGGGACACGCAGTGATTTTTTTAATTGTGCAGGGCATTCATATCCTTATTGAGCTATGGTCCTTAGTGAAATTTGAAGTACAAGCATGCTACTGCTCTCTATCTTTCTCTCACACAGGCGCACCCGCTTAAGCACTCAAACTCACATGCATGAAGTTCTTGAAACTTTATTCATCTATATGCTTCGGATGTTTCAAGTACAACCTAATGGGTTATGTTTCCTCAGGTACTTGGCTGACGAGGCTGCTGTCTTACTGCTTTATTCACTAGTGCATGGGAACTCAGACTTTTTGGAATATGTTTTGGTTCGGACTGATTTGGATACTTTGGTATGAAGCAGCAGCCTACTTTGTCTCCCTTTCATATTTAATGTTCCTGTGACTTGGAAGAACTTGAGACACCAATCCCTCCCTCTTTTGCCCAGGAAAAGAAAAGAAAAGAAAAGAAAAGAAAAGAAAGAGAGAAGTAATAGCAGTAGTCATTAATTGTCATATAGGATTTAATTTAAGGTCCTTGTAGAATATGTGAATGTTTGGAGTCTATGGAACTTTACTTTTTCACGTAAAACATTAATATGTGATCACGGACCTTACTTACTGAAGTTACTGGGCATTGCGAATTACTAAGCAAGACCAAATTGTATTTTTGGGAAGTCATTAGAAATTTAATTTGAAGTCTTCATTTGTGAATACGGCTTGTCATTCATGACTTCATAAACTTTTGCTCGGCTGAATATCTAGCTAGCCAGTTTATCTTGTCATATGAGCAGACATCATATTTACTTAATTGCCATCAATACAACTGTCTAATCTGATTTTTGCTTCTGCAATGAACTGGACAGTTGATGCCCATGCTAGAAACACTATATAATGCGTCAAGAAGGACATCCAATCAAATCTACATGTTGCTGATAGTCCTTCTTATACTTAGTCAGGATTCCTCTTTTAATGCCAGCATCCACAAGCTGGTAAGGATTGATTCTGTGCTGGCTCACTTTCAACTTCCTTATATGAGGACTCATGTGAATATGTGACTGTTCGAACAGATGCTGCCCAGTGTTCCATGGTACCAAGAGCGCCTCCTTCATCAGACTTCTCTTGGTTCCCTGGTGGTGATAGTATTAATAAGGACAGTGAAGTACAACCTATCTAAGCTGCGGGTACGACTTTATGTACTGCTTTCGCTATCTTCATGGTTTATTATTGTTTTTTTTTTCTTTTTCTTTTATTTTTTCTATTTTTATTTTTATATGCATCGTCATGATGTAGATAGATATACAGTTCATTCCACAAACTTATTTCAATTATCCTTTTTTTGATGTATTCAATCGGAGCAGGATGTTTATCTCCATACAAATTGCCTTGCTACGTTGGCAAATATGGCACCTCATGTCCACCGTTTGAGTGCATATGCATCACAGAGATTGGTTAGCCTTTTCGATATGCTCGCACGCAAGTACGTCACTGTATTTCTGTTTATATAGCTGTCCTCTGTAAATTATTGCTGTTATATGTTGAATTTTTTGTTTAATTAATTTGGTTATAAATTTGGTTGGGACTATAATGTTTTAGGATATGAATTTTTTCTTTTTAATTTCCTTTTATTACATTAAATTCAGATACACCAAACTAGCAGAATTGAAAAATGACAAGATGCATATAGGCAATGGTGAATCAAGAGAAGGAGGCAACCTTCCAGAAGATATGGTAGTCGTTAAGACCTTGCCTTTGTCTTCATAGTTTCTTGCTACCTGGCTGTTATTCTTATCTAGTATTGCTAACCTGAATTGCATTTGTTGCAGTCGGCTGAATTGCATATTTATACTGACTTCCTGAGAATTGTTTTGGAAATATTAAATGCGATCCTTACTTATGCCCTACCCCGAAATCCTGAGGTATCATCTTCTTTTTTTGTGTCTCAATTCATTCAAATAAACCTTATCTTTTATGTTGTGTGTCAGCTAAAATCCGTTTTTGTACATTTCATATTTTACGTAATCTTTACTTTGTGTACGGGCAGGTTGTATACGCGATTATGCATAGGCAGGAGGTCTTTCAGCCTTTCAAGAACCATCCGCGCTTTAATGAGCTGCTTGAGAACATTTTTACCGTATGTGACAGCTTTTAATTACAAAAATATGGTCTACTATTTTCCTGGTATAACAGGTGATATTTAGCTGTTTGGTTGGTAATTTTTGCGAACAGCTGTAGAAGTTATTTTCGTCTGATTATTCTATGTATCTTCAGAGAATCAGAGGGCACCTGAATTTTGTGATGCTGTTTCACTTATATAGGTCTTAGATTTTTTCAATAGCCGCATGGATGCCCACAGAGTGGATGGTGAATGGTCCGTGGAGAAAGTCCTCGAAGTCATAATCGTCAACTGCCGATCTTGGAGAGGTGAAGGGATGAAGGTATGAAGCAAATAACTATACCAGTTATCTTGTCAAAATTTCGAAGATGTTGTACAATTGTTTTATTTTTGGGCAATTTTTTTCCCAAACAGATGTTTACTCAACTGCGCTTTACATATGAGCAAGAAAGCCATCCCGAGGAGTTCTTCATTCCATACGTGTGGCAGCTAGCTATGTCTCGCTGGTATAGTACTGCATATTTGTACCCTATGTAAATATGGATTTATGATCCATCTTACTTATTGGCGGTTTCTCGATTATGAGTCTTGAATTGCAACAAGAAAAAGGAGGGAAACGTTCTTCCCGCATGAGAGAGAGATCTATTTCCTCTCTGTGTTCAGAATAGTCTTCCCATCTGCTGCATCATCACAGATCTTAACTAGCATGGTGCACTCGATATGTTTGTAATTTGTATATTGTTGATTCGTTGTCTGTCCTATCAAGAATCCTTATAATCCGGTCTAATAGGCAACGAGTCCATGTTATCTGCTTATTTTTAGTGGGTATGCTTCTTGTCATTCCGATCTGCGCACTCTTCAACAGTTCAACTAATATACTGACTAATTTCTTTGTGATTTCACTACCCTTTTGCAGCAGTATCAGTTTTAATCCCGCCAGCATAAATTTGTTCCCGGTTGATCAGCCTGTGGAGGTAAGTGTTTTATATTTTTGTCTTTATCTTACAGGACTGAATTCCTTTAATGCAGTGCTAATATTTGTATTTATTCTATGTCAACCTGCTTTTTTCAAAATATTATTGAACTTAGCCTTAATACTAGGTAAATTGGGACAAATATACTTGAAGAGTTTGTTTCATTCAGTTTTATTATCCAAAACAAGAAAGCCAAAAGGGAGATCTAATAAATCATTAGTATGTTTAAGATAAGATAGTATTGAGTTGTGCATACAATACATGACAATTCACTTGGGTGCAATCAGGAAAGTGATGCAGGAAGGGAACCTAACAAGCAACAAGAAGAGGAGTTGAATGGACACGAAGTTTCAGTTTCTGTTTCAGTTTGATCCATTGCAAGCGCGGTAAGAGTACACTCCCCCCCGGCCCTTTCAAAAGGAAAATCATGTCTATCGGTGAATATGTAATGTAAATAAATAGTAGAAAATGTATTCTTCTCATTCTTTGATGTTTATATTTCTGAGAGACTGTAGAGGCCGTTTTCTATAGATGAATCTGAGATTATTACCAATGTAATGAAATAAGAGTGGTTGCTCAAATCCAAAAAACGTAATATAGGTGATGGGATATACTTTCCTTAGCAGCTACTTATTTGTAATATTACTCTACACAGTCGAGAGCAATTCACATATTTTGATTTTGATATGGAATTCGAATTGCCAGTCGAGAGCAATTCAAAAAAAGGAAAAAGGAAGAAAAAAAAAAAGGTTTCTGTTAAAACTAAAATGTATGTGTACCGTTCATTAGCTCTGTATGTCGGTGAGTTGGAATGATAGTAGCAATATCTTTTTTAGAAATATACAACTTAGTCCTTGAGTAAAGGGTCAATATATATTTAGTACCTTTGACTTTCCTAAGTTGTAAATTCATCCTTAATTCGTGTTCTAACTTAAAAATTGATCCTTTTTCCCAATTTGATAAATTTATTAATGACGAATATACCCTTAACAGTGTATATATAAAGATATTTATGTATTTATATATATGTAGTAATCAGTTTACATTAATTAGGAGAGAAATGATTTCCTAAAATATTGTTGTGCAAATAGTGCAATCCCTAAATCATAGCAATCTTTCTATCTCTCTCTCTAGAGTTTGTTTACTGCAATACCCATTTCTCTGAGGCTGTGAGGATTTATTCTAACAATAAAATCAGATGCTTGGGAGCCAGATCGTGTAATGGCGAGGCAACTATGAGGCTGTGCATGGCCATCGCCGCCACAGACAACAATTGCAGATCGGAGGATTTGAAGATTTCTACCGTCCATAATCGCAACTCTCTCTCAGTTTGTGTTCTTCTAATTCGATTACTTCTTATTTAGAAAAAAAAATCTAGAGTTTCAGATGATTTGAAGAAAATTAAAAGCAAAAACTTCGATGAAGAAGATTGGTTTAACTTTTGGGTGAATGAGAAGGTTCGTACCTCTTGCACAATTCTGGTACTATGGCAGATAGCATTGACTAAATTAAAAAGCTCAAGCTATTGTCTCTTGTGTATATAATTGTGGATGTTATTTGCTTTGGCATTTAACACTTTTTATAGAAGGTGTCATGTTGTCCATGTGTTTGATTTTTTGCTCAAAAGAGTCTGCAATTTATTGGGGAGACTATTGGTCTGGTACTAGTGGTTTCTCAAAGCTAGTTATGTTTTATGTTTGTTTTTATTATTTATTTCCCCTTTCTTTTTTTAGGATTTTGGGTTCTCTTCTCTCTCTCTCTCCCCTTCAAATTGGGCTGTGAAAATCTGTGACATGGTGGCTTTTTTTTTTTTCCTCTTCCAAATGACATGGTGAAATTACCACCACGTAAGAGAAATTATTATTTGGGTGAAATTGAGTGGGGAAATGGTAAATATCACATAATTTTTTCTTTTCACAAATTTCACATAATTGGTTATGTGAGAAAATTCTTTTTATATGGTGAGAAATTTCTCATCAAATATGTTTTAAAAGGTGAGAAATTTCTCACCATTATAGATAAAATTTCTCACTGTTTTTTATCTCACTGTATTTTAAAGTGAGGAATTTCTCACTGTTATAAACTGTCCTTTTTGCTGTATTTATCTATGTTAATTTCTCACTATTTTTTTTATCACACTAATTACTCTCTCTTTTATGATAATCGCGAGATTTTTGGGGTATGTTTAATGTTTTAAATTTGAATTCCTAATTACTTGTGATATCATGGGGACTAATTTCAGCAGATTTATGACAAATTTAAAAAATATTCTCTAACTGAAATTCCACTGTAAGCACATTAATTGAGTACAGAGGGTATTTTGGTCCATGAAATTGTAGAAGGACTAATTTATATTCGGACTTATTTGTTGGGCCTATTTCTAGATTGGGTGTATCTAAAGGACTGAAATCTATCTTTTTTGCTGCTTCTTCGAGCAATAAATTCTGGATATTTGAACGGTCTAATATCCAACAGAAACAAATCAGAACAGAGAATGGTCTATTAAAAGAGAATACAATATATTTATACAATAATGCTACACCCACACAATATTCCACACAAAATTCCACACAAAGCAATCTTGTCCCTTGATTTCAGTTGGCTCCATGTGGGGAACACATGGGTCCCACACAGGACTCACCAAAATCAAGGCACAAGATTGCTTTGTGTGGAATTTTGTGTGAAATATTGTGTGAGTGTAGCATTACTCTTATTTATATAATGAATTGGTCAAATTACTATGATATGTACACGCGAAGTAGTTATGATTTGTTACGACTATTTGTTAAAAAAGGGTTAGTTTAGTGTGGAATTACAAAATTACATCAACAAAAAAAAAAAGATCTATTACTGGTTACATATAGCAAAAGGATAAAACTATGTGTATAACTTTTAGGGTTAATTAGTGATAAATCTTTAGATAGTGCAATTATATAGTTTTAGGTTCTTGAGTTAAAACATGTTTATATATATATATATATATATATTTATTTATACTAAAACAGTTTATAATTAAGACCTTAAAATTTTTTAGGGACTAAAATACCCCTCCCTCATCAAGATTGGTAATCTTTAAAATAGTAACCCTCTCCATTAATGTTTTCTACCAAAATTTCTCCCCCAAAATTAAGGGGATAAAAAAATTTAAAAAATCAAAATTTGAAAGTCATCAACTCATATTGACAACCAACATGGTCTGTGAATTTCATAACATGTTCTGGAAAAACAGGAATGGCAGAGAAAGGCACATCATAATTTGTGAATTTCACAACATATTCTGGAAAAATGGGAATGGAAGAGAGAGTCCCAACATGATTTGTGAACTTCACAACATGTTCTGGAAAATGAAAAGGAAAGCGACATAAAATCACATGATTTGTGAATTTCGCAACATATTCTGTAAAACAAAAATGGAAGAGAGTCACAACTTGATTTGTGAATTTCACATGGAGAAATGTTAGGCACACACCCCAAACCACACCCCAAACCACACCCTTGCTTTAAATGCATGTACCCTGTACTGTGTAAGTGGTGCAGAGAAAAGTGTAAAAAATTCAAACAGCACAAGGTACATGCATTTAAAGCAAGTGGTGTGGTTTGAGGTGTGGTTTGGGATGTGTGCCTAGCATTTCTCTTAATGCTAGGCATACATCCCAAACCACACCCCAAACCACACCCTTGCTTTAAATGCATGTACCCTGTGCTGTGTAAGTGGTGCAGAGAAAAGTGTGAAAAATTCAAACAGCACGAGGTACATGCATTTAAAGCAAGTGGTGTGGTTTGGGGTGTGTGCCTAGCATTTCTCTTTCGAGAAAACCAAAATGAAAGAGATAGAGAGTCACAACATGGTTTTTGAATTTCACAACATATTTTGTAAATCGAAAATGGAAGAGAGAGTCAAAATATGATTTGTGAATCTCATAACATGTTCTGGATAGGAGAGAGAGAGAGAGAGAGAGAGAGAGAGAGAGAGAGAGAGGCAACAACATTGCATCCTAGCTCCTACCACCATTGTTAACTAGTTTGTAACCCGTGCAATGCACGAGAGAACATTATTAAAATTTTATGGTTTATAATTGATTTGTTAATAAATGGAGCAAATTTTGAAAAGTAAAAAAAAGAATGACATAATTAACTTTGTGAGATACTTGTACTACATGAACACAAATAAATTTGGTATAAAGAATACAATGACATATAAAGAATACTTTCTTTGCTCTTACATTGGATCAAGAGAATATATACTTATATGTATACACATAGATATATATATATATATATATATTGAGAGAGACAAAGATAGCATTGATATTGTTGTTTACTCTTTTCTCTCTCTCTCTCTCTCTCTCTCTCTCTCTCTCTCTCTCTCTCTCTCTTCCTTCATTTGATTCCAATTGATTAGATGATCCTACATTTACATCTGGACTGTCACATACTCGTATTCACATCTCTACATTTCATACTAGTCGCGGGAGACTCACGTGCACATTCCATACTCCCAATCCGCGACTCCTCGCCAATAAGTCCACGCAAAAGGGTAAGACCCACGATTCTTCTCTTCAATCGTGCGACCTTAATGCCTATATTGGCTCCACAAAATGGCATAGTGACCACATGCTCCTTCTGACCCAAATAAGCAACTCAACATGCTCAAATACATATCACCATGGTCTCAGTAAATAAAACATTTCACCATGCTATTGGGCCTACTTATCAATATAATTGCCCAATATGAACTACACAATATATCCCTACGGATTAACACATGCTTTCATATCAAATATGAATACATGTCAAGAAATCATTCCAAATTGCAAGGTTGAATCACTCACCTCCGATTAACGCTCTTAAAGTTCGTTCTAAAGAAAACCCGTGCACAAAGAACGTGCAGAAGTCCGTCTAGTACAATTCCTATCGATCAAAATTCCATTTATCAACTTTTATGAAAAATTCTAGAAAATAACTTTTCGAAAAACTTAGCCAAACATGCCCTAATAGATATCAAAACGAAGCTCTTACCTCCAGGAGCTTGAATATGAAATCTGGGAGAAAACAGACTGACAGAAGGTCGTCGTACGGCATCAGAAAGCTTTAAGCTCCTAAATCTCCCGTTGGCCTCCTTTTGGAATTTAGGTTAAAAGTCATCTCTAACTATATATAGGCAACATTATCGGGAATTATGTTTACCTCTCCACACGTTTTCAAAACTCTTAATTAGTCTCTGAAACTTTCTACACAGCTAATTCGTAGCTTTACAAGTGAAACCTCAAAATTTTAATAGTTTTCGACTAAGTTTTGTTTGGTTGCTAAAACACAAATTTCTACATGACGTTTCTGAAGTTGCTAATTAACCTACCAAATTAATAGCGTGTTAGTTCGTCCTCACCAGGATACCAAAACTAACAACAGATATAAATTCTAAGCCAGAAATAAATACAGATATAGTAATACACAGGTAAACATTTAATTCCAGATAAACATTTAACGTGTTCCACAGTGACCGTCTCATACTCGAAGAGACATCACAACAACAAATCCTCAATCGCCACAGTCTCATAGGGTTCTCTAACACAGATACCCAAATCGACTCGTGAGTCAAAACTCACTCAAACATGTGCCAAAATGCACAACACATCACATTATCATGCATGACAATGAAATGAAACTGCAATAACACAATTACGGGTGTTATATGGACATCAATCTAACCTCAATCAAAGTCTCTCTATATATTTCGATCAATCATTCTCTCTTTTCCTATCTCTCATTTATTATCTCAATTATCTCTCAATCAGACCCTTTGCCACTGTACATCTCTCTCTCAACTTCCTTCGCCACTTTCACTGTCCTTTATTCTCTATTGCAAATTTGACCATACATAATGTGTTCATTTATACTTCCTTTTATCAATTCAAGATACATAATCATATATACATATACCTATATATATATAGAAAATCTATAAAACGAGCATCCGTTTACTGACGCGCTTTTAGTGACAAAATTTTCTTCGCTAAAGATGTTGAACATCGTCGCTAAAAGCGATTTTGGCTTTAGCGACGATGCATGTTAAATACTTTCAGCGACGAAAATTTCTTTGCTAAAAACGGAGTCTGTAAACGGACGTCTGCTTTAGAGCCTCTCTGCCTATATACATTAGAGAACTAATGATGTATAGGTACACCTAAACAGTTTACCTGCTGATGTAGACTTCTTTAATTAGAAAATAAAACACTGCATACTAGACTTTATTTTCAAATGGCAATAAAAGTAGTCCAAGTTAGATTTTATTTCAAAGTCAATATTGACACATCAACAGGTAAATCATTTATGTGTACAAAATTGGTGTACTTAACATTTTCCATATATATTAAGGTGTGATAATATGTAATCAACACAATTACTAATGTGTATTTACGTTATTTTTTACGGAGGAAGTTTCTTCACATTCTTTGTAATTGGAGCCTCTACATTCCCTTTTATTAAGATGCATTCATGAAGCATAATGGAGAAAGAGAAAGTCTCACCATTTTCATTGATCAATGTCATATTCATTATTGTTAGCCCCAAAGTGCTATTCCACTAGATTAAATGGATAATTTTGATGATTAACAAACTACTTAGTTGTATTTTCTAATGATCTTAGGTTGATTAAGTCGCAGGAAACATCATACATCAATATATGTTCACTTGATCGTATATCTTCTCATTACATAAAGTCTTGGTGATTTGTGCTCAATAGTTTCAAGCCAAACGGAGCTTTACAAGTTGAAGAATCTTGTTTTAATCATTCTCTAGGACTCTATGTAAGCAAATTATTTATGTGAACATCTTACTTAAGGGCTCAAATTTGATTGGAAAAAGGTTTTACATAGTTAACCCAACCTATCTTTGAAAATCTGCAAAAAGCAGTCGACTGTGAAGTCGTTTCAGTCGACTGATCATCCAGTCGACTGGACAGTCGACCTGTGTACACAGAGATGCTATCTGTGTGCAATCCAGTCGACTGCCCTCCCGACGCAGTCGACTGAGCCTTGTACTTTTCTAAAGTTCTTTTAAAAAGACAGTCGACTGCCCTGTGAAGTCAGTCGACTGAATGACTGCGATAAACACAGTAACGGCTAGTTAACTGCATTTAATGAAGTATTTATTTCTCCCAACTACTTCCAACGGTTGGAAATCCTAAGGAAGCTATAAATACAGATATTTGAACTTCATTTAATACACTTTTTGAAAAATCCAACTATAAACTTCATCACATTTATTCCTTGAGCTCTAGTTTGGTGAGATCATAAATTCTATTGCTCTAGGTTTCATTTGTATATTTTCAAAGAGCAATTTATAGTGAAGCTTAATCTTGTATTCATCCACTCTATTGAGAGAGTTTTTCATCCTTGTATCATTCTTATTTATAAAGGAGGTGTGTATTAAGGGTTGGTGTAACCCTAGTTCAAGTGAAGAGGATTTTCTTCCTTGGAGAGATTGTAAGGGTTTAATCTTCACCCAAAGAAGATTGAGATAGTGAAATCCTCAAGAGATGTTCTTGAGGGGTGGAAGTAGGGCGCGGCGTGCGGTTTCCCGAACCACCTAAAAATCGGTTTGCATAGTATCTCTTCTCTCTATCTTTCCTTTGCCATTTTGTTTTTTCTTATTTGGCAAATTAATTTGAACAATTATTAAATTTGTTTTTAAAACCTTATTCACCCCCCCAAGGTTTCCTTTTTGGGCCAACAATTATATTTGACTATCTTCATTTTCTTTGAATTAGAATTATTTGATGGGCTCATGAAGTGTAACGTAGAGTGAGAGAAAGAGGAAGGATTAAAAATCATAGGAAAAAATGGGGAGAGAGAGTCACGTGGCACCAAATTCTTCCATTTAATAATATTAAAATAAATTAGATTTGGAAGTTTACTGTACTAATGAACTTTCAAATATTATCGATGTATGTCATATGCTGGCAAAATGACTTATGCATACTTGTAAAAACGTAATCTCTAACCTTAATTTCAACCTACCTTTCATTGCTATAAAAAAAATACATTTTACTGGGCAACACCATCCTCTTTGATTTTGTTAGAACTATACGTCTAAACCACACAACTACAACTGAATTTTTATTCTCATAAATAGAATTTGTCAAATAAAAATGACAATAAATTAAACAAAATCTTTACCAATAGAAACTCACTCCATGGTTTCTAAGCCTTTGCATAAAATTTCATGTCTTCCACTGCAAGCTCACATCCTATAGCTCTCCTCCCTCGGACAACGAACATATAAATAATTTCTAACTGCACGAATTTTGATTGCTGGCAAAAATGGAGCTTACATGTAAGAAACCAAAATGGGAACCAACCTGTATTTGTGAAGTAATAATTCTCTATGGACTATGGGGTTGTATTACCATGTGCCAAGAAGTTAAAATGGTTAAAAAAAAGAAAAGAAATAAATGAGGTGAGACCCTTTCATTAGTGTGGGTTCCCTATGTAATTTTTGTTTTATTGTTTTAAGCTCTTTAACATTTTTCCTAAAGGCACATGTTAGCATTTTTCAATATTCTCTATTTAGTTGGGAAAACAAAAGAGAAAGCTCATAAAAATACTTTTATTTATCTGGTTAAAAAGAAAAAGAGTGAAAATAAATTAAAAAGTTGATATGTTTTAAGTCAATTCCCATCCTTCTTTCTTGATTTTGTATTATTTATTGAAAAACTAAAAATTATCGCGTCATCTAGGCATGAAATAACACCATCGAAAAAAAAAAAAATTTCATTTTTTGTTTTATTTCCATTTTCCTTTCCTTCTCCAAATTCCCAGATCAAACAGAAGCCCAATGATTGGCAATGGAAATTTCTATATGAAGCCTACTGTGTGCTTGGTGGCTATGTAGTATTGCACCAACACACAGAGAAAAAGGCATGCATGAATGCATAAATCATTGATGAGAACTTGAAAAGCTCTACCTTAGCTACAACCAATGCTATAGGTTTTTTTATATTAATTTTTTAAAAAAAATATATAAAAAGTGCGCTGACCTCCAATGGCAAGTTGAAACAATGTAAAACAGCAATACCTAAGAGGGAAAAATGAAAGAACCTGAAAGAGCAAAGTTGAAACTATGCAAAACATCCCATACCCGAAGTGTGATCCAAGCAAGCAATTGTACGAATGTGTTTTCAAAACCTTATTTGAAGGATGTACATAAGAGATATTGATATTTCTAATCTATTAATTAGTACCCTTCTCTATTTTCTTGCGATATCAAGAGAATTTGGGAGTGTCACAGATATAGAGAGAATTCAAAAAAAAAAAAAGGAATAATTTTGAAAACTGATTCTCTATGATTTATTGATTTGTAGGAGAGTATATCATATACAATTATGGGTCAACATAATTAAGTGATGTGAGAGGGAGTGATAATGGGTTGGGAGATTACTTCCCTGATTATTGGTTTCATTTCAAAAATTCAATTACTATGCTGAGAGGGAGTAATAAGTTTTTATTTATTTATTTTTTAAAAAGAGTAGTGCATGAAAATTTAGTTTATCTTATAAAATAATAAAAGTTTTAAGAGTAGTTGCCAAGTGGCACATTTTAAAGTTTTTAATTTCACACACATATATATATATATATACAAAGATTCTCTAAAGAGGGCGCTCTCTCTTTATTAAAGAGAGGGCATTTGTTTTGGCCGTCTGATCGTGTTTAAAAACTGTGAAATGACAAAACTGCCTTTAATGAAAACACGATCCGACGGCCAAAACAGAGGTTCTCTCTTTAGTAAAGAGAGGGCTCCCTCTTTAGAACCTGACTATATATATATATATTATGCAATAGTGATGATAGTGGTTAATCTAATATATATATATATATATATATTAGATTAACCACTATCATCACTATTGCTATATATATTAGATTAACCACTATCATCACTATTGCATCCACCACCAATCTTAACCACCATCATCGCCATTGCACCCACCACCACCACTCTTAGCTACCATAATAGTAATATTTAATTGCTTTGTCCAATCCTAAATTAACTTTATGGGTACGTTTCTCTATAAGCAGCAAGACTAAGAGCAAGAACACCTTTGCGAGCTTTATTGTGTTCTTCACTCAGATCTCTTTATTTTGAGAAGATTAGGGGTGCAATTTGGAACGGAAATTCCGATTCCGACCGATTCAATCCGAAAAATTCCGAATTTGGCAACTAAATTTTTTTTTTTCCGAATTCCGAAATTTCCGATTCCGAAAATTTCCGAAAAAATCGGAACGGAATCGGAACAGTTTTTTAAAATTCCAAAAATTCCGAAATTCCGTTCCGAAAATTCCGAACATATTTCTAAATAATTCCGATATATTTTCGATATATATTTACTATTAAAATTTATAATTTTGTACATACAATACTTGTGTCACGACCCATCCCACTACGCGTGGAAATAGGACACGTGGCACGCCACCAAGGCTCATCCAGTTCCATTAAAGTCAATAGCAGCGGAAAACATTATTAAAATCCATAAAAATCAGAGTTGTAAAAAGATTTGGCCAATTGAAAACACGTCCAAAAGAATCATTTTTGAAAACAGGGGTTCAGTCGACTGCTCCTAGGGTCCAGTCGACTGAACTGAGCAGAAAACAAAACCTAAAATTCTCAACAGAGGTCCAGTCGACTGATCAGGGAACCCAGTCGACTGCTCAGTCGACTGATCCAGGTCCCCAGTCGACTGTGTTAAGCAGAACCAAAATGCAACATTTCAAAAGGGGTCTAGTCGACTGATCTGGAGACCCAGTCGACTGATTTTACCATTAATCAAAGCAGTGGCCAAATTCAACAGTGGTTCAGTCGACTGATCAAGGGTCCAGTCGACTGCTTCTCTTACTATTCACTTTCAGTATCTCCATCCTACGAGATCCAGTCGACTGATCCTGGGTTCAGTCGACTGCTCCCCTGCTGGGCAGCCCTGTGTTGATAATTAACAACTCATGCTTTCTCCACACAACACCAATACAACCACAACTGATTTTCAACATTTAAAACTTAACTACAGACGTTCAAATACAGAATTACCATGTTACAGAACAAATCCAAAGATCTATTACAACGTACTATTACAATTTCAAATCCTTACACAAGGTTTTAGCATTTAAAACAAAAACATATACAAATGTGGTTCCCCGGCGTTCCTTGGCCTCACTCCTCACGATTCTTCTTGTCTTTCTTCTTACCTGCAATGGAGTACATCTCCACTGCTCAGCTATATGCTGAGCGTACAATTCTAAATGTATGCTTATATGACAGTTCATGATTTAAGCATCTAAAACACATAGAAATGGTCTCTAGGGTGAGTGGTACGCATTCATCCGGTCGATGCCATAGGAGGCCCACCTCTCCCACGCATCTCGTACACTGGTTGGGCCTTCTTCCATACCAGGTATCGTGTCCTGGTTGGGCCCACCTCCAATCCAGACACAACCACAATTCCAATTCCATCACAATCACAATCCTCAAGGTTCGAGGAGCTTACCCCGGATGAATTTGCACCAAACTCCCCTTTGACCCAAGTAGACACATATCATGCTCACATAAACAGTTATACGTGCTTTTCATATAATTTCATGTGCATAATTAACGGGCCTAATTAATACATGAATTTCGCCCGGATCCAAGAATATCAAAAATTATGTTCAAAACATGAAAATCCATATATTTCATAGATCTAGAATTCATACCTCGTGCGAATCTCTTCAAACTTTGAAGGATCGTCTAGGGGGCTAATTAATCGTCGGATTCCAAATTATACGCGATTCCTACGAGTTTTACCTGATTTTTCCCAAAAGTCTAGAATTAATATTTTTACAAAAATTGGCCAAACACGACCTAAGTAGTATCAAAACGTAGGTCTTACCTCCACGAGTTCAAATCTTGAATCTGGAGAAAATCTGACGGACGAATGGTCGTGATCGGCGTCGCAAAGCCCGTTGGCTCAATCTCCCTTCTCTCTCTAGATATTTTTAGAAGTTGTGGAAGAGAATGAAATCTCATCCACTTCTATATATAGACAAACTTTCTGGAAGTTTACGTTTACCTCCCCGCAAGTTTCTCAACTTCTAATTAACCCATGAAACTTCGCATACGTCCATTTTATAACTTTACGAGTGAAAATTAAAAATTTCAAAAGTTTCTGACTAGGTTTCGTTTGGGTCCAAAATAACGTCCGAAAACTATATTCTGTGGAATCTCTACACAACCTACCTTTTTAATTAACGTATCACTCACGTTCTCACCACAGTTCTCAAAATGATATAACAATATCAAAGATTACCAGAATTCCCACAACACAGATAGAATTACTATTCATCAAATACCAGATAAAGTCAAAAACATTTAAATCATATAAATGTCATTTAGTCATGCCCATGCAATATGAACTGCCATGTTCTCGTGTCCTCACTGACACCTTACCGTTGAATCACAGTCAACCTCAACTCAAATTATTAATAACATTAATAATTTCAAAAATCTCAAATGATGCATTTAAAAAAAATCATAAATTTCTGGAACGGGTGTGACAACTTGCACTATTGCACTATTGTCAAAATAAAAGGGTCTTAATACAATTTATCAAAAATTGAGTACTAAAGACTAAATACAAAAGTTACCCATACATAAGGGATTTTAGTAGTTTAGAAATTCATTTATCAGATCAAATTTCAAATCAAAGTAGTAAACTCATATTAGGGTTTCAAAGCTCTCTCAAGCTCACACTCGCCGCAGCAGCTCGTTCATCAGACTCATCACCATCGCTGCTCCCTCTATCCAGGTATTGTCCCCCTCTCTCTTTCACGCTCTCTCTCACGGCAGCTCTCTCTCTCACGCTCTCTCTCACGGTCTGCGGGCCTCTAGCAGTGTATGTATTGTATATATGTATGTAATTATGTATATTGTAGTAAATCTAGTATGTATTGTATATATGTATGTATATTGTAGTAGATCTGGTAATAGAAATTGTTACCCTTGCAAAAATTGAGGGAAACCCAGTTTTGGTTTGCAGTCCTTAGAGTCATGGATTTGAAAGGAGTCCTACCCTTTAGACGAGAACATGCACTCCTACTCAGAGTCTTGTAACTCTAGTTGATATAGCTTAACAGTAGCATTTAATTATCTTACAATTGTAGGAAATTGTCTTGTGTGCAGTATAGTAGTTTGAAGAGGAGGGAAGTTTGTGTTGGTTGAAAATTGAAATGTGTGCAAAACATCACAGTTTTGGTGTTTCTTATATGAAAGAAAATAAACTTTAAACTTAATTTGGTTCTGGGTTTGTATTGTGGCAAAATTTGATGCAAGAAAAGGACATGAATTGATGCAGCAGCTTAGCAAATATTATACTGCTAATTTGTATGCAGTATGCTTATGCACTATGCAGTTTTTTTATCTGTATGGCAGAATATTCTGAAAATTTCAAAAATTCTCCAAAAATGCTACGATTCCGAAAATTCCGAATCGGAATGGAAAATAAAAATTCCGAATTTTCGGAATCAAAATCGGAACAGTTTTAGGAATTCCGAAAATTTCAGAATTTTTTCCGATACACCCCGTTCCATTCCGGCTGAAACACACCCCTAGAGAAGATTAATGCAGTATCTAAAACTTTCTTGGCGACCAATTGATGTTTGGAATTGGAAGAAGAATTTGGGTATGGATCAAAGAACTTGAGGAACTGATTCAACAATCCATGGTTGATTAAAATTGGAATTGGTGGGAGAGAGAGAAAGAGAAGAAGCATCAAATTCAACAATCCATGGTTGATTAAAATTGGAATTGGTGGGAGAGAGAGAAAGAGAAGAAGCATCAAATGGTCTGTTTTGGATCATAGCAGCCAATGTTTGATTTACAAGGGAAGTGTTGTGATGGGTAGAGCGGTCTTGTTGATATAATGTTAAATCATGTGACAGTTTTTTTTTTCTTTTTGTAAGTGCATCATTATCAAGGCGCATAGATTATGGGGAATGGTCTGTCGCATTTAATCTCTATCTCCATATGAAAGTTAATTGTGATAAATTAATAATAATAACATAAAATACATGATTTATTAAATGCAAAATGTATATATATATCTTACAAAATTATATGTATAGGGGTATTTAGGTCATCTAAAGATCTTTAAATTATGATTAAGCGTGTTAACTAGGATTCTAGAGATTTAGTATTAAATTAAAATATTAATTGTCCTTTATCCATAAAAGCACAAGAGTAAGGGATTTATTGGCAATTGTCTATAATTTTCAAATATTTTAACAATTACTTGTAGCACATAAGAACATTGCCCACTACAAATTGTACCGCTCGTATAACATTTGGAATACCCAATATTCCAAATATAAAAACCGTATCATTACTCACAACAAAAGTTAATACACCATCAGATTTTGTTACCATCGAATGTAACAATTATTACTAACAAATTGCACTTAAAAGAAAATTACTACATTAAAAAAGGGTTTTTGTTACTGTATATTGTGACCTAAAAAGTTAAATTACAGCAAAGGGCACCTCCTTCCCATCAACTAGCACCTGGATGTGTCATACAATACACAAGCTAGGATATATTGTAGAATTTTACAAAGAAAAATGAGAAAAAGAGTACACATGCAGGCCTTGGGATTACATTCACGTAGGACCTACACAAGGGCCCCACCTTTGACAAACTCGGTAAATGCCAAAGCAACCAAACCCAACATAGCAAACCTCCCATTCCACATCTCTGCATCTGAAGTCATTATCCCATCTGATTTCGATTGCACGCTGACCCCTTTAAACAGTGGGACCAGAGACGCTAGTGATAGCAGTATGCTCGTCCCTACGAACCACTGGGTACCACCGTTTGATATCTGTGTAAACACATCTTGGCCGTTGAATACTTCTACTGCCATCGCAGCGACAAAACCGGTCATCGCAAGCCTACCGTTGATCCTCTCCGGTGCTGGCCCACTGAAGGCGAACACATCTGAAAACTTCGTACTCACCTGCCGGCACAATAAACAACATATACATTTACCAAACAGGACTCGTCTCACATGCATATATGTGTGTGGATATATAATACATTCATATATGGATGCACACACACACACACACACACATATATATATATATGCACGTACTATACATACCTTTGAAGCGGGGGGAGGAATTGGCTGAGGAGAAGGTGATGGAGTTGAGATTGGCGTTGGATTTTCTTTCTGACCTTCCCCCTGCTAGAATTAGTCAAAAATGAAATTATGGTTAGAATAAATTAGTTACAATATCATTACCCCACCATTAAATATGTTTTAAAAAAAAAAAAAAAAAAACCCCAAACGAACCCATACACGAACTAAAACAATCTAAAATTAAAATGGTTACTTGGATCTGTGCCACATAACCAGTTCTTGAGTATAACCTTTTAAGTCTTTTATGTCTAAAAGTGATATATATATATATATATATATGGAGAAGACGACAGTGAAACGTACCTCGGCCATGCACCGGAGTACTGGTAGGCGGGCAGTACTCGGCTGCGGACGTACTACCACATAGTTGGAAGGAAGCTGAACCGGCCGAGTCAAACTTGTTCTACCTCCGACACCTGAAACTGTGCTTACTAAGATGGACTGAATGAGCACTGATGTGGCCATTGTGTGCGTGTATTTGAGAGAGAGAGAGAGAGAGAGAGAGAGAGAGAGAGATGAGGATTGGTAACTTTGGTTGATGCAAAATGAGGAGTTTGTTTTACAGAAGCAGTGAGATTTGAGCTCTTGAGTGCTAAAGGGTTAGTGCTAAAGGCAAATATATATAGGCCAGGCATTGAGATCAATGTGACGTGGAGTAAGTAAAAGTGACGGATATTTAAGCTCCACATCATCTAATCTGGCCCACTAAAAAGAGTGAGGGTCACGTGGATATACTGCTCCTCACATGATGGTCTGGGTGGGTGACGTGTCTCAAAGTAAGCCACATCGCATATATGGGCAATGAAGAATCTGAGGCCGGTAATCCATGTCCAGGTTTGTAGGGTTTTGTTAATTTTTGCAGTGGATTGGAAGTTTCTAGACACCGTCCCATATAATGCCACGATTTACCATTGGGGGAACTTTCTAAATACAAGTCTCATATAACGCCACGATTTACCATTACAAATTGACGCTTGTGACTCATTATTAGGTTACAAAGATAAAATAGTTTAGTCCGCAGCCTGTTGTATATAGAGGCAGCCCATTTGATGGGCCTCTTGCCAGTATTAGGCCATTTGTTTTATGATAAGATTTTAGTCTCCTATGGAACCTAACTACAGGCCGACTCTGGGCTCAAGCCCACAAATTACTCAATTGAGGGTCTAATTTTATGGGCGTGCTTTACGTTTACGATTGCGATTGCTTTTGTTTTAATAGTGTTGGTGTTTCGGGTAATATATTGTAAAAGTGATTTGGCTAGTGATTTATATATATATATGTCAAAAGACTGCAGTCTCCTCTTACTATATTTCTATTCTATTTGTATTAAAATACATATTCATATTAATGAGTTTTAAAAATTATTAACGTATAATCAAATATAATTTATTATCAATGGTGTGTGTCAGAGCATGGATCCTCAGTCCCATGGCCTTCTTGGCAGCCCCGAGAATTAATTTTTGTGGTGCTGTCGAGGAGGCCGCACGATCGAGGATTTGGAGTCGTGTGTCAGTGTGTGAGTGAGGAGAGAGATTGATAATGGGTTGCATTAATGGCATATGTCCAGAAGATGAGGGGCATGCTTGTCATAAGCATGTAAATTGACCACCAGTCGAGAGCGCGTTGGCCAAAATTTGGGTGAGGTCAGCTTTAGCTGAAACATTAAAATTCACGATCCACTTCTGATAGCGATTGGAATTTGGACTTGCCAAAAGAACCTTGATTCGCTATTCACCCCAAAAGTGATTGAAACACAAAAATTAAACTCCCCCAAAACATTGAACAATTTGTCATGCAAGGCGCGTATCTATTATTCATTATGTTTCTCAATGGTAAAGATAATATTTTTTGTTTCCCTGGCCTAATTATAGTCTTATTGGCCCTGCAAGTCCCAATACATATCTCCAACACCATGAAGTCCTGGGCCGGCCCTTTGGCTAAGCGGCCCAAGCGGCTGCTTGGGGCCTCAAAAAATAAGGGTTTGTTTGGTCTTGAAATAAGGCATTGTTTGGCCAAAATTAACATATTATATATAAAAATAGGGCCTAATATATACACGTATATATTATATATAAGAATATGACCAAAATAGGCCCTAAAAAAATTTTCTTCGCCTTGGAATAAGGCCTTGTTTGGCCGAAATACATGTATTATATATAAAAATATGGTCAAAATAGGGCCTAAAAAAATAGGGCATTATATATACATGTATTACATATAAAAATAGGACTAAAAAAGGGCCTAAAATTTTTTTCCTCTCATGTTCGTTTAGGGCCTCATGTGAATTTCACAATCTCAAGGTCGGCCCGACATGAAGTGCTTAACTTAACTTCATGCTGGTTGCCATGTCAACTCAGCTTCTTTCTGGGCCATCCCCAGGACAGGACCAACAGATGTTCATTGATGCCGCGATGGTTCGTTCAGGTGACAAGAAGAAACTGTAACTACTTATTATGCTGGTTCAAAATTTGCAGATATTTGGACGTACGTTGTTTTGCATTTTAAATTGCTATTATATTTGTAGGATACTTCTTAATTTGGTGGGTCTGGTTTTTCGCAAACTGCTACTGAATTACATGACATGGCCTCGCTTCTCCTCAAATAGTCCATCTTATCATATGTTTTCTGAAGGGAATCAGCCCGGTGCATGTCCTACAAAGAGTTGGATTTTGGATTTGCGCGCAGCTGGTGAGATGATTTTATGTGCTCATCCATTTTTACTAGTACTGCATCTTTAATTGTATTTGTATTTGTATTTGTATTTCCTCTTTTGAATATTTGATAATGGGCTGAACAACATTTTGACTAACTAAACTGCGGAGGGATTCTATTCTTTGTTTTCTTAATTTCAAGTAACATTCTTGGACAGCTGAGGTATGCTTTGAACCACATGTTTATGCTGCTTTAATTAAGGAAAAAGGCAAATACTCCGTATCAAATTATTTCTTTCAGCAACATTCTTATGTTTGCCTCTTTTATTTTTCTTTCTTTCTTTCTTTCTTTGTTATGGTTCCAAGTTTCTATTCTCGTCCTACCTGTTTTATTTTCCATTTAAGTTACTTGTTTTATTTTACCATACTTTATGTCTAGGTTCGTATTTGTAATAACATGTATTTTCATTTATTTGCATTGTCATATTTAATATTCATTGTCTACCTTTATTTTAATTTCGATTCTTGTGTGTAGAATTTATTTCTTGCTTTAGTTCATATTTGAATTTTATTTGGGGTCAAACTGCGATTTTATAAAATTAATGATACCTGTGTTGGATTTCAAAACTATATTTCAAAACGGTGGAAATGTTTACTTTTAATTCAAGCTGTATTTTTATAAAACCATAAAACCATTTCTTACGTTAAAATGAATTTTCGGTATTTTTGTGACGGACACCGCGCCTCGAAAATACCAGTTTACTTCCAAAACTGTCCGCGCTGTGCTAAACTTCCACGGATTGTGGAAGTGATGTAAAGCTAGATGTGACATACACTTTACTTGCCATTTATGGAAACTAATCATTGGTTAAGGCAATGTTTGGGAATGTTTAACTTGTGTGAGTTAATGTTGTATCATAAGTTTCATTTCCCAAACACCTCAATTTGACCCCTATACACCTACTTGGCCCTTGGAAGATTGTTGAGCTAATACATCAGTGTTTGTGTACGTATATGTATTTCAGATGCATTAACCTTGTTAATCTGCAGAATTGTTTCAAGGTTAGTGTGTTTAAAGTGTCGGTTAAGCCTTGGTGAAGGAACTTGGGCACCAAGTTCTTGAAACTCTATTTAAAACACACATAGCTCATAATTTTACACACTACACATTCTGCACTTCAAGGATACACAGTGAGAGTTTCAGAGAAAGTTGAGAGTTCTAATTGCTGATTTATAGAGAGAGAAGAGCTCTTAATCCCCATAGTCAAAGCTTGGGTTTGAACTTCTTCACTTGGTTTCCTTTCTCAACAATCTCTTCTATCTATATCTCAGTGAGTATTATTAACTCACTAAGAATGTAATTTCATGCTTAATTTTTGTGTGTATAGCTTAGTAGGTAAGTCTCCATGGAAATTTTTACGTTGATATCCATGACTTGAAAAATCAAAAATTTTCCAACCTTAATCTAAATCCGTTTTCAGAGATGAATGTCAAACTTTATGGTATATGGAGTTTACGGTTTGGGTTTTGGAGCCCAATTGATTCATATGAAGAAGTACATTAGAAATCAAATTTTAACATCTTTTAGTTTTTCATAAAATTAGAGAGATATAGTTTGATTCATGTTAAATTAGTTGTGGACTCTTAATCCTTGCGAAAAACCAAAGAGATCTATATGTAATATGATATATATACTAACAGATTTGGAAATAGGTCAAAAAGACTCTGAAAATCTGAAACAGAGCAGTTTTGACGAAGAAGATGAAGTCTCTGCTTCATCTCGTGCGCGCGAGCGAGAGTCGCACGAGCGACTCGCGCGCGCGAGACTTGTATTCTCAGGCAGACTGAAAAGTTTATATATTAAAAATGAAAATCAGGTTGATCGCGCGAGCGGAGCGCGCGAGCGACACCTCGCGCGCGACCTTGGCTTTCCCAGCCAGACAGAAAAGATTATATAAGAAAAACGAAAATTGGGCATATCGCGCAAGCGACCTTTCGCGCGAGCGGCCCGCGCGTGCGATTTCTGGCAGTTTCTAGTTTTTGCTTGTTTTGCGATAAGGGACAGTTTGGTTCAACTTTTAAGGACTGTTAAGGGTCTGTTTGGGAAATTTATTAAAGCAGAATCCCATTTGACTATGTGTAGATGATCAAAACAATGAATTGTGACTTATAATCCCCGTACGTACGGCGTTCCTTTAATTCATTCAATTCCTTTATGTTTAAGGTTCATGACATACATGTGGAGTCAGTTGTACATGCAGGTGGGTGTCAGTGAGTGTGAAAAAAGAGTAATGGTCAGTGTGGAAAAGAGTATGAGATTGAGATTGAGATTGTGTTGTGGACACTCCCTGGTTATTGTGTACCAAAGTGTGACGTGATGAGATTGCGGTGAGAGTGTCTTTGAAATGCGACGGTGGCAAAACTGGACACTCCCTGACGACCATGGTAGCGTCAAAGTGTGTGAAGCCGAACTTGGACATTCCCTGGCACCCATAGAAGTGCTAAAGTGTGGCCTACGGACACTCCCTGATACCCGAGTCTGGATACTGCGTGAGGGTTCCTCCGGTATTTGCATGGCGGTTTAGGTATTCAAAGTGTGAGGCATTGGACACTCCCTGGTACCCCGAACTAAAGTGTGAGGCAAACTGGACATTCCCTGGCACCCCTGTGCTAAAGTGTGGCTATCGGAGTATTTCAAAGATACTGGTGTGAGATAGTGGGTTGTTGGGTTTTGTCGAGAGAAAAGAGTCGGTAAGATGAGATGGTGCATGGTTCTCATACACGGTCACATATATGTGAATTTATCTCTTAAATAATATTGTGGTTGTTTTTCTAAAACGAACTCTTTATCCTAAATATAAACTTGTGGATTTAAATGAGAATTGGAAAATGGTAAAGGAATATGTTTTACATTCAAAGTTATATTTTTAATACTCACCAGCTTCTTGAAGCTGACGACGTTGATGTGTCCTAGACATTCGTGTTCAAGCTTTTCAGGTTACGACTACGCTGAGCCTTATGACTATGCTAATTGAGAACGGCGGCTTTTGGAAGAGAAATTGTTATCGTCATTGCATATTTTAAGATTTTATGTTTTAAGTTTACATGTTATGAACTGGTTTGTAATAAGGATGACTGTAATAGACATTAGTTAGTATTTTGTTTTAAGGCGGTCTGTGCCTTTAGAGACCCCGTGCTGTAATATGTAATAAGTTAGAAAAATATTTGTAAGCTTTGATAGCTCTACTCTGATTATTATATTATTGTTGTTCGACGTTTGGGACGGAATCGATCCTTTAAACTGTCGCGACCTACGGGTCCATAAAGGAAATTAAATGCTTTCTTATTTATGCTACGTCGGGGCGTGACAGTATTGTACTACACCTATACTACTATTGTACCAGGTCCTCTCACTAGCCTATATAAGAATGCTCTCTGTATGATTACAACACACATCAATACAATACAGTATCATATCTATCTCTCTTTCATGGTATCAGAGCCATAGAGCTCTTGGTGACCTTCTGCAACACCAACATCACTATCTCACCGGACTACCACAACCATCAAGTATAATCATCATCAAACAGTTTCACTTTTTTTTTTTTGAAGAATCAGTATATGAAACCCTCCATATCACCATCAACACCACTCGGCCAGACCATCCCCATAACTGCCATTCAATCATCAACATCAAACTGATCCAATCATCACCATTAATCGGCTTCACCTCATCACCACTACCTCATCACCACTACCACTAATTGATATTCCTATCTATATATGCCTTTCTCTCTCTAACCATACCCCAATCAATCCCCTCTCTCTCTTTAACCATATACCCCTAAACTGATCCCTATCAATCCATCAACCCTCAATACCAATCATCACTATCATCACCAACGTACTCCATTCTGTACCATCCTCACCACCATCAACATCGCCCAGCACCACCCTCATCATCATCATCAACTCCGCTACCATCTCCAACTCTCGGCTGCCACGAACCTAACCCTTACCCTGAACCGTAGCCAAATACCCGTAACCGACCCATACTCGACCCGCCTCGACCCGAATACCCACCATGTACCCGGATCCCACATTCAATTATGGAGCGAACTGAAGCCTTCCAACCCATCACCATAATTATGGATGGCACCAACTACATCGCTTGGGCACAAGCCATGTCTAGTTTTTTGCACGGAAGGAAACTTTGGCGCATAACAACTAGAGATATCATAGAACCCAAACAAATCGCAGGAGAAGATAAGGCAAAATTTTGGGATCAACTCACTTCTTTTGAACCGGTCTTTCCCGATATCACTAGTGCCGAGATATTCACAACTTATGGTGATCGTCAGCGCCTGGTTTTTTTCTTGATGGCTTTTACTGACGATTTTGAGCATGCTCGTGCATCTCTCCTCCATCGCAATCCTCTACCGACTCTCGACCAGGCAGTTATTGAACTTCTCTCCGAGGAAGCTCGCATTGGCCCTCGCAAAACTCCGGCTACCGACAATGTTCTTGTCACTCCCACAGGACCTCCTTCTGACACTGTCCTTGCTACTCATCGGGGGTATCTACCCAAGAATTGTTCTCAATCCAATTAACAGTCCAAGAATCATCTTCAATCCAAACATCACTACCCCTACCTCTGATTCCTCCAAACCATGGTTCAACTACTGCAAAATAGGTGGACACACTCTCTTGGATTGTCATGTTCGCACTTGCAAATACTGTCAAAAGCAAGGTCCGGGTCTTCTACAATACGATTGCTCCCAACATCCTGCCAAGCAATACTCCATGCCTCGAGGTGGTTCATCCAAATCTGCTGCTACTACTACAGCCAACCATTCATCATCCAATGCTTTTGCTGAAGGACTCACTGCCTCTCGCGTGGAAGATCGATATTGTCAAACAAATCCTCGCTCAATCTGGTAATCCCACTCCTATTGCTTTTTCCGTCACTTCAGGTAATTCATCTTGGTTTTTTGACTCTAGCTGTTGTAATCATATGACACCGGATCCCACTCTTATCACTACCATAAACTCTGCCATTCAGACACCAACCATTCAAATCGCTGATGGTTCTCCAATGTCGGTTAGTCATATAGGCATGGTTTCCACCTCTAATACTTCACTTCCTCACTCTGAATCCTATATCTATTGGGCAACTATGTGATCTTGGTCTTACTGTTCTTTTCTCCTCCTCTGGTTGTTGTATGCAAGATCCACGAAAGGGATGGACTCTTGGGATAGGCCGTAGTTGTGCGACTCTTTGAGCTTATCAATCACCATATCCCAACTCACTTCACCACCTTTATTCAGACAACTGCTACAGTCTCCTCTAGTTATTAGTCTCTAGCACTCTCGTCTTGGCCATGCCTCTATTGGCCACTTGCAACCTTTAGTTTCTAGTGGTCAATTAGGACTTGTTAATAAGGAAACATTTGATTGTCTTCCATGTCATCTTTCAAAACAAACAGCATTGTAATTCAATAAAAAAGTGATTCTTTTTCTTCTGCTCCTTTTGACTTAATTCATTAAGATGTTTGGGGGCCCTCTCCTACTGTCACTATGGGTGGATCAAGATACTTTGTTATTTTTATCGATGACTATTCTCGTTATACTTGGATCTTTCTCATGCGCAATCAGTCTGAGCTGCCTCAACTATATTTTGATTTTTCTACTATGGTCAAAACTCAATTTTCTTGCAATATCAAAGTTTTTCGTGCAGACAATGCTGTTGAGTACACTGATACTGGAGTTCTTAATTTCCTACTCCAACATGGTTCTCTCCCACATCGTTATTGCCCAGGCACCTCCCAACAAAATAGTCGTGCTTAGCGGAAACACCACGATATCCTAAACACTGTTTGTACCCTCCTTACTTCTGCCTCCTGTCCCAAACGTTTTTGGGAGAAAGCCACTCTTTTCAACTGTCTATACCAAGAATTGTGTTCCATCCCCAATCATTGACAATCAATCTCTATATACAAAAAGCATGTCTTTTGTGACGGAAAAAATCCGTCACAAATACTTTTTGTGACGGAATTGCACCTTTGTGACGGATTTGTGCCCGACACAAGTTAAGGGTGTCACAAAAAGTTTGTATCGGGTACAATTCCGTCATAAAAAGTATGTATGACAGATTTTGTGTCGGATTTGCGTGTGACACAAAAAATAATGTCACATATACTTACAATTTGTGATAGTTTATTTATGTCAATCCGAAACGTCACAAATAGTATTTGTGACGGATTTGTGTGCAACACAAATAATAGTGTCGCATTTTATTTGTGTCGACCCGAAACCGTCACAAATACTATTTGTGACGGATTTGTGTACTTTATTTGTGTCAGCCCAAAACCGTCACAAATAGTATTTGTGACGGAATTTTAAATATTGTGACCACAATTATTACTAAAACCGTCACTAATAATATTTGTGATGGAAATTTATATATTGTCACCAAAAAATCATTATTTCTCCATCATAATACATTATGATATATTTTTTTAACGACAAAAACCACATAAAATTTAAAAGCATATTAACTAAAGACAAAACAAGATACAATAATGTGTATGTTCACACATAATTGTTCCATAGCTAAAATTAATAAAAATAAAAATAAAATAATACAGTAATAACCTAAATAAAGTCCTTACACTCTAATCTCTCGCCATGATCTAAATCCTCTAATCTCTTGCCACAATCTGAAACAGAAACAAAAGTTCAATTAAAAATATACTCCCTCCGTCCTATTTTATGTGTCTATCTTTCCTTTTTGGGATGTCCCAAAATTGTTGTCCATTTTCCTAAATTAGTTTACAAATTTTACTTAGTTTCCCAAACTACCCTTCCTTGTAATCAACACCAAAACAAAACAAAAAAAGAAAGTGCAATGATTATGGGCAATTGTGAAAAGTAGGTGTAGATTCTTTTTGTCCCCTTAAATAGTTGGATTCCCCAAAATGGACACATAAAATGGGACGGAGATAGTAATAATACAGCAACCTAGCATAACTTTATTGTAATACAAGAGCAAAAATACAAATAAAAACTATCCAAACAAGCAATACAAGAACAAATAAAAAAGGGCAAAGATTCCTAAAAAAAGTCGGCAGAGTTTCCTCTGTTTCTATAACATCCGAAAATTTTCATAAACCTGTGTAAATAAATTTATCACAACCCAAAATCAACATACAACTCCTTGGCACTTTAATATTCTAGCATACCAAATTTAGTACTCCCTCTGTCCCATAATAAGTGTCCACATTTCCTTTTTTGGATGTCCCACAATAAGTGTCCACTTTCTTAAATTGGCATATGGCTTTTACTTACTTTCCAAAACTACCCTTATAATAAAGACAAAGAAGCATGTATTTGTGGTCCCAAAACAAGCAAAAAGTCAAACACCTATCACATCTAAGGGTAAAATTGGAAAGTGACTCTTTAATGAACCAAATAAATTACTCCCTTCGTCCCATTTTATGTGTCCCCCTTTCTATTTTGGTTTGTCCCAAAATGGTTGTCCACTTTCTTAAATTAGTATACAAATTTTACTTAGTTTCCCAAACTACCCTTCCTTGTAATTAACACCAAAACAAAACAAAAAAAGAAAGTGCAATGATTATGGGCAATTGTGGAAAGTAGGTATAGATTCTTTTTGTCTCCTTAAATAGTTGGATTCCCAAAAAGGGACACATAAAATGGGACAGAGGGAGTAATACAATACAACTTTCTTAAAAATTGTGCAAAAAAGGAAGTGGACACTTATTATGGGACGGAGGGAGTACAAATTTCATGTCTCAAAGTACTACTAATAACATGATGAGTCTAATGTTAGTTCATGCTATACAACAAACATTCGAAGATTACCAACGCTAATTATGAATGCACCATAACTCACAATTCTACTTATTTATACAAGATAATCAACCATATTATTTCACTACATAAAAACATGCACTCATACACTACAACTCACAATTATACTCATCAACACAATAAATAATGAATAGGTAATAAACTAGAGAACCTATATCTAACAATTTGGTAGTAAACTACATGTATAAAGAAATTACCTCATCATCTTGGTTCGTATCTCCATCAGTCTCAGAGTTTGGGTTGTGCACACTTGATGAAGTAGGAACCTACAAAGATACAAATATTACATCAAAATTTTTAAGATATTTCAAATTTCTCTATTAGAAATATAAGTGCAATATTAATATTTGTTACCTGGTCATACCCCATCCATGGTGCTTTCAACCTCAAAGAAACTAAAAGTGTCAAGTTGGTTTAAAATATATGAAAGCAACAGAACTAAATTACGATTTCAATAATCAACTATTGTTCATCAAATATGAAATTCACACAGACAAATTAATATAGAAATCACATCAATGAAAATTTGAGGTTAATTTAAGAAATGAAGCAGCAAAATAATCATTGTTAACATAACTATCAACGCTGCGACTACTGCAGTTAAGAAGAGTAAAAGCGAGCCTAAGTGAGAGAAACGGTTGATCTTGAGAAGATTCTGATGAGAAGATTAATCACTCCACAGAATAGCTTTGTATATGTATCAAAACTTATACTCATATACCAAAAATGCACTAGATAAAGAAAAACACAAAAGTGCAACAATAATTCAATAATTTTCCAGTGCTGGTTATATGGTTGATGGTGGTGGGGTTGGTTGGAATTTTAGAATAATCAACATTTTGCCATTCCTTCGTTTTAGAAGTAGGAAGGATCGGGTGGGGGTGGTAAAAAGACTCGAGCAATCGCATAAATTAACCACACGAGCCATTGGGATGCCACCTAGTCAAAGTTCCAAGAATACACACAAGTTGGACGAGATCCAATTGTCAATTGCCAGTGCCATCATGCTTGGAAACCTAATTCAAGTAATAGACAGAGAAACTGTCACTTGATTGGTCAGTTAGGTATCCAAGATCAACAACATGGTTAGTTTCAGATGAATGGTTCACAAGCTGTTTCCCAACTCCCAACCATCCATATTTTCCAAAAAAAAAAATTACTCCAAGCACCGATGTTATCTAATAAAGGGAGCTGACTATTTGTACCATATAGGATGAACTCATGCAATGTTTCTTATATCAACCTCCACAACCAAGAAGAATTTAGAAAAGCAAGTATTTCATGAGTCTTATCTATTAACAAATAGCCAAGTGATAACAACATCGACATATGTCAATAAAATGAGCTATGAATTTAGGGAAGAAGCAGCAACGGAAAAAAAAATCAAGTAGTGTATTAAGCTCATTAAAAGTAACTTACCTTGGAAAATGCCTTTAGATCAGGTCTCTTGAAACTTCGCTTAGCTTCAACTTCATGAGCATCCCCTTTCTATCTCAGAAATTGACAAAAGATAAGAACTTTGAGGTTGTGACAACAAGAAGATATAGTGGAGATAATCTGTGTCTCACAGTGGAAATGAAGCTAATTTTTGTGACAAAAAACCAGAAGAAAGAAACCTTTTCTATATTATATTGATTACCCTTTTCATACCTAAAGGTCAAAATGATGGCAGTTACGATAAAATCACGGCTTAAAAACATTTTAGTACCCTGCACTTTACCCAAATTTCACTTTGGGCCCTGCACTTTCGATTACAACACTTTGGGCCCTCTATTTTCAGTCTCGTTTCAATTAAGGACAATCGATCACGCCGTTAGCTAAAATGGACGGAAATCATCACGTGAGGGCCACGTGCATGTTTTTTTTGCATCACCTCACGTGATTTTTCCCCTTTCTCATTTAAAACCTAACATTTCTCCTCTGTTTCTTCAAGCTCACTGCAATGGATTTTCTCAATATCTACTTAGATCTGTTTCTTCAAGCTCTCTATAATGGATTTTCTCAATATCTACTTAGATCTGTTAGGTTTTGAGGGAGAAATGGGAAAAATCACGTGAGGTGATGCAAAAAAGCATGCACGTGGCCCCTACGTGATGATTTCCGTCCATTTTAGCTAACGGCGTGATCGATTGTCCTTAATTGAAACGAGACTGAAAATAGAGGGCCCAAAGTGTTGCAATCGAAAGTGCAGGGCCCAAAGTGAAATTTCAGTATAAGTGCAGGGTACTAAAGTGTTTTTAAGCCTAAAATCAATACACAAAACATTGCAAATCCTTCAAATGCTCAGTAGGAAGTTAGATATGGTAGCAGTTGAGCATGTTTACAAAGACCTCCACTTAAGGATAAAACAAAACAAAGTTGCAAGAATAATAAGCTCGCAATTACCAGAACATTGTAAGCTTCGCTTCAAAACCTAAACTACCATTACCCTATCTTCAGCCTTTAATTTAACAGAAAGACCTTATTAACTAGACTTTCTCACATATACTTGATTACAATAACTCAGTCTTTTAAAACAAAATTATCTAAAGGATTATCAGTATCCATACAAATGTGCCTACCTTACAAAAGAGTGTGCATATTACCGTCTAGATAATATATCAAAGATGTTGCAATTTAAAATAATGTTGCATTCATGAGTGAGATGTCATTCAAAGAAGTGATGTAAACATCTTAAAACAAGACCAATCATATGAACATAAGGTTCATAGGAATCTAATAAAAATGTACATGAGGAAATAAAAAGCAGGCGACATATGAATTAATCAGTATGATGGGCCAAATATCAATTACTCGATAAACAAAAATACCTCCATTAACAGCAAAACTAAAAAAGAATTTAATACTAACCTTGGATTTTGAATTTTGATTGTTTTCCTATAGGCTTCCACTCTTCTACACCTATCTTCCTCTTCCTATGGCTAGTCAAGAAGCAATAAATACAAATTACTCACACATATTGAAGCAAGGAACAAGATTAGGAACAAATAAAAAGTTGAGACCCGTGTTTGAAGACAAGGAGAAAAGGCAGGATATAAGGCAAAACTTAATAAGAAATTCATAAATTTAACAAGAAGCTAGGAAATACATTTTAATTAAACTAATAGTTGCAAGAGGCAAATAGAAAATGAGTTGAGAGATCCAACTGTCCACACAAGCTAGCCACTTGAGCAATGAAAGATTTAATAGAGCCCACCTCAAAAGAACTTTATTGAAGCTAGAATTTAGCTATATTGGCTTGATTTCAGAAGTGGAAACCAGAGGGAGATTACTTATAGTAGGAGTTGAATCAATATAACTCAAAATTCAAAAAGTAAATCCATCCAAATCCAAAAAACATTTAAAAAAAAAAAAACTACATCATCATGATTACCAAGCACATTTTCAGTATTATTTATGAAAAATTGAAAACAAATACGAAAAAAAATTAAAAATTGCAACGTTACCAATTCTATCTTAATAATATAGAAAACATATACATATTTATGATAAACACCATACTCACATATATTGGTAGGATAATATCAGTGATATGATATGACCGTTGCATTATATATGTTCTCATGTTTCACGGGAGGCATGTAGTGATATCAAGCTCAAAAGAGTCACATTTTATGTCATCATATGGGTAAGTGGTTAATTTTTATAAAAACAAAGGGTGGCTCTATTAAATGTTAGCTTTGGTACCACTTTGACAGCAAAAATATTAAACAAATCAAGTGAGTCTTTTATTTCTTTCTTTATGATAAACTACATTAACCACATAATTTAAGGTTTCTAACAATCTAAAAACCAGTCTTCTTATTTCTGAAATTACATTGATCTCTGTTGTGCAATAGTTGTGACTGAAGGTTTTTGTCTTCTCAATAATAAGATCTTAAAAAAAAAACCAAAAAAACAAAGCAAAACAAAGTCAACATCAATATCATTGCAACTTTTCATACTGAAAAATTGTTATTATACAACTCGATAATATCAACATTTAAATATGGATATAAACTTATGGCTCACCGTTAATTCACTGTTATTCATCGCTTGGACAAACTCTAAAAAGGGTGATCAATGTAATATCAAAAACAAGTGAAGGGTAGGTGTACGGTGTATACCCCTTTCTTTATTTTGCTTGATATTCAATCAATCTGGTGTCTAAAAATTGAACTGTTTGCTAAAAATTAACAAAAAGAAAAAGGAAAAAAAACAGTGAGAACAAGAAAACCCCAAAAATTAGGGAGCCTGTAATGGGATCACAAATTATACACCAATAAGGTCTCTCAGTAATGATGCCTCTGGTTAAGAGAGAGAGAGAGAGAGAGAGAGAGAGAGAGAGAGAGAGAGAGAGAGAGAACAGATCGACAATCACTACAAGAAAAAGATCGACATATAATCTATTATCTACACACACACACACATATGTATACACATACATATATACGCTTACCTTTCGGCTCACGCAGGCAGAAACTCTCGGAAAGTTTCGAACCCTAATTTGGAGGTAAAATGTAACTCCCATTAGAAAGAAGTGGAGAAACTCTAGGGATTTGGAGGATGAAGAGAGAGAATGAGAAGAGGAAAATTGAGAAACCAATTGCAAATGAGAAGAGTAATAAGATGATACTTACGTTAGATGAGAACGACGAGCAAAGGAACCTGCGACAGCAGGGATGGCGGTGGGGGTTATAGTGAGTGAGAGAGAGAGAGAGAGAGAGAGAGAGAGAGAGAGAGAGAGAGAGAGAGAGAGAGAGAGAGAGAGAGAGAGAGAGAGAGAGAGAGAGAGAGAGAGTAATGTGGGCGGTGCCGCGGGAGTGAGGAGCCAAAGAGGGAAAATGGGGGTTTTGATTTAGGGCAAATGGCGGTGGGGGTTATAGTTTTTTTTAATAGAAGTTTAACTATTAAACTAATAATTAATTATTTGTAAGTATAATCAGTTGCAAACTATTAAACTTATTTTTGCATTTTGCCCCTAATTTTTTCCAGCCTAATATTTGTGACGGATAGTTACGTTTCCGTCACGAATAAAATATATATGTGACGGATGGGTACATTTCTGTCACGAATAAAATATATTTGTGTCGGATAGGTACGTTTCCGTCACAAAAACATTTTTTGTGACGGAAATTTATCCATCACAAAAACATTTGTCACAAAAGCCTCATTTTTTGTAGTGATATGAGCGATTCTATGGTCATTTACTTGATTTTAGTACACTCAAGGTTTTTGGTAGTGCTTGCTTTGTTCTTCTTCAACCTCATGAATGCACCAAATTAGAGTCTAGTTCCCGCCTATGCTGCTTCCTTGGATATGCTATTGAACACAAGGGATACAGGTGTTGGGATCCTTACTCCAAACGTCTCCGTGTATCCAGACATGTTATCTTCTGGGAACACAAGATGTTCTCCTCCATGTCCAAATTTTACCTCTCACCCTATACTACCCCCCTTCTCTTCACTGATCCTTTGGTAGACCTGTTTTCCAAAAAGTGCAGCTACAGATCAGCCTTCTACCACATATACATCTCCTGAGTTACCTGCTCCTACTGATGATTCTCCTGAGTCACTCACCTTACCTCTCCTGAGCTGCCTGTCCCTACTGTTGGTCATGTTCCTACACCTGCTCCACCTCTCCGACGAAGTGATCGGGTAAAAACTCCTTATGTTCATCTTTGTGATTATGTTGCTTTTTCTACAATACTTTCTCATCATGAACCTCAGTCTTTCCGTGAGGCAAGCTCTAATCCTCTTTGGTAGAAAGCAATGGATGATGAATTGCAAGTACTTGCACAAAATCACACATGGGATTTGGTAGAATTACTAAGTGGCAAAAATGCTATGGGATGCAAGTGGGTTTACAAGATCAAAACTCACTCAGACGGATCCATTGACAGCTACAAAGCTCACCTTGTAGCCAAAGGTTTTACCCAGGAGTATGGGATTGATTATGAGGAAACGTTTGTTCTAGTTGTCTGTCTTACTTCTATTCGCTGCCTTATTGCCGTTGCTGCAGTCCGCCGTTGGGATTTATTTCAAATGGACGTCAAAAATGCATTCCTACATGGTGATCTCACTGAAAAAGTCTATATGTGTCCTCCTCCTGGTTATCCTCATCATTCCCACCAAGTATGCAAACTCCGTAAAGCTTTGAATGGCCTTAAACAAGCTCCACGAGCCTGATTTTCAAAATTCAACACAATTGTTAAGCGCTTCGGTTTCACACCCAGCTCCTATGATTCGGCTCTATTCATTCGCCGAACTGACCAAGGCCTTATAGTTCTTCTACTCTACGTGGATGACATGATTATCACTGGAGATGATACATCTGGAATCTTGGGTCTCAAAACTCACCTAAGCCAACATGTTGAAATGAAAGATCTCGGTAAGATAAACTATTTTCTGGGACTTGAGATCACTTCCAATTTCGAAGGTTACTACCTTTCTCAAGCCAAGTACTCTTCTGATCTTATTACTTGTGCAGGACTTACAGACAACAAGCCTAGTCCTACCCCTCTTGAGCTTAACTCTAAGCTCACACCTATGGATGGTACTCTCATAGATGATCCCACTCTTTATCACCAGATAGTTGGGAGTCTAGTCTATCTCACAGTTACTCGACCTGACATTGCCTTTGCAGTTCATATTGTTAGCCAATTCCTCTCCGCCCCTCGATCATCTCACTATGCTGTTATTCTTCGCATTCTTCGCTATATCAAAGGAACAATGTTTCACGGTTTTCACTTTTCTACTCATTCCTCACTTGAGCTCTGTGCTTATTCTGATGCAGGTTGGGCAGGAGACCCCACTGATCGACGATCCACTATAGGCTATTGTTTCTTTCTTGGAGATTCTCTTATCTCCTGGCAAAGTAAAAAGCAAATGGTTGTTGCTTGCTCAAGTACAGAAGCAGAGTATCGAACACTAACTGATGTTACTCAAGAACTACTTTGGCTCCGTTGGTTACTTGAAGACTTGGGTGTTACTCATTCCAATGCCACTATTATCCATTGTGACAATCAAAGTGCTATTCAGATTGCACACAATGATGTTTTTTCACGAATGAATTAAGCACATTGAGATCGACTGTCATTTTGTGCGCCATCATCTCACTAGTGGCACCATTCAGATTGTCTCAGTTTCTTCTGCTGATATCTTCACCCAAAACTTATCATCCAAGATGTCTACATGATCTAGTTTCCAAACTCAAGATGATCTCGATATTACCACCTTGAGTTTGAGGGGGGCTGTTAGAATAATTTCCATTTAAGTCATATGTTGTACCTTACCATACTTTATGTCTAGGTTCGTATTGTACTACACATGTACTGCTCTTGTACTAGGTCCTCTCACTAGCCTATATAAGGGTGCTCTCTGCATGATTACAACACACATCAATACAATACAGTATCAGATCTATCTCTCTGTCAATTATTTTGTGGTGACAACTTTGGTTTATGGTTTATTACAATTTTTTTTCTTTCTAAATACTGTGTTTCACTTGCAACAAATATTGTGTTGTTGCCATTTAATTACTTGGTCAGTTCAAGTGTTGAAGCTTCAAGAAGCTCATTGGCAGACAACAGTCTACATGTTTTGCTTATTCTCATTCATCATCAGAGATGTGTTTTGGTAGATTCGGTGAAAGATAGAAATGATGATAGTGCCACTTTAGATTCTCTCCTAAAAGAAAATACCAAAATTTCTAAGAACCCTTGCTGTAGGGCGTTGGAAAATGCTAGGGATATTGAACGTAGGGTCCTTTTATGTTGGAATTATTTGGTTGCAACTGCACACTCTATTTTATCGTTAACTTTATCTCCTGCTTGCAGTTGACTGTGTGGATATAGAGGGGAATGCACACAATGGTCCAATTGTGAGACTACCCTTTGCTTCTCTCTTCGATACTCTTGGCATGTGAGTGTCTATTTACTTGTTCTTCTATTTGTTGAAATTAGCATGGTAAACCAAAATTACTTGATACATGTTACATGTTGATGACCTAAATGGCGTCCTTGGACTACCCACTGTTTCTTCATTTATTTTCATTAGTAAGATAATCCAGTGGTTGAAGCTGGATGTTACAATAGAGAATATTTTTTGAAGTTTGAAATTTGAACCATGTTAAATTATAAGGTAATATCCTCCACTGCCGTAATGTACTATTCATCACAATTCACTACTTTGTAAGCATACGGATGCTTGATATCTGTCAACTTTGGTGAACATCTAAAATGACATGTTTATAACTCCTTCACGCCTTGTACATAATTTTAATGATCTTTAGTTTTGTAATTGATTATGCACTAGTAGAATTCTCTCTGAATTTGTTGAATGTAACTTTATTTTTTCTATAGAACTGAGCTTCTTAACAGTCTAAAATAATGACCTATTTGTGGTGGGTGGTGGACCTTTTAATGAATAACCCAGGCCATCCTAGCTCTTTTTTTCCTGTTGAAAGTGTAATGCCATGTGTGTCAAAATATGTTATGTCTAGTTTTGTATTTTTCCAAGTAGTTGTAAGTTGTCAATGTTTGTATTTCCTATGTCAACTACTCCTAGACTTTCAAGAAGACTTTTGGTGAGCTCTAGGTGAAGACTTTTGGGTGTCTCTTGTTAGAATATATTATATATGTTGTTGGATTGTGTTGTGAATGGATGTATGAATGAAAGAAAAAAAAATAGTGAGTAAAAAAAAATAACTGCTCCAGCATTTTTCATCCAAAAAATATTCTCAGCCTTTGCTCTGTTTTTCAATTTCCTTTTGCTCATCCTCTTCTAAATCAGTTGGGTAATCAAACAAAACCCAACATAATTGGTATCAGAGCTTTGTGAGGTCAATATTTGGGCGAAAATCAGGGAAACAACTCAAGAAGAAGAAGATTTGCAATGGCAACTTCAAGCAACCAAAATCAGGGAAATCAACCCTCATTTCCTATCTTTGATGGGGAAAATTATGATTTTTTGTGTGTGAAGATGAGAAAAATATTTGTATCTTATGATCTTTGGGAGTATCTTGAAGAAGGGTATGATGATCCACAAGATATAACCACCTTAACAAATGCTCAAAAACACCAACTTAAGGAACATAAGAAGAAAGATGCAAAGGCCCTAACATTGATCCAACAAGGAATTGCAGATACAATTTTTTCAAGAATCATGAGAGCAAGAAAGGCAAAGGAAGCATGAGATATGTTACAAGAAGAGTATGAAAGAAACCAAAAGGTAAGAGATGTAAAACTTCAAACTCTTAGAAGAGATTTTGTGAACATGCAAAAGAATGATGCTGAAAGTTTAAAGGATTTTTCCTCTAGATTTATAGAATTAGTAAATCAAATGAAAACCTATGGTGAAGAAATTAGTGATAAAAGTGTTGTTGAGAAATTGTTGATAAGTCTACCCCCAAAATTTGATCCTATTGTCTCTATCGTTGAAGAAACTAAAGAAATGTCTAAGTTAACCATTCAAGAAGTAACGAGTTCATTAAAATTCTACGAGCAAAAATTGGTGCGATGCTCCGAAAAATCAATTGAGAGTGCGTTTCAATTTAAGCTCAACACTTGTTCTAAAAATCAAGAACCAAAACAATCATGGCATGAACAAGATAGAGGAGAATCATTTAGAGATGGTAGACAAGGAAGAAATTCAAGAGGAAGAGGAAAAGGTAAAACTAATTTTGAAATGAGATGGAATGAAAGAGGAAATTTTCAAAAATGTAATATTTGTAAAAGAAATGGTCATGTTGAGAAAGACTGTTGGTTCAAGGGAAAGCCACAATGCTTAGACTGTAAAAAGTTCGGACATGTATCTAAAGATTGTAGAATCAAGAACAAACATCAAGCTAATTTTTCTGAAGAAAATGAAGGAGAAGGAAATTTGTTTTATGCATGTCAAAGTGCTAGTTTCGAGAAAAAAAAAGGATGTTTGGTATCTTGACAGTGGTTGTAGTAACCACATGACCGGTGATGAATCAATTTTTCTGAACATGGATTCCTCAATCAAATCCCAACTGAGAATGGGAAATGGTGCTATGGTAAATACAAAAGGAAGAGGTGCCATTGGTGTTGAAACCAAGAGAGGGAAACTTATTCAAGATGTGTTTTTGGAGCAAAATCTGTTGAGTGTTGGACAACTTGTTGAACATGGTTATGCAGTCCAGTTTGAAGCAAGTGGGTGCACCATTCGTGACAAAGATGACACAAGGCAAGTTGTAGCAAAAATACAAATGGAGAAAATTAGAAGCTTTCCATCACATTCAAATATGTTGAGAATATTGCTTTAAAAGCTCATGTCAATGATCAATCATGGTTGTGGCATAGAAGACTCGAGCACTTGAACTTTCATAGTCTTAAGTTACTTCATCAAAAAAAGCATGGTTGATGGCCTTCCAAATGTTGAAGAAAAGCATGATGTATGTGAAGGTTGTGCTCTTGGCAAGAATCATAGGCAGCCCTTTCCAAAAGGAGTTGCATGGAGAGCAAAACAAGTGCTTGAATTAGCTCACACTGATGTTTGTGGACCAATGCAAAATCCATCCCACAGTCAAAATAGGTACTTTATTCTCTTTATTGATGTACTAGAATGACTTGGGTTAATTTCATGAGGCAAAAATCTTAAGTGTTTGGCATATTTAAGAAATTTAAAAATCTTGTTGAGAAACAAAGTTGTTTTTTCATAAAAAACTTTGAGAAGTGATCGAGGACAAGAGTATAACTCAAATGAATTTGACAAATTTTGTGAAAAAGAATGAATGGAAAGGCAACTCACAGTTGGATATACTCCACAACAAAATGGAGTTTCTGAAAGGAAAAACCAAACTATGATGGAGATGGCCAAATCAATGTTGTATGAAAGAAACTTCCTAAAGTATTTTGGGCAGAAGCTGTGTATACTACAATGTATTTTATTAACAGACGTCCTACCAAGGCTGTGTGGAACCAAACACCTATAGAAGCTTGGAGTGGTAGAAAGCCTTTGGTGAATCATATCAAAGTGTTTGGGTGTGTATGTTATGCTCAAATACCAAAAGAAAAAAGGTGAAAGCTGGATGAAACAAGTAAAAGGTGTATATTGGTGGGCTATAGTTCAAAATCAAAGGGCTATAGGTTGTTTTCTTTGAAAAGCAACTAAGTGATCATAAGCCGAGTTGTGTTATTTGATGAAGATGCTTGATGGAATTGGGAAGAAAACAAGATTGAAAAACAGGCTATTCTTGTTGATGAAATGGAAGAACAACCATCAATTTAATGTTGAAAATGTTGAAGATTCATCTCCAAGGGCAAGTCCACCATCATCGCCTAGCTCTCCTTCATCAAGTCCAAGTTCAAGTTCATCCACTCCTAGTTCAACTCCAAGAAAAATGAAGAGTTTGGATTATGTCTATCAAAGGTGCAATTTTTGTGTTGTTCAACCAGAAAACTTTGAAGAAGCCATAAAAGAGAAAGGTTGGAAGAAAGCTATGAAAGAAGAAACCCAAGTTATTGAAAAGAACAAAACGTGGCAGCTTGTTGACAAGCCACAAGACAAAGAAATCATTGGATTGAAGTGGATTTACAAAATCAAATACAATGTTGATGGATTAATTCAAAGAAACAAGGCAAGACTCATTGCAAAAGGCTATTCACAGTAGCCCAGGATAGATTACCATGAAACTTTTGCTCTGGTAGCTTGCCTTGACACAGTTAGAGCTCTTATTGCTTTGACAGCCCATAAAAATTGGTCTTTGTATCAACTTGATGTTAAATCAGCGTTTTTGAATGGAGAATTGGAAGAAGAAGTGTATGTGGAGCAGCCGCAAGGACTTGTAATAAAGGGTGAAGAAATGAAAGTCTAAAAGTTGAAAAAGGCCTTGTATGGTCTTAAGCAAGCCCTCGAGCATGGTATAGCCAAATTGATGGCTATTACTTTGAAAAAGGATTCAAGAAAAGCAAGAGTGGGCCAACTTTATATGTAAAGAAGCAAGGTATATCCGATACTCTTTTAGTTGCACTTTATGTTGATGATCTTGTGCTCACAGGAAACAATGAGAACATGATTAATGAATTCAAAAATGAAATGATGAGAATGTATGAAATGAGTGATATGAGGTTGCTACATCACTTTCTTGGTATTGAGATATATCAAGAGAAAGAAGGTGTGTTTATTTCACAAAAAAAGTATGCTGAAAATATTTTGAAGAAATTTAGAATGGAAAATTGTAAATCAATGGCAACACCACTTGTTGCACATGAAAAATTGTTGAAAGAAGACGGTGAAGAGAAGGTTGATGCTACCTTATATAGAAGTTTGGTTGGAAATTTGCTTTATCTCACAGCCACAAGGCTGGATATAATGTTTGCTTCAAGTTTACTTTCAAGATTCATGAACTCTCCTAGCCAAATTCATTTTAGAGCAGCGAAAAGAGTGCTAAGGTATGTTCGTGGCACCTCCGACTTTTGTATAATGTATGAAAAATGTTGTGAACCAAAGTTGAAAGGCTATTGTGATAGTGATTGGGGTGGTGGTATAGATGATATGAAAAGTACTTCTGGTTATGCATTTACTCTTGGTTCTGGTATATTTTCTTGGGTTTCAAAGAAGCAACAAACAGTTGTTCAATCCTGATCAACTGAAGCAGAGTATGTGGCAGCATCTCTTGCAACATCTCAAGCTATTTGGTTAAGAAGAATTATGGAAGATTTTGGAGAGAAACAAGAAGAAGGAATCGAGTTATTTTGTGACAACAAATCAGCCATTGCCATGGCTAAAAATCCAGTTCATCACAGCCGAACAAGACACATTGCAATCAAACATCATTTCATAAGAGATGCGCGCAATTGAAGAAGGTGAAATTCAGTTGAAGTTTTACAAGTCCGAAGAACAAATTGCAAACATTTTCACAAAGGCACTTCCAACCAACAACTCAGAGAAATGTTGGGTATTAAGACATGGCATTTAGGGGAAGTGTTGAAAGTGTAATGCCATGTATGTCAAAATATGTTATGTCTAGTTTTGTAATTTTCCAAGTAGTTGTAAGTTGTCAATATTTGTATTTCCTATGTCAACTACTCCTAGAGTTTCAAGAAAACTTTTGGTGAGCTCTAGGTGAAGACTTTTGGGTGTCTCTTGTTAGAATATATTATATATGTTGTTGGATTGTGTTGTGAATGGATGTATGAATGAAAAATAAATAGTGAGTAAAAAATAAAACTACTCTAGCATTTTTCATCCAAAAAATATTCTTTGCCTTTGCTCTGTTTTTTAATTTCCTATTGGTCATCCTCTTCTAAATCAGTTGGGTAATAAACAAAAGCCAACATTTTCCCCGCAAACTCTTATAAGACAGTAATTTCCTCGTGTTAATCTTGCAAACCAGGGTGTTAGGATGGTGGATGGGATATTTCACCAACATTTGGCATCACATAGTTACTCTACTCAATCTTGAAACAATGTTTTCATGCTTGACAGTGTGAGTCGTTACATTGCATCGTTCAAAGATCCCCTTCCTCGAACTAAGTGTGATACATACAAATTTTACCACATAGCCTTAGTGTCTTTAAACATTGATCTGTTATATTTTATAAGTTAAAATAAGTGAAATATTTTCTTTGTTTGCGAAAAAGTGAATGTATGGAAGAGATTAAATATGTGAAATGAAAAACACCAGAGCTCTTAAATAGTCTCGCGCTATCCACATAAATATTAATGTGTATTTCCAAACTTTTAATACCTTGGGGATTCTGAATGGTTTATATGTAATTGGAATTCCCAAATCCTCTCCAAATCAGAGAATGACTTCATCTAGTAGAAAAATCGAGAATGAGTTTTGTCCTATCTCCAAATAATCTCATAGTCTTGTCTTGGAAGATACTAATGTAATTCAGTAAGAGTAGGGTTCCTTATCAAATCTCTACTTTTAACAAAGTTTCAACCACATACGTGGACACATAATGCTTTTGAGCCGTGTAGTCCTATATGAATTGGTACAAAATAAAGTGACTTTAATACTTATTTATATCTTCCGGTAGAAGTTCCACATAATGGTTCTTCTCTCAAATTTTAGTAAATATGTTGTTTGTTTCTCAACTATAATAGTTAAAAGAACTTTGTATATGTAACACCCGTACCCGGGAGAAAGGTTTAACTATCTCGTAATGTGCATTAATTCAAAATTAATTAGTGTATAAGAGTAGATTAAGGGGAGGCTATGGACTCATCCATGAAAAAGTGATCAGTAAATGACACCACTTGGAAAAGTCCCCAGTGAGGAGGGACAGGTTTGGAAGTGGAACCCAGCGAAGGGTAAATTGGTAATTTGCATTTTAAATGATGAAATGCATTTTATGTGAATACATGAATATTTGCTTATATGCTTTCATAGTACATGTTGATTTATGTGTAGTATTTGGTGTTATAAGGGTATAAATGAAAAAGATTTAAAATTAGTAGGTGCGATAGCAATTTCACAAAATATGTGGGACCCACGTTGGGACCCATGCAAAACTTAGACAAACACTCATTAGATAATTGGGTAGTTAATGGAATGTTTGGGAGATTTCATAATAAGAACTTAAGAAATTATCGGGGTGTAAATGGAAATAAAGGAAAATTTTGACAACTCATTGCATGTATGAGTATAGGTGTCAAATGAGTGTATATTACTCTCACAATTCATAGCAATAATCAAAAGAAAAAGAAGAGAGTTCGGAGAGAGAAACGGAGAAACCGTCACCGACGTCGAAATATCGCCGTTCGTCAGATTCGCGAATCGAAGCCGTTTTCGGACTCGTGGAGGTGAGACGATCGTTTCTATACCTTTTATTTATATTTTAATCGTCGGATTTTGATAGCTCACTCTAAACGGTGACAAGCGGTTGCCGAAAACTTGTAGGAACCACTCCGGAGTAGGATTTGGGCAACAATCGTTAAGGAATTTGCTTGTTGGGGTAAAATCTATACGAGGTGAGTGACTCTAATCCATGGGTGTAGACACCCCATTTTTTCGGCTATCAGATTTAGGAGACCCATAGCTTGGTGGTTCACAATGATCGAAAAAGACTCAAAAGGACTCCTGGAAGTTAGCTATATTTCTCAAAATGCTCAGAATGACCAAAATGCCCCTGAAAGTCCGAAAACTCCCAGATTTGGTCCAAAAGTTTTGGAAACATGCTATGTCGTAAGAAAAGTAAAAAAATGAGTTTTTAAGCAAAATTAGATGAAATCGTCAGCTCCCAGAGACCCTCGGAAGTCCCGGAAGTTCCCGGAAAGTCCCCGTTCACCGGTTTGACCAAAGTTTGACCAGATTTGACCAAGGTTTGACCAAGTTTGACCAAAATCGTCCAAATTCACCGGGATCATTCTAGATTATGTGGAAAGTATTAAAATGAGTTTTAAAAGAAAATCGAGCGAAAACGTCAGCTCCTGGGGGCTCCCAGAGGTTTCCAGAACTTCTTGGGAATCCCAGGTTTGATCGGTTTGACCAAAATTTGACTTTAGAACCGGAGCACCGTAACAATTTTCAAATATTTTTCATGGATACTAGAGGCCAATAGATTTCCAACGGTATATCGCACATAATTTTTGGATTTAAAACGAGTTTATTGTGAATTTCCGAAGGCGAAAAGATGATCAAATTGGCTTTTATCGCAAATACCGCAAAACTTTTCAAAGTGACCTATCTTTGAATTATTTTTTTTTATGTAAAATAGACTCCATTACCTTTCCAACGGTATATCACAACCTCAATTTGGAGTTCATATGCATTTTCGGTGAATTTTGGACGAAATAAGGCATTTTCGCGAATACCGGAACCTCTGGGGGCCTAAATACAATTATCTGAACGAAGGAGGAGCAGTGCCGCCGCGGCACTGGCCCAGTGCCGCGGCGGCACTCTCCCCCAGAACAGTCCACTTTTGTAATTAATTTTGGGGGTCCAATTTGATATATTAGAAATCAAAACGACGTAGTTTTGGTTCCCAGCTTATTTTGGACAAATGGGAGACCATTTTAAACTTTTTAAAACTCCATTTACCACCCCTCCTTTGCCTATAAAAGAAGCCATTTACTTTTATTTAGAGGGGAGACATGGAAGCTTAGAGAGAGCTTAGGAAGAAACTCTAGAGAAATATAGAGAGATAAAGAGAAGAAGTAGTCTTCTTCTTCCATCTTTTCCAATCAAAGTGAGTTCTAATCTTATTTTCCTCCACCATTCTTCTATATACTTCATCATCAATATACCCAATCACCATTTCTCTAAGCATTTTTGAGTTAGGAAGCTACTTCCATGTCCAAATGTCTATATCTATGAGTGAAACACCAAGCTACAAGTCCAATATCACATTGATTATCATCTATTGATTTGTTCATTTGCTTGCTTATATACAATGATCATCTCTTCTTACCTCATTTCTTTTTTATTTTCTTTATTTACTTACTAGTTCATCATCATCTAGATGATGACATGAAGTTTGAGGTGAGTGAATCCTTATGGATAGTAGCTCTTGACCTCAAAAACATGTTTGATAGATGATGATTATAACTTCAATACCTCCAAGGTATCCTTGAAGTTATGTTCAAAATAAAAATGAATCTCTCCAATAATATTGGGAGTTCTTTGATGGTTCAAGGTTGGATGAGGTTCTAAATGGTCACATGGTCATCTCAAGAGTTTAAGTTCATGCTTTGAACATCTATTTCAAAACCCCCATTCAAGAACTCAAACTCTATTTCAAAACCCAAATACATTTTCTTCAAGAATAATCCAAAACAGTGAGCTGTTCAGATTCAAAGATTTGTTTTGAATTAAATACTTGAGTTATGATGATGAAACCACTTGGAAAATCTTCCTAAGACATCGTAGTTTGTCTCCAATTTTTCCCATCAATTATAGAGATGTGAAAGTATTATTTTCGGATTTAAGAATTTCATATTCATAATATGCCTCTGTTCTCACAGAATGTTTACCTGATTTCTTGCACTTATTATGGATGTTTTCGTCACTGTACATATATCTTTTCTATTTTTTTTTATGAAACTTGGGTGTCTTAGGAAACCTTTGGTATATAATGGGTCATCATAAACCCTTTCTTTGATTTATAAAAAATCATACAAAATCAGTCAACAGTGCAGCTTTTGTTTCTGAGTCATGTGTACATTCTGATTTATTTCTTTTAATCTGTGATAGCTATTGAGGTTTGGCTTTTTGGGTTATTTTCTGGACACAATAAGGATGATCTCTGATTTTTCCCACATTTTCCTAGGCATGTTTAACCTCCCATTATGATGTTATAAAGTAATGCATATAGTCTGTCCACTATTCACAGCATGCCATTTTTTGACTTTCACACTTTGATGCAACACTCTCTTGTATCTAGATGAACCCATATCCCATGAACATGTTATTTACCACTTTTATCATGTTATATCATATCATGTATCATCTATCCTCTCATGTATCATAATTTCATAGATTCTTGAGTTTGGTTTCCAAATAAAACCATGTTTTGCAAATACTTGGGAAAGTTCTTGAAATGAGTTAGGAATTGATATTCCAAGTGGTTAGAATATTCATCCAAGGCCTGGAAGTATACTTTCAAAACCCCCATTTCAAAACCCCCTCTTAAACCCCTCATTTTGATTTCAAGAAATAAACCTTGTTTTTCTCAAAACCTTCAAAACAGTGAGTCATTTAACTTCAAGGAATTATTTTGAGTTCAATACTCAATGTATGAATGTAAGACCACTTGTAGAGTTTTCCTAACTCATTAGAGAATACCCAAGATTTTTGGTTTGACTTGGAAATACTTGAAAGGAGTCCATTTTTGTCCAAACATTCTTTCCAAACATTCTGCCTCTACTATCACAGCAGCTTGGTTGACTTTCAACTTCTTTTTTCAGAAAACTTTTTCAAAAGGGGTGGTCCTAACTTATTTTTACCTTAAACTCCAATGTCTTAAGGAACGTTCTGTATAAAATGGGCGTCTAGATCATTCGTTTTCATTTTCTAAGATTTTTCAACATTTCAGTCGACGGTACGGACTCTGTTTCTAAGTGACCTCCATTGTTTATTTAATTTCTCTCAATCTGTGATAGTTATTAAAGATTGGCTTTTTGGGTTGTGTTCTAGACACAATAAGGAAGACCTCCATAAAATATCATGCACTGTAAACATTCCTAACCCCTCCTTTCAATTTCCAAAAGATCATGTTACTGTTCTGTCCACTATTCACCGCAAGCACATTTTAACTTTCATTCTTTGATTTTATAACACCCACATATGTGTTATGTCATTTGCATTACATTGTCATGCATGATAATGTGATGTGGCGTGTCTTATGGCACATGGTTGAGTGAGTTTTGACTCACGAGTTGATTTGGGTGTCTGTATTAGAGAACCCTTTGAAACTGTGGTGATTGAGGATTTTTTTGTTGTGACGTCTCTCCGAGTATGAGACGGTCACTGTGGAACATTTTAAATGTTTATCTGAAAATAAATGTTTACCTGTGTATTGCAATATCTGTATTATTTTCTGGCTTAGAATATATTTTTGTTGTTAGATTTAGTATCCTGGTGAGAACGAATGAACACGCTATTAATTTGGTAGGCTAATTAGCAACTTCGGAAACGTCATATAGAAATTCGCGTTTTAGCGACCAAACGAAACTTAGTCGAAAACTTTTATAATTTTGAAGTTTCACTCGTAAAGCTGTGAATAAGTTGTATAGAAAGTTTCAGAGACTGATTAGGAGTTTGGAAAACTTGTGGGGAGGTAAACGTAATTCCCGAAGAGTGTTGCCTATATATAGGAAGTGATGACTTTAGGTTTTTCATAACTTCTAACCTAATTCCAAAGAGGAGGCCAAAAGGGAGGCCAAAGGGAGATTTTGTTGCTTTAAGCTTTGCGAGGCCAAACGACGACCTTCCGTCAGTCTGGTTTCTCCCAGATTTCATATTCGAGCTCCTCGAGGTAAGAGCTTCGTTTTGATACCTATTAGGGCCTGTTTGGCTAAGTTTTCCGAAAAGTTATTTTCTAGAATTTTTCATAAAAGTTGATAAATGGAATTTTGATCCATAGGAATTGTACTAGACGGATTTCTGCACGTTCTTTGTGCACGGGTTTTCTTCAGATTGAATTATAGGAGCGTTATTTGGAGGTGAGTGATTCAACTATGTTTTGGAATGATTTCTTGGCATGTATTAATTCCTAGAGATATATTGTGTAGTTCATATTGGGGCATTTATATTGATAAGTAGGCTCAATAGCACGGTGATATGTTTTAATTACCGCGAGCATGGTGATATGTATTTGAGCATGTTAAGTTGCTTATTTGGGTCAGAAGGAGCACGTGGTCACCGTGCCATTTTGTGGAGCCGATATAGGCATTAAGGTCGCACGATTGTTTGTAGAATCGTGGGTCTTACCCTTTTGCTTGGACTTATTGGCGAGGAGTCGCGGATTGGGAATATGGACGGGCACGTGACTCTCCGGCGACTAGTATGAAATGTAGAGATGTGAATGCGGACATGTTTATCATTCATGTACATATGTTGATTTATTCACTAAGCATTAGCTTAAACAAATCGAAATATGTGTGGTTATTCAAATAACCATTTCAGGTGTAAATGCTGGCGAGGAATCGCAGAAGTGAGCACGTGGGTTGGGAGTTCTTTTAGAAGGCAACTTGAATGTAAATCTTGTAGTTTTGGGATCCTAGAAATGTTGTAATAAGAATTTCTATTATTTTAACCCATGTTTAATTTGGTATAATAGAATGAATCTTGAACGTTGTATTAGGCTATAACATGTTGTAATTATGTTTGGTAATGCTTTAATACAGCTAGAATTACTTGGGACTGAGTTTGATTTGAGTGGTTGATCATTGGATGGAAGTTAGGAAGCTTTTTTAAACTTGTTTTCTGCAGATTGGGCTGCTGCCAGGGGAGCAGTCGACTGAACCCCTGAGCCTGTTAGATACTACTTTTTTTTTTGCAAAAGCAGTCGACTGGACCCCAGAGCAGTCGACTGGACCCCTCAGCAGTCGACTGGAACTCCAGTTTCAGTCGACTGAAATTTGACATAAAAATCCCTGCCCGCCTCCGTCGACTGAGCAGTCGACTGAGCAGTCGACTGAACCTCTGGTTTTAAAATGTGTTTTGTTTTCCGCTGCGTGTGTTCTTCAAACCTAATTTTTGGGAACATTAATGAGTTGGTTTAGCCTCGGTGGCGTGCCACGGGCTCCGGTTCCGCTATTGTGGGACCGGGCTGTGACATTTAGTGGTATCAGAGCATAAGTTTAGAGCCTTGGGAACGTTCGACGACGAGTGGAGTGTTGAGTGAATTGTCACATGTTCTAAATTGCATCCATACATATTAGAGATGTTTGATGCATATGGTATGTTGTTGTACATACATGATTATGTTATTGCCATACATGCATAGTATTTATGCATTTGTGAATCGGTTAAATCATACGGATGTGGAACTGTATGATGAGATGACGTTATCATGAGTTATAATAGACCGCATGTTGTGACAAGAGGGAAAGATGATATTTTGGTAGTGATGAACAGTGGAATTGCTAAGCTAAAAGAAAATAATTTTTGATCGAATCAGTGGATGTTTTCAACGATAGTGATGAGTGTCCTTTGGGGGATCTAACCAAGAACGGAGTTTGAGCAGTGAACGTCAGATGAGATTTCTTTATAGTTCTTCAGACATGGGTTAGATGCTGTGAAGCGAGAGAATAGAGATGTGCAGTTGGGTATTATGGTAGCGAGATAGTCCAGCACCATGTATTGCTCGTATATGGGATAGGTGAGGAATCTCTCACCTTATCTTACGGTGTTAACCTACGGTACAATCGTACGAGGTTATCTTATGATGTATCTTACGGTATATACGGTGTATGTCAGGTAGTTGAAGAATTTTTCGACTTATTGTACGTCATTGAGACGATTGGATGGTTGAGGAATCTCTCAACCTATCTTACGGTATGTATTGGACGGTTGAGGAATCTCTCAACCTATCTTGTGTTATGTATTGGTAATTGAGAAATATCTTAACGAGCTATGAGTATTGTGGTTATTGAGGAATCTCTCAACTGAACCTGATTCCGAATGGTTATGGCACCAAAGTAGATTTAGATGTGGTATGAGGATTAGAAGTGAATGCTACTTGATCGATTGTATGTGTGAAAATGTTGGGATTGGAGGACTGACCTAAGAGGAAGGGTTAAGAACGGGAATGATAGAGTATACTTTGACGGTTTGAAACTATAGTTGGTAGAAGTTTAATTGATGACATACTTCGGGGGTGGTTACTTAGACTTGATGATTATGTTCGTATAGATGAAACGATAAGGACGATATGGGTTGAAGGAGAAACTGTAGAATTTCTTGATGAAGGGTAAATGGACAGTAATGAAGAGTAATAAGGTTCCCTAGTATTTTGCAGTGGTTTGTCAGAAGAGATAGAATAAAGGAAGTAGGAATAGGAGGCTGGAAGTAAAAGATAAGTGTGAATTATGGAACGTGATAAGAGATTCATAGGAATCGAGTGGATATTTGGACAACATGGAGATGGGAGGACCTTGATAGGGAGATTGTAGCAAGGGCTGTGACAAGAGTTGTAGTACAGGTGACCTCGAACCTGGATTTTGAATGTATTTTCAAAATAAAACGAAAACCTTTTCTTCTAATGCTTTTAAAACATCTTTGGGTTTCTGAAGCAAGTGGTTGTCAACTGGAAGTTGGAGTACGATAATTATTACGATACTGAACAAGAGCAATTGTGAAAGTGGATAGAGTAAAGAGACTTTGGGCAAGTCAAGTTAGAGAAATGAAGATGTAAAATGGGAAGATGAATCTTTGATGAGAAAGTAAATAAGAACTGTAGAAGTGGAATGAAGACTTAGGAGTACGTTGAGTACCTTATCAGATATGATAGTAGGATTGTATAGCGATTAGAAGACAATGGTGGATACAATGGAATGTTGTCTCAGTGGTCCTAGATTCCAACAAGGTCGGAGAAATTTTGAAAATGTTGGAATTCATCCCAAGAAAATTTTTGTTAAATACTTGTAATAAGGTATCAAGAGGACTTTGGAAGACGAGGATCGTGGTGGGACATGGTATGCTTAGTGCTTGAGACAAAACGGTGGTCGTCAAACGAATGAGTTCTACGTGAGTAGATTATCAACTTGGAAATTCTAAAGTAAAAAGGGTTAGTAAATGTTGTACACTTGGAATTAGTAAGTTGGAAGTAGTGCTGTTAAACGAGTTGACTTGAGTATTGTCACGAAAGGTATGTGAATTGAAAGTCGATAAGAAATCTATCAAACACAGTGAGACTATGGTACTTGATTGGGAAGACCAAATTATTGAATTGTCTTCAGATGGTTACGGGAATAGTATGAAATACTTAGGACAGCAAGTTCTTCGTGAACAATGAAATTGAGATCAGAATGGCGAATATAGAGGGTTAGAGAATCTGAATTGGAGTTTAGTCAGATTGACTAGAGTTATGAAATACTAAATTGTTAAATAAGGTATGAAACCTTGAGATGTTATACAAGGAATATATGTTCAGTATAAAAGGCAGTTAGGAACTCAGTGAGAATTGAGATACAGAAGTATGATCGATATGGACTTGTGCAAGGGTGAAAGTGAAACACCAGAGACGTATAGAGTTGTAAACTACGTAAATGGTAGAGGTCTACCTAGACGAATAGACCAAAGGATAGTATACGAGTAGGGTATGAGATGGGAATGGAGTACATTGTTGTTGAGATTTTCGATAGGAAAGTAATTGGCTCTGGATGTGTGTACACTATGTAAATAAGAATGGATTGTGAATGACCCAGGGTTTAAGACATGAACGAGGTATGTTATGAACATGGGAGTACATTTTATAAACTCTATGGTATGTGTATGATTGACTAAGTCAAGTTTGGGTTCACATCGTTAATTGTTGCGACAGATATTGGGGTAACTATATGTGGAAATATTATGCAAAATTTTAAAATGATTTAATTTAAAAACAAAAGGGAGAATATGAAATTTACTTTGTTACAAGTTTTAAATTGAAGGTGTAACATTTAATCTTTTACGTTAGTCGACGATAGTTTGAGTACAGAATGCGAGAGATAAAGGGGCAAGTGTGTTTAACTATTCGAGACATCAGGTGGGCTCGAAGAAGTAGAGTGATATGAAATTTTCAGTTAAGAATCTGGATAGTATCTTACGAGGCATGTATGATTGGAAGTATAATACGAGGTCGGATTAAACCGAATGGAATTTGAAAAGGAATGAAAGTCATTCGAAAACGTGTTATCGTTCTACAAGTATTTCGTGATTAGCAGGATAAGGGATTGAATCTATGGTAAATGAAATATTTGGTTGAGACATTGACTTATCGACATAGTATATATGCATGAAAGTACTCAGTTTGGTTCACTTCGAGATGAAGAACCAGGTATGGTTGTTACCCAGTTGAGACGTGTTGGAAACGACTTTTAGTCTAAAGGGAAGATGGGTGGAAGTGAGAGGAGTTATTTCCTTTGACTTGGGTGTTGTGATGAGACTTTTGAGTTCAGAAAATATATGTGACAAGTACAATAAAAGCATGTATGGGTTGGTGATGTGATGGGAAATGTCAGATTTGACTTTTGAGTATGTCTACTCAGGCATTGATGTCCTTACTTATCAAAGTAGTTCGATAATTACTAGAATGAGATTTGAAGCTTTAATCGGATTGAGACAGGAACTCTGGGGATTTATTTTCCTTCAGAACTTGAGGATTTTTTTTCCTCATGAGATTATGATATCTCAGTAGAGATGTGTGGGTTGTGATGAATGAGCGTTGGCAGTACTTGTGAGAAAGTCTTTGTGAATTGATGAGATGGTACTGAAAGTTTGGGGACAAACTTCTTTTAAGGGGGAGAGAATTATAACACCCACATATGTGTTATGTCATTTGCATTACATTGTCATGCATGATAATGTGATGTGGCGTGTCTTATGGCACATGGTTGAGTGAGTTTTGACTCACGAGTTGATTTGGGTGTCTGTATTAGAGAACCCTTTGAAACTGTGGTGATTGAGGATTTTTTTGTTGTGACGTCTCTCCGAGTATGAGACGGTCACTGTGGAACATTTTAAATGTTTATCTGAAAATAAATGTTTACCTGTGTATTGCAATATCTGTATTATTTTCTGGCTTAGAATATATTTCTGTTGTTAGATTTAGTATCCTGGTGAGAATGAATGAACACGCTATTAATTTGGTAGGCTAATTAGCAACTTCGGAAACGTCATATAGAAATTCGCATTTTAGCGACCAAACGAAACTTAGTCGAAAACTTTTATAATTTTGAAGTTTCACTCGTAAAGCTGTGAATAAGCTGTATAGAAAGTTTCAGAGACTGATTAGGAGTTTGGAAAACTCGTGGGGAGGTAAACGTAATTCCCGAAGAGTGTTGCCTATATATAGGAAGTGATGACTTTAGGTTTTTCATAACTTCTAACCTAATTCCAAAGAGGAGGCCAAAAGGGAGGCCAAAGGGAGATTTTGTTGCTTTAAGCTTTGCGACGCCAAACGACGACCTTCCGTCAGTCTGGTTTCTCCCAGATTTCATATTCGAGCTCCTCGAGGTAAGAGCTTCGTTTTGATACCTATTAGGGCCTGTTTGGCTAAGTTTTCTGAAAAGTTATTTTCTAGAATTTTTCATAAAAGTTGATAAATGGAATTTTGATCCATAGGAATTGTACTAGACGGATTTCTGCACGTTCTTTGTGCACGGGTTTTCTTCAGATTGAATTATAGGAGCGTTATTTGGAGGTGAGTGATTCAACTATGTTTTGGAATGATTTATTGGCATGTATTCATGTTATGTTTGAATAGCATGTATTAATTCCTAGAGATATATTGTGTAGTTCATATTGGGCATTTATATTGATAAGTAGGCTCAATAGCACGGTGATATGTTTTAATTACCGCGAGCATGGTGATATGTATTTGAGCATGTTAAGTTGCTTATTTGGGTCAGAAGGAGCACGTGGTCACCGTGCCATTTTGTGGAGCCGATATAGGCATTAAGGTCGCACGATTGTTTGTAGAATCGTGGGTCTTACCCTTTCGCGTGGACTTATTGGCGAGGAGTCGCGGATTGGGAATATGGACGGGCACGTGAGTCTCTGACGACTAGTATGAAATGTAGAGATGTGAATGCGGACATGTTTATCATTCATGTACATATGTTGATTTATTCACTAAGCATTAGCTTAAACAAATCGAAATATGTGTGGTTATTCAAATAACCATTTCAGGTGTAAATGCTAGCGAGGAATCGCAGAAGTGAGCACGGTGGTTGGGAGTTCTTTTAGAAGGCAACTTGAATGTAAATCTTGTAGTTTTGGGATCCTAGAAATGTTGCAATAAGAATTTCTATTGTTTTAACCCATGTTTAATTTGGTATAATAGAATGAATCTTGAACGTTGTATTAGGTTATAACATGTTGTAATTATGTTTGGTAATGCTTTAATACAGCTAGAATTACTTGGGACTGAGTTTGATTTGAGTGGTTGATCATTGGATGGAAGTTAGGAAGCTTTTTTAAACTTGTTTTCTGCAGATTGGGCTGCTGCCAGGGGAGCAGTCGACTGAGCAGTCGACTGAACCCCTGAGCCTGTTAGATACTACTTTTTTTTTTGCAAAAGCAGTCGACTGGATCCCAGAGCAGTCGACTGGACCCCTCAGCAGTCGACTGGATCTCCAGTTTCAGTCGACTGAAATTTGACATAAAAATCCCTGCCCGCCTCCGTCGACTGAGCAGTCGACTGAGCAGTCGACTGAACCTCTGGTTTTAAAATATGTTTTGTTTTCCGCTGCGTGTGTTCTTCAAACCTAATTTTTGGGAACATTAATGAATTGGTTTAGCCTCGGTGGCGTGCCACGGGCTCCGGTTCCGCTATTGTGGGACCGGGCTGTGACAGATTTGATGCTTATATGTATTCCAAATTAGTTCATATCTTAGGAAGTAGTTCATACTACATTTGTACATATCCCATGATGATTTCATTCATCCATTCATACACATTCTAGACTTCTAAGTCATTCTAGGAATCCATGAACACAAGGCACACTACAACCTTAGCACATTCTAGATACATACATCGCATCCATGCAAAGATTTGGGGCTTTCGTGACTCCTAATCTAAGATGATTATAAGGAATGATCATGATCACACGTTCATGCTTTCCCTCGATCTAATCCCATTTTCTCATCCGTCCCGGGGATTGAGAGATCTTCTTTTCTCAAAGAATAACATGCATCATACTAGCTTGCTAAGCATATTTTGATTTCTTTAATTATTTGTTTCAAGAATAATTCATGTCCCCTTAGATTAGGAAAACTTTATTACTTGATATGTGATTAGACGATTTTTTCTAGATTTATTTGTGTGATCTTTCACTTTGCATTGTGTGATACTTGGCTTAGATCTTGTGAATGATATTTTATCCTTATATCTTCCATTTCAAGTTTCTTATGTGATGTAATATACTATCATAGTATTAATTGTCGAACCATACATAGTATAAGATGATTATTTGGATGCTAATTGAGGCCCGTCGAAAGACGGGGCGAGTTGAGGGTGTTTTAGTCATGACAAAGGCTCCTTCCTCTCTCGTACCAAAATCCCGAGCCAAGTTCTTTGGTTATGAAGGGTCGGTGCCCTTTATCCATTTGGGTGAGTCAAAATTAGGTTTCTTGGTTCCTTAAAGACCAAGCGACTCTGTATCTGTTTTCAACAGATCTTTTTCTCTTCCTTTTCAAAACAAATCTCAAACAAGAGAAGTGGTCCAATTCCGCGTGTCCACAATCTAGCGACTCTGCTGGGGAACTTTCTGCGTGTCCAAAAGAAGTGGTCCACTTCCGCGTGTCCACTTCCGTTTTGCTCTGTTTTGTCCCGTTTTGGCCCATTTTTGGCCCCAATCAGCCCCGGTGGCCCATTCCGGTCAAGATTTATGGGGTTTTACTCTGAGCAGTCCAAAGATTGTCAGGACTACCTCCAGTAGGCAGAAACTGAGAAAGATCGATTCCCGAAGACCCGAATCGGCTGTTTCAGGACGACCGTCGCAAATTTTGATCAAACACGAGAGTTCTAATAACGAATCCTGGATTTTGGCTGATGCACCGAAGCAAAAGAAAAGAGATTCTCCGAGAACCCTACATCATCCCTCGAGGACAGAGACCGAAAGATACCAGCTCCCGGAGGCCCCGACCGGTCCTCTTGGATTGAGCGCCGAAAGATTTGATCAACCGTGAGAGATTCAGAGATGGGTCCTGGTTCCCGATCAAGAAAAGAGATTCTCCGAGAACCCTACATCATCCCCCGAGGACAGAGACCGAAAGATACCAGCTCCCGAAGGCCCCGACCGGCCCTCTTGGATTAAGCGCCGAAAGATTTGATCAACCGTGAGAGATTCAGAGATGGGTCCTGGTTCCCGATCAAGAAAAGAGATTCTCCGAGAACCCTACATCATCCCTCGAGGACAGAGACCGAAAGATACCAGCTCCCGGAGGCCCCGACCGGCCCTCTTGGATTGAGCGCCGAAAGATTTGATCAACCGTAAGAGATTCAGAGATGGGTCCTGGTTCCCGATCAAGAAAAGAGATTCTTCGAGAACCCTACATCATCCCCCGAGGATAGAAGCAGACAGATACCAGCTCCCGGAGGCCCCGACCGACCCTCTTGGATTGAGCGCCAAAAGATTTGATCAACCGTGAGAGATTCAGAGATGGGTCTCGTTTCCCGATCAAAAAGAGATTCTCCGAGAACCCTACATCGTCCCCCAAGGACAGATACGAAAAGATGCTAATTCCCACTACCCATAACAGAAAGTAACAAAGGAGAAATCGAATCCCGAAAATCGACCGTCAGGAACAATCAAAACATCGCCCGCATCCAGATCTCCTGATTATCGAGAATTTTCTCATCTGTCCCTTTTCGGCTTTGTCACGAGATCCCTTGGTCACTTTTTGGCTGTCATTCTCTAAAAAAAGCGCATCTGATCTATCTCATTCGTTTGCAAAGAACAATTCTCGAGTTCCAGAAGTTTGCCCATAGACCCAAAAGTCTCCGGAACTTTGATGTCCCTATCCGAATCATCCACATCACAAATCACCAGCACAACACCAGTCCACTCGGAGTGGCACACCCCACAGCGCTTGTACATACTAGGATCAGAACACTAGGCATGATAGGACTAATGTACACAATCATATCACATCCATGCATTACAAATCACCCTTTTAGCATAGCATCCGCCTGATTGTTGTGTGTGTATGTGTGATTGGTTCCTTTGTGCCCTGAACTACGCCCTGGTCTGATTCCCCTTGGGATACGTAGACAGCTCACGCAGAGCACGACCAGCATTAGACCCCAGCATCATTTCATCTTTCGCAACGCTTTTTATCCTAAATCTATAGCCTCCAAAAAGTCCTGTCTCTTCAAAGCTTTGGCACTCGCTTGCGACATGCGTTGCCTCGTAAGTTCATGCCAAAGAGGGGCAAACTGTAGACACCCCATTTTTTCGGCTATCAGATTTAGGAGACCCATAGCTTGGTGGTTCACAATGATCGTAAAAGACTCGAAAGGACTCCTGGAAGCCAATTCTATCTCTCAGAATGCTCAGAATGACCAAAATGCCCCTGAAAGCCCGAAAACTCCCAGATTTGGTCCCAAAGTTCTGGAAACATGCTACGTCGTAAGAAAAGTGATAAAATGAGTTTTTAAGAAAAATCGGATGAAATCGTCAGCTCCCAGAGACCCCTGGAAGTCACGGAAGTTTCAGAAAGTTCCCGTTGACCGGTTTGACCAAAGTTTGACCAAGTTTGACCAAAATCGTCCGAATTTACCAGAATCATCCTAGATCATGAGAAAAGTATTAAAATGAGTTTTAAAAGAAAATCGAGCGAAAACGTCACCTCCTGGGAACTCCCGAAGACTCCCAGAACTTCCCGGGAATCCCAGGTTTGACCAGTTTGACCAGAATTTGACTTTAGAACTGGGGCACCGTAACAATTTTCAAATATTTTTCATGGATACTAGAGGTCAATATCTTTCTGACGGTATATCGCACATTATTTCTGGATTTAAAACGGATTTATTATGAATTTCTGAAGGAGAAAAAGGCGATTAAATTGGCTTTTATCGTGAATACCGCAAAACTTTTCAAAGTGACCTATCTCCGAACTATTTTTTATGTAAAATAGACTCCATTACCTTTCCAACGGTATATGACAACCTTAATTTGGAGTTCATATGCATTTTCTGTGAATTTCGGACGAAATAGGGCCTTTTCGCAAATACCGGAACCTCTGGGGGCCTAAACAGCATTATCTGGACGAAGGAGGAGCACTGCCGCCGCGGCACTCCCCTCCAGAATAGTGTATTTTTGTAAATATTTTTGGGGTTCCATTTTGATTAATTAAAAACCAAAACGACGTAGTTTTATGATTTCAGATGTTTGGAGCCAATGGGAATACTTTCTAAATCCCAAAATCACCCCAAGTTGGCCTATTTAAACCCCCCATCGCTCTTCATTTGGGGAGAGTCAAATGAAAGCTTAGAAAAAGTTTGGGAGAGAAAGTTGTAGAGATAAGGTTAGAATAGAGATAAAAGAAGCTCCCTTCTTTGATTTTCAAAACAAAAGTGAGTCCTAAACTTTGTTTTTACTTCATTACTCCTAATTACTTCAACCTTCAATACACCCAACCACCATTTTAGTGAGCATTTAAGAGAGTGGAAGCTTCTTCCATGTCCAATGTCATTACATATGAGTGAAACACCAATCTACAAGTTCAATACTTCATGAATATCATCTATTGATCATTATTTACTTGCTTGTTTATTCATTGTTTATCTCTTCTTACCTCATTTCTTTTTTATTTTTTCTTTATTTTCTTACTAGTTCATCATCATCTAGATGATGACATGAAGTTTGAGGTGAGTGAATCCTTATGGATAGTAACTCTTGACCTCAAAAACATGTTTGATAGATGATGATTATAACTTCAATACCTCCAAGGTATCCTGTTAAAATAATAATAATAATAAATGGGTCACAAAGACACTCCATTTGAGACCAAGTCAAGTTTGTTCTATATTTTGTGTCTATTTCAAGTTTGATCTTGTGGTCGAGTCTGTCTATCATCAAGTTATTATGAGTCCGTATCGAGTAATGTAATCCTTCTCTTCTAATGGAATGAAGTCTCATTTTGCCTAATTTGATGTGTATATTCATAAGTGCATGAATCGCTGAACTGAAAATGTCACTCTTCAAATTACCATGGACATTACTTTGCTAATAAATTTTTGCATCAAACAAAAAAAAAAGAGAGAATCCCAAACAGGCCAAAGTCGATTTCGCGCTGACCCCCAAAGAAGAGCTGAGAATTGAATAGTCTTACTTTAAGAATTTAAAGATGCTTTTGCTCAAATCTCGAAAAGACATACTTGAGACTGATTTGGGGCTTGCCCAATACCCTTTCCACCATTTCTACCATTTCAAAGCCTTGGACCCAACCCAATTGATAGCCATGCGAACCTGTGAGAACTTGGTCCTTGTTGGTAGCCAAACATTTCAATGAGTTTCTTCCCCCTTTAAAAAAAAAAAAGAAAAAGAAAAGAAAAGAAAAGCTCGCTAGGTTGAAAACCCGAAAAGGGCACCTAGGCAAAAGTGAGAGCTAAAAAAGGTGTTGATTTCCAAGATCTGACCCTAGCCAGTCAAAATGTTGGAGAAAATTGTGATGAAACAAATGAGAGAATCATACGCTTCAAGATACGTCATGAGAACATGCCTAGATCACATTTCAAAAGGCTCGGAACGACCACAAATAAATTCTGGGAACTGATATGCACATTCTGGAATTCTGAAATTGTAATCAAAAGATCTCACAAGAATCAACTATGTGAAAAGGAAAATTGACTGGCTAGGCGAAAGTGAAAAGGATTAATCCTCAAAACAAAAGAAAAAAGAAAAAGATAAGAAAAGAAAAGAAAGGGAGATGGAAACTGAATCCTCCTCTTCAAGGCTACCATAAGTAACCCAAGTTTGAACTTCTTTGACGATTGGTTTGAAAAACCCTCATACCTCAAACCCCTTATTTCAAGCCTGGCCTTGAACTACGCTCGACCTGATTCCCACTCGGGGATACGTAGGCAACCACATCGGTTCGATCGTCACCATCATAATCAAACCAATTTCTTTCAAGACCTTGCCTTGAACTACGCTTGACCTGATTCCCGCTCGGGGATACGTAGGCAACCGCAACGGTTCGGTCACCCCACCTATCTAAAAATCAACCCGCTTCTTTCCGACCATGGCCCGAACTACGTTGGACCTGATCCCCACTTGGGGGTACGTAGGCAGACTTTCAAAAAAGAAAAGAAGGATGACTCGCTAGGTTGAAAATTCGAAAGGACGCCTAGGCAAAAGTTAGAGCTAAATCCAAGGTGAGCAATAACAAAAGAGAGAAAAGAGCTCGCTAGGTCACCTCACTGGTGCCTAGGTAAAAAGTTATGAGCATTTGAGAGATTAAAGTCACGGTCCTTGTCTCAAGCCAGAAAATCACCTTCCACACTAGGGGCAAACTTCGGCTACTCGCCTCGTTTGCCTGAATTGTACTATCTACCCTTCATACAAGGGGAAAACTTCGGTCACCTACCTCGTTTGCCCAAAATCTCAAGCCCAAAAATCACCTTCCACACTAGGGGCAAACTTCGGCTACACGCCTCGTTTGCCTGAATTCTACTATCTACCCTTCATACAAGGGGTAAACTTCGGTCACCTACCTCGTTTGCCCAAAATCTCCAATAAACCATTATCCAAACTAGGGGTAAACTTCGGTCACCCACTTTGTTTGCCTATGAATTCCACTTGGTACACCTCAAATTAGGGGCAAACTCCGTTTGCCTAACACGATCCCTTCACACCAAGGGCGAGTTTTCATGTCACCAAGTTGTTTTGAAATTTTTTGAAATGGAGCATCATTTATTCTAAAAGCTAAGGCACCAATTCAAAGCACTTCCGGGGAGAAGTAGAGAATTGGTTAGATCAATAGGGAAGAATTTTCAAAAAAAGAAAAATCTAGATTTATCAGCAAAGTGCTGTCATATCAAGATGAGGAGTGAACATAAAAGATGAGTGGTACATCATTCATGATGAAGGCACATTGGATCGTGGCAATTTGAGAATTTCATGTCCAAGTCAATCCTTCTTTATTTGAGTCAGTAGTAATCTGATCACAAGTGTGTCAGAGACCAAGGTTTCATACAAACTAACCCAACTTTTCTTGTTGTTCCTGTTAAGTCCATTTGTCCTGATGATCTCAAATGTGTGGGTTAAAGGTGATTCCCAATTATAAAAAAACTTTGGATATAAGCAGAAGTACCAAACATTATTACTACACCAGTCAAGGTCGCAACATGAGAAGTGTCCCAGGTACGAGTGGCATAAACTCGTAAGTGGTTGCAAACTACAAACCGATAGTTGTTTCTCAAGGCGGCTGATCGGAGGAAATATTGCCAACACCAAGAAACTATTGCTGATAAGGTGTGTCAATGAGACGTATTTTGATGAGATGTGTTTTAGGGCCCAAAGTCCAAATATTTTGATAAGATGTGTTATTGAGGTGTTTAAGGTTCAAAGTCCAAGTGTGTTGTTGAGGAGGAGCATCAGATGTGTCGAGGAACATCAGAAGAGAGTATTGTTGAAGAGGAGCATCGGGTGTGTTAAAGAGAAGAGGAACATCGGATGTGTTGAGGAGCATCAGATTTGTTGAGAAGCATCGTTGAAGAGGAACATCAGATGTATTCAGGAGCATCAGATTTGTTGAGAAGCATCGTTGAAGAGTTGAGGAACATCAGATGTGTTGAGGAACATCATATTTGTTGAGAAGCATCATTGAAGAGTTGAGGAACATCGGATATGTTGAGGAGCATCAGAAGAGTTGAAAAGCATCATTGAAAAGTCGAGAAGCATCACTAAGATTTGAAGAACACCGTTGAGAATCAAGAAGCATTGATAAGCACCGCCAAAGATTTGAGGAACAACATAAGCGCCGTAGAAAATCGAGGATCTTCATTGAAGTTTGAGAAGCACCGTTGAGACTTTGAGAGTCACCAGGTCCATAGTATCACGATTAAGGGGAGCACGAGTCATGTCTAGAGAGTCACTTCACTCAACACAACAAATTGGCCATAACATGACACATAGCCCATCGGTCGCGGCATACACAAATCACAAAGCCCACTAGGAGTGGCAAACACACCATAAGCATTCTTTTGAGCACCACAATATCACTTTGAGCACCACGCTCTTCCTTGGGTAAGACCTCCAGATCGAGATCCCTCACAAGTCTATTAGCCGTAGCGAAACGTATATCACCAAGCCTGCTGAGAGTGGCGAATACACATAACACATGCACTAGGACCACAAGCACTTTAGAACACAACACTAGCACGACACAAGCCCACTCGGAGTGGTACACCCCACAACACCAGCTCATACTAGGATCAGAACACTAGGCATGATAGGACTCATGACGTAATTCATATCACATCCACGCATTCCATATCATCCTCATAGCATAGCATCCGCCTGCCTTGTTGTGCATGTGTGATTTGTTCCTTTGTGCCCCGAACCACGTCCTAGTCTGATTCCCCTTGGGATACGTAGGCAGCTCACGAAGAGCACAACCAGCACTGACCTCAACATCTTTTTTTTAGCATCATTCTTGCATCTTTTGCAACGCTTTTATCCTAAATCTATAGCCTCCAAAAGACCTGTCTCTTCAAAACTTTGGCACTCGCTTGCGACATGCGTTGCCTCGCAAGTTCATGCCAAAGAGGGGCAAACTGTAGACACCCCATTTTTTCGGCTATTAGATTTAGGAGACCCATAGCTTGGTGGTTCACAATGATCGAAAAAGACTCAAAAGGACTCCTGGAAGTTAGCTATATTTCTCAAAATGCTCAGAATGTGAAAGCCCGAAAACTCCCAGATTCGGACCAAAAGTTCTGGAAACATGCTACGTAATAAGAAAAGTGGTAAAATGGGTTTTTTTGAAGTAAAATCAGATGAAATCGTCAGCTCCCAGAGACCCCCGGAAGTCCCGGAAGTTCCCAGAAAGTCCCTGTTGACCGGTTTGACCAAGGTTTGACCAAGTTTGACCAAAATCGTCCAAATTTACCGGAATCATTCTGGATCATGTGGAAAATATTAAAATGAGTTTTAAAAGGAAATCGAGCGAAAACGTCAGCTCCGGGGAGCTCCTAGAGGTTCCCAGAAACTTCCCGGGAATCCCAGGTTTGACCAGAATTTGACTTTAGAACAGGGGCACCATAACAATTTTAAAATATTTTTCATGGATACTAGATGTCAATAGCTTTCCAACGGTATATCGCACATAATTTTCGGATTTAAATCGAGTTTATTATGAATTTCTGAAGGCGAAAAAGGCAATCAAATCGACTTTTATCGCAAATACCGCAAAACTTTTCAAAGTGACCTATCCCTGATTTATTTTTTATGAAAATTACACTCCGTTACCTTTCCAACGGTATATCACAACCTCAATTTGGAGTTCGTATGCATTTTCTGTGAATTTCGGACGAAATAGGGTCTTTTCGCGAATACCGGAACCTCTGGGGGCCTAAACAGCATTATCTGGACGAAGGAGGAGCAGTGTCGCCGCGGCACTCCCCTCTAGAACAGTGTGTTTTTGTAAATAATTTTGGGGTTCCATTTTGATTAATTAAAAACCAAAACGACGTAGTTTTATGATTTTAGATGTTTGGAGCCAATATGAATACTTCTAAAACCCCAAAACCACCCCAAGTTGGCCTATATAAACCCCCCATTGACTTCTCATTTTGGGGGGGTCAAATGAAAGCTTAGAATAGAGAGAAAAGAAGCTTCCTTCTTTGATTTTCAAAACAAAAGTGAGTTCTAAACTTTGTTTTTACTACATTACTCCCATTTACTTCAACATTCAATACACCCAACCACCATTTTAGTGAGTATTTAAGAGAGTGGAAGCTTCTTCCATGTCCAATGTCATTACATATGAGTGAAACACCAAACTACAAGTTCTATACATCATGAATATCATCTATTGATTGCTATCTATTTACTTGTTTGCTTATATAATGTTCATCTCTTCTCATCTCACTTCTTTTTATTTTTCTTTATTTACTTACTAGTCCATCATCATCTAAATGATGACATGAAGTTTGGGGTGAGTGAATCCTTATGGATAGTACCTCTTGACCTCAAAAACATGTTTGATAGATGATGATCATAACTTCAATACCTCCAAGGTATTCTTGAAGTTATGTTCAAAATAAAAATAAATCTCTCCAACAATCTTGGAGGTTCTTGATGATGAGTTTGAGGTTGGCATTTTAAGTGGCTATAACCTTTATTGAGTATTGAAAATATGCTTTCAAAATATCTACTCCAAAACCCCTCTTAAAACCCCCTTATTTTAATCCTAAGAAAGAAAACTCTAGTTTTTTCCCAAAATTTTCAAAACAGTGAGTCAAAACAATGAGTAATCTGAGTTCAAAGATTTTTCTAGAACTCAATACTCAACATATGGATGCAAGGCCACTTGGAAAGTTTTCTTAACTCATTGGAGAACACCCATGATTTTTGGTTTGACTTGGAAGTACTTGGAAATGGTCCATTTGGACCCAAACATTCCTTCCAGACATTCTGTTTTTGCTGTCACAGCAGCTAGGTCCACTTCCAACCCCTTTTTTCAGAATACGTTTCCAAACGGGGTGGTCCTAACTCATTTTTCCCTTAAACCTCAATGTCTAAGGGAACTTTCTGTATAAAACGGGCGTCTAGATCATTTGTTTTCATTTTCTAAGATTTTTCAACATTTCAGTCGACAGTACGGACTCTGTTTCAGAGTGACCTCTATTTTTTATATGATTTCTCTCAATCTGTGATAGTTATTAAAGATTGGCTTTTTGGGTAGTGTTCCAGACACAATAAGGAAGATCTCCATAAAAAAATCATGCATTGAAAACATTTCTAACCCCTCTTTTCAATTTCCAAAAGATCATGTTACTGTTCTGTCCACTATTCACAGCAAGCACATTTTAACTTTCATTCTTTGATTGGATGCCTACATGCACTCCAAATTAACTCATGTCTTAGGAAGTAGTTATACTACATTTGTACATATCCCATGATGATTTCCTTCATACATTCATACATATTCTAGACTTCTAAGTCATTCTAGGAATCCATGAACACAAAGCACACTACAACCTTGGCACATTCTAGATACATACATTGCATCCATGCAAGATTTGGGGCTTTCATGGCTCCTAATCTAAGAAGATTATAAGGAATGAACTTGATCACACGTTCATGCTTCCCCCGATCTAATCTTCCTTTCTCACCCATCCCGGGGATTGAGAGGTCTTCTTTTCTCAAAGATTAACATGCATCATACTAGCTTGCTAAGCATATTTTATTTTTTTTGATTTATTTGTTTCAAGAACAATTCATGTCCCCCTTTAGATTAGGAAGTCTTGATTATTTGATATATGATTAGACAATTTTTCCTAGGTTTGTTTGTGTGATCTTTCACTTTACATTGTGTGATATTTGGCTTAGATCTTATGAATGATATCTTATCTTTTGATCTTCCAATTTCGAGATTCTTATGCAATGTAATATACTTATCATAAATATTAATTGTCGAACCAAACATAGTAAAAGATGATTATTTGGATGCTAATTGAGACCCGTCGAAAGAAGGGGGGAGTTGAGGGTGTTTTAGTCGCGACAAAGGCTCATTCCTCTCTCGTACCAAAACCCTGAACCAAGTTCTTTGGTTATGAAGGGCCGGTGCCCTTTATCCATTTGGGTGAGTCGAATTAGGTTTCTTGGTTCCTTAAAAATCAAGTGGCGACTCTGTATCTGTTTTCAACAGACCGTTTTCTTTCTTTGATCCAAATCAATTTCAAACAAACAAAGTATCAAAAGCAAAAAGAGGTTGAATCCTGCATGTCCACAATCTGGCGACTCTGCTGGGGATTTTTTTTTAAAACAAAATAATACAGAGGTTTGACTCATAAGAAGCATCCTTAAAATCATCTTTTTACTGTATCTGGTTCACCGCATTGCACTCTTGCATATCCCACCCTCTGACTGTGTTCGAAACGCGGCGCTGACATTGTTCAGGTCTTGCTGTGCCAGGGCACAAGTCACCATTGATACTGTACCTTCCAAGGTATATCAAAAAGAGTAAACATTTCCGTACTGTATCTCTGACGGTATATTGGAACTCTCGTCAACGGACCCTCTTTGACTAAACCCAGCCTTTGCATATAGATTCCTGTAGAACCTTTCATAGGGCTGTTGATTTATCTTTTCAGATAGGACAATATGATATAACTGCTGTATGCCCTGGTGGGATTACTTGTGCGGTGTAGACGCTTATGTGGCATAGAACAGAACCTCTTTCTAATGATTCCCAAGACAATCACTCACATGTGATCACATTGAGTTGACCTGTCTAGGCACCATGATAAGGATGTCTGCTCCGTGCTCACAAAGATATACATCGCAAACCTTGTTTGTTGGTCCAAAGACATAGGAGTATGAAAACCTACTAGACAGTATGATCACCATCATCACCTGCTCCTGTCATACATCTCAATTTCCCTCGAAAACTTCGTCCAATTTACCCAGATCTCCCAGAAGTCCTTGTTTCTCCCCAGATTACCCAGAAATCTCAGTTTCTCCTACCTATTTCTATTGAAAATTCTGTCTAACTTACCCATATATGCCAGTTTCTCTCGTAAACTCTGTCCGATTTAACCAGATATTTCTATTTCCCAGAAACTCTACCAAAATCCATCTAAACTTCCTAGAAATTCCCGTTTCCCAAAAACTCTACTAGAAATCTCTACTCTCTGAAAACTCTGCCAAAATCCACCAGATTTCCCAAACATCCCTTTTCTCCTAGAAACCCTAACAAGATCTCCCAGTTTCCCCGAAAATACTTGTCCAAATCACCCAGATATTCCCGCTTCTCCCAGAAGCCTATTCGAACTCCCTAGGTATCTTTGTTTCACCTAAAATTCCAGAAAATCCATATTTCTCCGAAACCTCTACCCAAGCTTCCCAGAAACTCCAATTTCTCAGGAAGTCACCCAAATATACCTGTTTTCACATAAACTATGTCTAATCAGCCTAGATTTTCGGAAATCCATGTTTCTCCTAGAAACCTTGAAATCCCTGCTTTTCCTAGAAGCTTCTCCCATAAACTCGGATTTTCCAGTCTTCCCCCAAAAAACTCTGTCCAACTCGCCCGGATATACTTGTTTCTTCCAGAAACTCTAAATTCCCAGAAATCATTGTTTCTCCCATCTCCCGAGTATCCCAAAAAATCCATATTTCTTCCAGAAAATTCTAATTCTCTCCTGTTAGTGATCATACTAGAAAGAAAGGTTAGCACACTCTGTATGACTAGGACCTTACTTGTTTAACTGCTGTATGTTAGAAGTAGGGGGTCATCTAGATTAGGGCTTGCATCCGTATGCTTGTCTCATATGCATACACAATTCGTGTCAGTCTACATGCACGCACATCTTATCAGTCTCACACATGTCAGTCTCTACACATCAAATGCATACATGTCATCATCTTCACTCATGTCAATCATTATATATACATACTGCGACCATCATCGGTTCACATCGATGAATTCTTCAAAATCTTGATCATCTCTCCCCTAGGAGTCCGTAAGGAGTATTTTGCGCCTCTGCTAATTTGGGCTTTTATTTCTATTTGTAGAAAAACGTAGCCCCGGGTAAGCACACTTCTATACCTCCCAAAATTCACTATCTTAATCGAGGGCTAGACCATCATCGATCCACCAATGGCCCACAAAGCTCTGGAAGAGAAAGTGAACAAGCTACAAACCACTGTTGAGCAGCTGAATTTAAGGGTGAGTCGATTTGAGAAGATGGCGCAGAGCATTGGTAAAGAGCTATCTGAAATAGGATCCAGGATAGAGGATGCCATCACAGAAGAGAAGTTCAAGAAGGATGAACCCCAACACCAGTCCAAGAGGCCTAAATACTCCCGAAACTCCCCGGATGTTAGTACCCTGTGCAGCCAACCCATGGCATACCCTCCTCGGCCATACCAATCCTCCAACCAAACCACTATTCGCCCTTACCAAAAAAAGCAACCACGTACCTTTGCCAAGCTAGAAATCTCCTTCTCCTCAGCCCTGGAGCACCTGCTCAAAAAGGGGCACCTCCAACTCCTTCAGCCTCGTACCGATTCCCCACCACCTAACTGTGACCTGTCCAAGTGATGCGCCTATCACCAAGGCCTAGGCCATGATACCGACCATTGCATGCTCCTCCTCCACGATATCCAGGACCTCATCGACCGAAACATCATTGAGCCACCACCCATCCAATCCCATGACGTCAACTTTGTCGAACGATCCCTTTCGCTGAGGACCATGAATGTTGAACTTGTGCAAGTGAAGTGGTGGTGTTTGGGACTTTTGCTGGCAAAGCAAATGAGGATGATCTTTCAAAAAAGAAAAAAAAGAATAAACGAGTCACCGTGACACTCCATTTAAGACCAGGTCAAGTCTAGTCGAGTCTGTTCTATGTTTTGAGTCTATTTCAAGTTTAGTCTTGTTGTCAAATCTGTCTGTCATCGAGTTGTTATGGGTCTGTGTTGAGTAATGTAATCCCTCTCTCTTGCTAATGGAATGAAGTCTCATTTTGCCTAATCTGATGTGTATAGTCATAAGTTCATGAATCGTTGAACTGAAGGGTCACTTTGCAAATTACCATGGATATTACTGTGCTAAATTTTTTTTTAAACAAAAAAGAATCCTGAAAAGGTCAAAGTCAATTTTGCGCTGACACCGATGAAGAGCCGAGAATTGAATAGTCTTATTTTAAGAATTTAAAGATGCTTTTGCTCAAATCTTGAAAAGACATACTTGAGACTGATTTGGGGCTTGACCAACACCCTTTCCACCATTTCTACCGTTTCAAAGCCTTGGGCCCAACCCAATTGATAACCATGCGAACCTGTGCGGACTTGGTCCTTGATGGTAGCCAAACATTTCAGTGAGTTTCATCTCCACTTTCAAAAAATAAAAAATAAATAAATAAAGCTCGCTAGGTTGAAAACCTGAAAGGGCACCTAGGCAAAAGTTAGAGCTGAAAAAGGTGTTGATTTCCAAGATCTGACCTTAGCCAGTCAAAATGACGGGGAAAATGAAAGGAAGAAAATTTTGGTAATACAGAGAATTGTACAGTTCAAGGTACGTCATGAGAACATGCCTAGATCACATTTCAAAAGGCTCGGAATGACCACCAATAAATTCTGAGAACTGATATGCACATTCTAGAATTCTGAGATTATAATCAAAAGATCTGGCTAGGCGAAAGTGAAAAGGATCAATCCTCAAAACAAAAGAAAAAGAAAAAGAAAAGAAAAGAAAAAAAAGGGAAGAGATCGAAACTGAATCCTCTCATTCAACAGCTACCATAAGTGGCTCAAGTTTGAACTAATTTGACGATTGGCTTGCGACACCATCATAATCAATCCAATTTCTTTCAAGACCTTGCCTTGAACTACGCTTGACTTGATTCCCACTCGGGGATACATAGGCAACCACATCGATTCGGTCACTCCACCCACAAAAATAGCCCAATTTCTTTCAAGACCTTGCCTTGAACTACGCTCGACCTGATTCCCACTCGGGGATACGTAGGCAACCACATCGGTTCGGTCGCTCCACCCACAAAAATAGCTCAATTTCTTTCAAACTTCGGCCCGAACTACGTTGGACCTGATCCCCACTTGGGGGTACGTAGGCAGACTTTCAAAAAAAGGAAAAGAAGGATGGCTCGCTAGGTCGAAAATCCGAAAGGACGCCTAGGCAAAAATTAGAGCTAAATCCAAAGTGAGCAATAACAAAAGAGAGAAAATAGCTCGTTAGGTCACCTCACTGGTGCCTAGGCAAAAGTTATGAGCATTTGAGAGATTAAAGTCACGGTCCTTGCCTCAAGCCAGAAATCACCTTCCATACTAGGGCCAAACTTTGGCTACTCGCCTCGTTTGCCTAAATTTTACTATCTACCCTTCATACAAGTGGGCAAACTTCGGTCACCTATCTCGTTTGCCCAAAACCTCCAAACTAGGGGCAAACTTCGGTCATTTACCTCGTTTGCCTACCGATCCCACTTCATGCCCTTCAAACTAGGGGCAAACTTTGTTTGCCACCCGATCCCTATACACCAATGGTAAGCCTTCAAGTTACAAACATTGTCTTGAACAGATGGAAATGGAGCATTTTTTATTCTATAAGCTAAGGCACTAATTCAAAGCACACCTTAGGAGAAGCAAAGAAATTTATTAGATCAGTAGGGAGGAATTTTCAAAAATAAGATTCACCATCAAAGTGATGCCACGTTAAGGTGAGAAGTAAACACAAAAGAGAATTGGTACATCATTTATGACAAGAGCACATTAAGTTTTGGCAAGTCAAGCTTGTTTCATTTCAGTGTCGAATGTGTCGTCCTCGTGTGTCGATGTCTATTAGTCGTCAAGTCTGTCGTAGTCTCAAATAAGTGAGTTGACAGTGACTAATAATGAATTTTCCAAATAAAGTTATAAATTTTTTTTAAGAGTGTTCCAAGGACAATGCAAACAGGAGTACCAAACACTATTACTGCACCAGTCAAGGCGTCAGCATAAGAAGCGTCCAAACTTGCGGAAAATTTCATCCCTTTCCAAACCGTCGAAGGTTAACCATCTTCGTTCATGCAACATAAGTCCATGAGTGGCTGTTGATGATCTTTCTTCCTCCTAGCAACATAAGTCCATAAGTGGTTGTTGCTCACCTTCGTTCATGCAACATAAGTCCATGAGTAGCTATTGATGATCTTCCTTTCTTCTAGCAACATAAGTCCATGAGTGGCTGTTGATCTTTCACCTTTATTCATGCAACATAAGTCCATGAGTGGTTGTTGATGATCTTCCTTTCTCCTAGCAACATAAGTCCATGAGTGGCTGTTGATCTGTCATCTTTCTTAATGCAACATAAGTCCATGAATGGCTGTTGATGATCTTCATTTCTTCTAGCAACATAAGTTCATGAGTGGCTATTGATCTTTCATCTTTCTTCATGCAACATAAGTCCATGAGTGGCTGTTGATGATCTTCCTTTCTCCTAGCAACATAAGTCCATAAGTGGTTGTTGTTCACCTTCGTTCATGCAACATAAGTCCATGAGTGGTTGTTGATGATCTTCTTTCATCTTAGCAACATAAGTCCATAAGTTGCTATTGATTATCACCCTCCATCAGTGTCAAACCACCGCAAATCATCTCTGTCACAAACAAAATGATACCTTGACTCCCATTTAATGGGCGTATTTCCTTCTTCCTAGCAGAGTACATTACAGAATCTGACCAACCACGAGAGATTCAGAGATGAATCCTGGTTCTAGGTCAAGAATTGAAGAGAGATTCTCAGAGAGTCCATCAGCTCCCGAAGGCCCTAACCGGCTCTTTTGGATTGAGCATTACAGAATCTGACCAACCACGAGAGATCCAGAGATGAATCCTGGTTCTAGGTCAGGAATTGAAGAGAGATTCTCAGAGAGTCCATCAGCTCCCGAAGGCCCTAACCGGCTCTTTTGGATTGAGCATTACAGAATCTGACCAACCACGAGAGATTCAGAGATGAATCCTGGTTCTAGGTTAAGAATTGAAGAGAGATTCTCAGAGAGTCCCCTACCATCCCCAGCAGAAGATAACAGAAGTCTGAACCGATTCTCCGGACTTGTCATCAAAAGGATCGGCCAACGATTGAAAACATCACTCGCAGTCAAAACACCCCGATTCCCAGGGCAAGCACTGTCTATTCACAATTCAAGGATCCATGTCCACTGATTATCATGAGCTTTTTCACCTGTCAGTCATTATGAGTTTCCTCACTTATCGCGAGCTTCTTTGCTCCGGTTATCTCACCTGTCAATTGTCGTGAGCTACCCCACTTATTATGAGCCTCCTCACTTGGGTTATTATAAAACTGTCGGTTATCATGAACTCCCTCACCTATGGGTTATCCTTAGTTGTCATCCTCAAAGACCCCACATCTGATCCCATTCGCTTGTAAATCACACTTCCCGTAATTTGAGAAGTTTGCCCCGAAACCCAGATTCTTTTCAGACCGTGGTCGGCCACTGCATCGTAGTCAGAAGCACTAGCACAACACAAGTCCACTCGAAATGGCACATACCCCACAATACATGCTCATATTAGGGTCATAACACTAGACATGATAGGACTCATGACACAACTCATATCACCTCCATGCATGGAATATCACTCATATTGCATAGCATCCGCCTGATTATTGTGTACATGCGTATGTGATTTATTCCTCTGTGCCCTGAACTACGTCCTGGTCTGATTTTCCTTGGGATACATAGGCAGCTCACGCAGAGCTCGACCAGCAGTAGACCTCAGCATCATTGCATCTTTTGCAATGCTTTTTTTATCCTAAATCTATAGCCTCCAAAAAGTCCTATCTCTTCAAAAACTTTGGCACTCGCTTGCGACATGCGTTGCCTCGCAAGTTCATACCAAAGAGGGGCAAACTGTAGACACCACATTTTGTCGGCTATCAGATTTAGGAGACCCATAGCTTGGTGGTTCACAATGATCGAAAAAGACTCAAAAGGACTCCTGGAAGTTAGCTATATTTCTTAAAATGCTCAGAATGACCAAAATGCCCCTGAAAGCCCGAAAACTCCCAGATTTGGTCCAAAAGTTTTGGAAACATGCTATGTCGTAAGAAAAGTAAGAAAATGAGTTTTTAAGCAAAATTAGATGAAATCGTCAGCTCCCAGAGACCTTCGGAAGTCCCGGAAAGTCCCTGTTGACCGATTTGACCAGGTTTGACCAAGGTTTGACCAGATTTGACCAAGGTTTGACCAAGTTTGACCAAAAACGTCTAAATTCACCGGGATCATTCTAGATTATGTGGAAAGTATTAAAATGAGTTTTAAAAGAAAATCGAGCGAAAACGTCAGCTCCTGGGGGCTCCCAGAGGTTTCCAGAACTTCCCGGGAATCCCAGGTTTGACCGGTTTGACCAAAATTTAACTTTAGAACCGGAGCACCGTAACAATTTTCAAATATTTTTCATAGATACTAGAGGCCAATAGCTTTCCAACGGTATATCGCACATAATTTTTGGATTTAAAACGAGTTTATTGTGAATTTCCGAAGGCGAAAAGGCGATCAAATTGGCTTTTATCGCAAATACCGCAAAACTTTTCAAAGTGACCTATCTTCGAATTATTTGTTATGTAAAATAGACTTCATTACCTTTCCAACGGTATATCACAACCTCAATTTGGAGTTCATATGCATTTTCTGATAATTTCGGACGAAATAAGGCATTTTCGCGAATACCGGAACCTCTGGGGGCCTAAATACAATTATCTGGACGAAGGAGGAGCAGTGCCGCCGCGGCACTGGCCCAGTGCCGCCGCGACACTCTCCCCCAGAACAGTCCACTTTTGTAATTTATTTTGGGGGTCCAATTTGATATATTAGAAATCAAAACGACGTTGTTTTGGTTCCCAGCTTATTTTGGACCAATGGGAGACCATTTTAAACTTTTTAAAACTCCATTTACCACCCCTCCTTTGCCTATTAAAGAAGCCATTTACTTTTATTTAGAGGGGAGACATGGAAGCTTAGAGAGAGCTGATTCATGCCCAATACTACATTCTTGACTACATGTTCTTTATTGCATTGGACACGAATTATCACTTAAACTGGGAGATTTAATGGGTGAATTTGTGTGTTTGTTGTTCTTCTTGATGTTCTCTCTTTACTAATAATACCCCTTTTTCTTATAGGTAATTGAGGCATTGTTGGAGGCCTTGTTTGTGAGGAATAAAGGAAGAAGTCAAAAGCTACCTGAGCGGATCGATCCGCCCCTTTCACTTGGATCGATCCGCGCGTTTTATAGAACTCTCTGCCCAGAAATCCGAATGCGGATCGATCCGGATTTTCAACGCGGATCGATCCGCGTGTTTCACTGAAGATTCTAACGGCGAATTAAAGAAGCGGATCGATCCGGATTTTTGCCTTGGATCGATCCGCGACCTCTGCTGATGTTTTCTTCCTTTTATTACAACTTTGCCATTTTGTTTTGGGGGTATATATAGTTAAAGATGAGTTTCTTTTAAAAAAAGGGGAATTTTTAGCTTGTTTTTAGTTTTTTTTTCTCTTAGGGTACAAGCTCTCCTTCTCTCTAATCCTCTCATCTCTCTCCCTCATTACTCCTCATCTACCATTGTTCACTTCCATTTATTGTTAGAGAGAAGAGAGTGTATATGTATTGAATGGTTGAAGATTTTATTGGAGCAAGTTTTGGATTTCTTATGGCATTTATGGTGATTTCATCTAGTTGGTATAATTTCTCTTTCCCTCTCTTGAATATTGTTATCATTGTGATTATGAGTAGCTAGACCTTCAAGGTTGGGGATCATAAACCCACCATTGGATCTATGTGTATTTTATTATAGGACTCTCACACTTTGTAGCAAAACTAGAGTTCATGGGGGTATGGTTTGATGTTTTGAGACCTCACTTCTAATGTCAAGCATTTGAAGTGATTAAACCTCTAAACTCTAACCCTACACCCATGTGTTGCATTGGAACATCCATCTAACATGTTGGTTGAATACCACATGCTTGATGGTTTGCCACAATGGGATTTTCTACTCTAGAATGTGCTTCAAGTGTAAAAGTCATGTGTTGCTTGGTCCAAGGTGGGGGAATGCTCCCCAACCTCAACTTCTCCATTTACAAAACCCCCAAATCTTTACTTAAGCTTAGTTTTGTTCAAAGTTACTTTACACCTTCGAAATAACCATTATAGTTAATCTAAGAACAATCGAATCAACCCCATAGTCGAAAAGACTCATTTTTATTTCTTAGTTTGTTAATCGCTCTTCGCATTATAATTGGTTATTAAGCGCCCACCAAGTATTGTTGCACTCCAATCCCTGTGGACTCGACACCCTATTTCCACCGTACTACGTTTTTAATAGGGTTAACAAAAGAACTTGATTGTGACTTAATCAAAATGGTGCCATTGCCGGGGATTGGCATTGGTAACAACCTTAGGTCGCTTAGTTTCTAATTATAGTGCTTTTGCTTTTAATCTTCATTGCTTTCTTGTTGAGTGTCTTTGAAGGAGTAGCCTTTAAGTAAAAATCGACAGCTTCTCACAATGTCAAATCCGAGCAACGCAGGTATGACTAACCCCTTTGCAGTTAATTCTAATGCTAGTTCTAGTAGTAGTAGTAGTGGGTCGTTTTGGCGGCCTCCGACCACATCCTCACCATCATTCACTCAAAATTCGCACAGTACCAGCCACCGAGAGCCGGTAGTTGATGCATTTTCGGATCAGGCTACGTTTTCCACAGAGGGCGAAACTCCCATGGATCGATTCCATCAGGAGCAATGGGGTCAACATAACCCCGCTCCTCCACCCAGGTACCGGCCGCATCAACCACCTCCTTTTCAACATCATTACCCCCCTCCACCTCCGTAAATGGATCAAACCTTTGGGAGAACAATCGGGGATTACCTTCAACCCGAGACCGTGTCTTTCCCATCTTGCATAACATTCCCGTACAATGCGGGGGTGTTTCGATTTAAACCAGGAATGATCAATCTCTTACCCAATTTTCATGGGCGAGAGAACGAGGACCCCAACAAGCATATTAGGGAGTATGAGGACATATGTGGGACGTTTGAACAACAAAGATGCACACCCGAACTCATAAGGCTCAAATTGTTCACATTTTCCCTCAAGGATAGGGCGAAAGATTGGTTAGTGACCCTACCCCCAAATTCCATAGGCTCATGGCCGGAACTCCAAAAGCAATTCTATAAGGAGTTTTTCCCCATGCACAAAACACAAGCTTTGGTCAAACAAATTCAAAATTTCTCCCAGGGAGAGCACGAGACCTTTGCTGAGTGTTGGTTGAGATTCAAGGATCTCCTTAGGAAATGCCCGCACCATGGTTTTGACAAATTCCGTCAAATTTCCATTTGTTATGGGGGGTTACAACCCAATACAAAACAATTGATCGAAACCATGTGCTCCGGGAGTTTCTTAACTCTAGAAGTCGAGCAAGCCGAAGCCCATTTAGAATATGTCTATGAAACTTTGCGTGGGTGGGGTACATCTAACCCTCATGACCGCACACCACCGGTCACTGTAGCCCCTTTGAATCACAGCCTCTGTCAAGTGTCAAATGAAGCGGGTTCCATTTCTAAACTCACTAGAAAAGTAGAGGCTTTGGAATCTCAAAAGGGCACCATTGGACCCAATCCTCGCACCGATCAATCCTTTGCATTGTTACTTATGCTATGATCCGGAGCACTCAACCAATGAATGCCCCGTCCTTCCTATCCTCTAAGCACAAGCTTTGGAGCAAGCATGTGCACTTGGGATGAACATTAGTCCTAGATTCAATCCTTCCCAAAATGATGCCTACAATCCTCCCGGAAGGTGGAGTGCTCCGGGGCACAATTACCACAACAATAAAGGGGCAACAGTAGTACCAAATGCTCCCCCACAACCATACTATCCTCATTAACCGCCTCCACCACCTTATACCCCTCCGAACTTTGGTCCACCAAACCCTCAATCCCAAGGGCCATGTTTCACCCAAAATCAAGGGGCGTATCAACATTCAACCCCTTATGTGCCCCCTCACAAGAAGAGTTTCGAAGATCCTAATCATGGTGGCTTGTCCCAAAGAATGAGCCAACTTGAGCAATCTATCCAAGCGATGCAATCATCGCACGCTCAAAGCATGCAAGCGTTGCAAGCTCAATTGGCTCAATTACTCCAAAATCAACAAGTTGTTGACAAAGGAAAGCTTCCAGCGCAACCATTTCAAAATCCGAAAGGTCAAGGGACTAATGGAGCCTCAAATTCCAATATCGAACATCTAAAAGGAATCACCACTCTTCGAAGTGGAAAAATTGTGGACAACAAGGTCCAAAAACCTCCCCAAGAACCACAAGTTAGCTATGACCCGGGTAGAGGAGAGGCCGAACTCAATGAGGGGGACTCATTACCTCCTAATGTTGAAGACTTGGAGGGGGACTTGTCAAAGGCCCCCGACTTCATGGACCAAGAGTTTTTGAATCCCGCTCCCCCATTTCCTCAAAGGCTTAAGAAAAAGGCCGAGAATAACAAGAATCATGAATTTTTAGAATTGTTCAACAAAGTGGAAATCAATATCCCTCTTTTGGAAGCCATTAAACAAGTCCCGGCCTATGCAAAATTTCTTAAAAGACCTTTGCACTGTCTAAAGGAAACTCAATGTTAAGAAGAGTGCTTATATGGCCGCACATGCGAGCTCCGTTATTCTTAACGAAGTTCCTCCAAAATATAAGGACCCCGGTTGTCCTACTATAGCATGTGTGATTGGACAACACCAGATCGACAGAGCACTCCTTGATTTGGGAGCTAGTGTCAATCTACTTCCTTATTCGGTGTACGTCCAATTAGGCCTCGGCGAACTTAAAGAGACTCGTGTCACTTTACAGATGGCCGACCGCTCAGTCAAGATGCCACGAGGTATAATAGAGGATGTTATTGTTCAAGTTGGTAACTTCTACTATCCAGTGGATTTTATTGTACTTGATACACAACCGGTCGTGAACGAGCAATCGCAAATTCCTATCATCTTAGGTCGCCCATTCCTCGCTACCGTGAATGCATTGATTAATTGTAGGAATGGCCTTATGCGGTTGACATTCGGAAACATGACGGTGGATGTGAATATCTTCTCACTCTTTAAGCAACTCGACCTCGAAGAGGAGGACGGTGATGGGATTTATGAAATCTCTCTCATTGATTCGTTGGTGCAAGATTTTTTCAGTTTTTTTAGTGATTCCGATGTTAATGATTCTTGCATCACTTCTTCTCTTGATCATACTTATGTGCTTAATGATAATATAACTCGCATTGACCATGTTGAGAAATGTTTAGTTAGTGACACTACCATTGTTGGGTGTTCTCATGAATTCGAAAGAAAGAATGAGTTGAGTGATGAGGAGAGAGAGAGTGAGGAAGTGGTAGGTGTTGTGGGAACCGTCGAGGAGGCCAAGTGGACCTCCAATTTCGAGAGATTACCCCTGAGGGATAGTTTTCCTCTTCCTTCTAATGTCGTTACGCCAAAGCTCGAGCTCAAAGTTTTACCAAACGAGCTCAAGTATGTTTTTTTGGGAGAAGACGAGAGCTTTTCGGTGGTGGTTTCTTCCCAACTTGACCCTTGTCAAGAAGGGAAATTGATGACGGTTTTGAAAGAGCACAAAAGTGCTATAGGGTGGTGTGTAGCGGACTTGAGGGGCATCTCTCCGAAGATTTGCACCCACAAGATTTATCTAGAGGATGAAGCCAAGCCTTCGCGTCAGATGCAAAGGAGGCTCAATCCCAAAATGAAAGAGGTGGTGATGACCGAAGTCATCAAGCTGTTGGATAATGGGATCATATATCCCATTTCCGATAGCGAATGGGTAAGCCCGACCCAATTGGTTCCCAAAAAGTCGGGGATCACGGTAGTGGAAAATGAGAAAAGGGAGCTAGTACCTACGAGGACTACCACGGGATGGAGGGTTTGCATCGACTATAGGAAGTTGAATACGGTCACACGAAAGGACCATTTTCTGCTACCCTTCCTAGATCAAGTCCTTGAAAGAGTGGCCGAGCACAAATTTTATTATTTCCTTGACGGGTATTCAGGATACAATCAAATTGAGATAACCCCCGAGGATCAAGAAAAGACTACCTTCACATGTCCCTATGGCACGTTTGCCTATAGGAGAATGCCTTTTGGGCTATGCAATGCACCCGCGACCTTTCAACGGTGCATGCTTAGCATTTTTAGTGACATGGTGGAGAAGTTCCTTGAGGTCTTTATGGATGATTTTAGTGTTTTTGGCGATTCTTTCGACAAGTGCCTCGAGAACCTTGAGAAAGTTCTAAAAAGGTGCATTGAAAAGAATCTTGTGCTTAACTGGGAAAAGTGTCACTTCATGGTGACACACGGCATCGTCCTAGGCCACATTGTCTCAAGTGAGGGGATGCAAGTTGATAAGGCTAAGATTGATGTCATCTCCAACCTTCCACCCCCAAAAACCCTTAAGGATGTTAGGTCATTCTTAGGTCACGCAGGTTTTTACCGGCGTTTTATCAAGGATTTTAGCGCTATCTTGCGGCCCATGTGCCAACTCCTTGCGAAAGATGTCATTTTTGAATGGTCCCCCGAGTGCCAAGAGGCATTCGATAAGCTTAAGGAGTCGCTTACCACCGCACCCATAATGCAAGCCCCCGATTGGAACCTTCCATTCGAGCTCATGTGCGATGCTAGTGACTATGCGGTAGGGGCCGTGTTGGGGCAACGTAGAGACAAGAAGCCCCACGTCATTTACTACGCTAGCCGGACCTTAGATGATGCCCAAATCAACTACTCCACGACGAAGAAAGAGTTGCTAGCGATAGTTTTTGCACTCGAGAAGTTCCAGTCATATGTGGTAGGATCACCGATCACTTGTTTCACTGATCATGCCGCTCTTAAGTATCTATTCTCCAAGAAAGATGCTAAAGCGCGCCTTATTCGTTGGATCCTACTTCTCCAGGAGTTTGACCTCTCCATCAAGGATAAAAAGGGGGTGGAGAACGTTGTTACGGATCATTTGTCACGTTTGACATTTGATCACAATCATATAGACCCCATACCCATTCAAGAATGTTTTCCGAATGAGCAATTGCTTAAAGTCTCCACTCTCCCGTGGTATGCGGATGTGGTAAATTTCCTTGTCACGGGCCAATTGCCTCAAGAATGGTCCACTCAAGACCGTGAGAGACTTATGTTGATGGCACGATCGTTCTTTTATGATGACCCTTATGTCTTCAAATATTGTGCCGATCAAATAGTCAGGCGATGTGTGCCGAACGATGAAATACCGAGCGTGTTGTCGTTTTGCCACGACCAAGCATGTGGAGGACATTTCTCTTCACAAAAGACCGCTTTCAAAGTGCTCCACAGTGGCTTGTATTGGCCCACAATATTCAAGGATGCACATGCCTATTGCAAGGCATGTCCTCGGTGCCAACTCCTCGGAAAAATCACCAAGAGGAACTCCATGCCTCTAAACCCCATTCTTACGATAGAAGTTTTTGATTGTTGGGGAATAGATTTCATGGGACCCTTCCCTAAATCCAATAATTTCGAATACATCTTGGTGGCGGTCGATTACGTCTCCAAATGGGTTGAGGCCATACCATCTCGGACCAATGACCATAAAGTGGTTTTGAAATTTCTCAAAGAGCATATTTTGTCCCGGTTTGGCACTCCGAAAGCCATAATTAGTGATCAAGGGGTACACTTTTGTAATTCCCCTTTTGCTCGCTTGATGGAGCAATATGGCGTAACCCATAAAGTCTCTACCACTTACCATCCTCAAACAAACGGTCAAGCCGAATTGGCTAATAGGTAAATTAAAGGAATCCTCGAAAAGACGGTCGACCCGTCGAAAAAGGATTGGTCCTCTAGGCTAACCGATGCGCTTTGGGCGTATAGGACGGCCTATAAGACAAATTTAGGAATGTCCCCCTATCAGTTGGTCTACGGGAAGGCTTGCCATTTGCCGGTCGAACTTGAACATCGAGCTTATTGGGCAATCAAGAAGCTCAATTTTGATTTTAATGAGAGTGGTGAGAAGAGAAAGCTTCAACTCGATGAGTTGGAAGAAATTCGAAGTGAACTCTACGAGAGTTCTAAAGTGTACAAGGCACGTGTTAAAGCATTTCACGACAAGCGGATTGTTCGAAAACAATTCGTTGTTGATATCAAAGTGCTTTTGTACGATTCACGGCTACACATTCTTTCGGGTAAGTTGCAATCCCGTTGGATTGGCCCTTATATGGTACATAAAGTTTATCCTCATGGAGCCGTGGAAATCCTAGATCCCAAAGATGGGACCATCTCTAAGGTCAATGGGCAGCGGCTCAAACCTTTTCTCGAGGGATTTGACACCGAGTTGGTATCAATCCCGTTGGAGGACCCCACAGTTGGGGTTGAGTAAGCTCTCGTGAGTTATACTCTCTTTTTGTATGCCCAATGATTAATGCTTGGCATAATTTTTGTTCTTATCAAAGTTTTTGTCATCCACTTGTGCTTTTTATCTAGCTCTACATCCATACTAAAGGTTTCATGTCTGCTGGGAACTAGGCGGATCGATCCACCCTCAAAACATGGATCGATCCACCCGTTTTTCCAAACTCTCTGCCAGAAATGTGAGTTGCGGATCGATCCGCCCATATCACATGGATCGATCCGCCCATTTTTGCAAAGTCTCTGCCCAGATTTCGCGATGCGGATCGATCCGGATTCTTCACACGGATCGATCCGCGAATTTTCAGAGTCATACTGACACCGTCTCGTGGGAGCGGATCGATCCGGCTTCTTCACGCGGATCGATCCGCGAGGCCGAAAAACTATTTTTTAATCTCTTTGAGGGCTCATTTGTTTGCACCATCTCTCATTTCTCTTGAGCCCCTTTTACCCCAAATATTCCACCCCTTCTAAAATCATCTTTTCAAGCTTTTTCTTCCAAGATCCACACAAGGTAAACTTTGCTCTTTGTTTTCCTTTCCATTAACTTGTTGTGAGAACATGTTTTTGTTCAATTGGTTGGGTGATTTCTTCATTTGTTCACTCATTTACACATCAACCCTTAGAACTGTGATCTCTTACACTTTTGCTTGCATGGTTAGTGGTTGAAAGCACTTAGTATGTTGTCTTGTTTGTTCTTCATTTTGTGATGATTTTGGGAGAGGGTTACACTTCACATCTCATAATTTACCCACACATTTCCATAGTGCACACTAGGTGTTTGACAAAATTCTTGTTTGATTGCTTCCCTTAGTCTTGGCATTTGATCGTCATGATTTCTCGACTCGTGCATTTGGCTTATGTTTTTGCTAGACTAAGATTGTTCTTTCTTGTGCATTCAGGTAGGTTAAACACATTGATCCCTCTTTTGCTTACATTCTAGTAGAGCATTCCCCATGCGCGTATTATAGATCATTTTCTTACTTGTCATGGGTGCTCTTCTTCTTCTGTACAGGGACAATGGTGTCTGCTCTTAAGTACAACCGAACCCAACTTACCCTGGCAAATCGGGGATTTGAGGGCTTTAGGGCGCGGACCGAGAAGACTTGGTATGAAACTTATTTCTTGAAGAAAAAACCTATTTTGCCCGAGCGCCGCATGGTTTTTGCCGACTTCCCGTTTGAGGTTGAGGCCATTTTCCAGAGACGCCGCTGGCTTTCCCAACTTGAGTATTCCGGGGGGTACAATGAGACATGGGTTCAGATGTTTTATGCCAGTATTGTCACCACTGGGGCTCACTCTTTTGAGGCCTATGTGCGGGGCGTTTCCATCCCCGTAACCACCGCGTCTTAGGCTGTGTTAATAGGCGTCCCGCACGTTCAAAATCACACACAGATGATTGCTGACCTAGAACAGGGTCCCTCCGCCCATGACATGGCCACTCGCTTTGTCGGCCAGCCCACACAATGGATCTCTGACCAGTTAGCTCCCTCCTCTTTTATCAAATTATATAGTCTGGTTAACCTCATTTTGACAGGGGCAGTGACACCCACCAAGCATAAGACTGTTCGGAGGGATCATGGTGCCTTATTGTACGCGGTGTGTGATAACTCTACACCGGTCGACTTTGCTACTATAGTGATTAATCAGATGATTGTCTCTTCTCTCGACACCACCACCTCAGGCAGCCTGCCCTTCCCTACACTCATCACCCGCCTTTGCTCTCACCATGGGTGCAACGCCTTAGACTCTGACCTTTTGAAGCCTGCTCTCACCATGGGTGCAACTACCATCTCTAAGAGTGATGCGCAGATTCTTTCGCATTTTAAGAGGGCGAGGACCGAAGAGGGTCTTAGTGGTACGCGGGAGGAGGAGGCCGGCCCCGCTTATGACATGTCTGAGGTGTACCAGTGCCTTGACAGTTTTGGGGGAAGAGCAGCAGAGGTAGGACCGGGACTTGATGGGATTACGAGGAGAGGTTCAGGATTTCCGCGGGGAGTATCAGCGGGACATAGGCATGATTATGCGCTTCCAGAGCAATTTCTTCCAGATGCAGTTCCCTGGCGTAGACGTCCCCTACTACTTCCAGAATCCTTACGGTGGTTCAGGTGATTATGGTGGCGCTGGAGGTTCGGGTGCTTACGGTGGATCGGGTGGCCAAGGCGGTGGTGGCGACGACGTGGATGATTAGCCGGATTTGCCTCAAGTTCTAACTCCATAGGATCTAATTGTAGTGCGTTAGCATTATTTCTTTTTAGTGAGTTTAGAATTTGTTGGTTTCTAGGGTTGACAATTATGGGTGTGTTTATCGTGGTGTCTGTTTCTTTTGGGAACTTGTTGGATATTTGGTGATGGTGTGGATGTTTTTACTGCTTTTCTTTATTTGTACTTGGTGGATGCTTTGAACTCTTGTGTTGTTGACTCTATGGCTTATTGCTTACTTCTTTACTCTTGTGCCATGTCAACTTCGTTTTTCTTTTTCTTCTTTTCTTTGTGTATTCTACCATTGCAGGCACAGTTTTACCGCATGCTTCCGTTGGAGTCCGGTAATATTGTTCTTCCCCTTATACTTTCTTGTTTCATTAAGGACAATGTTTGGTCCTAGTTGGGGGGTGTGAGAGCTTGCTCTCCATTGCAATTGCAAGTTTTGGATTAACAAAAAAAAAAAAAAAATCTCGTGTTTCCAATGATTTTAGTATAGTTGCCCCGTGCTAATGCCGATCAATGACATTTTTCTTGAGAATGTTCTTCTGATTTTAGTATATGACATTTTGTAATCCTATTAGCTCCATTACTATCTTGGTCATAGTAAATTGCATGAAGTTTAAAATCTTGGTTTATCGAGCACGTTGCATGACTACTTGTGTTTGGAGGGTGTTTAATGCAATTGTCATTCGGAAATTGTTCGAAACATATGTGGAGACGATGCCTTTGTGAGCTTTTGATCCTTCCTCCCATTGTTGAGTGTTACATACTTCAATTCTCTGGTTCTGAAAAATATATTCAAAGTCGTTGATAATCTCATCTTCTTGTACTTATCATTCATTAGAGAAATCATATAGTGGAATGAGACTCTTGACTACTTGTCATTGTGTGGAGAACAAAGAATCACATTATCCGAAGAATCGATCTTAGGGCTTGTTGCTTGACCATCTCTAACGTCAACCACATCTAACCATGCACCACTTGACCGTACACTCCCCATATCCGTGTGTGACTTTCATTATTGGGATATCTTTGCATGAGATCGTGTGTGTAAAGTTGTAGAGGCGATTGAATCATGACATTGTGAGAGTAAAAAAAAAAAAATTGATTGTACTCTCCTTTTGAATTTCAAAGAATATTCGTGTTGATTCATCCCTTGTGCTCATTTGTAATCATGCATTGAAGGTTTAAAAAAAAAGAAAAAAAAAAGAAAAAGAAAATCCCAGGTTTGTGCACAGACATTCTCCTTCTTTTCCCTTGTCCTCCCGCCCATAACTCCTTCTCCACCTTATAACACCCTTGTGGCCCTTGTTGATTCTAAAGTTGTGTGATTCGGAGTTTGAGTCAGACCACACTCTCTAGTGAATGGTACCTTTCATGAGATTTTTTTTTTTTTACTCGTTTTTCACGCTTACGTTTTTCATCATTGGCATGTGCGTGGTTTTGATTCCTATTTCCATTACTCTATTTACCCGCATGCCCCGAGAGTATTAACCATTTCGAGTGTTTCATTTTTAGAGCGTAATACTGGTGAGAATTGAGTTGAAGCGCGTTTTCGAACGAAATTCGGATGAGGAAAGTATTACCATCTTCTTGATAGTTGTAGTTATGCACTTTACACCGCACACGCATCCAAGATTGAGCTCAATGAAATTTACCTCATAACCTTGATAGTTTGATAACTCATTGGATTTGCGTGACATGTACTAAAATCTTTTGAAAACTCTTGGAACTTTGTTGAGTGTCGGCATTACGGTTGGGCAAATATCGTGAGGAAACAATTTGTTTGTGGGTTTCATTCTGAGAACCCTCCGGAGACAACACTCCGCCTCTACGGGTAACCTAGAGGTTTAACGGCTTGTTATATATGCTCAATGCAATCGTGTTCCCCACGAAAGAACGGTTTATCTTCCATTTTAAATAAATTATCGTACAAGGTTATTCTTGAATCTCTTGCTTTTTAGCTTTGTTGCTAAGAGACTAGCAACATGCTAGTTGGGGGGTGTGATTCGTGCCCAATATTGCATTCTTGACTACATGTTCTTTATTGTATTGGACACGAATTATCACTTAAACCGGGAGATTTAATGGGTGAATTTGTGCGTTTGTTGTTCTTCTTGATGTTCTCTCTTTACTAATAATACCCCTTTTTCTTATAGGTAATTGAGGCATTGTTGGAGGCCTTGTTTGTGAGGAATAAAGGAAGAAGTCAAAAGCTACCCGAGCGGATCGATCCGCCCCTTTCACTTGGATCGATCTGCGCGTTTTATAGAACTCTCTGCCCAGAAATCCGAATGCGGATCGATCCGGATTTTCAACGCGAATCGATCCGCGTGTTTCGTTGAAGATTCTAATGGCGAATCAAAGAAGCGGATCGATCCGGATTTTTGCCTTGGATCGATCCGCGGCCTCTGCTGATGTTTTCTTCCTTTTATTACAACTTTGCCATTTTGTTTTGGGGGTATATATAGTTAAAGATGAGTTTCTTTTTTAAAAAAAAGGGGGATTTTTAGCTTGTTTTTAGTTTTTTTTCTCTTAGGGTACAAGCTCTCCTTCTCTCTAATCCTCTCATCTCTCTCCCTCATTACTCCTCATCTACCATTGTTCACTTCCATTTATTGTTAGAGAGAAGAGAGTGTATATGTATTGAATGGTTGAAAATTTTATTGGAGCAAGTTTTGGATTTCTTATGGCATTTATGGTGATTTCATCTAGTTGGTATAATTTCTCTTTCCCTCTCTTGAATATTGTTATCATTGTGATTATGAGTAGCTAGACCTTCAAGGTTGGGGATCATAAACCCACCGTTGGATCTATGTGTATTTTATTGTAGGACTCTCACACTTTGTAGCATAACTAGAGTTCATGGGGGTATGGTTTGATGTTTTGAGACCTCACTTCTAATGTCAAGCATTTGAAGTGATTAAACCTCTAAACTCTAACCCTACACCCATGTGTTGCATTGGAACATCCATCTAACATGTTGGTTGAATACCACATGCTTGATGGTTTGCCACAATGGGATTTTCTACTCTAGAATGTGCTTCAAGTGTAAAAGTCATGTACTGTGTTGTTTGGTCCAAGGTGGGGGAATGCTCCCCAACCTCAACTTCTCCATTTACAAAACCCCCAAATCTTTACTTAAGCTTAGTTTTGTTCAAAGTTACTTTACACCTTCGAAATAGCCATTATAGTTAATCTAAGAACAATCGAATCAACCCCATAGTCGAAAAGACTCATTTTTATTTCTTAGTTTGTTAATCGCTCTTCGCATTATAATTGGTTATTAAGCGCCCACCAAGTATTGTTGCACTCCAATCCCTGTGGACTCGACACCCTATTTCCACCGTACTACGTTTTTAATAGGGTTAACAAAAGAACTTGATTGTGACTTAATCAAGAGCTTAGGAAGAAACTCTAGAGAAATATAGAGAGATAAAGAGAAGAAGTAGTCTTCTTCTTCCATCTTTTCCAATCAAAGTGAGTTCTAATCTTGTTTTCCTCCACCATTCTTCTATATACTTCATCATCAATATACCCAATCACCATTTTTCTAAGCATTTTTGAGTTAGGAGGCTACTTCCATGTCCAAATGTCTATATCTATGAGTGAAACACCAAGCTACAAGTCCAATATCACATTGATTATCATCTATTGATTTGTTCATTTGCTTGCTTATATACAATGATCATCTCTTCTTACCTCATTTCTTTTTTATTTTCTTTATTTACTTACTAGTTCATCATCATCTAGATGATGACATGAAGTTTGAGGTGAGTGAATCCTTATGGATAGTAGCTCTTGACCTCAAAAACATGTTTGATAGATGATGATTATAACTTCAATACCTCCAAGGTATCCTTGAAGTTATGTTCAAAATAAAAATGAATCTCTCCAATAATATTGGGAGTTCTTTGATGGTTCAAGGTTGGATGAGGTTCTAAATGGTCACATGGTCATCTCAAGAGTTTAAGTTCATGCTTTGAACATCTATTTCAAAACCCCCATTCAAGAACTCAAACTCTATTTCAAAACTCAAATACATTTTCTTCAAGAATAATCCAAAACAGTGAGCTGTTCAGATTCAAAGATTTGTTTTGAATTAAATACTTGAGTTATGATGATGAAACCACTTGGAAAATCTTCCTAAGTCATCGTAGTTTGTCTCCAATTTTTCCCATCAATTATAGAGATGTGAAAGTAATATTTTCGGATTTAAGAATTTCATATTCATAATCTGCCTCTGTTCTCACAGAATGTTTACCTGATTTCTTGCACTTATTATGGATGTTTTCGTCACTGTACATATATCTTTTCTATTTTTTTTTTATGAAACTTGGGTGTCTTAGGAAACTTTTGGTATATAATGGGTCATCATAAACCCTTTCTTTGATTTATGAAAAATCATACAAAATCAGTCAACAGTGCAGCTTTTGTTTCTGAGTCATGTGTACATTCTGATTTATTTCTTTTAATCTGTGATAGCTATTGAGGTTTGGCTTTTTGGGTTATTTTCTAGACACAATAAGGATAATCTCTGATTTTTCCCACATTTTTCTAGGCATGTTTGACCTCCCATTATGATGTTATAAAGTAATGCATACAGTCTGTCCACTATTCACAGCATGCCATTTTTTTACTTCCACACAGGTATTATTAATTTTGTAAAAATTACAATTTGACCCCAACAAGAATTTTAATATGAAATAACACAAGGGATAATAATTAGAACATGGGAAATGTATTTAAATGAAGCAGTCCATAATAATTGAAGTTAAGTATGACAATGTAAATACCAATTAAATATAAAAATGAATTTTAAATTAAATGGAAATGCAGGTTATTACAGAAATAAGGTGGATGGGATCAAACAGATACTCTCATTTAGATAATAGAGTGAGATAAATCAACAGAATCAAAGATAAAAGAATCCGATTATACACTTTATTCTCCTCAAATGATAAAGAAATGAAACAATGAGATCAAATGATAGGATCCAATAAAATGTGGTGAACAACCCACGATAACCGATTAGATAATCACAAGGGATTAATAATAGAATCCGGTGAAAATAATAAACGTCAACTTGTCTACTAATCCAAGCAATGGAAAAACTCTCAAGTCATGAAATGAAAGCAAATTATCTTATAACCTCAATAACACAATCAACACCTTATTGACCAAGGAATAAGGTTAACGCAAAGGAACATCTCGAGAAGATGGGGAGCAACACCAACTTTAAAAAAAAGTATGCACATTCGAGTTCAACACGATAACTAAATCGAAGAAGTCAACTAAATAGACTTGCCAAAAAAAATCAGCTTGAGGAACAACATAGATATAAGTAAGTCTAAACAATAGGGCTCTCAAGTTATAAAATAAAATGAACCATTTCATAACCTCAATAACTCAACCAATTTCTTACTGATCAAAGAGTAAGGTTAACACAATGCAACATCCCAAGAAAGATAGGGAACCACACAAATTAGCAAAAGCACGTACGTTCGAGTTCACCGCGATAATAAGGTCAAAGAACCCAACTAAACAAACTTGTCAAATAAAATCGACTCAAGGAATGGCATGGGATACATATAACTCCGAACAATGTAGGACTCTCAAGTTATGGAACAAGAATTAATTATTTCATAAATTCAACAATTCAGTTGGCACCTCATCTACTAGGGAGTAAGGCTACCATGGAGGTAATTCAGAAAAGAATAAAGAACAACACTTACTTGTGGAGAGTACGACACTCTCAAGTTCGATATGATATACATGAAAAGAAGAAATTATCAAAGTACTCAGCTAAACAAATGAATGGCGTTGAAATAAATTTCAAGCATAACAAGTCCAAAGGAAGGACATCATGATGCCAAAGGTGGCAATTGGGAACACTCAAATAAAATGCAAGGGTGAGGTATATTAGAAACAAGAAGACATGAGTTCATCAAGAAAATTAAAAAAAAAAAAATGTGATAGGGGTGCCCCTTCCAAGAAGGCTAAGAATAATGGGGGCAAAAATGCCTTTTTGAGAATCGAAGATTACAAGGATCAATCAATAGGTCTAATTCAAGTAAGTATTACAAAGTGAGGAACTATACTCACACACAAGAAAGAAAACACGAAAACATATAGTGTTTCTCAAAATGAAGTCGAATGTTAACCAAATAATGTCAACCGTGAATTTCTAGTAGGGACCGATAATCAATTCAAGGAAATGATCCTACTAACTCAACAATAACATACCCATCAAAACGGTCTAGGCATTTCAACATAGAATAGTGAAGGAAGATTCACGAAACAATGAGACATACATTTCTCAAGAAAAGTGACTATCACTTGAATCTACAAGAATTTACTAGTGTAGAAAAAAAAATTATCGTTAAGCAAAGAAATTGATAGGCTCGAATAATCTATCACAAGGTAAGAAGGTTGAATCATTATTCAATAGACTCGAATGATTTACACGAGAAAAACAAAGTTGAATCATTAATCAATGGATTCGAATGATTTCCACGAGAATAAGAAGGTTTAATCGTTAATCAACGAATCATACAATAAAAATGATCGTAATCTACTCAAGGGAATTATATAATTCTTTTAACAAACAAGAGATTAAAGAAAACTCCAAGAATCGACAATACAATGATGAATGAGGGAAGAAATATCTCAAAACATCAAATAAGTTACAAGTAGTCAATATGAATACATAGATTACAAGTAACTACACATGGCTATCAATATTATGTCGTATATCACTTTAATTTTTATTTAACCACCCAAATAAGCATCGTGCAAAGAGCAAATCAATTATCATGTTACATCAATGTGAACATATGGAGCATAAGCACCTAAGCATAATAATACATAATCCCGGAGGCATGTAACATCTAAACATACTCGAATAAGAACTTATAATATCAAGTAAGCGATGACGTAATTCATCATGTATAACTGTAAAGCAATCCAGTGAACACATATAACCACGAGATCACATAAGTACAAAGTATTTAGACATGTGATCAGTTAATCATATAAACATGCTAGCACGTAATCCCGTAGGCAAGTAAACGTGCTCACTTAAACAATATCTCAACCGTAAACGAGAATATAAAATTTTAGTCGGTCACTTAAGATCACAATTGAAACAACTGGTAAAAGCTATGCATAGACCCAAATAAACTCCCAAAGTTCCAAAGTATTCGAACCCGGTTAGCTTTGATACCATTCTGTAACGCCCCAAAATCCACAACACGTGGACGGGTCAAAAGTCAAAGAAAGAGGTTAAGAAGAAGGAGAGATCCTAAGTGGAACAACCAAATAGTGCGGAAAATCACAAAGGAATCCTACGTGGATTCCAAAGAAAAGTCATATGTCAAGAATTGACCCATGAGGACCAAACGGGTCAAATAGGATCAATCAACATTATTCGGTTTTCGAAGAAGTTTTTAAAATGACAGAAATAAGAAGTATCGAGAGTGGGAGAAAAGAAGACGAGGTTTGATTGAAAGTTTATATGAAATCAAGGTTTGAGAATTTATAACCAACGGTCCCTTAGAAATCAAAAGTAGTATTTTTTTTTTCATAGACTATCCACAGGCTAAGTATAACCAAATTAGATTTCAAAAGTTTAGAAGTTTTAGAAATTTTCCAAGTATAGAACCTGTGTAGCCATACCATAAACTACTCAAAGGAACAACGGAACATCCGAATCAATGTGAACACGATTTAAAAAGGATCTAGGTTAAAGGACTAACAAGTGTCCGAATCAACATGAATAAATATTTAATGTTAACATGCGCCCATAGGCGACTCAAAGTCCCAATTACAAGTCCGATTACATTAAGTTTGAAATTCTAATATGTTCTAAGTAAAGGGCTAAACATGCGCCCGAATCAAGTGTTAATAGGAGATTCAAATCTATTACAATTTCTTTTCAAACTAAAATGGAAGTTTAAAACATTTTCAAAATTAATATTCTTCTTGAAAGAAATCTTCAAAGTGCGACTTCATGCGTCGAGTAACTCTTGGGCCTTACCCCAACTTGATAAACCTGAAAAATGGTTTGTCGTTTTTATGAGAACGACGGCTCGTAGAAAATATTGTAGAGATTCAATATGGATCCCATAACTAATATGCAACATGTGGTGCCATGAATGTCGCCTAGACGATGCAACTAATGAGCCCTCGGGCCATGCACACATGATCACTCGCCTCATTACCGGACTGTGAGCCACCCCCCAATGGGAATGTAGCATACCAACTTTCCGATAGCTAGTCGAATATAAGTTGGAGCTTGGAACGTTCTTAGGTACGTCCACCCTGTCTCACCACACAACCCACATCCGGATTTTCTTATCCACTCTTGTCCCCCTTTATTGGGGTCGGATTTACTTTTATCCCCCCTTAGGGATTACTCAAATGTCACCCATGCTAATGCTATGAGGTGTGCCCACTTGGCAACAATGCACATGAATTCTATGATTCCAAAGCAAGTGTTCTTATTTTCACAAAATGTCAATCTACATTATTGCCGAAACTTAGCAAGTCTCATTACTTTAACATTAATCATGATGATGTATGATTTCACATTTCATAGGAGTGACAACATATGAACATGTAAATTCCTATTAACAAGGATTTATCTTCTTAGCACAATGACTACCTCAAACAATAACAAGTAGTTCATGTAAGCAATTAAGCAATTAACCGACACTTAGCCCAAATAATTTACAACTAATCATGTAATCACATTTAAACAATTAATCAACAATTAGGCAATTAATTTCATCTAATCAACTTTTGATAACCATTTAACAATTTATCCACTTAGGCAATTTTTTTATAACAACTTAGCAACTAAATATATTAGTTTACTCCATAAGAATATTTAAGGGAAATAAATCAAGATTATTTTCTATGCTTTAATCCCTAGCAATTCTAACACAAATCCCACATTAGAGATAGGAGACATAGTGAATCAAGACAATAAAATCTACCTTGGTGTTCTTGAACAAGAGACACCCAAATACAAGCCCTCTAGAGAGAGAAGAGAAACCCAAAAGTGGATGGATGGTGAAAATGAGAACACCATAAGATAGCCCTTCTCTTGCCTAGCCCATCCTTGAGTTTTTGAGCACCAATGGAGGAAAAGAAATACACTAGGTTGAAGCCCTTGATGAGAGGAATAATAACCCTTCTCTAAGCCTTGGCCCAATCATGCTTGTAGAGGCTCCAATCTTGGGGTTTTAGGTTGAAGTAATTTGGGGGTTCTTGGTGCTCCAATATAGAGAGATAAAGAGAGAGAGAAAAAGAAACAAAAGAAAAAAAAAATGAAAGGGAAAGAGGAGAATGGCCGGATGGTGAGGGAGAGGGAGGAGAGAGAAAAGTCAAAGCTTCCTAGGGAAGCTTGGGAGTAGTTTACTTGAGTGGGGAGTGGCCCCCACAAGTCTCAATCACTACCACACACACATATATGAACATATATACACATACATGTGCCAAATTAAATACCAAAGTGATACCAACAAGTAGCAAAATTAAATACACTGTCCCAAATCCAGACCCACATTGGTCCGAAATTACCAAAAGACCCTTAATTAAATTCTGGATTTCTACACATGATTTTTTGTTTGACTTGGAAATACTTGAAAGGAGTCCATTTTTGTCCAAACATTCTGCCTCTACTGTCACAACAGCTTGGTTGACTTTCAACTTCTTTTTTCAGAAAACTTTTCCAACAGGGGTGGTCCTAACTTATTTTTACCTTAAACTCCAATGTCTTAGGGAACGTTCTGTATAAAATGGGCCTCTAGATCATTCGTATCATTTTCTAAGATTTTTCAACATTTCAGTCAACGGTACGGACTCTGTTTCTGAGTGACCTCCATTGTTTATTTAATTTCTCTCAATCTGTGATAGTTATTAAAGATTGGCTTTTTGGGTTGTGTTCTAGACACAATAAGGAAGATCTCCATAAAATAGCATGCACTGAAAACATTCCTAACCCCTCTTTTCAATTTCCAAAAGATCATGTTACTGTTCTGTCCACTATTCACAGCAAGCACATTTTAACTTTCATTCTTTGATTTGATGCTTATATGTATTCCAAATTAGTTCATATCTTAGGAAGTAGTTCATACTATATTTGTACATATCCCATGATGATTTCATTCATCCATTCATACACATTCTAGACTTCTAAGTCATTATAGGAATCCATGAACACAAGGCACACTACAACCTTAGCACATTCTAGATACATACATCGCATCCATGAAAAGATTTGGGGCTTTCTTGACTCCTAATCTAAGAAGATTATAAGGAATGATCATGATCACACGTTCATGCTTCCCCTCGATCTAATCCTCCTTTCTCATCCGTCCCGGGGATTGAGAGATCTTCTTTTCTCAAAGAATAACATGCATCATACTAGCTTGCTAAGCATATTTTGATTTCTTTGATTATTTGTTTCAAGAACAATTCATGTCCCCTTAGATTAGGAAAACTTTATTACTTGATATGTGATTAGACGATTTTTTCTAGGTTTATTCGTGTGATCTTTCACTTTGCATTGTGTGATACTTGGCTTAGATCTTATGAATGATATTTTATCTTTATATCTTCCATTTTAAGTTTCTTATGTGATGTAATATACTATCATAGTATTAATTGTCGAACCATACATAGTATAAGATGATTATTTGGATGCTAATTGAGGCCTGTCGAAAGACGGGGCGAGTTGATGGTGTTTTAGTCGCGACAAAGGCTCCTTCCTCTCTCGTACCAAAATCCCGAGCCAAGTTCTTTGGTTATGAAGGGCCGGTGCCCTTTATCCGTTTGGGTGAGTCAAAATTAGGTTTCTTGGTTCCTTAAAGACCAAGTGGCGACTCTGTATCTGTTTTCAACAGACCTTTTTCTCTTCCTTTTCAAAACAAATCTCAAACAAGAGAAGTGGTCTGTCACGACCCATCCCACTACGCGTGGAAATAGGACACGTGGCACGCCACCAAGGCTCATCCAACAACAATATAATTATACGCAGCGGAAAGAACTTCTATAAAACAACCCTGGTAGTTTAAAACTTAGGAAACGTTCCCTTCTGTGTTTGTAAAATACATTGAAATTAGAGTCATAAAAAGTTTTGGTCATTGAAAACACATTCAAAGAAGATAGTTTTGAAAAACAGAGGTTCAGTCGACCTCCCAGTCGACTGCACTAGGGTCCAGGCGACTGCTCCGTCGACTGAGTTAAGCAGAACCAAAAATACAACATACTGCAAAGAGGTCCAGTCGACTGCTCAGGGAACCCCAGTCGACTGTGTTATGCAGAACTAAAATTTACATTTCTCATCAGGGGTTCAGTCGACTGATCAGGGAACCCAGTCGACTGCATTGGTTACTATTTGGATCAGTAGCTAAAATCTACAGTGCCTCAGTCGACTGATCAAGGATCCAGTCGACTGCTTCTCTTACTATAGACTTTCAGTGTCTCAATCCCACGAGATCCAGTCGACTGATCCTGGGTCCAGTCGACTGCTCCCCTGCTGGGCAGCCTGTAATGAAATATAACAACTCATGCTTCCCCACACCAACCACAAACACAACCACCACTGATTTCAACATACTAAAACACAGTTACAGGCGTTCAATTACAAGATTACAGTACTGAGAAGTTAATACATGTTTCTATTACAACATACTACAATACTCAAATCCTTACACAAATTTAGGATTTAAACACAAAAACATATACAAGGAGATTCCCCGGCGTTCATCGGCCTCACTCAACACACTTCTTCTTGTCTTTCTTCTTACCTGCAATGGAGTACATCTCCACTGCTCAGCTATATGCTGAGCGTACAAGTCTAACATGCACAATATATGATGAAACATGCTTTAATCTCATAAATCATACAATAGTCTCTAGGAAGAAAAATACGCATTCATCCGGTAGCGGCAAGTCCAAGCCTTAAACCGCGATACCAATGGCAAGTCCAAGTCTATCAACCATTGTATCCACAAGTGCCATGGCAAGTCCAAGTCTATCAACCATGCACAGTAGCCGTCGCTACTAAATTCTCAAACATCGAGAAGCTTACTCCGGCATGAATTTGTATAAGACTCCCCTTTGACCCACATAGACAACTTAACGTGCTCGCGGAAATTTAGACATGCTTTTCACAAATTAGCGCGTGCATAATTAACGGGCCTACAATTAACACATGAATTTCGCCCGGATCACAATTTCGTCGTCGAAATATAAAACATGTATTTCCCTATATTTCACAAGTTAGAACTTCATACCTCGTGCGAGTCTCTTCAAACTTTGAAGGATCGTCTAGGGGACTAAATAATCGCCGGATTTCAAATTATACGCGATTCCTACGAGTTTTACCTGATTTTTCCCAAAAGTCCAAAATTAAGATTTTTACAAAAATTGGCCAAACACGGCCTAAGTAGTATCAAAACGTAGGTCTTACCTCCACGAGTTCAAATCTTGAATCTGGAGAAAATCTGACAGACGAACGGTCGTCGATCGGCGTCGCAAAGCCCGGAGCAACCAAGTCTCCTTTCTCTCTCCTCTCTCTAGATATTTTTGGCAAGTTTGGATGAGAATGAATCTCATCCTCACTATTTATAGGCAAAAGTTATGGAAATTACGCTTACCTCCCCACGAGTTTCTCAAACTTCTAATCAGCCCTCGAAACTTCGCACGCGTCCATTTTATGCCTTTACGAGTGAAAACTATAAATTTCAAAAGTTTCCGACTAAGTTTCGTTTGGGTCCAAAATAACGTCCGAAAATTATATTCTGTGAAATCTCTACACAACCTACCTTTTTCAATTAACGTATCTCTCACGTTCTCACCACAGTTCTCAAAATGATACTATCAAATCAAAGATTATCAGAATTATACTACACAGGTATAATTACTATTCACAAAAACACCAGATAAGGTCAAATAACATTTAAATCATATAAATGTCATTTAATCATAATTATGCAATATGAACTTGCCATGTTCCCGTGTCCTCACTGACACCTTACCGTTGACCACAGTCAACCACTTATCCTCGATTATCATATATCAATGATAATTCATAAAATTTCATATCATGCATGATTAAACTATGAAATTCTGGAACGGGCATGACAACTCTCCCCTCCAAAAAGGAAGTTTGTCCCCAAACTTTACCTCAAGCGTCGAACAAGTACGGATACTCATTCCGCATGTCTTCCTCACTTTCCCATGTAGCCTCTTCCACTGTATGACTACGCCATAGTACTTTCACCATCGGGATAGTCTTGGTTCTCAAAACTTGTTCTTTGCGGTCTAGAATCTCCACTGGTTGTTCCACATAAGTCAAGTCTCCCTGAATCTGCAACGGTTCAGGTACAATGATCTTACTCGTGTCAGTCATACAACGTCTCAACATAGACACGTGAAACACATTGTGCACATGTTCCAACTCTGATGACAAGGCCAAACGATAAGCCACTGGACCAACCCTCTCTAGGATTTCAAAAGGTCCTATGAATCTCGGATTGAGCTTTCCCCTCTTTCCAAATCGTACAATGCCTTTCGAAGGCGATACCCGCAAGTATACAAAATTTCCAACTTCAAATGTCATCGGTCGTCGCTTAGAGTCCGCATAACTCTTATATCGGCTCTGAGCTACCTTAAGTCGCTCTTGAATCAACTTCACCTTCTCAGTAGTCACCTGTATTAACTCAGGTCCTAACAACTTTCTTTCTCCCACCTCGGTCCAACAAACCGGTGATCGACATTTACGCCCATACAATGCTTCATACGGTGCCATGCCGATACTTGACTGAAAACCGTTGTTATAAGCAAATTCAATCAACGGCAAATGGTGCTCCCAATCATTCCCAAAGTCTAACACACACAATCTCAACATATCTTCCAAGGTCTGAATCATACGCTCTGACTGTCCGTCGGTCTGAGGATGAAATGCGGTACTGAAACTTAACTTCGTACCCATAGCTTTTTGCAAACTTCCCCAAAACCTTGACGTAAAACTACTATCACGATCTGACACAATCACAGCTGGGACTCCATGTAGTCTTACAATCTCTTTCACATATAATTTCGCTAACTTGGACGGTTTAGTCGTCTTGATCGGTAGAAAATGAGCTGACTTTGTTAACCGGTCAACTATAACCCAAATCTTATCATTCTTATTACATGATCGTGGAAATCCTGAAACAAAATCCATCGTAATCTCGTCCCATTTCCATTCCGACACTGGCAAAGGTTGTAGTAACCCCGCGGGTACTTGTCTCTCAGCTTTAACCTGTTGACATGCCGAACATTCGGATACAAACTTAGCGACTTCACGCTTCATACCCTTCCACCAAAAGTTTTCCCTCAGGTTTCTGTACATCTTATTACTTCCCGGGTGCACTGAATATCTAGTACTATGAGCTTCTTCCAAAAGTCGTTCCTTTATGTCTTTCACATTCGGTACACATAACCGATTTCCAAACTTCAGAATCCCTTGTTCCAAAACCAAACCAGATCGCTTTCCCAAAGGTATCTCGTCTCTCATTTTACACAAGTAAACATCATGAAACTGTTCCCTCTTGATTTCATTAATAATGTCTGGGTGTGCTACAATCGCCATCATTAAGCCATCGTTGGTCCCTGGAATCACATCCAATTCTAAGCGTTCCATTTCTTTTACCAATTCTTTTTGTTGCGTTAGCTCGTCGGCTAAATTCCTCGGCGTCTTCCGGCTTAATGCATCGGCTACTACATTCGCCTTCCCCGGATGGTACTCAATCGAAAGATCGTAATCCTTCATCAATTCCAACCATCTTCGCTGCCTCATATTCAAATCCCGTTGGGTGAAAATATATTTCAAACTCTTGTAGTCCGTGAATATCCCACACTTTTCCCCGTACAGGTAGTGTCTCCAAATTTTCAAAGCATGAATTACCGCGGCTAATTCGAGATCGTGGGTCGGATAATTAATCTCATGTGTCTTCAACTGTCTAGAAGCATACGCAATCACTTTACCACCTTGCATCAACACGCATCCCAACCCTTGATGCGACGCATCACTATAGATCACAAACCCCTCGGTTCCGGACGGTATTGTCAGAATAGGTGCTCTCGTCAACCTTGACTTCAATTCCTGAAAACTGTCTTCACATTCCTGACTCCATTCAAAACTAACACCCTTTCTCATTAACTTTGTCATGGGTAATGAAATCTTCGAGAAATGTTCAATAAAACGGCGGTAGTATCCCGCTAATCCCAAGAAACTTCGAATTTCAGATACAGAAGTCGGCCTCGTCCAATTTGATACAGCTTCTACTTTGTGAGGATCAACTGATACCCCATTCTTGTCAATCACATGACCAAGAAAAGTAATGCTAGGTAACCAAAATTCACATTTCTTGAATTTCCCAAACAATTGTTTCTCTCGTAATCTCTGAAGTATCAATCTCAAGTGGTTCTCGTGTTCTATCTCACTCGGTGAATAGATAAGAATATCGTCGATGAATACAATCACGAAGTCGTCCAAATAATCCTTGAATACCCGATTCATCAGATCCATAAACGCAGCTGGTGCGTTGGTAACTCCAAATGGCATGACCAAGAACTCAAAATGTCCGTAGCGCGTCCTGAAAGCTGTTTTCTCAACATCTTCGACCTTCACCTTCAACTGATGATAACCCGATCTTAGGTCTATCTTGGAGAATACTTGTGCCCCACGAAGTTGATCAAATAAATCATCAATTCTCGGCAGTGGATACTTGTTCTTGATTGTCAATTTGTTCAGTTCCCGGTAATCAACACACATTCTCATTGAACCATCTTTCTTCTTTACAAACAACACTGGAGCTCCCCACGGCGAAATACTTGGTCGAATGAAACCCTTATCAAGTAACTCTTGTAGTTGAACCTTCAGTTCCTTCAATTCTACTAGTGCCATTCTATACGGTGCTTTGGATACCGGCCTTGAGTCTGGTATGATCTCAATAGTGAACTCAACCTCTCTCTCAATAAGAACATCTGGTAGCTCATCAGGAAATACATCTGAATATTCTTGCACTATCGGAATGTCTTCTACTTTTAATTCAGTCGTCGAGACATCAGTCACTGAACATAGAAATCCATGACATCCCTTTTTCAATAACTTTCCCGCTCGGATAGCTGAAATCAAATACGGCGGCGATATAACCCCACTCCCTTGGAAACAAAAGCTCCCATGTAACGGTGATCGAAAATTAACCTCTTTCCGTTCACAGTCTATTGTGGCTTGGTTAAGGGCTAACCAATCCATTCCCAGTATTACATCAAAATGATTTACTCCAATCGGTATAAGGTCTACCGTCATCAACTTCTCACCTAATTTGATCTCACAGTTCTTATATACAGTAGATGTCATTATTGCTTTACTAAGTGGCACGGCAATAGACAAATCATATCCTAACGGTGCCGATTTAACATTCAAATGTTCAACAAAAGCATGTGATACAAATGAATGCGTAGATCCCGAGTCAACAAGTATGCGTGCTAAGTGCGAACATACAAGCACCATACCTGAGACTACTGTCTCGGAAGCAGTCACATCTCCTGGGTTCATCTGATACGCTCTTCCTTGACGTTGTTCCGTCCTTTGTCCCCCGTCATTGGATTGTCTAGGCTTCGACCCACTGGAAGCCATAGAACTAGCTCCTTGCTGAAGATACTTCCTCGGGCAATCCCTAGCTTGATGTCCAAATACTCCACAATCATAACACTTGCCTCTCATGTCGGGTGTTGAATTTGTACTACCCCCGCCTTGGTTCCTGTTCTGGGGTTTGGTCATGAAACATCGGCCTGAGTGTGGTCTGTTGCAGAGCGAACACAATGGTATGTTACTTGGCATCCTCCTGAAATCACTGAAACTAGAACCAGTGCCTCTTTGGAACGGCTTCTTGAAAGATCCGCCTTGGTTCCTATCCCCACTCTCATTGTTTCGTTTTCCGTGCTGATTCTGCCTCGACCTTTCCATTCCACTCTCGGCCACTAGTGTCGTTTGTTGTACTGCTGCCACGGTCAAATGCTCGTAAGTCTCTACCCTCAAACGGATATTTTCTCTTAAGCCTTCTTCAAATTTCCTTGCCCTTTCTTCCTCTCCTGGCACTGAACCTTTACCAAATCTCAACAACGCATTATACTTGGAAGTATACTCTGTCACAGTCAGGTCTCCCTGCTTCAAGTTATCAAATTCTCTCTTCTTTGCGTTGTAGGCGGCTCGCGGAAAGAACCGGCGATTGAACTCCGCCTTGAACCCCTCCCAAGTGATCGGTGCCCCTTGATCTAGTACATTTACCCACCAATTCTGGGCTTCACCCTTCAGCACATCACTGGCATTCTCAATTTTCTCTTTATCGGTCATCGGAATCGATCGGAAAATTCTCTCCATATCCATGATCCAATGTTCTGCGATCGTTGGGTCGGGTGTCCCATGAAATTCCATCGGTTTCTTCCGAGCAAACTGTTCTGATATAGACCTCATACCCCTATTTTCAGGTGCATGTACTACAACTATCGGTTCTGGCTCCAATGGAGGTGTTGGAGGTAATCTGTCCGCTATATTTCGTATCATCTCTCCCATGTTCCCCATCATTTCAGCCATTTCATTCATTCGACGAGTATGTGGCGATAATTCTCGTTCTTCGTCACTCATGATTACAATCCTGTAGTTCTCAATGCATAAACACTATGCATGTACAACAATAACAATAGTATGTATGTAAAACAACATCCATATGCATCAAACATCTCTAAGATGCATGAATGCAATTGAAAACATGTGGCAATTCACTCAACACTCCACTCGTCGTCGAACGTTCCCAAAGTTTTGTTACCTCTAGCTCTGATACCAATAAATGTCACGACCCATCCCACTACGCGTGGAAATAGGACACGTGGCACGCCACCAAGGCTCATCCAACAACAATATAATTATACGCAGCGGAAAGAACTTCTATAAAACAACCCTGGTAGTTTAAAACTTAGGAAACGTTCCCTTCTGTGTTTGTAAAATACATTGAAATTAGAGTCATAAAAAGTTTTGGTCATTGAAAACACATTCAAAGAAGATAGTTTTGAAAAACAGAGGTTCAGTCGACCTCCCAGTCGACTGCACTAGGGTCCAGGCGACTGCTCCGTCGACTGAGTTAAGCAGAACCAAAAATACAACATACTGCAAAGAGGTCCAGTCGACTGCTCAGGGAACCCCAGTCGACTGTGTTATGCAGAACTAAAATTTACATTTCTCATCAGGGGTTCAGTCGACTGATCAGGGAACCCAGTCGACTGCATTGGTTACTATTTGGATCAGTAGCTAAAATCTACAGTGCCTCAGTCGACTGATCAAGGATCCAGTCGACTGCTTCTCTTACTATAGACTTTCAGTGTCTCAATCCCACGAGATCCAGTCGACTGATCCTGGGTCCAGTCGACTGCTCCCCTGCTGGGCAGCCTGTAATGAAATATAACAACTCATGCTTCCCCACACCAACCACAAACACAACCACCACTGATTTCAACATACTAAAACACAGTTACAGGCGTTCAATTACAAGATTACAGTACTGAGAAGTTAATACATGTTTCTATTACAACATACTACAATACTCAAATCCTTACACAAATTTAGGATTTAAACACAAAAACATATACAAGGAGATTCCCCGGCGTTCATCGGCCTCACTCAACACACTTCTTCTTGTCTTTCTTCCTACCTGCAATGGAGTACATCTCCACTGCTCAGCTATATGCTGAGCGTACAAGTCTAACATGCACAATATATGATGAAACATGCTTTAATCTCATAAATCATACAATAGTCTCTAGGAAGAAAAATACGCATTCATCCGGTAGCGGCAAGTCCAAGCCTTAAACCGCGATACCAATGGCAAGTCCAAGTCTATCAACCATTGTATCCACAAGTGCCATGGCAAGTCCAAGTCTATCAACCATGCACAGTAGCCGTCGCTACTAAATTCTCAAACATCGAGAAGCTTACTCCGGCATGAATTTGTATAAGACTCCCCTTTGACCCACATAGACAACTTAACGTGCTCGCGGAAATTTAGACATGCTTTTCACAAATTAGCGCGTGCATAATTAACGGGCCTACAATTAACACATGAATTTCGCCCGGATCACAATTTCGTCGTCGAAATATAAAACATGTATTTCCCTATATTTCACAAGTTAGAACTTCATACCTCGTGCGAGTCTCTTCAAACTTTGAAGGATCGTCTAGGGGACTAAATAATCGCCGGATTTCAAATTATACGCGATTCCTACGAGTTTTACCTGATTTTTCCCAAAAGTCCAAAATTAAGATTTTTACAAAAATTGGCCAAACACGGCCTAAGTAGTATCAAAACGTAGGTCTTACCTCCACGAGTTCAAATCTTGAATCTGGAGAAAATCTGACAGACGAACGGTCGTCGATCGGCGTCGCAAAGCCCGGAGCAACCAAGTCTCCTTTCTCTCTCCTCTCTCTAGATATTTTTGGCAAGTTTGGATGAGAATGAATCTCATCCTCACTATTTATAGGCAAAAGTTATGGAAATTACGCTTACCTCCCCACGAGTTTCTCAAACTTCTAATCAGCCCTCGAAACTTCGCACGCGTCCATTTTATGCCTTTACGAGTGAAAACTATAAATTTCAAAAGTTTCCGACTAAGTTTCGTTTGGGTCCAAAATAACGTCCGAAAATTATATTCTGTGAAATCTCTACACAACCTACCTTTTTCAATTAACGTATCTCTCACGTTCTCACCACAGTTCTCAAAATGATACTATCAAATCAAAGATTATCAGAATTATACTACACAGGTATAATTACTATTCACAAAAACACCAGATAAGGTCAAATAACATTTAAATCATATAAATGTCATTTAATCATAATTATGCAATATGAACTTGCCATGTTCCCGTGTCCTCACTGACACCTTACCGTTGACCACAGTCAATCACTTATCCTCGATTATCATATATCAATGATAATTCATAAAATTTCATATCATGCATGATTAAACTATGAAATTCTGGAACGGGCATGACATGGTCCACTTCCGCGTGTCCACAATGGGCTCAATGTAAATCATGTTAAATGTGTTAATTTACATGTTAGTTTGTTGAATTCTTGTAAGTTAAAGCATGGACATGAGAGTTGGATATATATTAACTTGTTGATATATGTGGGTTTGGTTAGCTTACTTAAAATTGGAAGTTAATATGTGTTAAATGGTGTGTGAATTACCATGTTGAGATGATTATGTGATTATGTTATGTGGGTTGAAGAAAGCCTTATGTTAATTCACCGTGGATTTACTCCATAATAAGAAGTAGTGGAAAAACCCAACGGTGTAAGGGTACTCACCACTCTAACTGTGTAAAGGTGTGTGGGTGGCGACCCAGCTGTGGAAGGGTATGTGAGGTGGTGTGAATTAGAGGTGCTATATGTGCATAAGGAAAAAGGCAAGAGCGACGACACGGTGAATTGATGTTTGGTCTTTAGAGACTAAATGATATGTTAATTGTTGATTTGTGCACTGAATATGACATTACACTCATACATGTGATTAGTTTTACTCACTAAGCGAAAGCTTAAACAAATGCTATTTTCTGTTATGGTTATTGAATAACCACCACAGGTACGGAGCAATACCCGGAGAGGAAGTGACGTGCTCGGGAAGAGGGGGAAAGGTTTTGGAACTTGTAGATATGTTTTAAGCCTATATTACAGTGTAACTAGTGGCTTAAGGTCCTTGACTTGAGGCTTGAAGTCTTGACTTGTGGTTGGGAGAGATGGGAGAGATGCGGGAGATTTGAGCCTCATGCTTGAGAACTTCTTTTGAACTTGTAAAATGGTGTAATTATGGTTTCTTTTATGTTAATGTTCATACTTAGGTTGTTGGAAATGAATTTGGATCATAACTATGTATTTGGAAGTGAAAAGTAGAACCTATGTATAATCTCTTTTGTTTTGCTCAAATGGTGCAAGTTAGTAATTAAGACCATCTTGACAAGTTCGGATGTGTCGCTAGGGTGTTAAACATGTTTCCTTAGTGTTCACAATGCTAGTTACAACCTTGAGTTGATTCCCAACAAGTTTCATGAATTTTGAATGAGAATTGAGTTTCAAAGTTTAAAAAGTTCATTGTAGTTCAAATGAGATGAGTTCTTAGTGGGTTTGATTAAATTGTGAATGTGTTTGTGTGATCCAAGCTTGATTTAAGTTTAAAAGTGTTTGAAGATGTGTTGGAGATGTTTTCCTAAAGTTTCATAAGGTTTCCATGAGTTTTGGTTATGAATTGGTAAGTTGGGAACTTGTTTGACAGCAAAAATTTAGCAGCAGAATTTGTGAAGGGATCGATCCGCGTTTTATGAAGGGATCGATCCGCCCTTTTAAGGGAACATTCTGCAAGAGACTCATATAAATGGATCGATCCGCGATTTATGAAGGGCTCGATCCGCCTTGTTTTTTTCACAGCATGTCCGCTTTTACGGAAATGTGCATAACTTTTTCTAGAAAACTCGGATTCGCGCGCTGTTTGTTGCGTTGGAACCGGGACTCAAAAATCTAAATTTTGGTATAAAAATTGTATATACTTTATTAATGACCATTTTACCCTTGGGGCCTATTTTGTAACAATAGAGTTGTTTAATGTGGTTAAATACATGCGTTTCTTAGTAATTCGTATGTTTCTTTGCAAATTAATGTAATAGGGAGCTTGTAGCATTGTTACACGTGTCCTAATCCGCACGAGGCGGGTTGGGGTGTGACAGTAAATGTTGTCTGAGGTAAGTATAAGATTTTAATAGCTTCAAGGGCCACACAGTGATTTTTTTAATTGTGCAGGGCATTCATATCCTTATTGAGCTATGGTCCTTAGCGGAATTTGAAGTACAAGCATGCTACTGCTCTCTATCTTTCTCTTTACACACAGGCGCACCCGCTTAAGCACTCAAACTCACATGCATGAAGTTCTTGATACTTTATTCGTCTATATGTTTCGAATGTTTCAAGTATAACCTAATGGGTTATGTTTCCTCAGGTGCTTGGCTGACGAGGCTGCTGTCTTACTGCTTTATTCACTAGTGCATGAGAACTCGGACTTATTGGAATATGTTTTGGTTTGGACTGGTTTGGATACTTTGGTATGAAGCAGCAGCCTACTTTGTCTCCCTTTCATATTTAATGTTCCTGTGACTTGGAAGAACTTGAGCAAGCCCACCTTGTCCTACACCAATCCCTCCCTCTTTTGCCCAGGATAAGAAAAGAAAAGAAAAGAAAGGGAGAAGTAATAGCAGTAGTCATTAATTGTCTTATAGGATTTAATTTAAGGTCCTTGTAGAATATGTGAATGTTTAGAGTCTATGGAACTTAACTTTTTCACGTTCAACATTAATATGTGATCATGGACCTTACTTACTGGGCATTGCGAACTACTAAGCAAGACCAAATTGTTATTGTTGGGAAGTCATTAGAAATTTAATTTGAAGTCATCATTTGTGAATACGGCTTGTCATTCATGAATTCATAAACTTTTGCTCGGTTGAATAATCTATCTAGCCAGTTTATCTTGTCATATGATCAGACATCATATTTACTTAATTGCCATCAATACAACAGTCTAATCTGATTTTTGCTTCTGCAATGAACTGGACAGTTGATCCCATGCTAGAAACACTATATAATGCGTCAAGAAGGACATTCAATCAAATCTACATGTTGCTGATAATCCTTCTTATACTTACTTAGAATTCCTCTTTTAATGCCAGCATCCACAAGCTGGTAAGGATTAATTCTGTGTTGTCACTTTCAACTTCCTTATTTGAGGACTTATGTGAATGTGTGACTATTCGAACAGATGCTGCCCAGTGTTCCATGGTACCAAGAGCGCCTCCTTCATCAGACTTCTCTTGGTTCCATGGTGGTGATAGTATTAATAAGGACAGTGAAGTAGAACCTATCTAAGGCGCGGGTATGACTTTATGTCCTGCTTTCGCATTTATTATTGTATTTCTTTTTCTTTTTTCTTTTCTTTTTATATGCATCATCATGAATCATGATGTAGATAGATATACAGTTCATTCCTCAAACTTATTTGAATTACCCTTTTTTTGACATATTCAATCGGAGCAGGATGTATATCTCTATACAAATTGCCTTGCTACGTTGGCAATTATGGCACCTCATGTCCATCGTTTGTGATGCATATGCATCAAAGAGATTGGTTAGCCTTTTCGATATGCTCTCACGCAAGTACGTCACTGTATTTCTGTTTATATAGTTGTCCTCTGTAAAATATTGCTGTTATATGTTGAATTTTTGGACTACAATGTTTTAGGATCTGAGTTTTTTCTTTTTAATTGCCTTTTATTACATTAAATTCATATACACCAAACTAGCAGAACTGAAAAATGTCAAGATGCATATAGGCAATGGTGAATCAAGAGAAGGAGGCGGCATTCCAGAAGATATGGTAGTTGTTAAGACCTTGCCTTTGTCTTCATAGTTTCTTGCTACATGGTTGTTATTTTTATCTAGAATTGCTAACCTGGATTGTAATTGTTGCAGTCGGCTGAATTGCATATTTATACTGACTTCCTGAGAATTGCTTTGGAAATATTAAATGCGATCCTTACTTATGCCCTACCCCGAAATCCTGAGGTATCATCTTCTTTTGTTGTGTCTCAATTCATTCAAATAAACCTTATCTTTTATGTTGTGTGTCAGCGAAAACCCGTCTTTGTACATTTCATATTTCACGTAATCTTCACTTTGTGTACGGGCAAGTTGTATACGCAATTATGCACAGGCAGGAAGTCTTTCAGCCTTTCAAGAACGTACCATCCACGATTTAATGAGCTACTTGAGAACATTTTTATCGTATATGACAGCTTTTAATTACAAAAATATGGTCTGCTATTTTCCTGGTATAACAGGTGATATTTAGCGGTTTGGGTGGTAATTTTTGCGAACAGCTGTAGAAGTTATTTTCGTCTGATTATTCTATGTATCTTCAGAGAATCAGAGGGCACCTGAATTTTGTGATGCTGTTTCACTTATATAGGTCTTAGATTTTTTTCATTAGCCGCATGGATGCCCACAGAGTGGATGGTGAATGGTCCGTGGAGAAAGTCCTCGAAGTCATAATCTTCAACTGCCGATCTTGGAGAGGTGAAGGGATGAAGGTATGAAGCAAATAACTATACCAGTTATCTTGTCAAAATTTAGAAGATGTTTTACAATTGTTTTATTTTTGGGCAATTTTTTTCCCAAACGTATGTTTACCCAACTGCGCTTTACATATGAGCAAGAAAGCCATTCCGAGAAGTTCTTCATTCCATACGTGTGGCAGCTAGCTATGTCTCGCTGGTATAGTACTGCATATTTGTACCCTATGTAAATATGGATTTATGATCCATCTTGCTTATTGGCGGTTTCTCGATTATGAGTCTTGAACTGCAACAAGAAAAAGGAGGGAAACCTTCTCTTCCTGCATGAGAGAGAGAGAGATCTATTTCTTCTCTGTGTTCAGAATAGTCTTCCCATCTGCTGCATCATCACAGATCTTAACTAGCATGGTGCAATTGATATGTTTGTAATTTGTATATTGTTGATTCGTTGTCTGTCTTATCAAGAATCCTTATAATCCGGTCTAATAGGCACCGAGTCTAATATGTTGTCTGCTTATTTTTAGTGGGTATGCTTCTTGTCATTCCGATCTGCACACTCTTCAACAGTTCAACTAATATATATATATATATACTGACTAATTTCTCTGTGATTTCACTACCCTTTTGCAGCAGTATCAGTTTTAATCCCGCCAGCATAAATTTGTTCCCGGTTGATCAACATGTGGACGTAAGTGATTTATATTTTTGTCTTTATCTTACAGGACTGAAAATTCCTTTAATGCACTGCTAACATTTAGATTTATTCTATGTCGACCTGCTTTTTTCAAAATTTATTGAACTAACCTTAATACTAGGTAAATTGGGACAAATATGCTTGAAGAGTTTGTTTCATTCAGTTTTATTATCCAAAACAAGAAAGCCAAAAAGGATATCTAATAAATCATAAGTATGTTTAAGAAAAGATAGTATTGAGTTCTGCATTACATACACGACAATTCACTTTGGTGCAAACTGCAAACGGGAAAGTGATGCAGGAAGGGAACCTAACAAGCAACAAGAAGAGGGAATTGAATGGAAAAGAAGTTTTAGTTTCAGTTTGATCCATTGCAAGCGCGGTAAGAGTACACTCCCCCTGCCCTTTCAAAAGGAAAATCATTCTTTGATGTTTATATTTCTGAGAGACTGTAGAGGCCGTTTTCTATAGATGAATCTGAGATTATTACCAATGTAATGAACTAAGAGCGGTTGCTCAAATCCAAAAATCGTAATATACGTGATGTGATATATACTTTCCTTAACAGCTACTTATTTGTAATATTACGCTACACAGTCGAGAGCAATTCACATATTTTGATTTTGATATGGAATTCGAAGTGCCCCCCCACCCCCACAAAAAAAAAAAAAAAAAAAAGGTTTCTGTTAAAACTAAATGTATGTGTACCGTTCATTAGCTCTGTACGTCAGTGAGTTGGAATGATAGTAGAATATCCTTTTTGGTGCTTCTTCGAGCAATAAATTCTGGATATTTGAACGGTCTAATATCCAAAAGAAACAAATAAGAACAGAGAATGGTCGATTAAAAGAGAAGAGAATATTCTTAATGTTATATTTGCATAATCAATTGGTCAAATTACTATGATATGTACACAGGAAGTAGTTATGATTTGTTATGACTATTTGTTAAAAAATGGAATTACAAATTTACAAAAAAAAAAAAAAAAGATCTATTACTGGTTACATATAGCAAAAGGATAAAAATATATATAACTTTTAGGGTTAATTAGTGATAAATCTTTAGAAGTGCAATTACATAGCTTTAGGTTCTTGAGTTAAAACATGTTTATATATATATATATATATATATTTTTTGAGATACTAAAACATGTTTGTAATTAAGACCTTGAAATTTTTTAGGGACTAAAATACCCCTCCATCATCAAGATTTGGTAATCTTTAAAATAGTAACCCCCTCCATTAATGTTTCTACCAAAATTTCTCCCCAAAAATTAAGGGGATAAAAAAAATTTAAAAAAATCAAAATTTGAAAGTCATCATCACTCATATTGGCAGCCAACATGGTTTGTGAATTTCACAACATATTTTGGAAAAACAGGAATGGAAGAGAGAGGCACAATATAATTTGTGAATTTCACAACATATTCTAGAAAAATGGGAATGGAAAAAGAGAGTCCCAACATAATTTGTGAACTTCACATGTTCTGGACAATGAAAAGGAAAGCGACATAAAATCATAACATGATTTGTGAATTTCACAACATGTTCTGTAAAACAAAAATGGAAGAGAGTCACAACTTGATTTGTGAATTTCACATGTTCTGGAAAACAAAAATGAAAGAGACAGAGAGTCACAGCATGATTTTTGAATTTCACAACATGTGTTGTAAATTGAAAATGGAAGAGAGAGTCACAATATGATTTGTGAATCTCATAACATGTTCTGGATAGGAACGAGAGAGAGAGAGACAGAGAGAGAGAGAGAGAGAGAGAGAGAGAGATAAAATGGGAACAAGGGAGAGAGAGAGAGGCAACAACATTGTATCCTAGCTCCCACCACCATTGTTAATTAACCACCATCATCAGTATTGCATCCACCACCAATCTTAACCCCCGCCATCGCCATTGCACCCACCACCACCACTCTTAGCCACCATAATAGTAAAATTCAATTGCTTTGTCCAATCCTAATTAAATTAACTTTCTGGGTATCTCTATAAGTAGCAAGACCAAGAGCATGAACACCTTTGCGAGCTTTATTGTGTTCTTCACTCAGATCTCTGTGTTTGAGAAGATTAATGTGGTGTCGTGAAACTTTCTTGGAGACCAATTGATGTTGGGAATTGGGAGAAGAATCTGGTTATGGATCAAAGAACTTGGGAAACTGATTCAACAATCCATGGTTGATTAAAACTGGAGAGAGAGAGAGAGAGAAGAAGAAGCATCAAATGGTCTGTTTTGGATCATAACAGCCAATGTTTGATTTACAAGACAAGTGTTGTAATGGGTATAGTGGTCTTGTTGAAAAAATGTTTAATCATGTGACAGTTTTTTTTCTTTTTGCAAGTGCATCATCAAGGCACATAGATTATGGGCAATGGCATGTCACATATAATCTTTATCTCCATATGAAAGTTATTTGTGATTAATTAATGTTAATTTATTAAATGCAGAATGTGTATATATATATATATATATGTATTTATATCTTACAAGATTTAGTATAAATTAGAATATTAGTTGTCCTTTATCCATAAAAGCACAAGAGTAAGGGATTTCTTGGCAATCTTCTATACTTTTCAAATATTTTGACAATTATTTGTACAACATAATATGACAGTGATTGTGATATCATTAATTACTACACATTGTACCACTCGTATAACATTTAAGATATTTCAAATATAAAAACCGTATGATTACTCACAACAAAAGTTTGTTACCATCGAATGTAACAATTCTTACTAACATATTGCACTTAAAGAAAATTACTATAAAAAGAGATTTTGTTACTGTAAATTGAGACCTAAAAAGTTAACTTACAACAAAGGGCACCTCCTTCCCACCAACTAGCACCTGGATGTGTCATACAATACACAAGCTAGGATTTATTGTAGAATTTTACAAAAGAAAACGAGAAAAAGAGTACACATGCAGGCGTTGGGATTATATTCACGTAGGACCTACACAAGGGCCCCACCTTTGACATACTCGGTAAATGCCAAAGCAACCAAACCCAACATAGCAAACCTCCCATTCCACATCTCTGCATCTGAGGTCATTATCCCCTCTGATTTCGATTGCACGCTGACCCCTTTAAACAGTGGGACCAGAGACGCTATTGATAGCAGTATGCTCGTCCCTACGAACCACTGGGTCCCACCATTTGATATCTGTGTAAACACATCTTGGCCGTTGAATACTTCTACTGCCATCGCAGCGACAAAACCGATCATCGCGAGCCTACCGTTGATCCTCTCCGGTGCTGGCCCACTGAAGGCGAACACGTCTGAAAACTTCGTACTCACCTGCCGCCGGCACAATAAATAACATATACATTTACCAAACAGGACTCGACTCACATGCATATATGTGTGTGGATATATAATACATTCATATATACATGGATGCACACACACACACACATTTATATACATATATATATATATGCACGTACTATACCTTTGAAGCGGGGGGAGGAATTGGCTGGTATTTGACCTCCCTCCTGCTAGAAGGTGATGGAGTTGAGATGGGCGTTGATTTTTCTTTCAGACCTACCTCCTGCTAGAATTAGTCAAATATGAAATTATGGTTGGTATAACTTTTGTTATATATATTAGGCCTATTATTTGGTAATGGTTAATACTTGGGACACATCTATTCACACAATTTTTGGATATGTGTCTATTTTTTTCCTGTGTCATTGTGGGTTCAGTAACATCACATAAAATAGATAGACACATCTTTTGAATTATGTAAATGGGTATGTCCCATTCTTTACTCTTTGGTAATACTGGAAATACGACCAGGCTCAAATCAACTTTCACTTTAAATTAATTATGAATAATAGTATTCCATTAAGGATAATGATATTATAATCAACTTCTTATATAAGAAAACAACTTTTAACCATTAGATAAAGATTTGGTCCTAAGATAGTAACTAAAAAATATTATTAAATAATACTGAATCTATATCCAACGGTTAAAAACTGCTTTCTTTAGAATATCATTACCCTTCCATTAAATATGTTTGGTTTTTTTTTAAAAAAAACCAATCCATACACGAACTAAAACAGTCTAAAATTAAAATGGTTTACTTGGATCTGTGCCACATAACCAGTTCTTGAGTATAACCTTTTAAATCTTTTATGTCTAAAAATGATATATATATATATATATATATATATCATTTTTAGAGACGACACTGAAACGTACCTCGGCCATGCACCGGAGTACTGGTAGACGGGCAGTACTCGGCTGCTGCGGACGTACTACCACATAGTTGGAAGGAAGCCGAACCGGCCGAGTCAAACTTGTTCTACCTCCGACACCTGAAACTGTGCTTGCTAAGATGGACTGCATGGGCACTGATGTGGCCATTGTGTGCGTGTATTTGAGAGAGAGAGAGATGAGGTTTGGTAACTTTGGTTGATGCAAAATGAGGAGTTCGTTTACAGTTATAGCAGTGAGATTGAGCTCTTGAGTACTACAAGGTTTGTGCTAAAGGCAAATATATAGGCCTTGAAGATTAATGTGAGTACGTAAAAGAGACGGATATTTAAGCTCCACATCATCTAATCTGGCCCACTAAAAAGAGTAAGGGTCACGTGGATATACTTGTCCTCACTTGATGGACTGGGTGGGTGACGTGGCCAGTAATTCATGTCTAGGTTTGTAGAGTTTTTGTTAATTTTTGCAGTGGAGTGGAAGTTTCAAGACACCGTCCCATATAATGCCACGATTTACCATGGGGGGAACTTTCTATTTTCTAAACACAAGTCTCATATAACGCCACGATTTACCATTACAAATTGACGCTTGTGACTCATTATTAGGTTACTAGTATTTACAAAGATAAAATAGTTTAGTCCGCAGCTGTTGAATATAGAGGCAGGCCTTCTGATGGGCACTGCCAGTATTGGGCCATTTGTTTTATGATAAGATTTTAGTCTCCTATGTAACCTAACTATAGGCCGACTCTGCCAACAAATTACTGAATTGAGGGTCCTATTTTATGGGCGAGCTTTATGATTGCGATTGCGATTGCGATAGCTTTTGTTATAATAGATTTTAATAGTGTTGGTGTTTAGGTATGATATTTGGCTAGTAGTTTATATGTCAAAAGACCGCAATCTCCTTTTACTATATTTCTATTCTATTTGTATTAAAATACATATTTATATTAATGCTTTTTAAAAATTGTTAACGAATTATCAAATATAATTTATTATCAATGGTGTGTGTCAAATCACGGATCCTCAGTCCCATGGCCTCCTTGGCAGCCCCGAAAATTATTTTTTTGAAGTGCTGCAGAGGAGGCTGCAGGACCGAGGATCTGGAGTCGTGTGTCATTGTGTGAGTGAGGAGAGAGATTGATAATGGTTTGCATTAACGGCACAACTTTGTCCTTTGGCACTAGAAAGCTGGTCATATGTCCAAAAGATGAGGGGCATGCTTGTCATAAAGCATGTAAATTGACCACCAGTCGAGCGCGTTGGCCAAAATTTGGGTGAGGCCAGCTTTGGCTGAAACATTAAATTTCACGATCCACTCCTGATAGCGATTGGAATTTGGACTTGCCAAATGACCCTTGATTAGCAATTCACCCCAAAAGCGATGGAAAGTACTTGCAAGACACTTGTCATCGTAGGATTGAAGTAAAGGAGGTTACTTGAAGATCAATGGTGATGATGAAGATGAAAGTTAATTTGGAGGGAGCTTCTCTTGGAAGAAACACATGTGTAAATGAATTTGAATTGGCAGTTATTATAGTTGGAGGAAATTGTAATTCAAATTCAAAGTAGTTGTAAGTTTCTTCTATAAATATGTTGTAATGTATTCCTTGTAAATGGTCATTCACCAAACAAACATATCAATATATTATGTAGTAATGCTTCAATATATCATTATTTTCATTCGGCTATGGCCATCCTTAACCGGCCTTCAAGGCCTTTAGTTGTTATTCTAGTCTAGTTAGTCTTTGCACTATCTTCATTTACTATTCGAATAGTGTAGTATACTTTTATGCTTTATTTCAATTGTCAAATGCACTTCAAATTCTAGAATAAGTTAGAATAGGTAGTTTAGTTTTAGTTTGCTTTTCCTTTAATTCCTTCAAAATGGGATAGTTCATTACAATACTTTAGTTTAGTAATGTCATTTACTTTCCATCATCTTCTACTTTAATTCATATTTTGTATTTTCATCTCACACGATAAAAGTCCTTGTTAAGGCATTAAACGTCACCACAATTTCCTTGGTGAGGCGCAGTTTGGATATGTATTACATAACACACATTGGCAATTTGCTTGCCTGGCACGCTCGCACTTATGTAAATTTTTCAACCAAACAATTACCCATAAGTATAGCTTCGCCACTGTATGCACGTCCTTCCAATCTCAGCCCCCTTAATAAAAAATCATGGATCCTCTTTGGACAAGTAGTTGCTGATTTAAAGGAATATATACATATATATATATATTTTGAAGAACCTCAATAGAACTAGGGGTGGCAATCGGGTCGTGTCGGGTCATAATCGTGTCGGGTCGTTGTCGGGTCGGGTCATAATCGTATCATTCTTAACGTGTCATAATTGTCACGCCCCGACGTAGCATAATTCAGGAAAGCATTTAATTTCCTTTATGGACTCGTAGGTCATGACAAGTGAATATAACCAATTGTCCCTGCAACAAATAACTTAAATAGCATGTCTAAAGAAAAGGTAACTAATAAAACATAAGCTCCAAAGTTAAACTTACTAAACTATTACATCAGTCAAGTCTGAGGCACAAGCCGCCTTATTCAAATTCTAATAAAGTGTTTATTACATCTCTAAAATAAAAAGACATAAGGAATATAATTAGCCCTCCTGGAAAGTCTCTTGACTCTAAGTAGCATAGTCAAAATACTCTGGCTGCTCCTGACCTAGAAAATCTGGACATAGAGTCCAGAACGCATCAACGTCGTCAGCTTATGCAAGCTGGTGAGCAAAATAAACATGTACTCGCAATGTATATATAAGCATATCAATAATGGTACAATTTAAATTGTAAAAGCAATAATTCAAGGTTCCAATTTCAACATAAGTCACGTGGGGATGTAGTAAGCAATCAATATGAGACCGTGCATGAACAATGTTATATCTCATCTTACTGACTCTTTTCTCTCGACCACACACAAGATCACATCAGCCAAACTCCCTCGTTCTTGTACCTTGAAAATACTCGGGCAGCCACACTATAGTACAACGGGTACCAGGGAATGTCCAGTCAGCCTTGATCCACGACATCACACTCTAATACCACCACGGCATACCAGAGATAACCTCGATCAGTATCCGAAACTTACGTATCAGGGAGTGTCCGTGGAGGCGTCACACACTGTAGCACTACCATGGGTGCCAGGGAGTGTCCAATTTGCCACCGTCATATTAAAAAGGTACGCTAAAACCACATCATCACGACATCCACTACCTCGATCCATGGCATCACACTATAGTACCACCACGGCATACCAGATATTACCTCGATCAGTATCCGGAACTCGGGTACTAGGGAGTGTCACTATAATACCACCACGGCATACCAGAGATTACCTCGATCAGTATCCGGAACTCGGGTATTAGGGAGTGTCCATGGAGGTAACCCATACTAATAAACAATTCCTTTTACTCTTTTCACACTTTTCTCACATACTATGCATGTCGACTCCACCTCGACCTTATCATGCATGTTAATGTCCATGAAATTGTAATCCCAAACAAATGTACGAGAAAGTCAAGTCTTTTTATTTTTCTTTATTAACAAGGTACAATGTACTTAAAATCATTGAGCTAGCACCCACAATCTAAATTATCAAGTCATATATGAAACAACAAGTAAATTCATCAAAAACTACTTTAATACGCTTTTTCAGCTACTAGTACACAAGCAGGTCTACTTTGAAGCAATGCCCTTAAAAATGAGTTATAATTTTTGTGGGTGAATTACACATCAAAATAAAGGTCTTTGAGTCTAGTTTCCAACGCTTCAAACGGTGCGCATTTTTTAGTTTTCTAGAGGAAGTTATGGCCGTTTTAGTAAAAGTCGTCAGTGTTGAAATATGCCAATCGATTGGCAAAAGTGTCAATCGATTGGATGACATGTCAATCGATTGGATATGTTTCCAATCGATTGGAACTTCATCTTCTTCCACAGTTTCGAAATTAAAAGCTAGTTTTTACCCATTTTTGAATTCTGCTTCAACCAGGACATGTAATATATGGATTTCTTCGTTTTTTTTGCAAGGATGCGACTACGCGATCGGTTTTAACTAATTTCAATCATAGCTCTTGAATTTCATATAAAACCGAGTGGTGACAAAACTTTAAATCAATGATACATCGCGATACGGATGAGTTAGGCCGTTTTATTCGAACCACAGCTTATTAGGACTAAGATCTTTCATTCCCAATTCACAGAATCGATTTTGGTCAACTTTTCTAAAACTCCAATTTTCAAAGCTTCAATGGTGATTTCTTGTATATGCATATATACACCTCTATATATACTGAAATATACATATATAATCATTGAGAGTGAGTTTCTAATACTCACAGAAGCTTTTGAACTGAAATTTAGCGCACCGAGAATGTCGTCGTTAGAGTTTTCTACTCCTTCATTTCTTGAACTATATATGTGTATCTATGTATGTATAACTGTGTGTATGTATTGTGTAAATATATAATCTGTGTGTGTTGTGTTTAGAGAGAACAAGAGAGGTTGAGAGAATTAAGAGAGAATGAGAGTTAGATAGAGAGGAGAATGAGAGACTGTGAGAGAATTTAGAGATCGATACACATACATATATAAACTGTCCAAGATTTGGGCTCCAAGCAAGGGAAGGATTTCGCCCGATGTGGTTGAGCTCACGTGCTCCCACACCCAAAACGCGGTATGAACGCAGATTAAAACATAAACTGGTATTCTCAGTTGAAATAAAAATACAGAAAGTTATGTTAATGTAGGAAATAAATTCCTAGTTGTACAAAAAGTATAAATATAGTTTCAAATCCATTGAAAGTATTTATGGAAATTACGATTTGACCCCAAATAAAATATTTATAAAAAGAAATATTCATTGAAATGAAATGTAATAATTATTTATTCATGAAAAAGAAATTACAGGGTGTTACAATAATCGTGTCAGGTTATATTCGTGCCGGGTCATATATGGATCACCCGTTTAACCCGTGTAGGGTGTTATCGGTTCGGTTCGGATCGGATTGTATCGTATCTGATGATGCCAAAAATTAGTAAGAGTAAAGTAAAGCAATTTTAGGAAAGAAGGAGTGAGAGACTATTTTTTGTGTGTGGTTCAGCCCTGTTAATGAAGGTACCTACGTCCACGTGTGTGTCTGAGCACGTTCACTAGCAGATCATCGGCGGGCTTGGTGAGCCAACAAAGAGGGGCGGCACTACCAGTAATACCGGTTGGGTATATGCGTACTGTAATATCCTGTATTTTGATATATTAGTAAGACCCGGTATTTCATTTTTATACTCGTATAAACTTTCTCTTCCTTTTGGTAAATTTTGATACCAATCGATTGACATATTCCCAATCGATTGACACTTTTCTGATACCAATCGATTGATAAGTTATCCCAATCGATTTACATTCAACCGACTGAAAGTGATGACGTGTCAAACATTCCAATCGATTGCCATTCATCTCAATCGATTGACATTGTTTTCAATCGATTGACTACAAATATCTGTTACCAATCGATTGACTGGTGTCTCAATCGATTGACATAACCTGAGAAATGTTTTCTTCTTTCCTTCAGCTTTAAACGCGTGGCACTCCCATACCCCTATATATACTCGTCCATTTGTGGCCTTGGGTCACTTTGGCAGCTTGAGAGAGAGAGAGATATATACCTCTTGTAAGATATATACACATATATATATCTCTATATCTACACATATATACACACCCTCACACACACTCACTGCCGTGGCAGCTGGGAGGAAGGAGAAGAAGCAGAAAGAAGAAGGAAGAAGAAAAGAGGAGACAGAGAGGGTAGGCAGAGACAGATAGGAAGAAGAAGAGAAGAAGCTTGGGAGTTTCAAACTTAAACACCACCCAAACGCACCCTAGGTGAGTTCTAACTCACTTGGTCTCTTTATGTGATGTTTATGTAAGTTATTACGATGTTTAGATGGGTTAAATGCCTGTAGTGCACGGTTATATATGCTGTTTTTACAAACTGCTGGAGAAGACGTAGTTCCAATCGATTGACATGATCTCAATCGATTGACATCAGTTGCATCCCAATCGATTGAATAGGATTTCAATCGATTGACATTGTTCCAATCGATTGACATGTTTATCAATCGATTGACATAACTTTTGTTCCAATCGATTGAACTTTTGTTCCAATCGATTGACATGATCAGTACATGGTTTCCTTTGCCTGTTTATTATATAAGAGGTTTAGTTGTTCGATTTCTAATTCGGAATTCCATTATGCGATTATGGGGTAGACAGGAGAAATGTGACACCAAAGATTTATGGATAATGAATAAAAAGTAATATGAAGACGTGGGTTGACGTGTTGTTTCTGATATAAGTTCGATATCCGTTTCTTTTAATCCGAGTAGTCAGGCCACATTGGGAATTGTCATGTGTCGATGTAGAATGGAACGTAAGTAGGTTTGGTAAGTTCCGGGAATGGTACGTGGATGGATGATTGGTCATGATATGCTCTTAAAAGCGGTGAACCGGACCATGGTTCTTAAAAGCGGTGAGCTGGACCAAGAAGTCTTAAGATAGACTGGATGATCTGTGATATGCTCTTAAAAGCGGTGAACCGGACCATGGTTCTTAAAAGCGGTGAGCTGGGATCACTAGTAGATGACGTTAAGTCGTGGCAATAGCTTGATATGCCTTGTTCGAAACGTTATATCCCTGAAATGCGGTGAACAGGACCATTGTTCTTAAAAGATGGGGACAGACTGACGTGAAGTCCATGACATGCGGTGAGCAGGACCATTGCTCTTAAAAGCGATGGACAGAATAAGGGTGTATCCCTAGAGTTAAACGATTGAGTCTGTTCATGACATCTGAATACGTTGAGTTCGGTATTTGAGTAATAAGACGATAAGGGTCGGTTTATAAGAATGAATAGAAGAACAAGATAATGTTATTTTATAATAAGATGTTAACTCTTGTTTTTATAAGCTTGTGTTTACTTCAGATAACTGGTACCTCGTTAGTTTATGCTCACTCAGCTCTCAGTAAGCTGACGGCCTTTTATTGCCTGGACATTCCCCGTCCAGAATATCCTGCCCCTTGTTTTACATGTGATGACCAGTACACTGATGAGTGTTATCCAGAGGAAGGCCCCACCGATGACGATTACACCAGGAAGGATTATCCTTATGCCAGTTGAAGACTGAAGATGTTATAATTAGATTTAATTTCAGTTGTTCTGTTAAACTTTTGTTAATGGGTACTTGGGCATTTGTTGTCTTCAGACCTGTTGTGATCCTGTGGACCATACTCTGATATTTTGTAATAGTTAACACTGTGTGTTATTCTCAGTTGGTTACTGTTGCTTTTCTTTTGGACTAGTACTGTGTGGTGTGGATTATTAGTGACTTTCACCTGTCATTCCTTATGGACCCATAAAGAAAATTTATTTTTCTCTATTTATGCTGCTCCGGGGCGTGACAGGATTTTTGGTATCAGAGCCTGCATTCGGTACTCTAGGTTGTGATACTTTTGTTCACTAAGTATTTCCACACCATCTGGTCCTAGTGTGTTAAGATTCTTTGAGATGAGATATGAGTATAAGATAAGTTCGTCTTCCTGACGATAGATAGTTTCCTTTGCAGGATAGCATGGATCCGGAGTTTCACCAGTTTGTGACTGATGCTTATGGAGGACATATTATCCATGGAGATACCGTGGAGCCAGCTGACCCAGAGTTTTATCGTGAGCGTGTGTGCCAGATAGCTAGTCGACATTTAGAGGAAGACATGTGGAGAGCACTTTATGTGACCAGGAGTACTCACCCGACCCAGATGCGCATGGATGCTTACCACTTAGCGAGAGTTGGCAGAGACATTTGCCAGGAGATGTTGCGACTAGTTTTGAGTAAACCAAAGATGGATGAGATTGAGTTGAGAGCCATTGTAGCCGGTCCACCAGAGCCCGTAGTTGCACCAGCAGCAGCTCCAGCAGCCCCACCATCACCAGTGCCCGACGTACCCGTCCCAGAGCCAGAGCATGAGCCGATTGAGGATGAGGAAGATGTAGAGCCTCAGGATGAGCATCCCGATGAGGACATGGGTGGAGATGGAGAGGAGGAGCCGATAGATGATGAGGACCCAGTAGAGGATGAGCATGCAGACGATGCAGATGATGATGAAGCTGAGGATGACCCCGAGGAGCCAGAGTTTGAGCCAGAGGATCCAGTACCAGACCCAGAGGCTATTGAGGCAGACGTAGTGGTAGACGAGGAGGTACCCGACGAGGAGATAGTTGTGCCAGAGATACCCGTTGTGCTTCAGATACCAGCTGGACCCATTATGCATATGGCAGCCATGGCCGATATGGCAGTAGGATGGATAGCTCAGATGATAGCACAGCCAGCAAATTTTGTTATGGGAGAGGTGGCTATAGCAGGAGCTCTTGATATAGCCGACGGATTCGCTGCAGTAGCTGTTGATGTCGCTAACCAGGCGATAGTAGACGTGATGGAGGACGATGATGCAGAGATGATAGAGGATTGGGATATAGGGGTAGTAGTTGGAGATCTTGTCGCACCAGTTGAGGATGATCCACTCGAGGAAATGGATATAGACCCGGAGGATGAGGCACCACCAGCAGGATCAGATGCTGACGACTTTTGAGTCAGGATCGGCAGGGTGTAGATTTTGTTAGTTTATATTAGGACATGTTGTCCACTAGATTTTTGGGAGCTTGAGAGATAGCTATTGACCATAGCTTTGTATAGTATTAGCTGACTTTAGTTGTTGTAACTCTTGTCCCATATGGTACACAGTTTGATTAGTGTGTACTATACGGTACATCTTTTGATATATATATATATATATATATACGAGCAGTACTTTTATTATTGTTTGGTTGTTGCGTTGTGCAGTGTTGTTTAGTAGAATGGTTAGTTTTGCTGTTTCTTGTTCTATCTTGAGTTCGTTTCTACGAGAAGACTTTCAGCTGATCAATATGTCGTTTGTAGGCGATACTCGTTATCATCATGGTAGGACCCTTGAGAAATCACCAAGCACGTAATGGAGCACCTATACCGGAAGGGATGGATCCAACGGGAATTTTTGAAGCATTTATGCAGAGGATGGAGCATGTGGGGGATACATATAATCACTCCACCCACCAGAGACCTCTTGTACCCCTGCCACCAAGACAGACTGGAGATAAGCTATTAGCAAATTTTCGTGGGTTACGTCCCGAAAAGTTTGATGGACTAACAGAACCATAGAAAGCAGAGCAATGGATAAGAGAGATGGAGTTGATATTTGGAGCATTGGAATGCAATGAACAAGAGAAACGTCGCCTTGCTACGTTTCAGCTCACCTATGCCGCCGCAGATTGGTGGGAAGCTGAGCAAGCCACTGTTGGGATCGATGCCGCTAGAGCTATGCCATGGAAGACATTCAAAGGCAGATTTTTGGATAAGTATTTTCCAGAAGATGAGAGAGATCAACAGGAAAGGAACTTTCTAAATTTGATCCAAGGAGGATGGAATGTACGGGAATACACAACACAGTTCGAGCGTTTATCCAGATTTGCTCAGCATATGATAGACACGTCGCAGAAGAAGGTAAAGAGATTTCACCAAGGACTGAACCCCCACCTTAGACATATGATGGTTGGTCATCTAAACCAGTCGTATGAGGAAATTGTTAGATTTGCTACAGGATTAGAAAAGGATGCTAATTCAGTACAGCAATCACAGATGAATCGACCTCAGTCGTCACGAGGGTTTCAACCGAGGAATTTCCATAATCGACCACCGAGAAATACCCAAGGATGGAGACCTCAGGAAAATTTTCAAGGAAACAAGAGAATCTGGGAAGGAACCAGGAAACCACAGCAGAGTTATGATCGGCCCCAGCAAAATCAACAGCGAGGACTACAGCCACAGGCATTACTAACAGCCCCGCCAAGTAATAGTGGAGGATGTTTTAACTGTGGAAAACCCGGACATATTGCCAGGAACTGCACCGTCTTCAGACCTAATCGCAGGCCAGATATTGTCTGCCGCAACTGCAACAAACCAGGACACTTGAGCAAGGATTGTCGTGCACCACGAGGAGGATACTACGGGGCACCAGTGCAAGGAATTCAAGGACCTCCTGATCAGACGAGGATGAATGCTATTATTCCAGGAGAAGCAGGCTTTAATGCTGATGAGCAGCAACATTTGGAAGGTACACTTGTACTCTTTCATAGTCCAGTTAAAGCTTTATTTGATACTGGAGCCGCACGTTCTTTTATTGCTGTTAAGATTGTGCGTCAGTTGGGTTTAGAACCCCAGACACTTGAGGCAACACTGAATGCTGTGTCACCGTTGGGAGTGACAGTTAAGTTGAGTAAGGTGTGTAGAGATTGCCCATTGACTTTGGGAGATAGGAATCTTCCAGCAGACTTGGTAGTTCTGTCAATGTCAGAATTTGATGTTATCCTAGGGATGGATTGGTTAACTAAGTACAATGCCAATCTGGATTGCCCTACTAGAACGATTGTATTTCCAATACAAGGAAGGCCGACGATCAGATTTCAGTGTCAACCGACAAGCGACATGTTTCTTACGAGTAATTTGGCTACGATCATTAGTACGAGTACGGAGCTTAAGATGGATCAAATTCCTATTGTACGAGACTTTCAGGATGTATTTCAGGATATTAAAGGACTTCCACCGAAAAGAGAAATAGACTTCTGTGTGGAATTAGTACCTGATACATTGCCTATTTCTAAGACTCCATACAGAATGGCACCAACTGAGATGTTAGAATTGAAGAAGCAAGTTCAAGAACTCGAGAATCTAGGATTTGTTCGTCCAAGTACGTCGCCTTAGGGAGCACCAGTTCTGTTTGTAAAGAAGAAGGACGGAACACTTCGACTCTGTATAGACTACAGGGAGTTGAACAAGGTTACGATTAAGAATAGATATCCGTTACCTCGGATAGATGATCTATTCGACCAGTTACAAGGATCTAGGATCTTTTCCAAGATCGATCTGCGTTCAGGATACCACCAATTGTTAGTTCGATCAGAGGATGTATCAAAGACTGCATTCAGGACAAGATACGGGCATTACGAGTTTCTAGTTATGCCTTTTGGATTGACGAATGCGCCAGCAGTATTTATGGACTTGATGAATAGAGTATTCAGACTATATCTGGATAAGTTCATTATTGTGTTCATTGATGATATACTGATCTACTCAAAGACAGAAGAGGATCACAAGGAGCATTTACAAGTTGCCTTGCAAACACTTCGAGATAGCAAGTTGTATGCAAAGTTCAGCAAGTGTGAGTTTTGGCTACAAGAAGTCAAATTCTTGGGACACGTTATATCTCAGGAAGGTATTTCGGTAGACTCATCTAAGATTGATGCAGTCTTAAGCTGGAACAAACCGAAAAATGCGACCGAAGTCAGAAGTTTTCTGGGTTTAGCAGGATATTACAGAAGATTCGTAGAAGGGTTCTCCAAGTTAGCAGGACCATTGACGAATTTAACAAGAAAGGAGACGAAGTATGAATGGACAGACAAGCATGAGGGTGCATTTCAGGAGTTAAAAGAAAGATTGACTTCTGCACCAGTACTCGCATTACCTAAGAGTGGAGAAAAGTATGTGATCTACAGTGATGCATCGTACCAAGGACTCGGGTGTGTGCTTATGCAAGATGGAAATGTTATCGCATATGGATCAAGACAATTGAAGGTACATGAGAAAAATTATCCCACGCATGATCTGGAATTAGCAGCAATAGTGTTTGCATTGAAAATTTGGAGACACTATCTCTACGGAGAAAAGTTTGATCTATTTTCCGATCATAAGAGCTTGAAGTATTTGTTCTCTCAAAAGGAGTTGAATATGCGACAGCGGAGATGGATGGAGTTACTCAAAGACTATGACTTTTCTTTGCAATACCATCCAGGTAAAGCAAATGTAGTAGCAGACGCTTTGAGCCGTAAACCTCGATTAGTGATCGCTGCATTACTAATTAGAGAATGGAGAGCATTGGAAGAAATTGCTGAATTTGATTTTCAGCCAGTGGAGCCAATGGAGGGACAACATTTTGGATGTCTTATGGTACAACCGACTTTGATCAGTCGTATCAAAGAGGCTCAACAGACAACAGAGGATTTGAAGTTATGGTTCGCCAAGATGTCAGCCAAGGAACCAGAAGTCTGGAGTATAAGTACAGACGGAGCCTTACGATGTAAAGGTAGACTCTGTGTACCTGACGAAGAAAATCTCCGGAAGGAAATATTGGATGAAGCTCATAAGTCACGGATGACTATTCATCCTGGAGGTACAAAGATGTACAAGGACTTGAAGAGAAATTTCTGGTGGGAAGGAATGAAGAGAAATGTGGCAGAGTATGTAGCTCAGTGTCTTACTTGTAAACAAGTAAAGGCAGAACATCAGAAACCACCTGGACTTCTACAGCCGTTACCTATTCCTCAATGGAAATGGGAACACATAACCATGGATTTTGTGGTAGGATTGCCGAAGTCACAGCAGAATCACGATGCTATATGGGTAATCGTGGATCGACTTACTAAGACGGCACATTTTATTGCCTATAGCATGACGTACTCAGTAGAACGTTTGAGCCGAATGTATCTACAACATGTTGTACGATTACATGGAGTGCCTGTATCTATTGTGTCAGACCGAGATTCGCGCTTTACTGCAGAATTTTGGAAGAGTCTCCAGACAGCGATGGGAACGACATTGAATTTGAGTTCAGCTTTTCATCCACAGACAGATGGACAGACGGAACGAGTTAATCAAGTGATGGAAGATATGTTACGAGCTTGTGTCATTGATTTTGAGAGTTCTTGGGAGATACACTTACCTCTGATTGAGTTCGCCTATAATAATAGTTATCATTCGAGCATAGATATGGCACCATTCGAAGCTTTGTACGGAAGACCTTGCCGATCGCCGCTATGTTGGACCGAGGTCGGAGATAGTCAACTTCTTGGGCCAGAGATGGTACGGGAAACCAGTGAGAAGATTCAAGTCGTACGTGAGAAGATGAAGACAGCCCAGACCAGATACAAGAGTTATGCTGACAAGCGACGCAAAGACTTGGAGTTTGTCGTTGGAGATCACGTATTACTCAAGGTTTCACCTGTTCGAGGAATCGTCAGATTTGGTCAGAAAAGGGGCAAGTTATCGCCACGTTTCATCGGACCATTCGAGATTCTGGAGCGTGTTGGGAAAGTTGCTTATCGCCTTGCGTTGCCACCAAAGATGTTAGGAGTGCACAACGTTTTTCACATCAGTATGTTGAGGAAGTGTGTTCACAACCCAGCGCACGAGATCAACTTTGAGGATATCGAAGTCAACAGCGACGTTACGTTCAATGAAGGACCTGTTCGTATTATGGATCGGGGAATCAAGAAACTCAGGAACAAAGAGATTTCGTTAGTCAAGATTCAGTGGAAGCATCACGATGAAGGAGAAGCTTCGTGGGAACTAGAGTCAGAGATGCGCGACAAGTTTTCGTTTTTATTTTAAACCTTGTTGTTTTTGGATTTCGAGGACGAAATCTTTTGTTGAGTGGTGGATGATGTAATACCCTGTATTTTGATATATTAGTAAGACCCGGTATTTCATTTTTATACTCGTATAAACTTTCTCTTCCTTTTGGTAAATTTTGATACCAATCGATTGACATATTCCCAATCGATTGACACTTTTCTGATACCAATCGATTGATAAGTTATCCCAATCGATTTACATTCAACCGACTGAAAGTGATGATGTGTCAAACATTCCAATCGATTGACATGATCTCAATCGATTGACATCAGTTGCATCCCAATCGATTGAATAGGATTTCAATCGATTGACATTGTTCCAATCGATTGACATGTTTATCAATCGATTGACATAACTTTTGTTCCAATCGATTGAACTTTTGTTCCAATCGATTGACATGATCAGTACATGGTTTCCTTTGCCTGTTTATTATATAAGAGGTTTAGTTGTTCGATTTCTAATTCGGAATTCCATTATGCGATTATGGGGTAGACAGGAGAAATGTGACACCAAAGATTTATGGATAATGAATAAAAAGTAATATGAAGACGTGGGTTGACGTGTTGTTTCTGATATAAGTTCGATATCCGTTTCTTTTAATCCGAGTAGTCAGGCCACATTGGGAATTGTCATGTGTCGATGTAGAATGGAACGTAAGTAGGTTTGGTAAGTTCCGGGAATGGTACGTGGATGGATGATTGGTCATGATATGCTCTTAAAAGCGGTGAACCGGACCATGGTTCTTAAAAGCGGTGAGCTGGACCAAGAAGTCTTAAGATAGACTGGATGATCTGTGATATGCTCTTAAAAGCGGTGAACCGGACCATGGTTCTTAAAAGCGGTGAGCTGGGATCACTAGTAGATGACGTTAAGTCGTGGCAATAGCTTGATATGCCTTGTTCGAAACGTTATATCCCTGAAATGCGGTGAACAGGACCATTGTTCTTAAAAGCTGGGGACAGACTGACGTGAAGTCCATGACATGCGGTGAGCAGGACCATTGCTCTTAAAAGCGATGGACAGAATAAGGGTGTATCCCTAGAGTTAAACGATTGAGTCTGTTCATGACATCTGAATACGTTGAGTTCGGTATTTGAGTAATAAGACGATAAGGGTCGGTTTATAAGAATGAATAGAAGAACAAGATAATGTTATTTTATAATAAGATGTTAACTCTTGTTTTTATAAGCTTGTGTTTACTTCAGATAACTGGTACCTCGTTAGTTTATGCTCACTCAGCTCTCAGTAAGCTGACGGCCTTTTATTGCCTGGACATTCCCCGTCCAGAATATCCTGCCCCTTGTTTTACAGGTGATGACCAGTACACTGATGAGTGTTATCCAGAGGAAGGCCCCACCGATGACGATTACACCAGGAAGGATTATCCTTATGCCAGTTGAAGACTGAAGATGTTATAATTAGATTTAATTTCAGTTGTTCTGTTAAACTTTTGTTAATGGGTACTTGGGCATTTGTTGTCTTCAGACCTGTTGTGATCCTGTGGACCATACTCTGATATTTTGTAATAGTTAACACTGTGTGTTATTCTCAGTTGGTTACTGTTGCTTTTCTTTTGGACTAGTACTGTGTGGTGTGGATTATTAGTGACTTTCACCTGTCATTCCTTATGGACCCATAAAGAAAATTTATTTTTCTCTATTTATGCTGCTCCGGGGCGTGACACGTACAATGGTGAATTCTATAGAGGTGCTATCTAGACTGAAGAGTCGGCCCCTTCAATGGGGGGTAGGAGGTCCCTTTTATAGATGCAAGAGACCTACTCGTACATGGATAAGGAAATATAATCCTATTGATATAAATTGGCATTAATTGTGGGGTTTCCTAATTAGATTAGGAAATAGCTTGCACTTTCCATTAGTCTTCTAGCTTGAGTAGGAAACTGCCCGTAATGCTCGGGATCACGCCTGTGGGGCCGGATGAGCTGTTCCCGCGGTGGGATGTGCTTGTGCGGTTTTCCCGACCTGTTGGCCGGGTTGTAGATGAACCGCTCGGGATGATGAGTAGACTAGACCGCTCGGGCTGATGCTTGTCCGAGGAGTTGTGCATGATTTGCCCGGGACACGGACTAGCTGCTGATTTGAACCGCTCGGTCATAAGATAGAGCCAATTTTGGGTGTATCAGCTGCCCCCCATTTCCAAGGTTGGCCAGATGCTATATCGGGGCAAGTTTGGAAATCAGTTTGATGTTACTTGCCGCTGTCTGAGTGCTTGGGGAAGCTGCCTCGGGGCTTCTGAGCCTGGTGAGTCCTCAGGAACTGGCTGAGAGTTAAGACCCAGCCTAGCTCGGGACCTTTAAGTGCTCAGGAACTGACTGGGAGTTGAGACCCGGCCTAATTCAGAGTCTTTGAATGCTTGGGAAGTGACCGAGAGTTGAGACTCGGCCTACTTCGAAGTCTTTTTGCTTGAGTTAGCCTCCAGGATGGTTATCTTCTACCCGTGAACCTTCGTCAAGGTTGTGGGCAGAAGGATTTTACCATGTTGGAAAAGCCGACCTAAAGCATATTGCTTTAGGGTCCTTTAATGTAACTCCCCATGATGGTTGTCTTCTGCCCGGCCAGCCTTCGTCAAGACTATTGGGAGAAGAGCTTGACCATGTTGGTGGAGCCGACCTAAATCATGCTGCTTTAGGATCTTTTTGCTCCTCTATCGTCAGCCAACCTAAGAGATTTTAATCACCTCTATCGTCGGTTTGGACCTAAGTGGAGTTAATGCCTCTGAGTACCCGGTAGATACCCGGTGTGATTACCTGTTTAGTTCACTACGTTGTCTTGTCCCCCAAGCTTTCGCTAAGACGAGGGTCTAGTGCTCGGGTTGTCCAAAATTTTGACTTGGTTATCCGCGAGGCCTGTAGATACTCGGTGTGATTACCTGTTTAGTTCACTATGTCGTCTTGCCCCCCAAGCTTTCGCTAAGACGAGGGTCTTACAGAGGCTATGACTGTAGGTAACCGACCTGGAACATGGTGGTTGTAGGGTCTTTTGAAGCTTGCCATCATCAACCACCTAGGGGGTTTGCCCCCATCATCGGTTGGACCTAAGCAAAGCCGATGCCACGAGTGTAACCCCGAGGTCTTTTGTGCCTGGGTTCGGAGTCCGAGGTCTTTTTAGTGACTGGGTTCGGAGCCCGAGGTTTTTTTAAGAGCTCTCTGACAATCGGTGGAGCCTCATGTGGTGATCAGGCAAGTACCATTGTAGTCGGGCTCATCTAGACCGATGGAGACAGGAGGTTGGGCCAGGATCACCGGGCTCCCGACTACTCTGAGCTGGATTCAAGGTCGGGATCACTAGACCCTGACTGCTGTGAACTAGAGGTCGGGTCGGGGCTGTTGGACTCAGACCGCTGTGAACTGGAGGTCGGGTCGGGACTGCCTGACCCGGACTGCTGTGAACTGGAAGAACTGTCAGAACTGTCAGAACTCCCGGGCTTATCTCGCTTTTGCTTGCTTCTGGAAGACTTAATGCTTTTTTGCCCAGTGTATTTGGTATTCAGAAACTCTTCAGTGTCAATATATTTTCCAACCCTCTCTGAGAGCTCAACCAAAGTTTCCAGTCGATTTCTGTGGAATGACGCGGCGCACTTGGTGTGTTGAACTCCCGAGCAGAAGGCTATGATGGCGATTGTCTCATTCAGATTACGGATTTGAAGCTTCTGTTTGTTGAACCGGTCGGTGAACTCCTTGAGAGACTCATTATTCCGTTATCTGACCGTCAGTAGCTGCATGTCTGGCTTTGGCCGTTCATGCTTGTCGGTGAACTGGTTGATGAACTACTTTGCTGAGTTGTTTGAAACTGCAGACCGATCGGGGCTCCAAGGAGTAGAACCACTACACGACCGGGCCTTTCAAAGTGCTGGGAAAGGCTAGGCAGTGTAGTTCATCAGAGTTGGTGGTTAGGGCCATCTGAGCCTTATAAGTCCGGACGTGGTCGACCGGGCTTCCCGTGCCGTTATAGGGATCTAGGCGAGGCTGCTTGAATTTGCGTGGGATGGAGAACCTCATGATCTGGCTGGAGAACGGTGACTCTGTCTCGGTATTGGCTTGATTCAGAACACGATTTTGACCAAGTTTTTTGGCCACTCCGTCGATCTGCTTCTGCAAGTCCTTGATTCGGGCTTCCACTCCTTCCCGACCGGTATCGGAGGGGTTGGTTGGGTCGGTGGAAGAGGCTTCTTCTTCATGGTGGGGTACTGTCCTCTGGGATCGGGCTTGGCTATGACTCTGGGTAACCGTTCGTCTAGGGACAACTCGGCTCTTGACCGAGTGACCCTGGACTGATTCTCGGGTCATATGCTCCTGCCTTTCCTCTCGGGCAGTACGCCCACTATTGATGTCTTTGGCATCCTCAACACGGGACGGGTTGGCTCAGGCACGTTGTTTGGTCAAGATAGGTTCCCGATCGTACGCAACGTTCCCGGGTCATTTCCCGGCCCCTGGAGGACTGCTTTGCTGGGCTAGCAGGGCTTCGATCTGTTGCTGGATTTGACGCTGTCCCTTCAGGAGTTGTGTGAGGTCGCGGTGATCTACTCAGATGTCATGACTGCCGCAGCCAGTGCCGGGGCCGAAGGAACATCCCGGTCGGACTGCTGATCAGTCTTCTTACCCTTCTTCGGTGGCATGATCAGCTAAGAGAATTGTTGATGAGAAGACTTGTCGTTCCCACAGACGGCGCCAAGCTGATAATGCCAAAAATTGGTAAGAGTAAAGTAAAGCAATTTTAGGAGAGAGAGGGTGAGAGACTATTTTTTGTGTGTGGTTTGGCCCTGTTAATGAAGGTACCTACGTCCACGTGTGTATCTGAGCACGTTGACTAGCAGATCACTGGCGGGCCAGGTGAGCCAACAAAGAGGGGCGGTAGTACCAGTAATATCGGTCGGGTATATACGTACAATGGTGAATTCTATAGAGGTGCTGTCTAGACTGAAGAGTCGGCCCCTTCAATGGGGGGTGAGAGGTCTCTTTTATAGATGCAAGAGACCTACTCGTACATGGATAAGGAAATATAATCATATTGATATAGATTGGCATTAATTGTAGGGGTTTCCTAATTGGATTAGGAAATAGCTTGCACTTTCCATTAGTCTTCTAGCTTGAGTAGGAAACTGCCCGTAATGCTCGAGATCACACCTGTGGGCCCGGATGAGATGTTCCCGTGGTGGGATGTGCCTGTGCGGTTTTCCCGACCTGTTGGTCGGGTCGTAGATGAACCGCTCGGGATGATGAGTAGACTAGACCGCTCGGGCTGATGCTTGTCCGAGGAGTTGTGCATGATTTGCCCGGGACACAGACTGGCTGCTGATTTGAACCGCTAGGTCATAGGATAGAGCCAATTTTGGGTGTATCAGTATCGAATCGAATTTTTTAATTTTTCGATTTTTTTCATGATTTGAAAACCAATCAAAGTGGTCGGTTCGGTCATTTTTTCGCCTTTTGGTCGATTATGCCAATTTGGACTGTCGGATCAATTTTTTTTAGTTGTAAGTAATTTAAGAAAACCGACCGGTTAGCTCGGTTCGGCTATTTGAAATAACCTTACAGCCCTACTAAGAACACAAACAAGTCTTCCATCAAATGTATCAATTATTAACACGTACATCTTAAATACCAAAATACTACAAATATAACAATATCTAACTATTATAAACTTAACACCCCAAGCACATCCAAACAAAATGAATAAGAAGAAATATTGTTTTTACTAACTGTATAAAGAAATTTCTCCACTTACCATCCATCAAGAGTCAATGTTAACAGTTGTATTTGTTTAATTGACTAATTTGTCTCCCTCCCAATCCAGCAATCCTAGCGGGCGACCTCCCTTTTTTTTTCTTTTTTTTTATTATATATTTATTATTATTTTTTATTTTTTTATGCAATGCTTGATGCATGAATGCTTCCAGGCTCCAGCTTCCTTCGTCCCTTATTAGTTATTAATTATTATTTTTTTGTTACATTAGTTATTAATTATTACATATAAATTTACTTGTTTGGTAAGTTGGTAACTACTCTTTTTTTTTTTGAGCAAAAAAAAAAATTAGTTTGTATATATATACATATTTTTTTAAATAATAAATTTTTTAAAAATATATTTTTTAAAAAATTTTTATTCATATTATTTTTATCTTAGACTTCCAGATTATTAAAAATTATTTTTAGAACTAAATAAAAATGCTCCAACTGTACTTAAATACTTAATCGGGTCAAACGGGTTGACTCGCTTCAACCCGTTTATTAATCGTATCAAACGGGTCAACTCATTTATGACTCGTGCCCTTATACGGGTCACCCAAACCCGTTTATTTTCATGTCGGGTCGTATCGGGTTGCCGTGTCGGGTCAAAAATTAGCACCCCTAAATAGAACGAGGGAAGATTGTATTAACATAGTGAAAAATATCCTCCTAGTCAGGGGGACTTGATAAATATTTTAGCCCCTAAAAAACAGCCTATACAAGTAAGGGTGTAAATCGGTCGGTCGGTTTTGTTCGATTTTTTTGGTGTATAAAAACCGACCAATAGGGTATAAATTGGTCGGTCGGTCGATTTTTTAGGGGTTCGGTCGGTTTTAGCTTGCACATACATTTAGAAAATCGACCAATTGGTTTTCGGCTTGGTCGGTTTGCAGTCGATTTGCGATTTGCGATTTTTTCTTACACCCCTATATACAAGCTTAACCCAGAACTGAACAGCAAATACAACCTAGAAACACAAAAAGTTATCCAAGTCAATAGTTGATAATCCTAGAAACTCCAAATCTTTTTTTTTTTTTTTTTTTTGAGAAGCAAGCGAAAAGAGGCTCCCATTTTCCCAAAACAAAAAAAAAAATCTCAGGTAGGTAAAAACTGTACAAGAAGACTCAAGATTCTATCAAGAACTATACAGCAGCAACCGAAAAAGAAAAACCAAAAATGAACGGATCACAGTTTGACCCCTTTCAGCTTGAAAGATTTAAAAAAGAAGCCATTTTTTCTGTGCATAAGAGCAAGTGTAGATTAAATCCATGCTGCCCAGGGGATGACTCTTTTTACACCAGATTTGGCCAGCGTGTCAGCCATATAGTTTGCACTACTCTGTATATGTATCACTACTACTGGACACAAAGTTTTAAGCCTGGCCAAAGCCCCTTTGATTGAGTTAATTTGATATAAGTGAACTGATTCATGGAAATATGGAATGGCACATCCTTTTGTGGGCATCTCTCTTTGTGACCCTTTTGTGTCCCTAGCATTACCCAAAGGTGTAAGTCTCCAAGGATGGGCTTCCTGTGAATTGATATTGTTAGAATTAGTTTTATTAGCTTTAGGGTAGTTTAGTCTTTTCTTTGTATTAGGGTAATACTGTATACCTAGATATTCTATTATTATTGCCTCTTCTTTTTCATTGTATTCATTCATTCAGTTTTAGTGTTATGAAAAACTCTAGCTCTCTTTTCACTTTCCCTTTGTTGTTTTCTTGATTATTTAATATATTCACATGGTATCAGAGCAGGTTCGAATCTCATCCATGGAAATATCGGATGATTTTGGTTCGTTGTTGGATTTCTCGCTGATTCGGATTCGGATTTGTATTTAGATCTCGCACTGCTTTGCGCTCGTTTTTGGATCTGTCTGATTCTGGTTCGTTTGTTTTGTGTTTTTGGATCTGTTTTTGATTTTGGGTTCGCTTGTTTTGTGTTATTTAATTGCTTCGTTTTCGTAATGGCTACTGAACGTGATGATTCGCTTCAAGCGATTAGTGTTAAACTCGATGGCAAGAATTTTACATATTGGAATTATGTGATGAAAAATTTTCTGAAGGGGAAGAAGATGTGGGGTTATATCAATGGGGATTTTAGTAAACCTACGAATGAAAATGCTGATAAATTTGCAGAGTTGCTAGATGTTTGGGACACAAATAATTCAAAAATCATTACTTGGATCAACAACTCCGTTGCTCCCTCAATAGGTATGCAGTTGGCAAAGTTTGACTATGCAAAGGAGGTGTGGGATCATTTGGCTAAATTATTTACACAGTCCAATTTTGCGAAAAGGTACCAATTAGAGTGTGATATTCGTGCCCTTGAACAAAAAAATTTGAGTATTCAGGAGTTCTATTCTACAATGACAGATCTTTGGGATCAGTTAGCTCTCATGGAGTCGCCCGAATTGCGGGCCTTTGCCCCATATATCGCTAGTAGGGAGGAACAACGTCTGGTTCAGTTTTTGATGGCTCTACGTGAAGATTTTGAGGGCCTTCGTGGGTCCATTCTCCATCGTAGCCCACTTCCGTCCGTTGATTCTGTTGTTCATGAGTTAGTAGCCGAGGAAATACGTCTCAAGACACAATCTGGAAAGGGAATTCTCCCCGACTCTACTCCGTCTGTTTTAGCAGCCCCTTTTCGACCACAGTCCAACAATCAGAATAAGCCTTACTCGAGAGTTGGTAGTGATGTATGCAGCTACTGTAAGGAGAAGGGTCATTGGAAGGCTCAGTGTCCTAGGTTGGGTCGTGCAAACCAGCCCAATAGCAGCAACCAGCCCTCACATGGTAGATCACCACAACACCAGCAACCTCAATCTTCTCTTTGGAAATCTGACAACCAATCTCAGCAGTGTTCATATAGGCCTCCACAGCCTAATACTGCAGCAGTTGTACCACCATCAGACTCATTTGGACCCGGTTCCCCTTCCCCATCCACTCCGTCCATGACCTCCCTTGCTGAGCAATTTCAGAAGTTCCTCGCCACACAGCCACATGCTATGGCCACCTCTTCACTAGGTATGTCTTCAGGTATGTCTTCAGGTATGTCCTCCGGTATTTGGGTGTTAGACTCTGGAGCTTCTAATCATATGTCGCCTGACTTGTCGTCTTTTGCTTCCTTATGTCCTGCTTCCTCTTTGCCTGTTATGACTGCTGATGGTACTCCCATGCCATTAGCAGGTGTTGGGTCTGTTGTCACACCTCATGTATCTCTTCCTAGTGTTTACCACATTCCTAAACTTACTATGAATCTTGTTTCTGTTGGTCAGCTTTGTGATGCAGGTTATTTAGTCTCTTTTTCTTCTACTTTTTGTCATGTGCAGGATCCGCAGTCTCAGACGCTGATTGGGACAGGCCGTAGGCAAGGGAGATTATACATCTTGGACAAGCTCAATGTACCAGTGGTTGCAGCTTCTAATGTTGACTTGTCATCCTTTCGTTTGAGTTCATCTTCGTCTAGTTTTTATTTATGGCATTCTCGCCTTGGTCATGTTTCAGCCTCTCGTTTAAAATATTTAGCTTCTACAGGAAAATTAGGAGATTTACAAACTCATGACATTTCTGATTGTAGTGGTTGTAAACTGGCAAAATTTTCCGCTTTACCATTTAATAGAAGTATTTCTTATTCTCTTGCACCATTTGATTTAATTCATTCTGATGTGTGGGGACCCTCTCCTGTTACTACAAGAGGGGGGTCTCGATATTATGTATCATTAATTGATGATTGCACTCGTTACTGTTGGGTTTATCTTATGAAACGCCGTTCAGACTTCTTTGATATTTACAATGCCTTTCGTGCTTTTGTTAAAACTCAACATTCTGCTGTCATCAAATGTTTTAGATGTGATTTAGGTGGAGAGTATACCTATCATAAATTTTGTGAGTTGCTTGCTTTAGATGGAACTATTCACCAGTCCTCTTGTACAGACACTCCTGAGCAAAATGGTGTTGCTGAAAGGAAACATCGGCATATTGTTGAAACTGCTCGCTCTCTTTTATTATCTGCATATGTCCCTAGTGATTTTTGGGGATAGGCTGTCCTTACTGCTGTCAATCTAATTAATAAAATTCCATCCTCTCACTGCTCAGGTCTGTCACCTTTTGAAAAATTGTATGGGCATGCTCCTGATTATTCTTCCTTAAAGGTGTTTGGTTGTACTTATTTTGTCCTTCGACCTCATGTAGAGCGTACCAAATTGTCACCTAAGTCTGCTATTTGTGTTTTTCTAGGTTATGGTGAGGGTCAGAAGGGATATCGTTGCTTTGACCCACTTACTAAAAAACTATATGTCTCTCGTCATGTTGTGTTTCTCGAGCACATACCCTTCTTTTCTATTCCTGATAATCATCATGAGTTGACTAAATCTGATCTCATCCATCTTGACCCATTCTCTGATGATACCGATAGTGTGCCCTCTCAAGCCCCATGCACCACTGATATTGTCTCACCTCATGGTTCTACTTCTGCTGATACTGGTACCTTGCCGCTTGATGCTACCTCCCTTCCAGAGGCCACCCAAGCACCTACTGAGACTGTGGAACCTCCTCGCTATCCTGCTCGCACTCGTAAGTCTACTCAATCACCTGATTTTGTTTATTCTTGTTATTCGGATTCTTTTGCTTCATTTTTAGCTTCAGTTCATGATCTCTCTGAGCCTCTGTCCTATAAAGAGGCAGCTCTTGATCCTCTTTGGCAACAGGCTATGGCAGAGGAACTCTCAGCATTGTATAAGACTAATCTCAGAATCGCTTTTCACCCAAGATATGGCTACTCTCCAATAACTTTCAATTAGAATTCCGTTGTCCGCCACATATTGCTCTGCCATTTGCAAGGCTTCCTTTTTAGCAAAGAATTCAGTCACATTAACATGACCCTAAGTGATTGAGGCGCATGATGACATGTTTGACGTCGGGCCCAATGATTAATTTCTCGAATTAATGTGGAAAATTAGGGAGAAAACTATGCTCTCTCATATTTCATAGAGCTACTTTACTTGTTTTGTGTTTATCAAATGGCATCAAATCCATAAGGCATTTGGTATTAATATTAACCTGCCATTTAATAGTTATTGTAGCATAGTAACTAAGTCCCAGTTGTTATTATAACTGTTAAAAAAAAAATACGCACACATGCATACAGGTTGGGTATAGGTGACTTACTTAGCGGAATAACCCAAGAAATCGATGTTATGGAGTTGTTACGAGCCCGACAATGAATCCCACGAACGACTCCTCCTTCTTAGCTTATGTGTACTCTCTTGTGCTTCTTATCGGTTGTAAAAGGCACTACTAGAGTGATCTTCGTTAGTATCACACACTAAATCCCAAGGCTCCAATGGTGACGGCCTTTAAAGAGAGAATACCTGAGAGAGAGAGAGAGGACAAAGAGAGGTGGCCGGCTGCTCATTTGGTGTGTAAGGGTGTGGTTTGTGTGTGCTATATATATATATATATATGCACACAAACTCCGGTTGCTCTTGGACTCCAAATCCATACCATTGGATTGCTTTGTGCCTAAGCAAGGCCCATTGGACCCAGTCCAATGTTATTTGGGTGCTCCAATAACCCACAATTTTCTTACAATAACCATTGATGTATTGTGTCAAAAAAGTTCCCCAAGTGAATAAGGGATCACAATGAAAGAGGAGAAAAACAAGAATGTGAATTTAAGGCATCTCATAGATTCAAACAAAGACATTCACACTTTTAATTCATTTGGTTTCCATGTTATGATTGACAATACCACATACATCTGCAAATGATCTTTCATCATTTTACTTCTAGTCTTTTGCACACTCACAACTTGCCACATTTACACCATTCTTTTTTGGGGGCCATGACTTACCATTATTTTGGTGGGGGGGTAATTGCAAACTTCCAAGAGTATTTAGCAAAATTACCCATATACAAGTCACCTGCCACTTCATCAATTGGCACTGCATCAGAAATTTCTTTCAATTCCTCTTGTGTAAGCTTTACCCCAAAGCATCCGATGTTATTATGAAGGTTCTTAATCTTAGTCGTCCCTAAACATTAATATCAAATTAATTTAGATTCATAAAACAATGGCAAATTATTATATTAAGGAAAAAAAAAGATCATATATAATCTACATATTTATTATGAACATAGCAAATGAGCACACCGGGGATTGGAATCACATCATCTCCTTGATGTAGAAGCCATGCCAGAGCAAGTTGAGGAGTGGTGCACTCATGCTTTGTACCTAAGTTAGCTAGACTGAAGTACAGATTTCTGTTCTTCTCTAAGTTATCCCCAGAGAACCTTGGATGATGAGCCTATATGACAACAAGATCATTGAAATATTTTATCTCTATACATAAATAAACACAATTATAAACTCAACTGCACATATATATATAGAAGCAGATACACATTTTTATTTATTTATAGTCCAAAAGTCACATACATACGTACCAACACACTCTCTGTAGGCAAACGCTCCACCACAGCTTTCCCACCAAAGAACCCATGACCAAGGGGACTATATGCCACAATCCCAATCCCAAGCTCTCTGATAAAAAAGTAACCCCCCAAAAAATCAATTTCAAATCTTGGTGATCTTTTTATGTTTAAATAAGATTTTTTTTTTTTTTAGCCATTTGTTAAAATTTGTACTATTAACCAACACTAAATTAAAGACCTTGAAGACAAGCATTTAATTAGGATATATGTACATATATATATATACCGGCAAAGGGGAATTATATCATGTTCAATATCGCGAGTCCACATAGAATACTCCATTTGTATAGCAGTGATGGGATGAACTGCATGTGCTCTTCTTATAGTGTCTGCACTTGCTTCAGACAATCCTATGTATTTTACTTTCCCCTCCTCTACAAGCTTCTTCAGCTCTTCCATCTTTCCTTCCAAAAATACGTTGCTACAACTTTGTAAGTTATTTCCAATATATTTATATATAAGCATATATGTGTATATACACTTACAAATTACAGTCCGGCTCTTAAGCAGACCTTAAAAAACAGACTTAAAGAGTGAGAAATTCTCATAAAAAGACTGAGAAATTCTCGGAAGTGAGAAAAAAAGACTGAGAAATTCTCAGAAGTGAGAAAATTCAAAATGTGAGAATTTCTCGCTCTTTACACTGTCCGTCTTTTAGGTCTGTTTTTTAAGATGTGCTTAAAAGCCGAACGGTACAAATTAAAGTGATCAACTCTACACAAATGCAAGGGTTGAGCGAGCTATGAAGACTAGGGTGGGCTCTAGTCCCCCTAAATTTTGGAAAATTATTTTTCTTTGTGCTATATATATATATATATATATATTGTCCAACTTCTCTTCTTATTTTCAGTTTAGGCCTCCATATACCGTGCCAGTTTTAAATCAGTCAACAATTCCTCTTCTTAATTTTAGTTTAGCCCACCCCGAAATAAAATTTCTGGATCCGCTCTTGCTCAAATGCTTACAGTATCTTCGATTGGCACTGAAGTGTCCACGCGATGCTGATAGTAAAGGTCAATATAGTCCACTTCAAGCCGCTTGAGGCTACCTTCACAGCATTCCCTTACAAATTCAGGGGTACCCTTTACCTCTAAGTGATAACCCTCAGTCATAATAACCCCAAATTTTGTTGCTAATTGAATCTTTTCTCGTGGAAGCTGCTTCAATGCCTAAAAATTCACATTGAAAGAGTTTTGACGTACATATATGGACATATTTATATATGTATATATATTTATATATAGAGAGGATTAGAGTTCGAAGGAGTTGTACCTTACTGACCATGATCTCATTGCCAAGGCCACCATGGACATAAGCAGTATCGAAGAAGGTGATACCCTTATCAAATGCTTCCTTTACAACTGAACATCCTTCTTCATATGTTAGAGGAGCATTGTACACTCCAGAGAGTGTCCCACATCCATACCCCAATTTAGACACCTGAATGACCCACCATACTCCCACCCCCCCCCCCCCCCCCCCCCCCCCCCCAAAAAAAAAAAAAAAAAGATGACACCAATCAGAGCGCGCGCACGCATTTATATCCCCAAAAATACAGAAAGGACTAATTTTACTGTCAGTTAGAATCAAGGTGGTACCAGAAATCTGGTGTTGTGTCTTTAACATAGAGTATTTGTTTGGGCAACTTATAGCCAAAATTAGTGATTGAAGATCTCATGACAGATTAGAATCTGCAGGCACTCTGACTTCTAAATAACACTTATGAATAAATTGATGGTGTAACCCATTAAAGACTTACTCTGCAGCATCCAAAAAATTCATGCTAATCATCACTTAATCAATTCGACGATGATCAAACTAATAAATTCAGATGTGATTAATTGTTGAGGTGTAGATGGATATTATATATGGATGTGGCCATTTATTCTTGAAGTAGCACTACTATGATAGTATTGAACAAAATAGAAATTACCATGATCTACCTAACCGGGAATTGATATTCACACTCCATGCAATGCATTGACTGCATGGTACTGTATGGTGTGTCAATAATACCGTGTAGTGCATTAGTTCAATTTTGGAGTAGGAACAACAATTCCCATATTAATTTGGCCTAAAAGAGTGTGATAAGAGGACAAATGTATAATTATAGACTTTATAGTATACCTCTAGTCCTTGACTGCCCAGTTTCACTCTTGGGATTTGGATTTGAGGCTTTTCCTCCATTTTCTTCTCTCCAAGAAGAGCTAATTAGTTGATGATGCTTCAGTGGAAAAATGAATTGCAAGTGTGACAACTCTTTGAAGAAATGGTGATTTTTAAATCTCTCTCTCTCTCTCTCTCTCTCTCTCTCTCTCTCTCTCTCTCTCTCTCTCTCTCTCTCTCTCTCTCTCTCTCTCTCCTTCATTTTCTTGTCAACAAGATCACAAATCAATATATTTGCTGACAAGACTCCAATCTTATTATTCATTGTTTATTGTAGGTTTAGCTATGGACCACTTTCCATCATTTTCTTTCTTCTTCCAATAGCACTTGGAGTTCATTCTTTGATTTTCTATTCAGTTTTTGCAATAGTCAAGATCAATTATATACGCAAAAAAAAATTATATGTTTATTTATAATTATTTAAGGCCTAAACACAAAGATTGAAAGTTTAGACTTAAAAGGGACACTCAAATTAGATGCAAATTTGGGGTCGGGAGCGGTAGCTTTGCAAGCTTGCCCCAAAGGCCAATCCTATACTTCAGAATATTAATTCAGGGTTGGAATACTCGGCAGCCAAAGTGCTGGCAGCACTTCATGGTAGGATCACAATTTTTTTATTTTTTATTTTTATCCAAAAAATAAAAAAAAATTTATGATCCTGTAACACCCACATAGGTGTGCTGCCCCAAAGGGGAGCTGAGGATCCTCGGTATTAATTTCACTAATCTTTATACTTTGCTGAGTTTTGCATTCATGGCAAACATGCCTTCTACTAGTAATGCTTTTGGGTTGAGAGAGTTATAGGCTGTAAGCGGTCGGTTCAGAAAAGAAAATTTTCTAGCATCAAAAAAAAAAAAAAAAAATAGGTCTGTATTTTGTAGCTGCTTTTTGGTTACCTCTGTGACATATTTAGTTACCTATGTAACGTAAATATATCTCTAGATTCTTGTTATGCTTCCGAAATTTGCTTTTTAAGTGTGGTTTTAAACACATATGGCAATAAATCCACCTTCATTATCATTGGAGGATGTTGAACTGGTCCCTCTATTATTGAAGGTGGTCTCACTACCACATGTTATGGGAACTACATTTATATACAAAAATTAGAAAGCATAGTATTACTCATACAGTCATACTCATATCTCAAGTACATAACAATTTTTTAAAAGAGTAATGTTATGCTTTCCAAATTAAATCACAAATTCTTTAACAGTTATATCATATGTTGGAGTGGTTAGTAGTACCACATTTCATTACATATGGTATAATTGACAGAGTATTTAAGAAGCATATTGTTATTCCTTCTACAAAAATCAAGTAAAGGTTAGACTGGTTTTGAATATAATTCTATTTTAATCATTCACAAACTGGGTTGAGAAAATTAAGGGTTACAGACTTCTTAGTTGTTTTCCTAAAAAAACAGACACTTCTTAATCCGGAAGGCCATTTTTGCATTTCCAAAGCCAAAATAATTATACTAGAAAATTTGAGTGAAGTCCCTTGCAAGTGATCGTGTTTACCAGTCTAAAGGACTTTCAAATTTTATACTTTTGTGAAGGTCTCTCTCTACTCACGGGTAAATTTTGTAAAAAGTCATTGTCATGTGTATGTAGTAGCATAAGTGGTCCAAGTAAAATGGATTTTTTAAAAAAATTTGGGACAAAACTACTTCTCCTTACTAATGCATCATAAACCTTAAAACTAAGGCGATGGAGGTGACGACGTGCTATGTTGACGGTGAAACTAATTTTCTGAAATTCACAAATTTCACAAAAAAAAAAATAAAAACTAAATTCACACAAATTTCACAAAAGTAGTTTTGTGAAATTCGTAGGACTTGCCTTTGAGTGAATGAACTTTTCATAAAAATGCTATTTTAATAAGTATTTTGTGAAATTCGTAGGGATTTTTCTTTTACATAAAGTGCTTTTTTTGTTAGACCTCGGGTTATATACGTATTCTAAAATGTTCTTATCACTAATCAACCCAAAAAAATTATTCTATTTAACCTTTTTTGGATCATGTTGAATTCTATTTCTTACCCTTTTAGAATTTGGAAAAGAAATGAAAAATAAGATAAAGTCCAAAGTGGAGAGAAAATAATAGAATAGAAAGAATAGTGGCTCCTTTAATCTTGTTTGGGAGTTCAGGAGACGAGAAAGTTACTTTGTTTCCTATTGTTTGCAAGTTGGAAAAAAAAAAGTAGAAAGTTACAATTCTATCTGTCAAGGACTTCAAGGAATGAAACCTCTAAAGCCTCTTCTTTTCCTTCTTTAAACACTCAATCAATGGAGGAGAGAGATCGAGAGAAATGAATCGTTCTTTGACATAAGCAATGGCTAGGCTAGAATGTAATAAAGAAATGGCTACGCTAGAACAATGGCTAGCCGAGACCTTGTGTCTCACTTGGCATGACTGGCTTCTCCCAAGGGGGAGGTTAGGGTTCGACTCCTTTGGGAGTCACTCCCTTTGGGGAGTTACCCTTTGGGGAGTTACCCTTTGCCCACCCAGTATTCACCCAAACACTTTATTCGGTGAGCAAGTAGGACCCGTATGTGGATAAAAGTAAAAAAAAAAAAATTAATTAATTAATGATGAAAAGTAGTGCTTGAGTTTTTGGGTGAGCAAATTTGTTCTCTATAAATAAATTAGAGGACTTTTGACTTTTGAGCAATAATAAAAATGGTCTAAAAGTGAGGTTAAGTAAACAACTTCCAATCAAAATTTAATGGTCCCACTGTATTAGACCTGACTCAATTGTCACATTATTTGAGAATCACTTTTGCGATATAAATTTGAGAAGCATAACATCCTTCCCAAATCCTAATCCTAAATTCACATCTCCATCTCAAATTCGCATCCCAATTGATATGGTAGTGAGACCACTTTCAATAATAATAGGACCACTTTAACATTATTTAATCAAAATCCAGTGGGTACACTACTACGTCATTTGGGATATAAATTTAAGAATCATAGCATTACTCCTAATAAAACGATGCCGTCACGAAAGACAAGACGAAGGAAAGAAATGGTAGAGGGTGAGTCAAAGGACTTGAAAGGAGGCATGGAGGTATTGAGTAATACTTGGGACACACTCATTCACACAACTTTCCTACCAACTCAAAAGATGTGTCTATCTCTCTCCTGTGATGTCACTGGATCCCACATGAGAGAGATCAAGTGACATTACATAAGAGAGATAGACACATCTTTTAGGTTGTGTAAGAAAAGTTGTGTGAATGAGTGTGTCCCAAGTAGGGGTGTACTCGAGCTGAACCGCTCAACAAGGGCTCGCAGCTCGGCTCGATAACAGCACAGCTCAAATCGGCTCGTATAAGAAACGAGCCAAGCTCGAGCTTGAATACAAAGCTCGTTTAATAAATAAGTCAAGCTTGAGCACGCATGAGCTCGGCTCGATAAGGCTCGCGAACAATTCAATCAAGGCTCGTATAGTAGGCTCGCGAAAAATCTCTTTAATAGGTTTGATAAGGACTTGTTTAATTATATATATATATATGATAATTATAAAAATATAATATATGTATAATGTAAAATATTTAAAATTGAAAGAATATTATATATATGTATATGATAATTATAAAAATAATATATATAAAATGCAAAGTATTTAAAATTGAAAGAATATTAGCATATTATAATATGCATAGTCTTAAATTCACGTGTCAAATAATTGCTTTAGGTAAATATATATATATATATATATAACACCTGTCAAGTATTGAGCTTGGTCCATGAGTTTTGGTTGGCAATAGGGGTGTGTTTTGGCCGGAACGGATCGGAAACACCCCTTTCGGAAAAAATTCCAAATTTTTCGGAAGCCAAAAATGCATTCCGAATTCCGTTCCGAAATTTCAGAAATTCGAAAATTATTTCTGATTCGGAAATTTCAGAATTTTCGGAATTTCATCAGATTCGGAATTTTTCGGAATATTTTCGGAATATTCGGAATTCAAGCTTAATGGGATTTCACTTGAGACTTGTAGGCATTTTATAGAAGCAAATTACATCCTATTTTTTGTGTTTTTTCGATGTGGGATGAACACAATTTTAGGAATATTTCAAAATATTTTCGGAAAAAGTTTCAGAAAATACAATTTCGGAATATGTTCGGAAATTTTTCGAAATATTTTCGGAAAAGTTTTGAAAAATACAATTTCGGAATATTTTCGGAATTTTTGAAATTCTAAAACAATTCCGATTCTGATCCGATTTTTTTCAGAATTTTCGGAATTCGGAATGCATATTTAGTTGCCAAAATCGGAATTTTTCGGATCGGAATCGGAATTTCCGTTCCAAATGACACCTCTAATTGGCAATTTAAACTTGCTACAAAATGTATACACGAGTTAACCCATTCAACAAGAGCTCGAGGTTCGGCTCGATAACAACTAAGATTGGCTCGGCTCAAATCAATAATAAACGACTCAAGCTCAAGCTAAAACATAATGCCTACTCTTACACTATGTTTGGGAGTTTAAAAAACGAGAGAAAAGAAGAGAAAGTACCTCACTTTCTTTTGGTTTCTCTCGTTTGGGAGTTTAAGTGAGGAGAGAAAAGGAGAGAAAGGGAGAGAAAACTAATCCCCACTTTCTCTCAATTTCTTTCTCTCCAAATTGGGAAGAAAAGGAGAGAAAAGAAAGTGGGGTTTAATGAATTTTTCTTAATACCCATAATACCCTTTATTTAATTCTTAACTAATTTTAATTTCATCTAAGTCCTAAGCTCTTAATACACTATATACGTGTATTCTCTCTCCTATCAAAGCAAAGAGCTCATGTACCAAGTATATCTAGAAGCTATTTGGTGTGAATAGAAAATGAAAAGAAGAGATGTTATAGGATTCATTAGTTCAAGTCATTAATGGGTAGAATGGTAACTTTCATTCTTTTCTCTTCTGTTCTTCTCAACTCCCAAACAAAGAGTAAAGAAACTAACTTTCTCTTCTCTCCTAAACTCCCAAACAAAATGAAAGAAACTATCATCCTTTCTCTTCTTTTCTTTTCTCCCCCAAACTCCCAAACAAAGCGATAAAGTTCCGAGTTTGAAAAGCTCTTCTCAACAAACTAATTGGGAGAACACTTTGGTACATTTGGTGGTTTTGGGTGTATATAGCCCCAAACCACTTTGCCACTTGTCAAGCTTGGTGTGGAGGGAAAAGAAAAAGCTGGGGTGAAATGATGGCTGTCTGACGCAGTGATGGCTTTCTGACGCGCAATAAATGTGAGGGAAACCTACTATGGCCGGTTCTAAAGTAATGCTTGTTCCTTGATCAGGAACGATTGTTCCATCCCATGAAATGTTGTTGCATTTTACATGTTTGTTCTGTGGTGAGAAATAATTGTTCTATGTTACAAATAGTTATTCTCCATGGATTGATTTTGTCACGCCCCGGAGCAGCATAAATAGAGAAAAATAAATTTCCTTTATGGGTCCATAAGGAATGACAGGTGAAAGTCACTAATAATCCACACCACGCAGTACTAGTCCAAAAGAAAAGCAACAGTAAACAACTGAGAATAACACACAGTGCTAATTATTACAAAATATCAGAGTATGGTCCACAGGATCACAACAGGTCTGAAGACAACAAAGGCCCAAGTGCCCGCTAACAAAAGGTTTAACAGAACAATCGAAAATGTAATCTAACTATAACATCTTCAGTCTTCAACTGGCATAAGGATAATCCTCCCTGGCGTAACCATCATCGGTGGGGCCTTCCTCTGGATAATAGTCATCAGTGTACTGGTCATTACCTGCAGAATAAGGGGCAGGATATTCTGGACGGGAAAAGTCCAGGCAATAAAAGGCCGTCATCTTATTGAGAGCTGAGTGAGCATAAACTAACGAGGTACCAGTTGTCTGAAGTAAACACGAGCTTATGAAAACGCGGGTTAACATCTTATTATAAAGATAACATTATCTTGTTCATTTATCTATCCTTGTAAATCGACCCTTATCGTCTTGTTACTCAAATCACGACATTTAACAAACTCTGATTTCATGAACTGACTCAATCGTTTAACTCTAGGGATACACCTCCATTTCGTCCACCGCTTTTAAGAGCATATGCACAGCTCACCGCATGTCATGGACTCCACATCAGTCCGTCCCCCAGCTTTTAAGAGCATATGCACAACTCACCGCTTATTAGGGACACAACGTTTCCAATAAGGCATATCATTCTATTGCCACGACTTAACGTCATCTACTAGTGATCCCAGCTCACCGCTTTTAAGAGCATATTCACAGCTCACCGCTTTTAAGAGCATATCATAGATCATCCAGTCTATCTTAGGACTTATTTGGTCCAGCTCACCGCTTTTAAGAGCATATGCACAGCTCACCGCTTTTAAGAGCATATCATGACCGAACGTCCATCCCCGTACTATTCCCAGAACTTATCAAACCTACTTACGTTCCATTCTAACATCGACACATGACAATTCCCAATGTGGCCTGACTACTCTGAATGAAAGAAGACGGACATCGAACTCATACAAGAATTTATAGTATCTAATGTTGTCAGATTTATACATATGTTATTAATCATACTTATCTGTGTTGTCACATTATCCCTGATAACCCCCAAATCGTAAAAAGGAAGTCCGTATTGGAAATTGAACAATAAAACCTCTTATAAAATAAATAGGTAAAGAAATCATGTTCTGATCATTCCAATCGATTGGGACTAAGTCCAATCGATTGGTATAAAATCATATCAATCGATTGAGAAAACAGGCAATCGATTGGGTCTTAAATAGTGGCAATCGATTGCTAACATTTTCAATCGATTGGGATGTCAATCGATTGGATCTCTATCCAATCGATTGGATCCAGACTGATGGAAATCGATTGAGATTTATGTCAATCGATTGGCACTTCGTCCTCACCAGCAGATTGTAAAAACAGCTTATATAAACGTACACTACATGCATTTAACCCATCTAAACTTCATAATAACTTATATAAACTTCATATAGAGGGACCAAGTGAGTTAGAACTCACCTAGGGTGCGTTTGGCTTGTGTTAAAGCTTGAAATCTCCAAGCTCTCTCTCTCTCTTCCTTCTTGCTCTTCTCTTCTCTTGCTTCTCCTCCTTCTTTCTGCTTCTTCTTCTTCCTTCCAACTGCCAAGGGCAGTGGGTGTGTGTGAGGGTGTGTATAAATATAGACATATAGATAGATATATGTATATCTCTCAAGAGGTATGTCTCTCTCTCTCTCAAGGCTGCCAAAATGACCCAAGGCCAATAAATGAGACATATATATAGAGATATGGGAGTGCCACACGTCCAAAGCTAAGGGAAAGAAGAAAACTTATCTCAGGTTATGCCAATCGATTGGTACTTATGTCAATCGATTGGAGATAGATATTTGTAGTCAATCGATTGGAAACAATGGCAATCGATTGGGATGAATGGCAATCGATTGAGATGTTTGACACGTCATGAATTCAGGTCGGTCTGATGGCAATCGATTGGATTGATGTCAATCGATTGGTATCCGAAAAGTGGCAATCGATTGGGAAACTTGGCAATCGATTGGTAACCAAATTTCACTAAAGGAAAGAGAAAGTTTATACGAGTATAGAAATGAAATACCAGGTCTTATTAATATACCAAAATACAGGGTATTACAGATTTGTGTGCCAATCATGCAAGAGATTTACATTTATGTATTAAATCTTGTACAATATCAAAAAAATTTATTTTTGATGTATAAGCGTGAGTGATTTATTATGGGTATGTAGTTGCATAAATATTTTAAATCGCAACCATATTAATTCCCCAACACAACTTTGTTCCAAGGACCATAAAGAGTTGTTCAAAAAACATGTTAAGCTTGTTCCAGCAATCAAGAAACTTGTTCCCTCCACAAAATTAATGTTGGAAGCTTTCAATTCGAATACCTACTTGATGTAATACTTAATAATTACAAGATTTAAGGTAGGTAGTTGCTTTAATTACATTAAATCTCAGTCATATTAATCTCCAACACTACTTCAACTTCAGTTAAGAGAAACTTGTCCCCTCCACAAGGCACAAAGTTAAGAAATTTACATTTATGTATAAAATCTTTGACAATATCAGCAATTTGACTTTTGATGTATAAGTACGAGTGATTAATTATGGGTAGGTAGTTTCTTTAATTACATTAAATCTCAGTCATAGCTAATCCTCAACACAACTTTGTTCTTGAGACCATTAAGAGTTGTTCCAAAGGCATGTTATGTTTATTCTAGCAATAGACAAACTTGTTCCCTCCATAAAATTAATGTTGAAAGCTTTCAGTTGGTATACCTACTTGGTACTTAATAATGAGATTTAAGGCAGGTAGTTGCTTTAATTACATAAAATCTGAGTCACTGCAGGTACAACCAATAAACATATTACATCGCATTCATCATATAACTTTCCTTGCATGCTCATCTCATCATCAACCTGCATACATGAAATATAATCCACTTATCAAAATTCAATGACATTGACTAGGAAAGCCGAACACTCAAAACCTACGTTGTTGGGTTTGTGCCCTCAAACCATTACTTTATGTATGAGACATTGATATTTTAATATATGGATATCAACTTTATATTTCATTATGTATGTTTCTTTCATGAGATGATTGTTAACCCTTAAGTATCATAGTAAGTGATTCGTGTATGTATGAGATGCATGCGAGTAAGATACGAATTACTATTCATTGATACTTAGAATTTTTCACAGTGGATGATGAGACTGGATATCTCATCAGGTTTACACTGTAACATGATTAATTACCATTGGATGGAGTGATGAATCTCAATCACTAGAGTTTAGCTCTTAGTTAATATGCTAGTACTTATAATGCATTGACGGACTTGAACTTTCCTATTGACACTTAAGGCTGTCAACAATCAATAAGAACTCATAACTTGTATAAGGTACGTGTTCTCAATCTTGAGACGATTATGAACACAAACTGTGGATATGAATGCTTTAACTTACCAATCAGTGAAGTCTATAAAAGATCAACACCTGGGTATCTTGGGTATGTCATCTTTGCAGGGTTGTGAACATATTTTGATGCTCTGGAACAACATTTGACAGTCCATGGAACAACATTTGATGAAAATAGAACAACATTTTACGATCCATTGAACAACATTTGACGATGCATGGAACAACATTTGATTTGCACGAAACAACATTTGATGCAAATAAAACAACATTTGACGATCCATAAAACAACATTTGATTTGCACGGAACAACATTGATGCTCTGGAACAACATTTGACGGTTCATGGAACAACATTTGATTTACACGGAACAACATTTGATGCTCTGAAACAACATTTGACGGTCCATGAAACAACATTTGATGAAAATAGAATAACATTTTACGATCCATTGAACAACATTTGATGATACATGGAACAACATTTGATTTGCACGGAATAACATTTGATCGTGCAAATGGAACAACATTTGACGATCCATGGAACAACATTTGATTTGCACAGAACAACATTTGATGAACTGGAACAATATTTGACGGTCTATGGAACAACATTTGATTAAAATAGAACAACATTTTACGATCGATAGAACAACATTTGATTTGCACGGAACAACATTTGATGCTATGGAATAACATTTGACGGTCCATGGAACAACATTTGATTTGCACGGAACAACATTTGATGATCTAGAACAACATTTGATTAACATAGAACAACATTTTACGATCGATAGAACAACATTTGACGATGCATGGAACAACATTTGATTTGCACGGAACAACATTCGATGCAAACGGAACAACATTTGACGATCCATGGAACAACATTTGATTTGCACGGAACAATATTTGATGATTTGGAACAACATTTGACGGTCTATGGAACAACATTTGATTAAAATAGAACAACATTTTACGATCGATAGAACAACATTTGACGATGCATGAAACAACATTTGATTTGCACGGAACAACATTTGATGCTATGGAATAACATTTGACGGTCCATGGAACAACATTTGATTTGCACGGAACAACATTTGATGATCTGGAATAATATTTGACGGTCCTTAGAACAACATTTGATTAAAATAGAACAACATTTTACGATCGATAGAACAACATTTTACGATCGATAGAACAACATTTGATTTGCACGGAACAACATTTGATGCTATGGAACAATATTTGACAGTCCATGGAACAATATTTGATTTGCACGGAACAACATTTGATGATCTGGAACAACATTTGACGGTCCATGGAACAACATTTGATTAACATAGAACAACATTTTACGATCGATAGAACAACATTTGACGATGCATGGAACAACATTTGATTTGCACGGAACAACATTTGATGCAAACGGAACAACATTTGACGATCCATGGAACAACATTTGATTTGCACGGAACAATATTTGATGATCTGGAACAACATTTGATGGTCCATGAAACAACATTTGATTAAAATAGAACAACATTTTACGATCGATAGAACAACATTTGACGATGCATGGAACAACATTTGATTTGCATGGAACAATATTTGATGCTATGGAACAACATTTGACGGTCCATGGAACAATATTTGATTTGCACGGAACAACATTTGATGATCTGCAACAACATTTGACGGTCCATGAAACAACATTTGATTAAAACAGAACAACATTTTACGTGTGATTAAATGACATTTATACGATTTAAATGTTATTTGACTTATCTGGTAAATTATTTGATTTGCACGGAACAATATTTGATTTGCACGGAACAACATTTGATCCTACGATCTTCCCGACGACAAACGGCGACCGTTCGTCTGTCAGCTTTGAACCAAATTTCATATTTGATCTCCTCGAGGTAAGAGCTGCATTTTGATACCACTTAGGCCTTGTTTGGCTAAGTTTTTTCGAAAATCTAATTTATGGAAATTTGGAAAAAAACATGTAAATACTTGTAGGAATCACTCCTAATCTGAGATCTGACGATTATTTGGGCCTCTAGTTGATCCTTCAAAGTTTCGAAGAGATCGCATGAGGTATGAATTCTAGATCTATGAAATATATGAAAATTTCATGTTTTGAATATCGACTTTGATATTTTGGATCCGAGCGAAATTCATGTATTAATTAGGCCCGTTAATTATGCACGTGAAATTACGATAAAAGCATGTATAACTGTTTACGTGAGCATATTATGTGTTTACTTGGGTCAAAGGGGAGTTTGGTGCAATTTCATCCGGGGGTAAGCTCCTCGAACCTTGAGTATTGTAATATTGATTGTGGTTGCGACTGGTATGGAGGAAGGCCCAACCAGGACACGGTACATGGTATGGAGGAAGACCCAACCAGTGTACGTGATGCGTGGGAGAGGCGTGCCTTCCACGGCATCGGTTACATTTACCGGATGAATGTGTACCACTCACCCTAGAGACTATTTCTATGTGTTTTAGATGTTTTAAACCATGAATTGTCATGTAACCATACATGTAGAATTGTACACTCAGCATATAGCTGAGCAATTAAGATTTACTCCATTGCAGGTATGAAGAAAAGAAAGATGGAATGCGAGGGTTGAGGCCGTTGGGATCATTTGGAGGAATTGGGTATAGATTTTTGTAACCGAATCATAGAAGCTCTGGATTATTATTGAGTTGATGTAATATTCTTTTGAAAACCTTTTTAAGTTGGTTCGAAGTGACTTGGAACTCTTGAGTTCGCGTTTTGATGTTTAACACGTTGAATTTCATGTTTTATGAATTTGTTGTAGCACTTAAGAGATTTGATCCAAACGAGTTCCGTTAATGTTTTCAAAGCTTAGACATGCAGTCTAATATGTTTATATACCTTTGGTAAAGTTTCAGAATGATTGGGAATTTGTATGTTGAGTCATAATTGTGACGTTTTCAAAAAAAGTAAAAATAGGCAAAAGTGGGCTGCCCGTGAATAGTGTTTTTTCAAAGGAAGTACATTTTTCGAAAAATATTGAACTGTTCTATTTTGCTTTTAGGGTACATTTGGGGTCCCTAATAACACTTTTATAGTTAATTTGAAATATTATTAACTTTTCAAATTGATACAAATTTTACGGACTCATAGTTCAATGTTTTGTTTTCTTCCAAAATGAACTATGTTTTAAAGAGTTTCTTTAAGTTTCTTTTCCGCTGCTAGAGTTATAGAATCAATTGGATGAGCCTCGGTGGCGTGCCACGTGTCCTATTTTCGCCCGTAGCATGATGGGTCGTGACAAAGAAAGTACGAGGATGGGTTGAGAGATAATATCCGCCTGAGGGTGGAAACCTATGAACATTCGACTATTCCTGCGATACAACAAACGGCATTTGTAGCCGAAAGTGGTATGGAGAGATCAAAACAAAATCATCAAGGCCAACAAGGAAAGAGAAACCACGAGGGTAATGACCAGATCTATAGTGGATCTTTTAAGAGGTCGTTTGAAAAGGGCTCAAATTCTAGTTTTAGTGGGTTCAGAAACCAGCAAGTAATATACCGTTATGTCCACTGTGCTGTGAATATATTAAATAATCAAGAAAACAACAAAGGGAAAGAGAAAAGAGAGCTAGAGTTTTCCATAACACTAAAACTGAATGAATGAATACAATGAAAAAGAAGAGGCAATAATAATAGAATATCTAGGTATACAGTATTACCCTAATATAAAAGAAAAGACTAAACTACCCTAAAGCTAATAAAACTAATTCTAACACCCCTCCTCAAACTCACGATGCTGCATCTAAAAGCATAGAGAGTTTGCCAACTAAAAAATGAAAACGCTGAATCGGATGTGACTTTGTAAACAAATCAGCAATCTGTGCAGAAGAAGAAACAAAAGGCAAAGTGATAGCTCCATGCTTAAGGTGATGACGAGTAATGTGACAATCAATCTCTATATGCTTGGTCCTCTCATGGAAAACTGAATTGTGAGCAATCTGAATAGCACTCTTATTATCACAATACATAGGTGAAGGCCGAGGAAGGGAGACACCCATATCTGTAAGTAGTCGGCGTAACCAAATAAGCTCACGGGTAGTCGAAGCCATAGCACGATACTCAGCTTCTGTGGAAGACACAGTAACAACATCTTGCTTCTTGCTCTTCCAAGAAATGAGAGAATCACCCAAAAATATACAAAACCCAGTAACAGACTTGCGATCTGTAGTATCACCGGCCCAATCAGCATCAGAGCACGCACGCAGTTCCAAGGAAGATGATGAAGAAAGTAAAAGACTTTGAAACCTAGTGCCCCTCAAGTACCTCAAAATACGATGAACAGCAGCCCAATGAACTGTAGTAGGGGAAGTAACAAACTGACTAACAACATGAATAGCATGAGCAATATCCGGACGAGTAATAGTAAGATAAACCAAGCTACCAACAATAGTGTGATATAAGGTAGGATCAGGCAAAGGAACGCCATCAGAAGGGGAAAGACGAACATTAAGCTCCAAAGGGGTATCAACAATCTTATTATCAGTGAGGCGAGCACGCTCAAGAATGTCACCTGTATACTTAGACTGAGAAAGAAGATAACCTTTTGGAGAATAGGCTACTTCAATCCCCAAAAAATAACGTAGTGGACCTAAGTCCTTCATTTCAAAACAACGAGCTAATTCAGACTTCAACACTGCAATCTCATCAACATCATCACCAGTAATAATCATATCATCAACATACAAAGAAAGCATAATACGACCAGCAGTGGTACACCTAATAAAGAGAGCTGAACATACTCACTCGAGGAAAACCCAAATGAGGTAATCACTGTGGAAAACTTCTCAAACCAAGCTCGAGGAGCTTGTTTAAGACCATATAAGGCTTTTTTAAGCCTGCAAACTTCACCAGGACCATGAGGAACACCCGGAGGAGGAACCATATAAACCTCCTCTTGGAGGTCTCCATTCAAGAAAGCATTTTTAACATCCATCTGAGTTATATGCCACTGACGAATAGAAGCAACTGCAATAAGAGTACGAACAGTAGTCATTTTAGCAACATGAGCAAAAGTCTCCTCGTAATCCATACCATACTGCTGGGAAAAACCCTTGGCAACCAATCTTGCTTTGTACCGCTCAACAGACCCATCTGACTTGGTTTTGATTTTATAAACCCAACGAGAACCAATAGCGCTCTTACCAGAAGGTAAGGGAACCAAACTCCAAGTGTCTGTCTTATACAATGCTGAGAGTTCCTCTGCCATAGCCTGTTGGAAAAGAGGATCAAGAGCTGCCTCTTTATAGGATAGAGGCTCAAAGAGATCATGAACTGAAGCTAAAAATGAAGCAAAAGAATCCGAATAACAAGAATAAACAAAATCAGGTGATTGAGTAGACTTACGAGTGCGAGTAGGATAGCGAGTAGGTTCCACAGTCTCAGTAGGTGCTTGGGTGGCCTCTGGAAGGGAGGTAGCATCAAGCGGCAAGGTACCAGTATCAGCAGAAGTAGAACCATGAGGTGAGACAATATCAGTGGTGCATGGGGCTTGAGAGGGTACACTATCGGTATCATCAGAGAATGGGTCAAGATGGATAAGATCAGATTTAGTCAACTCATGATGATTACAGGAATAGAAAAGAAGGGTATGTGCTCGAGAAACACAACATGACGAGAGACATGTAGTTTCTTAGTAAGTGGGTCAAAGCAACGATATCCCTTCTGACCCTCACCATAACCTAGAAAAACACAAATAGCAGACTTAGGTGACAATTAGGTACGCTCTACATGAGGTCGAAGGACAAAACAAGTACAACCAAACACCTTTAAGGAAGAATAATCAGGAGTATGCCCATACAATTTTTCAAAAGGTGACAGACCTGAGCAGTGAGAGGACGGAATTTTATTAATTAGATTGACAGCAGTAAGGACAGCCTCTCCCCAAAAATCACTAGGGACATATGCAGATAATAAAAGAGAGCGAGCAGTTTCAACAATATGCCGATGTTTCCTTTCAGCAACACCATTTTGCTCAGGAGTGTCTGTACAAGAGGACTGGTGAATAGTTCCATCTAAAGCAAGCAACTCACAAAATTTATGATAGGTATACTCTCCACCTAAATCACATCTAAAACATTTTATGACAGCAGAATGTTGAGTTTTAACAAAAGCACGAAAGGTATTGTAAATATCAAAGAAGTCTGAACGGCGTTTCATAAGATAAACCCAACAGTAACGAGTGCAATCATCAATAAATGATACATAATATCGAGACCCCCCTCTTGGAGTAACAGAAGAGGGTCCCCACACATCAGAATGAACTAAATCAAATGGTGCAAGAGAATAAGAAATAATTCTATTAAATGGTAATGCAGAAAATTTTGCCAGTTTACAACCACTACAATCAGAAATGTCATGAGTTTGTAAATCTCCTAATTTTCCTGTAGAAGCTAAATATTTTAAACGAGAGGCTGAAACATGACCAAGGCGAGAATGCCATAAATAAAAACTAGACGAACATGAACTCAAACGAAAGGATGACAAGTCAACACTAGAAGCTGCAACCACTGGTACATTGAGCTTGTCCAATATGTATAATCTCCCTTGCCTACGGCATGTCCCAATCAGCGTCTGAGACTGCGGATCCTGCACATGACAAAAAGTAGAAGAAAAAGAGACTAAATAACCTGCATCATAAAGCTGACCAACAGAAACAAGATTCATAGTAAGTTTAGGAATGTGGGAAACACTAGGGAGAGATACATGAGGTGTGACAATAGACCCAACACCTGCTAATGGCATGGGAGTACCATCAGCAGTCATAACAGGCAAAGAGGAAGCAGGATATAAGGAAGCAAAAGACGACAAGTCAGCCGACATATGATTAGAAGCTCCAGAGTCTAAAACCCAAATACCTGAGGACATACCTGAAGACATGCCTAGTGAAGAGGTGGCCATAGCAAGTGGCTGTGTGGCAAGGAACTTCTGAAATTGCTCAGCAAGGGAGGTCATGGACGGAGTGGATGGGGAAGGGGAACCGGGTCCAAATGAGTCTGATGGTGGTACAACTGCTGCAGTGTTAGGCTGTGGAGGCCTATATGAACGCTGCTGAGATTGGTTGTCAGATTTCCAATGAGAAGATTGAGGTTGCTGTTGTTGTGGTGGTCGACCATGTGAGAGCTGGTTGCTGCTATTGGGCTGGTTTGCACGACCCAACCTAGGACACTGAGCCTTCCAATGACCCTTCTCCTTACAGTAGCTGCAAACATCACTACCAACTCTCGAGTAAGGCTTATTCTGATTGTTGGACTGTGGTCGAAAAGGGGCTGCTAAAACAGACGGAGTAGAGTCGGGGAGAATTCCCTTTCCAGACTGTGTCTTGAGACGTATTTCCTCGGCTACTAACTCATGAACAACAGAATCAACGGACGGAAGTGGGCTACGATGGAGAATGGACCCACGAAGGCCCTCAAAATCTTCACGTAGAGCCATCAAAAACTGAACCAGACGTTGTTCCTCCCTACTAGCGATATATGGTGCAAAGGCCCGCAATTCGGGCGACTCCATGAGAGCTAACTGATCCCAAAGATCTGTCATTGTAGAATAGAACTCCTGAATACTCAAATTTTTTTGTTCAAGGGCACGAATATCACACTTTAATTGGTACCTTTTAGCAAAATTGGACTGTGTAAATAATTTAGCCAAATGATCCCACACCTCCTTTGCATATTCAAACTTTGCCAACTGCATACCTATTGAGGGAGCAACGGAGTTGTTGATCCAAGTAATGATTTTTGAATTATTTGTGTCCCAAACATCTAGCAACTCTGCAAATTTATCAGCATTTTCATTCGTAGGTTTACTAAAATCCCCATTGATATAACCCCACATCTTCTTCCCCTTCAGAAAATTTTTCATCACATAATTCCAATATGCAAAATTCTTGCCATCGAGTTTAACACTAATCGCTTGAAGCGAATCATCACGTTCAGTAGCCATTACGAAAATGAAGCAATTAAATAACACAAAACAAGCGAACCCAAAATCAAAGATAGATCCAAAAACACAAAACAAAAGAACCAGAATCAGTGACAGAGAGATCCAAAAACGAGCGCAAAGCAGTGCGAGATCTAAATACGAATCCGAATCCGAATCAGCGAGAAATCCAATAACGAACCAAAATCATCCGAATTTTTTTTTTCGGGGCTCTGCCCCAAACCTCGGCAGGGACGCGCTGCCCCCTGCAACCCCCAGCCAACTCACCGCAGAGTTGGATCTGCGAAAATCGTGGATGAGATTCGAACCTGCTCTGATACCATGTGAATATATTAAATAATCAAGAAAACAACAAAGGGAAAGAGAAAAGAGAGCTAGAGTTTTCCATAACACTAAAACTGAATGAATGAATACAATGAAAAAGAAGAGGCAATAATAATAGAATATCTAGGTATACAGTATTACCCTAATATAAAAGAAAAGACTAAACTACCCTAAAGCTAATAAAACTAATTCTAACATGTGCAACCGACCACACACTGGCCAATGTTTTATGACAAATTTCTTGAACAAAACTCAAGGAGCTAACAGTGCAAGTGCTACACCGAATATGAGAGACAAGTGCTATAATTGTGGAATGTTTGGACATCAATCCAAGGAGTGTCCGAGGAAATTCCCACAACAAGGAGCTAGTTCTATGGCTTCTATTGGTTCGAAGCCTAGACAGACCAACGATGGGGGACAAAGGACGGAGCAATGTCAAGGAAGGTCATTCCAGATGAACCCAAGAGATATGGCTGCTTCAGAGACAGTGGTCTTAGGTATGGTGCTTGTATGTTCGCACTTAGCACGCATACTTGTTGACTCAGGATCTACACATTCATTTGTATCACATGATTTTGTTGAACATTTGAATGTTAGATCGGAACCTTCGAGGATGAACCAAATGCATCTTTGGCAGTTACGCCTTGGTCATATTAATTTGAAAAAGATTAAAAGACTGGTTCAAAATGGGCCATTAGGCTCATTGGAAGTGGAGTCACTTCCAGTCTGTGAATCCTGCTTGGAAGGTAAAATGACCAAAAGGTCGTTCTCGGCCAAGGGCTATAGAGCAAAAGAGCCGTTGAAACTGGTTCACTCTGATTTGTGTGGTCCTATGAATCCTGTGTGTACAAGAAACATAATGGAAGCTTGGTGGTGTTCTTAGTACTATATGTGGAGGGTATCTTGCTAATCGGAAATGATGTGGGGGTATTATCTTCTGTAAGGGTATGGTTATCCAGTCAATTCGATATGAAGGACTTGGGAGAAGCCGATCCCATCCTAGGGATCAAGCTTATGGGAGAAGCCGGCCACATACTAGAATAGGTGGATTTTGTTCCTTGAATAGGTGGATTTTGTTGATGATATAATGGTTGCCTATTATGGAACCACATACGATATGGCCATCAAGGATTTTCAGTATAAAACATGCCTATTTTTGGATACAATATATAATGGGTCATCTAACTCTAAGGGATCACAACTATATATAATGGGTCATCTAACTCTAAGGGATCACAATAAATTCAGATCTTTCAGTATACTACTCTACTATATATCTGTCTAACGTATTATTCCAAACTCCCAAAATGATGGAAAGAGGTCAGTCATCCCGTGGTGGTTCATCCACACGAGGATTATCTCGAGTTGCTATATTTCGAGAAAATTCATCCCGACCTCCTGTATGGCAAAGAGGAGAGTCATCCGAATGTTATATTTTATCTAGTATCAGCTAGGGGTGGGCAATCGGTCGGTTCGGGTTCGAACTGTAAAGTTCGGGTCGGGTTGTTCGGGTTCGGTTTGGGAATTATGGCACCGATATCCGAACTGTACTAAAGTTCGAAACTACAGTTCAGTTTTCGAACTTTTAGTTTTGTTCGGTTCGAAAGTTTGGTTTTCGAACTTCAAAATGTAAGGACGTTGGCTTAGGGAGAGAGAGAGATAACCCTTTCAATTTCGAATACAGCACTGTCAAACCAAACAAACTGTAAAATACAATGAAGAGAGAGAGAGTGTGTGTGTGTGTGTGTGTGTGTGTTAAGTGTTAACCATGAAGACACTGAAGCTAATTACATTACAGAAAATTGCAATTTACAAAAAAAATGTATTTTACATTGAACATACTCTTAAATTAATCATTCTAAACTAGACCATTAAAAGACAAAAGCTAAAAGTAGATGTTCTATGCATTCACATTAAGAATTCTCAAATGAATTTTTTGTTAAAAAAAAATAATTGCAATGAGTACTATCAATATCAATACTAAAAGCTATTTCACCAAAAATTTAAATAATCTCAAGTTCTCCAAAAATAAATACTGCAAACCTCTTTATAGTACTATCAACCACGCAGCCTCTAAAATTTTTAGAAAAACTCCAACAAACCAAATGCTCCTTAGTCCTTATATACCCCCTGTAGGTAATACATACTTTCCCCACAACATGTTTCTACAATCGCACGATGGTCCATAGGTTAGAGCTTTAGAAATTAGATCTGGGTCTTTCTGTAGAGAGAGAGCAGATCTGAGTTTGTAGTGAGAGAAAGTGTGGTCTAAGCCACGTCTCCGCCAGACTGAACCACAGCACCACACCACGCCATCGTCGATGCCACCAGAGATCGAGAAAGGCAGAGCAACTCAGCCACGCTACCGCCGGACTGAACCACAGTACCACACCATGCCACCACTGGACTGGTGAGAGAGAGAGAGAGAGAGCAAAAGGGACGAAGAGATGAGAGAGAGAGAGAGAGAGAGAGAGAGAGTAGGAACTGGTCTACGACTCTGCGTGAGTCTCCTTGCAGCCGTTGAACTTGGGGCCTGGGGGTCTATAAGACTAATAAGAGATGAGACATTTTTTAAGACCTAATTTCTAACATGTGTTTATATATATACATTACAACTTCGGTTAATCGGGTTCGAACCGAACTAAATCTTCATTTCGAAAACCGAACTGGAATTATTAGAATAGTTCGGTTTCAAACTGAAATTACTTCGGGTCGGCTATTATCCGAACCAAAGTTTTAAAATTTTCGGGTTCGGGTCGGTTTTTCGGGTTGACCCGAAGTGTGCCCACCCCTAGTATCAGCAGGCAATTTCCCAGTGCCTACTTAAGGACTTTTCAACAGCCAACCGACTGACCGAGGATGACACGTTCCGAAAAAACCCTTGGTTGAAAATCGTCAACCAAGGGTACTTAGCTTCGGAACAGTTGTGTCCCATCCGAACTATAAATTGTGCGAACGGCCCTTGGCTGGTAGATATGGTCGTGGGTATTTTGAACAGCTTGACCCACATACCAGCTGATCAATTTCATAACGACGTTTACCTATGTGATATTAAGGATAACACGGGAATGATCAATGCTGATATCGATCCCAAGGTCTTTCAGGATGAAAAATGACAAGGAAAGATCGTTCCAAGTGTTGCATTGGTCCTAACTAGTGTAGTCATATGGCGGCCACCTTGTTTAAACTTTGCAACCCTGAATATACATCTCAACAATATTCAGAATGTCATAGGATTGGATGAGGAATGAATGTTCAGTGCTCTTGTGTTTCGTTCTTATGTTGTTTACGTGTTTGTTTAGTTGAAATTATGTCCTTGTGTTCTGTGCAAATCAAATGTTGCTCTATGCATCGTCAAATGTTGTTCTATGAATCGTAAAATGTTGTTTTATGGAAATCAAATGTTGTTCCATAGACCGTCAAATATTGTTCTATGGATCGTAAAATGTTGTTCTATGAAAATCAAATGTTGATCCATGGACCGTCAAATGTTGTTCCACGAGCAGCAAATGTTGTTCCGTGTAAATCAAATGTTGTTCCATAGACCGTCAAATGTTCTTCCACAAGCAGCAAATGTTGTTCCGTGTAAATCAAATGTTGTTCCATGCATTGTAAAATGTTGTTCTATGGATCGTAAAATGTTGTTCTATGAAAATCAAATGTTGTTCCATGAGCATCAAATGTTGTTCCGTGTAAATCAAATGTTGCTCCATGGACCGTCAAATGTTGTTCCACGGACAACAAATGTTGTTCCGTGTAAATCAAATGTTGTTTCATGCATCGTCAAATATTGTTCTATGGATCGTAAAATGTTGTTCTATGGAAATCAAATGTTATTCCATGGACCGTCAAATATTGTTCCACGAACAGCAAATGTTGTTCCGTGTAAATCAAATGTTGTTCCATGCATCGTCAAATGTTGTTCTATGGAAATCAAATGTTGTTCCATGGACCGTCAAATATTGTTCCATGAGCATCAAATGTTGTTCCGTGTAAATCAAATGTTGCTCCATAGACCGTCAAATGTTGTTCCACGAGCAGCAAATGTTATTCCGTGCAAATCAAATGTTATTCCATGCATCGTCAAATGTTGTTCTATGAATCGTAAAATGTTGTTCTATGAAAATCCAATGTTGTTCCATGGACCGTCAAATGTTATTCTATGGATCGTAAAATGTTGTTCTATGGAAATCAAATATTGTTCCATGGACCGTCAAATGTTGTTCCATAACCATCAAATGTTGTTCCGTGTAAATCAAATGTTGTTCCATGGACCGTCAAATGTTGTACCAAGAATATCAAATGTTGTTCCGTGTAAATCAAATGTTTTTTCATGGACCGTCAAAAGTTGTTCCATGCATCGTCAAATGTTGTTCTATGGATCGTCAAATGTTGTTCTATGGAAATCCAATGTTTTTCCTCGCATTTATTGCGCGTTAGACAGCATCAGTCAGCCATCACTTCATTCCAGCTTTTCTCTTCTTCACCATTCACAGCTTGACAAGTGGCAAAGTGATTTAGGTATATACACCCAAAACCACCGAATGTACCAAAGTGTGCTCCGACTAATTGAATCTCCTTTACAGTCCGTTTGGTATGATTGTAAAATAGAATAGAATTGAATTGAATAGAAAAGAAAAGAATAGAATTGATTTGCAATTTCAATTCTCCTGTTTGGTTTAAAACAGAAATGAAAAGAATAGAATTGAAAGAATTATGGCTATTTCCCAAAATACCCATACATACCTTAATCTTGACCAGACCACCAGACGACGACGACGAAGAAGAAGAAGAAAGAGAAGATCAGATGAAGAAGAAGAAGAGTGCAGAAGAAGGACGAAGAACGAAGAGATCAGAAGAAGAAGAACGAAGAACGAAGAAGAAGACATCAGAAGAACAACGAAGAAGAAGAGAACGAAGAAGAACGAAGAAGACCGCAGAAGAAGAACGAAGAAGAACAAAGAAGAAGAGAACGAAGAAGACCGCAGAAGAAGAACGAAGAAGAAGAACGCAGAAGAAGAGATCAGAAGAAAGGACGAAGAAGAACGAAGAAGACGAAGTAGATTGGGGGTATTTTGGTAAGATCACGTTCTCAGACTGAATTCTTACCAAATCCGACCATTTTTGGTCGGATTTGTAAATAGCCCAAAACAAGAATTGGGTAGAATTCATGTCATACCAAACACAAGAATTCCACAAAATAGAATTGCAAATGAATTCTATTTTACTTTCATACCAAACAGGGGGTTATATTATAACCAGAGCTTCTGAATCTCATTATCATAATATAATAATTAGGAGGAGGAACCCAGAGAGCAAAACGCGAAATCTGAAATCGAATCTGTGAAAAATGGAGAGAAAGAGGAGGTGCTCGAAGATATACATGGTGGTAGGGCTTTTCCTCTTCAGCTTCGTCCGCCATCTCTCGGCTCTATCAGTCACGGTCAACGACGAGGAATGCGTCTACGAGTACGTTATCTACGAAGGCGACAACATTTCTGGCAATTTCGTCGTCGTCGATCACGACATCTTCTGGAGCTCCGATCACCCCGGCATCGATTTCACCGTAACCTCTCTCTCTCTCTCTCTCTCTCTCTCTCTCTCTCTCTCTCTACATATATATATATATATCTTTGTCACAGTGGCACATAATTTTGATTCAGTTCTATAAAATCTCTGTGATTAGATCTCCTAATTTTTCTTCGGAAAGTTTTTAAAACACACACATATACATATATGCGTATATATCTGTATTGATTGCATTTTGTTTGAAGGCGGAACAACAGTTTGTTGTACCTGTTGAGTTGTTAGGGTTTGCTTCATTTTCAATCATTCAGGTTACTTATTGATGCGTAAATGGCTAAATTTGTTCGTCTTCACTGGTGCCAACATATTTATTATAGAAACTTTTAATTGTTTTATGAAAGTTTTCTTTGTGCTGTAAGCTATTGAACTATCAAACACTTTATCGGTTAAAATTACCACTAAGATGCTAGTGACAGATGAGCATTGGCTTTTTTTTAAGACAGTGATAGAAAGCTGCTAAGATAGTTACATGACAAACTTATTGTAAATGCCTGATGGTCCTCTGGAGTATCTCAGATTATAATGTACTGGCTACTAAATTAGTGTTCTGAGAAATTTGAAACAAGGGGAATTGAGTCTCTTACTTCTTTGCCTGGATGTGATCCAATTTGAATCTATATTCTGTAAGGGGCTAAGACTATATCCTAGACATAATGTGATGTGCACAACTTTGAACGTGGAAATAAGTTTGGTCTTTCGCTTGAATTGGTTTTTCACCATCTTGGAGGGCTAAACTCCCAACCCCAGGGTCTCGAAGTTAAAGGTTGGGGTAGTAATTTGAATTGCTAGCTCGACCCTAGAAACCAAACCATGGTTCGGCTCGAATGCTTCACTACCTGCTCAAGCTCGGCTCGAGCTCGCTTGATATTTAAACGAGCTGGCTCGAGTTGGGCTCGATAAAAAACCAATCTGCTCAAGCTCGGCTCAATTACACTTACCGAATCAAGGTCAAGCTCAAACTCGATTATGAGCTCGACTCAAGCTTATATAATGGCTCAAGCTCATATAATGGCGTAGGCTAATGCTCTAGCCAAGCCGCCAAGGGTAAGAGAGGCTGAGACTTTGAAACTTGACAGGCGCCCACTACTTCTATTTACTGATGTGGGACAACAAGAAGTGTAGGTTTGTGGACCGTGTGGTTGGCAGTTGGGACTTGTGGACATAACATCACACACTGCCGACACACTAAAAAAAAACTATAAAAGCAACACTAAACCAACTTGTGGACCGTGTGGTTGGGAGTTGGGACTTGGGTAGGCCTTATTTGGGATTGTGGTCTCTTTAACATAATAATCTTGGTTTGTCCAATTAAATAATTCTATATGGGTTAGTTGTGATTGTGAAATATTATATGGGTTTTGTTAACATGTGCCCGTAGGGCATATGTTAAGATTCTAAAAGTAGAAATAAACAGGTGTACAGAATGGGTTTCAGTGTCCGGTGTGGGGTTCAATGCTTGTCTCCCTTGTTTATTTCCACTTTTGGAACCTTAACATATGCCCTAAGGGCACATGTTAACAAAATCCATAATATATATACATATAATAAATATTAATACATACATATATATATATATATACAAGTTTTTAAACAAGCCTATTAACGAGCTTTTTCACGTGCTTACTTAATGAGCCTTAATCGAACGTGTTCGCGAGCTTGCTCACGAGCTTTGAGGTGTGCTCAAGCTTGGCTCGATTACTAATCGAGCTTGGCATAATTACCGAGCCGAGCAATTATCGAGCCAAGCCGAGCAATTATCGAGCCAAGCCGAGCCTCGAGCCCTTGTTGAGCGGCTTAGTTCGTATGCACCCCTAGTTAGATGACTGCAAAGCGAAAATTGAATGACCTTTTAGTGTCTTGGGTGCATTGCGCTAATTGGTTGGAACTTGATTAGTGTAGTAACTAGTGAGGATGACCCTTTATCCTTCCATCCTTATTTTTTAATTTTAAAAAAATTTGAGTTAATAATGACATGATTATGACCTTGGTTTCCACATTAGTGAATGTTTTGAGTTCCCACATTTGTGATTTTTGAGAGTATTCCAGTTTGTGTTTCTCTGGCCATTTTGGTAGACATGTGTGGAACTTCTATCCCTATTCCTTTTTATTATCTTTTGCACCAAAAAAATAAAAAGAAAAAGAAAAGGGTGAGACGTCAATTGATTGGTTACTCAATATTCATTTATCAATACAATTCTTTCCACTACTTGAAAGGTGAAATAGTAAAAAGAGAATGCGGATAAAATATTCTTTGTAAGGGAAGATGGTTTAGGATTAGACTTATTGAGAAAGCTAATAAAAAAAGTCGGTCAATTGGGGCTTTCGTGACCAATACCTATTAATGTAGCCAATCAGTGTTCTAAAACTCAGCATAGGCGGTCGCCTAAGCGCTAGGCGGTGCCCCATCGCCTGGATTTCCTCCTAGGCGTTTGGAAAATCGCCAAACATATTAGGCAGGGGTTTAGACGGGTCTAGGCGGGTTGGGGTGAGATTGTAATTTTGTTAACATAAGAAGGGAAAAAAATTACTCTCATGGTTACGTCTAACATTAGTTTATATATATATACACTTAATGTTTAAGTTAATTATTAATAATTTTTAAATATTAAAAGCGTTCTCATAATGTTTACTTATTTCCAAAAAAATACCACAAAACCTTGTATAGATCTATTATTTGGATCACGAATCTATAATTATTCTTAAATAACACTTCATAACTGGTAAATATATCTATTATATAATTAATTTGATTGAAAAAAAAATCTGCCTAGGCCACTAAGCGCTAGGCCCCTCTTAGCAGCCCAACTAGCGTCTAGCGATTTTTAGAACATTGTAGACATTTATGGTGCAGTCTTCAAAAATTAGCAATTAAGAATATCTTAGTATGACGGGAAATGGTTAGTAGGTTTTTGCCATGGACAATGACAAACATTATTTGCCATGATCATATAAGGTGACTGTTCGCCATGGACAATGACAACCGTTATTTTCCATGATTAGATCATATATGGTGACTTGATTCAGTCTTTTATCTTGTTTCTAGGGTTAAACTAAAGCTAAGGTTGGCATGGACACGAGATAACGAGGAATTGTTTGCGCAAGGTCAAACCAAGACTATTGCTCTGGATTGAATGGAATGACTAAATCAAATTCATATTCCATACACTTTAATGTGGTCATCACGCTGTCCAAAAAAAAATGTGGTCATACCCCAATGGTTGAAAAAAGGATTTGTTAAGTCAGTCTGTTGAGTTAAAGTGGTTTATAGATGCTTGGGTGGTGGTAACAAATGGTGAGTTCGTTTTAGAGAGACAATGAAACCAACTATCATCTATTAAATGTTTAGCTAGTACCACGAGTTCTAAAGGCAAGGTACCACGTAGTATTCATTTTCACATTGATCCTGTAGCGCGATGGTAGGATTTTCGGAAACCATGTGGCCGGATAAAACAGTAGCTATGACTATGAGCCATTATTTGGAAACATTTTTCAAACTATTCATTTTGCTTGATGAGTGGAGAAGAGCATTCTAGTGCCTATATATAGGAATAAAGGAGATGTACAACAATGCAACAAATATAGAAGTATTAAGCTGATAAGCCATAGTGCCATACTCTGAAGCTTGGGAGAGAGCGATGGAGCATCTCTTACGAGGCGCAACATCAGTGTCAGAAAATTAGTTTGGATTTATACCTGGGAGGTCAACTATGAAAGCAATTTATTTACTTAGGAGACTAATGGAAAAGTATAGTGAGAAGAAAAAAGATCTTCATATAGTTTTTATTGATTTAGAAAAAGCTTATGATAGGGTGCCCAGAGATTTAATTTGGTGGGTGCTAGAGAGGAAGGGAGTGACCAAGGGTTATATTGACGTGGTGAAGGATATGTATGAAGCTGTTACTATAATTAGATCACTGGCCGGAGAAACAAGCGAATTCCCAATTACCGTAGGCCTACACCAAGGGTCGGCCTTGAGCCCTTTTTTATTCGCCATAATTATGGATGAATTGACTACACATATCCAAGATGAGGTACTATGATGTATGTTGTTCGCATATAATATTGTCTTTGTTGATGAGACTAAAGGGAGACTTAACATTAAACTTGAAGCTTGGAGAGAAACACTGGAGACAAAAGGACTAAAGATAAGTAGGAAGAAAACTGAATACATAGAATGTACTTTTAGTAAGTAGTAACAGTGGCAGTAGAGACAACGAAGCAGTGAAGATCAAAAATCAGGAGATTCCAAAGAGGGAACACTTTCGCTATCTAGGTTTGATGATCAGTAAAGCTGGAGAGATTGGCGATGACGTGACCTATAGAATTAAAGTAGGCTAGCTTAAGTGGAGGAGCGCTTCCGGCGTATTTTGCAACCGGAGAATACCAGCAAAATTGAAAGGTAATTTTTATAGGCCAGCTATGCTCTACGGGACAGGATGTTGGGCAATTAAGAAACAACACATTAGCAAATGAGCATAGCTGATATGAGGATGCTGACATAGATGTGGTAAGACTAGGAAAGATAGAATTAGAAATGAGTACATTCGAGAGACTGTAGGAGTGTCATAGATTGAGGTAAGTTGAGGGACAATAGACTTAGATGGTTCGGCCATGTGCAATGAAGACCTGTAGATGCACATGTGCGAAAGAGTGATAGCATCATAGTGCCTGGAATGGTTCGAGAGAGGGGCAGACCTAGGCTGACCTGGGAGTATGTACTGCAATAGGATATGAATATATATAATTTAAATGAGCATATAGCTCTTGATCGTGCAAAATGAAGAAAAAAGATTCATACAGCCGACCCCAATTGATTGGGACACAACTCACAAGGCTTGGTTTGGTTTGATTATTCATTTTGCTTTAAAAACAGAAAAAAGAAAAAGTTGACAGGAAACTGCAGCACCTATGTCTAGTTTCTTTTTGTTCATGTTTGTCTAATTAGCGATTTATACATCTTAATGCAGGTGACATCTCCAGCTGGTAATATAGTACACACTTTGAAGGGAACATCTGGGGACAAGTTCGAGTTTAAAGCCCCCCGAAGTGGAATGTACAAATTTTGTTTTCATAATTCCCAATCAACACCGGAGACTGTCTCTTTCTACATACATATCGGCCATATTCCAAATGAGCATGACCTTGCCAAAGATGGTTTGTTTAGTTCTTATTTAAAAATAATATTTGTAGATTTTATATTATTAGCAGTTATCCAACATTTGTGTCGTCTTAAATTGGAAACTGATACAACACCATTGCTTATAAAACATTGTTAGCAAAGTAAACTGTTTGAGGAGAATCTACATTATGTATCTCTTGGTTAAGTTTAACTTTATTAATTGTTGGTGGTTTGTTACAGAGCATTTGGACCCAATAAATGTTAAAATTGCTGAGTTGAGAGAGGCTTTGGAATCTGTTACAGCGGAGCAAAAATACTTAAAAGCACGTGACACCCGTCATCGTCATAGTAAGCTGTTTTCTTTTTCTTGCGTTGAAATTGTGATTGTGAAATTATTTATTTATTTATTATTTTTTCCATTGACATTGTTATTTGGTGTCAAACATGTTTCCTGAATCTAGATCACAGTATATCTCTGCTGTTGATGGATTGTGGGATATGAAAACAAGCATGCATGCATGTCTGTAAACTAGAGAATCTCTTCCATGACTGAGGGAAAACATACTGACCTTAATACAACTGTCATTGCATATGTTTTGTGCACCATTTCATCATAAACAGTAAGATAGTGTAATGAGTTTCTTACAGACTTATAACTTAGTTGTGGCTATATCAGTCTGGTTTTGCACAGTTAAAAAAGTAGCACGGATATGAATGAGCCAATATGGATTAAAGTTCTACCCTTGGTATGTGGAACGCGTCAAATTTGACAATCATATGGTGCAACTGCCCTGTGATGTGAGATCTTACTCTGGCTTCCATGATGACTAGATATTCAAAAAAAGTTGCATAAAATAAAAGTTTCATAAAATAACACATCATTGATACGATTAAATTTAACGGGCCATTTAGTGTAGTGCTATGAAGCAACGGATGCGGGTGCGGGGAGTTCGGCAATTTTCCCAAAAATCAAGAGTGCGGGTGCGGCGGGAGTACTTATAGAAAATATTAAAAATATACTTTTATATATTACCATATATAAACCATTCAAGTACTACACACACTTGTTTTCATTTATATATATTTATATATATTTTTTTTTTCTCTAATTAAGACCTAATAATAACAAACAAGCAATAAACTCATAAACACAAATGCTACATACACAACTAAGCAACACATAAACTACTATTCTATGAAGATAAAAAACACAAAACTAACATACATTTGCAATTAGAAAAAATTTATCTCTGGAAAAAAAAAAATATATATATATATATACACCAGATTGTCCGTAGTTGGTTCCTCGTAGATTTTCGGTTCCTCGTTGTCTAAGTTCCTAGTGGGCTGACCTGACCACAAAGTAGAGTTGAGAGAGAGAGAGAGAGTGAGAGAGAGAGAGAAACGAGAGAGTGTAAGACAGAGACTGAGATAAACGAGAGAGAGAGAAAGATAGAGACTGAGAGAGAGAAATGAGAGAGAACGAGAGAGAGAAGGACGAACCTGTTAGGTCGCCTGGACGCTGCGCAGCTGTGGATGAGTGGATCGTCTCTTCCTTCTCCCCTATTTCTTTTCTTTTTTCACTTTTTGACTGTTAATGCAGCAGCCTGTATGTATTATATATGGTCTTTAGGGTTTTTTTAAGTTTGTACTATTTATTTTTTAGACCCCTAGTTTTTCAAAAATTTGTTTTCAAACTTTTTTTTTTTTAAATTGCCCCGCTGCACCCCTCATAAGTGTCCCTCCCTCACCCCCAAGTGTCCTCGCCACACCCTTCGCGCACCCAAAACTGCTGAAGAACTCAAGAAGAACTCTAAAGAACTAACCACCGCACCAACTTAGTGCCCTTGCGGCACCATTTTAGGAGTGTCCTTGCATCATAGGTGTAGTGGTATAAGATCAAGCTGCATCAAGTATGAGAACCTGGGGGTCTAATAACTATGTGACGATGTTACATGGTCTATCCATTTTAGCACCCACATTGGGTAATCAGCTTTTGGATACCATCACATCAATAAATGAATGAGAACTTATTTGGAAGATTGTTCAGCTGATGCTAGACATGTAAGCTATTATGATGTTTGGCAATGCTGTAAACCACCGTTTGTCAATCACTTTGTAGTGATCGAAGATGTTCTTTTTACTGATTCTACCCATAGTGGCAATGTGGTAATACCTTTTGGTGGGGTTTGATTATAAGAATTTGCACATGATGTCTATGGAGTACAACTGCTACCCTTAGCCATCTAACCTTAGATGAAAGAAGTGCTCTAACTGGGGCTAATTGTATGAATAAACCACGAGAATTACAGTAACTACTAGCATGTTATTGGGTCTCCCAAATGGCACCTTGTCCTACTATCTTTTCAGTGCCATCTGCTTGCTATTCTGGAGTGTAGATATTCCCTCACTTAACGCAATTAGGCAGAGTTTTATTTGCTTTTGATAGTTATTTAGCGCCACTATCTCCCACTCATTCACACTCTTCTGTTTTTGCTGCAGCAAACGAGAGCACAAGGAAACGTGTGATATTTTACACCATTACAGAATATATTCTGCTGGCTCTTGCAAGTGGACTTCAAGTTTTATATATTCGCCGTCTGTTCAGCAAGTCAGTTGGATACAACAGGGTTTGAGGTACTACTGGGCGATGAGTTCTCTGTAATGAACCAGATTGCCTGTTTTGGCTTTCTGTTCCTTTCTTTCAATTTACATCCCAACTTTGAAAGATAATGAGTTTCATTTAACTTATGTGCTGGTTCATATGGATGTGAAATTGAAATTTCTATGTAGAGAAAGTAATACATTGGAAGTGAAAAGAAACATATATCGTCGTCGTTGAATATTCAGAGAAGTCCAAACAATGTGCCAATCATTTTGATGTAGTTTTGGAATTATGTGAGAAATTTCTGAATGATTCAGGTTATTATTGAATGGGATAGGTTTGCAATTCCATACTTTCTAGACAGAATAAGAGAGGGGAACTGAAAGTTTCGGGAATGTTTCAGAATTTTACGAATGCCATGAAAATTATAAACCCCTGATATATTGTATTTCACCATCAAATCTTTGTCGCCCAACAGGGCAAATGCTATGTTTTTTGTTTTTTAGAGTATTTCAATGTTAAAGGTGCTAGTAATGCTTTGTTTAGTTGGAGTTGGCAATGGTAACTTCGTGCAAGTAGATTACATCATCTCTGAATGTCAGTCGGTTGGGTGCTTCCTCCCTAGCAGTACCAATGGGTCCACCGGGTGTTGCCACCCTAGCAGCACAGCAAGGGGCTGTGGACGATTTATGTTCATGTAGATATTCATAGCACTGAGTCAATTAAGTCTTGTTCTAAATTGTTAGGTCTTTTTTCCCATTCTAGCTACTTGATCTAAAGTGAAAACAAACAAATAAACAAACAAAACTTCACCAGAAGAGCAAAGATAAAAGAAAAGGCATTCTGGAGGGTGGTACTCACTACTCACTATGTGAGTTCAAGTAAGAGAATGAGAGGGGGAAATTGGCTGAATGGTTGAGAATAGTAGTTTTAGTCAATTTTTTTAAAAAAGGACATTTTAGTATCCTTGTGAAATTGTTTTGATTAACAAACATTTATAGGTGTCATTAAAAAAAATATTAAAAAAAATATATAAAAAAAATAATAATAATAACAATAATAATAAACTTTTATAGGTTTTATTTGTAATTGTTGGAATTAAATTATTTTTGGTACTCCGTCATTTCCCTTTGGGCAATGCTATGGGCACTAACAAAATCCACTAACACTTACTAACACACTCTATCTATCTCCTAGTGGTACTGCGGGGTCCACTGCGGACCCCACGGTGCCACTAGGAGAGAGATAGAGTGTGTTAGTAAGTGTTAGTGAATTTTGTTAGTGCCCCAAATATTACTCTTTCCCTTTCTATATTTGTAGGTGTTCGGGAAAAAAAATTAGTGAAGTCCAGGCTAGGATGGCATCTGAAATTCTTCTTAAGAGTTTGTTTGAAAAACTCTAAAACTAGATAAGGTTCAATCTACAACTTACTTTTTATCTGTACTAGTGAAACTCAAGGTGGTATTGGTTTGGACAAACAACCAGTTTAAAGAGAATTATTAAAGAGTAATATTTGGGACACAACTTTCATACAACTTCCCCAAAAGATGTGTCTATCTCTCTCCTGTGATATCACTGGACCCCACAGTGACACAGGAAAGAGATAGACACATCTTTTGGGGAGGTTGTATGAATGTTGTGTCCCAAGTATTACCCATTATTAAACTGAGTACGGACTCGTATGCAACAAATAGACACTTGAATAGTTGACTTTGTAAAACTGGTTGCAAACCGTAACCACCATTTTTTGCTTTCTCAAAAAGAGCCTCTAAGGTGAGGCTTGGGCCACCAAGTTCAGACCTTGTTGCAGCGGACCAGAAATTGGGCCATTGAGTGTGTTCTTAATATCTAGTGGTCACCAGCTTTTGGGCCCATTGAACAAACCACTTGGTGAATATGCAATCAACAACCAATCCAGAAAATTTCTAATACAAAATACAGAGTCAAAAGAGAGACTGTACTATTAAATAAAAGGGTAGATTACACTTACCTCCTCTCAGGTATATATTCTAATTACATAGAACTTTCCTATATTTTGAATAATTACATTGACCTCCGGTAATGTTTGATGTTGAGTAACACTCATCTCTCCTCAATTAGTGAATCGTCATACCCCTTTACAAAAAGTGCTGATGCAAGCCATTAATAAATGGTTAATGCCAAAAATACCCCTAATTGATAAAATGACAACTAAAATAAATATTTCTCTCTTATCTCACTATTTCTATATGAAACAAAGCCCACCACCCCTAACTCCCGTCACCATAAACACCGAGCCCAACCGTAACCCTCACAAGGCCGGCCCTTGGCACAAGCGAGCCAAGCGGCCTCAAATTTTTAGGCCTCAAAATTTATCATTTTTAGGTCTATTTTCTTCTAATTTTTTTATGAAATTATCATATTTAGGCCTAATTTCTTTCTAATTTCTATGAAACTTTTCATTTTTAGACTTATTTTCTTCTAATTTTTACCTGATTTCTACGAAACTTAGTAAAGATGCCTCATTTTTTAGGCCCCTTTAAAAATCTGCTTGAAGCCTCGAATAATTTTTGTCATCTCAGAACCGGCCCTAAACCTTCATCACTCATGCCACAACCCAACAGAGGAGCTACACCACCCATATTTTTATACACCAAAAGCAAAGCTTCATATTCCACCACCCAGGCATGCAACCAAAACCCTTTTTTTCTTGTAATTTGCAATTGGTGTGAACTTTAGAAAGAGTTCCATAAAATTACATCAGATCACCACCAACTCTACTTGTCACTTTATTACAAAAACAATTGGTGTATATGCATCTTTTCTGACCATCCTTTTGCAATAAATCGTCTATATGCATCAATTCTCTGTAGTAGAAAAATGTTTGCAAACAATTCTCCATAAATATTTCTTCTCTCCCACTTTGTTTCATGATTATGATTATAATCTCTACAAATATTTGAACTGCTTCACAAAGTCTTTATAGACCTTAACTGTAGACGCTTTAAAAGTATAATTCTTCAAAGGAATAATTCTATGCTTTCTAAATTTGGTTAACAAATGATTTAACAATTATATCTTATGTTGTGATAGTTATTGCTTGTAGCGCAATGCTATGCTTCCCAAATGGGAATGGAAGAATCCATGGTAGAGGTGAAAACAGTTCGGTTCGGTTTGGTCCAATTTTCAGTCAAATCGAACAGTTTCGGTTTAGTGAAAATTTTCAGTTCGGTTTTTACATTGCATGACAATTTTAAAAACCGAACGGAACTGATCGGTTCGGCCAGTCTGATCGGTTTGCTTACACCCCTAGGAGGAAATACTTTGTTTCTCGCTGATACACCTATATGTATATATATGTATGCGTGTATGTATGCGTGTATACATGCATATCTCTACTATACTATATAAAAACGAAGAAACAAGCACGTCAAAAAATATGAACTTCCTATTTTGCCCTTCACTACATCATAATTACTCATATATCTATATATACATTGTAAGGATATATTGATTTGTGTGAGGCTAAATCTGTCATTTTGGATAAATAATTACATTCAAGCCAGCTTTTGAAATTTTATTTAATATAATAATGAGGTTTTAATCAACAATCTTGAGTCTAATTACATTTGGGTCAACAATTTTTGGGATATTTATTATTGACTTAAAAAAAAGTCAACAAAAGTGACTATTTAGGAAATGGTCACTAATATTTACAATTTGGTCAACTTCTTTCTCAAATGAGGTTTCAATCAACAATTTGTGTCTAATTACATTTGGGTCAATAAATTCTGGGATATTTATTATTCACTCCATAAAAAGTAAAAAAAAATGGCTATTTTAGTGGTTGTTTAGGAATTGGTCACTAATATTTACAATTTGCTCAACTTCTTTCCTCAAATTTATGATTCATATATTGTAATATGTGTAATGGCATTTAGGTCAACAAGTTTTGGGATATTTATTATTCACTTTTAAAAAGTTTTAAAAAGTGGCTATTTTAGGAATTGGTCACTAATTTCACATTTTGGTCAACTTCTTCTCTAAAATTTAAGTTCTAGTATATTTAAAATGTCAAATAAAGTGGCTATTTTAGTAGTTATTATGAATTGATCACTAATATTTATATTTTGGTCAATTTCTTCCCTCAAATTCATGATTTATAGATTGTATTCGAATATCAATTAAGGCCTACAAACACATTCATGCCATTTTTTAGAGGAATATCCTACTTGTGTCATATATTTTTAGTGGCGCTTTATTAGGTACATTTACTACTCATTTATAAGATAGTGGGAATTATCAACTTCTTCCGTAAAAAGAGTTTTAGATTAAATAGTTATATTTATAATTTCCTATTTAACTGTTTTAACATTTTCTTATATACTTTTAACAACTACTTAACCACACGAAACAACACAATTAAATTTTAGGCTCGAGCTAGTGTAAATATATAAAGATAGAAGAACACAAGTGTTGTAAAATAACTATGTAGGAAAGGGTATAATAGTCTTTCTGTTGCATCCGTTAGGTCTGTCATTTGGAAAACACTGATAGGGGATGTCATTGTAATTATTTAAAATATAGGGGAGGTATAGTATAGTATACATCAGTCATCAGGAAAAGTCGGTGTAATTTATCCTTTAAAAAAAAAAAAAAAAGAAAGAAAAAAAAAAAAAAGAGGTGAGATTAGAAAAAGATATCCTGGTTGGTTGGTCTAGTCCAGTATCCTAGTCACCACCCCCTCACCGTCCAAATTATTTGACCAATCTCATCTGAGAACGTGATCGTACTACTCGCCACGTCATGAATGCGTTTGGATAAGTTCAACCCTCTTTTGTCGACCATTGTACTAAAATAGAAAAATTAAAATGTAGAGCCGATATTACTAAAATACCCTCATTGCTTTCATTAATTATGTTACATGACAGATCTTGAATCTCTTGATTGTATGTGATCACAGTCAACCAGCTCGGCTAACCGAGTTGGCCAAAGCTCTTGACCTTAAGGGGTTAGAAAATCTCAAGAGTTGTGTGAATGGGTTAGATGGGCCAATCTCAAGTAACTGAACGAATCGTATTCAGAGCTTGGCGTGGGTTCAAATCCTCCACCCACTCGCCCACTTAATTTACCTAAATAGATCTTATGTTGTGGGAACAGGCCGAGAGATTTGTTCTCGTCATCTGAAAAAAAAAAAAAAAAAAATTGTATGTGATCATAGTCAAGAATAACACAGCAGCCCTTAGGAAAAATCACATCCCTGTCTTTTGTGCCTTGGATCTTACCGTCATTTTTTGGACGGAGTTAACGATACCATTTTAGCGTGGTGAGATATAAGACAATCCCACAACATGCGCACTAGATAAATCAAAGAGTCTAGTAGACAGTAGAATTTGAATCCATAGCGAGCTCTGGATACGTTTCATCAAATTACTTAAGATTTGTCCTTCCAACTCACTTATTTCAACCACTAAGAGTTTCAAACCTAGACTTTCCTTCGAAAAGCTAAAAGCTCTTGGCCAACTTTGCTTTTAAGAAAAATTAGGGTGTCAAGCGGGGCGCCCCTTCCCGCCTTGTTGGTGAGTCAGGCAAATTTTAACAGGTTGAGAGACGGGGCGGGGCAACTCATGGGGTCAAAATAGTTGACTCGACCTAGCCCATAAATTCTACGGGGGCAGAGCGGGGAAACTCACTGAGTTGAATTGATGAGTTGGTTGGTGGGTTAACCCGTGGGTTCACCCACGGGTTGACCACAATTTTAACGAGATAAAAGGGCAATTTCGGAAATCTGCCCTCCTCTCTCCAAACTTTATAAACTAACCTTTGGATGCTTTTGCTTTGTAAAAATATCTCACAGTCGTCTCTCTCTCTCTCTCTCTCTCTCATCCTCTGCGGTTACAGAAACCAGTGATCTTATTAAGACTTCTTGAATTCCCATAAACAAAAATGCTCGCAGTTTTCGACAAATCGATCGCTAAAAGCCCAGAGGCTCTACAGAGTCCTCACTCGGACTCGACCTGTGCACTGAAAGATGGGTTTTTGGCACAACAATTCTCGTCCGTACACCCTGGTTCGGTCACCATCAACCTCGGCGTTGCTGGTCTCTTGTCCTACTCCATTGACAAACAGAACCCTTTTCTCCCAAGGTACAACAATACCCATATTCCTAAATCCTAATTTGTGATTTTTTTTTCTTCTTCATCTTGTTGATCTGATCTTTGTATCTCTGTGTTATTCGATTTCCAGCCTTATATAATTACACGCACAAACACTTATATTATGCGTGTGTATATATATTTGGATGATATGGAACTGTAGATCTTGGTATTTTTTTCGTTGGATCATTTGGTTTCACTTTGTATCAATTCTAATTTTCTGTGATATATATATATATATGAACTGTGCTGCCTTTTTCTTTATATTTTGTTTTTTTCTTTTTCAAGTTCTTTTTGTATGCAAAATTCATATTTATGTTTAATTAATTTCTTGATCGGTCAACCTGTGTTATATTTTCTGTTTTTAATACTAGTTCCTTTTTTTGGGGGGCTGGAAATGTTGTATTTTATACTTACTAGAGTGTTTATGGGCTCTAATCTGAATGATCGTTGTTACATGGTGTGGATTTGGGGAATCTGATCCAAATCTTCATTTTTTTTTTTTACATTGAGTTTCTTAAATCAGCTTACCACTATGTAAAAACAAAATGCACAATATTTTTTCATGGGTTTGACATTTTGTTTAGATGATATTTTGAAGCCATTCAGAGTGAAATCATCTAATCAATGTTTATGTGTACTGTGTAGCACTATGAGATGATTCCATTTGGTTTCTCTGCATAGTTTGATACAAGTCTATTTGTCTTATTGTCTATGCCATTTTTTTTTAAAATATATTTATTTGTTCGATTGTGGGGGACTTTTAAAGATTTCGAAGTGAATCTTGTTCCAAACCAATTTTGGGTTAAATGTTGTTGACATCTTTTTATTATTGATATTATTGAATAGGATCATAGATGTTAGAATCGATCGATCGATCACTTGTCGATTCGAGTTTCATGCAACTCCGTACAGTTAACAATTTAATGCGATTTAGGTTTCATAATTTTGAACTTTGAAGTGTTAAAAGTTTTTAATGGGAAAACTTTCAACGTTGTGACCCTTTAATATTGCATAAAACTTGCGTTAATTGTTCATTTTAAGCACTGTACATATGTTTAGATATACGCATTGTATGCATATTATTATAATTCTGTTTCTAAGAAAAGTGATACTTATGGTTTACGTTTCATAATTATGGCGAAACGATTCATGATTCGACAACAATGGGCTAGGATTACAAACCATCCTATATGGAAAATAAAATGGAATGCTTAATTTACAATTGCCCTATTCCTTTCTGTCTATATTCCTTTCTCCTTTGTGTCTCTTCATTGGTAGCATGAACCTTTTAAAGTGGTCCCGCTCCCCGCCGCCGCACCCCCTCCCACCCCGCTTCCACTCCCGGGCTCACGAAGAAACCTTTGAACCTTGTAAAGCTCAACACTTTTCCCACCCCCGACCCCACCCCCTCTCTCGCTTCGTGCAACTTAGGTCTCGTCCATAGACAAGGTGTTCATCTCGTAATTGCTTTCAAATTATTAAACAACCAGAGAAATAATAATAATATCACCCAATTATGAATACATCTATTCCTTCTTTACTTCCAAAATACTAATGGATGGCTATACGTCTCTGTTAATTGATCTGACTTGTGCTTGTCTGATCTCAATGGTGAATGATTCTGATGCATATATTTATATCCTTTGCTAGGTTGTTTGCTGTTGTGGATGACATATTTTGCTTGTTCCAAGGCCACATTGAGAATGTTGCTCATCTAAAGCAACAGTATGGATTAAACAAGACAGCAAATGAAGTTATCATTGTGATAGAAGCTTACAGAACATTGAGAGATAGAGGTCCTTATCCTGCAGATCAAGTCATAAGAGATCTTCTTGGGAAATTCGCATTTATTCTCTATGACAGTTCTTCAAAAACTGCATTTGTTGCTTCTGTAAGTAATTTTTTTTTTTTTTTTTCACTATCCCACTATGTGATCCTTACGTTTTATGGCGTTATTCAATATTCTTCATATTCCTTTGAATACTTAGCTTTATTGTTTGCCAATTTTCACTGGTCTGACTTGTACCCTCGTGTCACACAGGACGCTGATGGGAGTGTTCCCTTCTTCTGGGGAACTGATTCTGAAGGCCATCTTGTTCTCTCAGACGATGCAGAGATGGTGAAGAAGGGCTGTGGTAAATCCTTTGCGCCGTTTCCTAAAGGTATAATATACAGATATGTATTGATTCACCGGTCATATATATATATATATATATATTTTTAATGAATTTATGTACAAATGTAGTTGAGCATTAAAGGATGGGTAAAGTTAAGGGAAAAAACATGGATTTGCTTTGATATTTCTGTCAATTGAATTGCATCCAAGGAAAATGACAGGTGGAGGTGTGTTTCAGATTTGTGGGTGAACATAGCTCTCACTGTAAAGTGTATATCATATACTGCTTCAAAATGTGGCCTATACACAAGAACTCTTATTCTCTCTATCTTCGTATTGGTGGTCCCCCTGTTAGAGAACTTTGAAAAGTATACTCGGTTAACCATTTTCCGTGTTTGTCCATTTTTTAGGGTTCATTTATTGGATTCATATTACCCACCATAAGTTATTTGGGGTAGAGCTTGGTATTGCTTGCATGTCTTTTAGGCTCCGTTTGATTTGCAGATTTGAGAAGGAAAACCCATTTCTTTAATTTTATTCCCTCGCACTTAAATAATAGCAGTAAATAAAAGAATTTTCGAATATTGCAAGAAAATCAAGAAAAGATAAAGGAGAGTGACATGTCATTTTTCTTACTAACCACACAGTGAAAATTGCTTCCATCATGTTTTTTCACTAGATCCATGAACCAAATGTAGATTTATTTTCATTCTCTCATATTGCTATCCAATGGTCTTTTCTGTGAACTTTTTTTTTTCCCCCCTAAATCTGCACCTTCTTATTGGTTTCTTCAGGGTGCTTCTTTACAACATCCGGAGGCTTAAGGAGTTTCGAGCACCCCCTGAATGAGTTGAAGGCAGTGCCGAGAGTGGACAGTTCAGGCCAGGTGTGCGGTTCAACTTTCAAGGTGGACTCGGAGTCTCGGAAGGAAACTGGAATGCCTAGAGTTGGGAGTGCTGCAAATTGGTCCCAAAACTACTAAGCCCATAAACCCATCTTCATTGCATGGCAAGGCCTTCTGTTATGTTTGGCCTTCCATCCTTTGTATTGTTCTCACTCTGGATCATTTCTGTTATAATCAGTGCTGAAATTTGTGTTGCTATGAAGTACTCTATAAAAGTGAAAAACAAGACACTTGATGCTGCTATTCATTGTGCTTTCTGTTTGATTTCAATTTACTACATAAAAAACAAGCCTTTTTTTTTTAAAGGCCTCCCAGACATTAAATGGAATAATATTGCGAGTAATATTACTTTGCATAAGGTCTTCTCTTATATGTTGGAAATGCTCTTGCCGTTCCATTCAATCTAGTACATCAAAATGAAGCCCTTTTTTTCAGGTCCCCCTAACTTATCTAAATAGTACAGTATTGTGTTACTTTGCAGTAAGGCATTTGGCAAGGCCTCTGGGTGTTATACTCGGAGGTCTCAAGTTCGAATCTCAAGGGGGTGGCCACAGGTGATTCACCCGGACGCCCTGGCCTTGTGGGATTAGTCAAAGTGCGCGCAAGCTGGCCCGGACACCCACGGTTCTCAAAAAAAAAAAATTCTCATATGTTGGAAATGCTTGTTGATGTATTTAATTTGTTAAACTCTGATGACACATGTATCTGATAGAGAAGAAATTGAGTTTATATATCTCAAGTTCTCAACTATTCTAGAACTTTGGCAAACTACTGTTAGGTGTTTCCATCAAGTACATGGAAGAAAAGTCTTTTTTTTTTTGTTTAATCATACAACAATGAATTTGGAACTGTATATTGTACTAATAACTTCTGTAATATTGAAATTCTCATATTATGTTGCATAAAAGAAAAGCAGCTAAAAATTTGAAAGGGAATTTTCTTTCTGTTGCCAAAATGACTCATTCATTGCATCATTTACGTATGTGTGCTAAGCTAGGTAGTATTGAAACAAAACACTCAAAACTGTTCGTAGACAGCTGGAAAACAAAAATTCCTTTCGGGTGATGCTAAACACAAGAACCTCAGCTGAACTTTAGTCTTTTGCATCTGCAATTCCTCCTGGTGTTATCTGAAATACTTGCTTCTTGTCAAGAACAACTTTGATAGAAATTTAGAATGCTAAAGTATATAAATTGAATGCATGAATGGAAGAGTCTTGGTTTTAGTTGGGGATCAATTTGACACCAGATACTGATGGCATTTGGATTGTTGTTTACCCGGTGGTAGTGGTTATAATATGTTTATTGTAAAACATAAAGTAAACAAGTAAAAGAAGAGGGGAAGGATATTGCTTCGGCCTCAGGCAGGTTTGGGGCATCAAACACCTTGCAGACGCGCTGTTCACCTTTGCCCTTTCTAAACATCAGCCTTATTGTGGCAGCATGAGCAAGCACATGCCCTCCTGCTGGCTTCTTTGGATCCGATATGAACACCCCTCCGCCTGGGTCAGCGATAACTGATACATTTTTTTTCCCCCCATTTATATATGTTAGCAATAAGGCTCTGAAATGCCATTCTTAAAACTAACTCAGGCAAGGTAGAAATTCCTCAACAATCTATTGAACCTATATAACTGTGAACGCAGTGTTTGGCACATATCTGGAAATGAGATCAGAAAAGTAGGCCATGTATATTTTTGAATGCTCTCCTTTTCCTTTGATACATTAAACTGACAGCAGTTGTGCATGAATGAATACTTTCATCAGAGTCTATATTTCTGATTGTTAAAGGATTACCTTGGTTGGTCATGTAGACTGCAACATTGAATTCCTCAGCTATCTTTATTAGTCGGGAGAGCATCTGAGCCAGCTTTTGCTGCAAATGCGAACCAATAAATGTTACTATGAGAACCAACGGATAGAAATAAGTATTATAGGGTTCTAAAGTGTGCAAGGCATTATAAGAAGTTCGTAGAGTGTGGAGTAAACCTGACGGTCTGCAAGTTCACCTCTTCCCGTAAAATCCACTCGGAAGAGAGCAATCACAGAATCAACAATCTAAAATGTCAATTTACACGTAAATTTAGCTAATCAGGCCATCATGTTATTTGTATCATTGATATTGTGTGTTAGTTTGGACTAACCAACAGTCTGAAGGGCTCCTCAGCCATTTTTGCTGCCAGACCAAGGAGCAGGTTGTACTGATGCTCATATGTGTACGCACGTGCATAAATGATCTTTCATATACACACAACGGACAGAATCAGTTCCAATGTTTACTTGCACTAATTCATTAGATGGTAAATATAGTACTGATCTTTACATTGTCAAGGACTGCCCCTGCATCCATGCCAAACCTTTCAGCTATAGGTACGATTCGGTCAGGTCGGCTGTGAGCACATTCAGTTGAGGGACAACACAAAGCGTATGCCAATTTGGGTACGAAAACAAGGAAAAGATGAACACTAAAAAAGGATACAAAGTTCCTTCCGTATCAATGTAAGCAACTTTTCCATTCCCTCCTTTCATACTTGTGGGAAGCTGCAGAAGCAATTGAATCGTAAATCAATTGAATGTCAAGCTTAGATCTAGATCAGTATAGTTAGCCTCCTATATGTGATAAGGGCCATTAACTACCCATACGATTATTGTAGGAGTTTTCTTGTGATCTACTGGCAGTATATGCTAAAAAGAAAGACCGTGTTTTAAACGAATATATTGTTATATAGTTTGAACTTAAACAATCATGTAAAGCAGGTGACTGCAGAACAGCTAGCCTCCATCTTCACAACACAACTCTAGCAAGCAGTAAGTTCGTGGGACACCTGATTTCTTGAGGGAAACAAATTTAATCTACTTTTTGGGGAAACGAATTTAATCTTAGTCAAAGTAGATGTAATTAACAACTTTGTACTAAGTTTATTAACTGGGATACCAGAAATCCACGAATAACTGAAGAGCATCATAAACTATCAAAAATCTGCACTCAACAAGGTCATTCTAAATGGCTCAAGTGTCGTGTCCACAAATCAAAAGTTGCCCCTAATGGGCAGTGGCTCGACTGTTAGCATATGGGGATGGGCGGCATGGGCAATTGGGCTTTGTACTGGGCCTACTGAATTGTACGGGAGGACTTCACTAAAACACAGCTCACCTTCATCTCATCCCTAACAGTGAATATCAGAGATTCAGAAGAAGGCAATGAAAGGAACCTGTGTAGCAACGCACAGAGTATGTGCCAGCTGTGTCTTTCCAGATCTGCGCGTGGCATTAGTTTAGAACTCAAAAGCGAAGTTGAATAAGTAAATAACAAGCAACCACTTAGTTGAAAAGTAAACTCATAAACGTGCTCTATTTCACAAATGTGTGGACATCTGAATGGGCAGGAAAATGTGGTCCTCACCTGAATTCTCCAAAAGCTTCTGTGATTGACATAGTTTCAATCCCACCTTTGCAAATTCAAACATGTATATTTCTTACAATTAAACCTTAATATACTGAAACGACAATCAAGTAGCTTCCAAAGATTAAACAGGTAAAACTGAAAACGTACCCCCTAAGAGTTCATCTAGAGCCTGGCTTCCAGTTGTAATTCGAACCACCAACTTCCGCTGAATGGCAAAGGACAATAACCTTTCAGATTAACCTTATATACAAATTCACCAAACAACTCTTAATGCTACGATTGTTCTACATTCTAGGGGTCAACAAATAGTTTGAAAAGTGAAAGATATTTCTGAGCTGAGATCTTATCCAACAGCTAACATTATAAGTTTATAACTGCTATCACATTGGGCTACAGACTCTATTGCAACTTAAAATAAAAGGTGCAAGATCTTACTCTTAGCAAAGCATCACTTCCAGTAATGTAACCGAAATTCTGAAAGGGAAAAAATTAAAATAAAAACAGGCAAAAATTCAACTAATCTAACAAAACTACGGCAGATCAACATTTTGATAATCGAAAACCAAAGTTCAAACCACTATCTTCTCAGCAGCTTCGCATATCTTATCAACTTTTGCCTCAGATAATCCTTTGATCCCTGTCAAGTTCTGGAAAATTGATACAACCTATAAATAAAGCACGTAAAAAATCTTCATAGTTCCAACAGATTGAAATTGAAACTGTTTTTTCACCTTCTTCGTATGCATCATCAAGCCATTGCATGTGTAGATCCCTGCATCTTGGAGCTTTTTCACATCTCCAGCATTAATTCCATGTGTAGTCACTGTCAACATGAGTTTAAAAATCTTCAACTGAACTGATTTAAACAAAAATATACATTTGATACCAAAACAGAGCACGCGACATCATCTATATGTAACTTTTAAATGTAAGTAAGTGAAAGCAACCTACGATCAACATTCACTGGTGAAATCACTATGAATTTCGATGAATATACGTAGGCCAAAACCAATACCTTATGTGGAAGTTCAAAAGTTCGTATTACTCATGGAATCCTAAATGCATAAATAAGCAGAGAAGTAGAACGAATACGTAGAATGAATCTGGAAAATTTGACTGTAACGGAATGTTTGAAAATACAGGGAAATTTGTTAGGATCTCATTAAAAATGGATTGAACTAAAACGCGAAGCTCTGATCAACAAATTGGATCTCGATCAGCAATACATATATATATATATACACAGATATATATATATATATATAGTCGATATGAACATATACAGAAATTTGAGTTCAAATCTCATGTTCTTCACGTGAAACAGACGAGAATTCGAAACTCTAGTGATTAGGTTCAAAGTCAATTTTAAGTACACATTCGTGAAAAGCACCACGAATCGAAGAAAATGACGAGAAGCAAACCAAAAAGAGAAATGGATGTGGATTGTTACGTTTATCAATTGCTTCAAACAAGTCTTCTTCATCGTCGATGTCTTCTCTTTCAACGAGCTGTAGCTGGCTTTGTTCTTCCGATCTGAGCTCAATCACAATCAGAAAATCAACAAATCATTACACCTTTTATTGCGATGCTGTGCGTTAATGCTGTCGAAGTGAAGAGATAAACGAACGATCAGAGCTTACTTGAAGCCAAGCATTTTCGAGTTTGGAACAGAGTTTCTGAATTTTCGAGCAGTGAGAGAGAGAGAGAGAGAGAGAGAGAGAGAGAGAGACCGCGCTCTGGTGTTGCGAGTTTGGAACAGAGATTTTGAATTTTTGAGAGGGGCGTAGTATATATCGGATTCGTTTCTGTAAAACCGAATTACAGTATGATTTTAAGCTGCAAGCCTGCAACAGACCAAATCAAATTGGGTTAGTTACAGAAACACCCCCTGTGGGTCAGGCATTTGTTTAGTTACCCATGTACTTTAAAGGAAAAATTGGCTAAAAGGTCATTAAGTTGTCCTTTATTGGGATCAAGGACAACTTAAAATACACATTGGGTATGAGTCCTCCCAATGTCCATAGACAAAAATACCCTCACCTTCAACCTCTAACCCTAAACAAACCCTAGCCACCATTACCCTTACTCCACACCACCTCCGACCACCACCCCTGCCACCTCCGGCCATCATCCTCGCCATCTCCGGCGACCATCACCCTCATCTCCGGCGACCACCTCCATTGCACCTTTTGACCACCACAACGCCACTCCTAACCACTAGTGACCACTCCCTACCACTCGATTGACCTCCAGCCACCACCCTCGCCATCTCCGGCGACCACCACCCTCTCAATCTCCGACGACCACTCAGTAAGTGAAATTTGTCTTAGGATATATTCTAAGTGATATTTGTCTTAGAAATTTTTCTATTCAAATGGGACGGTGGTGATGGTGGTGGTGGTGGAGACTGGTGGTGGTGGTGGATTAGGGACGGTGGCGGTAGAGACTGGTAGTGGTGGTGGTGGAGGTGGAAGTTTCGGTGGTGGAAGTGGACTGAGATCAGTCATCGTAAGAGAAATTTCTCTTAAGATGACTGAGATCAGTTTGGCCATGATTTTTGTGTGGCCGGCGGTGGTGGTGGTGGTCGGCGGTGGTGGTGGCAATAGAAGGGGAAGAGAGGGAGATGGTGGTGGTGGTGGCTATGGATGGGGAGGAGAGAGAAAGTTAGAGAGAGAAGAGAGTTGGGGTAGTGGTGATGGCTTCGACGACGACAAATGGGACGGTGGTGGTGGTGGTGGTGGTGGCGGTGGAGACTGGTGGTGGTGGTGGATTAGGGACGGTGGCGGTAGAGACTGGTAGTGGTGGTGGTGGAGGTGGAAGTGTCGGTGGTGGAGGTGGACTGAGATCAGTCATCGTAAGAGAAATTTCTCTTAGGATGACTGAGATCAGTTTGGCCATGATTTTTGTGTGGCCGGCGATGGTGGTGGTCGGCGGTGGTGGTGGCAATGGAGGGGGAAGAGAGAGAGATGGTGGTGGTGGTGGCTATGGATGGGGAGGAGAGAGAAAGTTAGAGAGAGAAAAGAGTTGGGGTAGTGGCGATGGCTTCGGCGACAACTCCGGCGACGGCTCCGGCGACGACGAGGACTGCTCCGGTAGTGGCTCCAGTGGTGGTGGCTATGGAGGGAGGAGGAGAGAAAATTAGAGAGAGAAGAGAGATGGTGGTGGTGGTGGCTATGGAGGGTGAGGAGAAAGAAAGTTAGAGAGAGAAGAGAGTTGGTGGTAGTGGCGACGGTGACGGCGACGGCTCCAGCTCCGGCGACAGCTCCGGTGGTGGTGGTTGTGATGGTGGTGGCTTTGGAGGGAGGAGGAGAGAAGGTGGTGGTGGTGGCTATGGTGGGGGAGGAGAGAGAAGATGGTGGAGGGAGGAGGAGAGAAGATGGTGGCTATGGTGGTGGTGGTTGTGATGGTGGTGGCTATGGAGATGGTGGAGAGAGAGATGTTGGTGGTGGTGGCTATGGAGAGGGAGGAGAGAGATGTTGGTGGTGGTGGCTATGGAGGAGAGAGAAAGTTAGAGAGAGAAGAGAGATGGTGGTGGTGGTCTTTTAGGATTCCATGGGCAATTTTGCCATTTAGAATGAAATTTAAAATTTTATAGGACTAAGAGAGATAGTTTAAATTTTAAAAGACTTTACGAGGGAAAGTTTTTTTAGAGTGTGTACTTGTATGGGTGTTTGATTATGACTTGTCCTTTAGTCCAACTTAGCCCAACCTTAGGGACCTTACACCAAGTCTCCCTACTTTAAATTACGTCATACAGTCACTTTTTCTGTTAAAATTGACAAAAAATAGGTAAAAGTACGAAATTACTCCCATTACATGCTAATGAGAATACCATTTGTGTGCTTAAATATTTATTTAGACATATGTTGTATATTATTATATTATTTTAATATTATATTTATTGTTAGAGACCATTATGTGGTGTAATACCCTGTATTTTTGTAATATATTATATAACTAGACCCTGTATGTTTCTTTTAATACTTGTATGAGCTTGGCCTTACCCTTGGTATATTTTGGATACCAATCGATTGACAAGTTTTCCAATCGATTGACTTGCTTTGGGTACCAATCGATTGAACTTTATCTCAATCGATTGATTGTATCAATCGATTGACACTTATGTCAATCGATCGGAGGCAGCTGGGCAGATTCTTTTGCTCTGGCTGGGGAGAGGCCACGTGAACACTCCCTCTCTATATATACCAGCCCTTTTCCTGCGTTTTTCTCTTTAGAAAAATCAGAGAGAGTGAGAGGGAGTGTTTGTGTGTGTTTATATAAATATACACTCATATATATATAGATATACACACATATATACATATATTTACTCACCCACACTCAGAGATGGACTGAGAAGAAGAAGAAGAAGAAGATCAGAAAGAAGAAGAAAAGAAGGAGAAAGAGAAGAGAGAAGGCAGAGAGCAGAGGAAAGAGAGAAGAGGGAGACCACCATTGAAGCTCAAGCTTCAAAACACAACCAAACACACCCTTAACGTCTAAGGTGAGTTCTAAACTCACTGGGTAACTTGTCATTGATGTTATGACTTGTTTGAATGAAGAAATGGAAGAGAAACCATGTTTTCCAGTTTATATGTTGCTGGGCAGTCTTCTCTGTGAAGAAGACGAAGTGTCAATCGATTGACACTTTATCAATCGATTGACATCTTTCATGTTCCAATCGATTGAATATTTATCAATCGATTGACATGGATTTTGATCCAATCGATTGAATCTTTGATCAATCGATTGACACTACTTTTATACCAATCGATTGAATCTTCTTCCAATCGATTGATGCCACTTTTATACCAATCGATTGACATCTATACCAATCGATTGACAGTTACAGTTTACTGTTTTACTTGTTTAGATAATGTAATAACTGTTTAGTTGTTTATTTACTGTTCAGTATTTTCCAGCATGCTTTATTATTGTAATACAGACATGATAATGAGTTAATGCAGCGTAGGATCGTAGTAATAACAAAACTATCGAATAATGTTTATAATGTTAGATATCAGAATAGTTGTGAATCCTTTGGAGTTAACGTTCATTTCATTCAGAGTAGTCGGGCCACATTGGGATTGTCATGTATCGGAAATAGAGTTGAACTTAAGTAGGTTTGCTAAGATTCGGGAACCTTGCGTGGGCGGGCTTTGGTCGATCATATGTTCTTAAAAGCGGTAGACAGACGAAGGTGTCTATGACTTGCGGTGAACCGGACCATTTGCCCTAAGATAGCCAGATGATCTAATCATATGTTCTTAAAAGCGGTAGACAGACGAAGGTGTCTATGACATGCGGTGGACCGTGATCACTGGTAGACGTCGCTAAGTCGTGGCATAGAATGATGTACTGTTGTTTAAAGCGTTATATCCCTGACATGCGGTGAACTGTGCATATGTTCTTAAAAGCGGGGGATGGACTAACGTGGTATCCATGACATGCGGTGAACTGTGCATATGTTCTTAAAAGTGGCGGATGAGCAATGGTGTGTTATAGAGTTGAACTACTGTTGAGTCTGTTCCCCTATCTAGACGTATTATCGGTCTTAAAATGAGTAAGACATTAGTAATCGGATGATCGGTTTGATGTAAAGAAGTTACCCTCACAGAACTCTAACTTGTTACGGTTTATAACTTGTAATAACTTCAATAGTTGATACCCTGTTAGTATCTAACTCACTCGGCTTTCATTTAGCTGACGGCGTTTATGCCGCTGGACATTTCTACGTTCCAGCGCACCCTGGTTATGACTATACAGGTGAAGGGCCTGCAGGAGAGGACCACTATGCTAGTGACGGAGTCCCTGTGGAGGATTTCCCCGACGGAGGTCAGACCGAAGAAGACTACTACGCCGAGGACTACCCTTATGCCAACTGAAGACTAGACTAGAATTGTAGCTAATTGTCTTTACCGTTTTAGGATCTTTTTGTAGTCAGGCATATGTTGCCTTGGCATTTGTACTTCCGCTGCCTTATATTTGATTCGAGACTCTGATATGTAATAGTTAGTAACTTCTGCTGACTTTATGTTATGTTGTGATCAGAACCTAGACTTCATTGTTGTTACACTATTACTTCTTATTGCTTAGTACTGCGTGGTGTGGACAATCATGTGACTTCACCCATCGCTGCCTTTGGACCCAAAAAGGAAATTTATTTTTCTCTATTTTTGCCGTTCCGGGGCGTGACATGTGGTCACTTTGGAGTACCTTTGTGAGAATGAATTTATTTTGTTTTTTATTTTTACTTTTGATCTACCCGCGGACACACACGCAACATACACAGTCTTGGTGATATATTATTTTATTTTATGTAATCTACCTTTGGACACACACACAATACACAGTCTTGATGATGTACGTACGTTAGAAATTACATTTCAAATACAAATTTGAGAAGCCTAATTAACAATTTTTTTTAAAATATGGTAACGGGTACAGCATAGCATAGCTTTTATTCATGAAAAATGCTAGACCCACACAATGAACTACACATTTTTTCCACACATAACTTTAAATGCATGTACTCTATGTTGTATAAGTGGGGCACAAAAAAGTGTAAAAAATTCAAACAGCACAAGATATGTGATTCACTGTGTGGATCTTGTCACACCCGTTCCAGAAATTTATGGGTTTTTTTTAATGCATCATTTGAGATTTTTGAAATTATTAATGTTATTAATAATTTGAGTTGAGGTTGACTGTGAGTCAACGGTAAGGTGTCAGTGAGGACACGAGAACATGGCAGTTCATATTGCATGGGCATGACTAAATGACATTTATATGATTTAAATGTTATTTGACTTTATCTGGTATTTGATGAATAATAATTTTATCTGTGCTGTGAGAATTCTGGTAATCTTTGATATTGTTATATCATTTTGAGAACTGTGGTGAGAACGTGAGTGATACGTTAATTAAAAAGGTAGGTTGTGTAAAGATTCCGCAGAATATAGTTTTCGGACGTTATTTTGGACCCAAACGAAACCTAGTCGAAAACTTTTGAAATTTATAGTTTTCACTCGTAAAGGTATAAACTGGACGTGTGCGAAGTTTCATAGGTTAGTTAGAAGTTTGAGAAACTTGCGGAGAGGTAAACGTAAATTTCCAGAAAGTTGTCTATATATAGAAGTGGATGAGATTTCATTCTCATCCACAACTTCTAAAAATATGTAGAGAGAGAGAAGAGAGAAGGGAGATTGAGCCAACGGGCTTTGCAACGCCGATCGACGACCATAAGTCCGTCAGATTTTCTCCAGATTCAAGATTTGAACTCGTGGAGGTAAGACTTACGTTTTGATACTACTTAGGTCGTGTTTGGCCAATTTTTGTAAAAATATTAATTCTAGACTTTTGGAGAAAATCAGGTAAAACTCGTAGGAATCGTGTATAATTTGGAATCCGACGATTAATTAGCCCCCTAGACGATCCTTCAAAGTTTGAAGAGAATCGCACGAGGTATGAATTCTAGATCTATGAAATATATGGATTTTCATGTTTTGAACATCATTTTTGATATTCTTGGATCCGAGCGAAATTTATGTATTAATTAGGCCCGTTAATTATGCACGTGAAATTATATGAAAAGCACGTATAACTGTTTATGTGAGCATGATATGTGTCTACTTGGGTCAAAGGGGAGTTTGGTGCAAATTCATCCGGGGTAAGCTCCTCGAACCTTGAGGATTGTGATTTTGATGGAATTGGAATTGTGGTTGTGTCTGGATTGGAGGTGGGCCCAACCAGTACACGGTACCTGGTATGGAGGAAGGCCCAACCAGTGTACGAGATGCGTAGGAGAGGTGGGCCTCCTATGGCATCGACCGGATGAATGCGTACCACTCACCCTAGAGACTATTTCTATGTGTTTTAGATGCTTAAACCATGAACTGTCATATAAGCATACATTTAGAATTGTACGCTCAGCATATAGCTAAGCAATGGAGATGTACTCCATTGTAGGTAAGAAGAAAGACAAGAAGAATCGTGAGGAGTGAGGCCGATGAACGCCGGGGAAATTACATTTGTATATGTTTTTGGTTTAACTTCTAAAACTTGTGTAAGGATTGTAAATTGTAAAATGTTGTAATAGAATCATAGATTACTTTCTTAGTATTGTAATCTTGTGGTTGAATGCCTTTAGTTATGTTTTGAATGTTGTAATTGGCGTTGGTTGTGATTGTTTGTAGATGTTGAAAAGCATGAGTTGTGAATCATCAACACAGGGCTGCCCAGCAGGGGAGCGGTCGATTGGACTCTGTATCAGTCGACTGCATCCCGTGTGATTGAGACACTGAAAGTGAATAGTAAGAGAAGCAGTCGACTGAACCTTTGATCAGTCGACTGAACATTGTTGATATTTGGCTACTGCTTCTCGTAATGGTAAAAGCAGTCGACTGGATCCCCTGGTCAGTCGATTGGACCCCTTTTGAAAATTGTTGAATTTTGGTTCTGCTTAACACAGTCGACTGGGGACCTTGATCAGTCGACTGAGCAGTTGACTGGGTTCCTGATCAGTCGATTGGATCTCTGTTGAGAATTTTAGGTTTTGGTTCTGCTCAGTACAGTCGACTGAACCCTAGGAGCAGTCGACTGAACCCCCTGTTTTCAAAATTTATTCTTTTGGATGTGTTTTCATTTGACCAAAACTTTTTATAACTCTGATTTCAATGGATTTTACAACTCATAGGGCAACGTTTCCTAAGTTTTAAATTACCCAAGGTTGTTTTACAATTCTTTCCCCTGCGTATCGTTACAATTCTTTCCGCTGCGTATCGTCATATGAACATATCCACATATGCACAACTTCCGCGCCCAACCCTTCGTACGGATCATTTTCTGTCGTCCTCCCATGACGTACCTGCGGTGGTTATTCAATAACCACAACAGAAAATAAATTTTTCGGTTAAACTTTCGCTTAGTGAGGGAATTAATCATGCAATTGGAATGCAAAGTATGTAAATGCAATAATCATTATAAACGTCAATAATTTGATCCCCGGAAAGTCAAGTTATTCCAGCCACCACCCCCAGGTCCTTCTCACCCTGGATCTTTATCACTTTTGGCGCATATAGCGCAACACACACTCTCTTGTGACCCCGAAGGCATCACCGGCATTTCATTGTGGTCGTCACCACGTCCTACTCATTGAGGACTTCCTATCCCTTAAATATGGGACCTACAAATGGTGACCACTACTTGACTTCCCTTTGATCCACATAAGCATATAAGCAACTCAAGCATATAACATGGCAAGATACACATAATTGACATGTTTTACTCCCAAATTCTTCAACATATATATACATAAGCATGAATTGAGTAACAATTAACTCATAATCATAACGAAGCATCCAATTGAGGAACTAGAACACTCACCTCCTCGATTTCCTAGCGATTAAGCTTTCGAATCCAATTTTAAGCTAGATTCAACCCAACTCTTGCTCTAAGATCAATCCTATATAACTTTGGTACCAAGAACATCGTCTATCAAGAACGGTCGTCGAAAAACATTACTGGAAGTAAAAATAAATTACGTGCATGTGATCATCTTACCTCCACGAGTCCAAAAGCGGTCTCGAATCGTGAATCCAACGCCGGACGGCGAAGAAACGGCAAGAAACGTCGTGTGAATTTCCGTCGCCGACTCGAGAGCTCTCGGTTCTCTCTTTAACTCTAAACCTAGCTGTGTTTAATTCTAAGGAGACACATATGTTATACATGCATATGTGTTGTCAATTATTTCCCCTTGATTCAATTTACATCCCCCCAACTTTCTTTAAGCTTTATTATGAAACCCCCAGGTTAATCATGTTAACTATCCACATTTTCTAAATGGATTTAATCTATGTTCCACGTGGGTCCCAAACATGGTCCCACATAGAGGTTAGTATTAAACCTACCAATTATGAACTGTATTCAAATACGTCCTCATATGGGTACCTAAATTGGTCCCCATTACCTGACATATGACATCATAATATCTTTAAACATTTGAACAAGTATTCATTTAAGCATATAATTACATCTAAATGAAATTCACATCGTTTAGACCTCGTCAGGTCCCACTTTTATACCAGTTTCACTTGATAGAAACTTTTATCTGTGTTCGCATTTGAACACCTTTTCAGTTGTGGGCTCATAACCCCACCTTAAACCATCTTAAGCGTTAATTACCATTAATTAATACATATTAACACTATACTAAACTTTTTTTCCGGGTACGGGTGTTACATCATTGGTTGGTTTCGATCAAGGTGGAGGGGGATTTTGCGCTGAACCGAAGTGGTCAGGGTAGCGGGGTTGGGGATTGAAACTGATCGGCGGGGAATTTGGGGTGGTTGGGTTCAGTTTATCAGTTTCGGTCGGGTGGTTGGGGTGGTTCAAGGTGTGGCGATGGTGGTGGTGGTAGACCAGAGGCGGTAGTGGTGGTGGATCTGAGGTAGTAGTGATGGTGGATCTGGCTGGTGGAGGTGGTGGTGAGAGGGTGGTAGTGGATCTGAGGCTGGTGGTGGTGGATCTGGCTGACAGAGGTTAGGGTAGGCACACTTCGGCTCAACCCGAAGTTTTCGACCCGAACTGAAATTTAAAGGCATTTTGGTTTAGTTTTTTTCCGGTTAAAAGTTTAGTTCGGGTTGAAACCGAGCTGTAGTTTATATTGCAGTACGGTTTTCCAAGAGGAATTCTCAAACTGAACAACTAAAGTTTTGGGCAATTTAAAATGTTTACTTTTACTATTTTAGGTTTAGATTTTTTAAGGCAAGTTATCAAAGCAGCAAGCCAGCAAAGGAGCTTCATTTTCCTCACCACAACCCGCACCCCTCGCAGACCTCCACAACCACAACATAAGTCCACAGATCTGAAGAATTCATAAGAATTCATACCTCAATTCTCACCAGCGACTCTCTCTCTCTCTCTCATCTCAGTTGAGGCAACGGCTCCAGGACTGGGGACGGCTTGGCGATGACTGCAACACACTCAGACCTTGCCAGCGTCTGGCAACTCTCTCTCTCACTCTCTCTCTCTCATCGATGGCTCCAAGTCCCCGACGACTTGATGACACTTTATCTCTTTCACTGAGCCACTAAGGTATTTTTAAGTTTTTGTCATCTCATCTCAGTCTCTATTTTGTTGCTAATCGAATAGCTATGTATAATACTAACTTTGATTCTTTGAATACCTAACATTACTTTGTGATTTCAGTAAGATTTAGGGTTTTTTTTCTCAAAATCATGTATTATTTTTTCCTTTCAAAATCATAGTTTTAAATCTTGAAGCGATTGTGCTAAATTGTTAATGTTGTCACAACCCAAGTCTCCCCCAGTAAGATATTGTTTGCTTTGGGCCCAACTCGCACGGATTTTTCCTGGCACAGGTCCACAAGCCTGCCCAAAATGCGTCTTATTAGGTTCCACTATGGCCCTCCATATATAGCACATTACCCGTACCTGGAAAAAGGTATTAATTATTATCTTTATATGTATTAATTAATATAATAAGTGTATATTACGGAATAAGGGAAGGCTTTGGACTCGCCCGTATGAAAAGTGTTCAGAGAAGGACACTATTTAGAAAAGTCCTCAGTGAGGTGAGACAGTTATTAGAATCCGACCCAATGAAAGGATAATTAGTAATTTGCATTTTAAATTATTACATGCATTTTATATGATTACATGGGTATTTGTTAAGTTGTTTCATATTATATTGTTATGTGTTAGCATTAGTTTGGACACCCAAATAAGGGTATAATTGAAAAATGTTTATAATTAGTAGGAACGATAGCAACTTCACAAAATATGTGGGACCCACGTTGGGACCTGATGTCAATATCAAGATATAAAAGTATGCTTATTTGTGCTTTACTTTCAAAAGATTTGCAGTGTGGAAGTAAAGGTCGAACCCACAGAGATTGATTAACTACCGCGCTTTAATTTTAAAACCTAAATTTAGTTGATTAAGAAAAACGAGATTTTGATTTTGAATTTAATTAAACTAAGAACAATAAAATTAAATCTAAATTATGAAAGCGATTTAAAAGTGTTGTTATAAATATGTTTAAGAGAACCTAGGATTGCAAATCCACCACTAGCTTCATAATAGGAATATTTATGAATTACTTTAGCCTATTAAGTTGGATGATAATGGAGAATTGTAGCTACAAGCCCAATTCCTCCGTCAAGAAAATAACTATGGTTCAAGCACCAACATAATCCATCTTTGGTTAGCACGAATTATCCTACACTAAACTAGGGTTGTGGTATAATCCGTCTAATCTAGGCATGGACTATTCGGATACTTGATAGCACAATTCAATTTAAGCACCATTACATGTAAACAATCTATACAAGCACAACAAATATAGATCATTGAGCACATCACAGTCAAAATAGATCTAAGACAAGAATAAACTTTGAAAGTAATGATTTAATCAATAGAAGTACGATTTATTTATAAAAATCCTCTAAACATGTAACTGTCATCCATACATAATAAAACTAAAATAAAAATATAAATAAAACCCTATTACTTGGCTAGGGTTTCATTGAAACCCTAGATATAGGTTTAGTTGGCCATAAAATTGATGAACGACAAGAGGTTGATGGAGAGGCCATGGAAATCCTTGATCTTTTTCCTCTTCTCCTTGTTTTCCTCTCTTCAATGGCTGGAGTTTTTGTGTATATGGCTGTGTATAATGTTGTGTAATGATGTGTAACCACAAAATTGATTTAGAATAGGATTTATATAGAGTTTGGAAGGATTTAGGAAGCTTTCTTAAGCCAAATCGCACTAAAACAGCTATACTTACGTTTCTGGACGTCATATGCACAAACTACCTTCGCTGGGCACTTCAATTTAATAAAATACGCGTTTTTGGTTTTTTCAAAGGTCGCTCGCGCGAGGTCCTTTTCGCTGCACTGCGCGACTTTCGTAGAATTGCGATAACTTTTTGTTCGAAACTCGGATTGACTCGCCGTTTGAAGCCACGCGTCCATAACTTGAAGATCTACATTTTATATATCTGGAGAAATTTCTCAAATTCAAAGTATTCTTTATCAAAAATGCAATTTTCCGAGACTGCTACTGCATTCAGCTTTCACCGGAATCACCGTTTTAGCCCAGAATGACTTCCAAAGCCACTAATCATTGGATTTTTGTGCATTATGAAGTTAAAGCTCCAAATCCTACAAAATTTAGAATACTTATTAAAAAATAACTAATAACTACATGAAATGGGCTAACAAAACGTATTTTTAGAACTATAAACGGTAACTATTCGTCGCCGATCAGGACCCATATGGGACTTAGACAAACACTCATTAGATAATTGGGTAGTTAATGGAATGTTTGGGGGATTTCATAATAGGAACTTAGGAAATTTCGGGGGTGCAAATAAAAAGTGGGAAAAATGAGGCTTTGACACCTCATGTAAGTTGCATGTGTGTGTGTGTGTGTGTGTGTGCCGATGAAGAGATGGAGACTCTCATTTATAGAAAAATTAAAACAAGATAAGGGAGAGCTCAGGAGAGAAGACGGAGACGAGATGCCGACACCGTTTTCTTGCCGTTCTTTCGCCGTCCGACGCCGGATTTACGATCCGAGACCACTTTTGGACTCGTGGAGGTAAGAGGATCATATGCACGTAATTTGTTTTCATTTTAGGCAACTGTTCTTGATAGACGATATTTGTTGTACTAAAACTATGTAGGATTACTCTAGAACAAGAAATGGCTTTAGCTCTAGCTTGAATCGAGATTTTTGGAGCATAATTGCGTATATTTGAGGAGGTGAGTTTTCTAACCAAAAAGTGATTGTTGTTTAAGGTGTTCAATGTTCTTATATATATATATATATTGGGTTGTTAAAATTATGCTTGAAAGTTATGAAATTGCTAGATTTGTGATTTACATGTCAATTGTATGAAAAGTTGCAATGATTATGTGCCTACATGCTTATATGCTTATGTGGTAACTACTGAGCACTGGGAAAATGATTCATTGTTGGGAGTAAGAAGGGTAGTGAAGAGGAAGAATCCGAGAAATACAGAAGTCCAAGGAATAGAAGTGACGACAGGACCAAAGAAGGTCTTCGGTTTTGAATGAATCATTGAACCAGTGACTCGGCGATTACAGATATGATTTATGTGTTGATTGTAGCATTGCACATGTTAAACATTCAATCATGTTTAGATTATTCACTAAGCGTAATGCTTAAGAAAACCGTTTTCCTTTTCTGTTGTGGTAAATAACAACCACCGCAGGTACGGAGCAATATCCAGAGATTAAGTGACATGCTCGTGAATGGGGGAGAGATTTGGGACTTGTAGTTATGTTTATAACTTGTATTATGGTGTAACTTGTGTCTTAGTATCCTTAATTTGTGGCTTTAAGCCTTGACTTGTAGTTGTAGAGTTGGAGAGATTTGGAATTAGTTTGGGATTCTATGACTCATGTGGATAATGTAAACTTGTAGAAATGTGTGTAATTCTCTATGTTAATAGTTAGTTTTGGGTAAAAAGTTGGAGGATTTGGAGTTTGTCTTTGTAAATTCTATATATGTATCCTTAAGTTATAACTATGGATGTGTATAAGTTGGTTGGAAATGGACCTTTCCAGCAAGTCCGGATATGCGTTGCAACTCTTTTGGATAAGTTCCTTTTTGTAACTAAGTGGTTTGGGTGGTTTTGGAATCCTTTTTGGAAAGTTTCATGTATATGGTTGTTCTTGAAAGAATTTGGTTTTAATTACTTGTTTTGATCCAAATGAGGTTATGTTAATGTTTTGAATGCTTGAAAGAGTTTGGATTTGTGTTTAGAAATGTTTAAACGTGTTTATAAAGGATTTTGAAGTGATATCTTAAGGTTCCATGAGGTTTAGGTCAGTTTTGGATATGTTTGGACTTGTTAAACAGGGGTTTTCTGCTAAAAAAATTGAACTCTGCAGAAACCGGATCGATCCGGAGCAGCTGGATTGAGCAAAATTGACATTCTGCTAAATCCGGATCGATCCAGTTTTGGGGCGAATCGATCCACATGCCATTTTGCTGCACTGTCGACCTTTACGGAAACGGACATAACTCACTCTAGAAAATTTGAATTTGTGCATCGTTTTTTGCGTTGGAATTGGAACTCAAAGACCTATCTTTTGGTATAATTTTGCTATACTTTATTAATGACCATTTTTCCCTTGGGTTATTTTTGTCACCAAAAAAGTTATTTTATGTCGTTTAACACACGTATTTCTTAGTAATTCGCGTATTTTTTTTTGTTAATTTGTATAGTTGAGCACTTGTAGCATTGTTACACGTGTCCTAATCTGCACGAGGCAGGTTTGGGTGTGACACCCTTCCTTCTCCAAGTGATGTGGGACGAGCTCCCCCTACAGCATACAACACCAGGGTCGTTACATTCCACCCTCCTTAGGGCCCAACGTCCCCGTTGGCACATTTCTGGTTGGGTCAGGCTCTGATACCATTCTGTCATGACCCAAGTCTCCCCAGTAAGATATTTGGGCCCAACCTGCACGGATTTTCCCTGGCACAGGCCCACAAAGCCTGCCCAAAACGTGTCTTACTAGGTTCCACTATGACCCATATATAGCACATTACCCTTCCTTCCCCAGGCGATGTGGGACGAACTCCCCCTACAACACACAGCACCAAGGTTGTTACAAATGTGCTTTGTGATTTCAGAACTTCGAAAACAAACATCAATTTAGGAATTAGGGTTTCTTTCTCTTTCAGATCTTCGGCTCAAATTCAACCCAAAATTTTGAATCGAACTGAACATCATTTTGGAAACCAAACTTTGTTTCAGTTCAATTTTTGGTACCATAATTGTCAACCCGATCCCAAACAACCAGAACCAAAGTTTTCAGCTCGAACCCCGAACCACCTGATTGCCCACCCATAGGCAGAGGTGGTGGTAATGGAGAGAGGTCAACCTTCCGTCCATAGTGGTCAATCTTCTGAGTGTTGGCCGATAGTGCTCGCCGACAGTACTGATCATGAGTGGTGGCCGAGTTGAGACGTGGTGATGAGTGGTGGTACGTGGTGGTTGACGGTGGCTAAAAGGATTGGGCGTGAGAGAGGGGGAGTAGAGAGAAGAGAGATAAAACTCTAGTTTCATAGTCATATTCTCATAGAAAGAGTGGGAGTACAGAGAAGAGAGAGAAGGTGAGAATATACATTTAGACATTTAATTTACAATAGTCCAAACAGGGGACATGCCATAAAGCATTTGCTTTTGGAAAATGAAATGTCAGTTTTATTGGTCAGTGGGAAAGTCAAGTAATCCTTGAGAAACTAAACACGATTTAAAATTTCAACATTCAAATAATAAAAATATTATTGACAACCGGAGAGAGAGAATAAGTTGGATTTGGGAAATGGAAAGAAGTATAAACTATATCAATTGACATGGATGAAGTTCAGTTGGTTTCGGTTCCACAAAAATTTCAATCGTGACCGAACCGATACTTCAGTTTCAAGCATTTCTACCCCGACCACCGACCGTTACCTTGGTTTATCGAAAATATCGGCCCTGCCCGGTTCGGTCTGTCAGTTCGATTTTTTAATTATTTTGCACAGCCCTACTCATATAGTGTTCTATCCTCATATCTACCCGATTTTCATCTTTTTGCTCTCTCTATGTCTAGAATACATAAAAGAGTAATATTTGAGTGACAAAACACTTACAAACACACTCTATCTTTTTCCTATGTGGCACTGTGGGGTTTGGATAATTTCAGTGGACCCATTCGGAGCATAAGATCCAAATATCTTAGACCACTAAGCTGGGAGCCCATTCTCATAAGTGGGCCTTCAGACTGGACACTTAGTTTGATTTATGCGTTGGAGAGCTTCGAACATGTGCACTCGCAGATTGATAGGCGTTTTGGAAGCTTGGCACAATGGTGAATTATCCAAATGGGCCCCCAGTATGGTAATAAAGTTTTTGACTATTTTTGTACTATGCAATGTTTTTTTTTATTTGGTAAAAACTATGCAGCGTTGATAATGCGCTTTTTGGAGTTTTTACTGAATCAATCAATTAAACCAATTAAAAAAAAAAAAAACCAAAATAAAACATACAAAACGTATTTGCCAAATTCATCAATTTTTTTTTTGACTTACATGAACTTTTTTGGCCTTTTGTTTTTATTTTATTTTATTTGCTTGAAATGGATTTTTTTTTGCTGAAGTCGTATTTTTCACTTTGCGACTAATTGGCAAAAAAAAAAAAAAAATAATTGGTAGAAGTCACAAGTTAACTTGCAACTTTAAAAAATTTAAGAGTTTGGAAAAGAAGTTTAAAAGCTTATGAATTTGAAAAATAAGTTGGTGAATTTGATTGGTTTGGTAAAAAAATTCATGCATTTTATTTTTGTTTTGTTATAAAGAAGAAAATACTTTTGCTCACCCAAAAAATAATTCATCAATGCTCACCCAAGCATTCCATTGACCATTGCATTGGTCAATAGGATGCTTGAGTGTGGTGAACCAGTTTTAGGTGAGCAAAAATGCTCTCCTATAAAGAAACACAAAAATGGTTTTTTTATTCTCTACATTAGTAAATGAATAGAGTACTTATTTAAACCACATTACTCTTCAAGCATCTTCAACTCGAAATACCATTTTGTTCCGTCCAAATATTGTATTTGAACATTGATAAAGTGCCAATTACTATTTTGACATCTCTACTTTAATGATACATTCTAAAAAATAATGCTATTTTTTTTGGGTAACACAATGCCCGTTCTTTACACACTATTTAGTACTCTATGATTTATGTACTCTAATTAGTAACACAAATAGAATACTATTTTTTTTTCCTCTAATGAAAATCTATCATTCCCCTAAAAAATAAATAGAAATTTGTTACTAAATACAAAATTAGGAGAATTATTTTGTTATAAGACACAAGGGAAAAATATATTGGGACAAGGATATATTTGGTGGAAGTTGTTGGGGGATAAACTCAACTACTTCTAGTTCTGACCAATATACCCCTTTCATTCATTCCCACAGAGAGAGAGAGAGAGAGAGAGAGAGAGAGAGAGAGGCGATCGCAGCTCCGGCCACCTCCATCGCACCTTGGCCACTTTCATCGTGCCTCCATCTAGCACTATCGCAGCTCCAACCATTATTTTTTTTTGCAAACTCCACGATCTCTGGTTTGCAAACTCCACTACGACCTCTTCTGTCTCTTTCATTTTTCTCGGACTTTACCACCACAATCACGAACCAGATCGCACGGTCGCACAACCAGATCTGGTGAGATATGTCTCATCCAACCACTAGCAAATCCAGATCCACCACCAACACCACAAGCAAATCGGCGACCACAAGCTAATGCCGCAAGCATTTTCACGAGCAGATCCGGTCACCAGCGCATCGATCTACCACAGACCTGTCATCCATTCTTCGCTGGAATGGTGTGGAGTGTGATGTTTTTTTTTTAAACACATTTTATTAAGAAATTTATCAAAAAAAAAGTCAATGAAGTTACTCAACATTTTTTTTTCCAGATTTTGATATAAAATGTAATACTTGTTGGATAGATCACGTTGAGTAGGTTGTAAAAATATATAATTTATGTAAAAAATAAGTTGTAGATCGATATAAATGTTAAAATTTGTAAAAAGTTTTTGCAATGTTTGTTAGAACATTTTTTTGTGAAATTTCACAATATTTTTTTTATAAAAAAATTCACAAAATTTTCGATATTGGTATGAGAAATTAAATTTCAGAAACTGTTTGTGATCATTTCATGTTGATGTGGTGGTTTGATTCTGAAGAGATTGATCAGGTGAGGTAGTGGTGGTGATCGGCAGAGGCTTGGTGTGGCGGTGGTGGTTTCATGAAATTTCACGAACTCTGTGAAATTTTACAATTTTTTGTTGATAAATTTCACAACTTTTTTTTTTTAAAAAAAATTCACAAGTTTTTTTCGGTGGTATGAGAAATTAACTTTCAGGAACTTGTTTTATGATCATTTTATGTTGATGTGGTGGTTTGATTGTGAAGAGATTGACAGAGGTCTGGTGTGGCATTGGTGGTGAAAGGTAGAGGTCTAGTGGTGGTGGTCGCTGGGGGTCTGGTATGGTGGTAGTGGTGCTCGCCGGAAGTCAGACTAGCTCAGGCGAGATCGCCGGAGCTTAGGCGAGGTCATAGTGGTGGTCGCCAGAGCTCATGCGAGGTCGCCGGAGGTGCAGGGGGTGAAACTCTTGGTGTAGACTATTAATATTGGGGGTAGATTTGTCCAAACACCAAGGAGTAGACCTACCCCCAAATATTTTTGCTAGTTATACCTAAACCACTACACTTTCCTTATTTTGGATTAATTCCTAATTGCCCCAAAAATATATGGATAGATTGAAGAGGAACTTTTAGCACTCGGCTGAAACATTGGAGATACATTTTGTTTCTCTAATAGTAATTCTTATGTAGGCTTAACCACAGTTTACACTCTTTTAGTTTATCTTTTGTGTTACTTTAGTCTCTGTAATTTAGAAAGTATCATTTTAGTCCCTATAATTTCATAAGTGTATCATTTTAGTTATTCAAACACTTTTTTTGATAAATTTTTTACATTTAGTGACAAAAATTATTCGTCACTAAAGGACTTATTGGACTTATTTGACACACTTATGAAGCTACATGGATTAAAGTGACATTTTCTAAACTACAGGGACCAAATTAACACATGTGACAAAATTACAGAAGTGTAAAATGTATTTAACACTTCTTATGTATTACTCTTACTCCCGAACGGATCGGATTTGGATCCGATCCGATCCGAATCCGAACTCGAATATTTTGTTAGCAAACGGATTGAATTCGAATTTGGTATATCCGATCCGATAACCCAAAACTAATAGAAGTTAATTTACAGTTTAGTTTTCCTTATTTTTGTGAAAATTGCATAATGATCCTATACTATAAAATTCTTTTGGTGCTTAACGAATATACGACTAGAAAAAAAATAGTAAAAATTTGGTGCTTAACGAATATCCGATTAAAAATTTCTTTTGGTGCTTAACGGATATTCAATTATTAAATAAATAAGGGAAAAAACTTGATTTGCTTAAAGATTTTTTTTTAATACTTAATGAATATCCGTCAGAAATTTGAATCTTAACAAATTCGGATTCAAATTTCGGTTAATGAATTTTTTTATGGAATTCAAATTTTGTTAACGAATTCCTTATTGAATTTGGATACAAAATCGATCCGTTTACAGAACTACAAATCCGTTACGGAGTACACGTGTTCAGTACTCCAGTTTCTTTCCTTGCACTCCGCCATTCGTGTGAATTCGGTCCACCCCCTGGCGTATCTAAATGTCCAAAACACCATCATTCAGACAGCAAACTCCGCGTTAAGAAGAAGGTTTGTTTTGACCTTTCAACTCAGGACTAGTGCCCCTGTTGAAAAAAAATCCAAAAGACCATAACTGGGAGTGGCCAAATCACACCCCCCACTGTGTCCCCATTATTTTTTACCTTTAATACGGCCCTTCTTTAAAATGATGATGAAAATGAGCTTCCTCTAGATTCTAGGGTTTATCTCTCTCTTTCATCAGGAGCGGTTCTCTTCTCTTCTCCCTCCCGCTCCCTCTCACTCAGTCACTCTCTTTCAATTTTCTCTCTCTAGGATACACACACACACACATATATATATATATATGTCATACCCAATGATATACTCTCGACTTTCCCTCTTCCGTGCAACTGATTTCTTGCTTGAAACCCTAACCTAACCCTAGCTCGCCGAAGAAATTCACTCCCTCTCTCTAAATTTCTGTCTATACATCTTTATATACACCGATCTCTCTAATCCCCTGAATTTTTACATCTGCATGTTATCAGCCAATGCAGGTCTCCGATTCGGACCAAATAGTAACTCCAAATGGGGATTGCTCGGACGAGGTCGGAGAATCCGATAAAATGACAGTTTCGGAGACTGCTCTGACCGTTAATTCTTCTGATTATGACTCCATCCTCGATGTGTCTGGAAAAAGTTTGGATTTTTCTGTTTTGGATGGTGCTGACGACTCAATTGAGGGGCTGTACATGTATAAAAATGTGTTCAATTTGATTCCGAGATCGTTGGGCTGTCTCGGGCGGTTGAAGACGCTGAAATTCTTTGCAAATGAGATTAATTTGTTTCCTGCGGAGTTTAGGAACTTGGTTGAGCTAGAATGCTTGCAGGTGAAGTTATCTTCACCGGGTTTGACGGGTTTGCCTTTGCACAAATTGAAGGCTTTGAAGGAGCTTGAGCTGAGTAAAGTACCACCAAGGCCTTCCGGGTTTCCGATATTGAGGGAAATTTCTGGGCTTAAGTGCTTGACGAAGCTCTCTGTTTGTCACTTCTCTATCAGGTTTGCAACCAAATAGGCTTAGTAGTATAATTGTCAAATGGGTTAGTTTTGTGTTCTGTATGATTAAATTATGCCCACCTTGAGTTGTACGGTTCCTTTGCTTATTATTATTATTATTAATTTTTTTTTTCATAAACTGTAGTGTCTGCTCGTTCTGATATTGTTAGGTACCTTAATCAGATGTACCAGACTAAAACCATTGCACATATCAGAACATCTCTATTCGTTGCTTTCATTATAACCCAACTTTGGAAGATAACGAGCTTAGTTTACCTTATGGCTGATTCATATGGATGTGATGGATTTTCTGTGTCTTTTAAAGCTATAAATTTGAGGTGAAAAGGTCATATCTTGTCATTGTTAATACTTAAGAGTAGTTCAAACATTGGGCCAGTCATTTTGATGTTGTGTTGGAATTATGTGAGAAAGTTTTGAATGATTCCGGATTTATTTAATGAGATAGTTTGCAATTCCACCTTAGACAAAAATTGGAAGGGAACTGAAAGTTTTGGGAATTTTCCATCCAGACGGCCCAAGTATGTACGAAATTCTATACTTCACCATCAAATCTTTGTCGCCAATGAGGCAATGCTCCACTTTTCAAGTAATTCTCTGCTAGTTGGAAGTTGGAACTTGGAACATACGAAGTTCAATTGTAACTTGTAAGAAATTGTTGGCAGTGAAAGAAAAGCTGATGCCCAGAATATATTTCATTTAGAACTAAGAAGATTAGTTTTGCTCAGGATATGTTTAGTGAACAGATTCTGATTTTTTGTTCCCCATGGCCGGATGGAGGGTTGCTTTCTAAAGTTCCAATAGGTGTCTCACTTTAAATGTATGTTTGCGCTGTTTTTTCCTGGAATTTTGAAGCCTTGGAAATCATTAGCTGTGATATTGGTGTCACTATTGATGTGGTTTTTCGAGGCATGCCCATGAAAGTTTCTTTTGAGGCTAAATTTATCTTCTCTGCCCTTACTGATGATCCATACCATGTGTTCTAAGGCTTTTTTAGTTGGAGTTGGCAAGGGTAACTGATGTCACCTGACTGTCCCATGAATACTAGCAAACCAATGGCGTGCAAGATAATATGTTGGATATAAGTATGTATATATATGATGATGATGTGAAATCTTAGAAAGGAGAGAGAGAGAGTGAAGGGGAAAGCAATGGAGAAGATGTTTCAATCAAGGATGAAGAGAGGGAGAAGAGCATGTGCCAATCCATGAACTAGAGAGAGAAGATTAGAAGGGAGAGCTCTAAACAGCTAAAGTATAGCCAAAAATCTCTGAAGAATTAGTGTCCAAAAATGGCTACCCCTTTTAGGAGCCTTTACTCCTCCCTCCCGCCTGTACTCTCCCGGCTCTGATATCAAGTGTCACAATCTGGCGCTTCTAAAGCTCAACGCTTTGGCTACTACGAGAATGAAGCAGGCCTCACGGTTTTGCGGATTGTGCTTTTCCATTGCAAAGACCCTGTCATGTATTCATTTTAGTTAGGGTCATTCCATGCTCGTTGTGAGATCGGATGTCAATCGTGATCACAGAGCAGCCCATTTTCCTGGAATAGGGACACCATCCAAGGGCCTCTACCCCAGTTAGAGCCTTGACTCCTTTGCCCATTTGGCGTGTTGTTCATGTCTCTAATACCGAATGTCACAACTCATTCCCTCACGACATAGTAGTATATGTTTTGTGTGGTCTTAGATGACCTGCAATCCCACATGTTTGTTAGAACTTCGATTGCTCCAATTATCGAATGGTTGGAGTGGGCCAATAATGTAGTGGGCCAATAATGTCTATCAAGCCCTCGTGAGTTTTATTTGGAGATTTATGATAATGCAAATACTGGTAAGGTCCTTAGTTTTTTATTTTTATGTTTATTTTTTATTTTGCATTGCTTAAATCCAACTTGGAGGTGGTGGATTTCGCGCAATTGACTTAACATTTTTCCCATGAAGGTAATATATTAAACATTTCAGCACTTAAGTATTCGTGTAAGGTCAACACTCAACATCATTCAAAATGTAGGGTCAATGGTAGCCTAATACTTTTTCAGAATTTGATGGACATTTTCTTGTTAGATGAAAGTATGACAACAAATGGTTCAATGATGACAACGCTCGTTTTTTGATTATTGCCTTGAATATTCTAGGAGTTTTGGAAATATAAGTACGAAACGAAAACAACTATTTAATTGAATTTGTCTGTTTTTCCTGCAGATACCTACCTCCAGAAATTGGCTGCCTAAATAATTTGGAGTATCTCGATCTTTCATTTAATAAGATGAGGAGTTTACCAACTGAGATTACTTATTTGAACGCCTTGATCTCATTGAAAGTTACTAATAATAAGTTGGTGGAACTTCCTTCGGGCTTGTCCTCTCTGCAAAGTTTAGAAAATTTGGACCTGTCAAATAACAGGTTGACATCCTTGGGGTGTCTTGAACTTGGCTCAATGCATAACCTTCAGAAATTAAATCTTCAGGTATATGTTAAAAACCATAACTAAGATCCATCTCTTACGGTTCATTTTCACTGATCTTGAAAGTAGTTTCTTGGTTTATTTCTTCGTCATTGTTATTATGTTAAGTATGTGTGTGCGTGCATATACATATATACATACACACCCCCATGTCTATATATACCTAAACATTGATTAGTTGTAATCAAATCATGTTATTTGCTTTGTTGTGGCCCTTTCACAGTTTACAAACCACTTTACTTCTACTTAATCAGCAAACTTCATCCCAACTGTTGCAGTTAAGGTTTTTGAATGTTTTGTAAACTTTCTAGAGTATGCCTTATTTTTACTTCCCTAATTTGTGCACTAATTCACAGGTTCGTGTAACTCCTTAAGAAAAAAGCAAGATAATGGTGTTTATGCAGCTTAAATATATTCAGCATTTATGTTTCTTTCTTTCTTTTTTTGGTTCTTTTCGTTCTTTTTGTACCCCTTTTGTGTGTGTGTGTGTGTGTGTGTGTGTGAGAGAGAGAGAGAGAGAGAGAGAGAGAGAGAGAGAGAGAGAGAGAGAGAGAGAGAGAGAGAGAGAGAGAGAGAGAGAGAGATTTACTGATGTAATTCAATCTTTTGCTGACTAAGATGTGTTTATTAGATTCCGGTTCCTTTCTGGATATCCTTATTACCGAGTTATTTATCTAATAACTTATTCCTGTCTATATTTGAATATGTAGGCCTAACAATTTTGTTGGTTTCCTTAATGCTTCATATTGATCTAGTTCAATAAGCTCCTTAGCTGTCAAATACCAACATGGATATCCTGCAACTTGGAGGGAAATAGTGGAGACACATCTCGTGATGACCTCATCAGTTCTTCAGTCGAAATGGATGTATTTGAAGGTTCTCTACAGGAAATGGATGATTGGCTTTCTCGAAAAAGTGAGTACCGTAGAAACCAATTCTCTCTCAAGTCTCAATATGTTTCCTTGTTGGACATCAATTTTTTTTTCTTCCCTATTTTGTAAACTTTCTTTCTTTTTGGAAGTGGTATGTAGTTGTGTGCGTCCTTTTGTAACCAAGTCTAGATAATTTTGTTCTTGTAACTGATGTAGGCTGTCCTGCATCCTCTTCGAGCCATTTAACTGTATCCTCATCAAACAGTAGATGTTTTGCGGCAAGAAGGTCAGGCAAGGGATGGAAACGACGGTATTATTTGCAACAGCGAGCTCGTCAAGAGCGTTTAAACAGCAGTAGGAAATGGACTTGTGAAGATCATACTGAGTTATTGACTCAGAATGCATCTGAAAAAGGCAAACCGTCTAAGCATGTTGTCCTTGCTTCTGAATCTCTTCTAGAAGGTTCATCGGGGATTGTAAGTCCCAACACTGGTAATAAGGAATCACTTTCTGGAGAAGCAGAGTGTGAAGATTTACTCAATACTCTTGATAATGACGAAATCAGTTCAGATAAGGAGGATTGCGTAGAGAACTGCTCCCGTGCTGCACTTGATTCTGTTGAAATACGTAGAGATGGGGAAGCTGGTTGTACAGAGCGTGATGCATCTATAGATTCTCTTTTGGACGTTGCTGGTGTGCAAGAGGGCGTCTCATTGTCAGAAGTATCTAACAGTAATCATAAGTCGAAAAGGCATTCTGATAGGGATCTTGATAATCCCAAACCAAGCAAAACTAGGAGACCAACTGACGATCAGGCTGATGTGTCTTCCAAATATAGTAACTTATCTTTCTGTAGCATTGAGGACCATCTACCAGAGGGTTTTTATGACGCTGGAAGGGATCGGCCTTTCATGTCGCTGACAAGTTATGAGCAAAATCTGCACATTAACTCACGTGAAGTCATTCTTTTAGACAGGTTTGTACCATGGTTGTTAGATCTGGTCAATTTACCAGTCTATTGATATGAGTCGATTTGAGTTTCATAAAACCCATTCCAATTCACGATTTATAATTGTGAACTTTGAAGTTTTAAGAGGAAAAATTCCAATTATTATTGTTATTTTGCTTTCGCACCTTTTGTTCAAGTGTTATTTTACTCATTTTATGCAATGTAAATGTGTTTTTACATGGTTAACATACAAAAATATGTTATTTTTCTAAGTTATTTTCTAACCAAAGTGAATCGTACGCTTCACGATTTGATATGATTCATGATTCGTAATTTTGGCGAACCGATTCGCGATTTCACGACCATCGGGTGTACTACTTGCACCAAGTGTTGATCTTAAATTATGTTCAGTTGACATTGATATATAAAATGTTTTTGACTGCTGTTTTTTTCTTCAGGGCGAAGGACGAGAGTTTAGATGCCATTGCGTTGTGTGCTCAAGCATTAGTTTTTCATTTTAAGCAGATGCATGGGTTAACGAAAGAAAGGGAACATGCTGTTATTGAGAACTTGCAGATTGCATCGTTACTTGCTCTTTTTGTTTCCGATCACTTCGGAGGGAGTGATAAAACTGCAGTTATTGAAAGGACACGAAAAGCTGTCTCTGGTTCAAATTACAGGAAGCCTTTTATCTGCACCTGCTCAACTGGAAACGGTGACAATACAAGGAAGAACTTAGACAGTGTAGAAGAGATTGTTTTCCTTGATCTCTGTGAGAAATCTCTTCAATCTATAAAAACAAGAAGAAATTCGATCGTAGTTCCTATCGGGACTCTGCAGTTTGGAGTGTGCAGACATAGAGCATTGCTTATGAAGGTAATTCATCTACTGCCTGTTGCATCAATTTGTTATTATTATTATTATTTTTTTGCTGCTGAAGGCATCAATTTGTTGGTTATATTAGGTTTTATATGATATTCACTTCTTCCTTTTCATTACTGTGAACTGACATCTTCATCTGCTCTAGTACCTATGTGACAGGATGGAGCCTCGAATACCTTGTGAACTTGTTAGAGGTTATTTAGATTTTTCGCCACATGCCTGGAATACTGTTCTTATTAGGAGGGGTGATTCATGGGTTCGCATGATAGTTGATGCCTGTCGCCCACATGATATCAGAGAACAGACAGACCCAGAATATTTTTGCAGGTTAACTCTTTTCCTTCAAGTTGTAAATGTTCTTGGTTTCTCTGTTCATCACTAATCATGTTCTCCATGTGAGAATATCTGTATTGACTCGCAATTTGACATATGTGGTTCTATGCTACTTTGTAGCATGGTGAAAGGAAACAAGCACTCAAGAAATTTTAATTGATTATTTTCGACGTGTATATATACATATATATCAGAAGAAGTATTAGGAATACCTCACAGTGTTGTAAGTCCGAAGCTTTCCGAAGCTTAGACACATGCCATTTGTGGATAAGTATAAAAAAGAGAAGAAAAAAAAAAGATACCTTTGCGTATCACGGTATCAGTAAGTAGCACTCGAGTACTAGGAGATTAATGACCACAAAAGAGTAAGTAGCAGTTGAAGATCATGCTGGAAGTGAATCAAGTGATGCATATTACTTTGTTTTAAACCACGTCTGTGACAGTATGGTGTGGTATCGTGAATAATCTGTCTCCACTTTTACCATTGTTCCTTTCTAGAAATGATCAGACTGTGCTTCTTGTTTCAGGTATATTCCTCTCAGTCGGATCACTGTCCCTCTTATGACAGTTAGCAATCCTAGTTCAAACTGTTCCTTTCCTTCTCTGTCAGCATGTGATGAAATTGGAAAAGCCGCTTCCAGTACTATCATCCTGTGCAAATTTGGTTCGGTAGAGGCTGCTGCCAAGGTCTTTTCCAGTTAGATTGTATATGTATTTCACACTCTTCTTGTTTTCCCTTTTTTCTTGTCCTTTTTTTTTTGGCGTCCTATACAGTCACTGCCACAGTGCTTTGGTGTTGGTTTCCAATGTCGTTTCTCTTACCTTGCTTTTTTGTTTTTGGGAGGTGGGGGGAGCCGTTGGCTTTGCATATAATTCCTCTCTCCCTCTCTCTCTCTCTCTGCATATAATTCATCTCTCTCTCTCTCTCTCTCTCTCTCTCTCTTCTATTTTTAAATTTTCCATTTTCTTAGTCTTAAGAATTAATTTTTCCATGTAGTAGTGCCAAGCTAATATGATTTTTTTCCCCTTGTTTTCCTCCAAATGTATTTTGATCATACTTGGTTTATTTTCGAATTTTATCGAAAAGAGTGACCTGCAGGTTGTCTAACTTTTCTGATGCTTGCAGGTGCGTTCTTTAGAAGTATGTGCGACTTCCGGGGATGAAATCAAGAATTTTGAGTACAGTTGTTTAGGAGAAGTAAGAATTTTAAGTGCTTTGAAGAAGCACCCTTGCATTGTGGAAATATATGGTCATCAAATATCTTCTAAGTGGGCATTGTCGCCAGATGGAAATCCAGAGCGTCGTATATTGCAGTCTTCTATCTTAATGGAGTACATAGAAGGGGGATCCTTAAAGGTAGTTTTCATTTATCATCCAGTGTACCCGACTCACCTCTTAGGTTCTGTTTGGGAACAGCGTTGGAGGGCCAATCTGCTTTTGGCAATCAGAGACTTTTCGTGATTTCAGTGCCAGCGCACTGGGTTTCCCAAAAGGGGCCTCAGTGGCTTTGTTTGTTTTATTTTCTGATTCTAAATTGTTCTCTGCCTGTTATTGTACAGAATTATGTGGAGAAGTTATCCGAAGCTGGTGAGAAGCACGTCCCTGCGGAGTTAGCATTGTCCATTGCAAGAGATGTCGCATGTGCGATCGTAGAGCTCCATTCCAAACACATTATTCATCGTGACATTAAGAGTGAAAATATTTTAATTGATCTGGATAGAAAGAGAGATGATGGAACACCCATTGTTAAGCTTTGTGATTTTGATCGGGCAGTCCCTCTTCGTTCTTTCTTGCACACGTGCTGTATTGCTCACGTTGGAATACCTCCACCTGATGTTTGTGTCGGAACACCGCGCTGGATGGCTCCTGAGGTGTTTCAGGCAATGCATGAACGCAATGTGTATGGGCTGGTAAGTTTCTTGCAGTCACTTCATCTATTATTCTCAAGTTGATGATTGACACTCTCAAAGTTCCTTTTTTTCTTGGCTAGACACTGTCAAAGCTCCTCGCATCATCCACATTGAGGATATAACTCAACGTGTGCTGCATATGCAAGTAATTGAAGTTGTAACTCATTTGGTTTGCGTTTTTTTTGAGTTAATGACACGATAATTTAACACAGTGAGGGATGAAAGTTCAATTAAGACAATTGAAATCAAAGAATTAACAGAGCTGAATTATAAAGGGGGTCAAATTTGGAGAAAGGGAGAAGGAAAGAATACAAAACTTGGAATAGGAGTAATTGTGATTTAAAAGACTGAAACTATTTTATTGTGTTAGTTTATTTCAAAATTTTTGTTATAACCATTGCCAACATATCATTATGGTCTTTCCTAAATTAATATTCAACTACTAGGCTCTGGACCTCTAATGTAGTATCAAATTTGATCCTTTCAGTAGATTATACTTGGCTTTTCTATTACATAATGTTCCTTTTTATGTTGGCCGTAGGAAGTGGATATTTGGTCCTTTGGTTGCCTGCTATTGGAATTGTTAACCTTGCAAGTTCCGTACTCAGGCTTATCAGAGTCGAATATTCATGACCTTCTGCAGGTACATCTCTCTCTCTCTCTCTCTCTCTCTCTCTCTCTCTCTTGTTCGCCATGATAAACATCACGTTAGCAACAAGAAGAGGATGGCTATAACATGACAACAAAATTTGTAAAAATGCCTGTTAAATTGTTTATGTTGATGTGAAAGGGTTCTCTTGAATATTTTATGGCTGAAGTTCCTCAGTATTGGTCAAAGATAAACTCTATGTTGGACGCGTACAAAGAAGACCAATAACTGCATCGGTGAGGACAACTAATAGGATACACATTGAAGATAATGCTAGGGGTAGGGGAAGATCAAAATTGACATGGCTCGAGATAATATAGAAAGATTTGATAGTTGGTAGGTAGTTGACCGAGCGGAACGGAGAAAAATGGTTCATGCAGCCAACCCCAAATAATATGGGACAAAGGCTTAGTTGAGTTATTAATCAATGGACAGAAAGTACAACTTTTGATTTGATCCTCTGTGGGGAAGGACGTTGCAGGACCTTTTTTTTGTGAGATTTTTGTATTCCTCATTGCAACTTCACGCATACGTATTCCCTTTAATCGGTTTGTAAATACCTTGTCACGAACTAGGGTCAATGCTTTGTTGCATGATAATTAACACCCTTTTTTGGAATACTATTGCATCTCAACACGCTAGAAAAGGTTCAAGTTAATTGTACTTTTGAAAAATGTTGAGCTGCTTCAACTTATGAAGAAAATAAATATCTCTGCCTTTGGTTATTTAACCAGATCGGAACGAGGCCGGAACTAACAAAAGAGCTGGAGGCTTTGGGTTCAGTGCAAGAGCCTGCAATGGCTCAGTCTGATGCAGAGCTTGACAGATCGGACAATGCGCCCGAAACTCAACAATTTCTTGTTGATATCTTCCGCCAGTGTACTAAGAAGAACCCGGTCGACCGTCCAACAGCCGAGAATTTGTACAACATGTTGCATACCCGCATGAGTTCTGTCACTATTTCAAGAAGTTCAGAACAAGAGTAGCTTTGGTATTTAGTTAATAATCTAGTCCCAACTCCCGAATTTTTGTAGCCCTAGGATATTGTAAAGTATATCATCCTTAATTACTTTTCGGGACCAAGTATTTGGGTTTGCCCAGGAGTCATTGTAACCTTCCACCTAGAGTCACTGATTAGATCTTAGCAACCTCAGTAAATTATTTCTTCTTTTTCAAGTATCTTGGGATTACGTAATCTTGAATATTTTTTTCAATTTGTTAAAGTTTCGTCTCCATTTTTTGGGTGTCTATTGTAATTGAGAACTGTAGTTCTATATGTATTCCTTTTTTCTGTAAGTAGAAGATGGTTAAAACTGTCAAAAGTACCACAATTTTCATTTGCAACTTCATTATGCTTACATTTACAAATGCTAGGGTGTAATTTAACCTGACACTTGTCTGATCTCTGTTTCCAAATGCTTGCTGGAGTGTCCAATCATGACCTTCAATATAGTTTTTCATAGGTTTTCGCAATGATCCCTTGAAACTTTTTTTCTCCGTCATTCAGTTGGTCCAAGTTATCCTCACTTTTTATCCTCATACCTATTGTTGAACTACCAAGGAAGCAGAGCATTTTTTTTTTCTCGGGGGAAAAAAAAAACAGAAAAAAAAAGAAAAGGAAGCAGAGCATTTTTGCCTTTAGGAGCATCTCCAATGCACTAGATGTTATTTTGCTCATACCAAATTTATCTTTTGGCATTGCTGGAGGGTTTAAATACAATATTTTGACATTTTGATTCTAATGTTACATTCTAAAATAAATGCTATTTTGTGGCACATTAGCTATTATTGTTGTACTGTAAGTTGTGTTTTTTATACACTTTTTTTTTTTTTTTATTATTATCGGAATGAGTGCAAAAGTTAAATTATAGCATTAATCCAAAAGAAAACATCTCCAATGCACCTTCTATCACTCTTCTCAAATTATAGCAATGTTATTCTTGCTCTCAAATTTGAGAGAAAGAAGAATAGCGTTGTTATTTTTTGAGAGGAGGAATAGGGGTGCGGTGCATTGGAGAGGTGTTTTTGAGCATCCGTGTTATAATTTGACTATAGCATGAGAAATGGAAGGTGCATTGGAGATTCGCATAAGATACCCTTAAATTTAATAAATTCAAGTGTTTTGGTAAATGTGTATTTCTTGCAAAGGAGTCTGAGAATGTGTCAGTTCTTTTTCAAACCAACAGAATTTTCATAAATTCTAAATAGAAAGTGATATGTTCTTTTTCAAATCAACAAAACATTTTAGACTGAAAGCGAGATGGATTAAGTACACTACCAAACAGGCCCATGTACTTGAGTTGCACAAATTCCGTATGAGAGCGCTCATTATGTAGTTGTATAAAGATCTGGTTAATTCAACTTAATTGTATGGTGTGATTTGGGTAAATTGGTCCCCATCTACGGAGGAGTTGCTTAGTTTCTGGGCTGTAGTTCATATAAGAACCGAATAGTTCTACATACATCTTTATGTGTACATTATATTTGGTGGAGCATATGGCCTTGAAGAGAATTGGAACATCCTTTGTCCCTTTGGTCATATAGCTTGAAAAATAAATTAAATCTTTGTCTAACTATGGACTACAGTGAGACTCGGGGACTCATTTGTTGAATATTTCAGTAGACTTTTAACAGGGGGTGATCTGCAAATGCCAATTTTTTTTTTTTGGGTGTAAACAAATGCCAATGGTATTGGGTTTGGATGTACTGCTGTTGAATCGGAATTTGGATTGGTTAATTTTTGGATACTTCATGATTTCGTTTTTTGATTTTTGATTTTTTTTTTTGATATTTTCCTTGTAGCCATGCTATATTTGACAAATTGATCTTTTTGAATTACTACTATTAATTAATTAATAAAATTAGAGTTGGTTGTAGGCTAGTAGCTAATTAAGATAACACCTGTGACCTGTGAGTGAGGCCCCTTCACTCATTCTGTAGAATACCCTGCCACCTTCACCTTGATAACACAAATAACAGACTCCACTGAGATTTCATTGGATAGGCTAAGGCTCCCCATCCATCCATCTCTCTCTCTCTCTCTCTCTCTCTCTCTCTAAATGTATGTGTCTCTCTTTATATATATATACAACTGTGACTCTGTAAAGCACGAGAGATGCCCAGCCTCTCAGATAGACTCATTAATTGGTTTGCAGCTGCATAAATTTCCAACAATGCATTCTGTTGTTACCTATTTATGTGACTGTATAATGTTATACATATGACCATATAAGAGAGAGAGAGAGAGAGAGAGAGAGAGAGAGAGAGAGATAAATGTTGCCTTCAGAATATTTACAAGTAAAAAACGAAGGACCACTCTACTCTACACCACCAGGCACCAGTCTACTACTACTACTACTTCAAGCTGCATGACCCATCCTCAAACCAGGACCACTGTAAACAATGAGCCTTTATAGGGTTCTTGGGGGATCTGACACCTTAAATTCTCTCTCTCTCTCTCTCTCCTGCACACCCTTGTGGCAGCCTGGCAGCTGGGTAGTGGGCTTATTAGTGCCCTCAATGGTCTCTGCTTATGTATTTTGTAAACACGTTTTCTAACCTCCTGAATCCCTGATCACATGGCTTGACATAACAGTGGGCCTTCGGGTTTACAAATAGAGTAACGGTATGCTTTTTAAATTTGATACATGTGCAGTGCGTCTAATTGAATTTTGATTGAATGATTCGAAGTGGTCCCATTATCATTAAAGGCGGTCTCATCACCTCTTTTATTTGAAACATAGTTGAGGTTCAAAATTTGAGAAGCACATTATTACTCATAGGCTTCGTTTGGCACTCATTTTGGTGCTTATCACTTTTAAAGCACAACTTCATGTTAATTTATTTGGTAACTAGATTATATGCTTTGCAAAAATTAAACTTAGGACTTTTTTGGGGGGAGCTTTTAAAAGCTCAATGTTGCATTTTGGTTTCATAATATTTTTTTGAAGACTAATGTGTCACTTGTAAAAAAAATTATTAAACAACTTAAAAATAAATTTCATAAGCTACTTTTAAAAAGCCACGTGTGGCCAAACTAAGCCTTACTCATATTCGAACAATTCCTCTGCATTTTGTGTTACTCTTATAAATTACGGAAGTACCGTGGTTTAAGCAATTGTTACATATAAATCCAGATTGCCTATTTGAACACATGCATTTTCTAAAAATATAACAGGAAAATTACATGGACCTCCCCTGTCGTCAAAATAAAAGGACTGCTGTCGTAGTTCGCAAAATTATATTGATATGTTCGAGATGAAAACCTAACAAAGTTAACGGTACATTCAAAATTACTTAGATACGTCTAAAATAAAAATATAGCCTTTTATTTTAGAAAAATCAAATTGTTGGACAAACTCCAAATTAAAAAAGTAACTTTCAAATTCAGATTTCAGAAAAAAAAATTATACGGAATTTTTATTAACCTTGTTAAGAGTAAATTAGTCATTATCAAAAACTTTAACATCCGAATTAACGGTCAACTGACTGTTGACTAACGGAAGGCTGCTGAAAGTGTTACTCAATCCCAAACTTCAAAAGAAATTAGTGTAATTATGCGAACCACGAAGTATGTCAAAACTTGGATATGTAATCAATTAGCAACTATATTCTGGCAAAGTTCTGCTTGGGAAAAAAATAACTAGTCTTACTACTTGAGGTAGAAAATTAAAAATTCCTACATATATATATATATATATATATGGGGACTGCTAACCTACAACACGGTGGTTGTAGTTTAGTGGCACGTACACCATCTTTTGGTGATAAAAAAAAAAAACGCTTTTAGCGACGAAATTTTTCACTGCTAAAAACCCCGACTTTTAGCAAAGAAAAATGTCGTTGCTAAAAGCATTTTTTCATCGCTAAAAGGGTATCGTGTTGTAAGTTAGCATTTTTCTATATATATATATATATACTAGTTTAAACGCACCTGCGTTGCACGTGAACGGTGTCTGTCTAAAAACTAATTAGGAACAGTAAGCCAAAATTAAAAAAATATAAAAAAAAAACACTTAAATTAGGTGTAAAAAAATTAAAAATAAAAAATAAAAAGAAGAAGAAGAAGAAGAAGAATTCATGCAACTTCCACAATAAAAAAGATACACAAAGCACATACAACAATCAGTTCATAGGGTAAAAATAATAAAAACTGTTGAATTATTCTTCTTAGACCATTTGTTTATTTGTTCAATAATAATATTTTTATGTTGCTATTTAATTGTTACCACATGTCCTAGCTATAATTCTTTCTTACATCTTTAATATTTTGAATTTACTATTTTCTTTACTCATTACTTAATAATGACTATATATTTATTTATTATATGACCACATATGTTAGTATTTCATTAATTTACCGTGTTTGTATAGTAATTTATTAAACTATAAAATTATTTCATATGTTCTAATTAGAATAAGTTACAAATCAATCATGATCTAGCTTTCTTAAAAAAAAATTTATATACATTAAAATTTGATTCCTACACAAAGGATTTAGGGAGCCCTCTACGTTCAAGATAGTCAACCTTTTTGTGTTGTATGACTTGAAAATTCTTAAAATCTTCAACCGAAATTTTTCATAAAGTCTCTATTGCCAAATTGCCAATATAATTGAAAGAATCACATAAGAAAAAAATTTATAACGGGAATTGATATTAGAAAGTAATTGCTTATCCATGGAGTTCACCTAAAGAAAGAGAAAAGATATTAAAACATGACAGAAGAAGGGAAAAAAAATGGAATCCACTAAGACCAAAATAGAAAAAACCAATAGGATGGTAGTTTTAATTTAATTTAAAGTCCTAAAATTCTGAAAATGTATTGATAATCTATATCGAAAGAGACTGTTAGGCTCTATTTGGTGCACATATTGAGGGATAGGAAAGAAACGAAAACACTAAGGAAAATATTTTCCGTTGTTCATGAGCTAAAAAGGGCCTAAGGGTGTCCATTAATTTGATAAAATTGAAAATTAAGTGTTGAATTTTAAGTACTGGAAATTTTAAGCAGTTGAATTTGCGGTACATAACACATGAGTATTTCAAGTATTGAAATAGACTGCAATTAGTGATTATTTCTAGTCGAATTTTTTCAATTAAGATATTCAATGGATTTTTGGCTGCATTTTCAATTAGAGTAATGCTAGAGTCACAAAGAGATGCTTACAAAATGATATGGTATCCCATATGGCAGAATTAAGTGGGGGTGACTCTTTCAATTAAGTGGTACATTATCAAATGTATTGTACAAAATATGTGCTTAAAATTTTTAATTTACCACTTAATTGGTTATAATCACAAGCTAAATTTGTCTAGCTAACTTCCTATCTTTCTTGTGGAACTTAAACAATGATAACAATTCTACAAATTATTGCTAATAAAGATAATAATAGTAACTTTTCATAAAGAAAAATACTCAATTAAGTTTTACATTCAATAATTGTGTTGCTAAACGCATGGATAGAATGGGAATGGAATAGAACACATGTCAGCATGGTAGTGGTGGATAAGCAAGAGTGAGAAAAATGCAGTCTATGTTAAATGGGTAACCAAATATTAAAGTTGTTGAAATTAAATCCTAAATTTTTTTGAATGCATATCTTACCTAGAATAGGTTCGATATAAGTTACCTATATTATTGTTGGTATGGAAAAAACAAAATCGTTAGTGACTCATCATAGAGCTCCAAAAAAGAAAAAAGAAGAAGAAGAAGAAGATGAAGAAGAAAACAAATCAAGATTCTTTAAAAAGAGTTATGTAATACTAAGAATTGATATCAGGAGTTGATGAGTATAGTTTTATGTCTGTGAAATTACTTCAGTATCCTTAATGAAAACTGGATCCAATAACTGTAAATAGAAGTCCCGTCATGAGAATGGGACTGATGTTACTATAACTAATAGTTTTTTTGTTTTCATTTTGACCATTAAGTTATTGAAAATATTACATTAATAGTAATGAGAATGAAATTTATAAGTAAGTTGAATGAATGAATAGAAGAGTTAAGGAATAATAATTACCTTCAATGCAAAGCTTGAAAGTAAGAGAACACGAAGAGTAGACTGTTTTGTGAATCTTAATTAAAGTGTAAAAAAAATGTCCAAGGCTATGGAGAACTTGGGAAGTGGAGACGTATAATAGAAATTAGATAATACCAGTAGGTTCTTTAATACTATCATTAGTCTTCTAGTCCAAAAAAAAAAGAAAGGAGAGAGAGAGAGAGAGAGAGAGAGAGAGAGAGAGAGAGAGTGTGTGTGTGTGTGTGTTAAAATAATGTCTTAACAAATAGGGCCAAAAGTAAACCTGGGACTGAGAGACTTGTGAATTCATGTTATTCTTCTACACGATTAATTTCTAGTACACAATTCCTTTATTTATTCATAATACTTGATTTCTTTATTTATCCTAATTTAGATTGGACTTTGTTTCATCCAATGATCCAATACTCAATTTATCCATTCTGGTCCACTTTAATCAAAGAAGCAAAAAATTGTTACACAATTAATACTCAAGGAACATACTTGGGTAAAGTTCTTTAGGTGTGGTTTGTTAGGTTCCCTCTCACAACAGTGGGTCTACGGATAAAAAAAAAATGTTTAAAATTATTTTATTTATTTATTTTCTAGTTAATTAGGGCCTCACAATTGTGAGAGGAATCTAACAAACCATGTACAGCTAAGGAACTTTGCCCAAATGTGTTCAATTACTAAAATTCTTCTATTAATTAGTTATTAATTAAATGTGAGCTTTTAGATAGATTAGCTCTCAAACATTTTTATTAATTGAAGGCGAATGCAAGATTTATAATTGGAAGGTAAAATTTTTAAACTTCGCGAGTGTAAAAAGAATCATATACTACTAAGAAATTGGTAATAGGAATTTAGTTAAGAGTCCTAAAATTCTTCATAGACATTTATTATAACTCTTTAAGAGACATATATGTTACTAATCCATCATTCACGTAACCCACCGTAGAGTCCAAAAAAGAAAAGAAAAGAGGGGTTATTACACTAACACCCCTTCAACTATGACCATTTTCAATTGCCCTCAACTATAAAACTCAACAAATTGACCCTATCAACTATTTTAACTTTTCACTAACAGCTCTTCTGTTAGGTTGTAGTTGAAAAATTGATTACTTTTGTATCATGTTACCAAAAGTGTTAACAACATAACATTTTTGTCTCTTCTTTGAGTTGTTGAAATTTTAAGAACAAAATTGTCTAAAATTTGGTATACAACAAAGAGCAATTATTATGCAACAAATGATATTTTTGTCATAAAATTTCCAATGGCTCCAAGGAGGGACAAATAGATATCATGTTGCTAATAGTTTGTATCATATGTTGCTCACATGATAATAAAAAAATGTAATATAAATTTAAAAAAAAAAGAAAAAAAAAAGCGTTCTTTTTTGGGACAGAATTCTAATGGAAGGGATTTTAGAGAAAAATGCAATAGTTGAGGGGAGTTAGTTTGTCAAGTTTTATAGTTTAGGGGCGTATTTAAAAAAGAGTCATATTTGAACTAAAGTGTGATTGCCTTTTTTCTTTTCTTTTTTTATTTTTATTTTTTATTTGTAAATTCCGATGGAAACTTGAGTTGTTTGGAAGGAGTTGTAATACACAATAGGATTAATGTCGAATACCATTAATATTAAGGAGTTGTAAAAATGTAGGGATTGTATATAACATGATGTATCCAAAGCAGAAAAATAAAAAGTTAGGATTATCATGGACGGACCCAAAAAAAAAAAAAAATTTGGTATACTAAAGTTGTTAAAATTCTAAGAAAATTACTTAAGTGAAAGTGCACCGATTGATAAAAGTGTAAACCACTTATGGGCATCGGTAATTATCAGTTGCTTTATATCTAAAATACTAAAACCGTCTCACAAATGAATTTACCAAAATAACCACTACGATCTAGATTTGTAATATTTGTTGATCTATCTCTGCACATAATCATACACATAACAAACAAATATACATACGCATATAATATATACAAAAAGAGGTTATCAAAAAAAAAAATAGTCCAAGAAAAAAAAAAAAAAAAACCAATGGATTAAGTTTATTCTAGAATCCAACAAAAAGAAAGTTGATCTATGAGGCACATAAACATACACATAATATACAAATATGCATATGTATATAATATATATATATATACAAAAAGAGGTTTTAAAAAAATTAAAAAAAAAAAAGAGTTCAACAAAACGAAAAAAAAAAAAAACCAATAGATTTAGTTTATTCTAGAGTCCAAAAAGAAAAAAATCAACCAAACACATAGATGTTGTTATTAAGTTGTAGGACTCTTATGACATAGACACACTACAAATAAAAAAGTGGTATACTAAACTTTTAAAACTCTAAATTCTAAGGAAATTAGTTAAGTAAAAGTGCACCGATTGATAAAAGTGTAAAACACTTATGTGCATTGGTACATTTATATATATTATAGATATAGATATATATGTGGGAAGCACGTGCGTTGCATGTGTCAATTTCTGTGGAATATTTTATAAATTGTACTACTGCAATACTGTTAAGGGTAACAACCTATTAAAGAATTTATGTTAGGTGAGCATGTGACACCCACCACTTTCCATCTTTTGTTTATCCCTATTTTGCCCATTGGGTGATAAAAATGAATTCTTATTGGGAAGCTTGAGTTTACTAAAAATCAATTTTCTACATTAGTCATTTCGAAATTCAAATTTTGGGAAATTAATAGGTCGCAAAAAGACGCGTCCCAAACCATTTCTAAATAAAATGCTCGTCAACATGGATCCATGACGTTTTGGATCATCTCAATTGAATATGACAAAAAAGATATTGCAAGTCGAAGTTACTTGGGTAGAAAAGTCACCAGACTCACATGGACGTTGTCACAATATTTTTTCATTCTGAACAGAGTCCATTATTTTCGAGAAGGTGTTTTCATCCTTAATTATCTTGACTTGACCAATTTGCTAGGCTCTTGATAATGAGATGATGAGACGAGACGAGAAAGAAAAATAAATGCACTTTATTTGATTGGTTATTATTTGTTTTATCATATATAGGTCACATAGAATTATTGGCTCTATCTCTCTCTCTCTCTCTCTGAGAAAGAAAGAAACAAAGGGAAAAGAGCAGATGTTCGTGAAATAGATAGAGAACTCAGTTTTGAGGGACACGTGTATGCCGTGATGAGAAGGCGTATAACAAGAAAACATTTGGTTAATTAAAGCAGAGGCAAACTTGGAAGTACAAAAAATTTGAGCAGCTTGCATATATGACATGCTATGTTTTTATAATATAGTACATATATATATATATATATATATATATGACTGAGGTATGGGGACCAATTTTATTTCAAAATTAGAAAAAAAAAAATTTTGAACAGCAAAATGGATTTTATTGATTTAGCCATGAAGGCCATGAGAAATACAAAAACCCCAACAAAGGAATTTCAGAGATCATTAGAGAAAATACATCCCATGACTTGCCATTCCATAACAACCCAACACTGCCCAGGAAAAGAACAAACTCCCAAACAAAATAACAAAAATTAAAAAAGAAAAAAAGAAAATCGCAACATTACCGAACCAGTCTACTATTTCCATAACCTTGCAAACACGCACCTCCCTCTTAGTTATGGAAATTGTGATTATTCAAGAAGAGTATCAAATTAATGATCAAACGTTTACCAATTCTCACAAATGAACCACTCAACAATCCAAAAGAAAGACCCTATGTAACATTATTTATTTGAAACGATGCATGATTATATTCATAATGGCAGAAACAGCAAGAAAAGTCTCCAACCGCGCTGATCTCTCAGCAATATTGCAACATTATTGTCCGAATGCTCGTATTGTTTTCTTGTTAAATTGAACAAACTTAATCATTCTATTGGTCGTAAATTGTAAAGTGGTCATGAAAACAACAATGTCACAAGCATGTTTTTTTTTTTTTTTGGTAATCGGGGGTGTCCGGGCCACGCTCGACTAATCCCCCGAGGCCTGGAGGCGCCGGGTGAATACTCCAGTGGCCACGCTCCCCATGACTCGAACACATGTCACAAGCATGTTGGTTTTTACACAGAAATAAGAAGGGGAAAAAAAAATACTGAAAAACAAAATAATTGCAAGGATCTTAAAATTTTGTTTTCTGTTTTATATATGTTAGTCAAAAAGCACGGGAAAAGCTTGCTCTATAATGGGAATAATTTTTAAGGAATAATTCCTTAAAAATTATTTTTAAGGAATAATTTTAAAGTTTGCTTGCCAAAAGTTGTATTTCTTTTTGGTCCATAATTGCTATTGGATAAAAAAATGGGTAAATTATGACCAAATCCTTAATTAAAGCAAACAAAAGTTTAAAGGAGCCGTTTTTTTTTTTTTTTAGAATTTGTCAAAAGTCCCTCTCACAAGCAAGTGGCCAAATATTGCCCCAAACATTCCAGCCACTCACACCGTGTGAGTGAGTGTACAATAGCATTCCTCAATTCAAAAAATATTTAAAAACTTTAACCCTCCATAACTTTTGATCTACAACTCCATTTTTTACAAATTTTATACCGCTGTAACGTGTCGACGAGAGCTACAAAACTAGTACCATTGTTGATATGTTTTGAGTATTTTTTTTTCAATTTGAAGAAATTTTGAAAAAAATAGAGTTTTGTGAAATTTCACAAAAGTAGTTTTGTGAAACTTCACAAAAGTAGTTTTGTGAAATTTTCAGTTACACAAGGCATGTAAGATTTTGATTTTTTTTTTTTTGCTCAAAATATATCAACAATGATACTAGTTTTGTAACTATCGTCGACACGATTCCAACGGTATAAAATTTGAGAAAAATGGAGTTTTATATCAAAAGTTATGGAGATTTAAAATTGTAAAATATTTTTTGAATTTAGAATATCATATGGTACAATACTCACACCATATGAGCGGCTTCAAAAGCATTGCGCCTGAAAAGTTGGGCGGAAGTGGGGAAATGTGGGAAATGTTTGGGTGCATGTCAATTTTGTCATTTTTGTCAAAAAATAGAGACTTTTGATTAAATACAGATATTGAAGGTACTTTTTGTTAAATTTTTAGCTGACAAGGGAAACATCTCTAACTGTTGCAAAAAAAAAAAAAAAAAAAAAAAACTAATTTGCGATTATATACCTCAATTATTTGGTGTAAGGGTAATATGCTGCTGCTATGAAGTTTACTATGTAGGTTAACTTTTAAATTTCTCCTTTTAAATTTAATTTTGGTCACAGCTGTTTATTAAAAGCATCTACTTTTAAATTTCTCCTGTGAAAATTGTAAGGGTAATATACCTCAATTATTTTGGTCAATTATTTTGGTCACAGCTGTTTATTAAAAGCATCTACTTTTAAATTTCTCCTGTGAAAATTAATTTGATGTTTACCCTCAAATTAAGGAAATTTTCCAGTATTGAATTTTACACTCAATTTCGAATTTGGTCCATATATTATAACAAGTTCCTTTTATTATCTGATTGTAACAAGATGTGAACCCCGAGCAATGCACGGGAGCGCAATTGGAAAATAAAATATTATTAAAAAATATTAATTAACCTTTTAAATACGAAAAAATACATACACATATAATATTAATAAATTTTTTACAAAAAAAAAATGTTAAAATTTGAATAAAAAGCTGTCACTTAGGTTTTACGTATATCTATTAAGAATGAATATTTGTAACAGTATTAGAAAAGGTACATGATAGAAATTTTTTGAGGTTTACAATTTAATACTTATTTCTTTAGATATATATCTACAAAGAATAACCGTTAAAATTTAAATAATAAAAACTTTACATTTTCTCAAATCAGATTCAAACAATAAAATTTATATTTCATCCAACAAAATATGTAATATATTAAAATTTACATAAATTACTACGTGATAGTTTTTTGCTTTCATATATATATATATATATATGTATAATATTATATTTATAGCATCATATGCATCCTTTCCTTTTCAGATAGTATAATTCAAATTAAATTTGGATATTATCTGGTCTTAGTTATACTTGACATCAATAATGCTAGGCACACATTCCAAACCACACCTTAAATCACACATTTGCTTTAAATATATGTACCCTGTATTGTGTAAGTAGTGCACAGAAAAGTGTGAAAAATTCAAACAGCACAGAGTACATGCATTTAAAGCATGTAGTGTGGTTTAGGGTGTGGTTTGGGATGTGTGCATAGCACTTCTCTACTTGACATATAGCTAACAAAATTTTAAGTATTTGACCAGAGCCATTCTAATGAGGGATCCTTCATTTTAATAAAGTGAGGACTTCTGTTCTCGGTCATTGGATTGTGTTTTCATTACGGGTATTTCTGTCATTTCATGGCGTGACCAAAATTAAATGACCATCCAGCAACTACAACAGAAGTCCTCACTTTATTAAAATGAGTGATCCCTCACTAGAAGGATTTTGAGTATTTGACTATATATATATATATATAATTATTTCATTCAAGAAAACAATCAATATTCTAAACCCCACCAAATAATTCAAATTAGGATGTCCACTGTTGCAAAACTTTTATTTATTAAATACATACATATTGTGGTTCAATAGGGTACATGACTTACTCAACATTTCAAATATACATAATTTTGAACCTAATAAAAAAATTAATGAAAAACTGGCCTATTCGGTCATTGTGCAACATATTGGAGGGATCTGCTCTTCGTATATATCTTCTTCTTCAGTTGCTTGCCATTTCTATTTTCGTCAAATGAGCAATAAAAGATATTAAACATAACCCATAGCAAGTAAAATATAGAAGTCAAATTGTAAAAAGGGCAAAATAAATAAATATATATATATATATATATAGATGGATGTCTTTAATAGAATTTTTGAGGCTACTGTGCATGATGTTAATTCATTGGAGAAATAAATCAAAGAAAACTAATTAAATTTAGTTATCCTTTTGTGTAGTATAAATACTATGTGAACAGAATTTTAGATTTGAATAGTTTAGATTAGCCAAATGTTATCCAAAGTTTAGATAGTAGTTTATGTATACATATGTATATTAGAAATTTAGAATACTTATGATTTCGTTAAAAAAAAATTACAAATTATTGTCAGATTATATCTAACTTGTATCAATATCTAATATCTAATCTAATAATTTAATATATAATCATAAGCAAATCGTAACTAACTATATATCCCAGATATTACACAACTTATCATTCACTATTTTAATCAAAACTTAAAATTTAAATTATTATTTTTAAGAATATAAAAGCTTTTAGATATATTTGATGGTAAATTTCAAAAATACAAAAGCATAACCTTATTAAGAATAAATAAATAAAGGATCTAAAGACTTTGTAAGCTTCCAGGGGATAAAGGATCTAAAGTGCTTTCGTTCCTGGGAGGTTAATCACGGATAATGTTTTGGTTGCTTTTGAGGCTATGCACCACTTGAAATCCCGTACTAGAGGTAAAACAGCAATTATGGCTCTAAAGCTTGACATGATTAAGGCCTATGATAGAGTGGAGTGGATCTTTCTTAGATGCATTCTACTCCGTTTGGGGTTCCACGCTCGATGGGTCTCTTTGATTATGGAATGTGTTGAGACAGTTTCCTTTTCGTTGTTGTTTAATGGACAGCCCACTCAGACGTTCCAGCCTTCTCGAGGCTTACGACAGGGGGATCCATTATCACCGTATCTTTTTATCATTGTGGCTGAGGCTCTCTCTCTAGCTCTTTCTCAAGCTCGAACCCAAAATTGTTTGGGGGGTGTTACTTTGGGACGTAGAGGTCCAGAAATTACTCACTTGTTTTTTGCGGATGACAGTCTCCTTTTTTGCAAAGCATCTGTACGTGAATGCGAAGCCGTGGTTTCTATTCTCCAGGGCTACGAAAATGCTTCAGGACAACAAGTTAATTTAAATAAGTCTTGTGCTTTTTTTAGCCCAAACACCGATCCTAGTGCTAAGAATGATATCCGAACGCTGCTTGGGGTCCAAGATTTGCCCCCCTACAATAAGTATTTAGGCCTCCCGTCGTTTGTTGGACGGAACAAGAGATCTATTTTTCAAACGATTAAGACCCGGATTGATAAGAAGGTTCATGGTTGGAAGGAAAAGGTCTTGTCTCGGGGCGGGAGAGTGGTACTCATTAAGGCGGTTGCTCAAGCTATCCCGACTTATGCCATGTCATGCTTTAAGTTGCCAACCTCAGTGTATTTGGATATTTCTCGTTCGGTGGCTAGTTTTTGGTGGGGAAAGCGAGGTGATAAGCGCAAAATACATTGGGTAAAATGGGAGCGGCAGTGTAGACCCAAGAATATTGGTGGTCTCGGTTTTCATGACTTTGATGCATTTAATGATGCAATGCTCGCTAAACAAGCTTGGAGGATCTTAAATAATCCAGATGCTCTTGTGCATAGAGTTTATAAGGCAAGATACTTTCCTCACGGAAATTTTTTAGAGGCCCCTTTGGGTCACTATCCGTCTTTTACTTGGCGCAGCATTTGGGGCTCTTTAAAGCTTCTTCGTATGGGTCTTCGATGGAGAGTGGGTAATGGCAGAAATATTAGAATTGGTTTGGACCCTTGGTTGCCCCGGCCCTCCACTTTCAAGCCGTTTACTCCGCTTCATTCTCATATTCGTGATAGTTGGGTGAGTGACTTTATTGATCCTTTGTCGGGTTCTTGGGATGCAGAGCGGGTTCGTTCATTCTTTTGGGCTGAGGATGCCGAAGCAATTTTAAATATACCCCTTGCTGGGGAGGGGTGCCCGGATCGTCTCATTTGGCATTGGCACCCCCGGGGTATTTTTACTGTTCGTTCCGCTTATTTTCTTGCTTTAACGAAGAAGCCGGGGAATGGAGGATCCTCCTCTTCATCGTCTCACTCCTTCCCGTGGAGTAAGCTCTGGGAGATTAAGGTCCCAAGCAAGGTGAAATATTTTGTATGGCATGCTGTGCACGAATATTTACCGTGTGGGGAGATCCTAAAACGGAGACGTGTAACCGATTTGGGGAGTTGCTTGACTTGTGGAGCTGAGGTTGAATCTATTAATCATGTTTTGGTGGGTTGTCAAAGAGCAAAAGATTTGTGGAGTCGTGCTTTTAGCCCTGGATTCCACAGCCGCGGGCTGCGCTATCGGTTTGATGATTGGCTTGATTTTATCCTTGGGTTGGGGGATCAGTCAGTAGCTCAAAAATTTCTTATTTGCGCTTGGGTTATTTGGAATGATCGTAATAAGTGGGTTATGGAGGGAGTGCGCCGAGAGGCTGCGGTGGTGGCTGATTGGGTGAGTTCTTATTTGGCGGAAGTTAATAGTGCCTTGGATCGTAGTTCATCGAATGCCCCTCCTGTTGATCGTGTTGTTCGTGCCCCGTCACATGGTAGATGGAGGCCCCCAAACAGTGGTACTTTGAAGCTGAATGTGGATGGAGCTGTGTTCCGAGAGCTTAATGGTGTGGGGTTGGGTGGTGTTCTCCGCGATGAGGATGGCAGTGTACTTCTTGCCTTTTCGGAATTCCTCCCTGGATTGGTGGATGCTTTAACAGTCGAGTGCTTAGCTTTTCGGAGAGCTACAATTATTGCGATCGAGGCGGGTTTTCGGGATTTCAGTGTGGAATCGGACTCGTTAACGCTTGTTAATCATCTCAACCAGGATGACTACACTTTTGCCCCGTACGGTCACATCATTGAGGACACGGTTCATTTTTTCACTGGGTTTGTTGATGTTAAATTTCTACACGTTAGGCGTGAAGGAAATATGGTTGCCCATGAACTTGCTAAACATGCTAAGGTTTTCAAATGTTTGAGAGTCTGGCTTGAGGAGTACCCTCCCCAAGTTGCTCAGTTTGTTATGCTTGATTCCACTTCTACGTAATGCAATTTTCATCTTTTTCGATCAAAAAAAATAAAAATATATATATATATATATATATACACATAAGCCAGAAGGAGAAGAGAATTGGATTGGGACTTAGGATCCTTTTATTGAACAAACGTTGAATTAGAGGCTAATCTCAATTTGGTAGTTTTTATTTTAAATTAAAAATAAATAAATTCGGAATCTTAGTTTTTGTTTTAAAATTAAGAAGTAAAATTTTATAATCACAACTAAATTCAAGAGCTACATGTTTTTCTTAAGTGCTTAAAGACCATTTGACTTTAATACATACACCATGTACGCCTGTATATCTAATGTGTATATATATATATATATCTTATCAATTATTTTCAATTCAAAAATCAAATTCCCAAATCATAGTTTTTGTTTTAAATTCATGGATTTCGTAATCAGAACTAAATTCGAGAGGTTTTATTTAATGTCATAAATGTATATGTGTTAACAATATTTTAATTTGAGTGATCAAAAATAACATTTATAAGTGTGTGTGTGTATATATATATATATATAATATAACAAAAATTCTCTAAAGAGGGTCACCTCTCTTTATTAAAGAGAAGACCTCTGTTTTGGCCGTCAAATTATGTTTAAAAACTGTGAAATGACAAAACTGCCATTAATGAAAACACGATCCGACGGCCAAAACAGAAGTCCTCTCTTTAATAAAGAGGGCGCCCTCTTTACAGTCTGACTGTATAATATAATTAAATGTTTGAAATTATTAAAATTCTATAAAGGTGCCACGTAGCTGAAACGAAGGCTTTCGCTTTCATATATATATATATATAAGATTAAAATTTGGGTAAATTTCAATCACTTCATTTTATTATTCACAACAATCCTAACCAGTTGTCAAAGTTCCATGGAAATAATTGGAATTCATAGAGGGAATTTCAGTTGAATGCCATTTTTTTTTTTAGGGTAAGTGAACATTAGTCACAAAGTTGCAGTTATGAAATTCCTAGCTAGGTCTATTTTAAAAGCTTTCTGATTACATTATTTAATAACTCCTTGAAAAAAAGAAAAAAAAAAAATGGAAATTTGCATGTGACAGCTTTTCATACTACCTGTTTGTCTAGGCAAGACATACTATAATTATGCTAGCAATTTATTTATTTATTTATATTTGTACAGTGTCTTCAAAGGAAAGGTTGTGTTTGCTTTAGGTTGGCAAAATCTCCCAAATTTAATTAAACTTGAGGTTGCTTCATCTTCTTGTACATCCCTGTTCTTTCTGCTTCCCAAAGAGTCTACAACCTTATGGCTATGGTTTCTTTTCTAATCAATGGGTAAACTTGGTCTTAATTTATAGCATGTACATAGGGATGTTTAATATTATTCACTCTCGTCCTTTTTGATTTGGAGCCCCTTCGGGATCTCTGTGCAAATATGAGGTTTTTTTTAAATGCATATTTTTTTTTATTATAAATTTCTTTTAGCAAGTAGTTTAGCGTTTGATATTACTTTGAGAATTAGAGAATTTTCAACTTTTTCTGAAAAACTTCATTTTGTTGCAAACGGACTCTAACTTTTTTAGTAATCACAACTGATTGGTTGCAAAGCGAGCATTTAATATTTTTGGCCAATGATGCTTCCCAAATTTTTATTTGAAAAGTACTTCTCAAATGATGTATCAATGGGGTCAGATCTATTACAATGAGACCAGTTAAATTTTGATTTGGAGTTGTTTATCTAACCCATGTCACATCATTTTAAAAGCACTTTTAGAATAAAAATTTGAAAAGCATAACATACTCCTACAATAAAGTGCCAAGCTTTTCGCCTAATTTATCCCCTCCCTACAGAGAGAGAGAGAGAAAGAGAGAGAGAGATGATGGTTACTTAAGTAGACTTTGTGAAGATTATATATAATTATATACTGTAAGAAATATTGTAATCATGATTATTGATTTGGTACATAAATATAAAATAGATTTGGGGAATATTAGTCATTAGAGCATAGAACCAAGCTAGTACCTAGCTATTTCTTTCTTTCTGAAAGGTGAAGCCATTATTATTGATGTACTACAATTCGGATACAGTGGACAAAATAGTTAATGTTTGAGGAATGCAACAACGTACAGAATATGTGCCTGAAAAGGTATTAAAAAATAAAAATAAAAACAAATTTGAGAGGAAGAGGTAAAGAAAGAAGGTTATAAGAAAAGAAAATTATTCCAATTTTGTTTTCCGAATCAACAAAGAAAATCTTAAAAGTTCAGGGCATATCTGATCTTGTTTTCCAAATCCTATAATCTTAAAAGAAATTGTCAATATATTGATTGAATAACTATGGGGACACATAAATAAGATACATAAATTATAATGTGTATATCTCTCTCCAGATGGGGTCCATAGTTCTGTGGGGTTCACAGATGAGAGAGATAGACACATAAATCTATGTATCTTATTTATGTGAGATTCTTATGTGCCCCAAAAGTTATCCATATTGATTACCGTTTGCTTACCATATCATGTTTATTAATTTTCTATATAACAGTAGTACTTTATAAAAAGGGTTATGCTATGTGCATAGAGGTGGGCAATCGGTCGGTTCGGGTTCGAATCGAAAACTTCGGGTCGGGTTGTTCGGATTCGGGTTGGGAATTATAATGCCGAAAACCAAACTGAAATATAGTTCAAAAATACAGTTCGGGTCCAAAATAGAAGTTCAGGTTCGGTTCGAAAATTCGGGTTGAGCTTCAAATCAAAGAATTTCTATATCCTTTTGATAATTACTCAAATTTTTGCAACTTCAAGCCAGTAAGCCACAACCCACAAGCAATCTAATTTTCCATGGCATTAATCTATTGGTGTCTTTCATTAATTTTACAAGTTTTCCAATTTCTTATGTTTATATATATATATATATACATATTATACATATAGTACACTTGGCCAATGAACAAGATTAAGTAAATGAATGAATATGAAATCAAAACAAAATGGGAAATACAAACAATAGATCATATTATAGATTCCTAACTTCAACCTTGAGAGCCGATAAGTTGTGTGTGACTATGAGAGGCAGAGATCCTCGCTAGAGCTGAGCGAGAGTTGTGTGTGACTGTGAGAGCACTAAGAGGAAAGAGAGAGACTGAGATGGTTTGGTTGGTGATGTGGTCACAGAGCACAGCAGCAGGTTGGTGATGTGGTGTTTGGTTGGTGATGTCAGAGCACAACCGTAGATCCTCGCCGTCACCGCAGGTCCTCGCCGTCGCCGGTGACGTGGTGTTTGGTTGGTGATGTGGTCACAGAGGAGTGAGGACCAGAGGCTGAGGCTGGGGTTGTGTGTGTGTGTGTGTGTGTGTGTGTGTGTGAGAGAGAGAGAGAGAGAGAGAGAGAGAGAGAGAGAGAGAGAGAGAGGAGAGAGAGAGACTAAGAGGGTTCAGCCGTTAGGTGAGCTGAGAGAGATGTTTGAACCCTAAAATTTCTCAAAACAAGCTTATATATATTCTTATAAACTTCAGATATTCGGTTTCGAACCGAAATGTTTTCTTATTCTGAAAACCGAATTGAATTATTTAATATAGTTCAGTTTCGAACTGAAATAATTTCGGGTCGGTTATTATCTTAACCAAAGTTTTTAAAATTTCGGGTTCGGGTCGGTTTTTCGGGTTGTCCCGAAATATGCCCACTCTTATATGTGCACATAAAGTGTGAACATGAAGATTTGGGCCATACATTTTGGTGGAGCTCGTGCCTGTATACATGGGATCCACCAAAATTAATGGTCAGATCTTTATGTGCAGACTTTATGCGTATGGACCAATTATTACTCTTTATGAAATAAAAGAAAAAAAGAAGATGAAATTGAAGGACAAACAAGTCATTTTCGAGAGAAATTATTGAGTGGTCCAAACTACTAAATCTACTGTCATGCTAGTCCAGAACAATGAGGGATAGTCATGTGTGCAAAAAAATAGCTAGGTACTTTATTAGCATTTACATAACTGAAAAAATTAGCACATGTTGATGCAATAAAAATGTCATACTTTTTATGTTGTAACACATGGTTTTCTCTCATTTGTCTGGACTACCACGTCACTAACGTGAGTGACGTGAGACGGTAATCCTGACCACACAATAATTTCTCCATTTTTTCCTAATTGTTATAGACATGTACCGCTTATATATATGTATGGTGAATGCTAACTTTTATAAGTAAAGTACTCGTTCTTAAATAAACAGAACCCATAATCAAAACCCCTCTAATACTTCTTGTTGTTAATCGAAATAGGACAGAGAGGCATACCCCAAGCATGTGTAAGAATCCCCCAACACAAGCAAGAGAGTCAAATTTGTAGAAGGATTCAAATCCACACCAAAGCTAAGTTACTCTTAGGGATGACAACAAATCTCGCCCCACCGGGACTCCGCCCCTAATGGAGTGGGTTTGGAGGAGGTGTAATAGGACTAGGGTGGAGGCGGTATTTTTTTTACAAGTACTCCGAGAAAACCTGATTGTACAATAAATTTACCGATTAAACTTGTTCTTGATTGGAGATTTTATACTATACTTATGTATTTGGTTTTGGGATGGATTTTATTGCTTCAGCATATTTGTGAAATATTATGTTTTTTTTACTCTTGATATTAGACTCTTTGATATGAGTGTTAAATGTTAGTGGACCTAGTGGTTAGTATGTATGATTTTTCTTTTGATTTGTATTGTAGACTATCTATGTCTTACGGGGCAGAGTTGGAATATATTAAACGGAGTAAAAGTTGGTAAACTCCGTTCCAACTCTGCGCGTTGCCATTTCTAAAAGCTCTACTCGTTTGAAGAAAGTTATGAACGTGATTGTTGCTACTAATCAAAATGGCCTTTATTAAAGGCAACAAATAACTGATTCCATGCCCATTGCTTCCGAGGTATATCACTCTATGTTGAATAGCCTAGAAGAGGTTTTGATGTTTAAAGTTGATTTCGAGAAGGCTTATGATAACGTTAATTGGAATTTTTTGAAATTCCTTATGGAAAGCATGGGCTTCGCTAGGCGTTGGATTGGGGTGGATAATGGAATGTGTGTCATCGGCCTCTATGTCGATTCTTATAAATGGATCCCCGTCCCCTGTTTTTCCTTTGGAAAAAGGGTCTAAGACAAGGTGACCCCCTTTCCTCCTTCTTGTTCAATCTTATGGGGGGAGGGTTTTAGCGTTCTTATTTGATTAGCCATAAATAAGAGGCTACTTTCTGGATGGCAATTTGGAGTAGAGAATATTTCCAATTTCTCATATTCAATATGCCGATGATACTATATTTTTCGGAGGTGCCAATTTTCCACAACTTCACACTATGAAGAGGATACTAAGATGTTTCGAGCTTGCCTTTGGACTTAAAGTAAATTATGCCAAAAGTTCAGTAGCTGGGTGTGGGGTCGATCCGAATTTGGTTGCCAGTTGGGCATCATAAATTTCTGTCGCCATGTTAATACCCCCTTCAATTATCTGGGTTTCCTATTTGGGGCTAACCCGAACAGAATTATTACCTGGGAACCAGTTTTGGATAGAATTCGGGCAAAACTATCCGGATGGAATGGGAAATATTTATCTAAGGGAGGGAGACTTACTCTCATCAAAGCTGTCCTCAATAGTGTCCCATCCGATTTCATGTCTTTTTTTAAGATGCCAATATCTGTAGCCAATATCATCGAACAATTTAAAAAAAAAAATTTGTGGAGTGGCGGAACTGAGCGAAAGAAGCGTCATTGGGTTAATTGGGATCTCCTATGTGCAGGAAAACAATTTGGAGGTCTTGGCATTGGTAAAGAACTTTGCTTTCATTACTAAATGGGTTTGGAGGTTTAGCTAGGAGGATGATTCCGTATAGAAACAAGTAATATGTGTTAAATAGCTAATCCAGCCTAATTGCTTACTTCTACCGACGTCAATATCTAACTCCCAGTCTCACTTCATGAAAATGCTACAAAACCATTTAAAGGGTCATGACAAATTTACATTAACAATAAGAGATGGTTTGCTATTAACACTGGGGAATGGGGTTAGAATCAAATTTTGGGATGATATATGGTTGGGTGATCATGAATATACCTGGCAATTGAAGCCCGAAGTCACGGGTCCACCCGAAGTTGCCCAACAATTTTCATCTTAAGGCTTGTATCATCTTCGCGCGGGCTGAGGTCGGGCCGAGATTGGGTAACCAACGGGTTTTGTTCGGGCCTATGTTAAGACAACAAAATCTCATACCTAGGTTCATCTTCAAGGACGCCTCTCCTCCATCTCTGTCTGAAGTTTGACCACAAGCAGTCAAACACACTCTCTCTCTATATATATATGTCTATTTTCTAGATTCATGGCCAAAGGAAGTGGTCTCTCTCTATATATGTATGATTTATATATGTATATATGTCTAGTTTCCGATTCATGGCCAAAGGAAGTGGTCTCTCTCTCTCTCTATATATATATGATATATATATATATATGTCTAGTTTCTCGATTCATGACCAAAGGAAGTGGACTCTCTAGTGATTGAAGGTTGAGCCTAAAACTTGTAAATCACATGAGTTTTCTGAATTTTTAGAAATATATTTGATATTTGATTTGGGTTTCTGGGCTTTTGCAATTTGATTTTAGTACTCCACAGGGAAAAAGAGGGTCTCTCTCTCTCTCTCTCACACACACACACACACACAAACACTTACGGGCTTACTTGGCCAAACCCGACCCGGACCGGCCCGGTTACATATAGATCCTATAGGAGCCCGACCCGTTATCAGCCTGACCTGATACCAGCCCGGCCCGAACCCGCCCGTGCCCGCCCATTTGCCAGGCCTAATCATGAACTGAAACTACAGTTCCCTCGAATTTTTGCTTTAGCTATCAATAAGATAGGCTCAACAGCGGAAAAGAGTTCATGGGTAAATGGCCAAAGGGTTTGGAACATTCAGTTAAGTAGAAGATGCTTTGACTGGGAATTAGAGCAATGGGATGTGCTACTTGTTTTGCTTCAACAATACCCTTTTAGAGACCACGTGTGAGACCACTTGATTTGGAAGTTTGATTTACACGGGAATTTTTCTGTTAAATCATTCTGCAAAACAATTGACAATTGAAATCGTCTTGATAATCCCATCCTCAAACCTATCTAGAAAGGGTAGGCACCTCCCAAGGTTGAACTCTTATGTTGCCAACTTCTTTTATAGAAGCTTTCGGTAAAAACCAATGTTTTTCTTAGGCAAGATCACGAAGTGTCTCTCACGTTATGCACTTGGTGTAATGAGTAACCCGAGTCTGTGGATCACTTGTTCTTGAAATGCAAATGTGCCTAGAAGGTTTGGAGTATGTGTTTGGCTGCATGGAAGATTCAAGGGTGTATTCCAAACTCAATTACAAGATGGTGGGAAAAATGGCCTACTTTATGCCTGGATTCTAACAATGTACATGTAATAACTTGCATTTTCATATTTAATTTGTAATTGCATTGTCATTTTTAATTTCATTTGGCATTGACTGCTTCATTTAATTACATTTCTCATGTTCGAAATTTTATTCCTTGAATTATTGCAAGCTAAGAATTTGTTGGGGTCAAACTGTAATTTTCATAAAATCTATAATACCCGTGTGGATTTCAAAGTCTGTATTTCAAAGACGGTGAAAATAATTTCTTTGGATTCAATCAGTATTTTTATAGAACCAGAAAATCAATTCGTAAGTTAAAATGAATTTTCTGTATTTTTGTGGTGAACACCGCACCCCGAAAATACCAGTTTATACTCAAAACTGTCCACACTGTGTGAACTTCCACAGATTTTGGAAGTGACTGATTTGGACAATTGCTTTATTGCCATTTATGGCAAGTGATCATTGCCTTAGGCATTGTTTGGGAATGCTTTGTGTGTATGTGTATATCTTATGCCATAAGCCAAATTCCCAAACATTCCCACATTGACCCCTATACACCTACTTGCCCCTTAATCCTAACTTGGCTCTTCAAACATCTGAGAATATGTATACGAATGTTTGTATCTGTGTATATTCTGATTTTTTTTAGTTCAATTAGAAATTTGGAAACAAAGCATTTTGTTGAGTATTGGAGAATAGACTTGGCCTCCAAGTTCAAATTTGTAGAGCTTATATATACACCACATACACACACTTTAATCTACAATCTTAGTAAACCAATACACTGGAGTTCCAGAGAGAGCACAGAGAGTTAACACATATTATTTTAGAGAGAGAAGAGCTCAACCACCATAGCTAGGAGCTTCACTTGGGATTGCTAAATTCTTTATCTTTCTCAACACACACTTCAAATCTATATCAGTGAGTATTCTAAACTCACTTTGTTTGTAATTTCATATTCAATTACTGATTTGGGTGTATGTAAACATGAACCACCATTGCCAATTCGTCCATGAAAGCTTGAGCTTCAAAATCATGATTTTCCAAACCTTAACTAAAACTTGTTTTTAGAGTTGATTATGGTAGATTATACCCTATAAATGATATGTTTGAAGTTTTAGAACACAATTCATTCATATGAAAAGTATATTAGAAATTAAGTTTTGACAACTTTTAGTTTTTCATGAAATTCAAGAGCTATGGTTTGATTTGTGTTAAATTGATAATGGATTCTTAATCCTTGTTGAAAAACAAAGAAAATCATATATCACATGTCCTATATAATTCCAGAATTGAAATGGGTCAATTTAGACCCTGTTTTGCTGAAACAGGGCATTCTCCACGAAGAAGATGATGCCTCAGCATCAGCTCGCGCCACGATCGCGCACGCGAGAATCGCGCGAGCGGCCCGCGCGAGCGACCCGCGCGCGCGAGGCATGCGTCTCCAGGCAGACAGAAAAGTTTATTTATATAAAATGAAATTTAGGCAAGTCGCGCGAGCGAGGGTCGCGCGAGGAACCCTTCGCGCGAGCGATCCGCGCGCGCGACCTTGACTTTTTCAGGCAGATAGAAAAGTATATATAAAATGAAAATTGGGCATATCGCGCGAGCGGCCCGCCCGAGCGACACTTCGCGCGAGCGGCCCGCGCGCGCGACCTCTAGCAGATTCTGGTTTTTGTCTGTTTTGTATTTAGGGACTGTTTGGTTCAATTTTTAAGCACTGTTAAGATTCTGTTTGGAAATTTTATTAATACAGAATGCTATTAGTTATGTTTGAATTGATTAAGGAAAGGAATTACAAGTTATTAATCCCCGTACGCGTGTTATTAGTTTAATTCAGCATTTTGCTTATGTTTAAGTGTATATCATTCATGTGGGGTCAGTGGTACATGCATGTGGGTGTCAGTCAGTGTGGAAAAGAGTAATGGTAGTGTGGAAAGAGTATGAGTTTGAGTTTGTGGTTGTGGTTGTGATTGTGGTTGTGGTTGAGATTGTAGTTGTGGTTGTGGTTGTGGTTGAGATTGCGGTGAGGGTATCTTTGAAATGCGACGGTGGCAAATATGGACACTCCCTGACGCCCATGGAAGCGTTAAGTGTGTGAAGCCGAACTTGGACATTCCCTGGCACCCATGGTAGTGCTAAAGTGTGGCCTACAGACACTCCCTGATACTCGAGTCTGGATACTGCGTGAGGGGTTGCCCCGGTATTTGCATGGCGGTTAGGGTATTCAAAGTGTGAGGCATGGGACACTCCCTGGTACCCCGGACCAAAGTGTGAGGCAAACTGGACACTCCCTGGCGCCCCGTTGCTAAAGTGTGGCTATCTTAGTGTTTCAAAGATACCAGGAGTAAGATAGTGGGTTGTTGGGTTTTGTCGAGAGAAAAGAGTCGGTTAGATGAGATGGTGCATCGTTCTCATACACGCTCACATATGTGTGAACTTATCTTTGGAATAATATTGTGGTTGTTTTCTAAACAAGCTCTTTATCTTAAATATAAACTTGTGGATTTAAATGGGAATTGGAAAATGGTAAATGAGTATGTTTTACATTTAAAGTTATGTTTTTAATACTCACCAGCTTCTTGAAGCTGACGACGTTGATGCGCCCTGGACATTCGTGTTCAGGCTTTTCAGGTTACAATCAGGAGGAATCTTATGACTACGCTAACTGAGAATGGCTGCTTTTGGAATGAGAAAACTGTTCACTTATTATATGCTTTAAACTTATATGTTTTAAGTTTTAGACTGTTTTGTTTCATAAGGATGACTGTAATAGATACTAAGTTATTGTTTTGTTTAAGGCGGTCTGTGCCTTTAGATGACCCCGTGTTGTAATATGTAATAAGTTAGAAAAATTTTATAAGCCTTGATTGCTCTGCTCTGCTCTGATTATTGTTTATTGTTGTTCGACGTTTGGGACGGAATCGATCCTTCAAACTGTCGCGACCTACGGGTCCATAAAGGAAATTAAACGCTTTCCTTATTTATGCTACGTCGGGGCGTGACAGTACATATGTGGAGACTGCTATTTCTTAATACAATTTGGTCTCTATGGTTACATAGGAATGATATTTTCTTCTCAAAAAAAGTTATGGATATGGATAACATTTGTGAACTCATCAACCTAAGGGCCATTTGGTGGTTTAAAGTAAAGATTCCTGAATGCAAATATCATATCTCAGTCATGGCCCAACATATTTAACTCACTTCCATGATGCCCAAAATCATAAAAGTTATTCTTCCAATCCCTTGAGTCCCTCTAGCAATGGGGTGGTCCAAATTAAATGTGGATGGTGTAGCTAAGGGGAAGCCGGGCCCTTCGGCGATTGGTTGTGTACTACGAGATTCGCGAGTTGCGCTATCCTCAAAGTTCATTGGCATTTTTTAATCTAATTTTGTAAAGTTGATTGCTCTTAAGTAGGGCTTGCAATTATTTATGAAATCTAGCTTGGTGAATGAAACTAACCTATATATAGAAAGTGATTCAAAGGTAGTAATATCATGGGTTCTCAAACATGAAACCCAACCTTGGAAATATAGAGTCCTATTCAGCGATTGTGACAAGTTGTGGCAGCGAATATCGAGGGTGAAAGAAGTGACTTTGACGCATATGTTCCTTGGAATGCCAACGTGCTTGTGGATTTCTTGGCCAAATCTGGAATCTCGAGATCATCTCCCTTTGAAGCTTTTTAATAAAGCCATTCTTGGATTTTGGTTGGCTAAACAAGGGGTCTGGTGCTAATTGTTGATGCTTAATGGGGGATGCTGTTGTGTCTCTTTGTATTTGGTTCGTTGTTGGATTGGGTTGCTTCTTGTGTTTTGCTGGTGTTGGACTGTGCCAGATGTCATGGAGCAGGTTTTCGGTTATATTACTATCGAAGCATTGACCGGTGACTGTTTGGGTCTCTCAAGCAAAGTGTTTGGGACTGTTTTGACTTGGGAGGTTTTTTGAATTTTCTTATTGAATTGGGGTATGCTTTATAATGGTGTAATTTATCTTTAATATTATTAATGAATATTGTTGGCCCAAATATGGAAACCGCGGTCTACGTCCACCCCCTCAAGAACACCTCTTGAGGATTCCTTTACTCGATCTACTTCACCGGTGTAGACCAAACCATTACAAGAGCCTTCAATCTCTTCCAAAGAAAAACACCTCTACTTTGCACACAAGGGTTACTAACCCTCACTCTTTACAAATGATTTGAGTACAAATGATAACTCGATCTAGAGTGGATAACACAATGAAAGCTCACACAATAACTCCTTAGTGAGTGGATGATGCAAATAAAAGCTCATTACAATTTACTCTCAAAGAAATACAAATCAAGAACTAGAGCAAATTGATAATCTCACACAACTAGGGCTCAAATGTGAATGATTAAAAATCAATAAGTTGTGTGATTCAAATAGATGTTTTCCAATGGATTGATCAATATTAAAATGTTTGGAAAAATATGTATTTATAGGCCAAGAAAGATTATAGCCGTTAGTGGCAAAATAGTAAATATTTGGCATTGTAAGAAAACTAACCATTATGCAAAAAAAACTGCACAATCCAGTCGACTGATGCCTTTTTCAGTCGACTAAAAAGAAGTCCGATTGACTGAATGTGGCAAATAGAACCTCTATTTTTCTTGCAGAAACCAGTCGACTTAAAGTGGGTCCGATCAACTGAAATTGAAGGGTCCAATCGACTGGGAAAAGTCCAGTTGACTGTTTTTCTTCTGAAAAACAGTTTTCTTGTTTTGAAGGTTTTTAAATAACTTTAAACCTTTGAGCGCTTATGAGTGATGATCAAGATGCTTTACATGTAAGTCCTAGACTTTAACCAATGATGAAAGATCTTCAAGTCTTCAAGCTTGATCATTGTTGAGCTCTATCGCTCTTGGACTTCACCATATGCTATCTTATGATCTCAAACAAAGTTAGAACATTTAAATGCATAAATCAAGAGATTAGCATAATAAAAATGACTTGATAATAGTTTAAAATAGAATAATTACAAACATGATATTATCAATAGATTTGTCATCATCAAAACAAATATAAATAATGCCTTAAAGATATTCAAGGCTGACAATTTCTCCCTTTTTGATGATGTCAAAATATGCAATAGAGATATAGCAATTAAAGCACAAAAAGAATCATTGTCATGCTATCATTCAAAGTAGCATGAAATACAAAGTATGAATCCAAGAATGATAACTTTCTAACTTTCTAACAATCTCTATATCATTTCCCCCTTTTTGACAACAACAAAAAATTGGGGGTTTGAACTAATAGTTCCTCCTCAAGATAAGCAAACATGTCATGGAGGCAACATAATGATACCAAATTACCAAATACCAAATATGATACTAAATTAACTAAAGTAACCATAATGATATGTTCCCCCTCAACATATGCATATATATGAACAAATACCAATTATAAGATCAAAATTATACATAATCTCCTTAGGAGGATGGGATATTTGAAAACCAAAATAACATGACATTCAAAATGCAAGCATGATTTCATAATCAAAGCAAGTTAATGTGATAAATCAAACATGATTAGTATGCTATCAAACTCAAGAGACGTATCAAAACAAGTTAATCTAACCTACTCCTACTAGGCTTAAGGTGAGAGATTTAACCATTATCCAAGCATCTCTTGGATGCAACATTTTCCGAGGAGGTAGGAGAAGATCCCTTCACAACCCAAACCATGTTAATTTTCTTATGAATTGAACATTTGTAATTAACATGCCCCATTTTCATACAATAATGACAAGTTACATGGGGGGAGGGTCTCATTTGAGATTGATTCCTTAACAAAGAATTTCTTATGAGGATTTTGAGAATTTGAAATAGAGGGTGTGGACTTTACAAAGAAGCTTTTGTACTTATTTTCCTTGTATGTGAGATTAAATCCCAAACCGGCCTGATCAAAAACACATTTTTGTTTTCCCAAAAATATATTCAAATTTTGTTCACCTTGGATAAACTTGGCCAAAGTTTTTGTCAAATCATCTACCTCCTTCTCAATTCAACCTTTTCTTTTTCCATAAATTCACTTGAAGGTTGATTGGTTAAAACAAGCTTTTCTTTTATCAAAATTTCATTTTGAGATTTTAAATCATCTAATTGCTTTTTCAACTCCAAATTTTCTTTTTCAATTTCATTTGAAGATTGTGCTCTTAAAATATGTTTTTCATTTTCAAACTTCAAAGATTCATTTTGGGATTTCAAAATTTTTAACTCATTTGAAAGTTTGGAAAAATTCTTTTTAAGAGTTATATATTTAGATCCCAAATTCTCTATCTCCCTATATAACTCTTCAAATGCACATTAAAGTTCATCATAATTAGCGGATGAATTAGAGTTTACCTCTTTTACCTTACTTTCCTGGGCGGCTTCTTGGTCGCTTGACTCATCTTCGGATGCATCACTATCCGAATCGCTCCAAGTGCCCCCTTTTGCCTTTTTCTCATTTTCATCATCTTCTTCATTGGCAAATAAACATACTCTTTCCTCTCTTTGTTGATGATCTTGACCTTCAATTTCTTCTACAACTTCATCAACATTGTTTTCCTGAAAAAAAATTGGTTAGTAGCATTTTGCATAGTTTCAAGAGATAACCAAATTGCATTAGCATTAGAGCATGAAGGAATTCTATTATATGTGGTATTATCTATAGCATCATATATAATTTTCATAGCTCTAAGATTCAATAGAAAATTATTTTGATCACTTTCATGCCATTCAATCTTTGGTTTAGGGAAAAAAAAACCATTTTTGATAATGTTCCAAAGATTGTAGTCAAATGAACGAAAATAAATTTCTATTCTCCTCTTCCAATGATCATACTTATGATCACTCAACAATGGAGGAGTGAAAATACAATATCCATTTTCAAAAAATGTAGTTTCCATGGATCTTAACTCAAAATTTTCAAAAACTTGTGAAAATAGAAGAGCCGAAGCTTTGATACAAATTGTTGGCCCAAATATGGAAACCTTAGGCAGGGAAGGGGGGTGGGGTGGAATAAGGTTTTAGCTGAAAAATTAACCTTTTAAAATCTTAATACAAATTAAACACAATCACAAACAATTATTTAAAGAAAGTAGAAGAGAAACTTGCAAACCGAGTTTTCAATTGGTTCGACAATCCGCACACCGCGGCCTACGTCCACTCCTCAAGAACACTTTTTGAGGATTCCTCTACTCGATCTACGTCACGGGTGTGGACCAAATCATTACAAGAGCCTTCAATCTCTTCCAAAAAAGAACACCTCTTCTTTACACACAAGCGTTACTAACCCTCACTATTTACAAATGATTTGGGTACAAATGATAACTCTGTTTCTAGAGTGGATAATACAATGGTAGCTCTCACAATAACTCCTTAGTGAGTGGATGATACAAATAAAAGCTCACTACAATTTACTCTCAAAGAAATACAAACCAAGAACTAGAACAAATTGATAAACTCACACAACTAGGGCTCAAATGTGAATGATTAAAAATCAACAAGTTGTGTAATTCAAATAGATGTTTTCCAATAAATTGATCAACACTAAAAAGTTTGGAAAAACATGTATTTATAGTCCAAGAAAGATTATAGCTGTTAGTGGCAAAAGTAAATATTTGGCCTTTAAGAAAACTAACCATTATGCAAAAAAGCTGCACAATCCAATCGACTGATGCCTTTTTCAGTCGACTAAAAAGAAGTCCGGTCGACTGAATATGGTAAAGCAGAACCTCTGTTTTTCTTGCAGAAACCAGTCGACTTAAAGTGGGTCCGATCGACTAAAAATTGAAGGGTCCAGTCGAGTACTGTTTTTCTTCTGAAAAATAGTTTTCTTGTTTTGAAGGTTTTTAAATAACTTTAAACCTTTGAGCGCTTATGAGTGATGATCAAGATGCTTTAATGTAAGTCCTAGACTTTAACCAAGGATGAAAGATCTTCAAGTCTTCAAACTTAATCATTGTTGAGCTCCATCGCTCTTGGACTTCACCATATGCTATCTCATGATCTCAAACAAAGTTAGAACATTTAAATGTATAAATCAAGAGATTAGCATAATGAAAATGACTTGATAATAGTTTAGAATAGAAGAATTACAAACATGATATTATCAATAGATTTGCCATTATAAAAACAAATATAAATAATGCCTTAAAGAAGAGGTGGACACTTAACCCCCTGTGATTGTGGACAAAAATGGAATTGTTATGATTTCACTCAAAACTGACAAAAATTCTAAAATTGGTTAAAAATATAAACACTTAATCCATTTTGTGATGTTAATTTTGGGGTTAACGCTCTTTGAGTGAAATCATAACAGTTCTATTTTAGTCCACAATCACAGAGGGTTAAGTGTCCACTTTTGAAGCATAGGGACGGGCGGATCTAGAAAATTAATACAGGGGGGCTTGATAGAGGTTTGTTCGGGGGAAAAAAAATTTGGACATATTTATATATGTTTTGTGTATATTTTGTGCAGATATAAATTAATGCTAAAAAAATTAACCCAAAAATATAGGAGGGAGGAGGGATTTTATAATTAGCACAAAAATATAAGAGAAATGGGGCTTTAGTATGACAATTTTATAATATTAGTGGGGCTAATTGTAATTTTCAGGGGAGGCTAATGTAAAAAAACTAACGGACCATTAGGAGAGAGGGCGTTTTGTTACCTAATTCAAACCTCGAGGGAGATCTGTATAATTTTTAAAATAAGGGGTGAAGTCAGTGTAATTAAGGCAAACCTCAGGAGAGGTTTGTGTAATTTACCCATAATATTCAAATTCTAGAACGTGTGTGACAATGTGAGTCGTGGCCACAATGGCCGCCCACAAGGGCTGCCAATTAAGGATCTCGCCCTCTCTCTCTCTATAAATTGTCATCATTGTGCAGCTGGCACTAATCAAGTCGTATGTATAACAAGTATCCAACAAATTAGAGAGCATTTTTGCTCACCCCAAATTTGGTACACCAATGCTCACCCAAGTATCCCATTGGCCAATGCAGTGGGGCCCAGGATTAAACAAATGTTGTTTAATATTGTTTAATCCTGGGCCCCACTGCATTGGCCAATGGGATGCTTGGGTGAGCATTGGTGTACCAAATTTGGGGTGAGCAAAAGTATTTTCAACAAATTAATGGCAATTTTGGGAAGAAAAAGCCCATTGACACTGAACTAAGAAAAGTTGCTTAAAAGGAATAGATTAAATGCACATAACATTACTATCACAGAGTGATTTACATAATTTTGTTTGTTCAGATGCTTTTTTCCCCTCATTTCTTTCTTTTTGTGTGAACCTTATGCATCACCTAAGAAGCCATGCAAAATGGTCCCCCCAATACTATTTGTGTTCACTCTCCCCTTTCGGCTCACGGTTGATGCCTTCCCTCAGAGAGACAGAGAGAGAGAGGGAGAGTTGATAAAGAGATTCTATAGAGAGAGAGATGCAAGGAAAGGGTCCCCTCAACCTCCCAACCCTAAAGTTAATAAATGCTCTTACAATATATAGTAACTTTCACTAACATGTCTGCTATCTGCATGGTGTGGTGGTGTTGGCGTGACAATATTCAATTTGCATCACTCAGGGACCACCTTACACAAGTACATCTTTATATTTTATTTTCATTGTATTGTGTTTTTTTTTTTTTTTTTAGCCGAAGCCTTTCAGTCACCAATTCTCTATCTTGTATCCAACAATCTGATAATTACTATTTAGTCCCTATGCTACCTCTTCACACCTCTATTTATACCCATTTCATCCTCTCTCTTCTCTAGGCCAGAGACCTTTACCAGAATATAAAGAAGAGAACAAGGCCACCTCTCTCTCTCTCTCTCTCTCTCTCTCTCTCTCTCCTATGTATTTAGGGAGTGCGCATTTTTTCTTATCGTGCACCCACTATCAGTTGAAGCTGCCAGCATGATCTTAACCTCCCTCCCAATGTTGAGGAAAGATCAGATCATGTGGTAGCTTCACCCGTAGTCGGTGGCACGAGAAAACCCTAATTTCACAAAAACCCTAAGCCTCATGACCATCAAAATTCTATTGAAACCTCAGGAACAGGTATGTGTAATATGACCTCTCTTGTATCTTATTAACGCCGTTTGGATCTCTATATTTAATTCTCTATTTTGGAGTAACATATAAACATAATGATTGGAATTTAAATTGTTATGCCATTTTTTTTTTCTTCATCATTATGTTAAAACTTTGAGGAATGTTAATTAACAGACCGTTAGAATTTGAGAGACAAGAATTTTGTGTCTCGGTGCAGTACGATGAAGATTTCTATATTCCTCCTTGTGCTTTGGAGGATGAGCCTAGATACTCCGTACTAAATATTTTTCTTAAAATTTATTTTTGGGAGTAAGTATTTGTTGATGAATTCATTTTTAGGTTTTACATGATGTATTGATCATTTCAGTATGTGTTTCTCTAAAGTTTATGAAGTGAGATTTTGCCCTGGCCTTTGAATCTACCATGAAATTGGACCTTCCCTATATTATATGGTTTGGACACTTTTCATGTTCTATTAATTGGTAGTGATATATACGGAATATGTGAACAAGGTGTTCTGGTTCTAGCTAACTCTAAGATTTATGAGGCCCCCTCCTCTCTCTCTCTCTCTCTCTCTGAGATCTTTTATATTTCCATCTCTCATGGGCCGGTCTGAGGGAATCCTGGTTTTCTTATTTATGGTTAGGGTGTTTAGAAAGCCGGTGGCTTTTTGAGAGAGAGTAGTACTGTGTGAGAGAGATCTTGAAATTTTCCCCATTTACTCCTTGATGTTTTGGAGCTTGTCTCTTTTGTCCTCTTATTGTTTTGCAATCTAATCTTGATTTTTTTGTACCCTTCAATTAGGGTTTCCTTGAGTTAGAGGCTTGCTAGACGACATTCGCGTGTGACTGAGTGACAGAGAGAGAGAGAGAGAGAGAGTTTTGGGAAAGTAAAAGTATATCAAGGGAGCTAAAACTGTTGTTGGGCTTTAGAAGACTTGAGACTTAAAAGAATGGAGAGAGACAGAGATTGCCCATTGCAGCACACAACTGTACAAACTCACATGTACTTCCTTTCAATCTGTAGTTCTTTGACTAAATGATGGCTCTGATATCCAATTAGGTCTTCTTTTATGATCTGTTTTCCGTTTTTCATGAAGTGGATTGAATCTTGCTTAGTTAGTTAGTTAGAGAGAGAGGGGGGAGGGGGAAAGCAGCTGATGATCTCTTTGGTTTCCAGACATCCCAGACATGATCTCAAAATATCTTTTTCATTCACTTTGATCGAGAATCTAAATTGTGGATTTGCTTCACTTCATGCTCATTGCTCATGCTGTGGTTCTGAAATGGTTATGCTGTTGCGCTTGAGATGATCTTTGGGTGCAGTTTCTGCAGATTCTAAGGGTTTCAAGTTTTTTGGTGGGGGCTGCTTATGTTTCTTGGTGCTTCTGCCATTTTGATCTCAGAATTGTTGCTTATGTTTTTGGATGTTGGCAGTTTTGCTTTCTTTAATTTGTTAGCTAGTTTGCTTTGTTGCTTTGTCTAGCTCTTCCTCTGTTAAGGTATGATGTTGGGCTTTGTTTTTGGGAGATAGCCTCTACTGTTTCTTTTTTTCAGATTGGGATGTCAAGGTGCTGTCTTGACCTTTTATGTGTACTCCCTTTTAGCTTTGGCTAATAAAGTTTTAATTCTGCCGAGCAAAAAAAAAAAAAAAAATTTGTCTGCCGTTGCCCATTCAGATTGTGTCTAGGCATATATATATAGATATATAGATATATTCTGGACTACAAAACCATTCCATATTATGATCAGAACATTTTTCTTTCGGGTTATATATATAATTTAAATGAGCATATAGTTCTTGATCGTGTAGAATGGAGAAAAATGATTCATACAGTCGACCCCAATTTATTGGGACACAAAACTTGGTTTAGTTTGGTTATATGTTTTGATTGATTCATGGTTATATTAATGCTCATGAAAATAACCAAGTGAAGGTACGTACTAGCTGAAATGTAAGAATCTTTGATGACTTCAACAATGGAAGTTGTTCAATATGTATGAAGGTTTTTGTACAAATAAGCATCATGCAGATATGGTAGGTACGTATAAGAAATCTTATCTTTTGGATTAGTTCAAGAAATGTAGACGGCAAATGTTCTATATATGCCATGTGAAGAAGGTACGCAACTGTTACAATTTTTTGGGATGCTCTCATATTATCTTGGATTTTGAAGTGCTATGATACTACCACACTTGGACTTGGTGGTCAATATCAATCACAGAACATTGCTTTGGAGATTTACATCAATGGTGTACAGAGTTTCGGGACTTACCCTTCTTTCAAATATTTTTTATTACTTCAACTTGGAAAGCATAATTACATAACAATAAAGTGCTTGATACTTTCATACATGTACATAGAATATTCTGGTGACTCAATTTATTCTCCACCTAACCCTCACTTAGAAATACTAAATATTACACTAAATTAACCAACTACCCACAAACTACATTTTCTAGTGAACTCTAAAAAATTTCAAAGTAGATTTCCAACACCCCTCTTAATTTGAAATTTTCTTTTTCACGAAATCTTACTCATTCTCCATCTCTCTCCACAAGCTGTTCTTTCAAATCTTTATGGCCTCTAAAATATTGTCTTTTTTGCTTGCACATATATTTGTAACTTTTTTGCTTCTTTTCTTTCATTTGAATAATTTCTTCTTTTCTCTCTCCTAGCTCAACTTGCAAAACAAAGTATTAACCAACAATTTTTTTTTTCTTAAGGGCATGTTGCCCTTCCTTCACGACTCTTGGTCTTTACATTTTTTTCTTTTCACAATGCCTGACATGTGGTCATGGTTTTCCTCTCCATTTCCAGACATATGGTCTTGGACTTTCTCTTACTATCAGTGCATGACTCTTGATCATGGATTTTCTTCACATCCGTATAAGCGCTAGCTAGCTTCTCGGTTTTTCTTCTTTTTTCTTTCAACGCCTAACCCATTGTTTAGGCATCCTCTTCAAAAATTTATTTTTGCTCCTCCTTTTGGCGAGCCAAACTGCCACTGCAAATCTTTATCACGTCCAGACTTAACTGAAATCTGCTCTAATTTTTCTTCTAAAAAACTATGCCCAGTTTGAACAGAAAACCTGGCTCTGATACCATGTTAGAATTTTTTGGGATACTCTGATACTATCTTGGATTTTGAAGTGCTATGATACTACCACACTTGGTGGTCAATATCAATCACAGAATACTACTTTGGAGATGTACATCAAATGGTGTACAGAGCTTCCGGACTTGCCCTTCTTCCAAATATTTTTTATTACTTCAACTTAGGAAGCTTAATTACATAACAATGAAGTGCTTGATACTTTTATACTTGTACATAGAATATTCTAGTGACTCAATTAATTCTCCACCTAACCGTCACTTAGAAATGCTAAACATTATACTAAATTAACCAACTACCACAAACTACATTTTTCTAGTGAACTCTAGAAATTTTCAAAGTAGATTTCCAACAGTAACTACATCATTCATCAAATATATATATATATATATATATGTTTTTGAGTGGGTGCCTGTGGGGAGAGAATTTTACGTAGCATGCTGCCGTTATACCCTCCAATCCATGAGAGTGTATTTTATGGATGTGACTCACTCCCCTACACACAAGTAGGGGTGGCAATCGGGTGATCATGTCAGGTCATAATCGTGTCATTCTTAAACGAGTCATAATCGTATCGGGTCATAAACGTGTCGGCGATACACGGGTCACCTGTTTAACCTGTCTAACTCATGTAGGGGTGTCATCGGTTCGATTCGATTCGATTTTTTTTGTTTTTTTTTTTCCGTGTTTTTTCATGTTTTGAAAACCAACCTAAGTGAACGGTTTGGTCAATTTTTGATCGGTTTTGCCAATTTGGGCGATCGGATTGGTTTTTTAGTTGTAGTTTATAATTTTTAAAATAATTAATTTTTATTCTTAGTATTATTTAGTTTTTTAGACCCCCAGATTATTAAAAAAAAAATTTAGAACTAAAAAAAAATGCTTCAACCGCACCTAATTGGGTCAAATAGATTAGACGGGTTGACCCGCTTAAAGTGTGACTCAACCCGTTTTTTTTTTTTTTTTTTTGGTGTCGGGTTGAAAATTGCCACCCCTATAGACAAGGCTCCTGTAATTTGTGGGTCCTGAGACATGAATCCTACCTAAATAACAAACTCTCGTTCAGTGTAGCGTAGCGTACCACATTAGCATGCTGCATGATATCTCAAACTCATCCTCAAAGTACCTAAAATTTCTTGTGGGAGGGAGGGTACAAGAACAAATTAGGCTACATAATAGATGGGGAAAAAGTTAATTGTGAAGCTCTAATGTAGGAGCAAAATGGACAACATTGATGTAAAATGACCAAAAGCATGTGAAAACATGCACTTGAGTTCTTATTTTGTATGAGACTTTAATTTGTTGGACTTTGGCACCTTCCTTTTCAAGGAACCTTCATTTTGGGGAAGATTCCACATATCTTTCATATGCTCTAAGTACCCAAAGAGATCAAAATCATCATTGATTTGATTCTCCCAACTCGTTCCAAGTCCTTGGTTTGTCCTTCTCATTCATGACGAAAATAAGGTGAAAGAATATACCACTAGGGTTTTTTTACAGGCTCGAAATGTTTCCTTGAATTAGGGATATCATATAGCTGGTCATTTATATTATAATACTCAGCTGAATAAGAGTTATGGTGAAATAGGAGAGTTAATGGCATGATTTTGGTTTTCTTGTTAATATTTTTGTTGGCAGTTCGAGGTGTATTGTTGTGATTTATCTTGTAGTGGCAACACTTGCTCGACCACCTTGTTTATATTTTTGTATTGTTCGAGTCATGGGGAGCATGGCCATTGGAGTATTCACCCGGCGCCTCCAGGCCTCGGGGGATTAGTCGAGGTGCGCGCAAGCTGGCTCGGACACCCCCGATTACCAAAAAAAAAAAAAAACGACTACTTCAAAATAATAATAATAATAATAAATAAATAAGTAATGGTACGATTTTGGACCATAGGCCACATTGTAGTCTCGGTTAATAGGAAACTGTCACGTAGCTAAGTGCAGCTATTTTGTCTCTCATTATTAGACTCATATTAGTGCATTATTGGCCGGAACCACTATGTGGCTATAGTCCTGTAGCAAAAAATATTTGTGTCGTGAAATGTTGTTTAACACCACTGTAGATGTCCATGAACGAAACGAATAGGTAGAATTTTTTTGTGTCTACTATCAACACATTATGATTGAAATGCAATAAGTCTAGCTAGTACTTGCCTTTTTTGTAAAACAATTTTTATACGTTGGTGTGGTGAATCCAGTAATAATAGCTAAGAGGCTGTGTATAGATCACACAAATGTTCGATTTTTCAATTTTTTTTTCTTTTAGGGGTGGGGGGCAATAAATCACACAAATCTGAATTTTTGCCAAAAAAATATTTATAAATTCAATATTTTATAAAATCTTTGGGAGGCCATGGCGCCTATCTGTCCCCTGATCCGTCGCTGCCTATGATTCTTTTTCAGTTGGTTTTTAACTAATGGGTTTTACTAGTTAACTGGAATTATGGTGCATCATTTAATATTTTGAAGCAATATTACTCGTAAGTCATCTCTCTCTCTCTCTCTCTCTCTCTCTCTCTCTCTCTCTCTCTCTCTCTCTCTCTCTCTCTCTCTCTCTCTCTCTCTCTCTCTCTCTCTCTCTCACACACACACACACACACACACACATTATGTCATGCAATGGAGGTCATATCAAAGTTAAAGTTGAACCAAATGGTACTTAGTAAACTTGCTTGGTCTAATCGACACCAAACTTGACTCTTCATAAGGTAATGATACAAAATATAGAGGCGGAAAGATCACGTGCCTTGGACGGTGGTTTGCAGGACTTTGCAAAAGGTGTTGAAGTAGGGCATATGCATACATGTACAAATAAAAAATATGGCTAATTCATGCGAAAATTGGAGTCATAGCTTGGTTTGATCTATTATAATTTGGTTTGGGTACTAGGTACACATTGAGTTTTTCAGGATAATTATTTGATAAGAGGGATGAGAGTTTGAGTTATGCTATTGTGAGAGAGTTTTGGACTCACTATGTATCTTTGAATAATGATGTGAGGTTTTTTTTTTTTTTTTTTTTTTTTTTCTGAAGAATTATGTGATAGTTTGTGTTATGCTATTGTGTGAGAGTTTCGGACTCCCAATATAATCTTTTACATTGTTTATGTTTTATTTGGTTTGCGGATTTCGAAAGGCAAAAGAAAATAATGCATGGTGGAGAACGTTTTTGTTTGGTTAAAAGGAAACAATGCGAGAGAGAGAATAAGTTGATAAAAAAAAATTGAACATTTTGACAATTGTAAGTCATTTTTATTCTTTTACTAATTTACTTGGTATAGCCTGTGGTATAAGGCGCCACCAAACAATTCTAACTATGAGTGCCTTCAAATCCAATAACTCAATATATAACTGTGTGCCTTCGGCCCTTCAAATCCAATTACTCAATAACTTTGCATGCCTTTGGCACTTTCGATATAGAATAATGATAGGTTTTCCAAATTTTGTATTTATATTAATGTTGGTTCTCAACATATGTGGCAAGTAGGCCCACTATCACATGTATTGAGAACCATATTTGGGATGCAATACTCTTCTATTAATTATAAAAAAAAAAGGTTTTCAGAATACAACTCCTACACCAAAAATCAAACAACTTTTAAGACAAAATCCAAATATCTCTTAAGCCAATTCCATAAACCAAACAGCCTATAAGCCAAAAGCCAATATGCCCTTAAGCGAAAAGCCAACAGCCCTTAAACCAAGCTAAACAACCTTTAAGTCAAACAACCCTTAAGAGAAAAACCAACAGCCCTAATATAAGCCAAGCTAAGCAACCTTTAAGCCAAACAGTCCTTAAGCCAAAGCCATTAAATCAACAACTCTTAACCCAAAAGCCAAACAACCTTTAGATTAAAGTCATCCTAGCATCATCCCAGCCCTTTATTTTTTATGACTCCATACATTTTGGTGCATTCCACAAAGTCGTAAATTTTTATTTTTATTTTTATTTTTATACAGATTACAATTTTATATATACACTTATTTTTAAAGTTATTTAAAACACAAGGGAAAATATGAGAGAACTAGTTTTCCCTCTTGTTTTCCTTTTCTTTTTTCTTCACGAAATCCATGAACCAAATAGAGCTTAAATTCAAAATTTTCAAAAATATAATTGTAAAAATAAAGAAAAAATGGAGAAAAGTGATTCACGAAATTCAAAATTTTTAATTGTATTTCTCACTATACATTTTATTTTTATTTTCCTACTTAGATTTCTCAATATTTGTCATATTAAACAAATAAAGGAAGATATTTTCTTTTGTATTTTTATTTCTTTTTCCTCTAAATCTACAAACCAAACAGAGTCTTCATTTGACTTCCCTTCAGAAGTGAAGCTAGTAGACATTATTGCCGAACCAAGTGAATCTTGTTTGATTATGTGCTTGATTTGTTTTATGCACCTAGCTATCTACTCTTGTATTATTGCTTGTTTTCACAAAATCGTCCAAGTCTTATTGTACCTCAGTGACATTTCATCTTCAACAACTATATCATGATCAAGTTAGCTAGTTTTTTTATTTTTATTTTTAAATATGCATAAATCACAAAGATTGAAAGTACTTGAAGCCATGGAGACAACCTGTTTGAGTGTGTGACACGTATTAGTCCCACATCATAATTTTAACACAAGAATTAAAAGCTCATGATTTACATGATTTATAAGTTCAAGACTTAATATGATTTGAACCAAAAGTTGGATTCCAACATAAATGTGAAGGCATTTTTAGAGTACATTACTCTTCCTATATTGTTTCACCAAAATAAACAACAATAAAATGGGACTTTAAGAGATGTTAAAATTTGTATGGATCTTGATTGGACCTAACTGTATGGAATGGAGGGCCTTAAAGAGACCATAGAATCATGTAACCTTGATTAGGTCAATCAGGGCCGGCCCTGAGATTGTGAAATTCACATGAGGCCTTAAGTGAACATGAGAAGAAAAAATTTTTAGGCATTTTTTGGTCCTATTTTTATATATGATACATGTATATATAAGGTCTTATTTTTTTTAGCCCCCATTTTGCCCTATTTTTATATATTATACATATATTTTGGCCAAACAATGCCTTATTTTTTGTCCTATTTTTTTTTTATATATAATGCATGTATATCTAAGGGCCTATTTTTTTAGACCCTATTTTGGCCCTATTTTTATATATATTACATGAATTTTGGCCAAACATGATCTTATTCTAAGGCTAAACAAACTCTTATTTTTTGAGGCCCCAAACAGCCGCCCGGGCCGCTGACACAAGGGCCGGCCCTGAGGTCACTGACTCAATATCTAATGGGTTAAGAACCTGGGTCAGGGTCTTTCCTAGAATTTATGTGATGGCCCCTTCCTTTTGGACTCCGCTATCATGTTGGTTGGGCAAACTTAAGGGGAAGCACCGAAGCACTAATAACAGGACACATTGGGAATTAAGAAATATTCTTTAAAACTACAATATGCTTCCTGCATTATATTTGGACGGAAGCACTTCTATACATTTTTCAACCAAAACGTGCTTTTGATGCGCTTAAGTGCTTCTTGAACTTAAACATGCTAACATTGGCGCCAACATGCCAAAGCCCTTAACATTGTTCTTGAATTATGGAGTTGATTCTTGATAACACCGTGAGTCAGGAATTAAACATCGATACTCCAAGGACAATTCTATGGACATAATTGCAAATTTCTAAACCAGTTTGGAGACATCCTAATTGCAAATTTGCAATCCACACTCTTCTGATGTAATTTTATTTGACAATTTTAGTCAAAAGTCCTATAAAATAGACTTTTTTTGATCTTGGGTACAACCCATTTTTTTATTTTAGTAAACAGTCCTGAACAAATATGTAAAATTTTCGAACAAAGGATTTGATTTTTTTTTTTTTTTTAATTTTACAAAGGGGAAAGATGGGGGAGTCAAACACTAAACTTATACAATGGAAGAGCCAACTCAACGACTTTTTTTCCGAGCTATACTCATTACTCACTTAGTGACATAAACAATTTGATGCTAAATTTCACTAATTATGGACTTTTGACCAAATTAAAAAAGATTATCATTTAACCTCAAAGAATCCCCTTTTTACCAAATTGGTATACTCCGTATTATTTTTCTTTGTAAAAACTTTTTTCACCACAGAAACATCTTTCTATCAATATTTCTGACCCTTAACAGGTGATTTTCACTGAAATCACAGTTAATATTCACATTCCTAATTTTTATTCTTCCACCAGTGCTATTCTTGATCATTACCAAACCAATGTGCAAAATAGATGTATGAACAATCTTCTTCTTCTTCTTCTTCTTCTTTTTTTTTTTTTTCTTCACATTCCCAAGTCTAAAATTGTTCTCAAGAGGGATGGATAAAAGAGAAAATCGGACCTGTAATCCGCGATCGGTACACTACTCATCGAAAACTGAAGCTCTGGCTCTACATGATGATGATCACTGTACCTAAATTCTAAAACCTTAGCAACTAACACGAATCATCTTACATTTACAAAGAGGAGGACCTCTGCCAATGGTTGTTACCCCAACCCTACAACCTGCAATTACCCTTTTAACCTTCCTATTCCCTAACAATAAAACATTACCCTTTTCACGTTTTCCTTCAACGCAGGCAATGGTCGTACACCGGTCTCTCCAGGGGCTCGTGTGGCCCTGGCAGCTTGACCTGTGCAGCCGTTCTCTTGCATTTCCGGTTCCAAGTAGAATCTTGCTCGAAATGCAGCTAAGTGTGCATAATATGCCGGAGGAACTGCACATATATACCACCCAAATTTAGTCACTTTCCTTGTGTTGAATTAGAATCAAGGGGCTAAAATGGTAAATGGATTATGCGTGTTATGAGCTGACTTAGCTTTATAGGCTTGAACTCGATGCCCTTGAAAAAGATTTACTAATTTAATATTAAGACTCTTGTTTGGTTCAAGGATTTAGTGAGGTAAATAGAAATTAAAAACACTCGGGCAAACACTTTTTCTTGTTTGGGTAAATGAATAAAAATGTGGAAATAATAATAGGGAAAAGGAAATAGGGTTGAAATAAATACAGTCACTGCCATTTCTCTTTTCTTAGAGTTCCGATTAAGTTTTGAAATTTTTGAGATTCTAATAATTTTTAACGATGGAGGAAAATGAAAACACCAAGGAAATACTCTTCCCATTCGTTTTCCTTTCCCTTTTGTTCTCCTACTCTATATCCATCCGCAAACCAGACCAAACAAAGCCTGAATTTTACTGGCATACACTTGTTACTTCACCTTGTAGTTATATACACAAAAACGCACCAAAAAAAATAAAAATAAAAAAGTAATACACAAAAACACATGTATATATTAGGCCCTATCATTTCAGGTTTCTCACAAGGATGGTTAAACTTATGGGACTGTGATCACAGCAAACTAAAAAGAAAACATATGATTAAGGACGTATAGTAGCTTACCAACAGAGACAGAGCGCGTGCACCTTGCATATGTATAACAAAGATTGTTCGTCAATGACTGAATTCCATCTGCTGTAAAATTATTTTCATCCCACAAAACATGGTAATGTGCCGGCCGACTTGTCCCCTATCATGTCGGAGAGAAGGTAAACAAGTCATAAACATTATAACTTCATTAGCATATGTAATAAACTATCAAAAAGAACAACTTGCATGAAAATTATCCCTCAATGAAATTAGACTAGGGAGCTGTTTGGAAATGTATAAAATAGGATCACATAAAGTCCAAGTGCTATTTTCATTTATCATGTGGGTTTGACAAAGACCTTGGGCTTAACAACATTTTACACCCTCCTAGTTTGCCCTTTGTGTCAATTTGGTCCCTGTAGTTTCATAAGTGTGTCATTTTAGACCTCAAACACTTTCTGTGACAATATTTTTTAGTTTCAGTGACAAACAAAGGACTTATTGGACTTATTTGACACACTTGTGAAACTACAAGGACTAAAGATACACTTTCTAAATTACAGGAACCAAACTAACACAAGTGACAAACTACAAGGGTGTAAAATGTATTTAACCCAATAACTTGATTTTATACGATTTTAGATCGAACACGAATGAATATATAGAACCCGCTCAGTCATGAAGCAACAGAATGGGTTCTTGGGCCTTCCTAAACAGCCCCCAAGAGTACATCCCCAATCTGTTGTGTATTTGTTCCAAAAATGTCCATCCTGGTACCCAATTGTTTCAGGATGAAAGCTGAATACCAGTCAGAGACATATGGGACACCCTTCTAAAGTGGGTGATACTCTGAGAAAAAAGGGACAAAAATAATCTCATGCAATTCCGTTCTATACATGAAGAGAATGTTGTTATAACAATTAAGTCAGAAAGTTATCATCACATGTGTTTCGCGACAACAATTTGTTTTGTTTACAGGTACAAATACAAACAAAGATGTTTTGAGCTATTCCCAACAACCTTGGTATATGGTGTTGCCAATTCTATAGTAGCAAGAGTAACAGCCAGAGGTCCCATTACTATATATACTTTCTATAGCAAAACACAAACAAAAATAAATGTTTTCACCTGTATACCAGCATGGCTGCAGAGATAAAAATCAAATTCAGATGGATGACAGATTTTAGAATCAACCACAGTGCCTGAAAAGACAATAAATAAGCTCAATTGGGCAACTTTCAGAAAAAATAAATAAACACAATGCGGATAAGTTTATTTTTTAGTACATTTACAATGTAGCTTAGTTTTGGACGAGTAAAACTTTACCAGGTAAAATGTTTCCACTCTTGTCGGTGCTGTTCCGATCCCTATGGTTGTTGGCAAACAATCGGGTGTGATGTCTTTTTTGGACCACAATGAAAGTCACAGGTGGTTGATAATTTGGTTCTAAAGAGGCACAAGCCTACAAAATATGTTGTTGGTTAGGACTTAGGGCCACACGTGTTTCCAGCTTGTTTCAGATAATTTCTAGACGAGAACAAGAAACAGAAGAAAACAACACTGACCTTTCGAATTGCATCTAACTCGTAAAGTAAAACTTGATAAAATTGCCCTTCACTCACACCATCCCTGCTTAGGTTATTTGCCAATTAGAAATACAAGATATAATCAAGATTATGACTTGTATATACTTTCAAGTACTTGTAAAGAACCCAACTAGCGCTCCGTTTGTTTTGATGCAAAACGTTTTCCGGTAAACATTTTGCATCAAAACAAACGGAGCCTAGGAGTTTTATAACGCAAGCCAACATAGCTTACATATGCATATGGCACCAACTTACAAGAAGATTTAAAAAAACTAATATATATATATATATAAATATATGTAAATACAGTTGTACATGCGCATGTGCCTAAGCATATCAATTTCCAATTTGAATCAGTTATTTTTCAAATAAACCGGGTAAAAATCTTTGACAGGAGGGAGACAGAGTTGCAAAAATACAACATTGTGAGTGAATTTACCTATAGAAGATAATCCTTAGTGGTTTTTGCCCGGTCGCCTTCCGAAATGAAACCAGAAGATCCCTGCATAAACAAGGAATAAAAAACCCTCAAAAACAAGCCACTGCCAACATCCCATAGAAAACGAAAAGACAAGTGGAGTGGAATCGGATAACAGAAAAGTCCAAAGGTGGCAAAGATGATAATTTTTATACCTAATCATGCCACCACTAACTGTGCCTCGGGCAGGATCGTGCCACGTTTTGTACAGGTCTTGTATAAGTTCCTGCCTATGCGCTTGAGCACAAACCAAGCCTGCATATTTTGTAACCTCGGGCCAATCCTGAGATGCCACTACCTACAGTCGAAACATCCTCCATCAGAAACCAATGGCCATTGAAGTAACTATAGGGAAAAAGAAAAGTTAAATCAATGGCCATTGAAGTAAATGAATCATAAGAAGTATCATATTGGGTAAGGAAGTGTACCGCAGCTATTGAGGGGCTAGAGTCTTCTCCGTTCTCTGGGTGGGTCACATCGGCTCCGAATATAATTGTAGGTATGTCGCTAACTAATGGTATTCTACAGCTGATGGCATCCAAAAGGACTGTGTTTCTACCGCCCATCTGGACCACATATAGGAAAAATCAGAATTCAGTAACTATTAGGCTGTGTTTGGTTCTTGGATATGGTGAAGAAAAGGAAAAAGAAAAAGAAAACACCGAGTAAAACACTTTTCTTCTTTGTTTGGTTAATGAGGAAAAGCTCAAACATGGAAAATATGAAGGGAAAGAATCGAGGGTGAAAAAGTAATCACAATTTATAAATCTTGTCTGACTTACCTTATTATTTTCTTGAGATTCTATTCTCTTTTGAAAACGTTGATTTTTAAATGTTATTTAAGAATAAAGGAAATTACTAGGAAAAATAGTAGGGAAATAAATCTACAAACCAAATAGAGCCTTGTGTTCTAAACAGTCTGGAATTTAAAATCGAATCGAAGAATATTATGACAATGTAGAGAAACCAAAGTGATCAGAGATGTTCCAAAAAAGGAGAAAAAGTGCGAATAAATTTCAGTGGACTGTGAAAGTGACATGAATACTGAATACTTTTCCTATAAAATTATGTTATTATTCACACCTTAACATTGATCTTCAGTGAGACATTTGCCAGGTATTGCTTGCTAATCTTGAAGACATGTTTTGTAAGACAGCATTGTGATATTAAACCAAGATCAGTTTCACATATTCTCTTTAGATCACCTAAACAGGGAAAAAACGCATACAAGAAAGTAATGTTAAATTCAAGATCAAAGAATCCAATAAAAATCAATTTAAACAAAACAAGTTCACCAGTGAAAGTACCATATAGGGACCCGTTGATGTCCGGTAAAATAGCTAGTAGAAGCTCCAATTCTTTTCCTTTGAGTTTGTTGGTAGATACATGATAAACATGCTTCAAAGCTTTCTCTACTTGCTCAGGCCTGGCTGTGTATATTGGAATGACAGGTTCTGGATTGAATTCCTAAGTAACAACAAAAGATACAACTTTAAAGCCTGTTTGGAAATTCTTAAAATACGATCCGGCTCATTCCGAGTCTCACTTTTTACCTGATTTTAATGAGAACCAACTCATGTAGGTTTTACAAAGAATCCGATTTAAGAGAGATGTTAGTACGGACACGGACTCCAATGCAATAAACCAACATTCGCCAAACACTAACATCTGTAGAACCGGTTCACTTATGAACTAAATAACCGGTTCTTTGCCTTCCCAAACAGCCCCTTAGAGCATAACGCAGAGCAGCCTGATGTATAGACTTCAAGGTAAAAAATGAGAAAATAAGAATAAATTACCATGCCAGAAACTTGACACATCTGAGCCAGTTCATTACAAAAACCCCGAGCAACACTCTCTTGCACACCCCGCGAGAAGTTGATACATGCCCATCGGCTAACTGTCATACCGTTGATCATTTTCTGTTACATACAAGGACGAGATCAATATATATATATATATTAGTTGCAGAATCTACGTCAGTTTGTAGAGGTGAATTGATCTTGTTACATCACCTCCAACACAAGTAGAAGAAAAAAAAAAAAAGGTTCAAACAGAAACCCAAATTCAAGACTTCATAAATTCGGGAGTTTTGGGTTGTTTCTGCTGATTATAAAAGGAGATAAACTGTGTAGTATCTCAATTTGACAATCTTGCAGGTATAACCGGGAATGAAGTAAATCTCTGCTATGCATATAGATTGTCATACTAAAGTTAGAGGATTCCCACATAAAACGAAAAATTTGTGACACTAGCATTTTGTTTGTTTGACGAATACACAAAATAAAGAATGTTTTTTATAAACTGAAGTTAATCGATAGCTGGAAAATTTCTCTGCCCCGCCGAGTTCTCACCCCTAGTGTTTTTGAGGGAGGTGTTGTAGGAGTAGGGGCGGGTTTGGTTTTCTTAAGATTCAAACCCTATAGAGTTAGGGTTGGAGTTCATAAGAATTTCTATAAACCCGCTTTGTCCTGATTCTGATGCTAATTTACAACTATAACCTTGGTGTTGTAACTTATTTATTAGAATATCTTTGTTATACGAATAAACTTGTGTGCTTCTGGCTTCCCTTTCACAAATCTTATGAGAGATCATTTAAAAAACCCAAGTTGTAGGCTTTTATTATTGACAACACATGTTTTATATATTGCATTCTTTTGGGAACATTGGAAACTCGTATTCTACGATTGTATATTAAAGAGAAAAAACAATAGTAGTAGTAGGAGTTGGTATAACTCATGAGCCGGGATGGGGCGGAGTCATATACTTAGGCAGGGTGGAGTAGGTAAAGGGGGGATCCTAACCAAATTCGCTTCATTTCCATTCCTTTTACTGGATATGCACATGAAAACTAAAGATTTCTTATACAAGAATTTAAGTTGCTTGGCCAATTAAAAATAAACAAAATGATAACCAAATATACAAAAGAACAATACCTTGTTCATCATGTTCCACTGACCAACTTGCGGCAAGCAATCTTTTTCCTTCCCGGTTTCATGATATTTCAGCTGCAGGTGAAAGTGTCAAAAGAGTCGAGACAGTGAATAAACACACGTTTTTTTTCTTCTAAAAACATGGTGAACAAGGAATAGACACCCACATTTTGAAAATACGTAAATAAATAAATAAATAAAACAGAGAAATTTAGGAGAGAGAGTATTACCCAAGGAGCAGGGAGAACTCGTGCCTCCACAGAAGCTAGTTTTTCACTGATATTGATTCCGAACTCCTTCGCATATGGGTCTTGATCATAAGCATTATGTTGAACTGTCTGTAATTGGAAGAGCACATAAGGATGTAACAATGTTCGCTTAAGCTTAATCAAGTTCAAGACATCTCATATTCCATATGAAAACATCTGGCAAATTTCAAGGTCCGTCTTGACAAAAGTCAGAAGTGTTATATAGAAGCTTTACAGTACCATTTAAAACAACAGAAATGATACTTGCACAGAAAATTGCACAGAATTTGTGCACAGAATTGATCCGGGCCACTCATTTCGGTGGTCCCCATCCCAAAATGTGTGGGAGCCACTGAAATGAGTGGCCCAGATCAATTCTGTGCACAAATTCTGTGCATGTAGCATTACTGTTAAAACAATATACGATATTAAGCATTTGAGTCACTTAACTTCAAATAAAGATACCGAAATTTTATGGCTCCAATGTTATTTCCAAATGTTGCACGTTTCAGTGAATTGCATCAACTTTTGTTAAGATTCCCACATAATCACCTTGATATTTTGTGATTGAAAATTCTTAATGCCATCATAAGATTGTTTTAAGGGCAGATGAAAAGATTAAGAAATTAACGTTCGGTGGATTTGATTATCTCAATTTATCGACAACCAAATTGAACATAAAGCAATTAAAGTATCAAATTGAGGTCAGTTTTTCACTGATAAATCGAACTCATTGTCTTTTCAGACACTACCAGTAGAAAAGGCGAAAGCTAGCTAGACAAGATTTAAGTATCACAATACCTGCAAAATGTCATTTTCTCGATCTCTGGGTCTTTGGCATGTAACTTTCAACAGAGCGGTAATTTGCTTCTCGTTCAACCTTTTGGTATATCGCTGCCCCTCAACAATCTTGCAGGCCTAGCAACCAACATTATTAGACACCACACAAGATTTAACCACAGAATTTTATTAAATCAGTCATATATTCAGAACTATGAGTTTTGTACCTCCATAGGTAAATAGTTCGCCTTCTTTTGGTTTCCTACTTGAAGGCAAGGAAGATGTGTATGTTGAATTGTGAAGCCATACATTTCTTGAAAATACACAACTACTGATTTCATGGTTGAGTTGTCATCAACAGGAAACCTAAGTGAAATTGCCAGGAAAAGTTAGAACACTTCCAGCTATTAATAAAAATACCCATAAAAAATGGAGAAACAAAAAAACCAAGTTAACATAAGATAATGTTTGCAACTAAGATTAGAAATTTAGGCTCGGTTGGGTTCAAGGATTTAGTTCGGGAAAGAAAAGGGAAACAAATTAAAAATTTTGAATTTTGTGAGTCAAAAGTTAACATAAGATAATGTTTGCAACTAAGATTAGAAATTTAGGCTCGGTTGGGTTCAAGGATTTAGTTCGGGAAAGAAAAGGGAAACAAATTAAAAATTTTGAATTTTGTGAGTCACTTCCCTCCCTTGATACTTGAGCTACAATTATATTGTGAAAAAAAAAACTAGAAATTTTTAGTGATACTTAAGCATGGAGAAAAATACAAGGGAACAATTTCAATCATTTCCTTCTCTAAACCCCCAAACCAAACAGAGCCTTAGAGACCCTGAAAATAAATTTAGGCTCGACATAAGAATCTTACACCAGTTCTCTTGTGGGTTGAGCCGTTAATCCAGACACACGATATTTTCTCCGGACATTTCCCCTATGTGTTACTTCAACTTTCACTCCTCTAAGGGCTTTCTTGATCTGATAGACATTTCAAGAAAAATTAAAACTTGAATACAAAATAATGGAACTAAAGCCAACACACGTCACCGAAACAAAAAAGAGTACCTTTACTCGGTCAGAATCAGACAATGGCCTTGACAAAACATCTTTGCCTAGAAGCTGGGCAACAAACTCCATTACAGGAAGAGGCTCAATAAACGCAGCCGAAGCCATATCTGTAGTTCATATATGTATAGCCAACAATTAAGAGAGTTCTACTGGGAAAAAAAAAAAATAAATAAAAAATAATAATAATAATAATAAATAACAACAAAAACATGTTTAACCTATTTTGGTTCATTACCGATATTGAGGGACAAGCCCATCTGGGTGGGCCTTATACTTTGATAGAATCCACACCATGATTCCAATCCCTCGCCGAGCCGTTGAGGTTTTCTAATATCAGGTGAAAAGAATGATCTCCCCACGGGGTAGTACCTTTATTAAGAACTCAATTTGATCAATACTCATTACATGCCCCACCTATAGAGAGAAATATTCAAGCTATCACTTATGGATATCGTACCTCTTTGACGAGAGCTCTCTCAAAACAATGTCTAGAATTTGTAGAGCCTCCTGTGGAGCATCGGCTTGTTTACCAGCCAAAAATTGGCCCAAATGGTGCAAATTCGCGCGTGCAACGAATTTGATAACCACTTTGTACTCCCTCTGTCTTCTGATAATTAGTATAAATAAATTAAAAAAATTCAGTCAATTTACATCTACAAAAATGTTAACATATAGAACCAAATCAATTACATAAGTATCGAACAAGTAATTAATTTCAAGATTATAAATTGAGAGGGAAGGAAAAACCCAGGAAACAAAACAAAAAAATTGAACGGAGTTGTAAAAGAAATCAAATTACTTGGGACCATTGATTCCATCGTCTTCATCCACGAGTTTAATGCTGAACTCTTTCCAAGCAAAAGGAAGTTCACCAGCTGTGTACAGACTCTTTCTGCCATCATAAGCAGGCAATCTCATCCCTAATTCAGATTCTTTATGCAGTTTCACCAGCTCTGCCATGATAGCTCTGTTCACAGTTCTTGATGCCACTTCTGGAGTTATAGTAACCTGCAAGTATTAGCAGGGGGCACATATTGTTAAAAGACACACACACACACGCACACACACACACACACACACACACACACACACACACACACACAGAGGACACAGCAATAATAACAATATCGAGAGAGATTTCAAAAACTCATTAATGCAATTAAAGAAAAAGACAAACAAAGCAGAAGCCTACTCAATATAAATCTGCAAGGTAGGAACACAGATATAAGAAGAAAACAAAGCCCTAAACATATTGAATGTCAGCTTAATCTATATCTACATATATATATTTAGTGTACACACAGCCAAGAAGACAGCTTACATCATACTGATTCAAGTCCTTGTCTGGTAACTCTGCAAAGAAATGGTTAGCCTTCACAATACATTTTGTCCCAAGCTGCCCAAAACCAGGTCTTTGAGCAAAATTCAAAGATTTGCTAGAAGAAGGAAAACCCATCTCCATTTTACACAAATTGCCCCCATTTTGTTGAGCAGAAGAACCATTTGGTATCCCTGCAACCACAGACCCTGAAGGTTGGGCTGAGACGGGCTTATGCGCATCGGCGGTGCAAGGCCTCGAACTGGGCCTCATAAACCCGTCGCCTTGATCGGATTTCCGGCCGCCTCTTCCTCTCCTCCTCCCCCGGTTTTTCGACTGAGGTGATGTTTGGTTATTGATTTTGGTGTTATGGGGTGGTTCCTGGGTTGGTGGGCCTTTGCCATTTTGTGAAGTTTTGGGAGATTTCTGAGATGGGTTCATGGAGTTCTGTATATGGGGTTTGATCACAAGGTGTTGTTCTGAGCTCTCTTTCATGGGCCTTATAGGCATTGTGTGATGGTTTACCCAAGTGAAAACTGATATATAATATATAGCACAAACACTTGTTCAAAAGAATTGTTCTTGATCACCAAATGGCACACCCAAACACTGTCTTCTCTTCTAGTTTTCACTCATTTACCCCTTCACAGATACATTGGTTTTTTGTTCTGAAAATCCAGAAACAAGAACAGAAAATACTTGTCAGCAAGAGAACCCAAGGTTGAAAAAAAAAAAACAAATACTCCATAAATAGAAATATGATGGTTATGCATCAAAGTTTCACACGCAAAGTTAAAGGTACACACACCCACACACAAAAAATTTAATCACTAATTATTACTGTCAAACAGAGATTACACTTCCTATGCAAAATAGAAAAACCCTCCTCTCACATTTGTTTCAAGTTTCAACAACCACACCAAAAAAATATAGACAACCAAAAACTGCAAATAGAAAAAATAAAACCAAAGACCCAAAATAGAAGTTGCAGCTAAGTTTCTATAAGTCTGATAATTGAAGAAACCATAAATGGAGAAGGCAAAGTAATATTAATACAATAAAATGCTCTACATGTATGCATTAGAAATGTGTGTATATGCTTTTTTTTTATTTTTTTTTTAAATATGCTCAAAATCTCCAAGACCCACCAAACAAAAGTATTGGAACTAAAACCCCAAACAAAATTTTTGTAGCCAAAATGAAATGTGGACTGGGAATAAAAACACATATGTAGAGACAAAACAAAGCATTACCCAGAACCCAGATCCTCACCGATGCTTCTGTACGAAACCCAATAACCATATGAATCATGAAGACAAGAAATCTATATATGCATATATAGTTATATATATATACACATGTGAATGTGTAATGTAAGGTATTAATCAATTAATCAAATAGTATAGTTGAAATACCCAGAAGATAAAAGCAAATCCCTCACCTTGTCCCCTAACCAAAACCGAACTTGTATAGGAAAATCACGAAATAGACATATAAATCCAAGTAAATAAGACATGACATATATATTAATATATGTATATACTATATATATGTAGAATAAATGATAAAACATGTTATATGACTGCTCAAGAAGAGAATAAAACGCCTAGAAAAAAACAAAAGAGCCAAGTAATAACATACACAGATAAAAAAGGAATAAACATTGAAAAGGCCAGTGAAATCACCATCTGACGGTACCTAATTTCACTGCTACATAGAAAATGACCCCCAAGAAATGAACACATATACGCCATGTAAGTCCCAAGAACCCAAAAAAAAAAAAAATTGAACTCACCAACTAGCTCAGTGACCATGAAATGGAGGTTTTTAAAGGACTAGAGCTTGATCTTGAATCCACCAAAGAAATGGGTGGGCTTTAAGCCTTTAATCAGTGAACAGAGAGAGGAGCTCGAAAGATGCACTGCCAAAGAACGTGAAGCCTTAGAAAGTGGAGATAAAAGATGGGTCTACCGGAGGATTCAGATTGTATAGAGAGAGAGAAAGAGAGAGAGAGAGAGAGAGAGAGATGATGATGATGATGAATCTTATACACGCATGCAAGTGCTTTTGGTGCTTTCTTTATCACGTGTAAAAGGCTTGCGAAGGCCCTGCCCACCCCCACCTCCACCCCCCCCGCCCCCCTTGCCTTTTTTAAATTGGTGCTCTCTCTCTCTCTCTCTCTCTCCTCTTTCTCTCTCTATAAAACCCACTTTCCCTCCAGTCTTTCCCTTCCGTTTGTGTTCTGGTCTGGTCGAGCAGCCTCGGGGACGTACATGGGTCTATATAAAAATAATAATAAAAATTTACAGCTTTGAGAGAGAGAGAGAAAGAGAGAGAGAGGGGGGAAGGTAATCCAAAAGAACCACTGAGAATTAAAAGCAATCATACAGAGAAGAATAATTCGAACTTGCAGTCCTCTCTCCCCCCCTGCAGGCTTCGCTCACTTTCTCTCTCTAGATTCTTTATATTTCTCTCTGTATACGCCGTTTCTCTCTCTGTCTCTCTCTCTCTCTTTATTTCTTGGCAGTCCCACTCCCTCCCTCCCTTCCTCTTTGTGTGTACTCTCTCTACTCGCCCATCCATATACGCATATTGCATATGCAGCTATGCTTTGGGTTGGGTAAGCTGTAACGGTCGGGTTCAAGCCCAATATCACCTTGGGTCCACTTTCTGTGGGTCCCTAACAATGTGTGTGTGGCCTTATCTGCTTTTTGGATTTATGATATGATTAAGGTCTGGCCAGTACCATCAGACTTATCATAAGTTTTCTACTTAATAATAATAATGGAAAATCTTAACATATGGTACATGTTAACAGAGTTGCACTTCGGTACATCAAATTTGGTGTACCTATATCATTTGTTCGCGATAGAAAATATTTGTTTTAAAAATACTTTTTATCACGAAACAAATATTTACGATCCAGAAACAAATGTTTCTTATCCAATACTACCTTGGTGTATAGAAGTGTTTTCTATGTTAACAAGACTTGCATGTGTAAGAATTTTTTGAAAAATTATGTAGATGCAATCCTTTTAAGGCTTGTTTATATGTGCTATAAAGGCACATGTTAAGAGAACTCAATAATAATAATATTCGTACATACCACTCTAGGACACAACTTCACTGAAGTCCCTTCTGTGTTATTCGTCTCGTGTCTCTCACAGTGAGACACAATTTTTTTTTTAAACAATTTTGATAAAAGTAGTTTCAAAAAATGGTGCTTTAATTTAGTCCCTCAAACCCTTATTTTCCTAGAAATAGGTCCATCCCATTAATTAAATTATGATTTCGTCTTCCCCAATATTTAGGACGAAACTACCCTCACAACTATATTTTGAAACTGCTATACATTTTAGCAATTTCAAACCCATTATACCAATTTCAAACTCATTTATGAAACTGCCATACATACATCACCACCAATCTAGCATATTTCAAATTTTGAAAATAGATTTTGACGGTATGTTATATGATGATGTATAAACTCCCACACACATTTCCTACTATATTACATATGGAAATTTAAGGTTTTGTGACTGTTTAGTGAGAAATTTCTCATTTCGAAGTTTCTTTTGTACTAAAGGAAAAAAATTTAAGTGAGAAAATTTTCATTTGGATATTGAGAATTTCTTACCATTTACTAATTTTATATATGTATATATACATATAGAGAGAGAGAGAGAGAGAGAGAGAGAGAGCGAATTTCATTATATAATGAAAAGAGAATTCTCATTATAGAATCATGAGAATTTATTACTTTTTCTGGTGTCTTTGTATAAGTTGGAAATTTCTCACTGTTGTATGAAAGATTTGATCGGTGAAGTTGAAGTGAATCGCCTCTCGATTAGTATATCGCCTCATCGTCTCCGAGATAAGAACTTCTCAAATTGAGAGAGAGAGAGAGAGAGAGAGAGAGAGAGAGAGAGAGAGAAGAGGGGAGCTTATCTTCTGTTGCAAAAGACATCTAACACAAAAGGCAAAGCAGATGAATACAGAGTACCCCCAAACAACAAATCTACTGCAATTTTTTCATTTAAGATCATCTCCTGCCAAGTCTTTCACTCGAATGAGTGTTTCTGTATGCCAAAGAGCAAATAAGTTCGATCGATCGATCGAGAGAGAGAGGTCTACAATGAAAAGAACACACGTGATTTGATTAATCTAAGCATTTGATTGAATATAGCTTTTTTTTTTCTTTGTCGATTGATAGATAGTGCTAGGGATGACAATTTTCTCCGCCTCATTGGTAATCCGCTCCATTTCGCTCTTAATGGTAAGGAGTTGAAGTCCAATAAAATCGTAAAGGAATGGATTTGGTTTAAAGAAACAAAACCCCTGTAGGAGTAGGAGTGGGTTTGGGAAAACCCCCAAATTCTTACTCTGGTCCGATTATGTTACAAATATACTAAACTATCATTAGTACTATAAGTAATTTGCTCTTAGTACTATAAGTAATTACCTCGTTGGCCGTTGCTAATCCACTCCGCTCCGTTTCGCTCCTACTCTTAATTGTGTTTAATTATTCTATGGATTGCTAATTTGCTATATTTTGCAACACTAATAACATTAATAGTGTTTCAAATAATTTTTTTTGTGAATGGACTTCTTATTGTAGATCTTTTTAGTTTTTTAAATTGATATATAAATTGGTAAATTGAGTAGGAGTGAAATGGAGTGGAGTAGGAGTGGTTAAAATTAAATAGTGTACGAGTTGATATGCTTCATGAGTAGGAGTGGATGAGAGTAAGAATGACCGTAAATAAGCGAAGTGGAGTATGAGAATGACGACTCTAACTCCACTCAGCCCCGGTGCCATTCCTAATAGTGCAGTTGTTGTAATCTCTAGAGGAAGCTAGTTGTTTTGTTTGTTTCTATTATACACAAATAAAAAGAAGTAATATATTAGAAAAGAGAAAGAGAAAGAACTAGTTCATTAATGAATCATATAATCGATTTTTTTGCTTTTCTAAACACCCCTTTAGGCCAAGTTTGAATGGCGGATGGAGATTGGATAATTAGTCCCATTTGATTCATAGTTCCGGGACTAATAATACCACCTCCCCCATGGTATAACTTAGTCTCCCATATGGGGGACTATTCTTTTAAAATAGAAAATTAGTCCCGAGCAAAGTAGTCTTGCCAAATACTGGACTATTCAATTAAATAGGACTATTAATCCAATCCCACACTATCCCCTCTTTAATCTCGTGAAACAAACGAGGTCTTAGGGTACTCCAAGTGGTATACAGCCCTTTAGGGTTATTTCCAGGTAGTCTGCTAACCAATTGGTCTCCATATCAATATTCGCACAAATGAGATTCATTTGGAATTGAAAAATGTTAGGCACACAACACCAATTACAACACAAATTACAACAATTCTTTAAATGCATGTACTTTGTACTTCTCAAAAAAGTGTGAATCACGTGTGAAAAATTCACACAACATAAAGTACATACATTTAATTAAGTAAGTGCTGTGATTTGTGTTATAATTAGTGTTATGTGCATAGCATTATTGTTTGGAATTATTTGCAGGGCCACTAGATAGATGTTCATCACCGATCATTAAGGTTACCTGGTAGGTAAGGATCTTAGCAGTAAACAACTACTTTAATCATGTCTAGATAGAAATTGGTGAGATACCCCGGGTTTACACTTTTAAATTGTGAGGTTGTGGGTTCGATCCTTAATGATCGTCACTAGAAAGTTTTCCTTCAATGTAAGTCATAGATCTTCCCTAGAAAGTTTTCCTTCAATGTAAGTCATAGATCTTCCCCTGTACCTCTCTGTCCTCTTTATATGTGTATATTATAAACTACTAACAACTCGATCACAGGAGCCTATAACACTAATTAAAAAAAAAAAAAAAAAGAAGAAGAAAGAAAGAGGATAGCGATTGTCCCATTTCCCTTAGCCAAACAGAAAATAACATATTTGGAATTTGATATAGCCAATGGGACAGCCAATACAAAGGGGTATAATTGATATGCATGATGATGATCTGTTGCTGACTTGGATGGTATGGTCATGGTGTCAACAATCAAAGTATTGTGATGGACACCACAGTGATTTTGGCGGGTGGGGAAGTACTAGATTTTAGCCATTGGACTATGATAAGTCATGAACAGAATCAGAGGTTAGTGATGGTAAAAATCATGACAAATTGGAATAAGTATCACATTGGTCCCACTAGGACATGTTACAAGTGAGAATTAATTAACTTGGCTTTAATGGAAACCCCACTGATGATAATTTGGATGGTTGTGATTAGTTAGTGCAAGCAAATCATTATCTGCCGATCCACTTTTTGACAGTGAAACACAGTTTGGTGAATTTGGGTGTTTTTACTCTTTATTGTAGCTGCGGCATGTCATTGCAAGGTGACTCTGATTAAAACATTAATGGAAGAACTTTAAAATGGGTTAATTACACCTACAACTCCTGTGATTTGACTATTTTTCGCTATGTATCATATAATTTAAAAGGTGCCACTAATTAAGGGCATGTTTGTTGTGCCGGCTTAAAGGGAGATTGGACTACGGAGTATTATATTAGTTGATTTCAATTGAAATAGTCGTCAATCTGACGCAAGAATTTAGTCCATTTTTAACTAAATAGTTCAAAAGTTGGGCCACTAATTATTCCAATTAAAAGAAATTATTTATCCAATCTACCCGAGGGCATCCAAGCGTGGCCTCTGTACTTTGGACCAAAAATGAAATTGCTAACCATGTTGATGGAAGTCACTAGTATCCTTTCTCATTTCACCATTTGTTCTTAACACAATTAATGGTTTCATTTAAGTTCAAAGTACAGAGGGTATTAGTGACATGTTTTAAGCTCCAAGGTGTAGGTGTAATTAACCATTTTTAAAATTGTTTCTAGTTGACAATACGTATATGACAAAATGAGCATAAGAGCATCTCCACCAGCAATTACATTTGAAGATGAACCTTGATGTGCCAAATGTCTTGATTGAATTTGGCATTAACTCTCATGTGTCAAAATTGATGTGCCAAACGCTCGATTGAATTTGACATCAACTCTCTTATGTCAAAATTGATGTGCCAAATGTCTAGATTGAATTTGACATCAACTCTCATATGGTAAAATTGATGTGCCTAATGTCTAGATTGAATTTGACATCAACTCTCATACGTCAAAATTGACATGAGACGTAACTACATGCCTTTTATTATCTTTTGACCATTTTAGTAATGGATCCCTGTGTAAGGTCTGTTGCAATAGATTTGATATTTTGGATTGAGTACTTGTTTATAGGGAATGTCAAATATATAAACTCGAAAATACCACATAATTCATCAAATGAATTTGACATCTTTTTTCAATCAATTTTTTATTTTTTATTTTTTGATATCTTCAGATTTGAAGTAATAGGTGGAGATGCTCCAATGGTCTTTAAAACCTTTAGTAACTTTCTAAACTTCAATTTCCGGAAAACAAAAAACCTCTCCTTAGAAATTGTTTTGTGTGACACACAATATTAGTGCATGACTTTTATCACAATTTAAGCGTTTTGAACTCCACATAATAGAAAAATCACGTAGAGTAAGTAAACGTCATATAATTGTGACAATCACATGGATGAGAAAACTTCTCAAAAACGACCCATTGACAATCTCATGCATACAATTAATATCCATTTACCAAAGTGTAAATAGACTTTTCATTTGATGACATGCTTTCTAATCAACTCTAATTGTTTTAGGATTTTACAGATTTACCCTCTCAAAAGAAAACATGTTAAGCGACTTTAGTGTAATTTCTAAAATCTCATAAGAGTCTTCTTTAATTATCAAAAATGGTGCGGTCAATGTACTTAATTTAATTTACAATTTTTTTCTTTGTAAAAAAAAAATTGTGCTATTTTGAATATGGCCTAATCTCTCCTTGTAATGTAGATCAAAATCTTGAAAAGTTACCACATTAATTAGAAGTTTGAGTATCCACAACACTTGAGTGCAATGGGATATAAAGTCCATTATTTTGACATTTTTATAGACATTCTGAAGTACCATATACTCCCTCCGTCCCATTTTGAGAGTCCATTATTCTATTTTGGGATGTCTCAAAATAGTGTTCACTTTCCTGAAATTGATGTACAATTTTTACTTACTTTCCAAAATTATCCCTCCTTGAAATCTACACCAAGACAAAACTAAAAAAGTTGTTGTAATGATTAGGGGCAATTGTGGAAAGTAGGTGTAGATTCTTTTTGTCCCCTTAATAAGTTGAGTTCCCAAAGATGGACTCTCAAAATGGGACGGAGGGAGTATATAACAAGGGTAATACTTGGGACACAACTTTCATACAACTTTCATACAACCTCCTCAAAAGATGTGTCTATCTCTTTCCTGTGCCACTGTGGGGGTCCAGTGACATCACAGGAGAGAGATAGACACATCTTTTGAGAAGATTGTATGAAAGTTGTATGAAAATTGTGTCCCAAATATTACTCATGTAACAAATACTCCGTATTATATCCATTGAGTGCATGGGGTCATGGACTCATGAATGATCCAAATTAATAGATGAGGACCACTTATAGTCAGGTATTGTGATATGTGATCAAGTAAGGTTTGAATCAAAATCATTGAAAGATCCACGAGGACTATGCTCCATGAAAGAATATAATTACTCGTTTCGTCTCATTTTATGTGTTTTTTTTAAAATATTAATTTTTTATGAGAATATAAGAATTACTTAAAATAAATATAATTATTTCATAATTACCCATTTTACTTTTTGTTAGTTTTTTCAAAATCAATTGTGATAAGTTTGAAAAGTAGCTAAAAAATTATGATAGTGAACATTAATTTTGAGACATCCAATAAAAAAGGAAAGACAATTACTCCCCCCGTCCCATTTTATGTGTCCCCCTTTCTATTTTGGTATGTCCCAAAATTGTTGTTCACTTTCTTAAATTAGTATATAAATTTTACTTAGTTTCTCAAATTGTCCTTCCTTACAACCAATACCAAAACAAAACAAAAAAGAAAGTGCAATGATTATGGGTAATTGTGAAAAGTAGGTGTAGATTCTTTTTATCCCCTTAAAATGTTGGATTCCCTAAAAGCGACACATAAAATGGGACGAAGGTAGTACATAAAATGGGACGAAATGAGTAATAAATAAGAGTGCAGTACCTCTTGTTTGGACGGCTTTGGTAGCAGGCACAAAAAAACTCCACAAAACAATAAATGCACCGAATCATTACTCTGACTGTCCCACACACACACACCCACAAAACGTATATATGTACATGTATATAAAGAGAGAGAGAGAGGGGGTGGGGTATGGGCTGGTTTTGTCTTGGTATTGGGGATTTGGATTTTTCTTATTCCATTCAAAGCAAAGAATAGAATAGGTTGCAGACAAGAGAGCACATGATTATGATACTAGGAGTCTATGTATAATGTGTATATATGTAAATATATATATATGGATGTATATGGGCTATGCTTGTTTGTTTTGAGCATTATATTTGTTTATATCATAGACACATAAAGATAATGGTAGGGGAGAGGTATGCTATGGTCATGGACAAATGAGAGGGATATTTGAGAGAAGTGGTGGGTGGGGTTCCAAGGCCAAGGGGAGTTTTCCAAGTAACGTTTCCCTAAGTGAGGAGGAGAGTGCGTGTGGTGGACCCCACTCTCCGCCATTACATATGGAGTATGATGTATATATTGAAAAGTTATTCAGTGAATTCGTCACGCCATATCAGTAAAATGACGTGGTGTGACTTCCCTAATAAAAATGAGCTATGTGCTCACTAATATTAAGAGGTTATGACATGTGGTGGGTGATTTTTTTTTTAAAAAAAAGTTGATAAACACATGTATGATCCCCCTAAAAATAGGGATACATATATGGCTAAGATTGAGAGATTGTACCACATTATCATACTAACGTGGTGTAATAGACTCACTGAATAATTTTAACCTCCGCCTCCGCTCCAATATGTACACTTCAATGTGGTTTCTAAACTTTTACTAGTTCAAAAATTTAGAGGTCACGTTCAATTACAAATGAATATTATGAATGAGTACTGCTGCTGCTTGCACGGCAAAGTTATCATTTTATTTTTTATTTTTTGATAGATTTCATTCTAAAAATAAAAATAAAAATTGAAAACAAAAAACTACAACATTATCTTACTGAGTCCTTAATTTTCATTCAAATTATTTTTGGTGGTCTTACTATCAGACTCTTTTTGTTTGTGTATTTATTTGTGTGTGCAAACACTTGTGGGGAAACTTTTTTTTTTTTTGGTAATCGGGGGTGTCCGGGCCAGCTTGCGCGCACCTCGACTAATCCCCCGAGGCCTGGAGGCGCCGGGTGAATACTCCAGTGGCCACGCTCTCCATGACTCGAATACTAAACCTCTTGGGTAGTACACCCAAGAAGCTTACCACTCGGCCACAAGGGACTTGGTTAACTTGTGGGGAAACTTCTTTTCACAATTTAATTGGTTGCATGTGTTGCATGAGCAAAATTTCCTAAAATTAATTATAAGGACGGAATTAAGTTGCAGTCCAAAGCTATGACAGAATAATGTTAGAGTATAGTTCTCACGTTTTTGTTTAAATTTGGCTCGATAGTTGTTCACTTAAAATAACTTCCCATAAAAGCTATTTATTTATGTTTTTTTTTTTTTTGGTAAAGACTTCCTATAAAAGTTGAACGTACTTGCACTTAAATTTAAATATAAGTAAGTAAAATTAATATAAGGTATAAGTTTCTTTTTTATTATGGTTTTTCACCCACCTCTACATAAATTTAGGGAGAAAAAAAGAATATGACAAAGAGGGATCATAAAAGTAGCTCAACCAGGGATTATTATGTAGTGTATGGTTATGACATCTCCAAATTAAAAGGTTTTCTAATGAAAGACATGTTGTTTATATTTAAGATATGATTTGTACGTATAGAAAATGTGATACACCACCCAAAAAAAAACAACTGTTCCATTGCTAGCTATGATTCCACCCGTCTCAAAGTTGGGGCAAGGTGCCTTTGTAGCTACAGGGAAAAAATAAAAAAAAAACAAAAAAAAAACATGTCATATATTGCCTAGGTGCTATTTGAAGTGTGTAGGACACACGTGAATTAATATGGGCTATAATGAAGATACCACATTATTCCCTGTAAGTTTGTAACGTACTAATACAGATTTAGTTTTTGTTGAGTTGGACTAGATTCCCCTAAAAATAAGGGGCTAAGATGTACCAGATCTTATTGGACTTGTCACCCAAATAAATGTGGCATTGGACATATTTCGTAGGACACACCCAATTATGGGGTAATTAATTACCTACGAACCCTAACATAGCATGGGGTAATTATCTACAAACCCAATCATGGGAAATTATGGGATAATTATGGGGTAATTACCTATTATGGACCCTAACATAGCATGGGGCATACAAAAATATTTCTAATTATACTACAATTATTCGTAATAAATATGTTTTAATTAGTATATTGACTCCCCCCTAATTTTTGTTTTACATAGATTATTAAGCTCGCCCCCGATTAAAGCTAGATTCCTGAATCCATTCTTGTCGAAGTGTTTTGGTTGTCAATAAAGTTGCATAGAAAATTTTAATTAGAAATAAAGAAAATAGTGACACAAGTTATATAGTTTGCGTCACATTTTTATTTATTAAAAATGACTTTTCTGTTAGCTTATAATGCTTAAGACAATCGTCAACATGGTTAAATAATATATAAACAGAAAAAAAAAATAATATGGTTGAGTTCGTATAAAATATATATATATATATATATGGTTGAGTTAAGTCGTAATGATAGCTCATGCCCTTAATATAAATATTAGTAGCTCTTTACTTACAAATTATTTGACCAAAAGATGAAGCATAGATTCAATCTGCCCCACACTGGATATGCATTGTCCTCTTAGTTGTAATGATACAAATCGGAGGAATTAAGCTATGGAAAAAATAGAAAAAGAATGAGTTAATAAATAAATCATCTATGCTGCTCATTAGTCCCACTACTTACATAACCACTTTCTGAGATTTTATAATATATTTCCAATATATATATATATATATATATATCATGCTATCATATTTGTTTGTAGTACATGTGGGGCGGCTAAAGCTTCCCTTAAAGAAAACTCAAGCCTACCCACATTTTATATTCTCTTTCGACACAAACATGTATTGATATATATATATATATATACAAAATTGTGAAATGACAAAACTGCTATTAATGAAAACACGATTCGACGGCCAAAACAGAGGTCCTCTCTTTAATAAAGAAAGGGCGCCCTCTTTATAGCCTGACTGTATATATATATATATATATATGTACTGGCTTTATTGTAAACTATGTAGATTTAGAAGATACATGACCCAAGCTCAAACATAAATGAATCAAGCTTAATCATAAACAAGCCAATCTTATTTACAAAGCAAATAAATAAATAAAGAAAAAAGGCCAAGATTGTTTAAAAGGTTTGAATTTTAGGCTCGTTAAAAAGTCGTGAATTTCACGACTGATAAAGAACTTAATTGAATTTCAGGCTTGTTAAATAAACAATCTAAACTAGAGCATGTATGAGTTCGGCTCATTTAATAAACAAGTCGAGTTCAAACATTTACTAGCAGCTCAACTGGGCTGAGATCACCAATTAAAAAACAATGCATGAGTTTTAAGTTTTGGGATTCACAAATTTTATTAGAGTGGTACCATTTGATGTGTGACATGTGCCAGTGGTTGTACTCCCACATCATATTCCACTGCATGTGATCGATATTTCACTTCCATTATATTTTATGAGTTCTCTTAACACATTAAGATTTTATATGTATATATATATATATATTATGCGCTACACAAGCGAAGTTAGTGCTCTCCGAACACGTGCAAATCCCCATTCCAAGAGACTCGAAATACAATCACTTGCAGATACGATAGAATCCCTTACCATTGAACCATCTGTTATTCTCTTCACTGACATTATATTTTAGAAAATCTGGAATTTGATAATCCTAACATTACTTTCAGTTAAAAAGTTAAATAAATGGAAAATTTTAAATACGTACGCAACAACAACGTACAAAATCTCAACAGGATCGAAGTCATTAATGCTGGCCATATGTTACATGTCATTGAAATGATAGCTTAGTGTTTCATGATGGGCAGAATTCCATATACTCTTTCTATTTAATTCCTTTAACCATACTCAATCACTCTGATTGCATCTTTTATTACCACTCTTCTCCCCTTCCCAACATTCCCAATAATCCCCATTCATTAATAAAAAAACCACATGAGATTCTACCCGTCTATATATATATATATATATATATAAGCATAAGCACATTATCAAATCCATTCACGAGGTTTTTCTCGAGCCTTATTCAAATTTGTTCACGAGCTCTATTGAGTCGAGCTCAGGTTAATTTAAAGCTTTAGTCGAGCTTTATCGAGCCAAACTTTTTTTTTTCTAGGGTAAATATCACCTAGATCCCCTGAGGTGTGCTCTAATCACACTTAGACCCCCTCACGTTTCAGTAATATCACCTACACCCCCTGAGGTTTGAAACGCGTATCACCTAACTCTCTTTGTCAATTCACCATTAAAAAAGTGACGGACTGACATAAATAAATACAAATCATACCCCTAAAAGTTTGGTCCTTATGTCATTTTAGACCCTGTAATTTCAATTGGATCAATTTGGTCCCTACAGTTTAAATTGAAGCAATTTGTCCCAAATGCCCCATTTTTGTGAGAAAAATTGATAGAATTTACTGTTATGCACAATTACGCTAATAAGTGGGTTGGAAGATTGGTGGTGTTCCATTTTTGCCCTTAAAAAGTGTGGCAATGCATAATATGTGAGTAAATTTTGTCAATTTTTCTCACAGAATGGGGCATTGGGATCAAAATGCTTCAATTTAAAGCTGTAGGGACCAAATTGAAAATACAAGGACTAAAATGACACAAGAACTAAAATTTCAGGGGCATGTTTTGTATTTATTTATGCCAGTCCATCACTTTTTTAACGGTGAATTGACGGAGGGAGTCTATGTGATACGCGCTTCAAACCTCAAGGGGTGTAGGTGATATTACTAAAGCGTGAGGGGGTCTAAGTGTGTTTAGAGCAAACCTCAGAGGGTCTAGATGATATTTATCCTTTTTTATATCGGCGAGGAAAATGATATTTCGTTGCCAAAAACTTCACTTTTGGCAAGGAAATTAGAATTTCGTCTCCAAATGTGTATTCTTTCAGCCTTTTGGCAATGAAATAACATTTCTTTGCTCATACTACAGTTTTAGCAAGGAAATTTATCTTTCCTTGCTAGCACACATATTTGTTGCAGTGTTTGCATGAGCTTGACTTGTTATTAAACGAGCCGAGCGCAAATAGGATTGAGCTTGACTTATTAATTAAACGAGCCGTAATTTTGAGTAATTGCAAGCTTTTTGATGAGCTTTTTTACAAGCCCTTAAAAGTATATAGGCTTAAGCTAGACTTGTTTATTAAACGAACCAAGCTCAGAGAGGATTGAGCTAGACTTGATTATTAAACGGGTATTAATTTTAATTGATTGCAAGTTTTTTCACAAGTCCCTTAAAACTATATAGTTTAATAATAAATATATATAAAAATATCAATATACAAGTCATTCATTAATTCTATTCACGAGTTTTTTCACAAGTCCTCTAAAATTATGTAGTTTTAATTTATAATAGACATATATATAAAGGTCAATATCCAAACTCTTTATCAAGCCTATTACAAGCTTTTTTATGAGCCTCTTAACGAGCTTTTATCAAACGTGTTCACAAGCTCTATCAAGTCGAACTCATGTGTGTTTGAGATTGACTTGTTAATTAAATGAGCCGAAGATCTAGGCTTGAGCTTGACTTATTTATTAACCGAGCCCAGTTGAGCTGAGCCTTTATCGAATATGTTCACGAGAGCTTGTTGAACGACTCGGGTATATATACATCCTATGCTCTTGAGCTTAATTAGTTTATATATTAAACGAGATTAAAATTCAAGCTTGTGTTTGAACTCTAGTCCGTTGAATAACCTTTTATCCAACCTCGACTTCTATAATGAGTAGCTCGATTGTGTATCCACTATATAAAACTACAAAGTTCTAAAATAGATGTACATATACAAGACCGGGGGTTATGGCCCCCCCTAGACTTTCCATATCCCCCAGTGTAAGTCACCAAGTTTTTCTTATACTATAATTTTGCATCCATAATTTTGAAAATTTTCAAATGTTATTATGATCCCCAAAAATTGAATTAATGATTATTGCACAGCCCTGCAAAAAAAAAAAAGGATAAAAAAATTAGCCTAGGCTAAAAAAAATTGCATATGTAATACATTAGGCCAATGGTAATCCAACTACCCAAAAATTGAGAAAAAAAGAAAGAAAGAAAGAAAATTATACGTAATATTGACCATATTGTAATCCAACATATTCTAATTATTTGGCCCAATACCCTTTCTTCTCCTTTAAAAGTTTAGTACAACCCAAATTGCTTACCATTTCCCAAGTTTTACAGATACAATCAACAACTAGAACATAATATATATATATATATATATATAAGAGTGATAATCTACACCCAATGACATAATTAATGACATAATTATAAATAGATCCAAAATCTTTTACCTCGGGGGTGCTACCCCTCAACTCTCGTGTGATTCTTAGCCCTTGTTCCCTTCTTTCCGTTACTCCTGGATCCGCCACTGTACAAGACAGTACACAAGGCCTTGACAAATTCACTAGCTTTTTCACAAGCCTATTTACGAGCCTTATTAAAAAAATGTTCACGAATTCTATCGAAACGAGCTCCTATATGCTTGAACTTGATTTGTTTATTAAACAACCTTGAAATCTAGGATCCTACTTGACTTATTTATTAAACAGCCAAGCAGAATTCGTATCAAAAATGTTAGTGAAGGATTGTTGAACGAGTAGACTTGTATACCCCTAGATAGGACTAATCACCTCTATACATCTAGTTAGGACTAATCACCTCTATACATGATTGTGATATGATTAATTGAAATTTCAGAGTTAGACAAGAAATTTATGTTGTTTGGATAGTTAGCACCAACTAACTTTGGTAATTGTTAACAATTTTTTTTATTGCTTCAAATATTTTTGAGAGAGTAATGTTAGAGATGCCTTGGCTAGCTTGGATAATTAAAATTCTTCTTCAATTACTAAAATAAAAATCATATTCTTACATTTAATTTTAAAATTATCATTAACACTTTAACAGGTAAACAATTTAGATAACTAATTTTAGTATACGTAACATTTTTTTTATTTTAAAATCACTGTTTATTATATCATGATCAACGGCTATTTGAATTGCCAAATGTTTCCACAGTGCAAGTGTCAGTCAAACGGAGCAAGTAGGATGTGTTTGCCTAGTCAAGGAAGTAGAGAAAAATCAAAAGGAACACTGTCAAAAAGCAATGTTAAAAAGTGAGGTGAGGACATTCACTAAGCTTTTTTTTTTTCTTCAAAATTTCACAAAAGAAAAAGGACTTTCAGAGGCTTTTTAAGTGAAAGAAGACAATTTAAAATACACAAATTTTTATATATCACTGTTTTTGCCCTTTGAAGGGAATAGTTGGAAATGGTAAAAGTGCCAAACGGGAAATTTTTTGGCGTTTGGGACTGTCGTTTTTCCCCCAAACAGCAAATATTTTGTAGAGCTGCGACACACATCTGTCCCTCCTCAGGGTAGAAAAGTCCAATGCCATCGACAAAACCTAAGGTCTTAATTTGGAGAAATGCTACACACACATCCCAAACCACATCCCAAACCACACCCTTGCTTTAAATGTATGTACCCTGTGCTGTGTAAGTGGTGCACAGAAAAATGTGAAAATTCAAACAGCACAAGGTACATGCATTTAAAGCAATGGGTGTGGTTTGGGGTGTGGTTTGAAATGTGTGTGTAACATTTCTCCTTAATTTGTTACGCAAATCTTAAACATATGTCTTACAATGTGACACGTTTTGTACTTGTTGAATGCCACGTGGGATTTATTTAGTAAAATTACTAGATTAGGTTTTATTTTCTATTATTTTTGTAGGGAATTGCTATTAGCACTCCATGGAATGTATGGTATTGTATGATATCTCAATAGTACCGTGGAGTGCGTTAATTCAATTTTAGAGTGAAAATAATAATTCTCTTATTTGTACTCTGGGTTTGAGGTCCAATAATAGGCTAACGCTCACTTTTACGGATGAGCTATCAAATAACTTATTTGCTTTAAAAGGGTTCTTCAAATCTATCTGAGAATAATTTAAGAATTATTTATTAAAAATATATGAATTTCAAGTTACACATCCGAATTGAAATGAGATTGAGAGAAAAGGAAATCTCATAGGATTTTGGGGGTAATGACGTCTATACAAAGAAAAAATAAAGTTGAGAACTATCAACTATCCAATAGAGTAATATTTTGGTGACAAACACTTTTTATAAACACTTACAAACACACTCCATCTCTCTCCTATTTTAGTGGACATGGGCGGACCGAAGTGTACCCTAGGGGTGGCACAGGCCCCCCCTGAACTTTTGAAAATTACATAATTACATGTAATATTTTACAAATTTTACAAATAGACCCTCCTAAAATTCACACAGGCCCCTCTTGAACCTTTAAAAATTCTAGATTTACATACAATATTTTATAGGTTTTAGAAACAGGCCCCCCTAGACTTTTGAAAATTCTAAATTTATAGGTTATATATTACAGGTTTTAGAAATAGGCCCCCTAAATTACATGATTTACCCCCAAACTAGGGGTGTTAAACCAATTTTACAGTTTTACACATAATTGTGTATAAGTAGACCTAAAAAAATTCGCCTCGGCACCCCCGAACCCTCGTATAATTTAGGCCCCCTCGACCAAAAATCCTAGGTCCGCCCCTGTTAGTGGACCCCATAGTGTCACCCCGGAGACAGATAGAGTGTGTTTGTAAGTGTTTGTAAAAAGTAGCATTATTGTAATCCAATAGCACATTCATAAGCTAGAAGTTGGGAAGCACCTCCAATCAAAATCAAATAAGTTGAAAAAAAACTATAAATTCTAAATTTATAAGCCACGCAAACACTTCATTTTAACTTTTTTCAAGTTGTAAGTTATAATTTACAGCTTATAAAAATACACCAAACAATACCTTCTTAACTTACTAACAACTTATAGAAATTAAAAAGGGTTAATTACACTCACCTCCCTATGTTCTACCTTAATTACACAATCCCTCATATTTTGAAAAATTACACGGACTTTCATTAAAATTAGTATTCTATAATACTTTCCCCCTTAAAATTAACATTTTGTAACACTTTTTCCCTTAAAGTGTACACAAATACTAGACATAGTGGAGATCCGTGTAATTAAAACAAAACATAGGAGATGTGAGTGTAATTAACCCAAATTAAAACAACTTCTATGGATTCTTCTTAAAATGACTTATTATTACATGCAAACCAGAAAAAAAAAATGATTAAACATGCTTTGCTTTTATTTTATAGTTTTTTCATATTCTTCAAACTACCTAAAATTGAAAATTTTGTGGGACAATCACGTTCCAGTCTAACGTGAACTTTAATTTTGTAGTTATTGCAGTACGTAGGTAGAATAACTTGCACCTTCTGTGTAATACCACCCACAATTTTTGTATCTCTCTTTTCCTTTTCCTTTTTCTCGTTATGATTGTCATCAAGAATGAATCTAGGAATTTAGAGTTGGGGAGTTTGGTAGGGTGAAAGGGATAGCGAACTTACTAGGGTCAGGGGTAGCGCACTCGAGACTAGGGCTGCACAAAAAACTCGTTACACAAGACCCGACCCGACCCGACTGAGTCGGGTCTGAAATAAAATGGGTCAGGTCTGATTTGGGTCCAGTCAAAAGGTAAATATTTCGGATCGGTCGGGTCTGGTTTGGCCCAGCCAATAGACAAACTGTTTTTGCTAATTAATTGTTTATTTTGGTGACAAAGTACTCATTTTTCTTTTCATTATATCCATGAATATATAAAACATTATATCCACTTTCTAATGGTGGGAATTAATTTTCATGACTCTCCACCCTCATCAATTTTTTTAATGGATATATTATACATAGAAGAATAGGTATCCACTAATGAATATAAATAAAAATACTAATAAAATAAAAATAAGAAAAAATATATTTAAAAAAAAACCTGGGTTGTGGCCCAGACCCAACCCGACCTGAACCAAAGTTACTGGGTCGGGTCGGTCCGGGTCCAAACCTCATCGGTTCGGGTCTGGGTCTCAAAACATGGAACCATTCATAATCGGGTCGGTTCCGGTTCTGTAAGGACCCGACCCGACCCATGTGCAGCCCTACTCGAGACGATTTTTTTTTGGTCTATGCAAACATATTTGTTGGACTGATGAAGGAATTAGAAAAGTTAATACTGATTGACGTCAAAGGTACAATAAAATGATACATTATTACTGCAAATTAAGACCATGAAATTGAATGTTTCATACTTAAAAGGGGGACTTAAGTGTAAAAATCTACTTTTTAAGGCGTATATAGTATTTTTTAAAATCGAAGGGGAGCTTTTGAATCCCCTCTTGCCCCTACATATGTCCTTCCCTGATTGTCATCCCACTTCATTTCCGAACTTCGTCCATCTGTTTGCAAAGAACCCACAGAGTTCAATCCATAGATGATGGTGTGGCTTGTGGTGTCCGTGGTGGTGGTGAAGTTAAGGTACCGTTAAGAATTTTTTTGTGGGGGGAAGAAAATAAAAAAGAGAATGAGGGTTAGGGCAAATTTTCCACTCTAGTAAGTGCACAGTAAAAAACTATCATATTCTGTTTTTTATTTTTATTTTTTATTTTTATTATTATTTTTTTATATAGTAATTAGGGATGTCCGGGCTAGCTTGTACTCACCTCGATTAATCTTCCGAGATTTTAGAGTCGTCGGGTGAATTCCCCAGTGGCTACACTCCCATGACTTGAACACTAAATCTCTTGAGCAGTACACCCAATAAACTTACCATTCGACCACAAGAGATGTAGTTATATTCTTTTTTTCTTTTTTTCTTTTTTTCTCCCCTTAAACTCTAGTTCCTTTCCAAAGTATTTACTGAATCTTTTTTTTATAATGGTACAACATTACATCAAGGGAGTCGGGGGAGTAGATAGGGAAGGGGGATTGAACCCACATCACTTGTGGAGAAATTGAAGTTCTTGCCACTCGAATAGGCATCACTTGCCTAAGTATTTACTGATTTTTTTTTTATAAACGTGGGTGTCTGGGTCAAGTTGTGCGCATCTCGACTAATCTCCCGAGATTAGACATTCGGTTGAATCACCTGTGACCACCCCCATGAGATTCGAAATTGAGACCTCTGGGTATAACACCCAGAGGCCTTACCATTCTACTAGAAGGGAAATAATTGTATTTACTGAATCTTAAACTTCTAAAAATCGCCTAAAACTAAAAGATAAGGACAGTTTTTTTTTTAATCTAACACAACAAAGAACAAGTGAAATCTTTTGGACATCCTTAGATCTTTTACTCAAGCTTTTGATTAAAATAATGAAATCAATCTCTACAAATAACTATGAGCATTGTTAACATTTTTTCCTCACCGCTTTTCAAAGATTATGTTGTTGATTTAGCAGATTCTGTTTATGCAATTTCTGTTAAATTACTAGGAAACCCTAGTGTCTTTTGTCCTTATTATTTCAAAGTAAATGGCATACTTGTCCTTTCACATAATCCTATCTACCTTAGAACCATTACACACATATGTCGGCATAAAAAGGTACCAAAACTTTCATCATTCACCCAAAAGCAGAACGGTCAGAGCCTCTAAAAACACCAAGTACTTTCACACCCCCTTTAATCATCACTCATCACCAACCCAAACACTTTCCATGAAAAAAGTACGAAGGGCATTTCTGTCCAGAAACAATCTATATAATAGAGGATTAATTACATTTTATCCTGTGGTAAGACCAAATTTAACTTTACTTTGTACTTTAAAAATAGACACTTAAATAGTAATACTGATGTGATTTTAGGTTAAAGTGAAACTATTTTAATTTCTTCAAAGATTGATGAAAATTTTAAAAATAGCCAAAAATATTAATTTAATATATTTGTGAGGTTAGTTTTGGAGTTAACACCCTCTATGGGCATAATGTTGTCATTTAACCCATTTATGTGAGATTAACTAATTATATGGGATTTACTTTGTCACTTAAAGTCTCATACGTGGGGCTATTCTTAGAAAAATCTTAACACTTTCAATTTAGTCCAAAATCACATGTAGGGGGTTAAGTGTCCACTTTTGAACAACATGGGGTGAAGTGAAGATATACCTAACCATAAGGTGGGGTAAAATGTAATTAACCCTAATAAATTAGCTCCTTGTGGGTCAAAATTGATTATGTCATGGATAAAGGGCTATGATTCAATGTAGGATTTATAATCTAATGGACTGTATTTGATTTATTTTGAAAATTAATTTCCCCCAATTTTATTCCTCCCATTTTGATTTGCTTAAAGACTTATTGGCTTAATGACTTTTGGAATATGGCTTAAGGGCTGTTTGACTTTTAGCTTAAGAGGCTATTTGGCTTTTCGCTAAGGGACTGTTTGGCTTAAGGGCTTATGAGTTGTCTTGTTTAATGGCTTTTTTCCCTTAAGAGGTGTTTGGCTTTTTGTTGAAGGGCTTTTAATTGGCCTAGCTAGTAATTGTATTACTAAAATGTTTTTTTCACAATTTATCAAAACCTCAAAGTTATTAATTACTGCCGAAGGTATGTAGAGTTAGTTACTAACCAAACGCGCGCATGACTAGAATTGTTCCGTAGTGCCTTTAGACACGGGTTATAGCTAACAAATATATAATTTCCAAAAACATATATGAAATGCTACAATTTTCATATTTTTATCTGAAGATTGATTTCCAACATATGTGATAATGAGACTACCACAAATAACTTAAAATAAAAATCTGTACTCTGCTGCAGCTAAATATATCAAAAGCAAAATTTAAACGTGGGAAGTATATCATTATTCTTTCCAAAATTCACAGATTCTTTTAGCCTTGACCTTGAGGTATCTTATTGGGCACCATCAAGCATGCAAAGCCCATGGGCTCCAGTGGGCCCATTATCCCACTAAGGATTTCTGTGTGCAGTCCGTACAGTAAAATGGGTCAATTGTGATTGTGAAGCACTTACATACACGCATATATCATATGTATATATATATATATATATATTCAGTGTGCGGTTCTGATAAAAGGGTGGTGGGCAAGACGTGGTGAAAGTGATTTATCGGATGTTAAGAGCTTTTGAAAAGCCTATTTTGATGGGTGTGGTGTGTGACTGTGTGTGTGTGTTTTGTTGTGAAAATTGTGGTAAGATAAGCTTTGGTTTTCCAAATCCATATGCTCCTACTACAAATACAATCATGGAGGTGAAAAAAATTGGTTACATCATTTTCGACAAAAGTGGTTTCAAACTTGAAAAAGTGTTCACTTTAATTCACTTTATATATTTTTGTATTGGAGATGACAAAAGGATGTTTTGTTGGGACCGTCTTTTTGAGTTTGATGTGTATATATATGTAAGACCAATGCTTTCCTTTGCTTTGACTGGGTATTCCCAACATTATCTTATATACTCCATCACACTTTATACATACACATGCATATAGATATATACAGTACACGTACGTAACGGATTATGTTATATATCATACTACTTCTTGTTGTGTAGGAGGTTTTGATATACATTGTTGGAACTCATTCTCTTGTAGTTTAAGTTTATAGAGCAGTTATTAACTTAACATGACATTAGAGTCTTATTTGTAGTCTTTGGTTCGAGTTTTGTTACCGCTTTGACATGCATTTTTGCACTTTATTTTTTGGCTCACTATAGTACTACTTTAATTTGTTGGCTCATCACATGTGAGGAGGTAGGGCGTCGAAGGTTAGTGGCGGAGCTATGTTTTTGTAATTGGGGTGACCGAGCTACCAATTGAATTGTACTTTCAAATAGTTCTCTAACACAGTTATTAGTTAATAGTTTTTTATTTAGTGACACAAAGTTTACAATGAAATGGAACATTGTTGTCACACACACACACAAAAAAAAAAAACATAAGAAATTGATTATAGGATGAGGTACCTTGTAAAAGTCAAAAACTGGAGTGGTCAATTTGTAAAATAATTAAAAAATTTAAAATTACATATAGGTACCAAAATTTTTCTAAGGCCCCCCTTCCCCTAGGACTCCATGTGCTCTGCCTATATTGAAGGTTGATATACATTGTTTGGCTAATTTTCTATATGCTTTCACAATTTTTTCTCGACATATATTCACATGCACAACAAAAATTGTTGCACATATATATGTATATATATGGCTTATTTTATATATACATATATATATACAAAGATTCTCTAAAGAGGGTCACCTCTCTTTATTAAAGAGAGGGCCTCTGTTTTAACCATCGGATTGTGTTTAAAAACTGTAAAATGACAAAACTGCCATTAATGAAAATACGATCCGACGGCCAAAACAGAGGTCCTCTCTTTAATAAAAAGAGGGCGCCCTCTTTAGAGCATGACTGTATATATATATATGTGTGTATATAGTCAGGTTCCAGTACGCACTGGGCTTTTAAGCTTAAAAAAAATCGCAGATCAGTGGAACAGCAGGATGGATGGGGCACGAGTCTGCGGGGTAACCCGTGATTTTTTTAGATTTAAAAGCTTAATACGCTTACCTAATACGCACTGGATCCAGACTTTATATATGTATACACACACAACTCCTCAATGCAAGCACGTATGTGGACAAAATATGCGGATGCATTTAGAAGCACCCATAATTCACTTTTGGCCTTTGTAGGCTTTCTTTATTTTCGTATATAAAAACACAATAGTTGTTGATTTAATAGAATTTGAATTGTGAGGGGCTGTTTGGGTTGACTCAACAGTGGTTCATCATGATTTACAAATTTAAGTGTTTGGAATATGAGTTAATAGCATAAGAGTTCGTGTCTAATATAAAATCACTATTAAAATGCATGTATTTATTTATTTTCATCAAACCAAACATTTTATTAATTTTATTAAAAAAAGTGGACTGAACATTTTCATACTTTAGACGTTTCCAAAGAGGTGCCGATAACCAACTTAAACAATAGAATTTCAGGTTTGAGAGCAATTAACATGTCCAGAAAAATCACTGAAAGTTAAATTTATCTTCGTTCACCCATTGTATCCTATGTAAACAGGACCTTTGGGCAATTTTTTCCTTGAATTAAAAATTTAAATCTCCCTTTGAAGACTGAAAATTGAAGAAAGATTCAAATTTCAAAACTGCAGTTCATCTAATGATTTATTTCACCAAAAAACGTAAAACTATCCTCTTCTTAAAGGATGCATGGAAAGACTCAAAGACATGAAACAATTCTGCCCTACATGATTGAACCAGGTTTAAAATTCAGATATTTGGTAAATGAAATTTTATTAGATAAATTTCGAATACGATTTAAACAACACTCTTGAAGTTGGATAAAAAACAAACCAGTAGTATTTGAATTTTATAAAATCTAACAAGAAATAAGAATATGCATGGTTGAATCTACTTTTTTTTTTTTTTTTTTTAATTCACGAGGATGAACCCATCAGTCTGTTCTCCCTGACTTCGAGATTAATGTCTACTGCCCTTTTTAAGTAGGATAGAGAGGGAAATCCCGAACACGTGCACTGACCCCTACACACACACAACAGAGTAGTCAGAGGGGATAGTAGGCCGACTTCAAACTCAACAGAAGCTCGTAGCCTTGGTATGCCATAGCCTTGAAAACTTTTGTTGCAGGTCGGCCACTACTTCAATAGGAGACCAAACAAGGCTTCTTTGGGTTGTTGAGGAGCGCTTTGTACGTGGTCCGTCCTGGCTAGCAACGAACGTGGGAGATTTCGAATTCTCAACCTCCATAATATTAGGAACTCAAACAAGTCCAATTTGTTAAATCTAATTTTATTTTATACGTCAGTATTGTCAAAGCAATAATAGTTATTGTCAAAATAACTATAATTTTTAACAAGTGAAGTTGCTTTAACATTAACTACTATATATTGCTTTAACATTAACCAATTACTCTGATTTCAAGCCAAAAAAAAAAAAAACAATTACTCTAACAACAATCACTATTACTTTAACAATAATGATACCCTTTATACGAGTAAATATTCAATGCAATGGAGATACCACGTCAGTAAAATAAAATACTCACAGATTTAAAATTTGTGCTTATGTAAATGTGATTTTCTCTAAAAATAAGAAGTGTAGATAACTAAATAATGAATTCAAATTTACTTGTCATACCGTGCCAACAAAATAACCATGGCAATAAATATTTACTCCCTTTGTGCATTCCCAAAAACAGCAAAGGGCAGGAATGGCAAAAATCATTCCATCATCATTATATTGTACCTTGAATATTCCTCAACATGGGATATATAGTTTGATTAAAGCAGTGAGACGGGGGCCATGATTAGACCATCCCTTTAGAGTGAAAAAGTTGATTATGAAATGGGATACACCAAGGAGAGGGTGTATTATCATTACAGCAATCTAGGGTTTTACTCTTTGTGGGGGTGGAGCTAATTATTAACTTAGACCATTGTATGAGTGAGCATGATTGGGGCACACTTCCATTCAACATTTGTGCCATTTCAATGATTCAAATCTAACTTTCCCAAAGTTAAAAATAGATTTTGCAATAATTTAAAGAGTAATTAAGTATTTTCTTTTCTTTCTTTCTTTCTTTCTATTTTTTTTTTTGAGGTGAAAAGTAATTAGTAGTATTATGTTACAACATGTAAGCAATTTGTTACCAGCGAGGGTGGGTCAATGATTTGATTTACGGCCCTATCACGGCCAGTTTGGTTCACGGATTAATTGTTTTAGATGGATTTTGATTACTATAAATTATGAAACTATGAATTGCATTACTAAGAATTTAAATCATTGTAAAGTGCTTAGTTCACCCGTTGCTATCTATATTCAAAATTCAATGTTGGGTTAGGCAAAAAAAAATGATATAAGAATATTGTTAAATTCTTAAGATACCCTTAGAGTCTAAAACAAATGAACACAAGTCAAAACTATTGTATGCACAGGGGGTGAGTTGTGGGTTACAAAAATGGAAGTCGACTCGGACCCATACCCAATAAATTGAGTCACGAGCTGGGTTCGTCCATGGGACGGGACGAGTTGCGATTCACCAAATGACGAATTGGGGTGGGGCGGTCCAATTTGCCCCGTTTGACACCCCTAGGTGTAAAGTTGTCTATTACCTTGTAATCTTTTTAAATGGGATTTAATGTCAAACAATTCAAAAACTCATGTCCTCATCACTTTAAACCCAAACCATGAGGATTGATATCATGATAGAGTACTTATTAAGGACTATCAATTAATTCTCCTTAAAAAAAAATTCCAAGTATTAAAACATGACAAAAAAAAAAAAAAATCTTATATATAAAAATCTAATATTTTCAACACAACAAAACGTCAAAATAACATATTAAGAGGGTTAATTATATCTAGGGGTGGGCATACTTCGGGCCAACCCGAAAAACCGAACCGAAATCGAAGTTTTTCAAATTTTGGTTCGGATAATAACCGAACCGAAATTATATCAGTTCGAAACCGAACTATTTTAATTAGTTCGGTTCGATTTTCGAAAGTAAAAAAAATTTCGGTTCGAAACCGAATAACCGAAATTTTAAGAATATATAAAGACTTGTTAGATAAATTAGGGTCATATGATTCATATTGTTAATGAAAAATAAAAATAAAAAACAGAATCTCAAAGTGGTGAATCTTTACTAATTTACTATACTTAATTTTACCCAAACAAAAAAAAATAAAAATAAAAAAATAATTTCGGTTGAGTTTCAACCCGAATTTTCGAACCGAAACCGAACCATTTTTTCGAAGTTTATTTCAGTTCGGTTTTCGGTACCAAAATTTCCAACCCGAATCGAACAATCCGATCCGAAATTTTCGGTTCGAAACCGAACCGACCGAATGCCCACCCCTAATTATATCTAGGTTTTTTAAAATATATTATTTTTTAAACCAAGTGTTAGCTAGTTGGAAAGTTAATTAACTATATAAGAGCATCTCCAACAAATTTTCTCCAATATTTTGCTAAAATAGTTGTAAAATTTTTTAGTTACTTTTAAGTTTCTTGCTCCAACCCTACTATCTATAATGGAGAGTTTTGAATTTGTTATACTAATTTTCATATTAAAGTGATAATTCCAATATACTTTCACTCCTCAAATGGGTCCCAATTGTATTCTTTTTATTACTTTAATTTTGCAGAGCTCTTAAAACATTCTCTCTCTCTCCCTCTCCTTGCTTGTAGAGAGCAAAAAAGCTATTCTCCATTTTTGGAGAGCCCATTTGAGCACGAAAAGTAAGAATTGGCTCTAAGATGGCCAAAAAGAATAGCATGGTTGGAGATGATGCTCTAAATGAGAGTAATTTTTGTTCCTTTTGTTAAAGTTTTACAATTTCATATAATGCTCCATTTTTAACAAACAAAAATACTAGGCACATAATACATTCTACAACAAATTCTACAACATGACTTTAAATGTGTTGTACCCTGTGCTATTTGAATTTTTTACACTTTTCTATGCACCATTTACACAACACAGGGTACAACACATTTGAAGCCCTGTTTTGGAATGCGTTGTGTGCCTAGCATTTTTATTTAACAAATAGTTCACTAAAGCCAAAATATTTATTGTCATGCATACCACTTTTGTATTTTTCACACCTACCGTGTCATCTTTTAACCCTAAACAAAAAAATGTAGGTTTAATTACAGTACCACCCCCTGAACTATGATTGTTTTTCACTGACACTCCATAAACTTTAAAACTGAACAGACTCACCCTCTGAACTTTTGGTGGTGAGTTTGTTCAGATTTAAAGTTTAGGGGGTGTTAGTGAAAAATGGTTATAGTTCAGGGGGTGTTACAGTAATTTACCCAAAAAAGTATTGCACTTTTATTAATAACATCATGTAGGTATCTCTTGTGTTTGTTTGGGTGTGAGAAAATGCAACAAAAAAAGTGTGATATATAACCGTTGTAGCATCATGGTAAAGTGCTGCCAAGATATATAAAAGAGGAGAGATTCAATCCTAAATTCTATTCGTTAAAAAAAGAAGGTAAATTACAGTAACACCCCTTTAACTATGACCGTTTTTCACTAACACTCTCTAAACTTTAAAATTGAACAAACTCACTCCTGCAGAAGGGGTTGTAGAAGGGTTTTAGTCTCAACAAAGGATAGTTTAGGGGATGAGTTTCTTCATTTTGGATAGTTCAGGGGGTGTGAGTCTGTTCATAATTTTAAAGTTTAGAGGGCGTTAATAAAAAACAGTCATTGTTCAAGGGGTGGTGCTGTAATTTACCCAAAAAAATGTAACCACAAAGTAATATTTGTTGTATTTGTCGTCTTTCTTTGGATGGTTAGGACACTGCCCAAGTACAACTAAAGCTTACACAAGTGATTTGAAATCAATTATAGACTAAATTTATATCCCTTTGCACAAGTCTAAGTTTAGAACAAGCAGGCCAGCCATTGTGCTGTCATCCTCTGGAAAGGATAACAACAATTAAAGAAGAATTCTAGGAAGTAACAATGACAAAGAAAACATGTTTAATTTGGACAATTGTTTCAGGAAAAAAAAAGATATACTGTAATTCTTTTAAGCAAAATTTTTAACCAGAGATTTTTATTTCTAACACCTGAACTGATGAAAACTTAAGAAAATCCTAAAATCGTTGTATCTTCAACAGTTTGATTGTTCTCATTTTCAAGATTTTCACAATATGAAGAAAATGAAAAGAGTCTTAATTAAGTAGTATAATCTTTTGATTTTGAAGAATATCTTTAACTTAATTTGCTAGCTAGAGATATTGTTAGTGCTTTTGAGCCTAATCTAGGTACACCGATCGATTATATCATTGGTCATAATATGACACTAATGTTGCTAGCTAGTAGCTAGGAACAATAACCTCATCTCTTGGTCTCCTCCTCCTGCAGGTTTTATCAAGCTTAGGAAAATACTAAGTACTATACTAGTTTGAAACATCTAAATCATATATATTGTTTATCTGCTGATGTGTCAGTAGAATTTTTGAAATAAAATCTAACTTTAAGTTCTTTCGTTTTGTATTAAAAAAGAGATTTAGTAATTCACATCAATATATGTCTGATTTAGGTATCTCAAGCATTACTCGCTTGGCTTAATAGCGACGTCGGTAGAAAAAGAAATCCAAAGTAGAGGGGTTTCAGTGGACTGTACGTTTAGAGATAAGAGAGGAAAGTAGATAGGAACATATTACTACTACGACTCCATTAGCCACTGTACCAGCTAGCTAGTTGGCGGAATTGGAAAGTATTAGACGAGACCTAAAGCTAGCCATAGAGAAGCTTGAAAAATCTAATAGTGGAAACTGATTCTGAGGTTGCAGTTACGTACCCTAGCTTGTTCAAAGAGTCCAAAGGGATACCATGAACCACACCTTGATGGTTATTTTGGAAGACTCTACAAGTTTTTGCTCAATCTCCACACCAAGAGAGAGAGAGAGAAGTGTGCAGACCTCTTGGTGAACATGGGAGTTAACCAACACGACCTTATTGTTAATCTGGGGAACCCTTATGAGAACCTTGGGATGCCTGTATGGGAATTGACTTGTTCATAGACAGTTTTGTTCTTAATTATTCCTTCGTACCCAAAAAAAAAAAAAAAAAAAAAAAAAACTGTATTAGTTGTATGTCCTGTAAAATAGATTTGTGTATTGGTCATTATTTCTAGCGCAAATTTGCTCGCGGCCAAATGCTCACGGTTTCCTCAGCGAAGCGCAGAAAATGGACAAGTACTATTGGAGGTCCCTTTTGAGTAATTTTTTGGGTACAAAAGAATTACATATAAATAGTTTGTGTCTATCTCTCTATTAGTGGGATCTACTGAAATTGCGGGGTCTACTGAGGAGAGAGATAGACACATTGCTCTTTATGTGTATTATTTTTGTGTAATTCTTTTGTGCCCAAAGAGTTACTCGTCTCTTTTATGCTTAAATTGCTATAACTGTTGTTCTATAAGTCCGTTTTTCATAAAATTTGATCTTTTGCAATAAAAAAAAATAAGATCTATCAAGTGAGATCAATGTTGACCATGAAATACTGGAAAAAAAAAACTAATATAATCTGTTAGATAGAAAATATTATCTCTACACAAATACATAAATTGTCTGTTAGATAATTTATCTGTTAGATAGATAATATTATCTGTCTACAAACAGATAATTTATGATCTGTCCCACTCATATTTTATTGACATCTGCCTCCAGTGTTTGACAGGAAAAATAGACACTTTTTTTTTTTTGTTGAAAAATAGACACTTGTCTATGTGAAAAAATGTAATTTTTCATAGATGTTTAATTATTTTATTTTATTATTATTATTATTTTTTTCAGTATTTCATGGTTAATATTAATCTTGCTTGATAAATCTCATTTAATTTTATGATTCCAAAACATTAAATTTTATGAAAAACGGATTTATAAAACAAAAATTATACCAATTAGAACATAAAATGAACCTCTAGTGTTTGACAAAAAAATGAACACATCCATTTTTTGCGCTTCCGTAAAAAGCCGTGAGCATTGGCCATGAGCATAGGGATGGCAATTTTCCCCGCGCTGCTGGATCTTCGCCCCGCCCCGCCCCGCTCCACTCCTAATGGAACGGGTTTTGAGGAGTTATAATAGGAGTAGGAGTGAATTTGGTATGGAAAAACAAAAACCCTATATGAGTAGGGGCGGAGTTGGGATCCATAAAATACTACCATTAAAACCCGCCCCGCCCCGCCCCGATTAAATCACTAAATTACTATACCACCTTCATACTTACAGTTATTTACAACAAATCAAGGCATACGTATACTTCTCTTTCTCTTCAGTATTAATATTTAATTTCTGAATTGTGATTAACAAATTTAGAATCATTTGTGTGAGTGATTTTTAGGAAATCAAGCTAAAATATAAGTGGGTTTTGAATTATAAAAGAACATTTAATTTGGGAATGGTGATTAATAAACGAAGTAGGAGTGTAATAGGATTACCCGATAGTAAACGGAGTAGGAGTGAAGTAGGAGTTGGTATTTTAATTAAACGGGACGGGGTGGAGTTGGAATAGGAGGAAAATAAACGAAGTAAGAGTTGATATAGAGAGACTCCGTACCAACTCCGACCCGTTGTCATCCCTACACAAGCAAATTCGCTCCCCATCATTTCATAGTTCACTCTTGTCAAGTTCAAGGGCCTATATATTGGGGGATGTGCTTCTTCTCCAGTTCAAGTTATCCACCCACATCGTTCATGACTGGGCCCAGCCCAATCCCATTCTGTAACCAACCCACCAAAAATAAAGCCCACTTAGACTATCTCTCTCTCCAACACGAGTTACACGAGTAAATATTGGGTATCACGGAGATACTATGTAAGATTTTGTAATCTCTCACATAGTTTGAATTTTTGCTGAGGTGGAAATTTTTTAGGCTGGGTTGGAGAAGGATTCCCATAAAAATAGGGGTCAAGATGGATTCATACAAGCTCCTGTTGATTTATAATACCATGTATAATACCATGTATGATTATAAAACGGTTATAATGAATATTTTCTTGTCCAACACGGTTTCATCATTTCAAATATGGGGCTTGTTCTTGTATGGATTACTGGTAAATGCATTGCAGGTATGCCATACTGTTGTACTTCATCACCAATTGAAAACATTCATTGTATGTACCAAGGTTTCTTTTTCTCGATGGGGAAATGTTTAGTACACATATTTTTTGACACACTTTTTGACACACTATGCTTTAAACACATGTACCTTGTGCTGTTTGAATTTTTCACACTTTTCTATGAATCACTTACACAACACAGAGTACATGCATTTACAGCTGTGTCAAAAAGTGTGTGTATGTAACACTACTCTTCTCGATATCAATGAATTTTTCTTTTGAACGTGTACTTGATTCTGTTTGGACCATAAATTATTTTTATATGTATTAGTATATAAAGTCTTATTATATTATAATATTATATAGTATATTTATTATTGCACATGGAAAACCAATTTAAATTGGTTTGTGGTTATTTGGAAGTTGATTGAAAGACACTTGGCATTATAATGGGAGATCAATATTGGTTATTTGAAGATCAATGGTGATGATGAAGATGGAAGTTGCTTGAAGACACTTGTCATTGTAGGAGCATTTCCCACTAATTGGTAGTTGTAGGAATTTGAATTATTGGTTATTATAGTTGGAGGGAAATGTAATTCAAATTCAAAGTAGTTGTAGACTTTTCCTATAAATACTTGTGTTGTACTCCTTTGTAATGGTCCTTGACCAAACAATCACACCAATACATTATGTAGTATCAGGGCCGGCCCTGGGCCAATTTCCCAAAGCAATCGCATGGGGCCTCGACTTTAGGTCTCATTTTTAGGCCTATTTTTTTTCCTAATTTTTCTTAATTTTTATAAAATTTATCATTTTTAGGCTAATTTTATTCTAATTTTTATGAAATTTCTATGAAACTTATCATTTTTAGGCCTATTTTCTTTCTAATTTCTATGAAACTTTATCATTTTTAGGCCTATTTTTTTTTATAATTTCAATGAAACTTAGTATAGAGGCCTCATTTTTTCTGCCCTTTTGAAAATTCGCTTGAGGCCTCGGCCAATTTTGGTCATCTCAGGGCCGGCCCTGTGTAGTATTTCTTCAATATATCATTTACTTTTATTAGGTCACCATGGCCATTTTACTTTGTATGTAGTTTAGTTTCTAGCACTAGATTAGATTCTAGTTAATTAGTTTCTTAGCCTACAATTTCATTTACTCTCTTCTATAGTTTAATCACCACTTCGAAGGCATCCTTTGAACTCTACCATCTTCTTTTTCTTATTTCACCGTTGGACACTACTTTCATTTATTCCATATTGAAAACCTTAGAAGGTCCACAATCGATTGAGTATCCGACTTCGAACTCTCTCTTTCTTATCTCCTTTTCTTTACAAATTGGTCGCTTCTAAGTCCTCTTAATTGAGGCAATCGAACACTTCAAACACGAGTGTGTGTTTTAAGGGCTTGATCTTATATGTTTTTGAGAGTTCAAACAGATTCTCAAGAAACTGTGGATCCAATCTGAAAGTTTAAGCTATTAGGTGGAGATGTTCAACATGTATATTTAGTCATAGCCAACCCCTTATTTATTCAACGTGGTACATACTGTCTAACACGTCCCCTCACGTGCAACCTCTTCTTTGGTCTGTCACGTGCACCTCTTTGGATCTTATCATCGATCAACCTTTTGTTGGGTCTGTCATTGCGGAGTGTAGGCTATTTTTTTTTTTATTCCAAAGGGTTGAGAATGTGCCTAATTTTGATACAATGAATAAATTTTAGATCCAATCCAAAAACTTAAGTTATTAAGTGGTGAGATTCAACATATATATTCAGCCATAACCAACCAAATATTTATTCATCGTGGGACATATGGTCTTTAACAGTATTAGAACATAGGTTGCAATGTCATTTAATTGTGGGGGAATTTAAATTGAACATAAATAGTTGGCAGTGGTTAGGGCGGCTATTGTAGCCTGTCGAGTGTGGACCATGCTAAGGGGTAAAGGTCATTGAAAATGGAGCTTTTGGGCTTGTGACCTAATTCAAGAGTGATGAGTCCAAGAACTTCTTGAAACTACCACGGACTTGGGCCGGTGGTCTTGGTGTGGTGTATCATTTATGTGGCCTAACTTGAACACCATGTTTAAGAGAGGAAGATGAGAAGATATTTGTGGACCACGTGGCCAAACAACTTTAATAATATCATGTTTGGAATGAGCAATGTTAGGCACACATCTCAAATCACATCCTTGCTTTAAATGTATGTACCCTGTGATGTGTAAGTAGTGCACAGAAAAGTTGAAAAATTCAAACAGCACAAAGTACATGCATTTAAAGCATGGGATGTGGTTTGTAATGTGTGTAGTATTTTTGGTTTGGAATTACGAAAGGAGAGAGGGAAGGAAAGGGGGAATGGAAGATGAGAAAATCTATTGTTCGATAGAGTGGAAGAGGGAAGGAAAGGGAATAGTATTTCCCTACCCTACCATTTCGCATCTGCCCAAACATAGGGGTATTAGGTCTTTTCTTGTGTTTTTTCTTTTAATTTTTTTTGGACTTAAAGAAAAGGCATTCGGAAGGTGAAATAGTTGTAACATTTATATATATTTTTTCACACTTTCCATGGTCCTTTATTTATTATTATTATTATTTTTAGCTAGATTCCTTTAATTTATCTTATTTTCAGGATTATAAACTGTGTCCACACCAAGACTTTAGACTATACTCTCTGGTGAAGAATATTAAGATTGAGAAAGTTTAACTGTAATTTTGGTATTCTTTAATTGTATTCTTATGAAAACTCATTCTAATAGCTAACATTTAACCAGTTAGAGAATAGTAATATCTTGTATTGGAATTGTTTTTTTTTTCAATGTTACATAAGGGGCCTTTATATAGGTTACAGGTAATCATATACATTAATGGGTATCCTATCATATTTTATATATTACATGTGTTATGTTAATGTAATTATATAATAGATTGTCATAGGAGTAATACATTAATACCATGTATATGATATATGTTCCATAAAAAAAAAAACCACGTATATGATATGATACATACATTAGCATCCCCTTAAACATAAAGATAAGAATGTAACAGAAAACTAAAGTTTGTAACCAACTGACAATGGACAAGATCCCATGAAATCAAGATCGTAACATTGAGTTGACCAGGCAAAACTGACAATATTGGTGCTTGACCGGGTGAACCGAGATGATAACATTGATTTAATCGGACGGAATCGGCAATATTGGTGCTTGATCCCATAAACATGGATGATTGCTATGAGTTAACTGAACGAAATTGACGATATTGGCACTTGATCCCACAAATCGGATGATAGCATTGAGTTAACTGGGCGAAATCGGCGATATTGGTATTTGATCCCACAAACCAGGGTGATAGCGTTGAGTTAACCGGGTGAAACCATCATTATTGGCACTTGATCCCATGAATCGGGACAATAACATCAAGTTAGTTGGGTGGAACCAATGTTATCGGCTTTTTGACTGGGATGATAGCATCACGTTGACTGGACAGAACTAGCAAGTGAGCACGAGAATAGTTGAAGTAGTGGTAATGGTCAGGTGGAGGTTGTGACTAGACGAAACTAGTCAATAAGTTGACTAGCCCAACATGGAAAAATACCCCGCAGGTGGTGATCTTGCCGCTCGCCGGCGAAGCAGTATATATTGGAGAGGCTAACACAGGAGGAGCAAAGACTCAAAAATCATATTAGAGAACAGTAATCTCTTGTATTGAAACTGATTTTTTTTTTACAATACTACATAAGGACCTTTATAAAGGTTACAACTAATCATATACATTATGATGACATATTTTTTTTTTCAAAAGATGTTTTCAATCAAATCAATTAGAGTAATTTCGAAAAGTGAACATAAAATATTTTTAATAGACAATAATTTTAGGATAGTCAAAATAGGACAGAAGTATATATATACAAAATGGGACGGAGGGTACACATATTAGTACAACTTCAGTATGGGCCTGGTTTGTGGTGAGGGTCCAAATTTAAGAGGAATCAACTAGTGTGGGCTGTGGCATTGAGAAAGAGGTTACACATATGATTACTCGATCTGCTGCAAAAATGGAAAAAATGAATACAAGAACTAGGCTTCTCAGGGCTGTGCCAAGCAAAGCAGTCCATGGTTGTCTGGCCTAGTCAAAAGAAGGACAAAATTAAAAATAAAAAAATTAAAGCCATATGGAAATATAAATAGTTAGGACCCCGACTTAATAAATGTTTGTACATAATAGGGGTAGTTGTGTTAAATAGTTTGTTTATTTATTTGTTTATTTCTAGCAATGCCATTTGTCGACAAAACATAGATAAGGAGGTCAACAATGGTATTTAAGAGTTATCAAATACTTTAAAGGTTGTGTAAAAATTTACTCAGAAAGAAAACTTCTTTTGTTTGCGCTGATTTGCATTTGTTTTTTGTTTCCCCATATGGTTTGATATTTAATGTCTGGGGTATGTTTCTTGTATTGTGTATATGTTTTTTTGGTTATACATGTTATATTTGTCTCCAAAAAAAAAAAGAAAGAAAGAAAGAAGAAAACTTCTTTTTGACAATATTCAAGGGTTGAAATATTTTTATGAGATTAAGAATTTGTTGTATAAATGATGAAACAAAAAAGAAATAAAGGAAGAAAAATGAACAATAAAAGATTTACCTTTTATCAATCTATACAAAAGTCCAGTTGAATATCTTATGGCAACTCCAATGGGAGTAACCATTTTGAGTAGTCAAAATATGGTTTTGGTGTATTCGAATAGTGTTTTTGGATATCCAAATGGATCTTTCTAACAAAAACACTCCAAATCATAATAACTAAAGGATCGGAGTATCCATTTAATATTTAATGCAGTCAGTCTCTAAAGAGGGCGCCCTCTCTTTATTAAAGAGAGGGCCTCTGTTTTGGCCGTCGGATCGTGTTTTCATTAATGACAGTTTTGTCATTTTACAGTTTTTAAACACAATCCTACAGCCAAAACAGAAGTCCTCTCTTTAATAAAGAAATGTGGCTCTCTTTAGAGAATTTTTGACATTTAATGTGTTTTTAAACTAAAAAACTATGAAGGTGGGTCTCAATTTTGTTGGCATGTACACGTGATAGCCAAAGACTACCTCTTAATTTCCCACCAAAAAATGGATCCCTACTTTCTCTAGCCATCGACTATTGCTTTAGGCCCCAAGTATGGTGTATCCATTTTCTATGCCCCTTTAGAGTCACGGTTGGAGCTCAAAATTTTTGACAAAAGGGCCAAAATTTCAATTTTTTTGGAGATGGATACCCATATTGAGCCTCCGATGAGAGTAAAGTCACAAAACAAAATTTTCAATTAGGTGTAAAGCGATCTTCTACTTTAGCAGCAAATCTCATCTTATTGCCAATAATCCCCTTTCAATTATGTCATTGTCACATGGACGACGATATAATCGAATTTTTCTTTTAACTCGTGTTTTGATTTGCGTATTTGCACATGTCATGCGAGGATTAAATTCAATAATACATAGTGTTTGCAGTATTAAAAAAATAGTATTTTTTTATCCCATTTTATGTGTTTTTTTTTTAGGGACATTCCCAAAGTTATTATTTACTTTCCTAAATTAGTATGTAAATTTTATTCAGTTTTTCAAACTATCATTCTTTGCAATTAACACTAAAATAAAATTTAAAAAAAGAAAAGAAAAAAAGTGCAATAACTATGGACATTTGTGGAAAGTATGTATAGATTCTTTTTATCCCCTAAATAATTGAATTCCCCAAGAGGAATACATAAAATGACACAGAGAGAATAATATAAAAATTAGCTTTTACCAAAATTAATGTGAATCTAGATGATCGATATCTTCAATGGCCTTAAAGACTACTTTCTCATCCCGTTCAACATTATGCATTAGAATAATTATGTCAATCTACTTATCAATAATTAAGGTTAATCTTATAATCTTTCAAGTAATGTTATGCTTTTAAAAAAAATTATATATATATATATATATAAAATTATTATATAAAAAAATATAATTAAGTATTAATTAATAAATAATGATAGGGATACATACCAAATGACACTCTAAACGATACATCAGCTTTAAATGCATGTACCCTGCGCTGTGCAAGTGATGCACAGAAAAATATGAAAAATTTAAACAATACAGGGTACATATATTTAAAGCACAGTGTGTCATTTGGTGAGTATCTCTATCATTATTGTTAATTACACGCTAATTTTAGTTTGGAGAATATTAAAACGATCTATTCAATCATTAGTTACATCTTACGTGTCAATTAAACACAGAAATTTACAAGTAATCATTATTACACAAAACATGTTTTCCTAGTCATACATCCACTTTGGTAGGAAGAAAACAGTATCGAAAGGCTGCAATTGAATGTAGCTGGGAAAAGAGGTAGGTTCAACTTTGGAAGATTACTAAAAAAAAAAAAAACACATGTATAGATATTAAACAAGTTCAAATTGACAAGACCTACAGAGGTCACTTTTCGTATCAAACAGTACTGTGTGTTGGTACAACTTTGAATTCAAAACCATGAAGATTCCTGGAAAAGACTAATCAGTCTAATCCCCAATACACCATCAAGCCAGCCACACCAATATAGTCTCCAATTCAACATTACAAATTTTCCATATCTTATCTTATTAGTATATTATCCTAATATGGAAGTTTTAAGTGTCATATGGCAAGGAGAGGTAAAATTAGCAAATGTTTATATTAAATTATTTCAGACATTCTTTCTTATTTAGCATTGAATTTTTAATAATAATTTTATTATTTTATTATGGGTGTTGAATTTGAATGTTTAAAAATTGAGATTTTATGTCATTTGCCGGATTATAAAACTTTGATTATTTTTTGCTCTTTATGTTATATAATAGTTTACCCGTGCATTACACGGTAGGGTTGTTCACAAAAAACCGCACCGAATAAAATCGAAGTTATTGCTCGATTTTAAAAAATACATTCAAAGAAGGAAAATGAACTAACCGACCGACCAACCGAAAGTAGCAAAAAACTGGCCGAACCGAAATTATCGGTCGGTTTTTAAACATAAAAAGATGGATGAAAATCGACCATGAAGTTTGGGGCACCACAACTTATCCAACACCCCCGATTACCAAAAAAAAACCTTATCCAACATGAAGCTTCTTCTTCAACGAAAAGACAATATTATCCCTCATCAATTGACAATGGTGCATTTTTGTTTTTTTTGTTTTTTTTCCTTATTTTGGTTTTTCTACTTTTATATATCTATTTTCGGGAAATTATTCAATACACTGATACCATGGCCACATGATAGTCCCGACTAATAAAGAGCTATCATGCGGTCAAGTGAAGATTTTTTTGGCTTTTAAAAACCAGGTAACTTTTTAAAAATCACCATAACTTTCTCATAATATTAGTTGTCAACATTAAACCACCATAACTTTTTCAATTTTTGGGCTTTAAAATTTTTTTTTTTTTTGATTTCTTGTATTTTTTTTTTCAAGATCTATGGAGCCAATTTTACGAAAGGAACATATTTTTATAATATTTATGCAAAAAAAAAATTCAATTTTTCATATTTGTTTAATTTTTAGTTTTTTTCTCAGTGTCATGATTAATATTGACCTCGTGTGATAGATCTCATTTTACTGATTCCAAAACATCAAAATTTACGAAGAACGTGCTTATAGAACAAAAGTAATAGCAATTTAAAATTGTTTAGGCATAAATTAAATGATCTATTTGTTAAAGAAAAATAGCATGGGTTTTAACTTAGAAGGATTTTATTTGAGAGGGTTATAGCCGAAACTCCCTAAAATTTGTTGTAATTTGTAATCAAATTGGGTGTTTTTCAAAGCCAATCATTTTCTCTCTCTACATCTCTCTAGTTGGTGTGATCTTGGGTAAGAGTATGATGGAGACCCTTGTCCCACATTGCTTAGGAAGTGGGAGTTGAGAGGCTTAATATAAGCTTTCACAATATGGGTTTACTAATAAATTGGAACATGTGGGCTCTCACGCGCACATGAGCCAAGCCCAAGCTCACCCAAATCCAATAGAAATTTGGGTTCCGATCGGAAAATCATTTAACCGAGTGGGGGGGCAAATCCCGGCCTCCAAGCCTCGCGAGCTCACCCATTTGGACTTAGTTTTGAAATGATTTACCAAATCAATTTTATTTTTTAACCGTTATGAGTATATTTTGGCATAAACAAATCACACGTTTTATTATTTCGTGGGATTATGTCGGTCTGTTACTCCTATATAAGGATCAGTCTCCTTCGTGAAAAGAACACACAGCAAATTATGAAAACGTTGGCAAACCAAACTGCTGCTTATTCTTGACATTGCAAAGGTTGATTTCGTTTTGACTAAACCAAAACCCGTTCAAGATTCCAAAAATCATGAAACCGAATTGCCTCTTTGGGAAAATGCAAACAAGATTTGCAAAAGTATTATTCTGAACGCTTTATCAAATGAACTTTTTGATATTTACTATACCTTCAAATCGGCAACTGAAATTTGAGATGCTTTGGTCACCAAATATATTATCGAGGATGCTGGAATTAAAAAATGCCATCGAAAATTTTCTCAATTTTCAAATGACCGATGACATAGATGTTTCTACCCAAATTCACAATTTTTACCTTGTGGTTTCGGAACTTGGTAATGAAGGAATGAAATTGCCCGAACCATTTGTAACCGGTTCGCTTATTGAAAAACTTCCAGAGTCTTGAAAAAATTATAAGAATATGATGAAACATAAGAGGAAGGAAATGACTCTGGAGGAAGTTGTTGTTCATGTTCGTATTGAAGAAAAAAATCGCATGCTTGATCGGAATGAGAAAGCCAAAGCGATGACTTCTAAGGCTAACCTCGTTGAGGAAAAGCCTAACCGCACCCAAGGAAATTTTAAAAGGCTGAATAACAAACCCCATTTCAACAAAATAAATTTCAACAAAAATCTCAAACCCCAAAACCAGTTTGCTAAAAAGAAAGGGGAATGCTTTGTGTGTGGCAAACCGGGTCACCATGCTGCTCAATGCAGACACAGGAAGAAAAACGACCAACCTGCCCCTAGAGCTAATCTAGTTGATGCAGATGTTATAGTGGCTGTCGTTTCTAATGTCAACTTAATTAGTGGCAGAGGAGAAAAATTGGGTGGTAGACTCTAGGGCTACCAGGCACATCTGTGGCAACATAAGTGCTTTTACCTCCTACACACCAGTAGGGGAAGGAGAGGAACAAGTGTACATGGGGGACTCAAGGCCCTCACTTTGTGATCGGGAAAGGGAAGGTAGTTCTCAAGCTAAGTACTTCCGGAAAGATCATCTCACTTACCGACGTTCTCCACGTGCCTGATATTCGTTGGAACCTTGTGTCTGTGTCGCTGCTTGGGAAAGTGGGGGTGGAAGTTATTTTTGATTCTGATAAAGTTGTAATGACTAAAAATGGGGTGTTTTGTGGGGAAAGGGTACTACAATAATGGCTTGTTTGTTTTAAATGTTCTTGATAATTTGAATGGAAATGCTACTACTTCTTCTACTTACTTGATTGATTCTCATGATTTGTGGCATGGTAGATTATGACATGTGAATTTTTCATATATAAAGAAAATGAAAAAATTAGGCATTCTTGAAAATGTTAGTATCACTAATAATGAGAAATGCCAAATTTGTAGTGAAGCAAAAGGAACTAAAAAACCTTATAAACAAGTAGTGCAAAGAGAAACTGAATTGCTCACTTTAATCCACTCAGATTTAGGAGACATGAAGTCAACTGAATCTAGAGGTGGAAAGAGATATTATGTAACCTTTATAGATGATCGCTTGAGGTTTGCTAGAGTATTCTTACTTAGAAATAAAGATGAGACAAAAGGAAAATTCATACAATACAAAGATGAGGTTGAAAACAAGTTAGATAAAAGGATTAAAAGACTTAGGTCTGATAGAGGAGGTGAATATGAATCTGGCCCCCTAGGCCAATTCTGTGAACAACATGGTATAGTACACGAGATAACTCCACCCTATTCACCATAATCTAATGGAGTAGCTGAACGAAAAATAGAACTTTAAAGGAAATGATGAACGCTATGTTAATTAGTTCAGGAGCACCGAATTGTGGGGAGAAGCTATCCTCTCTGCATGTCCCCTTCAAAATATAATTATTTTTAAGAAAACAGGGAAGACCCCTTATGAGTTGTGAGAAAATCATAGACTTAACTTGAAATACCTTAAAGTGTGGGGGTGCCTAGCCAAGGTTCTCTTCCAGAACCTAAGAAAAGAAAAATAGGTTCGAAACCAGCAGATTGTTTATTTATAGGATATGTTGAGTATAGTGCTGCATATAGATTCTTAGTTCTTAAAAGTGATGTGTTAGAGAAAAACACAATAATTGAATAAAAAAATGCAGACTTTTTTGAAAACATATTTCCCTTAAAAACAACCATTGAGAGATCAAGACTAGAATCTACAATTGAGCCTAACGTTCACTCAAATGAGTCTGTAGAATTCGAATTAAGAAGAAGCAAACGGGATAGGAGAGAAACAAACTTAGGAGATGTGTTCTTTACGTTTTTAATGGATAATGATCCTTTGACTTATACTGAAGCTATTTCATCTCCTGATGCTCCCTTTTGGAGAGAAACTATTAATAGTGAGATAGAATCTATCATGGCTAATCACACTTGGGAATTGGTTGACTTACCTCCTGGTACAAAACCTATAGGATGTAAATGGATATTCAAAAACCTGATGGATCTATCGATAAATTTAAAGCTATACTTGTAGCTAAGGAATACACTCAAAAGAAAGATGTTGATTATTTTGATACTTATTCTCCTGTGGTTAGAATATCATCTATTAGAATTCTAGTAGCTCTTGCTTCTTTGCATAAACTCATAATTCATCAAATGGATGTTAAAACTGCGTTTCTTAATGGAGAATTAGAAGAGGAAATTTACATGGAACAACCTGAAGGTTTTGTATCTCCTGGAAACAAAAATAAAGTTTGCAAATTAGTGAAATCTTTTTATGGTTTAAAGCAAGCACCAAAACAATGACATGAGAAATTCGATAGTATAATGACCTCTAGCTAATGGATACATTGTGAATGAAGCTGATAAATGTGTGTATCATAAATTTGATAATAATATCGGTGTAATCATTTGCCTATATATGGATGATATGCTTATTTTAGGCACTGATATGATTGTGATAAATGAAACAAAACATTTGTTATCATCTAGTTTTGATATGAAAGACCTAGGTGAAGCTAATGTTATACTTGGGATAAAATTAACTAAAATCAATGAGGGTTTCATGATGTCTCAAGAACACTTTGTAGAAAAGATCCTTAAAAAGTTTGATCACTTTGACACCAAACCAGTTAGTATTCCTTATGATATGAGCATACAATTGAAGAAAAATAATGAAACTAGTGTATCACAGTCTGAATATGCTCAAATAATTGGCAGTCTTACTTATCTTATGAATTGTACCAGACCTGACATTGCTTATGCAGTTAATAGGTTGAGTAGATACACTCATAATAAGGAACAGTGGACTGCTATATGTAGAGTACTAAAATATCTCAAAGGTACCATGGATTTTGGTTTGACATACTGTGGATTTCCCGCTGTACTAGAAGGGTACAGTGATGCTAACTGGATCTCTGATTCAGATGAGACAAAATCCACAAGTGGGTATATATTTACCCTTGGAGGAGGTGCAGTCTCTTGGAAATCATCCAAACAGACATGCATTGCTCGGTCCACTATAGAATCCGAGTTTATCGCCTTAGAGAAGGCAGGTTCTGAGGCTGAGTGGCTTAGAAACCTCTGGGCAGATATCCCTTTATGGATGAGGCCAGTTCCATCTGTGTCTTTACATTGTGATTGCCAGGCTGCAATAGCCCGAGCAAGAAATAAGGCCTATAATGGAAAAAAGCAGGCATATTCGCCTGGACATAACATTGTGAAACAACTGTTGAAAGATGGGATTATATCCCTAGACTTTGTGAGATCAGAGATGAATTTAGCGGATCCTCTGACCAAACTATTAGCAAGAAAGCTAGTGGCTAATACATCGAGGGGGATGAGACTTATGCCCATAACAGAGGTCAACGATAGTGGTAACCCAACCTATATGAGTGGAGATCCCACAAACTAGGTTCATATGGGTAATAATAAACTATTGGTTGACTTGGTGAGACACTATCAATTATATGTAATTAAAGTCCATCCTTATGGCATAGATAGTGTAGACTGCAACGTGTGAGGTTGAGTCTTAACTCTTAATGAATTCATAGTCCTTATTGGGTGGTGTATAGTTGCAATACATACTTGATGGATTCACCTATGTGAGTGTGGAAGTGGGGCCGCTTTCTATGAGAACTTAGGCAGGTTCTCTAGAACACTCATGAAATCCAGGTACGACGCATGGCCAAAACGTACCAAACCGCGTTAACAGCCTTGTTTATCAAAGTGTATTGTGGGTGATAAATACTTTGATTCACACAAAGAAATAAGGTTCATAGAAATTTTAATTTCACCAAATTTTTGTGAATCAATTCTTATTTCCCTAAGTGCTGGTTCATAGTCCAAAAGACACCATCACTGATGCAATATACCAAAGTGGTCGATCGTTCCTTCTCAAAATTTGTCTTTGAAAAATGTGGGGGATTGTTGTAATTTGTAGTCAAATTGGGTGTTTTTCAAAGCCAATCACTTTCTCTCTCTACATCTCTCTAGTTGGTGTGGTCTTCGGTAAAAGTATGATGGAGTCCCACATTGCTTAGGAATAGGGAGTTGAGAGGCTTAATATAAGCTTTCACAATATGGGCTTAGTAATAAGTTGAAACATGTGGGCTCTCACGTGCACATGAGCCAAGCCCAAGCTAACCCAAATCCAATAGAAATTTGGGTTCCAATTTGAAAATTGTTTAATCGGGTGCGTCACGTCTTCCTCGGGGAGGGGGGTGTTGCAAATCCCGGCCTCCAAGCCTCGCGGGTACCAAATCAATTTTATTTTTTAACCGTTATGAGTATATTTTGGCATAAACAAATCACACGTTTTATTATTTCGTGGGATTATGTCGGTCTGTTACTCCTATATAAGGATCAGTCTCCTTCGTGAAAAGAACACACAGAATACAATCTTCTCTCTCTGGTTCTACTCTGTTCATTCGATTACTGATATACATTCAAGGCTATTCTGTGCCCTTTGTTCAATGAGTGCACGTGAACAAAGACGAGGCTGCTTAATCTTGGAGGGTAAACCGCTGAGACTTTTCTGTACCGAGTTAAGAACTCCGAGGGGTGGAAATTACTCTTAAGGACAGTGTCTAATACACGACTCAGTCAGACTCTTCAACCCCACTGATAAGTATTTTCGTTCACAGCAGTGTCTATTCATTATTATTTCTAACAAAATTAGTTCTCCTCATTTTCCTACTTGTGTTTTAGTACTTTTTTCTTTGTTTGTTAAACATTTTTTAACCCCTTTAATGCTAAGTCAATCATGAGGAACTATTGTTTACCTAGAACAATTAATATTAACTTTCCAAAATTACCCTTATAATTTGAAAACATCTGATAGAAAATAAAAGATGGAAAAAAATAACACAGAGTAGTTTTGAAAAAAAATGATATTTACTTTTTCTGCATGCACATTCAATCATTAGTGTTCCCTTAAAAAAAATTAAATTTTCAAAAATAGAGGGAGTATATTTGGTGGGAGAAATGGAAATGCGAATAAAAAAAAAAAGATAGGAGTGGGAGGAGGAAATATATATTTCCTTGCAAAAGGAATGGGGTAATCAGTAATCTCTTATTATTTTTTTAGCTAATAGATAGAAAATAAAGGAAATAAGTGACTATTGTATGTTTCACTACAACACTCTTAAATAAGATGATTTTTTTTTTTTGGTGGGATTTCTCTCCTCATCAAATGATTCCAACAAGTTTAGGGTTTGCAGGAGGGTGCTACATCTTTCTTCTTTCTTCTTTCAATTAGCACATATCTTCTCTTCCCCCTTTCTTTTCTTACCCCCCCACCTTTTTTTTTTACTCTACCAAACAAGTATTTTTCTATTCCTCCTACTTTCTTCTTTTCCTCATTCCTTTATATGAGACATTAATCGATTGAGCCAACAACCACGATAATTTGGTTTGAGAGAATATTGGTAACTTTGTATTGCTATGTGTGCGGAGAGTAAATATTGGTTGTAACGGTGACACTACGGTGCCAATGTAGTGCCCCAACCAATCAGTTTAATCTAATTTTTCAAATGGCATCGGAAGAAATTATTCGGTGTGACTGTCGTACTATGTCACTATATAGATACAGTACTAGTGTGACCTTTTAATCTTTACTATACATGCATCTCCTATTTCTAAGAGATCATGATAATCTGTCTACTGATAACTACTTGTCATGTTTTTTCAAAAAATAGAGAGCATGTGTTTAATCTAAATTCAAATATTAGACCACGTCAGCATGATTACATAGTGTGACTGTCACACTAAATCATTTCTCTTAAAAAAATTGATTGGTACGTGGTGGTGTCACTGTCACAAACAATATTTCTCGTGTTTGCAAGTCAAGTAAGGAGGATAATTAAAAGGGAAATCAGTTACTTATTAAACGCTCGCATAATAACATTATAGTTTTTAAATTCTTGTTTTATTTTTAGAGTGAATTCTTCTCATATCTTAGTCAATAATTGTTTGGTTGGAAAATTTATAAGTGTGTGCGGGCGTGCCAGGCAAGCAAATTGCCAATGTGTGTGAGTGATTATCCAAACTGCGCCTCACCAGGGAATTGTGGTGACGTTCGATGCCTTGAACAGGACTTTAATTGTGTAAAGATGTAACTAACTGAAGAACTTCGAACTGATTAAATTAAAATCTACTCCTAAATGAAAACAGTAAAGTAACTAAAAGTAACAAACTACTTTTATTAAATTAAAGTAACTACAATCTAACCTTGAAGATGACTTCGAAGGTGTTCTACTCCTAATTCTAAGTACCTAGATAACAATACAATAGATGTATTGAGAGATATATGTTGATGTTTGATCGAAGGATACTTACAAAGGAGCACAATCCCTCTATTTATAGACATCGAGGCCTCAGTAACTCAATTCGAATGTTCCCTCCTATTTTCAAACTGATAACTGCCTTTATCCGTGGCATTCCCTCACACTGACAACTGTCCTTCAATTATCCCATGACGTTCAACACGTATCTTCTATTAACAAAAATAGATTAACTTCAACTGCCTATTAACGGTTTTCTTGTCAATCAATTTCCACCAATTATCTTGCCACATCACATCCTGCGTGTCAAACTTGTATTGGCTGAATATTTTCATCACAAACATTACCCCCCGCGCCATTTTCCTTTTTGTTTAAAAAAGATAATGGTGATCGTGGTCAAACCATATTGGGCAGTTACTACCTTATGCAGTACTTTAAATTTCATAATCATCTTCTTCAATTCATTCCAAACCATCGCTTTTGCTTGATCCTTGATCATGTCTTCTTCTCAATCTTCCTTCAATGTTAGCGATAGCTTTCCTATTGATCTTCCCGAAGAAGTGATGTTGTTAACCAAACGCCCTGATATTCCTCTTCGAACAAATTGGGATCCTCTTGAAACTCCTCCCGAACCTTTTACTTACTCGAAATGGGGAAAATGGCATAAAATGTTGAACAAACCAAGTGTTTCATCAAGGCAAAATTCATCTTCGACTTCTTCCAAATCAATCTATAATAATCAAACGTTTCCTCCTGCTTGGGAACAACATATTTCCCATGGTGAAGGTGTAGGATATTACAAGGGAATGAAGCTCGAAATTCCAATCACAGTACCTTCAGTTGTTCATCCAAGCTTCGAGTATCTTGAAACTGAAGGTGTTATTCGAAGTAGAACAATAAAACCATATTATCCATTTTCGAATCATCTTTCTCGAGAACAAAATTTATTGAATGCCTGGCTGATCTCTTCAACCAGTCCTCCTGGTGAAAGATTCCAGAGAGGTAATATCTTAGTTCCTCAAGGCAGACCTCCTATTCATACATATGTAAGGACATCTCATGAAAATTTTTCCAATGAACATTACTCCTCAGCCTTCCTTTCAAAATGCAAACTTTTTGAAAAAGATTATGAAGAGAAAGTACTTCTCTTTGATCATTCTGTATTAGGCTTTCCTGATACCAAAGTTCAGGTAATAGATCCTACTGAGGACATTAGTGATCCTTTTTTAAAGCTAGACCAATTGTGTAGATATGGTCCTACATTCGAGCATACTCCATCTATTACCTCACCTTCCCCATGCTTGATTATTCAAGCTCAAAGGTTATTAGTTGCTTTTTCTCATCTTCCATTTTCTATTCTGCAAAATTCAAGGGCTCGAATCAATTTCGAATGGAGCTGTCATGTATTATGTCATGAATGGAATATATCCACACTTGTTCGAACTCAAATAGATTTTACCCTTCGAACTTTGGCTTCCCACATGAGATGGTATTCTCATCACCAAGAAAGTATCCATCATCTAAATTATCTTTTAGATCTCTATGAAAAACTCAAAGGAACTCCCAAAGCACTCCTTGATGAAGTCCTAGAATTCAAAGAGAAGTACATTTATGGTTGTGGAAGCTCTGATGAAGAAAGCATCATTTCTCATTATTCGAAGCCTGATCTCGAAAGTCGAATTGCATATCTCAAAGATGAAGCCAAAGTTGTTGGTGTTTCTCTTCGAGGCAAAACTCCATTGGCCAAAGAACTTCGAAGTCTCCGCAAAGCTCTATTCAAGATCAATTTTCAGTTAAACCAATATGAAGAACAACTTAAGGAAGCTTACTGTCACGCCCTCTCATGGAAATAAAATGCAATATTTATTTATTAATGATAATAAAATACAGGGCGTTACACTTACATTACCCTTCGAAGTGAAGACAAACTGGCATTAGAAACCAGAAATTTATGTTTCGAGATAGAACTAGAGGCAGAGTATTTTGCCTATTATTGGGCCATGTTTCATAACTTAGTTACTTATGGGTTTCCCCACTTTTATCAATTATGTCTTTGAATTGTAACTACACTTTCTTTTTAATGTAGTGAACAATGAAACATTCTCATTCCTCCAAATAGTTCATTCTGAACCAACATGTCTTTTATCTTTGAAATAACGGTCCAAAGAAGGTTAACCGAATCTAACGGCTACTTTTCAATAAATGCAACTTTTTCCAATCGTCACCAAGGATTCATCAAAGGTTATAAATAGATAAACACAAAAAGAAAATAAACTTTCTGACCTCACCAATTTGCTTTGCCCTAATCTATTCATCTCGCACTTTTGCTTTTCTTTCTTGTTTATCTCTTCGTAATCCAAAGAATGACAAAATCTGATGACAATACCCAGCTTCAAAAGATTTGCGATGATTTTGGAAAGATCATAAAAGATGAGCAGGATCGCTATTCGAGTGGGCAAGAAACTTCTCTGGTTCACGAAATTCTCGTTCCCATTACTCTTCCCAACCAAGAATCTTCAATTGCTGTAGGTCCCTGCCTAAGCATTCCAAATTTGAGACTCCATGTCTATTACCCTAGATTAGGGGAACAACGTCTGACTTACCAACGAGAACTCCCAAATCCCAAATATGACTGGAAATTCAGGCACTGGCCTAAACCTGCAAAGGATTGGCCTGAATGGGTAGATAGAATTTTAGAGAATAGGAGAGAAATTTTGATCACTACGGGGGTTTACCATGCTATCAATCTTTCAAAATTTCCCATCGAATCCAGTCCTAATTTAATAGCCGCAGCTCTCTGTTTTTGGAACCCTATTTTTAATCACTTTCAACTTCGATTTGGTCCAATAGGTCCAACTATTCTAGATATTTGTCATTTATTAGGGTTTTTATCTCATGGGGAAGATGTTCATCCCTATATGGCTGAGTCTGATAGTCCTTCAATTAACACTGACTCAAAATCATTAGGATACACCAACTTCTTAATTGCTCACAGAAAAACATCAGGAGCAGTGACTGATAAAGAATATTACTGCTTTCTTCTGTATTGGCTTTCGAAGCATCTATTTTGTACCTCTTCTCAGAGAGTTGTCCTCGAATATTCTAACATTGCCAAAGCTCTGGCTGCCGGTCGAAGGTTAGCCTTAGCACCTTTTGTTCTAGGATCTCTCTATAGATCTTTTTCTGATTTATGCTTTGATCCCTTCATTCTCACCCAAGGTGGTCCTTTTTGGATTTTACAATTATGGTTGTATGCTTACTTCCCAGAAATTCATAACCTAGGACCCCTATCTAATACTGTGGCCCATGGGATCTTTTTTGCTTTATTGCCAAGTACTGATAAAACTTTCAAAGAATGTCTCTCTCTCTTTTTCTATCTTCCTGAAAAAAGATCAAACAAGCTATTTCAACCATTCGAAATCCTTTACAATTCTGAAGACAAAACTCCTATTTCTCCCCATTGGCTTTGTCAAATTTTGGATATAGCAGCAAATGCTCTCAAATTAAAAGCTGCATGGGGAAGTTTTCTAATTAGTAGAGACTTATTCTTTGGGAACATTCTTAGCTTCAAATCTCAGGGTGAACTTTACCTTCCCAATCAATTTTCAAGGCAATTTGGACTTACTCAGTCAATTCCTTTCCCAATCAGAAGTCAGGCCAATATACTCATGGCTTATAAAACTCACTCGAAGGTGCCAGAATCTGTGATAACTGCCGCATTAACAGTTTATCAAAATAAAGTCAGCAACTTGGAGTTTACTTCTTTACCAGTGTATACCACTTGCACTCCTGCCTTTTCGAGCTGGTGGGAAAATTTAATGTCAGTAGAGATGGACAAATGCCATCTTTTGAGATACATTGATTCGATGAATCAAACAGGTAATCATAATTCTTATCAAATCCTTTCCCAAAATGATGAAAGAAACTTTGATTAATGACCATTTGAATTTCAAAACATAGGGAAAACAGCTGGAGAAAGCTCTTCACCAATAACTAGAGCTTCAAAAGCTAAACCAAGCATTCAAGTCTCCTCGAAAGCTTCAAAAGCTCCTGTTCAATCATCTCCTAAACCAAAGAAGAAACTAGTCCTATCACTAGAAAGTTCTCCTATAGCCTCTGAACATGCTGATTCTGAAGAAGAAAAAGACACCAGCCCAATCTCTTCACTTGTTTACAGGAAAAAGAAGGCCAGAAAAACCAATGATCCTCCTGCCAGTACAGAGATCACAAAAACAGTACCTATCTCAGCAATTCCTATTTCGAAGGTAGCACCCCATCCTGAGCCTAAAACAACATCAACAATTCCAGAAACAAAAGCTCAGAGTCCAAAGATCCCAGAGATTCCAAAATCTCCTTCTTTGTACACTCATACTCCATTACTTGAATTCCAACCAATGGTAAGACATTCAAAATCTTCTCAAAAATCCTTTGATTCCTGATTGCTTTTCAAAAATAAATTCTGAACTAAATTCCCAACTTTTTGTTGAACAGGTTGAATCTGTTCCTGAAACTAAGGCTAGCTCTTCGAAGCCAAGTGCAAGCCCTGATCCTAAAGCTGCTCCTACTTCCACTTCATTTAAACCTCAAGCTACCTCAAGGGTCTCAAGCTCTGAAGAATTTCATCTATCTCTTCCTCCTAACTTGACTCCTGAAGAAGTCAAAGATTTTAAGAAAAATTTGAAATTTGTTTTGAAGATGGAAGATGTCGCTTCGACCAATGTTCAAGAATTCTTTCATCGAATGACAGGTCGAAGCAAACCAAAATCTCCTTCAATAGATCCGGTGGCTGCTCTTGCTACCTTGAGGCTTTTTAGTCAAGTTTCTTTTGAGGTTTTTGAAGACAAGGAAGTGCAAAGAGCTATGAAAGTCTTATGCCAATTTATGTTGGAAAGCTCTAACATTTCTGTTCCAGACAAAGAAACAATTTCTGCAATCATGTCAACTTTTGATTTCAATTGCTTTTTGTTGGAAAAAGTTATCGAAGAAAGAGAAAAATTAGAGATTGACATGGAGTATACAGCAGAGAAAACTCTTGAGATGGATCGAACTTTGACAGAATTTGAAGGAAACAGCATATCAATTGAAAAAGCATCTGCCAAAGTGAATCAACTAAAAAAGGATCTTATGCTTGCAGAAACTGAATTGGCAAATCTGAAGATCAAACAACAAGGTGTTGAAGCAAAGCTTCTAGTTTTGAAGACAGAATTTGAATCAAAGCCTTTAAAGACTCAAGAATCTATCTCAAGGCAGAAGTTCATCCTTAGTCAATCAAAACTATACACCAGATCTTGGGATAACTTTAGGTTAAAAGCCCAATTCATAAGAAAGTTGGTATAAATTATTTATACCAATGTAAATTTTGTAATTTACCAATAGTTGGTTTTTGTATTTACCTTTCTATGAAATATATGTTCTTGCTTCGAATGCTTTATTCTAAATTTCTTGCCTCCCAAATAGTGGGATAATATTGCTTGAGAAATTTACCATTGATTTTCCTTAAATGAACATATCCATTCATATTTTTCAAATGATAGAATCCACCTTTAAAAACCTTATTAACTTGGAAAGGTCCTTCCCATTTAGGTGACCATTTCCCAAATTTTGGATCCTTAGATCCAATAGGTAATATTGTCTTCCAAACCAAATCCCCTTCATCAAAGGTTCTTGGTTGTACTTTTTTATTATATGCCTTTGATGCTATTCTTTTTTGTATCAAAATATTATTGAGAGCTTTGATTCTCTCTTCATCAATATTCTCTAACTCAATAGCCATGGATGTTTGATAATCATTTAAAGATAACTGATTCTGCTTCATCACTCGAAGAGAATTAATCTTTATTTCAATAGGTAAAACTGCCTCATGTCCAAAAGTCAAGGCATAAGGAGATACACCTGTACTTGTTCGTTTCGAAGTCCTATATGCCCATAAAACTTCTGGCAAAACTTCATGCCATATTCTTGGATTATTCTTTATGATTTTAGCCATATTTTCTTTTATGACTTTGTTGGTGGCTTCAGCCTGTCCATTTGATTGAGCATAATATGGGGTTGATTTTGACATTGTAATTCCTAACTTATTTGCAAAGACAACCACATCCCCTTCGAATATAGAGGCATTATCAGATACAAAAGTTTGAGGAATACCAAATCTATACACTATGTTTTCTAAAAACTTTACAACCATTGATTGGGTTACAGTTTGCATAGGTTCTGCTTCTACCCATTTAGTAAAATAATCTGTGGCCAAAATAATAAATCCATGACCCTTTGATGAAGGAGGACTGATCTTTCCTATTACATCTATAGCCCATCCTCTAAAAGGCCAAGGTTTTACCACACACTGAAGATCAACAGTTGGTAAATGCTTTAAAGGACCATGTTTCTGACACTCTTGACATCTTTTGGCAAACTCAATACAATCTTTCAAAATAGATGGCCAATAAATGTTATGTCTTCGAAGTAGCCATCTCATCTTAACTCCAGATTGATGAGCTCCACATAATCCTTCATGAATTTGAGCTATAGCTTCTAATCCTTCGAGATTGCTTAAACATTCTAGTAATAACCCATCACTTCCTCTTTTAAATAATTTCCCACTATATAGGATATAATTGACAGATTTAAGCCTTATACCTCGATCAGACTTTTCATTGTATCCTGAGAGATATTCTATGATAGGCTTTCTCCAATCATCATGGGTTTCTATATTTAATATACCAACAAAAGATAATCTATTTACCAATATTGGTAATAATTTCCTATAAGTCACTTGCTCCATTTCAACATCCTCATTATTTGTTTTAAATCCAGATGCCTTTTGAGCTACATCATTAGCTTCTTCATTAAAACTTCTAGGAATATGCAACAAATTCACATTATCAAATTTGGATAATAAATCCATTGTAGTGTCATAATATATTTTCAATGTACTACTCATACATTTATAAGTCCCATTCATATGATTTATGACTAACTGGGAATCTCCAAACACATCTACAAATGTAGCTTTAAGATCTATCAAAGTTTCAAGACCCATGATAAGAGCTTCATATTCAACTTGATTATTGGTACACTGATTTGAATCTAATTTAAAACCATATTTAGTCTTAATCTTCTCAGGTGATTCAATAACAAAACCAATACCTGCAGCAAATTCAGTTTTTGAACCATCGAACCATAATTTCCATGGACTAATAATTATTTGTCCAATTTCATAATTCCCTTCTGTTTCAAGGCAATTTGGATGATCAGCCAAAAAATCTGCCAAAGCCTGACCTTTTACTGCTTTTTGTGGCACATAAAATAAACAAAATTCTGACAAGGCCAGAATCCATTTACCAATTCGATTTCTTAGAATAGGTCGAGTCAACATATACTTAATCAAATCAAACTTAGCAATCACATACACTTCAGTGGGAAGAAGATAATATCTTAATTTCATAACTGCAAAATACAAAGACAAACATAACTTTTCTAAAAAGGAATATTTGCATTCACCAGAATTTAAAAACCTACTAAGGTAATACACAGCTTGTTCTTTCTTATCATCATTATCTTGGGCTAACAAAACCCCAATCGATGCTTCTGATGCTGAGATATATAACTTCATAGGCCTATCTTTTCTTGGAGGCATTAAACTGGTGGCTTCACCAAATAATCCTTCAAGGCTTGAAAGGCAATCTGATGTTTATCTTCCCACTTCAATTCTTCATGATCCTTCAATTTCAAAAAGGGAGAAAAAATCAAAGTTTTTCCAGCAGTATTGGAAATAAATCTTCGAATAAAATTGATTTGTCCTAAGAATCTTTGCAATTCTTTTTTGGTTGAAGGAGGTTTACTTTGAATGATTGCTTGTGCCTTATTCTTATCCACTTGAATTCCCTTTTCATGTACCAAATATCCCAGAAAATTTCCAGTGCTGACTCCAAATGCACATTTTAATGGATTTAACTTAAGTTTAAAAAATCTCATTCTCTCAAATGATGATTTCATATGACTAAGATGATCATCAAATGTTTTTGATTTAACAATTATATCATCAATATAACATTCTAAAAATGTTCCAATCATGTCATGGAAAATAGCATTCATGGCTCTTTGATAAGTAGCCCCTGCATTTTTTAAACCAAAAGGCATTTGTACCCACTCGAAGGTACCTATACTACCTGGACATCTAAATGCAGTTTTATGAATGTCTTCTTCGGCAATAGATATTTGATTATATCCTGAATGACCATCCATCATGGACATTATAGTATTTCCAGCAGATTTATCAATTAATAAATCAACTATTGGCATAGGATATTCATCCTTAGGTGTAGCTAAATTAAGGTTTCTATAATCAATACAAACTCTTAATTTACCATTTTTCTTCATTACTGGAACAACATTCGATAACCATTCAACATACCTGGCAGTTCTAATGAATCCTGCCTTAAGCAATCTTTCAATCTCTTCCTTAACCTTCAGAGTAACTTCTGGAGTCATCCTTCGAGGTTGCTGTTTCACTGGTTTGTAGCCAGCTTTGATAGGCAATTTGTGTTCTACTAGACTTCTTTCGAGCCCTGGCAATTCATCATAATCCCAAGCGAAACAATCTTGAAATTCTTTTAACAATTCGACCAATTTATATTGGTCATCCTTTCCAAGTTTGGAACTTAAGTAAGTAACTCTCTTTTGTTGATCGGATCCTAAATTTACTTCTAAAAGAGGATCTTGTGACACTTCCTGTATTGAATTTTCTAGCAATACAGATAATTCTTCTCTGCCACCAATTTTTAATTCTTGTGAATCTTCTTCAAAAACATAATCTGACCAATTTATGGTCGAATCTTTTTCAATTTTTGACTCTAAATCTGTTATCATTAACTTTTGCAAGACCAGTTGAATGGTCTCTTCCACATCTTTCATTACCATAGATGTATGAGTCATCAAATTATCCTGTCATCACCCAATGGTTCCAAAGAACCAAATGGCATTTCAGCCAAAATGTCCCAATTTTCTTCTGAGGATTCGTCTTCTGACTCTTTTAGGTCAATTGGCCTGACATCCTCTTGATACAATTGAGCTTCGACACAATTAGAACTTGCATGAAAAGGCTGGACATCAGCCTTCACTGTTTCAATTTCACAGTTTTTCTTCACTAGCAACAATTTCTGATGCATTGAAGAAGGAACACATTTATTAGCATGAATCCAATCTCTTCCTAATAAAGCATGATAATTAGGATTTGCATCTACCACAAAGAAAGCAGTTTTAGATTTATTCGAACCTACTATGGTTTCAATAGGTATTACACCTTTGGTATTTTTCTTATCACCAGTAAATCCTGAAATTATAATATGGGTTTTTATCAATTTTGCATTTTGTTTATTGATCTTTTTCAAAGTATTCTGAGGAATAATGTTGACAGCAGCACCATTATCAACCAATATCTTGTTTAAAAGAACACCATTTAAACAAGCCTTTATGTATAATGGTTTAAGGTGTCTAGTCATTTCTGTGGATGGCTCTTCGAATGAATAAACAAAATTACAATCATTAAAAGTAAACTCAGGAAGATCTACCTCAGAAACATCCTCAGTAAATGCTTCCACTTCCATTTCTTCAACTAACTGTTGATCCTCTGCTGCCTCGAAAATTTTTGGCAACATAAATGTAGCAGTGTTAACTTCCATTTGTTCAGGAAATGTACCAAATTGAATGAGCATATTCTCATTATTTACCATCTCATTTTCTGGTTTCATTTCAGCATTTCCCAAATCTTGAGATTTCACCATTATCATTGCTTCACTTTCATCTTCAATACTCATTGCCTTTTCTAATTCCAATACTTTGGCTTTAATAATACTTTCCTCAGACATAGTGTCAGTATCACCTTTTGAATCTCGATCGAACCTAGGATTAGGCTTTGAATCATCACTGAACTCTTTCTTCATTTCATTTCCTAATTCTTGGTTTCTATTTTGCATATTAGAAAATTCCTTCCACATGGTAAACTTCCTCTGCAATCTTCTCTGTTGAGTCCTATTTATCATAGGGACCATGTTCTGGTTTTTTCCCTTGGGATGTTGAAGTACATGCCATGTATTCTTTTCAACATGAGGAGGTTTAACCATCCTATTTTTGTTTTGAAGGCCTTGCTGTTCGATCATATTTTTTACCCTATCATCTTGCAAAACAAACCAATTTGGCACTCCTGGTACCAATATAGACTCACCTGATTGTGATGTTTCACCATCTTTTGGTGATTTCTCTACTATTTTGATATTTTTCTCAGCCTGCACCACATGTGCTGGTACCACTTTCGATGATATGGACTGAATCTGCCTTTCTCTCTGCTCCCCATAATATTTCTTTGGTGTATGAAGGAACCCTGGTCTCACATATTGCATGTTCCTCGATGGTCGACCATGACTACCAAAATGAAAATTCTTGAAAAATTAGCTTTAAAAGGAGCCACGGGTTTTGATGCATACCTTGCTGTCATAGATCCAGAATATGTTGAAGCTTGATAAATTGGTCCTCTAAACTGTCCTCTCTCAACATTCATGATTGGTTGGAAAGGAGGTCCACCAAAAGTGCTTGGTTTCTTTTGTTCGAACAAAGACTGTTTGTTTTTCCTGCCTGCTTTGATTCCAACCCTTTCATCATAGATTTCAGCATATCTTTTTCCACAACCAATGCATAAATTCTTTGCATATTCATGGTTGAAAACCGATACATCAGGCTTTTTCCTTGTTATTTCTTCGATTCTTTTCATATGGTCTTCTGACTTTGCACTTTCTCTTTCTTGGACCAGATCTTCGAAGGAAATGTCATGAACATTGATTGACACCTCCTGTACTGCTGGGAATGGATCTTCATCAATCCCCATTTGTTTTTCAGGGAATTTCAATTTCCCTTTCTTGATCAAATCCTGAATCCTGTCTCAAAAAACAGTACAATTATTAGTCGAATGAGTCCCAGAACTATGCCATTTGCAATATTTCTTATCTTTTAATTCATCATTCGAAGGTAATTTTGTCCCATCAGACAATTTAATAATTTTTCCTTCTAACAGGTGATCAAATATTTCATCCAATCTATAAACATCGAATGAATACTTCTTAAAAGTTCCTTTTGATTTATATACTTCAGCAGAAACATTTTTCTTTACAAGACTCTTACATGTAAAAGGCTCTTTGCCTATTATTTCTGCAGCATCTATCTCATAATTAGGATCCTTATAATATGTTTTTATTGAAGAAGCATTTCTTTCATTTTCTTCTTCCAATAAAGCTTCGTATCTAGAGACTCGAGCAGTCAATTCAATAAGATCTCTAAATTCCAAAGCATCGAATTTCTTTCTGAGTCTAAATTCGAGACCATTTTGAGCCAATTTAACAAATTCAGATTCAGGCAACATGATTTTACATTTTGTTCTAGCCCTTTTAAACCTATTTATGAATTGAGTTGCCTTTTCATCAGACTTTTGACATAATCTGGCTAAATCAGCCATTGATACTTCTGGTTCTGTCTGGAAAAACTGAGTATGAAAAGATTCTTCCATCTGAGCCCAACTATAAATCGAATTAGGGGCTAGATTAGTAAACCAAGCAAATGCAGTATCTGTTAATGAACTAGGAAACAAACGAAGTCTAAGATATTCATTATTTCCTGCATCAGCACACTGACTGACGAATTTTGCTATATGTTCAACTGTGGATTGACTTCCATCCCCTGCAAACATAGCAAAAGTAGGAAATTTAAATCCCCTTGGGAATTCAATCCTATCAACCCAATCAGGATAAGGCTTCCTATAAACTGGAGTTTGTACCCCCCGAGCCATAGGTCCACAAATCTCATGGATTAAATTAATCATATCATTCCTATCAACCATATTAAATGGTTGTTGATGACCTGGTTGGCCAAAAAGGTGATTTATTGGTGGTATTGGTGGTGGTTGAGGATTATTATCTATCCTTCTAATATTTTCATTCCTTCGACCCATTCCTATCCCAGTAAGGTCTGGTTCGAACATAGGATTATTATTTACTCTCCTATTTTGACCTATCATGTTTTCTCTAGGCCTTGGTTCTTCAATATTTATTGTCCTATGACCATGATCTTGGCCATTCACATGATTTCCTTGGGTCCCTTTGAATACTGGGAATGTATTTTTAGGGACATACATATAAAAACTTTCTTGGGAATTAGGCCTGATAGAAGGCCCATTGATATGATTAATAGAATTTGGCTGAAATAAGCCATGTCTATAACCCCTTTCATTCTGTCGAATCGTAGAAGAATTCCCACTTGACACCATTGTTGGTGCAAATTGTGGTAAACTATTGTTAAGGGAAGTAATCAGAACATTAACATTCTGAAGCATATTTCCCAAGTGATCAAATATTGGTGTCAATTGACTCACCAAATCATGTTGATTCTCTGAATCAACATTCCCATTATTTTGAGTCGAACTTAAATTTTCAACCCCCACTTCTGGGTTTTCATTGGTTGTATGATTTCCAGTATTGCTATTCTGAGGATCTTGGTGTGAAGAACCACCAATCTCAGCAATATTAACACCAACATTGGCATTATCAACAGACCTATTACTTCGAAGGTTTCTGTTAGCCATCCTTTGACACTAGAGTCCCACCGGGCGTGCCAAAAATGTTTGGTTGAAAAATTTATAAGTGTGTGCGGGCGTGCCAGGCAAGCAAATTGCCAATGTGTGTGAGTGATTATCCAAACTGCGCCTCACCAGGGAATTGTGGTGACGTTCGATGCCTTGAACAGGACTTTAATTGTGTAAAGATGTAACTAACTGAAGAACTTCGAACTGATTAAATTAAAATCTACTCCTAAATGAAAACAGTAAAGTAACTAAAAGTAACAAACTACTTTTATTAAATTAAAGTAACTACAATCTAACCTTGAAGATGACTTCGAAGGTGTTCTACTCCTAATTCTAAGTACCTAGATAACAATACAATAGATGTATTGAGAGATATATGTTGATGTTTGATCGAAGGATACTTACAAAGGAGCACAATCCCTCTATTTATAGACATCGAGGCCTCAGTAACTCAATTCGAATGTTCCCTCCTATTTTCAAACTGATAACTGCCTTTATCCGTGGCATTCCCTCACACTGACAACTGTCCTTCAATTATCCCATGACGTTCAACACGTATCTTCTATTAACAAAAATAGATTAACTTCAACTGCCTATTAACGGTTTTCTTGTCAATCAATTTCCACCAATTATCTTGCCACATCACATCCTGCGTGTCAAACTTGTATTGGCTGAATATTTTCATCACAAACAATAATAAATGCAAAAGCTGAAACTAAAAACCGCATGCGAGCCCTAAGTTTATTATTTTTTTCTTTAAGAAAAACAAAAAAGAAAAAAAAATCAAAAAACAAAGAGAAGATCTTTGTAATGTGTGTGACCCAAATTTCAAAACTGTTAAAATTAAATTAATTTGATAAAAGGGTATTTGTTGTGCATTATTAGGGATATTGGGGTGCCCAAATAGTAAGTATATTAGTCAATTAAGAAATAAGAAACAATAAAATAGGGAAAAAAGAAAAGAAGAAATACCGTCCAGGTTCATCCTCTCAAATTTACAAAGAAATTACCGAATCAGAGTCCTGAGTCCCCCCTATATAATCCAACAAATGACTCATTTTTCCAACTTCATCTGATAAGAATAAGACCTCTCTCTCTTTTTAGCCAAAAAAAAAAAAAAAAACTCTCTCTCTTTCTCTCTCTCTCTCTCCCCTGTTCTTTTACCAAAATACCCCTTTCTCTCGCATCCCATTACTATAACGTATAACCTCCAACTCAAACGCACCAGTCAGAAAACCAGAGAGAGAAAGAGAGAGAGAGCGCGAGAGAGAGAGAGAGAGAGGGGGGGTCTCTTACAGTCTCCGCCCACAATGGCGACCATGGCCGCTCTCTTCGTCAAAACTCCAAACCCATCTCACTCCTTCCCCAAATCACTCAAACCCAGTTTCGCTACGCCCCTGAAAATCTCAATTTCTCTCCTCCCAAACACGAAGACCCATCAAAAGACCCGAATTTCATGCGGGTTGATCGACCCAGATGGTGGAAAGCTCGTGGAGCTCATCGTCAAGGAGTCCCAGAGAGACGAAAAGAAAAGGCAAACCCTATCGATGCCTCGAATCAAGCTGACCCGGCTCGATCGCGAGTGGGTCCACGTGCTCAGCGAAGGCTGGGCTAGCCCACTCAAAGGATTCATGACCGAATCCCAGTTCCTCCAAACTCTTCATTTCAATTGCCTCCGGCTTGACGACGGGTCGTTCGTCAACATGTCGGTGCCGATTGTGCTCGCCATCGACGATTCGCAGAAGAATCGGATTGGCGAGTCGAGAAACGTCGCTCTCGTTGATTCGGGCGATAACCCGATTGCGATTTTGAGCAAGTAAGGGCAATTTTTTTTTTTTTTTTTGGATTATTTCTCTTTGTTTTACATGTTTGTGATGCGTAGATGAAATGCTTATATGTGATTGCTATGTGGGAATTTGAGTTGGGTTTTAGATAATTTTAGACATACCTGGTTCATAATTAGGTTCACAAAAAACTAAAGAATTTATTTTTAGTTGTCTATCATATTGTCGCTATTAATTAGATTGGATTTTATTAAGTAGAATGTTTTTGAAATTAAGATTTAGCCCATAATCGTGTATGAGGCTCCAAAAACAGAGGCTTGAAGTTTTTTCCAGTAATGCAAAGAAATACTGTAAATGTTTTTACACTTCAACATTTTGCACAAATGGTAATTTTTGACCCAGTCTTTTGTTTTTGGTCCAAATTTGTTATTGATCACACAATCTAATTGATACTGATAATTTTCTTATTGTCTCCGTGATTTTGATTCTATGTCGGTAATTTTGCATTATATATGGACCTTGGGGTGGTGGTGTTGAATTTGCTTTGTTTCATTGCATTTTAAAATTGAAAAAGCATGACAAAGAATGTGTTTTGACTGATGTTGTAATTCTTGGCTACGGATAGGATGAGAAATGAGATTTTTGCTTTCTTTAATATCATGGCCCCACCTTGTTTGCTGATGTGATAAGAGTGATGACTCCTAAGTTTTTACGAATTTCTGGTATTCCGAACATTGCTTCTACAAGGGAAACCTTGCATGATTTTGAATCCCTTTTAAGCGAACATTTGTTGCGGGTGGGGATTGAAACATAGTTGACTAATTTAATCTTGTTATCACATGACATGTGCTTTCTCTTGAAAAAAGGGCGGCCGTGGGTGCGCGTTGACTTTTACTGTAGATAACGTGATGCGTCCATACTGTTAATATTTGCAGTTATGGTGGTTGGTAATCCGTGAAGCTTGAAAAGGACATATCTAAAGCATGTCCCACAAGATTATCGGTCGTTTCAGTTATTTATCTTCTTTCTTCACCTCTTCTCGCTGTTCTTAGCTCTCTTTCTGTCTATCTATTTCAAGTATAAGTCATAGATGTTCATTCTTCAAAGTTGTTTTAGAATTCAATCTGAAGCATGGTTGTTAGAATCGTACGATTCATGATTCGATTTATACGATTCGATTCAGTTCTTGGACTGCTCGATTCGAATCGGAGGTTTGAATCGCAAATAGACATGAATCGCAGTGAATCGGTTCGAAATCGTAATGAATCGCAATAATCAATCGATTCAAGCGGTTCTCACGATTTGCGAAAACCCAATTTTTTTTCTCCAAAGAAACGACATAGGTTTTGTAAATCGATTCAAGCGGTTCTCACAAATATATATATATATATATATTTTTGTGTATGTTATATATAATCTATATCTATGGTATTAGACTACTTTTTTCATTTGTTGAACTACAGTACGAGACTACTATTTTAACCATTAACATAATAGTTGCATGAAATTTAATGTTACAACATTATTTTGTCGATTTTAAGCAGTGTATATGTGTTTTTATGTGTGTGTACATATATGTAAACTTTCATATTAAAAAAAATGTGAATCTTACGGTTCAGGATTCGATTCGATTGACGATTTAAAAACCATGATCTAAAGGAGATATAAAGAAAGATTGGTTAGCTTTCCTAAGAAATTTGAATCTTAGTTAAGGACAAAATAGAGTTAGGTATGACTAATGTTAATGTGCATTTTATTGTAGACTTGTAGTGTTGTTTGGATATAAAAGGAGCTTGAGTGGTTCGGGCAGACATATCATCTTCAAATTCTAAGTTGAGAATGGCAATTATTTTTGCAATAGCACAAATTTGCCCTTTGTAAACCTTATGTTTGATTTTCAAGCTGTATACACTTACTAGATGTTTTAATGGTCTAGCTAAATTCTCCAAGGCCCTACTTGCACTACATTTTATATGGAATGTGTTTAGTCGTTAAAAAATGTGTGTGCTGTATGTATACGTGGAAGAATTAGAAACGAATCCATCTCGACTTGGTAATTGTAAGATTGCAAATGCTTCATATCAAATGCTTATGCAATTGCACTTTGTTTTTCGTTGATAGGGGATTTTATCTTGTCCTTTATATGTTTTGATGACATGTATTTTCACGAATAAACTGAGATAGATGCTCATGCCTCTTGCATTTGATAATTGCAGTATTGAGATCTACAAGCATAACAAAGAAGAACGAATAGCAAGAACTTGGGGTTCCACCGCTCCCGGTCTACCTTATGTCGATGAAGCTATAACCAAATCCGGTAACTGGCTGATAGGAGGTGACTTAGAGGTTATAGAGCCAATTAAGTACAATGATGGTCTTGATCGGTTCCGACTTTCCCCGGCTGAACTCCGAGAGGAATTCACAAGGCGCAATGCAGACGCTGTATTTGCGTTCCAGCTGAGGAATCCGGTGCACAACGGCCATGCTTTACTGATGACTGACACACGTCGTCGCCTTCTTGAGATGGGATACAAGAATCCTGTCCTATTGCTTCATCCATTGGGCGGCTACACAAAGGCAGATGATGTTCCGCTTAGTTGGCGAATGAAGCAACATGAGAAGGTTCATTCTTTATCTCTAATCTGTTATTGTTGTCGCCATATTTGGTTTGGTAGTTGGTTGAATTGCACCCATAAATCAGAATTATGCTTCGTGTGGTAAGGGAATGGAAAAGTGGAGGGAAGAAATGAGAGACTGAGGCAATATCTTTCCCTATGGAAGGGATATGTGCTTCCTTCCTCGTGTTTGGTGATAGGAAGAAGTGAGGAGGGAAGGAAAGAGGAGTCAGCACATCTAAAATTGACCAAATTACTATGATGAACTTTACATGATGCAATTCATGTCATTTTGCCAAAATTCCCTCTTTTCTTCCCTAATCCACCAATGTTTGGAAGATTTAAATTTTGTGGGCCACAAGAAAGAGTCATTCGTCCCTCATGTGCCAAATTGGTGGTTATGTAATAATTTCCTTGAGTCCCCATTCAGTGAATTTGGTTAATTTATTCAGTTTATGGTGAAGCACACTTGTAGGGGCCTCCACCGATGAGTTGATGACATGTTTTTCCTGAGCTAATAAGAAAAGGACCAAAAAAAAAAAGATTGAAAAACCATCAAAATAAGATGAATAAAAGCACAGTGATCTGCCAATTCTTAGGTTCAAGGATTTCATCCTGGAACTTGGTCATCTTTGACTAGGAAATCAGTTCCAGTCTGCCAAGCAGATTCCATGTAAAATGATGTATCGTAGCTTGATATGCATTGTTAAGCATATTATCTAACGGCTTAAGCGTTTGGAGCAACCGGTGACTTAACATGGTATCAGAGCGTTGTTTGTGAGAGGGCTTGGGTTGAACTCTCCGTCCCGTTCTGGTTTTTGGATGTTGCATTTTGTTGTTTTTCTCCTAGTAGAGTTCTGGTTGTTGCCTCTTTGTGTGTGAGGCGGGGTCACACATGAGGGAGGAGGGTTGTTAGAGCTTGATTATCTAACAAGTTATGCCTTTGGAGCAACCGGTGACTTAACAATACGGAAAAATATTAACATTGCACAAGAAGGAAAATAAAAAATAGGGAGAAGAAATGTCTTGTCTCATGCCACTTTGTTAAATTGTGAAAACGTTTCCTCAGGTCCTCGAAGATGGAGTTCTAGATCCAGAGACTACTGTGGTTTCTATCTTTCCGTCTCCCATGCACTATGCTGGCCCAACTGAAGTGCAGTGGCATGCAAAGGCTCGAATCAATGCAGGGGCCAACTTTTACATTGTTGGTCGGGACCCAGCTGGCATGAGCCATCCGGTTGAAAAAAGAGATCTATATGATGCTGATCACGGGAAGAAGGTGCTGAGCATGTCTCCTGGACTAGAACGCCTAAACATTCTACCCTTCAAGGTATGCAAAACACCTTAGATTTTGTTCAAGTTCATGACTTGGTTCATTCTGTTGGATTGTTAACCCCTAGTATTTGATTACACCTGCAGGTGGCTGCATATGATAGGACTCAGAGTAAAATGGCATTTTTTGATCCGTCGAGGTCTCAAGATTTCCTCTTCATTTCAGGCACTAAGGTATTACTCTTCTCTGAGTACTGTCAGCAGTGTAAGGGGACTTCTATTTCCACGGCCTGCATCGCAGCTGGTCCCGCACGTATGTGAAAAGGGGGGCTGCGGTCCTGTGAAAATAGCAGTTCGCTTAGGCTGTTTGTTTTGCGGATTTTGACAAAGAAAAAGAAAGGAAAACTATTTTCCTAATGTTTTCCCTAGTATTTTCTTCATGCGAAAAAAAACATTTAGAAAAATATAATTCTAAAATGATGATAGGAACTCAAGAAAAGATGAAGGGAAGTGACTCACAAAATTCAAATTTCGTATTTTATTTTCTACCCTATCCTCATTTGCACTAATTTTCCTCACAGTTTTCTGTATTACCAAAACAAAGAAAAGTGTTTTCGTCCATGAACCAAAAATAGCCTTAAAGATATTGCATTTTTGTGTCTTAAGGGTGTAGTTTTCTTGTACCTTATTGGTTTCTTGGCTTTTCATGAACCAAAAATAGATTGCATTTTTGTGTCTTAAGGGTGTAGTTTTCTTAAGGGTGTAATTTTCTTGTATCTTATTGGTTTCTTGGCTTTTGCAGATGCGAACACTTGCGAAGAACAGGGAGAACCCTCCAGATGGATTTATGTGTCCTGGTGGTTGGCAAGTCTTGGTGAATTACTATGACAGTTTGGCTCCCGCCGAGAATGGCAGAGTTCCTGAAGCCGTTCCAGCTTGAAGCATTACTGTTTCAAAATGTGATGTATAATTGCTATATGCTTGGGAGAAACTGTAAACCCTAATTATCTCCAGTGTGTGGTTTGTGGTTCACATTTAAGAACTGTTTCCAGGTCTTGTAATAAAACCATCATTTGAGGCAATGGGCACAAAGACTCGATGGTCTGCCTCATATCTGTAAATTAGATGCTAATGGTGGCACTTAGAAATGGTGCACTTCTTTGTGCACTCTGTAACATAGTGTGACTGCTTTTATGAAAGTAAAAAATTTGTGGGTTTTTAAAGGATTTCTCTCTTCTGACCAAAAATGGCCTAAATTCACAGTTTAGGTGGTTGATTTCTGAATGTCTTAAGAAGTTATTAACCATCTCTGTGTGTGTGTGTGTATGTGTGTGCGCGCGTGTATGAATTTGTTCTAGCTCCTTGTGACCTCAAGCCATTATCTTTGTTTTTAAGTTGAGAAAACAAAAAAATGTTCTTGGAATAAGTGTTAAAAAGAGTTCACATATTGAAGGCATATCTGAAGTTTCTTGCCTTGCCAGTGAGATTTTGAATTTACTCATGCAGTTGTACTCTTGCTGCTGGTAGGCATTAATATTATAGACCTTCTCTGAATGAGTGAATGTTATTTCTACATAAAAAGTCCACCTTGTATCAGATTAAACCTTTAATGAACTTGCATTGTTAATATAAAATCTCTAAACAGCTAACCTGATTATCCTGTTCCCAGTTTGCTGGATTTTCAGGCTGCAAAAAGGAACTTCTCGAAAAAGACTCAAAGAAGGATGACTACAGGGATGATCCTCCAAAAACAACTTTATCCTTTAAAACCCCTTGAAGCTATTCTTCTCTAGAAACATCTACACTGAATATGTCATGCTGTGCATTTGGTATGAGACTGGGTTTTTTTTCCTCGTGGTACATGTATCAATGTTGATATACTTTAGAAACAGAGAAAAAAAATAATAAAAGGGTAATTTAATATATAGTCCTAACATATGCATCTAACTAGAAATATGCCCCTTTTTCAAATGAATCTATAAATTGGTCCCTATAGTATTTTAAGGACAAAACTGCCCCCGCATATATATATATATATATATCCACATAAAATCTGGGTTTCAAATTCAAGTCAGAGAATTTCTTACTTTTAACACGCTTTCCACTTTTTTGTGAGAAATTCTCACTTTTTACACGGTCCGTTTTTTAAGGAAACTTAAGAGCTGGACTGTCTATATATATATATACTAGTTTAAACGCACGTGCGTTGCAAGTGAACGGTGTCTGTCTAAAAACTAATTAGGAATAGTAAGCCAAAATAAAAATAAAAAATAAAAAAGAAAAAAAAAGATTAAAAAAAACACTTAAATTAGGTATAAAAAAAAATAAAAAAATAAAAAGAAGAAGAAGAAGAAGAAGAATTCATGCAACTTCCACAATAAAAAAGATACACAAAGCACATACAACAATCAATTCATAGGGTAAAAATAATAAAAACTGTTGAATTACTCTTCTTAGACCATTTGTTTATTTGTTCAATAATAATTTTTTTTATGTTGCTATTTAATTGTTACCACATGTCCTAGCTAGAATTCTTTCTTACATCTTTAATATTTTGAATTTACTATTTTCTTTGCTCATTACTTAATAATGACTATATATTTATTTATTGTACGACCACATATGTTAGTATTTCATTAATTTACCGTGTTTGTATAGTAATTTATTAAATTATAAAATTATTTCATATGTTCTAATTAGAATAAGTTACAAATCAATCATGATCTATCTTTCTTAAATATTTTTTTATATACATTAAAATTTGATTCATACAAAAAGGATTTAGGGAGCCCTCTACGTTTAAGATGGTCAAACTTTTTGTGCTGTGTGGCTTGAAAATTCTTAAAATCTTCAACCAAAATTTTTCATAAAGTCTCTATTGCCAAATTGCCAATATAATTGAAAGAATCACATAAGAAAAAAAAATTTTATAACGGGAATTGATATTAGAAAGTAATTGCTTATCCATGGAGTTCACCTAAAGAAAGAGAAAAGATATTGAAACATGACAGAAGAAGGGAAAAAAATGGAATCCACTAAGACCAAAATAGAAAAAACCAATAGGATGGTAGTTTTAATTTAATTTAAAGTCCTAAAATTCTGAAAATGTATTGATAATCTATATCGAAAGAGACTTTTAGGCTCTATTTGGTGCACATGCATATTGAGGGATAGGAAAGAAACGAAATCACTACATTCAACATTTGTCGTAGTTCAATAAAAAGTTTTCTTTGAACATGAGTAAAATCTATTGCATTCAAGTATATTTCAAGTATTGAAATAGACTGCAATTAGTGATTATTTCTAGTCAATTTTTTTCAATTAAGATATTCAATGGATTTTTGGCTGCATTTTCAATTAGAGTAATGCTAGAGTCACAAAGAGATGCTTACAAAAGAATATGGTATCCCATATGGCAGAATTAAGTGTGGTGACTCTTTCAATTAAGTGGTACATTATCAAATGTATTGTACAAAAAATGTGCTTAAAATTTTATTTTACCACTTAATTGGTTATAACCACAACCTAAATTTGTCTAGCTAACTTCCTATCTTTCTTGTGGAACTTAAACAATGATAACAATTCTACGAATTATTGCTAATAAAGATAACAATAGTAACTTTTCATAAAGAAAAATACTCAATTAAGTTTTACATTCAATAATTGTGTTGCTAAACGCATGGGTAAAATGGGAATGGAATATGACACATGTCAGTATGGTAGTGGTGGATAAGCAAGAGTGAGAAAAATGCACTCTATGTTAAATGGGTAACCAAATATTAAAGTGGTTGAAATTGAATCCTAAATTTTTTTGAATGCATATCTTAGCTAGAATAGGTTCGATAGAAGTTACCTATATTATTGTTGGTATAGAATAAACAAAATCGTGAGTGACTCATCATAGAACTCCAAAAAAGAAAAAAGAAAAGAAGAAGAAGAATAAAACAAATCAAGATTCTTTAAAAAGAGTTATGTAATACTAAGAATTGATATCAGGAGTTGATGGGTATAGTTTTATGTATGTGAAATTACTTCAGTACCCTTAATGAAAACCGAATCCCATAACTGTAAATAGAAGTCCCGTCATGAGAAGGGGACTGATGTTACTATAACTAATAGTTTTTTTTTATTTTCATTTTGACCATTAAGTTATTGAAAATATTACATTAATAGTAATGAGAATGAAATTTATAAGTAAGTTGAATGAATGAATAGAAGAGTAAGGAATAATAATTACCTTCAATGCAAAGCTTGAAAGTGCACACTTGTGTAAAGATCAATCGTATTTAGTTCATCATAGCACATTATTAAGAGAACATGAAGAGTAGACTGTTTTGTGAATCTTAATTAAAGTGTAAAAAAAATGTCCAAGGCTATGGAGAACTTGGGAAGTGGAGACGTATAATAGAAATTAGATAATACCAGTAGGTTCTTTAATACTATCATTAGTCTTCTAGTCCAAAAAAAAAAAAAAAAAGAAAGGAGAGAGAGAGAGAGAGAGAGAGAGAGAGAGAGAGAGAGAGAGAGAGAGAGAGAGAGAGAGATATGTCTTAACAAATAGGGCCAAAAGTAAACCTAGGATTGAGAGGCTTGTGAATTCATGTTATTATTCTACACGATTAATTTTTAGTACACAATTCCTTTATTTATTCCTAATACTTGATTTCCTTATTTATCCTAATTTAGATTGGACTTTGTTTCATCCAATGATCCAATACTCAATTAATCCATTCTGGTCCACTTTAATTAAAGAAGCAAAAAATTGTTACACAATTACTCAAGGAACATACTTTGATAAAGTTCTTTAGGTGTGGTTTGTTAGGTTCTCTCTCACAACAGTGGGTCTAGGGATTAAAAAAAATAATGTTTAAAATTATTTTATTTATTTATTTATTTATTTTCTAGTTAATTAGGGTCTCACAATTGTGAAAGGAATCTAACAAACCATGTATAGCTAAGGAACTTTGCCCAAATGTGTTCAATTACTAAAATTCTTCTATTAATTAGCTATTGATTAAATGTGAGCTTTTAGATGGATTAGCTCTCAAATATTTGTATTAATTGGAGGCTGAATGCAAGATTTATAATTGGAAGGTAAAATTTTTAAAGTTCGCGAGTGTAAAAAGAATCATATACTACTAAGAAATTGGTAATAGAAATTTAGTTAAGAGTCCTAAAATTCTTCATAGACATTTATTATAACTCTTTAAGAGATATATATATGTTACTAATCCATCATTCACGTAACCCACCGTGGAGTCCAAAAAAAGAAAAGAAAAGAAAAGAGGGGTTATTACACTAACACCCCTTCAACTATGACCATTTTCAATTGCCCTCAACTATAAAACTCAACAAATTGACCCTATCAACTATTTTAACTTTTCACTAACAGCCCTTCTGTTAGGTTGTAGTTAAAAAATTGATTACTTTTGAATCATGTTACCAATATAAAAGTGTTAACAACATAACATTTTTGTCTCTTCTTTGAGTCGTTGAAATTTTAAGAACAAAATTGCCTAAAATTTAAAATTTGGTGTACAACACAGGGCTATTATTATGCAACAAAGGATATTTTTGTCATAAAATTTCCAATGGCTCCAAGGAGGGACAAATAGATATCATGTTGCTAATAATTTGTATCATATGTTGCTCACATGATAATAAAAAAATAAATTAAGATATAAATTTTAAAAAAAGAAGAAAAAAAAAGCGTTCTTTTTTGGGACAAAATTCTAATGGAAGGGGTTTTAGAGAAAAATGCAATAGTTGAGGGGAGTTAGTTTGTCAAGTTTTATAGTTTAGGGGCGTATTTAAAAAAGAGTCATATTTGAACTAAAGTGTGATTGACTTTTTTCTTTTCTTTTTTTTTTATTTTTATTTTTTATTTGTAAATTCCGATGGAAACTTGAGTTGTTTGGAAGGAGTTGTAATACACAATAGGATTAATGTCGAATACCATTAATATTAAGGAGTTGTAAAATTGTAGGGATTGTATATAACATGATATATCTAAAGCAAAAAAATAAAAAGTTAGGATTATCATGGACGGACCAAAAAAAAAATGGTATACTAAAGTTGTTAAAACTCTAAGAAAATTACTTAAGTGAAAGTGCACCGATTGATAAAAGTGTAAACCACTTATGGGCATCGGTAATTATCAGTTGCTTTATATCTAAAATACTAAAACCATCCCACAAATGAATTTACCAAAATAACCACTACGATCTAGATTTGTAATATTTGTTGATCTATCTCTGCACATAAACATACACATAACAAACAAATATACATACACATATAATATATACAAAAAGAGGTTATCAAAAAAAAAAAATCCAAGAAAAAGAAAAAAAAAACCAATGGATTTAGTTTATTCTAGAGTCCAACAAAAAGAAAGTTGATCTATGAGGCACATAAACATACACATAACATACAAATATGCATACGTATATAATATATGTACAAAAAGAGGTTTAAAAAAAAGAGTTCAACAAAACGAAAAAAAAAAAAAAAAACCCAATAGATTTAGTTTATTCTAGAGTCCAAAAAGAAAAAACCAACCAAACACATAGATGTTGTTATTAAGTTGTGGGACTCTTATGGCATGGACACACTACAAATAAAAAAGTGGTATACTAAACTTTTAAAACTCTAAATTCTAAGGAAAATAGTTAAGTAAAAGTGCACCGATTGATAAAAGTGTAAAACACTTATGCACATTGGTACATTTATATATATTATAGATATATATATATATATATATAGAGAGAGAGAGAGAGAGAGAGAGAGAGAGAGAGAGAGAGAAATAGAGAAAATCTGCTAGAGAGAGAAAGATGAAGACAGAGAAGGAGAAAGAAAAGAGAGAGGGTCGCAGCCCCTCCACCGCCATCGGTGACCACCCACCACCTTCCTCCTCCCTTCTCTATCTCCCTTCACCTAAATCAATCATGCACCACCATCTCCGGCCGCCCCTCTCCGCCTGTGACCACTCTGTGGACAAATTACTCACTAGTTCGTGAGAAAAAAAATCAAAATATCTCACAGGAATTGAATTGTTTTAGGCGCGAAAATTCGATTTCATCTTTGTTCTCGGAAATGCGAGTGAAAAGCAAGGTTTCGAATTTGCAACCCATCATCAACAAAATCAACCGATTGCGAGACGATACAGAAGACGATCACTCCAAAATGGCTCATGAATTTGATGCATTCATCGATGGTTATGGCATAGATTTATTCACTTCCATGAATTTGTATGCACAGTCCGAACTGTGTAAAAAGTGAAAAATTCTCACAAAAATGTGTGAATTTATCATATTTTAAAATTTCTCACTTTTGAAATTTCTTTAGGTCCGTTTTTAAGGCCCGCTTAAGATCCGGACCGTTTGTATACATACATATAGTATTAATGAGGATCTCCTTATTGTATAGGCTGTAAGAAATTTCTCACTTTTATAGGTTGTAATAAATTGCTCATTTGTTATGTAGTGCAATTAGTGAAAAATTTCTCACGTATATAGGCTGTAAGAAATTACTTCCTCATTGTATGTAGATTAAATTAGTGCGAATTTTTTCACTTGTATAGATTGTTATCAATAGATAATGTGTTATGTTAATGAAATTAGTGAGAAATTTCTCACAAAAAAATGAGAAATTACCACATCACTTTGTTAAACAAAAATCCCTTGATTATAGGGATATTAATTCCCTTATCCATGATCTCCTAAAAATATGTTTTCCAAAACTGCATATAACACAATTTTGGAAGTTTTTTTAATATACAAAGCAGTATAAACAAGAGAGAGAGAGAGAGAGAGAGAGAGAGAGAGAGAGAGAGAGAGAGAGAGAGAGAGAGAGAGAAATTATCACATTACTCTGTTAAATTCGAAATCCCTTAATTTTAGGGATATTAATTCAGTGAGAAATTGCTCAAAAGCATATTGAAAATCAATAAAAACTAGTGAAAAGTTTCTTACAGTTTGATTTATGCTTCTTATATTTTATCATAGAAAATTTGATTTACTACGATTATGCTTTTCCACATCGTATGTAGATTAAATTAGTGAGAAATTTCTCAAGACTGGAATCAATAGATCATATGTTATGTAAATGAAGTTAGTGAGAAATTTTGCACAAAAAAGTGAGAAATTCTCACATCATTCTGTTAAATCGAAAATCCCTTAATTTTAGGGATGTTAATTCCCTTATACATGATCTCCTAAAAATACATTTCCCAAAACTGCATATAACACAGTTTTGGAAGTTTTTGAAATATACAAAAGAAAAAAAAAGGGTGAGAAATTCTCACATTACACTGTTAATAACCGAAATCCCTTGATTTTTGGGATATTAATTCCCTTATCCATTATTTTCTAAAATCATGTTTCTCATAACTGTATATATATATATATATATATATGTATGTCAAGGGTATAATGGTCCGGATTTATACTAACCATTTAGGAATAGGGACTAATTATTGATTTCTATTGCAAATTAAGGATTAATTTCTATACACTAAATCAAGTTATCATCAATTGCTATTAATGGCCATATTTAGGGACCAAATTGTATATTTCTAATAAAAAAAATGACAGAGTTGCATCAATAGAGATAGAAACATGATAATAGGGTGAGAGTTATTTGCTGTAGAATTTGAGGAGCATGAGATTCCATTCCATCAACCCTGAATTCATGCCATATGCAAATTTTAATCTCCCAACTAAAAACGTAAACAAGAAAGACTTTCTTTTTAGCATAGAGTTAAGATTCATCTTTAAAATGAATTCAAAGTGAAAAGGATGACATAATTATAAGGGCAATGCTAGGGGCACTAATAAAATTCACTAACACTTACTAACACACTCTATCTCTGTCTTAGTGGCATTGTGGGGTTCACACAATGCCACTAGGAGAGAAATAGAGTGTGTTAGTGGATATTGTTAGTGTCCCAAATATAACTCTAATTATAATGGTTGAGAATGCATTTAAAAAAATAACATTCCAAATACACCCTTAAAACACTTGGCAGAGAACGAAAACACAGAAGATCAATGTCCTTTATTTTGTATGTATGGCATTTTCTCCTAGTTAAAACACAAGAAGACCGGTGAAATAAGGGAAAGATGGTGGGGGAGTCATGTAAATATTGAATTGTTCCATTACTATTAGACAAATACTTTTCTATACAAGCTCATTGTAACTACTCTAGTGTTGTGGGTGGGTGTTGTAGGTGCCTTTGTGGTTGCAGTAAGTGTTAGCAGGCTACACACTATGGGAAGTTGGTCCCACATCATCTGGCTATGAAAAAGTAATATGCTATATATGTGTGGTTTCAAGTCTCCCTAATAAGAGGCATTTTGAACAATGGCCCAAAAACAAAGCTGTAAAGACTTGGACCTAAATCAGACAATATTTTACTGAGTGTGACTGGATCGTGACACTCGTCATCTTTGATGAATACCAGCAAGAAAATGACTAACATGGTCACAAATTAAGTGAGAAATTGACTAGCATAATATCATCTTGGGAAATCTAAAAGTGATCCTATACATCCAAACGCGGCCTTAGTTGCTTATTTGGGTTAATTAGTGAGGAATGTGAAAGAAACTTTCCCAGATGGACGCAATTTGGTATAATCATTCCAGTGACCAATTAATTATATAAAGTTGGGTATAGTGGACTCCCAACAACTCTTGTTTTCTTATTCCCACTGACAGAGAAAAGAAGTTGAAAAAGGGGTCAATTAGTTACTTTCTAAAACATCTCCAAAGGCAGAGAGTTCCAAAGAAAATGCAGAACTATAATGAGTTTAGCTTTAAAAAAATATATATGAAGTCTCACCCACCTTGCACTTACTATATACTTTAGCACCAAGTGATCTTTGAAGAACAGACCCACCTGTTCACAAGACCTTATCAAAACAATTATTCCATACCCCATGACAGAAGATAGTATATCTAAACCAACCAATATGCTATACAAACCTCTGTATGTATATGTGTTTTTGTGTGTGTGTGTGTGTGTGCAGCCAGGCTGCATTCTTTATGTGGTGTATGCAGCAAACCTTCTGGCTCCACCATTGGACCGTCTTTTAAGCCGAAAATGGGGACTAAAACAGTTTAATCATGCAAGCTTATTATGCTTGTGTCTCGGATTCTTTCGATAGCTCAATGAGCCTCTAATTAATTAGGTGAGGTTGGTGATGGCTAACCTACTGGACCCTCCTCATCATGCCTCTTTCAAGTAGACGCTCGGGTCCTATGATGGAGAAAGATTATGATACATCAAACCTCTGATGATTTTCTCACATGTTCTCAATGCCCTTGAGTGAATTAAGACACTGATTAGGATAAAAGTGTAACGGATTTTAACCTTAGCATGACATAAACGAAAATGCACACACCAGAACACCAGATTGTATGTGGTTCAAGGACTACATCCACAGAGCTGCTGGGATTTTCACTATGCTAAAAAAAAAAAAAAAAAAAAAAAACATCCATCGGCTACAGGCTACAAGTGTAAATTACCAAAATGCCCCTCAAAATTGGTACCACGTGTGGCTCCATACAACCTATCAATAAGTACATGGTTTAAGATTTACGACAATTGACCCGCTATCCAAACACCACTTTATACCCAAAAAAAAATAGCTGCCCTAGAAGGGGTGCTTCATTTGAAATCACTGCTCTAAATATTCCTCCGAAAAAGATGGCTAGTGTTTGGAATAACAGTAATAATTAAGAGTTAGGCCAGCAAAACATAATCATATAAGCAGGCCACTGATAGGCTACACAAAGGCCTTGTGTCACCGACAGTGAGCTATATTTAGTTAACTATGTTCTGTGACAGAATGTCCATATCAGATAAAGAAAAGGATATAACAAGATAAATCTCTCTCTGCTTGCTTTTTGTGATTCGTCTGTGTCCCAAAAAAAAAAGGCTTGGGGTTTAAGCAATATAAGTGCAGTAGCCGTACTAATCACGTATTAACACTCTGGCAGCTTTGAAGAGTTGAAGCTGTGTCCTCTAAAAAGTTTTATAGCCATTAGCATGTGAACATCATCATCATGGTATAGAGTTTTTTTAGCCTCATCGATTCCGAGTTACACAGCTTATTATTCATGAGGTTGGGTTTGAAAGTCTTAAATTGGTTTATATTGCAGGAATTGATCAACTGAACATGGGTAATGAGATGGGCAATCGAAACGTATCAGGGCTACAAGGTATGATCTTCAGAACTGTTTTCAATTGTTATGTATTAGAAAACGACTTATACGAGTGAGTTTTTATTTATTTATTTTTATATTGCTATTACGTACATGCAAAAGAAGAGAATGCAACAAATGGAGCTCCCGGAAAATCTTTGCTAGAAAATGCTCATCAAGATGTTGAAAAAGAAGAAAATCAAATAATTCCTGAAGCTGAAGAAAAAGATTTTCATGAAAAAGTTGAAGGGTTGTCTTATGATGACCCTTCTCATACTGACCATCCTCATGTGGAAAAGCTGATTTCAAATGGAAGAGGTTAGTAATTTCTTAATTTCCCATTAGTATCTTCAATCTACCTTTTGTTTTATAAATGAATCGTTCAATGTTCAAAGCTTACTTTGGCCTTTTGCTTTTGTAGAGAAAGATGACACTGAGCTTAAACCTCCTCCGGAATCTTTAGAAGTTCCAATGGAACCAAATTATGCAATAAGTCCAGATAATCAAAACCAAGAAACTTCTTCATTGAAAGATGGCGAAATTCTTGAGAAGCCAATGGGATCAAATTTGGAGCAAAATGATCTTTGGGGTAAAAGTGATCATCAAATTCAGAAAGAGACGTCGGTTGGAAGAGGTTAGTTCTATCATTTTCTTTTCCTAGTTTTATCAATAACCTTATTCTCATTTACCTCATGTCGAATAGTATGGATTAGTTCTTAACATCTGGTTAATACAAAATAGATTTGATATATGGACATAGACATACACACACACACACATACATATAGTCTATAGAGAGAGAGTGGACACCAAACATAACCTTCTGAATATCCAACTAGATTTTCCAAGAAAGGGAAATAGAGCATATAGAGATAAATTATTCAACTTTTGACACAAGTTCTTCATCACTTGGTACAGAATTACAAGAATCATCTTTCCATCAAAACTCTGGTAATCATGAATCCTCTCATCAAGTTCAAGCTGAACCATTGGTAGAAAACCACAACAGTTCACCACAAGACCGTGATGAAATTCTAAAGATGAGTTCGTCATATGAAGGTGACGAGAAAGGTCACTCGTTAGAAACTGAATATGCACACACTATGTGTGAAGGTTTTGTTTCTGATACAATACCAGAGGTGGAAAAGAAAAGTGACAGCATCTTATTAGAAAAAGACGCATTTCAAGAAGAAAAGGCAAACTTAGAAGAAAAGCGCGAAAATAAGAGTGAAGATGAAGTTGGGAACAATAAAGAACTGCCTACTGAGATGACTTTGAGTGCATTAGACTCCTTTAAGGAAGTCAGTGAACCACATGAAAAATGCATGATTGCCAGTGGACCAACAATGGAAGAGAATTGGATTTCAGAGCAATTGTCGAATGAATCAAAGAGTGAAAAGGTCGGTGATTCTCAGTCTAACTCAATGCTGGCGGAGTCTTCTCATGAAAATGGTAAAGAAAGTCTAACTGATTCTCCTTCGAAGGATGGAATGGAAAAGGAAATCCAACTCAAGGAAGGAAAGGAAATGGCTCCTGAAAGTGGAACAGTTGCAACCGAATTAACTGTCGCTGAGGGCAATCTTGGAGACGAAAATTCAAAGAAGAGAATTGTTGATGAAACAGAGGAAAATTCTGAAAACTCTAACAAAATTGGAAGTGATAGAGAAGATCACAAACTTGATTCTATATTAGTATCTGAGACTGTTGAGACGGAGACTTTCTCGGTGACAGATATGAAACAAGAGAACTCAAAAGTTGAGAAATCTTTATTTGAAAATGGTAGTTGTGAAACAAAATCTAGTATGGGAAGGTTCAGTACTGAATCAAATTCTGACAACATAAACACCCATCTTGATCTTAGAAGATCTCCGAGCTTTGATTTTAATCTCTCACTTGAAGCAAGGTCTGAAGAATCTGATCAAACCCCGTTATTGCATCATGATAAGACTTCAACCAGAAGTTTTGACATTAATTTCGGAAACTCAATCGCAAGAACTGAACACAGTGAAGAGAAAGTACAGTACGAAGAAATGCCGTTGGAAGAGAAGACTATAAGAATGGAAAGAAGTGATTCTGAGAAGTCAAGAACTCCATTTCTTAGCTTATTGAAAGAAGATGAACAAACCCATGTTGTAGTTTCCCCTCAGAAACAAGATAGTCATGTTGATGATAAGGAAATTGTATTAGCTTCATCGAAAGGTGGTGGGAAGCGAAAACCGAGGTCTTTCCTCTTCAGCAACTGCATTTGTTGTGCAGCAGCAATTCCTTAAAGAAACTAATCGAAGTACAATTTTTTTTTTTTTTTTTGGGGTGCTTTTCATTGGTTTTCTTTTGTTTGGCTACTTTGAGTTCTGAAATGGAGTTTTGATCTAGGGGGAGTCTATTGAACCAGTGAGTATAGAGTTTGCAAATGTGCTTATTCATTGATTTTGTATTTCTTGATTATTTGTGTATCCAGATGCCATGATTTTCTGGTGTATTGTATAAGATCCTATATGTAATGTGTTTTGTGTACAATGATTGTTTGTTTGGGAAGAAAAAAAGAAAGTGTATGGTTTTGCAGGGGAATTGTAATTCAGGTGGCATTGCCTATGAAATTCGATTGTAATACTTGTTTAAATTATTTTTGTAGATATTTTTTGGAATTTGTTTGAAAAACTTGTGGCAATGTTTAATTACTGAATCTTTGTTCTTTGGTTTGCAGATTTAATAAAAGGGAAGGAAAACCATAACCTATATTAGGCTTCCTTTAAAGATTCAAACAATATTGAAAACTGAAACACTACAAAATAATTGAAAATCAAGAAAAATGAAAAGGAACTGAAATGTATTTAAAAGCAAAAAAAAAAAAAGAAAAAAGAAAAAAGAAAAAAAGAAGATCTTTCATTTTATTTCCCATACCGTTTTACTTGATCAATAAAAACTAAAAAGTGTTTTACTTTGGGTTTTCTTCTCTTTTCTTTCCCTAAATCCATCAACCCTTAACATAGAAGAATGTGTGCAACGAAATGTTAGAAAAGTTCCAAAAAAGAAGATTAGGGGGCTGATCAGTCTAGAGAATTTTCTTGGTCTCTGTAATTTACTGTCGATGGGACAGACAAGACCAGTTGACTAATCATTCGTAGAAAATTATTTTAACAGCAATAAAACTCTACAATCACCTATTTGTGACTCTTAGGACAAATTGTGATGTATGTATATATATATATATATTTTCCATCAACCCTTAACATAGAAGATTGTGTTGCAATGAAATGTTAGAAAAGTTCCAAAAAAGAAGATTGGGGACTGATCAGTCGAGAGAATTTTCTTGGTCTCTGTAATTTATAGTCGATGGGACTGACAAGACCAGTTGACTGATCATTCGCAGAAAATTATTTTAACGGCAATAAAACTCTACAGTCACCTATTCGTGACTCTTAGGACAACTTGTGATGTATGTACACACACATATATATATATATATATATAATCCATCAACCCTTAACATAGAAGATTGTGTGCAATGAAATGTTAGAAAAGTTCCAAAAAAGAAGATTAGGGGACTGATCAGTCGAGAGAATTTTCTTGGTCTCTGTAATTTACAATCGATTGAACTGACAAGACCAGTTGACTAATCAGTCGCAGAAAATAATTTTAATGGCAATAAAACTCTACAGTCACCTATTCGTGACTCTTAGGACAAATTGTGATGTATGTACATGTCTTTTGCCAATAGACATGAGATTATCTATGCATAGATAGATAAAGCATAACCTATATTAGGCTTCCTTTAAAGATCAAACAATATTGAAAACTGAAACACTACAAAATAATTGAAAATCAAGAAAAATGAAAAGGAACTGAAATGTATTTAAAAGCAAAAAAAAAAAGAAGAAGATCTTTCATTTTATTTCCCATATCGTTTTACTTGATCAATAAAAACTAAAAAGTGTTTTACTTTGGGTTTTCTTCTCTTTTCTTTCCCTAAATCCATCAACCCTTAACATAGAAGAATGTGTGCAATGAAATGTTAGAAAAGTTCCAAAAAAGAAGATTAGGAGGCTGATCAATCGAGAAAATTTTCTTGGTCTCTGTAATTTACAGTCGATGGGACAGACAAGACCAGTTGACTAATCATTCGCAGAAAATTATTTTAACAGCAATAAAACTCTAAGTTGGAATATATGATTGTCTGTGATATATGCTTCACATTATATTAGGATGATTTATATTAGGATGATTTGATTTTCTTGTAATCTTTTATTTATTTGTTTCCTTTTTCCTTTTACTCCTCTTGTGTATATATACACTATATGATTATGAGAAATATAAGAAAAACATTTTACCCCATCTTGGTTTTCTTCTTGGTATCAGAGCTACAATACCCTAACCCTCTCCCCTTCCCTGCGCCACCTTCCTCAACACCCAGCCACTACTGTGCCACCCCCTCACAGCCAACACCCAGCCCCTGCACACTTTTCCTGCCCTTCGCCTAGTTCCTCCGCAGGAACCCTAGCCCTTGCCCAGCCCCTGCGCACCACCAGGGTCCTTCCCAGCCTTCTGCGCAGCCTTGGTGATGCGCCTCCTTCCTGCGCAGCCTGCCGTGCTGCGCCTTGCCCTAAGGGTCTTTCTATGATGTATTAGAGCTCTTATTTATGCTCTCTTGATTTCCTTTGGCTACTCGTTGATTGTTGGTAGCCCTTTGCTTCCTTGTTCTTTCGGTTGGATCTTCTTCAAGGTCTCTCTCTTTGCATTTGTTCACTATGACTGACAAGGATGTTATTACCTCTGGTTCTCAACCCCGCGTGGATCTCTCTGTCTCTCAGCATTCTCCAGCCCAACGGGTTACCAGTGTCCTGTTGAATGGACAAATTTTTGCTGCTTGGTCTCGTTCTCTGTGCCTTTTTCTTGGTGGAAAAGGCAAACTTGGTTGGATTTTTGACAAGGAAGCTCAGCCTGCTGATACTGATCCCAAGCGTGCACAGTGGGAAATGGATGAATGCACTATTTTGGGATGGTTATTCAATTCCATGGAGAATCGTATTTGTCAGATTTTTATGTACCATGAATCGGTACCTGGTCTCTGGCGGGCCCTGACCAAGATGTATGCACATGCTCAAATGCATCTCGTATTTTCGAACTTCATCGGGAAATTTCACAGGCCTCTCAGGACGCTTTACGCCTTAGTATTGCTGACTATTTTGGCTTCCTCCAGTCTCGTTGGGAGGAATTGGCCCAGTATGAGCCTCTTTCTGGTTTTCCTGCCGACGTTGCAGAAGTTATTGTTCAGCGGTCTGAGAATCTGCATACTTATCAGTTTTTGATGGGTTTAAAACCAGAGTTCGAATCTCTTCGTACTCAAATTTTGAACACATCACCTTTGCCATCTCTCTATGAGGTATTTGCTACACTTGATGGTGAAGAGCGCCGTAGGCGCCTTATTCAGCCTGTTCAGGCCCCCTTGGCTCCGTTTACTAAGCCACCTCCTGTTTCTGATCATATGGCATTTGCCGCTAATACAGGTGCTCGCCCGGGTGGTAAGATGCCTATCTGTCGCTATTGTAATGGCATTGGTCACACCAAGGATCGGTGCTTCAAAATTCATCCGGAATTGAAGCAATAGTATGCTCGTAAGACTAATAGTGCTCCAACTCCTCGTTTTGCTGCAATTGCTGATACCGGTTCTAACCCCCCTCTTACAGATATTGGACAGCTTTATCAGGCTCAAAGTCAGCTTCAGTCGCAGCTTGGCCAGATTCAGAGTCAGCTTGGTTCTCTTCTTCAGCAGTCATCGGGCTCCTCCTCTTCTACAACCACTGCTGCTCTTGCTTCAGGTATTTCCACTGCTTTTCATGTTAAGTCAGGAACTCTGACGTGGGTTCTGGACTTTGGAGCTAACGATCATATGACTGGTGAGTTGTCTCTTTTTTCTTCCACCCTTACACCTGTTACCCAATCTGTCTGTCTTGCTGATGGTTCCACTACTCGTGTTAGTAGTAAGGGAGATGTTCAATTATCTTCCACTATTACCTTATCTTCTGTCCTTCATATTCCTAAATTTCCCTTAAATCTTTTATCTGTCAGTTGTCTTGCAAACTGTTATAATTGTGCTGTCATATTCTTACCTGATCGGTGTTTCTTGCAGGACTTGGCTACGAAGAAGATTTTTGGTACGGGGCATGAGTGCAATGGACTCTATTATTTTGGGGAACCACCACCGGTTGTGTCTTCTAGTCTCCAGGCGTCTGTTTTACCTCGTTCTTCTTCTACTATTTTTTCTTTTAAAAATTTGGAATTGTGGCATGCCCGTCTTGGCCATGCTAATTTTAAATATCTATGTTTACTTTTCCCATAATTAATAAAAGCCTGTGAGCATAATAAATTTCGTTGTGTGGTGTGTGAACTTTCTAAACATACTCGTTCTAATTATATACCTTGTATGTCTTGAGCCCCTTGTGTATTTGATATTATTCACTCTGATGTGTGGGGTCCTTTCCCTGTTACAACTTTATCAGGTTATAGATATTATGTCACCTTTATTGATGATTATTCACGTTGCACATGAGTTTATTTAATGAAGAAAAAATATGAGGTTTTCTCTCTGTTTACTCAATTTTTACAAATGGTTAAAACCCAGTATCGCACCATTGTTCGTACAATTCGTTCTGATAATGGACGTGAATACATTTCTAATGAATTTTGCTGTGCCTTAAATCAACAAGGTATTCTCCAACAGCTTACTTGCACATATACTCCTGAACAGAATGGTGTAGCGGAACGCAAGAACCGCCATATCATGTCTATTGTTCGTTGTCTTCTTTGGGCCATGGAGGTACCTAAGTATTTTTGGCATCTTGCAGTACTTACTGCCACCTATCTTATAAATCGCACTCTGAGTCGTGTGTTGAATGGGAAGGCACCTCTACATGTTCTTCAGCCCGAATGCACTCTCTTCCATGTCTTGCCTCGTGTCTTTGGCTGCACATGTTTTGTGCAAAACCGCAGTCCTCTCCGTACTAAATTAGATGATAAGGCTATCCGCTGTGTGTTTCTTGGGTACTCGCCCATGTCTAAAGGCTATCGGTGTTACGACCCTGCTTCTCGTAGATTCTATACTACTATGGATGTTACCTTTTTGGAAGATGTTTCCTTCTTTGCAGGTTTTTCTACTTTACCTGTCTTGCCCTCTCAGGATCCTCCAGTAGTGGAAGACGAGCTTCCTCGTCCTGTTCCGATTTTTGATGAATTTGTGTCTCCTCCCCTTCCGCCTGTGATCACGTCTTCCCCGGAATATCATTACTCTCATCGTCCACGTGCTCAAGCTCCTGTTCCAGAAACTTCTCCGGAGCCAGCTCCTGTACCTCTAAGAAGGTCCATTCGTGTGTCTTGCCCGGTTAATAGGTATGGTTACTCTTGTTCCACTGCTCACCCCATCTCCCAGTATATTTCTTATTCTGCTCTTTCAGGTTCCTATCAGGTTTTTCTTGGTCAGGTTGACTCCATTTCTATTCCCCGGTCTGTGTCTGAGACTCTCTAGAATCCCAATTGGGTTACTGCCATGCAAGCAGAAATGCAGGCTCTTGAGCACAATCGTACATGGGATCTTGTTCCTCTTCTTCCTGGGGAGAAGACTGTTGGCTGCAAATGGGTATATACAGTTAAGCATCTTCTCGATGGTACTATTAATTGCTATAAGGCACGCCTTGTAGCCCGAGGATTTACCCAAGTTCCGGGCAAAGATTTCAGTGCTACCTTTGCCCCGGTTGCCAAGCTTACTACAATTCGACTTATTGTGTCTTTGACTGCTTCTCACTCTTGGCCTCTCTTTCAGATGGATGTGAAAAATGCATTTCTCAATGGGGACCTTCCTGAAACTATTTATATGAATCATTCTTCGGGTTTTCGAGCTGAGGGGGAGTATTCTGGGAAAGTTTGTCGTCTTCGTAAGTCTCTATACGGATTGAAGCAATCTCCTCGGGCGTGGTTCAATCGATTTAGTGAAGTTGTTCTTTCTGCTGGATTCACCAGGTGTCATTCTGATCACACATGTTTTATTCGACGACGTCCTGATGGTCGGTGTGTCATTCTGTCTGTATATGTGGATGATATCATTATCACCGGTGATGACACTTCAGGCATTGAGGATATAAAGCAACAACTTGGGAAGTCCTTCGACGTTAAAGATCTAGGTGCACTTCGATACTTTCTTGGCATTGAGGTTGCTAGGACTCGTTATGGAATATCTCTGTCACAAAGGAAATATATTTTGGATCTTCTCCATGATACAGGTATGATGGGATGTCGTCCTACTTCTACACCTATGGATCCGAATTTCAAGTTATCATCCGAGTTGGGGGAACTTTTATCTGATCCATCTTCTTATCAGCGTCTAGTTGGTCGTCTATCTATTTAACAAACACTAAACTTGATCTTACTTTTGCTGTAAGTGTTGTGAGCCAGTTTATGCATGCTCCTTGTACTTCTCATATGGATGTTGTTCATCACATTCTGAGGTATCTCAAAACTTGCCCAGGTCTGGGTCTCTTTTTTGCTGTTGGAAAGCAGTATGGAATTTCATGTTTCACGGATGCAGATTATGCTGGTTCCAAGAGTGATAGACGATCTATCTCTGGTTTTTGCACATTTTATGGTAATCATCTTATCTCCTGGAAAAGCAAGAAACAAGCAGTTATTTCGAGATCTTCAGCTGAAGCTGAGTATCGTGCCATGGCACATGGCACTTGTGAACTTTTATGGATTCAGTCTATCTTGTGAGAATTAGGATTCTTTGTGACCGAGTCATCTACATTGTTTTGTGATAACAAGTCAGCAATAATGCTTGCTTCCGATTCGGTCCTTCATGAGCGCACTAAGCACATTGAGGTTGATGTTCATTTTATTCGTGAGAAAGTTCGATCTGGGGTCATCGTTCCGCAATTTGATCCCTCTTCTGAACAGACGGCATATATGTTTACTAAACCAGTTGGTCCTTCTCTCTTGAAGACTTCGCTCCAGCTTGAGGGGGAGTGTTTGAATATATGATTGTCCGTGATATATGCTTCACATTATATTAGGATGATTTATATTAGGATGATTTGATTTTCTTGTAATCTTTTATTTATTTGTTTCCTTTTTCCTTTTACTCCTCTTGTGTATATATACACTGTATGATTCTGAGAAATATAAGAAAAATATTTTACCCCATCTTGGTTTTCTTCTCTCTACAATCACCTATTTGTGACTCTTAGGACAAATTGTGATGTATGTACATATATATATATATAATCCACCAGCCCTTAACATAGAAGATTGTGTTGCAATGAAATGTTAGAAAAGTTCCAAAAAAGAAGATTGGGGACTGATCAGTCAGAGAGAATTTTCTTGGTCTCTGTAATTTACAGTCGATGGGACTGACAAGACCAGTTGACTGATCATTCGCAGAAAATTATTTTAACGGCAATAAAACTCTACAGTCACCTATTCGTGACTCTTAGGACAACTTGTGATGTATGTACATATATATATATATAATCCATTAACACTTAACATAGAAGCTTGTGTGCAATGAAATGTTAGAAAAGTTCCAAAAAAGAAGATTAGGGGACTGATTAGTCGAGAGAATTTTCTTGGTCTCTGTAATTTACAGTCGATTGAACTGACAAGACCAGTTGACTAATCAGTGGCAGAAAATAATTTAAACGGCAATAAAACTCTACAGTAACCTATTCGTGACTCTTAGGACAAATTGTGATGTATGTACATGTATAGATAGATAAAGCATAACTTCGGAGGGGGGGGGGGGGGGGGGGGGGGGGGGGTGGTAATGCTATTTCTAGGGCAACTATAGCTAATGCCAGAGCAATTTTTGTCGCTAAAACTTTTAGCGCCAAAAAAAGTGTCGCTAAAAACTTTAACGACACTTTCTGCTCTGACATTAGCCACTGTTGCTCTGGAAATAGCATTTGTAATACCCGTACCAGGAGAAATGGGGTAATATCTGCTTAGCATGCATTAATTCATATAATTAATAGTATGTGATAATTTGGGTAATATCCAATTACCCCGACGTAATAAGTGTTCCAAGAAGGGCACAGTTGAAGGGATGTGAAGTGGGACCCACAGGAGGTACGAATTAAATAAATTACATTTAGTTGCATTTATATGCTTAATTGAGTATTTGTTTAATTGCTTTTATATTTTATTGTTATCTGTGGTCTTTTATGATGCCAGTTTGAGTACCCGTGTGAGAGAGAATAGGAACCGGATTCATAACTAGTAGGTTAATTGGCAACTTTACAAAATATGTGGGACCACGTTTGGGACCCACGCGTGACATAGACAAATACCCACCTAGATATTGGATAGCCAATGCAATTGTTTAGGGGATGTTATAATAAACCTTAAAGAAATATTGGGGGTGTAAAAGGAAATAAACTAAAATTTGGCTAGAAAGCCCAAGAGGTTAACACCTCTTGAGCATGAGTCATCTCCTTCTTCATATATCAAAACATAGAGATACAATACATGGAATGAAATTCAGCCATTGAAGACCTCCACCGTCTCTCCGTCGTCTTGCCATTTCGTCGCCGTCGGTACACCGTTTCGCGAACCGAGACCGTATTCGGACTCGTGGAGGTGAGAGGATCGTCTCTATACATTTCATTTTCAGTTTTGTTGACGTTTTCCACGACCGTCTTTGACGTGCCGATATATATATATATATATATATGTGAAATTGATATGTAGGAATATCATTGGAGTTAATTAGAGCTAAAATTTGCAAGGAATTTGGAGGTTTTAAGCTTAAATTGGAGCAATTTGTGAGGTGAGTACTCTAATCCGAAATTGGGTGTTAAATGGTGCTTATGTGATATTGGGTATGATTAAAATGCTTAGTTCTTGAAGTTGTAGTTAAAGCATGTGTTAATTAGAGCTTAACATGTCAAATTTTGTAGAAATTGCTATGTGATATGTTTGATGTGCTTATGTGCTTAATTGGGTCAATGGATGTCAAGTAATGATTACCATTATTTAGCCCGTAGTAACAGGATGATGTTTTCCTCAAGAAAAAGGGGACGGTGGTGACGACCACAACGATTTGACTACGGTCACGTGAGAGTGTGTGTTTCGCTATAAGCGACGTTGAAGTGAGAAAAGGCCTGAAATCTTGGGTCCGTTGCGATGGTGATTAGTTACTTGACATACCGGCGACTACTTATATTGTTGTTTTGCTTAACATTGCATATGCGCATTTCATACTCCGTGGCATGGTTAAAGTATTCACTAAGCGTAAGCTTAAACCAAAAATTGTTTTCTGTGTGGTTATTGAATAACCACCGCAGGTACGGATCGTGACGAGAAAAGGAAGTGATCGGGAATCCGGGGAAGGAGTTATGTTGTTTATATGTTCATAAATTGTAAATTGTGTTAGTCTTGGTGGTGATGGAACTCATGTTTGTAATATAGTAGGTGTAGATGCTTTTGTTAGAAGAATAAGAAGAATTTTGGATTGTAAACTTCTTTTGTAGTTGTAAAATGTTAAACATCACTTTCTTAATGGTTTAGAATGTGGTTGGAAACTTGTTAATATGTTGGGTGTTCTTTCCTTGAGTTGAATTGTTGAACTCTTAAACTCATATTTTAAGAAATAAGATTGTGTTTGAGCCTTTGGTTCCATGTTAAGTTAAGCATTGATAAAATAATGGAAGGTTGTTCTTCCAAATGGTTTCCATGGATTTTTGGTGATTGGGAAAACTTGCAAGTATTTGGAAATGTAGTTATGGAACCTCATGTGATGGATCTTGGTTAAAACAAGGGGTTGGAGGTTTTAAAACTTGCTTTGATAAAGATATTTTCATTTTTTTTACTACTTGTGTTTGATGGGAATTTATGCCAAGTTCTTAATTTGTTTGAGGTTTGGGATTGTGTTTAAAATGTTTATAAAAGCTTAAATATGTAGTTGACATGTTTATGAATGTGTGGAGGATGTTTCCAAATGTTTTTGAGATGTTTGAAATGAAAAATGGAACTTTGGAAATGTTTAGACTTGAAAACAGGGGATTTTTAGCCGCAAATACCACTTATGCAGAATTCGAATCGATCTGGGTCTTGTGCGGATCGATCCGGGGCATCCAGAGGTGCAGAAAATGACTTTCTGCTAAATCCGGATCGATCCGGTTTTGGGGCGGATTGATCCGCTTTTCTGTTTCCAGCACGACGGCTTTTACGGAAACGGACATAACTCTCTCCAGAAAATTCGGATTCGCGCGCCGTTTTTTATGTTGGAACCGAGACTCAAAGACCTATCGGTTGGTATAAAATTTTCTATACTTTATTAATGACCATTTAACCCTTGGGGGCTGTTTTGTCACAGTAAGGTTCTTGTATGTCGTTTTAAGCTCGTGTTTCTTAGTAATCCACTTGTTTTCTTTGCTAATTGTATAAATGATCATTTGTGGCATTATTACACGTGTCCTAATCCGCTGGGGCGGGTTGGGGTGTGACATTATTTGGTATCACAGCAATAGGTTAGAGCCTTTGGGGACGAGAGACGACGAATACGACGTGCAAATTGAATAAAATGATACATAGTGACACGATCATGCATACATGTTTACTTAGCATGCTTTAAATGTTATTTAGCATGCACCGTGATTTATTTAAAAGTAACTTGCATGTATCTATATCTTGTGGTGGGTGCCAGACAAGGATGTCTGGAGGTGAAACCCCGTCTGCAGCTCGTATGGATAGAATAGAGGTAGTTATGGAAAAATAGGTAAGAGTGACCGAAACTCAAGTTGTTGAGGAAGGACCGAATTCGTCAAATCCAGGACAGAGGGTGGAACCGATAACCATTGTCACGTTCTACAAGAAAAAGCCAGGGCAGTTCAAAGGGGAATCCGATTCAATGAAGGCTGACCATTGGTTGACCGATATGAAGAGAATTTTTCGTGTTTTGCCATGTTTAGAGGAACAGAAAGTCTTGTTTGCCTCCGATACCTTGAAAGAGGAAGCACAGAATTGGTGGACGTTAATATTAAGGCAAAGAGCGCCGACTACCTGGAATGGATTTATCGAAGAGTTATCAAAATAATACATTCCTCGGTCTTTCAGTGAATCAAAGTCCCGAGAATTTTCTCATCTCAGTCAAGGTAATATGACCGTTAGAGACTATGCCACTAAATTGACAAGTTTGGCCAGATTTGTAATGGATTTGCTTCTGAATGAGTTCACTTGAGCAAGAAGATTTGAGGAAGGGCTCCGTGATAAAATCAGGGGAAAGTAGATACACATCGGCTAACAACATATTCAGAAGTGCTAGATGTAGCCTTGATTGCTGAACGAGGTGTGTTGCCAATGGGGCAAGGTCAAACATTCAAGAGGCCGGGAGGTAGTCAATTCCAGGGACAAGGCAATTCTAAAAGACAAAGTTCTGGTAGTTCATTGGGAAGTGGGGGTAACAAACCCAGGTGTCAGACTTGTGGTAAATATCACTGGGGAGTATGTAATATGTCTCCTATCATTTGCAACATCTGTCGACGATCGGGGCACATGGAAAGGGATTGTCCGAATCTGCCAAGACAAAGTATTACTCCGAGGTAAAGTACAGATGACAGTGGAATAAGGTGTTATTCATGTGGTGACCTGGGGCATCGAGAACGTAATTGTCCCAAGAGAAGACAAGGAGGTTCCAGCTCATCCATCGGTAGTGCACCAAGACAGAGACCATCTCAACAGCAACCCCAAGGGAGAGAGCAACGACAAGGAAGGTATTTTTAGCTCAAGCCTGGGGAGACAACTATGGCTGACACGGTGGTTTCAAGTATACTTTCTATTTGCTTGCAACCTGCCAATGTGTTGTTAGATTCGGGGTCAACTCACTCTTTCGTATCACATCAATTTGCTAAGAATTTAGACAAACCCTTAGAATTACTAGATTTTGACTTATCTATTACACTTCCATCGGGAGTGCCACTAGTGAGTTCGGGTGTCTTTAAAGCTTGTGGGATTGACGTGAGTAACAGAAGGTTGTTTGTTGATTTAGTACCGTTGGTCATTCAACACTTCAACGTTATTTTGGGGATAGACTGGTTATCTGAAAATCATGCTATTATCGATTGTGAGAACAAGAGAGTAACATTTCGATTGCCAAATCAAGATGAATTTTGTTTCCAAGGGACAGGTGTAGTATCGCCGTGGGGTGCACCGGTTTTATTTGTGAAGAAGAAAGACGGAACAATGCGAATGTGCATCGACTACCAGGAGATCAACAAGGTTACCATAAAGAATAAGTATCCGTTGTCGCGTATTGATGATTTGTTTGATCAGTTAAAAGGGGCAGAAGTCTTTTCTAAGATTGACTTGAGATCCGGGTATTACCAGTTAAAGGTTAAAGCTGAAGATGTTGAGAAGACTGCTGTTAGAACTCGGTACATGCACTATGAATTTCTTGATATGCCGTTTGGGATCACAAATGCACCAGCCGCTTTTATGGATTTGATGAATCAGGTGTTCAAGACATATCTAGACGAATTTGTGATTGTATTTATTGATGATATTTTGATATATTCTAGAAGTCGGTAAGATCACGAGCGACACTTAAGGTTGGTTTTGCAACGACTTAGAGAAAAGCAGTTATTTGGGAAGTTAAAGAAAAGTGAGTTCTGGTTAACAAGTGTTACATTTCTTGGACACGTGATTTCTAAGGATGGTGTTTCCGTAGACCCAAAAAAGATAGAAGCTGTAAAGAATTGGCCAAGACCGACAAATGTTTCCGAAGTTCGAAGCTTCTTGGCATTAGCCAGTTACTATAGAAAGTTCGTTCAAGATTTTTCTAGAATCGCGACTCCAATGACCCAGTTAATGAAAAATGATATGGCTTTTGTGTGGAATAAGGAATGTGAAGAATGTTTCCAAAAGTTGAAGGACAAGTTGACTTCAGCACCGATATTGGCTATTCCGTCAAGTACTGGAGGTTTTAGTATATACAGCGATGCTTCTCATCAGGGCCTAGGATGCGTTCTAATGCAAGAGGGTAAAGTGATAGCTTATGTTTCAAGGCAGTTGAGGACACACGAGAAGAATTATCCAACCCATGATTCGGAGTTGGCGGCGGTAATCTTCGCATTAAAAATTTGGCGTCACTACTTGTATGGGGAAACGTGTGAGATATTTACCGATCACAAGAGTTTAACATATTTATTTACCCAAAGAGAACTAAATATGAGACAGAGAAGATGGCTTGAATTAATGAAAGATTATGACTTGAAGATTCAGTACCATCCGGGTAAAGCTAATGTGGTTGTCGATACTTTGAGTCAAAAGTCATCAGTAAATTTGACTTATTCGTTAACAGCTCAAGCAAAGTTAGTACAAGAATTTGAGCGATTGGAACTTGAAGTGATTCCCAGAATTCAAGATGGTTTAATGGCAGCTATCATAGCACAACCGAGTTTGATTGATGAAATCAAGGTAAGTCAGCTTTTGGATCCAAATTTCAAGAAAATAGTTGAAGAGTTACCTGAGGGTAGACGACCAGAGTTCAGTTTTCAGAATAATGTGTTGAGGTATATTAATTGTTAATGTGTTCCTAATATATAAGAGTTAAAAGATACGATTATGGAAGAAGCTCACAACACGAGATATTCCGTGCATCCAGGTAGTACCAAGATGTATAGAGATTTGCGAGAAGTGTATTGGTGGAGTAGTATGAAATGGGAAGTTGCCGAGTTTGTGGCTAAGTGTATAACTTGTCAACGAGTGAAAATAGAACATCAACGACCCGCCGGAGAATCGTTAGAGATACCGAAATGGAAATGGGAGCATATCACTATGGATTTTATAACAGGTTTGCAGCTATCTCCTAAGTCTAATGATAGTATTTGGGTGATCATTGACCGGTTGACTAAGTCAGCCCATTTCTTGCCAATCAAAACTCGTGAACCAACAAAGTTAGTAGAGCTTTATATTAGAGAAGTTATCAGATTACACGGGGCACCGGTATCTATTGTGTCAGATCGGGATACACGATTTGTGTCTAGATTTTGGGAGAGTTTACAAAAGCCAATGGGGACAGCCTTGCACTTTAGCACAACTTTTCATCCTCAGACAGACGGTCAATCTGAATGAGTTATTCAGATTCTAGAAGATATGCTTCGAAGTTGTGTAATGGATTTCAAGTTAGATTGGGAAACCCATTTACCATTGGTGGAATTCTCTTATAATAATAGCTTCCAAACGAGTATTGGGATGGCGCCTTATGAGGCATTGTATGGTCGGAAATGTAGATCACCGATGTGTTGGACAGAAGTTGGGGAAAAATAACTTTTAGGACCCGAGATCGTGCAAATCACTACCGACAAAATCAAGTTAGTTAAACAACGGCTACAAGTAGCTCAGAGTTGATATAAAAGTTACGCGGATACTGGAAGAAGACCGTTGGAATTCAAGGTAGGTGATTATGTTTTCTTGAAAGTATCACCTTCGAAGGGCATAACACGGTTTAGAAAGCGGGGCAAGTTGAATCCGAGGTTTGTAGGACCTTATTTGATTTTGGATAGAGTTGGTCCTGTTGCATATCGGTTAGAATTACCACAAGAGTTGGCTAACGTTCATAACGTATTTCACGTTTCAATGTTACGACGTTGCTTATCAGATTCGAGTCACTGTATTACTCCAGAACCGTTGATGATACGAGAAGACTTGACTTATGTTGAACATCCAGTTCGAATCCTAGACAGAAAAGATCAGGTATTGAGAACCAAAGTTATTCATCTGGTTATGGTGTTATGGCGTAATCACTCAGTAGAGGAGGCGACTTGGGAACGTGAAGACTAGATATGAGAAAAGTATCCTCACTTATTCGACTTTTAAGGTAAGAAAGGTTTGAGGACAAACTTCCAAAAGGTAGGGAGAAATGTAATACCCGTACTCGGAGAAATGAGGTAATATCTGCTTAGCATGCATTAATTCGTATAATTAATAATATGTGATAACTTGGGTAATATCCAATTACCCCGACGTAATAAGTGTTCCGAGAAGGGCACAGTTGAACGGATGTGAAGTGGGACCCACGGGAGGTCCGGATTAAATAAATTACATTTAGTTGCATTTATATGCTTAATTGCTTTAATATTTTATTGTTATCTGTGGTCTTTTATGGTGCCAGTTTGAGTACCCGTGTGAGAGAGAATAGGAACCGGATTCATAACTAGTAGGTTAATTGGCAACTTTACAAAATATGTGGGACCACGTTTGGGACCCACGCGTGACATAGACAAATACCCACCTAGATATTGGATAGCTAATGCAATTGTTTAGGGGATGTTATAATAAACCTTAAAGAAATGTTGGGGGTGTAAAAGGAAATAAACTAAAATTTGGCTAGAAAGCCCAAGAGGTTGACACCTCTTGAGCATGAGTCATCTCCTTCTTCATATATCAAAACATAGAGATACAATACATGGAATGAAATTCAGCCATTGAAGACCTCCACCGTCTCTCCGCCGTCTTGTCGTTTCGTCGCCACCGGTACACCGTTTCGTGAACCGAGACCGTATTTGGACTCGTGGAGGTGAGAGGATCGTCTCTATACATTTCATTTTCAGTTTCGTTGACGTTTTCCACGACCGTCTTTGACGTGCCAATATATATATATATATGTGTGAAATTGATATGTAGGAATATCATTGGAGTTAATTAGAGCTAAAATTTGCAAGGAATTTGGAGATTTTAGGCTTAAATTGCAGCAATTTGTGAGGTGAGTACTCTAATCCAAAATTGGGTGTTAAATGGTGCTTATGTGATATTGGGTATGATTAAAATGCTTAGTTCTTGAAGTTGTAGTTAAAGCATGTGTTAATTAGAGCTTAACATGTCAAATTTTGTAGAAATTGCTATGTGATATGTTTGATCTGCTTATGTGCTTAATTGGGTCAATGGATGTCAAGTAATGATTACATTATTTAGCCCGTAGTAACGGGACGATGTTTTACTCAAGAAAAAGGGGACGGTGGTGACGACCACAACGATTTGACTACGGTCACGTAAGAGTGTGTGTTTCGCTATATGCAGCGTTGAAGTGAGAAAAGGCCCAGAATCTTGGGTCCGTTGCGATGGTGATTAGTTACTTGACATACCGGCGACTACTTATATTGTTGTGTTGCTTAACATTGCATATGCGCATTTCAAACTCCGTGGCACGGTTAAAGTATTCACTAAGCGTAAGCTTAAACCAAAAATTATTTTCTGTGTGGTTATTGAATAACCACCGCAGGTACGGATCGTGACAAGAAAAGGAAGTGATCGGGAATCCGGGGAAGGAGTTATGTTGTTTATATGTTCATAAATTGTAAATTGTGTTAGTCTTGGTGGTGATGGAACTCATGTTTAACATAGTAGGTGTAGATGCTTTTGTTGGAAGAATAAGAAGAATTTTGGATTGTAAACTTCTTTTGTAGTTGTAAAATGTTAAACATCACTTTCTTAATGGTTTAGAATGTGGTTGGAAACTTGTTAATATGTTGGGTGTTCTTTCCTTGAGTTGAATTGTTGGACTCTTAAACTCATGTTTTAAGAAATAAGATTGTGTTTGAGCCTTTGGTTCCATGTTAAGTTAAGCATTGATAAAAGAATGGAAGGTTGTTCTTCCAAATGGTTTCCATGGATTTTTGGTGATTGGGAAAACTTGCAAGTATTTGGAAATGTAGTTATGGAACCTCATGTGATGGATCTTGGTTAAAACAAGGGGTTGGAGGTTTTAAAACTTGCTTTGATAAAGATATTTTCATTTTTTTTTTACTACTTGTGTTTGATGAGAATTTATGTCAAGTTCTTCATTTGTTTGAGGTTTGGGATTGTGTTTAAAATGTTTATGAAAGCTTAAATATGTAGTTGACATGTTTATGAATGTGTGGAGGATGTTTCCAAATGTTTTTGAGATGTTTGAAATGAAAAATGGAACTTTGGAAATGTTTAGACTTGAAAACAGGGGATTTTTAGCAGCAAATATCACTTATGCAGAATTCGGATCGATTCGGGTCTTGTGCAGATCGATCCGGGGCATCCAGAGGTGCAGAAAATGACTTTCTGCTAAATCCGGATCGATCCGGTTTTGGGGCGGATCGATCCGCTTTTCTGTTTCCAGCCCGACGGCTTTTACGGAAACGGACATAACTCTCTCCAGAAAATTCGGATTCGCGCGCTGTTTTTTGCATTGGAACTGGGACTCAAAGACCTATCTTTTGGTATAAAATTTGCTATACTTTATTAATAACCATTTTACCCTTGGGGGCTATTTGTTCACAGTAAGGTTCTTGTATGTTGTTTTAAGCTCGTGCTTCTTAGTAATCCACTTGTTTTCTTTGCTAATTGTATAAATGATCACTTGTGGCATTGTTACACGTGTCCTAATCCGCCGGGGCGGGTTGGGGTGTGACATTATTTGGTGTGACAGCATTAGTAAAAAAAAATAAAAAAGGAACAAAGAATTCGGCAAATTCTCTACTTCCAAATAAATAGATCTATACAAACATTGTATTGCTCTAGAAATCTTTGTTTGTGTGTATTGCACACTAGCAAAATCAAAGGGCGTTTTGGTGGTTCTTATTTGGTGCAAAACACAATTGAACAATTAATCTTGTTAGGCTTCATTGTATTTTGGAGGCGATTCACCAAGAACCCGTTTGCGCACAAATTTGACGAAGTAGTGGGTGTTGAAGTATGTCTTAAGGAAAGCGACATTGTAACGTGCCTTGAAGTTGCTTTCCTTCGACAAAAAAATCATGGTTATATCTAGAAGTCGTAAGCAACTCACAAAAATCCCACCACCATGAAATTCCATGTGTCTCAATTCTCTCTCACACTCTTTCTCTCTATGTCTCAAACTTAAAACATTGGATAAATCTGCAAGTGAAAATCTAGTTCTAAGTCACAGTTTGGTTCATAGATCTAGTGAGGGAGAAAAGAAGAAGAAAAACATGAAGTAAAACATTTTACTGTTTGGTTATAAAAAAAAAGTTAGTAAAATATGACGGGCAACAAAATATAGTAGAAAATAAATTATAAAATTTGAGTTTTGTGAGTCAGCTTTCTCCCATTTTTCTTAGGCTTTGTTTGGTTCTTTGATGTAGTGAGGGAAAATAAAAGAAATCATGGAGGAAAATAAATTTCCTTGTTTAGTCAATAAGGAAAACGATGAGAAAAATAGAAAAGAAAACAGAATAAGTTGAGAAATGAATTAAACATTCTAAATGATGGGAGTCATTTCCCTTCCTTTGTTCATATATTTTAATTATATTGTAGAAATTTCTAAGCAAGGAAAACATGAGGAGAACTATTTTCCTTTTTGTTTTCCTTTCCCTCACGAAACCTATAAATCAAACCGAGCCTTAGTTATAATAACATTTTAAAAAATTTTAACTTTTAATAAGATTTAAGATATGAAAGAAATCACAAGGAAATATACAAGGACCTAGTTTTTTGTACCCTTTTCTTTTCTCAGTGAATCCGCAAACCAAACAAAGCCTTGATAGGAGTGGTGGAGCCTAATTTCAAGAGCTAGGGGATAGTTTTGGAGGAGCTTCTATTTGCAAAAGGAAAAAGAAGTCTGAACAAGGTTTTTCTGCCTGAGCGAATTTTGTAGCGAGTTTGGTGGTGAGTTTTTCTATAAACTCTTTGAAATGTCGCCCGCCATCTGATCCGCCCAGGCGGGTCGCCCAAGCAGGATCGAGGATATGATATGGATTTGTGTTTCCTAATAGGTTTAGGAAGCTATTTCGTTAAGGAAACTTGTATAGACTATAAATACTCTTTCCTAATTAAGGTTGCAAATAGTGATTGCAACTCTCTTTATAACCCTAAAGCATAATATAACTCTGCAACGGTGTGGACGGAGGCATAATTGGCCGAAACATGTAGAAATTTGGTGTTCTTGTGTTATTGTTCTTTATTTTATTTCGTTCTTGTATTGATTTCTTACATATCCTGTAGGGAGATTAGACGTGATTTTTCCAACAACTGGTATCAGAGCGAGGTTCGAGTAAGAGCGATGGCAGAAGAAGGAAAAGTAAAGATTGAAAAATTTGATGGTACAAACTTTGAATTTTGGAAGATGCAGATGGAGGATTATCTTTATTAGAAGAAACTCTATGCTCCTCTTTCAGGACAGAAGCCAGAAGGGATGAAAGATGGGATTGGACGTTATTAAACCTACAAGCCCTAGGTGTGATCCGGTTAACGTTGGCTTGTAACGTTACCTTTAATATTGCGAAAGAGAAGATGACGAAGAGTCTTATGACCGCTTTGTCCAACATGTATGAGAAACCCTCGGTTTCCAATAAGGTATATTTGATGCGACATCTTTTTACCTTACGTATGGGAGAAGGTGCATCTGTAGCAGATCACCTTAATAAATTCAATATTGTAACCACACAGTTGAGTTTGGTTGGTATTGAATTCGACAAGCCCTAGGTGTGATCCGGTTAATGTTGGCTTGCAACGTTGCCTTTAATATTGCAAAGGAGAAGACGACGAAGAGTCTTATGACCTCTTTTGTCACGCCCCAAAACCAAATTGGTGGATTTAAGGTGCGTGATCGGCCACCAAGGCCTCATAACTTGTTCAGAGACTAGCGGAAGCAACATAATTAAATTTTATTACAAATATAGGTCATGAAGACCATAATATTACAAGTCATTCCAAATTTATTACATAATATTATGATTGGCTAACTTGAGCCTTTAAATATTGCCTTTGAGAATTCCATTGGAATTACTCATATTATTTAACTAGGTAGCTAGTATTTTAAGTTCTTATTCTTCTATATGTCTTCCTCAACCAGGTTATCTCCCACCTTCTTATACTTTTCATCACCTGAAAGGGGTTAGAAAGATTTGGAGAGTGTGAGTAGAAGACTCAGTGAAATAATCGTAATCCTGGATGATGAACATAAAGAAAAATCTGTATATCAACGGTAAATAAGATTAGCATAACAATCGATATATCAAGAGAGTAGAATATCATCAGGACATGTATAACGAATACATTTTTAGAAGGTCAAATTACCAACCACCCATTCACGTACTCATACATATACATATACTGCAATAGCTAACTGATCAGAAGCACTCATAAACCCAATAAGGAGGGTCGGCCAATTTTGGGCCACTCGTAGATCCAATATGGATCATCCCACATAGGGGCTCGTAAATTCTTAATAGAATCAATATATAATCATGTAGAATGGTGGTAATTGACACTGGAATAAAAGAAATATGGAACTTACAATAATTTCAAATACGATAACCTCTTTCAGTGGAAGGAATCAAAGTGTTCCAGAACAAATGTAAGAACAACGATTTCATAATTAAAATAAAACTTGTTCAAGTAATAGGACAAGATTCACCCGTGAGGAGTTGAATCTGTAAAAAGGAAATACGATCACTCACCTTGGTAGTTTGTGTGATTATAGTACTTCTTTTGTAGATAAGTTAACCCTCAAGTCCTACACAATGTATTTGATAAAACTTGTCATTTAGTCTAACTTCAAAGCGTAGGGGCAAAACTGTAATTATGCCTTCTTAGGGGTATTTTTGTAGTTCTACCAAAATTGAATTTTCCCTTACTGAAATAATCTTTATATTATTACAAAACTAACGCCATTGGCTACAGTGGATTAATAGTATATGAAAAGTTATATAGCTTTTTTTTATATCAACTTTGCTCCAAAATAAGTGATACAAATTTTTATCCCCAAACTTTAGAAAAATAGTGTCTAAATATTATTCTGGTTACAACGTTATTGACCATTTATTTTTTGGTGTTTACAAAATTTTAAAAGTAATTTTAATGTTAAAAAACTCATATTGTATAGTCATTTTATAAATTGAAAATTCAGATAAATACCAGTTGGTATCCAGAACTCACCAAATTTTGGAAAATTCTATAAAATGATTTGTGATGAATTGACAAATTTGAAATGACCAAAATATCCTTGGTGCTGGAAATTAGTAATAATAATATGAATAAGCAGTATAAAATATTAAAAGGAGCGGATGCACTTTACTCACTGATAGAGAATTGAGAATGGAATTTGTTATTTAGATTCGGACTTCTCCACTACTGGAACAACCACCACCACTGTGTTGGGTTAAAAACCCAAATGAGGTGGAGGGATGAGACACAAGTAGGGAAGAACAATTGATATTCTTCAACACTCAAGAAATAAATAATACGATGATTTGTGTTTAATCCTCTAAACACATTATTGAGGGACAACTCTTGTTTAATACTGAATTGCTTATTGTGGTGTATTTCTTTTATAGGTTGTCCTTATATAGGCTTTACAAGAGTTTCAAAATCTGATAAACTTAAAGACACCATATTAATTAAACTACTTTAACTCGTTACTTTAACTCACTTTATTTATAACTTATGACGTTGTGAGAATTTCCATCTCTCTCTCTCTCTCTATCTGTATTTGCTATATACATGCACATATCTTTTGTAAAATTCATGTCAAGAGTATCGAAAATTGAAGTTAACATGTATTAACTTTGTGTCTTACTATCTATATTTGTGTGTGTGAGTTTATGCATAAAACTATGTACGGTTCCATTGCATTAAATTGGGTACATTTGTGTTGTCTAAAAGTTTACCAATTAGCTCTTTTACTAAGGTCACATGTAGGTTAATTTGTTAGGTGAAATACCAATAGAGCTTTAACACATGTCTAGAGTTGATTGGTTAAAGCTAAAAAATATGATAATATTTTACGAATTTTTAATAATGAAAATTTGGGTCTTGACATCTTTGTCCAACATGTACGAGAAACTCTTGGCTTCCAATAAGGTATATTTGATGCGACATCTTTTTACCTTACGTATGGGAGAAGGTGCATCTGTAGCAGATCACCTTAATGAATTCAATATTGTAACCACACAGTTAAGTTCGGTTGGTATTGAATTCGATGATGAGATCAGGGCTATGCTCTTAATGTCATCTTTGCCGGATAGTTGGAATGAGATTGTCACAGCTGTCGATGCTTCCAGGAGCAACATTTTGAAGTATGGTGATGTCTAGGACTTGCTTCTTAGTGAATAAATTCGAAGGAGAGAGTCGGGTGAGTCATGTGGATCGGCATTGAATATGAATAATAGAGGAAGAGCACCGGGGAGGAATGCAAGCTGGGGAAGATCAAAATCAAGGAGGGGGGGGGGGGGGGGGGGTCTAAAGGAAAAGCAAAGGTCGCCGATGCAGAATGTTGAGATTGTGGAAAGAAGGGTCATTTTAGTAGAGATTGTTGCACGAAAATGGGTGATAAGGGGAAAGGGAAGAATAAGGAGGAGGATTCCACAAATGCAGTGACTAGTGACGTTGAAGATGCTCTTATTTTATCTCTTGATACTCAGTCAAAATCTTGGGTTGTAGATTCAGGAGCCATTTTTCATGCTACATCGAACATGGAGGTCATGGAGGACTATGTTCAGGGTGACTTCGGGAGGGTTTATCTTGGGGATGATAAACCTTGCAATATTATTGGTAAGGGTGTGGTGATTGTGAAACTATCCAATGGAGCGACGTGGAAATTAAATGATATTAGGTATGTGCCATACTTGAAGAGGAATTTAATTTATGTGAGCCAACTTGCTAGTGTGGGATACACTGCGAGATTTTCCAATGATGATTGGAAGGTTACCAATGGAGCCATGGTGTTGGATTGTGGTAAAAGGGAGGGCACTCTATATGTGACCGCGGGGAGTAGAGATGCCATATCGGTTGCTGAGTCAAGCAACGAGTCCAATCTGTGGCACTGAAGACTTGGACACATGAGCGATAAGGGGATGAAAGTTCTACAGTCAAAGGGAAATGCTATAAGGCCTAAAATCAGTGGAGGTTGACTTCTGTGAAGATTGTGTCTTTGGGAAACAGAGGAATGTGAGCTTTTCAAAGACTGGGAGAAGCTTGAAGACGGAGAAGCTAGAGCTAGTTCATACCGATGTATGGGGACCGTCTACAGTTTCATCACTTGGAGGCTCGAGGTATTATGTGACTTTTATTGACGATTCTTCTCGAAAGGTATGGGTTTATTTTTTGAAAACAAATCGGTTGTCTTTTGAACTTTTAAGAAGTCGAAAGTATTGGTGGAGAATGAGACGAGTTTGAAGGTAAAATGCCTTAGATTCGACAATGGAGGGGAATACAAAGACGAGGAGTTCATTAAGTTTTGTTCAAACAATGGAATTAGGATGGAGAAGACTATTTCAAGGACCCCGCAGCAAAATGGCTCAGCCGAACGCATGAATAGAACTTTGAATGAACGAGCCAAAAGTATGAGGATACATTCTGGGTTGCCCAAGATGTTTTGGGTGGATGCAGTTAGCACGACAACACACCTTAACAATCGTGGACCATTAGTTCCTTTGGATGGGAGGTTACCCGAGGAGGCTTGGAGCGGGAAAGAGTTAATCTTTCTTATTTCCATGTGTTTGGTTGTATTCCATATGTGCATATTAATTCTAAAGCTAGGAGTAAGCTGGACCCTAAATCGAGAAAGTGCACTTTCATTGGTTATGGCGTGGATGAGTTCGAGTATCGATTTTGGAATGACCAAAATCAAAAAATCATTAGAAGCAAGGATGTCGTATTCAATGAGAATGTGATGTACAAGGATAGAATGGGTACAAGGTCAAGCAACACGGAAGCTCAAGTTGAGAAGACTGGGTATGTTGACCTAGATGAGCCCTCAGAAATTGAAGATTTTGGGGATGAGAACACATCGGCAAACATAGTTTTGCGGCAAGAGCCGGTCACACCGGATTCTACGGTGAGGCGGTCTTCCAGAGTCTCTAAGCCTACATAGAGGTATTCTCCATCTTTGTATCATTTGTTATTGACAGATAGAGGTGAACCAGAAAGTTATGAAGATGCTCTTTAAGTGGATGATTCGGTCAAGTGGGAGTTAGCCATGAAAGATAAGATGGGCTCACTCATGTCAAATGAAACATGGGAACTTACCGAGTTACCCAAAGGTAAGAAGGCACTTCACAACAAATGGGTTTACAGGTGTCACGCCCCGACGTAGCATAAATAAGGAAAGCGTTTAATTTCCTTTATGGACCCGTAGGTCGCGACAGTTTGAAGGATCGATTCCGTCCCAAACGTCGAACAACAAAACATAATAATCAGAGTAAAGCAATCAAGGCTTACAAAAATTTCTAACTTATTACATCTTATAATACGGGGTCAACTAAGGCACAGACCGCCTTAAAATAAAACAATAACTTAGTGTCTGTTACAGTCATCCTTATAAAACAAAACAGTTTAAAACTTAGACATGCAAACTTAAAGCATATAATTAATGAACAGTTTCTCTCATTCCGAAAGCAGCCATTCTCAATTAGCATAGTCGTATGATTCCTCCTGGTTATAACTTGAAAAGCCTGAACACGAATGTCCAGGACGCATCAACGTCGTCAGCTTCAAGAAGCTGGTGAGTATTAAAAACATGACTTTAAATGTAAAACATACCCATTTACCTTTTTCCATTATCAGTTTGTAAAATCAATAGTTAAACCGCAGAAAGAATTCATTTATAAAACAACAAGGAATATATTAAAGGTCGTTCATTCATAAAAACAGATACTCGTGTAATGAGACAATGCACCACACTCATCTTGCCGACTCTTTTCTCTCGATAGCCACAACAACCCACTATCTTACTCCTGGTATCTTTGAAACACTAAGATAGCCACACTTTAGCAACGGGGCGCCAGGGAGTGTCCAGTTTGCCTCACACTTTGGTCCGGGGTACCAGGGAGTGTCCAATGCCTCACACTTTGAATACCCTAACCGCCATGCAAATACCGGGGCAACCCCTCACGCAGTATCCAGACTCGAGTATCAGGGAGTGTCCATAGGCCACACTTTAGCACTACCATGGGTGCCAGGGAATGTCCGAGTTCGGCTTCACACACTTTAACGCTTCCATGGGCGTCAGGGAGTGTCCATATTTGCCACCGTCGCATTTCAAAGATACCCTCTCCACAACCATAACCACAACCACAACTCAAACTCAATCACAACCACAACCACAACTCAATCCACAACCACAACTCAACTCAAACTCTAACTCTTTCCACACTGACCATTACTCTTTCCACACAGACTGACACCCCCATGCATGTACCACTGACCCCACATGAATGATATGCACTTAAACGAAAGCAAAAATGCTGAATTAAAGGAACAACACGCGTACGGGGATTGATGAGTCATACTACAATGTTTTAATCATTCAAACATAACCAAATAGAGTTCTGATTAACTAAATTTCCCAAACAGAGCCTTATCAGTACTAAAAAGTTGAACCAAACAGTCTCTTAACAGAAAACAGACAAAAACAGAAACTGCCAGACCTCGCGCGCGCAGGCCGCTCGCGCGAAAAGTCGCTCGCGCGATATGCCCAATTTTCCTTTATATATATAAACTCTTCTGCCTGCCTGTGGAAACGAGGATCGCGCGCGCGGATCGCTCGCGCAAAGGGATTCTCGCGCGACCCTCGCTCGCGCGACCAGCCTAATTTTCCTTTATATATATAAACTCTTCTGTCTGCCTGTGGAAACCAGGATCGCGCGCGCGGGCCGCTCGCGCGAAAGATCGCTCGCGCGGGCCGCTCGCGCGCGCGATCGTGGCGCGAGATGAAGCAGAGGCTTCATCTTCTCCGTAGAAACTGCTCTGTTTCAGAAAACAGGGTCTAAAATCGACCCATTTCAATTCTACGACTATATATGTCATACAATATATGGATCTCTTCCTTTTCTCACAAGGATGAAGAATATGAAATCAATTTGCTATGAATCAAACTATAGCTCTTCAATGTTATGAAAAACTAAAATATGTCAAAACTTATTTTCTAATATACTTTCTCATGTGAGTGAATTAGGTTCTAAAACTTCAAACATAGCATATATGGTGTAAGATCTTCCATAATCATCTCTAAAAACGAATTTTGGTTGAGTTTGGAAAATTGTGATTTTTGAAGCTCAAGCTTCCATGGACGAATTTAGCAATGGTGTTCCAACTATACATACACAAAATCAGTAATTAAGCATAGAATTACATTGGGAGTGAGTTAATAATACTCACTGTGATAAGGAGATGTGTGTTTGTTGAGAAAGATAAGCACAAAAATAAAATACTCCAAGCTTTGGTTATGGAGTTTGTAAAGTCTCTCTCTCCAGAAATTCTCTGTATTAACTCTCAGTGCTCTTTCTCTTTTCTCTCTGTGTTTTACAGATTGTGAGAATATGTGTGTGAGAGTGTTGGTTAAATAGAATTTCATGGACTTGGGCTCCAAGTCTCTTCACATACACACTACAAATTGCTTTGTTTTCCAATTGATTGAGCTGGAGAATATACACACAATTACATACGTATATAGCATATAAACACAGATGATAATAAACTCTCCAATAGACCAAGAGCCAAGCATAGGGTTATAGGGGTCAAATAGTGTTGTTTGGGAATACAAGCTTTTGGCACAAGATTAACACACACTACATAAGCTTAACCAAACAAAGCACATCCAATGATGAGTTGCCATAAATGGAAATAAAGCAAATGTCCAATCAGTCACTTCCAAAATCTGTGGAAGTTTAGCACAGCGTGGACAGTTTTGGACATAAACTGGTATTTTCGGGGCGCGGTGGTCACCACAAAAATACAGGAAATTCATTTTAACTTAAGAATTGATTTCCTGGTTTCATAAAAATACTGATTGAGTCAAAAGGAAAATATTTCCACCGTTTTGAAATACCGTTTTGAAATCCACCCAGGTATTGCTAATTTTATAAAAAATTACAATTTAACCCCAACATGAATTTTAATATGAAATAACACAAGGGATAATAATTTAGAACATGAGAAATGTAATTAAATGAAGCAGTCAATACCAAATGAAATTTAATATGACAATGCAATTACAAATTAAATATGAAAATGCTGGTTATTACAACAGGTTCAAAGAATAGCACGATGGTAGCAAGTGCTATAAGGCGAGATTAGTGGTTATAGGGTTTCAGCAGAAGGAAGGTATTGATTATAGCACGATCCTTCACATTCGATACTTTCATGTCCATCGGCAAGTCAATTTCCGGAATTCGTGGAGCAACACATTAATTTTATTCAACAATACCCACGAAATAATTATAATGCAACTACTAATAATCCGGATGCGCCATGGAGACACCATCCTAACTTCTCGTGGAAAAATAATAATAATAATTCTAATGAGGCGACTAATTTTCCTAATGCGTATCGACCTCAGTTTCAACCTAATCAATACCAACACCCGCCTCCTAATTCGAATCCTTCAAGGAGTAATGTTTTTGAGGAAAAGGTGTTGGCGTCCCTTAAGACTATTGAAACGCAAGTACAGGCACAAGCACAAAAAGTGCACTCACACACACAATCCATTGTGAAGCTTGAATCCCAAATGGGACAACTAGCTACTGTAGTGAGTCGTAGAAATGAGGGGACGTTGCCTAGTCAAACAATTCAAAACCCTAAGGGACAATATGAGGTTAAGGGGTCGAATGAGCAAGTAAACGCCGTATCAACTAGGTTGACTACACGAGAGGAAGAGGTAATAGAAATTCCGAATGAGAATGTGAAAGATATGAATATCAACTCTAATACGAAGAAGGGTGAGGACGCTGTAGACACCCCAATTTTGACCGAACTATTAAACTTAGGGGGATTTATCTCTAGAAATCAATGATGAATAATGTCCCGACGATTTTCTTCAAGTTCATCGCTTCGACTTCTGAAAAGCTTCAAGTTCCCAAACCTTACTCCTAATATCCCTAGATTTGGCCAATCACTGACCATCTGTCTTGAGATCACTGGATCATGGGTTACTTTCTAAAAAAATAGAATAGAATGAATAATAATAATTATTATTATTATATTTTCTAAAAATAACATTGTTTCCTGTATTTTATTTAGATTTAAAAAGAAAAAATATACTATTTGGTAACTCATATGATTAATTTAGATTTAAAAAAAGAAAAAGAAAAAATGTGTCTATACATATATATATATATATATATATAGGAAAAAGAAAATAATAAAAGAAAGTAGCCCATGTGATTTGGAGAGTTAGAGATCCCTTGGCATATTCCTTATCTAAGAAATACCCAAAAAGCCCTTTGTTGGGCACTAATCTCCCATGTGTTTTGAAGATGCTCTAGAATGTTCCTTTATTCTAGCCAACTTAAATGCCTTTCAAGTTTATTGGAATTACATAGAAGTGCCATGGAGAGTTAGAGATGCCATAGAATATTCCTAACCCACCCCAAATTGACCTATCTACCCTTATCTTGGCCCCTAAGATAATGAAAGTCTATAAAAAAACCCATTTCTCTCATTTTGGGGGGGGGGGGGGGGGGGAGACACTTGAATTGTATAGAGAAATATTGGGAAAGCTTTAGAGGAAAGAAATATAGAGAGAGAAACTCTACCAATTATTTTACCCAAATCCCACCAAAACTCTACCCAACCATCAAATCACCATTGAAGGAGCTTGAAGCTTGAGGAAGAAGAAGAGGAAAAGCTTGAGGAATTCAACATCTCTACAAGTTTTGAGAAGATCTAGAGGTAAAGCCTTCAAATATATATATATATATATAATAATAATTCAATCACAAGTTCTTAGATCTAGGAACTTTACACATTTTCAAAACCTCTCTTCTTACCCCATTTCATCACACACCACCAAGAACTTGTGATTGAATCTCATGACATTTCATTAACTTGGATTTAATTAATGCCTTGGGTTTGAGATAAATTAGTTTTGAAGTATTTGTGTTCCTAAATAAAACTTTGATTTCCTTTATTTCTATTTCATTCATGAGGTTCATGAGATCTTCCATATCTCATTGAAACTCTTTAAGTTTTGATTCCTTAGTTTCCTATGATCTTATGATCCATATGGAGATTGGTCATAATCTACACATAGTTGGTGAGATACTAGTATCAACTCATGACTAGGATCTCTTTACTATGAATCTTATGGAATTCCTACTATATTCCATGGAAGATTAGAGTAGAGTTATTTTTTTTTAGTCTCCAATGACCATCAAATGGTAGGAGAAGTACTTTAGTTTGAGTCTATCTCTATGGCTTAGACTAATTCCTTCCTTGGGTTTTGAAAAGTTCTTCAGACTTCATCCAAAACTTACATGTATGTGTGTCTTTATCCTCCAATGACCACCAAGTGGTAGGGGTAATATTTTGAACTCAAGTTTTGGTCCATAAGTTTGAGTTCATTGTTTTGGGATTTTGTGAAGTCCATTTTATACTTCATCAAAAATCCATAGGTTTAAAGATGTCCTTAGTCTTCAATGACCATTAATTGTTAGAAGAGATGGTTTGTTTTAAGTCCAACTTCATGATTTAATAGTTGGGGTTAACAAATAAACTTGAACTAGCAAGACAAAAACAGTGGGTTCATAAACCGTTTTTTGATCAAAGATTTTTAGTTTAAGATCTAACCGTTGAAATCAAGTGAAACCAACGGGAAAATATCAGTAACACATTGTTTTACCACTGTGATTTTTGTTTTAGTAAGATTTTGGGATTAGAGAGGTTTGATCATGATTTTTGTGAGCTAATCACAATCTGTCCAGAGTTCTAGAATGCTTTCAGAATAATAAGTCTGTTTTGAAATCAATAAATCAGAACCCTAATAAAGTTTTCGGGGTCTCAAATAATTTTTTATAAGTACCTTAATGTGTTAGGAAGGTACCCTAAAAAGATCTAAGTGTTTCTCATTTTTTTACTATTTTTAGAAAATCATACAAGATCTCTGGACAGAGAGTTGCAGAATCCTGAGTGAGGTCTAGTATTTTCAGTATTCCCGGAGATCTAACCGTTGAAACCTCGATTTTCTTTTTGGGTTAGAAACTAGACTCACAGAGACATAACATATCCAAAAATCAGTAAGATCCAACCGTTGAAAGTATTTTATTTACATTTTTGAACGTCGGGTCTGCTCTCTGTAAATCACAAAAAACTGCTACTGTTTTTGTCTAATCTTATTTATTTCAACTCAAATGGTCTCTTAATGTCTTGAGACCCAAACCATGTTCTGAATAATGATAATTTAGATTAAATCCAGAGGCTTAGTGATCCAAATTGGTGAATAAATTCATGTCCCATATTTGTTCATATTCATGCATTCATTCATACATGTTAATATCCATAAGTAGGACTTATCTCTTGCCTAAGATGTATCTAATTGAACATGACTTAGGATTTACTTATTTATGATATTATATCTTGTCTAAGGCATGTGTACTAACCTTTGTTTTGTAGCGCATTTGAGGTACAATTCCTCAACTCTTCTCTAGTTTAATTTCATTCTTTGATTTTAATTGATTTTTCGACCCCATGTGCGACACCTTAGCTTAGGTTTTGCCTTATGTGTATATATGTGTTAGAGACCTTTCTTAGGTTTATTTTTGCATGCATTGCACGTTTGATATTCGCGGCCGGATCCCGGGTATGTTTTCTAGTTCTCTATTGCATATCATGATGTTTGCTAGTTGAATTATGTGACTTATGAATGATATTTTACCGTTAGCAATTTTGCACCCTTTCAACATGCTTGTGTTATGTATACCTATATATGTATTAATTGAGGGCATGCTTAGATTAATAACTTGATTAAAAAGGATGTTGAGTAGAGGCCTATCGTGAGATAGGATGAAAGGGGGTGTTTTAGTCCGCCGGGCTCCTTCCCCTTTCATTCCATAATCCCCGGACCCAGTTTATCTTTGGTTTCGCAAAAGATCAGTTTGCTTTTTAAATGGTTTCTTAATTTTTCCTTTTAAAAATTAAGTGGCGACTCTTTGAAAATTGAAAAATATTTGTTTTAAAAGTGGGTAAAATTTGAAAACCTGCGATATCCACAGACGCGAGCCAAAATAAGAAAGAAAAAGAATCGGACCCAACGAATTATATTCCGAGAATGCCATATCCACCAAACGTTGAGGGACCGTCGCATTTGCCCAAGAAAGGGTCAAAAATGGAAGATATACTCGAGGTGTTTAAACAAGTTAAAATAAATATTCCTTTCCTCGATGCTATTAAACAAATTCCCGCTTATGCTAAATGTTTAAAAGACCTTTGTACTCAAAAGCGTAAAATACGCAGTCATACTCCTAAAAAGGTCTTCCTCACGGAAAAAGTAAGTTCAATTTTCCAACACGCTCCTCCGAAATATAAGGATCCAAGTACGCCTACAATTTCATGTGTCATAGGTGACACTATCATTCATAGGGCTCTCCTTGACTTAGGAGCTAGTGTTAACCTCTTACCTTATCACGTCTATAAACAATTAGGTTTAAGGGAACTTAAGCCTACGACCGCTACTATTCAGTTAGCGGATCGTTCTGTTAAAATACCTAGAGGAATCGTCGAAGACGTACTAGTAAAAGTTGATCAATGTTTCTATCCCGTTGATTTTATGGTCCTTGACACCGAACCGGTGCTAGATACTAGAAAATACACTCCTGTTATTCTTGGTCGTCCATTCTTAGTCACGGCCAACGCACGTGTCAATTGTAGAACATGGGTGATGAAAGTGTCGTTCGGGAATATAAAATTAAAATTAAATGTTTTTAATGCTGTTGATCAACCTCCTAAAGATGATGATTATCTAGGTGTGGAGGGTAGTGAGGTTAAACGGAATATTGAGCCTAAGAACGTAATAAATATAAGTGCGGGGAATAATATAGAGGATGAGGAGTGGATGAATCCTAATACTTCGGACCCTAATGCTGAATCTACTCGGAAGGTAAGAAATCGATTTGAACATACTGACAAACCGTCAATAGAATTAATTCGAAGCGACGTAATTTCTGCTTACCATCGAGCTCTACCTGACATCCTTAGGGGTACACAGTCCGATTTACGGCCTCCATAAAATCTTGAGCTAGAACGGTCTAGCTGAAGACGTAAAAGTTAGCGCTTCTTGGGAGGCAACCCAAGCTTTATTTCGTTCGTTTTTCTTATTTTTGGATGTTTTTGAGTCTGTTTGGGTCTGTTTTGGACATTTTGGACAGGTTTGGGGGTTGAAATTAATTTATTTTAATATTATATACATAATTTTAGCCAAAAAATGGAAAATACCATTCTCGCGCGCGCGGCCCGCTCGCGCGAGACGTCGCTCGCGCGGCTCGCTGGCGCGAGAATGTGCCTTAGTGTTTTTCTTTCGTTTTCTTTATATGAGCCCTCAGGTTCTCCTCGCGCCTAATGTCGCGGGCGCGAGGTAGCTCGCGGGAGCGAGAATAAAAAAAAAAAAAAAAAAATTTGGGATTCGCGCGCGCGACGGCCGCTCGCGCGATCCCCCATTTTTCTGACATTTTCTTTTGTCTTCTATATCTTCCTCCCACACCTGTCACACAGTTTTTATTTTTCTGTTTTTGTTTCTTAGGTACTTTTAGATCGAGTCTTTGATTGTTTTCATAATTCTGGTTATGTTTTTTTTCTCCTTTTATCGCTTATTTTCGTGTTGTCTTCATAGTTTTGTTTCTTCTTATATGTTATTTAGTTTCGATTAGCTTAGTTCTAATTCTTTTAGCTGTTTTTATTATTTTGTTTGTTTAATTTCTTTTGTTAAGAAGTAACAGGTAACATTGAACTTTATAGCCATATTCCTTTGTGTTCACCTGCTTGTCAAGATCGAGATACTATCGTTCCTTTCTTACGTACTCTCCTTTCTTTCGTTTTATTGTTTCATTGGGGACAATGAAAGGTTTAGGTTTGGGGGTATGCAATCACACATGCACATTAGTTATGCAAAATTTTAAAATTTTTCAATAAGTGTGTTTAAATAAACGATGATTACCGACGTTTTTGCAATATCAATTTGATACTCTTGGTTAGAGAATTTTGATTGTTATAGAATGATAAACAAGAGAATATGTGATTAAACATTTGCTGAAGTTATGTTGAAATGTTTTAAGTTATGTATCGTTTGAATCGTAGTTTTATATCATAGTTTTGCACAAAAACTTATGCACTGCACGTAGTCACTTGAATGCATGTTGGTTGTGAACTATAATATGATTCGGATTTCTAGATAACACAAGGTGGAGACTAAGCCCAGTGAGCTTTTGAGCCTATCTTTTCTTTTTAGAGGGTTATAAATACATTGTGTTTGTCGAATTTCATTGAAATAGCGCATTAACTCGTTGTTTAGTCTCATTATTCTTGTTTTGGACGATAGTCAAGTTAAAATATTTGTTACCATGCTAAATAATCTTCCGTCGTAAACGTTGAAGAACCATATAACTATAGGAAATGATTTTAGGCCCTCTTTGTTTACTACCGACCGAAGAATTATAAATTTCCTTAGTTCGCTCTTTGAGCCGTTAAAATGCCATTTCTTTCTTTGATTACCATTATTCTTGTTTTTGCTCCGACTTGACAAACTTGGAGTTCACCACTGAGAGATTTGTCACCTTTTAGTAGTGTTAAGGTGATGTGTGATTGAGAAGAAGAAAATAAGATGCTATTGGGGTAGTTGCTTGATATTCGATAAATAATCATTTGAGAAGCAAGAAAAGAAAAAGGAAAAGAAAAAAATAAAGAAGAGGAAGGTTGAAAAAAAAAATGATGAAAGAAAAGAAGAAAAATGAATGGAAAGGAATGAAGAGAAAGAAAAGATGAAAGTTTGTAGAAGAAGAATGAAAGAAATCGAACATGTCTTACAATGCCATTCTGAAACCTACCCAATTAATCCGTTCTATCATTTTTCATTGCTTGAGCCACGTTACAACCTTTGAAAAGTCCTATTTGATCCTAGGAAACATGGTTTGGATATGAAAACGATGGGAGGGGGATTAAAACATGGTAATGATTAATTTTTCTTGATTATTGGCATCTTATCCATGAGACTATTGTTCTTTCGTGTCATGCGTCTTTTTCGAGTCATATGTGAGCATTTTTTCATTTTGAAAAGATATTTCCTTTACTCACATATTTTAGAGAAATTACACCTGTTTCTGAGTGTTTCATTTGAGAGTGTAATTCATTGTGAGATTCGTAGTCGAGACATAGTTAAATTGGTTATCCGAGTTATATTCCATGTTCATGACATACGCGTGTTTACTTGACTACCACATCACACACATGCAATCTTATGAGGAACTCTATTGATTTATATGATGCATGTGCTTGAGATTGTTTTTCATGCTATAGGTGAACGTTTGATTCTGTTTCTTCTTGTTCATTATTCTATTTCAAATCATTGTGTTATAATAAGGAGTATTGAATATTATGTTCTTTAGTTTTAATAAAACTTTTTAAATTTTTAAGTTAATAAATATGGTTGTGGGTGACTTGTTGATGAGAACCCTCATGAGACTTCACTCGTCCGACTAGGGACACCTAGAGGTTTAAAAGGCTTGTTGCATATGCTAAATGCAATCGTGATCCATGCGAAAATGGAGTAGTAGTTTATTAGTAGTTAGTTTTTATTTTAGTTTTTCTCGAGGACTAGCAAAATGTAGGTTTGGGGGTGTGATCGGGAGAGAACTAATCCTAATTATACGCCTTAACGAACATTTGTTAGTACTTTTTATCCTGTTTTTGTATATTTTTACTCCGTTTTCTAGTTTCTGACAGGTTTTGGAAGAAATCAACTAAACCAGGCTAAACAGGGTGAAAAAGCAGAGTTAAAGAAGCTGAAAAAGACAAGTCGCGCGCGCGACCCGCGCCCGCGAAGAACCAGAAATCGCTCGCGCGAGTATCCCAGAATCGCTCGCGCGATCCGCGCGCGCGAAGTCCAAATGTCGCGCTCGCGCGACCTGCTCGCGCGATATGTGTAAAAACCAAAGTTGCGTATTTCAGTATACTGAAGACTCCTGTGCAAACGAAACTGCTGAACGACGTCTAGATTGTAAATTACATCAGTTTCAGTTCGTTTCGGGTTAGGAAGGCTTACAAAACTTGTTGTAAATCTATATATACTCTATTTTACTTCAATTGAAGGGTTACACACCCATACACACACATTCTACAACCATACTTCCAGCCATTGAAGGGAGGGAAGCAAGGAGAAGAAGAAGAAGACCAAGGGTTTCCATGGCCTCCTCCATCAACTACTTGCCATCCATCACTTCCATGGACGGCTAGATCATAGATCTAGGGTTTCAATGAAGCCCTAGATGAGTAATAGGGTTTTATTTATGTTTTTATTTTAGTTTTATTATGTATGGATGACAGTCACATGTTTAGAGGATTTTTATAAATAAATCGAACTTCTAGTGATTAAATCATTGCTTTCAGAATTTATTCTTGTCTTAGATCTATTTTGACTGTGATGTGCTCAACGATCTATTCTTGCTGTGCTTGTTTAGATTGTTTACATGTGATGGTGCTTTATTGATTCGTGCTATCAAGTATCCGAATAGTCCATGCCTAGATTAGACGGATTAGATCACAACCCTAGTTTAGTGTGGGATAATCCGTGCTAACCGAAGATGGATTATGTTGGTGCTTGAACCATGATTATCTTCTTGACGGACGAATTGGGCTTGTAGCTACAATTCCCATATTCATCCAACGTAATAGGCTAAAGTAATTCATAAATATCCTTATTATGAAGCTAGTGGTGGATTTGTAATCCTAGGTTCCCTTAAACATTCATTAAAAACACTTTTAATTGCTTTCATAGTTTAGATTTACTTTTATTGTTATTAGTTTAATTAAATCCAAATCAAAATCCGTTTTTCCTAATTAATTAGACTTAGGTTTTAAAATTAAGTTGCTGTAGTTAACCAATCCCTGTGGGTTCGACCTTTGCTTTCACACTACAAATCTTTTGAAAAGTAAAGTATACTTTTTATATCTTGATATTGACAACATCAATACCCAATCTCCGAATTGTATTAACAGATATGAACGAAAGAGCAGCACCCGTATCAAATAACACTTTAACATTAGAGTTAAACAGAGTTAATGTACCTTCCACTGCTTGCTGATCAGGTTGAGCTTCTCCATAATCTCCTTCTCCGTACACAGTTCCATCATATCCAGCGGCATCAGGAATAACATCATTCAAGCGAGTCTGACCCTGTTGACCATAAGTCACCTGCTTAGGAGCAGTGCAGAACCTACTGATGTGACCTGGTTCACCACAGTTGAAGCAGACTATTCCTTTCTGAGTAGCACGCCTTGGTGCCTTACAATCACGAGCCAAATGACCAGGGTTGCCACAGTTGAAGCACTTTCCACTACTACTCCCTTCTCCTACTCGGGGTTGAGTCGAACAGGTAATAGCCTGGGTCTTCTTGCTTCCGTCAAAATTCCTCTTCTGCCCTTGGGTACGATTCATTGGTGGTCTATTCCCAAAATTACCCCTTTGAGGCGGTCGGAAATCAAATTGCTTACGGTTCACTCGAGCATCCTCTTCCAGGTCGGTAGCCAAACCAACAAGTCCTTCAAACGATTTATCTAGGTGACCGAGAGTCAGGCAACGAATCTGCGGTGTCAGCCCTTGGTTATACTTTCGGATCTTCTTCTCTTCAGTATCAATCAGGTGTGGAGCAAACCGAGACAGTCTTTCGAACTGTGTGGTGTACTCTTGCACTGACTTGGTTCCTTGCGTCAGGTCCATGAATTCCTTCTCTCTTCTGTGCCTCTCCGTAGCCGGGAAGTACTTCTCCAAAAATCTCCCCTTAAACGCAGTCCACGTCATCCCCATTGTAGCTCCATTCCCGATAGTAGCTATGACCGAATCCCACCAATCTGCGACAGCATCGGTCAACTGAAACGTAGCCAATCTCCTCTTGTCCATCTCGTTACACTGGACAGCTTCAAACATGCGGTCCATCTGTCTTAACCACTGTTCCGCTTTCCAGGGTTCCGCGGTACCCGCAAACTGTTCGGGCCTTAGAGCACGGAATCTCTCTAGCAACTTATCTCCAGTTTGACGGTCTCTTCGGTTGTCATTCGTATTACCGATTCTTTCCAACCGTCTGATAAACGCTTCGAACATCCCTGTAGGATCGGCAGCCTCGGGTGCTCCCTCGATCAGGTTCCTGTTCCTCCTGACTCCTCCAGCCATTCTATGCATGATAGTAGTAGTAGAATGAGAAACATGCATGCAACAGTGCTATGAAGTAATTTAAATGACAACAACATTCAAAAAGGGTATATTTTATATATATCACTTCTTGTCAAGTTGATACAAAAAGCATGTATGGTCAGATCAATGCCTACCCTATCTGTATGGGTTAGGACGCATGCAAGAGTTAATGTTACAAAAATGGGTCATCGCCCTACACTCTAATGCATGTAATTACAGCTTGCAAAAAGAGATAGAGCTAATAGTCAAAATAGTCAATATGAACAAGGCGATATCTAAACGGTCAGTCATCGCCGTAGGTAGCCATCAACAGGTCAAGCGAGTCGGCCTGATGCAGTCGCTGAACATGGGAGGGGCCTGCCCCAAAGTTACAGCTGTGAGAGGTCATCAGTGAAGCAGGTCCAGGGACATCTGCCTCAGGCAAGGCTGGCTCAAGTGCAAGTGCCTCCTCAAGGTCGACTGCAAAGTCGTCCCATCCTAAGCCATCCTCCTCGGAAATAGAAGCGAGCACAATATCAACGTCACCGTCATCCTCAACAGCGGGGATGATCGGTGGAGGTACCTCCAGCTGTGCAAGGTGGGCCTGCACAACCTGAACCTCTAGGGAAAAATAGAAGGCATCGCTATTAACCAAGCGAACCATCTCAACGAGTACTAAGCGCTGGATCTCTATGAAGTAAAGAATCTCGAGGCGAGCACGAGACAGGTCGACCAGTCCTAATATGTGAATCTGATGCCAGAGATCTAGCTCGACGGTAGCAGCTGCACGCTGCCCAACAGCAGTGAAATAAAGGGTCGTCGAAGCCGGCACTATGGCTCCCACAGTAACCCAATGCCCTCCAAAAGCATCAGGTACAAACAGGGGCTGATCTGGATCCATACCTGAAAAGGTACTACTTAAGTCAGAACAGAATAATCTTAGGCGTTTGGGTTCTGAGTCTATCCTCCCTGTCGTATCATCGGGTGTGTAACACTTAATGGAATGTGGAATCGGGTCTATACTGGTAAACCCTAACCTGGCTAAACTATCTTGAGATAAATAATAACCTGGCACTGATACCACTAAATCCTGTCACGCCCCGACGTAGCATAAATAAGGAAAGCGTTTAATTTCCTTTATGGACCCGTAGGTCGCGACAGTTTGAAGGATCGATTCCGTCCCAAACGTCGAACAACAAAACATAATAATCAGAGTAAAGCAATCAAGGCTTACAAAAATTTCTAACTTATTACATCTTATAATACGGGGTCAACTAAGGCACAGACCGCCTTAAAATAAAACAATAACTTAGTGTCTGTTACAGTCATCCTTATAAAACAAAACAGTTTAAAACTTAGACATGCAAACTTAAAGCATATAATTAATGAACAGTTTCTCTCATTCCGAAAGCAGCCATTCTCAATTAGCATAGTCGTATGATTCCTCCTGGTTATAACTTGAAAAGCCTGAACACGAATGTCCAGGACGCATCAACGTCGTCAGCTTCAAGAAGCTGGTGAGTATTAAAAACATGACTTTAAATGTAAAACATACCCATTTACCTTTTTCCATTATCAGTTTGTAAAATCAATAGTTAAACTGCAGAAAGAATTCATTTATAAAACAACAAGGAATATATTAAAGGTCGTTCATTCATAAAAACAGATACTCGTGTAATGAGACAATGCACCACACTCATCTTGCCGACTCTTTTCTCTCGACAGCCACAACAACCCACTATCTTACTCCTGGTATCTTTGAAACACTAAGATAGCCACACTTTAGCAACGGGGCGCCAGGGAGTGTCCAGTTTGCCTCACACTTTGGTCCGGGGTACCAGGGAGTGTCCAATGCCTCACACTTTGAATACCCTAACCGCCATGCAAATACCGGGGCAACCCCTCACGCAGTATCCAGACTCGAGTATCAGGGAGTGTCCATAGGCCACACTTTAGCACTACCATGGGTGCCAGGGAATGTCCGAGTTCGGCTTCACACACTTTAACGCTTCCATGGGCGTCAGGGAGTGTCCATATTTGCCACCGTCGCATTTCAAAGATACCCTCTCCACAACCATAACCACAACCACAACTCAAACTCAATCACAACCACAACCACAACTCAATCCACAACCACAACTCAACTCAAACTCTAACTCTTTCCACACTGACCATTACTCTTTCCACACAGACTGACACCCCCATGCATGTACCACTGACCCCACATGAATGATATGCACTTAAACGAAAGCAAAAATGCTGAATTAAAGGAACAACACGCGTACGGGGATTGATGAGTCATACTACAATGTTTTAATCATTCAAACATAACCAAATAGAGTTCTGATTAACTAAATTTCCCAAACAGAGCCTTATCAGTACTAAAAAGTTGAACCAAACAGTCTCTTAACAGAAAACAGACAAAAACAGAAACTGCCAGACCTCGCGCGCGCAGGCCGCTCGCGCGAAAAGTCGCTCGCGCGATATGCCCAATTTTCCTTTATATATATAAACTCTTCTGCCTGCCTGTGGAAACGAGGATCGCGCGCGCGGATCGCTCGCGCAAAGGGATTCTCGCGCGACCCTCGCTCGCGCGACCAGCCTAATTTTCCTTTATATATATAAACTCTTCTGTCTGCCTGTGGAAACCAGGATCGCGCGCGCGGGCCGCTCGCGCGGACCGCTCGCGCGATTCTCGCGCGCGCGATCGTGGCGCGAGATGAAGCAGAGGCTTCATCTTCTCCGTAGAAACTGCTCTGTTTCAGAAAACAGGGTCTAAAATCGACCCATTTCAATTCTACGACTATATATGTCATACAATATATGGATCTCTTCCTTTTCTCACAAGGATGAAGAATATGAAATCAATTTGCTATGAATCAAACTATAGCTCTTCAATGTTATGAAAAACTAAAATATGTCAAAACTTATTTTCTAATATACTTTCTCATGTGAGTGAATTAGGTTCTAAAACTTCAAACATAGCATATATGGTGTAAGATCTTCCATAATCATCTCTAAAAACGAATTTTGGTTGAGTTTGGAAAATTGTGATTTTTGAAGCTCAAGCTTCCATGGACGAATTTAGCAATGGTGTTCCAACTATACATACACAAAATCAGTAATTAAGCATAGAATTACATTGGGAGTGAGTTAATAATACTCACTGTGATAAGGAGATGTGTGTTTGTTGAGAAAGATAAGCACAAAAATAAAATACTCCAAGCTTTGGTTATGGAGTTTGTAAAGTCTCTCTCTCCAGAAATTCTCTGTATTAACTCTCAGTGCTCTTTCTCTTTTCTCTCTGTGTTTTACAGATTGTGAGAATATGTGTGTGAGAGTGTTGGTTAAATAGAATTTCATGGACTTGGGCTCCAAGTCTCTTCACATACACACTACAAATTGCTTTGTTTTCCAATTGATTGAGCTGGAGAATATACACACAATTACATACGTATATAGCATATAAACACAGATGATAATAAACTCTCCAATAGACCAAGAGCCAAGCATAGGGTTATAGGGGTCAAATAGTGTTGTTTGGGAATACAAGCTTTTGGCACAAGATTAACACACACTACATAAGCTTAACCAAACAAAGCACATCCAATGATGAGTTGCCATAAATGGAAATAAAGCAAATGTCCAATCAGTCACTTCCAAAATCTGTGGAAGTTTAGCACAGCGTGGACAGTTTTGGACATAAACTGGTATTTTCGGGGCGCGGTGGTCACCACAAAAATACAGGAAATTCATTTTAACTTAAGAATTGATTTCCTGGTTTCATAAAAATACTGATTGAGTCAAAAGGAAAATATTTCCACCGTTTTGAAATACCGTTTTGAAATCCACCCAGGTATTGCTAATTTTATAAAAAATTACAATTTAACCCCAACATGAATTTTAATATGAAATAACACAAGGGATAATAATTTAGAACATGAGAAATGTAATTAAATGAAGCAGTCAATACCAAATGAAATTTAATATGACAATGCAATTACAAATTAAATATGAAAATGCTGGTTATTACAACAGGTTCAAAGAATAGCACGATGGTAGCAAGTGCTATAAGGCGAGATTAGTGGTTATAGGGTTTCAGCAGAAGGAAGGTATTGATTATAGCACGATCCTTCACATTCGATACTTTCATGTCCATCGGCAAGTCAATTTCCGGAATTCGTGGAGCAACACATTAATTTTATTCAACAATACCCACGAAATAATTATAATGCAACTACTAATAATCCGGATGCGCCATGGAGACACCATCCTAACTTCTCGTGGAAAAATAATAATAATAATTCTAATGAGGCGACTAATTTTCCTAATGCGTATCGACCTCAGTTTCAACCTAATCAATACCAACACCCGCCTCCTAATTCGAATCCTTCAAGGAGTAATGTTTTTGAGGAAAAGGTGTTGGCGTCCCTTAAGACTATTGAAACGCAAGTACAGGCACAAGCACAAAAAGTGCACTCACACACACAATCCATTGTGAAGCTTGAATCCCAAATGGGACAACTAGCTACTGTAGTGAGTCGTAGAAATGAGGGGACGTTGCCTAGTCAAACAATTCAAAACCCTAAGGGACAATATGAGGTTAAGGGGTCGAATGAGCAAGTAAACGCCGTATCAACTAGGTTGACTACACGAGAGGAAGAGGTAATAGAAATTCCGAATGAGAATGTGAAAGATATGAATATCAACTCTAATACGAAGAAGGGTGAGGACGCTGTAGACACCCCAATTTTGACCGAACTATTAAACTTAGGGGGATTTATCTCTAGAAATCAATGATGAATAATGTCCCGACGATTTTCTTCAAGTTCATCGCTTCGACTTCTGAAAAGCTTCAAGTTCCCAAACCTTACTCCTAATATCCCTAGATTTGGCCAATCACTGACCATCTGTCTTGAGCTCACTGGATCATGGGTTACTTTCTAAAAAAATAGAATAGATTGAATAATAATAATTATTATTATTATATTTTCTAAAAATAACATTGTTTCCTGTATTTTATTTAGATTTAAAAAGAAAAAATATACTATTTGGTAACTCATATGATTAATTTAGATTTAAAAAAAGAAAAAGAAAAAATGTGTCTATACATATATATATATATATATATAGGAAAAAGAAAATAATAAAAGAAAGTAGCCCATGTGATTTGGAGAGTTAGAGATCCCTTGGCATATTCCTTATCTAAGAAATACCCAAAAAGCCCTTTGTTGGGCACTAATCTCCCATGTGTTTTGAAGATGCTCTAGAATGTTCCTTTATTCTAGCCAACTTAAATGCCTTTCAAGTTTATTGGAATTACATAGAAGTGCCATGGAGAGTTAGAGATGCCATAGAATATTCCTAACCCACCCCAAATTGACCTATCTACCCTTATCTTGGCCCCTAAGATAATGAAAGTCTATAAAAAAACCCATTTCTCTCATTTTGGGGGGGGGGGGGGGAGGGGGGGGGGAGACACTTGAATTGTATAGAGAAATATTGGGAAAGCTTTAGAGGAAAGAAATATAGAGAGAGAAACTCTACCAATTATTTTACCCAAATCCCACCAAAACTCTACCCAACCATCAAATCACCATTGAAGGAGCTTGAAGCTTGAGGAAGAAGAAGAGGAAAAGCTTGAGGAATTCAACATCTCTACAAGTTTTGAGAAGATCTAGAAGTAAAGCCTTCAAATATATATATATATAATAATAATTCAATCACAAGTTCTTAGATCTAGGAACTTTACACATTTTCAAAACCTCTCTTCTTACCCCATTTCATCACACACCACCAAGAACTTGTGATTGAATCTCATGACATTTCATTAACTTGGATTTAATTAATGCCTTGGGTTTGAGATAAATTAGTTTTGAAGTATTTGTGTTCCTAAATAAAACTTTGATTTCCTTTATTTCTATTTCATTCATGAGGTTCATGAGATCTTCCATATCTCATTGAAACTCTTTAAGTTTTGATTCCTTAGTTTCCTATGATCTTATGATCCATATGGAGATTGGTCATAATCTACACATAGTTGGTGAGATACTAGTATCAACTCATGACTAGGATCTCTTTACTATGAATCTTATGGAATTCCTACTATATTCCATGGAAGATTAGAGTAGAGTTATTTTTTTTTAGTCTCCAATGACCATCAAATGGTAGGAGAAGTACTTTAGTTTGAGTCTATCTCTATGGCTTAGACTAATTCCTTCCTTGGGTTTTGAAAAGTTCTTCAGACTTCATCCAAAACTTACATGTATGTGTGTCTTTATCCTCCAATGACCACCAAGTGGTAGGGGTAATATTTTGAACTCAAGTTTTGGTCCATAAGTTTGAGTTCATTGTTTTGGGATTTTGTGAAGTCCATTTTATACTTCATCAAAAATCCATAGGTTTAAAGATGTCCTTAGTCTTCAATGACCATTAATTGTTAGAAGAGATGGTTTGTTTTAAGTCCAACTTCATGATTTAATAGTTGGGGTTAACAAATAAACTTGAACTAGCAAGACAAAAACAGTGGGTTCATAAACCGTTTTTTGATCAAAGATTTTTAGTTTAAGATCTAACCGTTGAAATCAAGTGAAACCAACGGGAAAATATCAGTAACACATTGTTTTACCACTGTGATTTTTGTTTTAGTAAGATTTTGGGATTAGAGAGGTTTGATCATGATTTTTGTGAGCTAATCACAATCTGTCCAGAGTTCTAGAATGCTTTCAGAATAATAAGTCTGTTTTGAAATCAATAAATCAGAACCCTAATAAAGTTTTCGGGGTCTCAAATAATTTTTTATAAGTACCTTAATGTGTTAGGAAGGTACCCTAAAAAGATCTAAGTGTTTCTCATTTTTTTACTATTTTTAGAAAATCATACAAGATCTCTGGACAGAGAGTTGCAGAATCCTGAGTGAGGTCTAGTATTTTCAGTATTCCCGGAGATCTAACCGTTGAAACCTCGATTTTCTTTTTGGGTTAGAAACTAGACTCACAGAGGCATAACATATCCAAAAATCAGTAAGATCCAACCGTTGAAAGTATTTTATTTACATTTTTGAACGTCGGGTCTGCTCTCTGTAAATCACAAAAAACTGCTACTGTTTTTGTCTAATCTTATTTATTTCAACTCAAATGGTCTCTTAATGTCTTGAGACCCAAACCATGTTTTGAATAATGATAATTTAGATTAAATCCAGAGGCTTAGTGATCCAAATTGGTGAATAAATTCATGTCCCATATTTGTTCATATTCATGCATTCATTCATACATGTTAATATCCATAAGTAGGACTTATCTCTTGCCTAAGATGTATCTAATTGAACATGACTTAGGATTTACTTATTTATGATATTATATCTTGTCTAAGGCATGTGTACTAACCTTTGTTTTGTAGCGCATTTGAGGTACAATTCCTCAACTCTTCTCTAGTTTAATTTCATTCTTTGATTTTAATTGATTTTTCGACCCCATGTGCGACACCTTAGCTTAGGTTTTGCCTTATGTGTATATATGTGTTAGAGACCTTTCTTAGGTTTATTTTTGCATGCATTGCACGTTTGATATTCGCGGCCGGATCCCGGGTATGTTTTCTAGTTCTCTATTGCATATCATGATGTTTGCTAGTTGAATTATGTGACTTATGAATGATATTTTACCGTTAGCAATTTTGCACCCTTTCAACATGCTTGTGTTATGTATACCTATATATGTATTAATTGAGGGCATGCTTAGATTAATAACTTGATTAAAAAGGATGTTGAGTAGAGGCCTATCGTGAGATAGGATGAAAGGGGGTGTTTTAGTCCGCCGGGCTCCTTCCCCTTTCATTCCATAATCCCCGGACCCAGTTTATCTTTGGTTTCGCAAAAGATCAGTTTGCTTTTTAAATGGTTTCTTAATTTTTCCTTTTAAAAATTAAGTGGCGACTCTTTGAAAATTGAAAAATATTTGTTTTAAAAGTGGGTAAAATTTGAAAACCTGCGATATCCACAGACGCGAGCCAAAATAAGAAAGAAAAAGAATCGGACCCAACGAATTATATTCCGAGAATGCCATATCCACCAAACGTTGAGGGACCGTCGCATTTGCCCAAGAAAGGGTCAAAAATGGAAGATATACTCGAGGTGTTTAAACAAGTTAAAATAAATATTCCTTTCCTCGATGCTATTAAACAAATTCCCGCTTATGCTAAATGTTTAAAAGACCTTTGTACTCAAAAGCGTAAAATACGCAGTCATACTCCTAAAAAGGTCTTCCTCACGGAAAAAGTAAGTTCAATTTTCCAACACGCTCCTCCGAAATATAAGGATCCAAGTACGCCTACAATTTCATGTGTCATAGGTGACACTATCATTCATAGGGCTCTCCTTGACTTAGGAGCTAGTGTTAACCTCTTACCTTATCACGTCTATAAACAATTAGGTTTAAGGGAACTTAAGCCTACGACCGCTACTATTCAGTTAGCGGATCGTTCTGTTAAAATACCTAGAGGAATCGTCGAAGACGTACTAGTAAAAGTTGATCAATGTTTCTATCCCGTTGATTTTATGGTCCTTGACACCGAACCGGTGCTAGATACTAGAAAATACACTCCTGTTATTCTTGGTCGTCCATTCTTAGTCACGGCCAACGCACGTGTCAATTGTAGAACATGGGTGATGAAAGTGTCGTTCGGGAATATAAAATTAAAATTAAATGTTTTTAATGCTGTTGATCAACCTCCTAAAGATGATGATTATCTAGGTGTGGAGGGTAGTGAGGTTAAACGGAATATTGAGCCTAAGAACGTAATAAATATAAGTGCGGGGAATAATATAGAGGATGAGGAGTGGATGAATCCTAATACTTCGGACCCTAATGCTGAATCTACTCGGAAGGTAAGAAATCGATTTGAACATACTGACAAACCGTCAATAGAATTAATTCGAAGCGACGTAATTTCTGCTTACCATCGAGCTCTACCTGACATCCTTAGGGGTACACAGTCCGATTTACGGCCTCCATAAAATCTTGAGCTAGAACGGTCTAGCTGAAGACGTAAAAGTTAGCGCTTCTTGGGAGGCAACCCAAGCTTTATTTCGTTCGTTTTTCTTATTTTTGGATGTTTTTGAGTCTGTTTGGGTCTGTTTTGGACATTTTGGACAGGTTTGGGGGTTGAAATTAATTTATTTTAATATTATATACATAATTTTAGCCAAAAAATGGAAAATACCATTCTCGCGCGCGCGGCCCGCTCGCGCGAGACGTCGCTCGCGCGGCTCGCTGGCGCGAGAATGTGCCTTAGTGTTTTTCTTTCGTTTTCTTTATATGAGCCCTCAGGTTCTCCTCGCGCCTAATGTCGCGGGCGCGAGGTAGCTCGCGGGAGCGAGAATAAAAAAAAAAAAAAAAAAATTTGGGATTCGCGCGCGCGACGGCCGCTCGCGCGATCCCCCATTTTTCTGACATTTTCTTTTGTCTTCTATATCTTCCTCCCACACCTGTCACACAGTTTTTATTTTTCTGTTTTTGTTTCTTAGGTACTTTTAGATCGAGTCTTTGATTGTTTTCATAATTCTGGTTATGTTTTTTTTCTCCTTTTATCGCTTATTTTCGTGTTGTCTTCATAGTTTTGTTTCTTCTTATATGTTATTTAGTTTCGATTAGCTTAGTTCTAATTCTTTTAGCTGTTTTTATTATTTTGTTTGTTTAATTTCTTTTGTTAAGAAGTAACAGGTAACATTGAACTTTATAGCCATATTCCTTTGTGTTCACCTGCTTGTCAAGATCGAGATACTATCGTTCCTTTCTTACGTACTCTCCTTTCTTTCGTTTTATTGTTTCATTGGGGACAATGAAAGGTTTAGGTTTGGGGGTATGCAATCACACATGCACATTAGTTATGCAAAATTTTAAAATTTTTCAATAAGTGTGTTTAAATAAACGATGATTACCGACGTTTTTGCAATATCAATTTGATACTCTTGGTTAGAGAATTTTGATTGTTATAGAATGATAAACAAGAGAATATGTGATTAAACATTTGCTGAAGTTATGTTGAAATGTTTTAAGTTATGTATCGTTTGAATCGTAGTTTTATATCATAGTTTTGCACAAAAACTTATGCACTGCACGTAGTCACTTGAATGCATGTTGGTTGTGAACTATAATATGATTCGGATTTCTAGATAACACAAGGTGGAGACTAAGCCCAGTGAGCTTTTGAGCCTATCTTTTCTTTTTAGAGGGTTATAAATACATTGTGTTTGTCGAATTTCATTGAAATAGCGCATTAACTCGTTGTTTAGTCTCATTATTCTTGTTTTGGACGATAGTCAAGTTAAAATATTTGTTACCATGCTAAATAATCTTCCGTCGTAAACGTTGAAGAACCATATAACTATAGGAAATGATTTTAGGCCCTCTTTGTTTACTACCGACCGAAGAATTATAAATTTCCTTAGTTCGCTCTTTGAGCCGTTAAAATGCCATTTCTTTCTTTGATTACCATTATTCTTGTTTTTGCTCCGACTTGACAAACTTGGAGTTCACCACTGAGAGATTTGTCACCTTTTAGTAGTGTTAAGGTGATGTGTGATTGAGAAGAAGAAAATAAGATGCTATTGGGGTAGTTGCTTGATATTCGATAAATAATCATTTGAGAAGCAAGAAAAGAAAAAGGAAAAGAAAAAAATAAAGAAGAGGAAGGTTGAAAAAAAAAATGATGAAAGAAAAGAAGAAAAATGAATGGAAAGGAATGAAGAGAAAGAAAAGATGAAAGTTTGTAGAAGAAGAATGAAAGAAATCGAACATGTCTTACAATGCCATTCTGAAACCTACCCAATTAATCCGTTCTATCATTTTTCATTGCTTGAGCCACGTTACAACCTTTGAAAAGTCCTATTTGATCCTAGGAAACATGGTTTGGATATGAAAACGATGGGAGGGGGATTAAAACATGGTAATGATTAATTTTTCTTGATTATTGGCATCTTATCCATGAGACTATTGTTCTTTCGTGTCATGCGTCTTTTTCGAGTCATATGTGAGCATTTTTTCATTTTGAAAAGATATTTCCTTTACTCACATATTTTAGAGAAATTACACCTGTTTCTGAGTGTTTCATTTGAGAGTGTAATTCATTGTGAGATTCGTAGTCGAGACATAGTTAAATTGGTTATCCGAGTTATATTCCATGTTCATGACATACGCGTGTTTACTTGACTACCACATCACACACATGCAATCTTATGAGGAACTCTATTGATTTATATGATGCATGTGCTTGAGATTGTTTTTCATGCTATAGGTGAACGTTTGATTCTGTTTCTTCTTGTTCATTATTCTATTTCAAATCATTGTGTTATAATAAGGAGTATTGAATATTATGTTCTTTAGTTTTAATAAAACTTTTTAAATTTTTAAGTTAATAAATATGGTTGTGGGTGACTTGTTGATGAGAACCCTCATGAGACTTCACTCGTCCGACTAGGGACACCTAGAGGTTTAAAAGGCTTGTTGCATATGCTAAATGCAATCGTGATCCATGCGAAAATGGAGTAGTAGTTTATTAGTAGTTAGTTTTTATTTTAGTTTTTCTCGAGGACTAGCAAAATGTAGGTTTGGGGGTGTGATCGGGAGAGAACTAATCCTAATTATACGCCTTAACGAACATTTGTTAGTACTTTTTATCCTGTTTTTGTATATTTTTACTCCGTTTTCTAGTTTCTGACAGGTTTTGGAAGAAATCAACTAAACCAGGCTAAACAGGGTGAAAAAGCAGAGTTAAAGAAGCTGAAAAAGACAAGTCGCGCGCGCGACCCGCGCCCGCGAAGAACCAGAAATCGCTCGCGCGAGTATCCCAGAATCGCTCGCGCGATCCGCGCGCGCGAAGTCCAAATGTCGCGCTCGCGCGACCTGCTCGCGCGATATGTGTAAAAACCAAAGTTGCGTATTTCAGTATACTGAAGACTCCTGTGCAAACGAAACTGCTGAACGACGTCTAGATTGTAAATTACATCAGTTTCAGTTCGTTTCGGGTTAGGAAGGCTTACAAAACTTGTTGTAAATCTATATATACTCTATTTTACTTCAATTGAAGGGTTACACACCCATACACACACATTCTACAACCATACTTCCAGCCATTGAAGGGAGGGAAGCAAGGAGAAGAAGAAGAAGACCAAGGGTTTCCATGGCCTCCTCCATCAACTACTTGCCATCCATCACTTCCATGGACGGCTAGATCATAGATCTAGGGTTTCAATGAAGCCCTAGATGAGTAATAGGGTTTTATTTATGTTTTTATTTTAGTTTTATTATGTATGGATGACAGTCACATGTTTAGAGGATTTTTATAAATAAATCGAACTTCTAGTGATTAAATCATTGCTTTCAGAATTTATTCTTGTCTTAGATCTATTTTGACTGTGATGTGCTCAACGATCTATTCTTGCTGTGCTTGTTTAGATTGTTTACATGTGATGGTGCTTTATTGATTCGTGCTATCAAGTATCCGAATAGTCCATGCCTAGATTAGACGGATTAGATCACAACCCTAGTTTAGTGTGGGATAATCCGTGCTAACCGAAGATGGATTATGTTGGTGCTTGAACCATGATTATCTTCTTGACGGAGGAATTGGGCTTGTAGCTACAATTCCCATATTCATCCAACGTAATAGGCTAAAGTAATTCATAAATATCCTTATTATGAAGCTAGTGGTGGATTTGTAATCCTAGGTTCCCTTAAACATTCATTAAAAACACTTTTAATTGCTTTCATAGTTTAGATTTACTTTTATTGTTATTAGTTTAATTAAATCCAAATCAAAATCCGTTTTTCCTAATTAATTAGACTTAGGTTTTAAAATTAAGTTGCTGTAGTTAACCAATCCCTGTGGGTTCGACCTTTGCTTTCACACTACAAATCTTTTGAAAAGTAAAGTATACTTTTTATATCTTGATATTGACAACATCAATACCCAATCTCCGAATTGTATTAACAGATATGAACGAAAGAGCAGCACCCGTATCAAATAACACTTTAACATTAGAGTTAAACAGAGTTAATGTACCTTCCACTGCTTGCTGATCAGGTTGAGCTTCTCCATAATCTCCTTCTCCGTACACAGTTCCATCATATCCAGCGGCATCAGGAATAACATCATTCAAGCGAGTCTGACCCTGTTGACCATAAGTCACCTGCTTAGGAGCAGTGCAGAACCTACTGATGTGACCTGGTTCACCACAGTTGAAGCAGACTATTCCTTTCTGAGTAGCACGCCTTGGTGCCTTACAATCACGAGCCAAATGACCAGGGTTGCCACAGTTGAAGCACTTTCCACTACTACTCCCTTCTCCTACTCGGGGTTGAGTCGAACAGGTAATAGCCTGGGTCTTCTTGCTTCCGTCAAAATTCCTCTTCTGCCCTTGGGTACGATTCATTGGTGGTCTATTCCCAAAATTACCCCTTTGAGGCGGTCGGAAATCAAATTGCTTACGGTTCACTCGAGCATCCTCTTCCAGGTCGGTAGCCAAACCAACAAGTCCTTCAAACGATTTATCTAGGTGACCGAGAGTCAGGCAACGAATCTGCGGTGTCAGCCCTTGGTTATACTTTCGGATCTTCTTCTCTTCAGTATCAATCAGGTGTGGAGCAAACCGAGACAGTCTTTCGAACTGTGTGGTGTACTCTTGCACTGACTTGGTTCCTTGCGTCAGGTCCATGAATTCCTTCTCTCTTCTGTGCCTCTCCGTAGCCGGGAAGTACTTCTCCAAAAATCTCCCCTTAAACGCAGTCCACGTCATCCCCATTGTAGCTCCATTCCCGATAGTAGCTATGACCGAATCCCACCAATCTGCGACAGCATCGGTCAACTGAAACGTAGCCAATCTCCTCTTGTCCATCTCGTTACACTGGACAGCTTCAAACATGCGGTCCATCTGTCTTAACCACTGTTCCGCTTTCCAGGGTTCCGCGGTACCCGCAAACTGTTCGGGCCTTAGAGCACGGAATCTCTCTAGCAACTTATCTCCAGTTTGACGGTCTCTTCGGTTGTCATTCGTATTACCGATTCTTTCCAACCGTCTGATAAACGCTTCGAACATCCCTGTAGGATCGGCAGCCTCGGGTGCTCCCTCGATCAGGTTCCTGTTCCTCCTGACTCCTCCAGCCATTCTATGCATGATAGTAGTAGTAGAATGAGAAACATGCATGCAACAGTGCTATGAAGTAATTTAAATGACAACAACATTCAAAAAGGGTATATTTTATATATATCACTTCTTGTCAAGTTGATACAAAAAGCATGTATGGTCAGATCAATGCCTACCCTATCTGTATGGGTTAGGACGCATGCAAGAGTTAATGTTACAAAAATGGGTCATCGCCCTACACTCTAATGCATGTAATTACAGCTTGCAAAAAGAGATAGAGCTAATAGTCAAAATAGTCAATATGAACAAGGCGATATCTAAACGGTCAGTCATCGCCGTAGGTAGCCATCAACAGGTCAAGCGAGTCGGCCTGATGCAGTCGCTGAACATGGGAGGGGCCTGCCCCAAAGTTACAGCTGTGAGAGGTCATCAGTGAAGCAGGTCCAGGGACATCTGCCTCAGGCAAGGCTGGCTCAAGTGCAAGTGCCTCCTCAAGGTCGACTGCAAAGTCGTCCCATCCTAAGCCATCCTCCTCGGAAATAGAAGCGAGCACAATATCAACGTCACCGTCATCCTCAACAGCGGGGATGATCGGTGGAGGTACCTCCAGCTGTGCAAGGTGGGCCTGCACAACCTGAACCTCTAGGGAAAAATAGAAGGCATCGCTATTAACCAAGCGAACCATCTCAACGAGTACTAAGCGCTGGATCTCTATGAAGTAAAGAATCTCGAGGCGAGCACGAGACAGGTCGACCAGTCCTAATATGTGAATCTGATGCCAGAGATCTAGCTCGACGGTAGCAGCTGCACGCTGCCCAACAGCAGTGAAATAAAGGGTCGTCGAAGCCGGCACTATGGCTCCCACAGTAACCCAATGCCCTCCAAAAGCATCAGGTACAAACAGGGGCTGAGCTGGATCCATACCTGAAAAGGTACTACTTAAGTCAGAACAGAATAATCTTAGGCGTTTGGGTTCTGAGTCTATCCTCCCTGTCGTATCATCGGGTGTGTAACACTTAATGGAATGTGGAATCGGGTCTATACTGGTAAACCCTAACCTGGCTAAACTATCTTGAGATAAATAATAACCTGGCACTGATACCACTAAATCCTGTCACGCCCCGACGTAGCATAAATAAGGAAAGCGTTTAATTTCCTTTATGGACCCGTAGGTCGCGACAGTTTGAAGGATCGATTCCGTCCCAAACGTCGAACAACAAAACATAATAATCAGAGTAAAGCAATCAAGGCTTACAAAAATTTCTAACTTATTACATCTTATAATACGGGGTCAACTAAGGCACAGACCGCCTTAAAATAAAACAATAACTTAGTGTCTGTTACAGTCATCCTTATAAAACAAAACAGTTTAAAACTTAGACATGCAAACTTAAAGCATATAATTAATGAACAGTTTCTCTCATTCCGAAAGCAGCCATTCTCAATTAGCATAGTCGTATGATTCCTCCCGGTTATAACTTGAAAAGCCTGAACACGAATGTCCAGGACGCATCAACGTCGTCAGCTTCAAGAAGCTGGTGAGTATTAAAAACATGACTTTAAATGTAAAACATACCCATTTACCTTTTTCCATTATCAGTTTGTAAAATCAATAGTTAAACTGCAGAAAGAATTCATTTATAAAACAACAAGGAATATATTAAAGGTCGTTCATTCATAAAAACAGATACTCGTGTAATGAGACAATGCACCACACTCATCTTGCCGACTCTTTTCTCTCGACAGCCACAACAACCCACTATCTTACTCCTGGTATCTTTGAAACACTAAGATAGCCACACTTTAGCAACGGGGCGCCAGGGAGTGTCCAGTTTGCCTCACACTTTGGTCCGGGGTACCAGGGAGTGTCCAATGCCTCACACTTTGAATACCCTAACCGCCATGCAAATACCGGGGCAACCCCTCACGCAGTATCCAGACTCGAGTATCAGGGAGTGTCCATAGGCCACACTTTAGCACTACCATGGGTGCCAGGGAATGTCCGAGTTCGGCTTCACACACTTTAACGCTTCCATGGGCGTCAGGGAGTGTCCATATTTGCCACCGTCGCATTTCAAAGATACCCTCTCCACAACCATAACCACAACCACAACTCAAACTCAATCACAACCACAACCACAACTCAATCCACAACCACAACTCAACTCAAACTCTAACTCTTTCCACACTGACCATTACTCTTTCCACACAGACTGACACCCCCATGCATGTACCACTGACCCCACATGAATGATATGCACTTAAACGAAAGCAAAAATGCTGAATTAAAGGAACAACACGCGTACGGGGATTGATGAGTCATACTACAATGTTTTAATCATTCAAACATAACCAAATAGAGTTCTGATTAACTAAATTTCCCAAACAGAGCCTTATCAGTACTAAAAAGTTGAACCAAACAGTCTCTTAACAGAAAACAGACAAAAACAGAAACTGCCAGACCTCGCGCGCGCAGGCCGCTCGCGCGAAAAGTCGCTCGCGCGATATGCCCAATTTTCCTTTATATATATAAACTCTTCTGCCTGCCTGTGGAAACGAGGATCGCGCGCGCGGATCGCTCGCGCAAAGGGATTCTCGCGCGACCCTCGCTCGCGCGACCAGCCTAATTTTCCTTTATATATATAAACTCTTCTGTCTGCCTGTGGAAACCAGGATCGCGCGGACCGCTCGCGCGATTCTCGCGCGCGCGATCGTGGCGCGAGATGAAGCAGAGGCTTCATCTTCTCCGTAGAAACTGCTCTGTTTCAGAAAACAGGGTCTAAAATCGACCCATTTCAATTCTACGACTATATATGTCATACAATATATGGATCTCTTCCTTTTCTCACAAGGATGAAGAATATGAAATCAATTTGCTATGAATCAAACTATAGCTCTTCAATGTTATGAAAAACTAAAATATGTCAAAACTTATTTTCTAATATACTTTCTCATGTGAGTGAATTAGGTTCTAAAACTTCAAACATAGCATATATGGTGTAAGATCTTCCATAATCATCTCTAAAAACGAATTTTGGTTGAGTTTGGAAAATTGTGATTTTTGAAGCTCAAGCTTCCATGGACGAATTTAGCAATGGTGTTCCAACTATACATACACAAAATCAGTAATTAAGCATAGAATTACATTGGGAGTGAGTTAATAATACTCACTGTGATAAGGAGATGTGTGTTTGTTGAGAAAGATAAGCACAAAAATAAAATACTCCAAGCTTTGGTTATGGAGTTTGTAAAGTCTCTCTCTCCAGAAATTCTCTGTATTAACTCTCAGTGCTCTTTCTCTTTTCTCTCTGTGTTTTACAGATTGTGAGAATATGTGTGTGAGAGTGTTGGTTAAATAGAATTTCATGGACTTGGGCTCCAAGTCTCTTCACATACACACTACAAATTGCTTTGTTTTCCAATTGATTGAGCTGGAGAATATACACACAATTACATACGTATATAGCATATAAACACAGATGATAATAAACTCTCCAATAGACCAAGAGCCAAGCATAGGGTTATAGGGGTCAAATAGTGTTGTTTGGGAATACAAGCTTTTGGCACAAGATTAACACACACTACATAAGCTTAACCAAACAAAGCACATCCAATGATGAGTTGCCATAAATGGAAATAAAGCAAATGTCCAATCAGTCACTTCCAAAATCTGTGGAAGTTTAGCACAGCGTGGACAGTTTTGGACATAAACTGGTATTTTCGGGGCGCGGTGGTCACCACAAAAATACAGGAAATTCATTTTAACTTAAGAATTGATTTCCTGGTTTCATAAAAATACTGATTGAGTCAAAAGGAAAATATTTCCACCGTTTTGAAATACCGTTTTGAAATCCACCCAGGTATTGCTAATTTTATAAAAAATTACAATTTAACCCCAACATGAATTTTAATATGAAATAACACAAGGGATAATAATTTAGAACATGAGAAATGTAATTAAATGAAGCAGTCAATACCAAATGAAATTTAATATGACAATGCAATTACAAATTAAATATGAAAATGCTGGTTATTACAACAGGTTCAAAGAATAGCACGATGGTAGCAAGTGCTATAAGGCGAGATTAGTGGTTATAGGGTTTCAGCAGAAGGAAGGTATTGATTATAGCACGATCCTTCACATTCGATACTTTCATGTCCATCGGCAAGTCAATTTCCGGAATTCGTGGAGCAACACATTAATTTTATTCAACAATACCCACGAAATAATTATAATGCAACTACTAATAATCCGGATGCGCCATGGAGACACCATCCTAACTTCTCGTGGAAAAATAATAATAATAATTCTAATGAGGCGACTAATTTTCCTAATGCGTATCGACCTCAGTTTCAACCTAATCAATACCAACACCCGCCTCCTAATTCGAATCCTTCAAGGAGTAATGTTTTTGAGGAAAAGGTGTTGGCGTCCCTTAAGACTATTGAAACGCAAGTACAGGCACAAGCACAAAAAGTGCACTCACACACACAATCCATTGTGAAGCTTGAATCCCAAATGGGACAACTAGCTACTGTAGTGAGTCGTAGAAATGAGGGGACGTTGCCTAGTCAAACAATTCAAAACCCTAAGGGACAATATGAGGTTAAGGGGTCGAATGAGCAAGTAAACGCCGTATCAACTAGGTTGACTACACGAGAGGAAGAGGTAATAGAAATTCCGAATGAGAATGTGAAAGATATGAATATCAACTCTAATACGAAGAAGGGTGAGGACGCTGTAGACACCCCAATTTTGACCGAACTATTAAACTTAGGGGGATTTATCTCTAGAAATCAATGATGAATAATGTCCCGACGATTTTCTTCAAGTTCATCGCTTCGACTTCTGAAAAGCTTCAAGTTCCCAAACCTTACTCCTAATATCCCTAGATTTGGCCAATCACTGACCATCTGTCTTGAGCTCACTGGATCATGGGTTACTTTCTAAAAAAATAGAATAGATTGAATAATAATAATTATTATTATTATATTTTCTAAAAATAACATTGTTTCCTGTATTTTATTTAGATTTAAAAAGAAAAAATATACTATTTGGTAACTCATATGATTAATTTAGATTTAAAAAAAGAAAAAGAAAAAATGTGTCTATACATATATATATATATATATATATAGGAAAAAGAAAATAATAAAAGAAAGTAGCCCATGTGATTTGGAGAGTTAGAGATCCCTTGGCATATTCCTTATCTAAGAAATACCCAAAAAGCCCTTTGTTGGGCACTAATCTCCCATGTGTTTTGAAGATGCTCTAGAATGTTCCTTTATTCTAGCCAACTTAAATGCCTTTCAAGTTTATTGGAATTACATAGAAGTGCCATGGAGAGTTAGAGATGCCATAGAATATTCCTAACCCACCCCAAATTGACCTATCTACCCTTATCTTGGCCCCTAAGATAATGAAAGTCTATAAAAAAACCCATTTCTCTCATTTTGGGGGGGGGGGAGGGGGGGGGAGACACTTGAATTGTATAGAGAAATATTGGGAAAGCTTTAGAGGAAAGAAATATAGAGAGAGAAACTCTACCAATTATTTTACCCAAATCCCACCAAAACTCTACCCAACCATCAAATCACCATTGAAGGAGCTTGAAGCTTGAGGAAGAAGAAGAGGAAAAGCTTGAGGAATTCAACATCTCTACAAGTTTTGAGAAGATCTAGAAGTAAAGCCTTCAAATATATATATATATATAATAATAATTCAATCACAAGTTCTTAGATCTAGGAACTTTACACATTTTCAAAACCTCTCTTCTTACCCCATTTCATCACACACCACCAAGAACTTGTGATTGAATCTCATGACATTTCATTAACTTGGATTTAATTAATGCCTTGGGTTTGAGATAAATTAGTTTTGAAGTATTTGTGTTCCTAAATAAAACTTTGATTTCCTTTATTTCTATTTCATTCATGAGGTTCATGAGATCTTCCATATCTCATTGAAACTCTTTAAGTTTTGATTCCTTAGTTTCCTATGATCTTATGATCCATATGGAGATTGGTCATAATCTACACATAGTTGGTGAGATACTAGTATCAACTCATGACTAGGATCTCTTTACTATGAATCTTATGGAATTCCTACTATATTCCATGGAAGATTAGAGTAGAGTTATTTTTTTTTAGTCTCCAATGACCATCAAATGGTAGGAGAAGTACTTTAGTTTGAGTCTATCTCTATGGCTTAGACTAATTCCTTCCTTGGGTTTTGAAAAGTTCTTCAGACTTCATCCAAAACTTACATGTATGTGTGTCTTTATCCTCCAATGACCACCAAGTGGTAGGGGTAATATTTTGAACTCAAGTTTTGGTCCATAAGTTTGAGTTCATTGTTTTGGGATTTTGTGAAGTCCATTTTATACTTCATCAAAAATCCATAGGTTTAAAGATGTCCTTAGTCTTCAATGACCATTAATTGTTAGAAGAGATGGTTTGTTTTAAGTCCAACTTCATGATTTAATAGTTGGGGTTAACAAATAAACTTGAACTAGCAAGACAAAAACAGTGGGTTCATAAACCGTTTTTTGATCAAAGATTTTTAGTTTAAGATCTAACCGTTGAAATCAAGTGAAACCAACGGGAAAATATCAGTAACACATTGTTTTACCACTGTGATTTTTGTTTTAGTAAGATTTTGGGATTAGAGAGGTTTGATCATGATTTTTGTGAGCTAATCACAATCTGTCCAGAGTTCTAGAATGCTTTCAGAATAATAAGTCTGTTTTGAAATCAATAAATCAGAACCCTAATAAAGTTTTCGGGGTCTCAAATAATTTTTTATAAGTACCTTAATGTGTTAGGAAGGTACCCTAAAAAGATCTAAGTGTTTCTCATTTTTTTACTATTTTTAGAAAATCATACAAGATCTCTGGACAGAGAGTTGCAGAATCCTGAGTGAGGTCTAGTATTTTCAGTATTCCCGGAGATCTAACCGTTGAAACCTCGATTTTCTTTTTGGGTTAGAAACTAGACTCACAGAGGCATAACATATCCAAAAATCAGTAAGATCCAACCGTTGAAAGTATTTTATTTACATTTTTGAACGTCGGGTCTGCTCTCTGTAAATCACAAAAAACTGCTACTGTTTTTGTCTAATCTTATTTATTTCAACTCAAATGGTCTCTTAATGTCTTGAGACCCAAACCATGTTTTGAATAATGATAATTTAGATTAAATCCAGAGGCTTAGTGATCCAAATTGGTGAATAAATTCATGTCCCATATTTGTTCATATTCATGCATTCATTCATACATGTTAATATCCATAAGTAGGACTTATCTCTTGCCTAAGATGTATCTAATTGAACATGACTTAGGATTTACTTATTTATGATATTATATCTTGTCTAAGGCATGTGTACTAACCTTTGTTTTGTAGCGCATTTGAGGTACAATTCCTCAACTCTTCTCTAGTTTAATTTCATTCTTTGATTTTAATTGATTTTTCGACCCCATGTGCGACACCTTAGCTTAGGTTTTGCCTTATGTGTATATATGTGTTAGAGACCTTTCTTAGGTTTATTTTTGCATGCATTGCACGTTTGATATTCGCGGCCGGATCCCGGGTATGTTTTCTAGTTCTCTATTGCATATCATGATGTTTGCTAGTTGAATTATGTGACTTATGAATGATATTTTACCGTTAGCAATTTTGCACCCTTTCAACATGCTTGTGTTATGTATACCTATATATGTATTAATTGAGGGCATGCTTAGATTAATAACTTGATTAAAAAGGATGTTGAGTAGAGGCCTATCGTGAGATAGGATGAAAGGGGGTGTTTTAGTCCGCCGGGCTCCTTCCCCTTTCATTCCATAATCCCCGGACCCAGTTTATCTTTGGTTTCGCAAAAGATCAGTTTGCTTTTTAAATGGTTTCTTAATTTTTCCTTTTAAAAATTAAGTGGCGACTCTTTGAAAATTGAAAAATATTTGTTTTAAAAGTGGGTAAAATTTGAAAACCTGCGATATCCACAGACGCGAGCCAAAATAAGAAAGAAAAAGAATCGGACCCAACGAATTATATTCCGAGAATGCCATATCCACCAAACGTTGAGGGACCGTCGCATTTGCCCAAGAAAGGGTCAAAAATGGAAGATATACTCGAGGTGTTTAAACAAGTTAAAATAAATATTCCTTTCCTCGATGCTATTAAACAAATTCCCGCTTATGCTAAATGTTTAAAAGACCTTTGTACTCAAAAGCGTAAAATACGCAGTCATACTCCTAAAAAGGTCTTCCTCACGGAAAAAGTAAGTTCAATTTTCCAACACGCTCCTCCGAAATATAAGGATCCAAGTACGCCTACAATTTCATGTGTCATAGGTGACACTATCATTCATAGGGCTCTCCTTGACTTAGGAGCTAGTGTTAACCTCTTACCTTATCACGTCTATAAACAATTAGGTTTAAGGGAACTTAAGCCTACGACCGCTACTATTCAGTTAGCGGATCGTTCTGTTAAAATACCTAGAGGAATCGTCGAAGACGTACTAGTAAAAGTTGATCAATGTTTCTATCCCGTTGATTTTATGGTCCTTGACACCGAACCGGTGCTAGATACTAGAAAATACACTCCTGTTATTCTTGGTCGTCCATTCTTAGTCACGGCCAACGCACGTGTCAATTGTAGAACATGGGTGATGAAAGTGTCGTTCGGGAATATAAAATTAAAATTAAATGTTTTTAATGCTATTGATCAACCTCCTAAAGATGATGATTATCTAGGTGTGGAGGGTAGTGAGGTTAAACGGAATATTGAGCCTAAGAACGTAATAAATATAAGTGCGGGGAATAATATAGAGGATGAGGAGTGGATGAATCCTAATACTTCGGACCCTAATGCTGAATCTACTCGGAAGGTAAGAAATCGATTTGAACATACTGACAAACCGTCAATAGAATTAATTCGAAGCGACGTAATTTCTGCTTACCATCGAGCTCTACCTGACATCCTTAGGGGTACACAGTCCGATTTACGGCCTCCATAAAATCTTGAGCTAGAACGGTCTAGCTGAAGACGTAAAAGTTAGCGCTTCTTGGGAGGCAACCCAAGCTTTATTTCGTTCGTTTTTCTTATTTTTGGATGTTTTTGAGTCTGTTTGGGTCTGTTTTGGACATTTTGGACAGGTTTGGGGGTTGAAATTAATTTATTTTAATATTATATACATAATTTTAGCCAAAAAATGGAAAATACCATTCTCGCGCGCGCGGCCCGCTCGCGCGAGACGTCGCTCGCGCGGCTCGCTGGCGCGAGAATGTGCCTTAGTGTTTTTCTTTCGTTTTCTTTATATGAGCCCTCAGGTTCTCCTCGCGCCTAATGTCGCGGGCGCGAGGTAGCTCGCGGGAGCGAGAATAAAAAAAAAAAAAAAAAAATTTGGGATTCGCGCGCGCGACGGCCGCTCGCGCGATCCCCCATTTTTCTGACATTTTCTTTTGTCTTCTATATCTTCCTCCCACACCTGTCACACAGTTTTTATTTTTCTGTTTTTGTTTCTTAGGTACTTTTAGATCGAGTCTTTGATTGTTTTCATAATTCTGGTTATGTTTTTTTTCTCCTTTTATCGCTTATTTTCGTGTTGTCTTCATAGTTTTGTTTCTTCTTATATGTTATTTAGTTTCGATTAGCTTAGTTCTAATTCTTTTAGCTGTTTTTATTATTTTGTTTGTTTAATTTCTTTTGTTAAGAAGTAACAGGTAACATTGAACTTTATAGCCATATTCCTTTGTGTTCACCTGCTTGTCAAGATCGAGATACTATCGTTCCTTTCTTACGTACTCTCCTTTCTTTCGTTTTATTGTTTCATTGGGGACAATGAAAGGTTTAGGTTTGGGGGTATGCAATCACACATGCACATTAGTTATGCAAAATTTTAAAATTTTTCAATAAGTGTGTTTAAATAAACGATGATTACCGACGTTTTTGCAATATCAATTTGATACTCTTGGTTAGAGAATTTTGATTGTTATAGAATGATAAACAAGAGAATATGTGATTAAACATTTGCTGAAGTTATGTTGAAATGTTTTAAGTTATGTATCGTTTGAATCGTAGTTTTATATCATAGTTTTGCACAAAAACTTATGCACTGCACGTAGTCACTTGAATGCATGTTGGTTGTGAACTATAATATGATTCGGATTTCTAGATAACACAAGGTGGAGACTAAGCCCAGTGAGCTTTTGAGCCTATCTTTTCTTTTTAGAGGGTTATAAATACATTGTGTTTGTCGAATTTCATTGAAATAGCGCATTAACTCGTTGTTTAGTCTCATTATTCTTGTTTTGGACGATAGTCAAGTTAAAATATTTGTTACCATGCTAAATAATCTTCCGTCGTAAACGTTGAAGAACCATATAACTATAGGAAATGATTTTAGGCCCTCTTTGTTTACTACCGACCGAAGAATTATAAATTTCCTTAGTTCGCTCTTTGAGCCGTTAAAATGCCATTTCTTTCTTTGATTACCATTATTCTTGTTTTTGCTCCGACTTGACAAACTTGGAGTTCACCACTGAGAGATTTGTCACCTTTTAGTAGTGTTAAGGTGATGTGTGATTGAGAAGAAGAAAATAAGATGCTATTGGGGTAGTTGCTTGATATTCGATAAATAATCATTTGAGAAGCAAGAAAAGAAAAAGGAAAAGAAAAAAATAAAGAAGAGGAAGGTTGAAAAAAAAAATGATGAAAGAAAAGAAGAAAAATGAATGGAAAGGAATGAAGAGAAAGAAAAGATGAAAGTTTGTAGAAGAAGAATGAAAGAAATCGAACATGTCTTACAATGCCATTCTGAAACCTACCCAATTAATCCGTTCTATCATTTTTCATTGCTTGAGCCACGTTACAACCTTTGAAAAGTCCTATTTGATCCTAGGAAACATGGTTTGGATATGAAAACGATGGGAGGGGGATTAAAACATGGTAATGATTAATTTTTCTTGATTATTGGCATCTTATCCATGAGACTATTGTTCTTTCGTGTCATGCGTCTTTTTCGAGTCATATGTGAGCATTTTTTCATTTTGAAAAGATATTTCCTTTACTCACATATTTTAGAGAAATTACACCTGTTTCTGAGTGTTTCATTTGAGAGTGTAATTCATTGTGAGATTCGTAGTCGAGACATAGTTAAATTGGTTATCCGAGTTATATTCCATGTTCATGACATACGCGTGTTTACTTGACTACCACATCACACACATGCAATCTTATGAGGAACTCTATTGATTTATATGATGCATGTGCTTGAGATTGTTTTTCATGCTATAGGTGAACGTTTGATTCTGTTTCTTCTTGTTCATTATTCTATTTCAAATCATTGTGTTATAATAAGGAGTATTGAATATTATGTTCTTTAGTTTTAATAAAACTTTTTAAATTTTTAAGTTAATAAATATGGTTGTGGGTGACTTGTTGATGAGAACCCTCATGAGACTTCACTCGTCCGACTAGGGACACCTAGAGGTTTAAAAGGCTTGTTGCATATGCTAAATGCAATCGTGATCCATGCGAAAATGGAGTAGTAGTTTATTAGTAGTTAGTTTTTATTTTAGTTTTTCTCGAGGACTAGCAAAATGTAGGTTTGGGGGTGTGATCGGGAGAGAACTAATCCTAATTATACGCCTTAACGAACATTTGTTAGTACTTTTTATCCTGTTTTTGTATATTTTTACTCCGTTTTCTAGTTTCTGACAGGTTTTGGAAGAAATCAACTAAACCAGGCTAAACAGGGTGAAAAAGCAGAGTTAAAGAAGCTGAAAAAGACAAGTCGCGCGCGCGACCCGCGCCCGCGAAGAACCAGAAATCGCTCGCGCGAGTATCCCAGAATCGCTCGCGCGATCCGCGCGCGCGAAGTCCAAATGTCGCGCTCGCGCGACCTGCTCGCGCGATATGTGTAAAAACCAAAGTTGCGTATTTCAGTATACTGAAGACTCCTGTGCAAACGAAACTGCTGAACGACGTCTAGATTGTAAATTACATCAGTTTCAGTTCGTTTCGGGTTAGGAAGGCTTACAAAACTTGTTGTAAATCTATATATACTCTATTTTACTTCAATTGAAGGGTTACACACCCATACACACACATTCTACAACCATACTTCCAGCCATTGAAGGGAGGGAAGCAAGGAGAAGAAGAAGAAGACCAAGGGTTTCCATGGCCTCCTCCATCAACTACTTGCCATCCATCACTTCCATGGACGGCTAGATCATAGATCTAGGGTTTCAATGAAGCCCTAGATGAGTAATAGGGTTTTATTTATGTTTTTATTTTAGTTTTATTATGTATGGATGACAGTCACATGTTTAGAGGATTTTTATAAATAAATCGAACTTCTAGTGATTAAATCATTGCTTTCAGAATTTATTCTTGTCTTAGATCTATTTTGACTGTGATGTGCTCAACGATCTATTCTTGCTATGCTTGTTTAGATTGTTTACATGTGATGGTGCTTTATTGATTCGTGCTATCAAGTATCCGAATAGTCCATGCCTAGATTAGACGGATTAGATCACAACCCTAGTTTAGTGTGGGATAATCCGTGCTAACCGAAGATGGATTATGTTGGTGCTTGAACCATGATTATCTTCTTGACGGACGAATTGGGCTTGTAGCTACAATTCCCATATTCATCCAACGTAATAGGCTAAAGTAATTCATAAATATCCTTATTATGAAGCTAGTGGTGGATTTGTAATCCTAGGTTCCCTTAAACATTCATTAAAAACACTTTTAATTGCTTTCATAGTTTAGATTTACTTTTATTGTTATTAGTTTAATTAAATCCAAATCAAAATCCGTTTTTCCTAATTAATTAGACTTAGGTTTTAAAATTAAGTTGCTGTAGTTAACCAATCCCTGTGGGTTCGACCTTTGCTTTCACACTACAAATCTTTTGAAAAGTAAAGTATACTTTTTATATCTTGATATTGACAACATCAATACCCAATCTCCGAATTGTATTAACAGATATGAACGAAAGAGCAGCACCCGTATCAAATAACACTTTAACATTAGAGTTAAACAGAGTTAATGTACCTTCCACTGCTTGCTGATCAGGTTGAGCTTCTCCATAATCTCCTTCTCCGTACACAGTTCCATCATATCCAGCGGCATCAGGAATAACATCATTCAAGCGAGTCTGACCCTGTTGACCATAAGTCACCTGCTTAGGAGCAGTGCAGAACCTACTGATGTGACCTGGTTCACCACAGTTGAAGCAGACTATTCCTTTCTGAGTAGCACGCCTTGGTGCCTTACAATCACGAGCCAAATGACCAGGGTTGCCACAGTTGAAGCACTTTCCACTACTACTCCCTTCTCCTACTCGGGGTTGAGTCGAACAGGTAATAGCCTGGGTCTTCTTGCTTCCGTCAAAATTCCTCTTCTGCCCTTGGGTACGATTCATTGGTGGTCTATTCCCAAAATTACCCCTTTGAGGCGGTCGGAAATCAAATTGCTTACGGTTCACTCGAGCATCCTCTTCCAGGTCGGTAGCCAAACCAACAAGTCCTTCAAACGATTTATCTAGGTGACCGAGAGTCAGGCAACGAATCTGCGGTGTCAGCCCTTGGTTATACTTTCGGATCTTCTTCTCTTCAGTATCAATCAGGTGTGGAGCAAACCGAGACAGTCTTTCGAACTGTGTGGTGTACTCTTGCACTGACTTGGTTCCTTGCGTCAGGTCCATGAATTCCTTCTCTCTTCTGTGCCTCTCCGTAGCCGGGAAGTACTTCTCCAAAAATCTCCCCTTAAACGCAGTCCACGTCATCCCCATTGTAGCTCCATTCCCGATAGTAGCTATGACCGAATCCCACCAATCTGCGACAGCATCGGTCAACTGAAACGTAGCCAATCTCCTCTTGTCCATCTCGTTACACTGGACAGCTTCAAACATGCGGTCCATCTGTCTTAACCACTGTTCCGCTTTCCAGGGTTCCGCGGTACCCGCAAACTGTTCGGGCCTTAGAGCACGGAATCTCTCTAGCAACTTATCTCCAGTTTGACGGTCTCTTCGGTTGTCATTCGTATTACCGATTCTTTCCAACCGTCTGATAAACGCTTCGAACATCCCTGTAGGATCGGCAGCCTCGGGTGCTCCCTCGATCAGGTTCCTGTTCCTCCTGACTCCTCCAGCCATTCTATGCATGATAGTGGTAGTAGAATGAGAAACATGCATGCAACAATGCTATGAAGTAATTTAAATGACAACAACATTCAAAAAGGGTATATTTTATATATATCACTTCTTGTCAAGTTGATACAAAAAGCATGTATGGTCAGATCAATGCCTACCCTATCTGTATGGGTTAGGACGCATGCAAGAGTTAATGTTACAAAAATGGGTCATCGCCCTACACTCTAATGCATGTAATTACAGCTTGCAAAAAGAGATAGAGCTAATAGTCAAAATAGTCAATATGAACAAGGCGATATCTAAACGGTCAGTCATCGCCGTAGGTAGCCATCAACAGGTCAAGCGAGTCGGCCTGATGCAGTCGCTGAACATGGGAGGGGCCTGCCCCAAAGTTACAGCTGTGAGAGGTCATCAGTGAAGCAGGTCCAGGGACATCTGCCTCAGGCAAGGCTGGCTCAAGTGCAAGTGCCTCCTCAAGGTCGACTGCAAAGTCGTCCCATCCTAAGCCATCCTCCTCGGAAATAGAAGCGAGCACAATATCAACGTCACCGTCATCCTCAACAGCGGGGATGATCGGTGGAGGTACCTCCAGCTGTGCAAGGTGGGCCTGCACAACCTGAACCTCTAGGGAAAAATAGAAGGCATCGCTATTAACCAAGCGAACCATCTCAACGAGTACTAAGCGCTGGATCTCTATGAAGTAAAGAATCTCGAGGCGAGCACGAGACAGGTCGACCAGTCCTAATATGTGAATCTGATGCCAGAGATCTAGCTCGACGGTAGCAGCTGCACGCTGCCCAACAGCAGTGAAATAAAGGGTCGTCGAAGCCGGCACTATGGCTCCCACAGTAACCCAATGCCCTCCAAAAGCATCAGGTACAAACAGGGGCTGAGCTGGATCCATACCTGAAAAGGTACTACTTAAGTCAGAACAGAATAATCTTAGGCGTTTGGGTTCTGAGTCTATCCTCCCTGTCGTATCATCGGGTGTGTAACACTTAATGGAATGTGGAATCGGGTCTATACTGGTAAACCCTAACCTGGCTAAACTATCTTGAGATAAATAATAACCTGGCACTGATACCACTAAATCCTGTCACGCCCCGACGTAGCATAAATAAGGAAAGCGTTTAATTTCCTTTATGGACCCGTAGGTCGCGACAGTTTGAAGGATCGATTCCGTCCCAAACGTCGAACAACAAAACATAATAATCAGAGTAAAGCAATCAAGGCTTACAAAAATTTCTAACTTATTACATCTTATAATACGGGGTCAACTAAGGCACAGACCGCCTTAAAATAAAACAATAACTTAGTGTCTGTTACAGTCATCCTTATAAAACAAAACAGTTTAAAACTTAGACATGCAAACTTAAAGCATATAATTAATGAACAGTTTCTCTCATTCCGAAAGCAGCCATTCTCAATTAGCATAGTCGTATGATTCCTCCTGGTTATAACTTGAAAAGCCTGAACACGAATGTCCAGGACGCATCAACGTCGTCAGCTTCAAGAAGCTGGTGAGTATTAAAAACATGACTTTAAATGTAAAACATACCCATTTACCTTTTTCCATTATCAGTTTGTAAAATCAATAGTTAAACTGCAGAAAGAATTCATTTATAAAACAACAAGGAATATATTAAAGGTCGTTCATTCATAAAAACAGATACTCGTGTAATGAGACAATGCACCACACTCATCTTGCCGACTCTTTTCTCTCGACAGCCACAACAACCCACTATCTTACTCCTGGTATCTTTGAAACACTAAGATAGCCACACTTTAGCAACGGGGCGCCAGGGAGTGTCCAGTTTGCCTCACACTTTGGTCCGGGGTACCAGGGAGTGTCCAATGCCTCACACTTTGAATACCCTAACCGCCATGCAAATACCGGGGCAACCCCTCACGCAGTATCCAGACTCGAGTATCAGGGAGTGTCCGTAGGCCACACTTTAGCACTACCATGGGTGCCAGGGAATGTCCGAGTTCGGCTTCACACACTTTAACGCTTCCATGGGCGTCAGGGAGTGTCCATATTTGCCACCGTCGCATTTCAAAGATACCCTCTCCACAACCACAACCACAACCACAACTCAAACTCAATCACAACCACAACCACAACTCAATCCACAACCACAACTCAACTCAAACTCTAACTCTTTCCACACTGACCATTACTCTTTCCACACAGACTGACACCCCCATGCATGTACCACTGACCCCACATGAATGATATGCACTTAAACGAAAGCAAAAATGCTGAATGAAAGGAACAACACGCGTACGGGGATTGATGAGTCATACTATAATGTTTTAATCATTCAAACATAACCAAATAGAGTTCTGATTAACTAAATTTCCCAAACAGAGCCTTATCAGTACTAAAAAGTTGAACCAAACAGTCCCTTAACAGAAAACAGACAAAAACAGAAACTGCCAGACCTCGCGCGCGCGGACCGCTCGCGCGCGCGGGCCGCTCGCGCGATATGCCCAATTTTCCTTTATATATATATAAACTCTTCTGCCTGCCTGTGGAAACGAGGATCGCGCGCGCGGATCGCTCGCGCGAAGGGATTCTCGCGCGACCCTCGCTCGCGCGACCAGCCTATTTTTCCTTTATATATATATAAACTCTTCTGTCTGCCTGTGGAAACGAGGATCGCGCGCGCGGGCCGCTCGCTCGAAAGATCGCTCGCGCGGGCCGCTCGCGCGCGCGATCATGGCGCGAGATGAAGCAGAGGCTTCATCTTTTCCGCAGAAACTGCTCTGTTTCAGAAAACAGGGTTTAAAATCGACCCATTTCAATTCTACGACTATATATGTCATACAATATATGGATCTCTTCCTTTTCTCACAAGGATGAAGAATATGAAATCAATTTGCTATGAATCAAACTATAGCTCTTCAATGTTATGAAAAACTAAAATATGTCAAAACTTATTTTCTAATATACTTTCTCATGTGAGTGAATTAGGTTCTAAAACTTCAAACATAGCATATATGGTGTAAGATCTTCCATAATCATCTCTAAAAACGAATTTTGGTTGAGTTTGGAAAATTGTGATTTTTGAAGATCAAGCTTCCATGGACGAATTTAGCAATGGTGTTCCAACTATACATACACAAAATCAGTAATTAAGCATAGAATTACATTGGGAGTGAGTTAATAATACTCACTGTGATAAGGAGATGTGTGTTTGTTGAGAAAGATAAGCACAAAAATAAAATACTCCAAGCTTTGGTTATGGAGTTTGTAAAGTCTCTCTCTCCAGAAATTCTCTGTATTAACTCTCAGTGCTCTTTCTCTTTTCTCTCTGTGTTTTACAGATTGTGAGAATATGTGTGTGAGAGTGTTGGTTAAATAGAATTTCATGGACTTGGGCTCCAAGTCTCTTCACATACACACTACAAATTGCTTTGTTTTCCAATTGATTGAGCTGGAGAATATACACACAATTACATACGTATATAGCATATAAACACAGATGATAATAAACTCTCCAATAGACCAAGAGCCAAGCATAGGGTTATAGGGGTCAAATAGTGTTGTTTGGGAATACAAGCTTTTGGCACAAGATTAACACACACTACATAAGCTTAACCAAACAAAGCACATCCAATGATGAGTTGCCATAAATGGAAATAAAGCAAATGTCCAATCAGTCACTTCCAAAATCTGTGGAAGTTTAGCACAGCGCGGACAGTTTTGGACATAAACTGGTATTTTCGGGGCGCGGTGGTCACCACAAAAATACAGAAAATTCATTTTAACTTAAGAATTGATTTCCTGGTTTCATAAAAATACTGATTGAGTCAAAAGGAAAATATTTCCACCGTTTTGAAATACAGTTTTGAAATCCACCCAGGTATTGCTAATTTTATAAAAATTACAATTTAACCCCAACATGAATTTTAATATGAAATAACACAAGGGATAATAATTTAGAACATGAGAAATGTAATTAAATGAAGCAGTCAATACCAAATGAAATTTAATATGACAATGCAATTACAAATTAAATATGAAAATGCAGGTTATTACAACAGGTTCAAAGAATAGCACGATGGTAGCAAGTGCTATAAGGCGAGATTAGTGGTTATAGGGTTTCAGCAGAAGGAAGGTATTGATTATACCGAGATTTTCTCTCCGATTGTGAAGCTAACTACAATCAGGGTGGTTTTGAGCATAGTGGCAGTGGAGAACTTACACCTAGAGCAGCTAGATGTGAAAACGACTTTTCTCCATGGTGATTTAGATGAAGAATCTATATGAAGTAATCGCTAGGATTTGAAGCACCAGGAGAGAGGAAATGGTTTGTAAACTTGTGAAAAGCTTGTACGTTGAAGCAAGCACATCGACAGTGGTACAAGAAGTTTGACAGTTTTATGAGTACAAGTGGCTTCACAAGATGTCAAGCAGATCATTGTTGTTTTGTCAAGAGGTTTGGTAGTGGTTTCATCATTTTGCTCTTGTATGTTGATGATAGGTTGTTAACAGGATCAAGCATTCAAGATATAAACACTTTGAAGAGTCAGCTGTCCGAACATTTTGTGATGAAAGATCTGGGTGAAGCTAAACAAATCCTAGGGATGAGCATTAGCAGAGACAGAGAAGCGAGTACATTGAAATTGTCACAAGAAGAGTACGTGAAGAGAGTGCTTAGCATGTTTAGTATGGGAGATGCAAAACTAGTGGGTTCTCCTTTGGCTAGTTACTTTAAGCTATCAAAGGAGCAATGCCTAAAAACTGAAGAAGAACGGAAGTATATGGAAAGGGTTCCATACGCTTTGGTAGTTAGGAGCCTCATGTATGCCATGGTATGTACACGTTGAGACATTGCACATGCAGTGGGAGTTGTGAGTGGGTACATGAGCAATCTGGGCAAGAAGCATTGAGAGGCGTTGAAGTGGGTTCTCAGGTATTTGAAGGGCACTTCAGAGATGGCTCTTTGTTTCAAAGGAGCAAATATAGTACTACAAGGTTTTGTAGAAGCAAATTTGGTGAGTGATATAGACAACAAAAAGAGTACAACGGGGTATATTTATACTTTGAGTGTTATGGCTATCAGTTAGGTGTCTCAATTACAGAAGATCGTAGCTCTCTCCACTACTGAAACAGAGTATGTTGTCATGACAGAGGCAAGCAAAGAGATGATTTGGCTAGTGGCTACAAGGGTTCTTGAAGGAATTGGTGAAAGAACGTGGAAATAGTGTTTTTCACTGTGACAATCAAAGTGCTATTCATCTAGCTAAGAATTCGGTTTTCCATTCGAGGACAAAGAATATTCAATTGAGATATTATTTTATACGGTCTCTCTTGGATGATGGAGTACTATCTCTTGAGAAGACCAGTGGAGTCAAAATCCGGCGGACATGTTGACAAGGCGGTGACCGTTGACAAAGGCGGTGGCCATTGATAAACTGAAGTTGTGTGGAACTTCAATTGGTATTCGAGCGTAGGACTTGAAGACACCTTACAGAGAGTGTGATTGTGGCTTTGAGAAGGGTTTGTGTTTATATGGGTTACAACGATGTAATTAGTCTCCAAGCGGGATCAAGGATGTGATATGGATTTGTGTTTTCTAATAGGTTTAGGAGAGAAATTTTTGGGTACCCCCAAGGTACCACATGGCATGCCACTTGGTACCCCATATCCAATAGAAGCGCGCTACACGAACAATGAAACCCACCACAAAAATTTAAAGTGATCCAACAATCCTGTGTAGCGCTACCTCATTGGGTGTGTGACACCACATAAGCGCTACCTTGAAGGTACACAAAAACTTCTCGACTTAGGAAGCTATTTCGTTAAGTAAACTTGTATAGACTATAAATAGTCTTTCTTAAGGCTGTAAATAGTGATTGCAACTTTCTTTGAAATCCTAAAGTATAATACAACTCAGTAATGATGTGAACGTAAATATAATTGGCCGAACCACGTAGAAATCTGGTGTTTTTGTATGATTGTTCTTTATTTTCTTTTATTTTTATATTATTTTCTTACAGGTCTTGTGAAGAGATTAGACGTGATTTCCCAACAAGCCTTGAAGTTAAGAATGACAGAAATGGTCAGCAGAAAATTAGATCACACGTAATTCCATTTTCTCTTGACATATCATTCAATGGGCTAGTCCTAGAAACATCCACGTGTGGTGTAGACCAGGAAATATAGTAGACAGTGATGTATGGTAGCTTTTCCTCGAAAAGTACCTGCATTTTTTTTTTTTTGGCTGAAAAAAAGTACCTGCATTTTTTTGTGGACTATATTGGTCCAAGTTCCAACATTTGAATGTCTTTTTCTCACTGTGTGTGAAAGGGGCGCTCTAAATTTTGGTTTCCTTAAGAGTTGCTTAGTTTGGAAGGCAGATACCACGGTAAACAGATCTTACCACTGCATAAATACATACACATATATATATATATATACTCGTTGGAGCCCTGCGCGTTGCGCAGAAAAATTTAATTGTGTCATTTCGTATGGTTAAGTGATTGTTAAAAGTGTATAATAAGATATTAAAACAGTTAAATAGAAAATTGTAAATGTAATTATTTAATCTAAAACTTTTCTTACGAAAGAAGTTGATAATTCTGACTATCTTATAAATCAGTAGTTTAGGTACCTAATAAAGCGCCACTAAAAATATATGACACAAGTAGGGTATTTCCTCTAAAAAAAAAGGGCATGAATGTGTTTGTAGGCCTTAATTGATATTCGAATACAATCTATAAATTATGAATTGGAGGGAAGAAGTTGACCAAAATGTAAATATTAGTGATCAATTCATAATAGCTAGTAAAATAGCCACTTTGTTTGACATTTTATATATACCAGAACTTAAATTTTAGAGAAGAAGTTGACCAAAATGTGAAGTTAGTGACCAATTCCAAAATAGCCACTAAAATAGCCACTTTTTAAAACTTTTTTAAAGTGAATAATAAATATCCAAAACCTGCTGATCTAAATGCAATTACACATATTACAATATATGAATCCTAAATTTGAAAAAAGAAGTTGAGCAAATTGTAAATATTATTGACCAATTCCTAAATAACCACTAAAATAGCCATTTTTTTTTTATTTTTATGAAGTGAATAATAAATATCCCAAAAATTATTGATCCAAATGTGATTAGACACAAATTGTTGATTGAAATCTCATTTTAGAGAAGAAGTTGACCAAATTGTAAATATTAGTGACCAATTCCTAAATAGCCACCAACATAGTCACTTTTGTTGACTTTTTTTGAAGTCAATAATAAATATCCCAAAAATTATTGACCCAAATGTAATTAAAAACAAGATTGTTGATTAAAATCTCATTATTATATTAAATAAAATTTCAAAAGCTGACTTGAATGTAATTATTTGTCTAAAATTACAGATTTACCCTCACACAAATCTATATATCCTTACGATGTATAGATAGATTTTTGAGTAATTATGTTGTAGTGAAGGGCAAAATAGAAAGTTCATATTTTTTGACGTGCTTGTTTATTCGTTTTTATAGTATAGTAGATATATATAATATCAATCTGAATCTTAAGCGGACTTAAAAAGGATCTAAAAGACAGATTGTGTAAAAAAGTGAGAAATTTATCATATTTGAAATTTCTCATTTTTTTTTTGGGTGAGAAATTCACACATTTTTTTAATCATTTTTTACACAATCCGTCTTTTAAATCCGTTTTTAAAGTCCGATTAATATGTGGACCGTATATATCATGTGGGTGAAAATGAAAATTTATTTTATTTTAGTGGGAAAATTGGAATTAATTGATTTTCCACTAAATTTCCTTGTAATACTTGGTCAAAGTCAAAAAAGAAGAACCACTGCTTGTAATTTCAAAGCAACACCTCAGTTGAGTTGTAAGATATATAGATGTATAAGAAAATATATAGGTCACTTATTCAGAAGTTTATATAATAAAATTAAAAGAATGCAATGTGAACACCTAAACCCAAATGATGATCCATTAAGAACTGGACCAGTTAAACTTCTGGGATGACACATACACTTTAGTCCTAGAGTTTTGGTCAAAGTCACACATCCATGAAGGTTTTGAGAAATTTCAAAGCAGCATACCTTCAATGACTTGTTTTACTTTTACACACACATTTCCTCACACCATTATATATATATATCAAATTCTGATAAAAGAGCGCCCTCTCTTTCTCTTTATTAAAGAGAGGGTCTCTATTTTGGCCGTCGGATCGAGGACCTTTGTTTTGACCATTGGATCGTGTTTTCATTAAGGGCAGTTTTGTCATTTCACAATTTTTGAACACGATCCGACGGCCAAAACATAGACCATCATTTTAATAAAGAGAGGTAGCTCTCTTTAGAGAATCTTTGTATATATATATATATATATATCAACCTTTAATATTCAATCAAATTATGAAAATGCATCATAAGTTTACCTTTAAATTCAGATACATGAAATTTGCACTTTTGACCATTAAATTTTAGGATATGTATGCCCCTTAGTATTTATGTAACGACTATAAAGTGATCAACAGATTAATTTGTTCAACGGCACAAAATTAGTGTTATATTAGAGAATAAATAGGAAATTGCTAGGATAGAATAATAAACATGGTCATTACATTAACTTGTTACAAAATACAATTGAACAATTAAAAGACATTTGAATATTATCTGAAAATTAACGAATCTATTTTATTATCGTCAACTATTATTGAATTTCTATTAAACGGCCATCATCATCTTCACAAATTCTTCATAATTAACTTGACCATCACCATCCAAATCAGCTTCTCTGATCATCTGCTCAACCTCTTCATCCGTTAATTTTTCCCCTAGATTGATCATCACGTGCCTCAGCTGTAGCGGATCAACGATCGATGGAGTAAGATAATTTTATTAGATTAGTAGAAATCTTAGTTTGTTAATAACAATAAATAAATAAACACAAAAATACAAGTGCATTGTATGGTTTAATTTTGGTATGTTCATTGCATGACAGCATGAGAAATGGGTATTATTATACAGATACCCTCTTAAACAAGGTGATTAACAACTGTAAAAACCACATTTAAATATAAAATGATGGGTCAATTAATCTGGGTTATTTTTTTATTTTTATTTTTATTATAATATATATAGCATAAACCACCCTCTTATTTAAAACAATCGAACACTATTCCATACATTTTTCTTTATCGAGTTGCAGCCTAATTTTGATATACAACAAAATGTCCATTTTGTTAAAGGTTAAATACACTTGCACGGTGACACCTCTGTGATTTCGCCGGTTTTCACTTACCGCCCATGATTTAATTTTGGCACTATTACTCCCTCTGATTTGGACCAAAGGGTAACTGTTAAATTTGCTAACGGAACAAGATAAAATGACCAAATTACCCCCAAATCTTCAAAACAATATTAGAAATAGAAGTTGTTTACTTCAATTCGTTTGAGGAGAAACCTATAGTTTCGAATTGGGTGAGGAAGAAACTTAATTTGACATTTTTTAGGATTTTCTTATCGTATGCTTGACCCAAAGAAAATGACTTAATGACTTATTTTCTTTGTAATGTGACTCTCAAGGGCAAAAAAAAAGACATTTTATCCTTCAAATTAGGGCTCAAAAGTATAAAGCTATTAAATTGGATAGAAAAACTAAGGGTTACGCTTTAGTCCGAACCAAGGGTATTAGTACCAAATTTAAAGAACAGAGGTAAGTGAAAAAGTGAAAATCAACGAAACCACAGGGTATAAGTGTATTTAACCCTTTTGTTAAGAGTAATACTTGGGGCACAACCAAAGTCACAACCTTTTTTGCACAACTTTCATTTTGTGTCTATCTCTCTCTTGATGGGTCCCACAGTGCCAGTGACCTCACAATGCCCACTAGGAGAGAGATAGACACAAAATGGAAATGGAGGTTGTGCAAAAAAAGTTGTGGCTTTGGTTGTGCCCCAAGTATTACCCTTTTGTTAATGACGATTAGTGATAATTGCCATAATGTGACAATATTTGTGTCAAAAGATGGTTTTGCTTATATATAGCATTCACAAGGACTGAAAACAAATATTTCTTCTACTTTATATAATTTAATTTAATTTTTTAAAATTTGTTAAAAACTTTGGATAAGTAAATATATGTCGAAAGAAACCCACTATAGGAAAACTCAATGCTCACCTCAGTAGCTGAGATATAACCATTTTGATCCTTGTCAAACACTTTGAAGGCTTCTTTAAGTTCCTCCTCTGCATCAGTCTCCTGATATTTAAACAGAGACATATAAATATACACATGAATTTGATCAGCTAGCCTAAAAAAGTAATTTAAAAAAAAAAATTATCATATGAGAGTCGAGAGACCACCTTATAACCCTTGGACGAGAAAGCAACCACAGAAATTCCTGAAGATCTCGAAATATCTTTATGACTACTTTCTCATCCAAATGTTATAAGATGTTTTCTCCTTCTTACAATAGCATTTATCCAAAAAAAAAAAAAATTATTTATTTTTTATTTTTGGAATAAAATTGTTACCCTCGTCTTGTTGGCCATGAGGTTCAAGAACTCTGTGAACTCAATGGTCCCATTTCCATCAACATCCACTTCACTTATCATGTCTTGAAGCTCTTCCTCTGTTGGGTTTTGATCCAGTGATCTAATCACTGTTGCCAATTCTTCAACAGTGATGCAACCTACATTAATTCACAATTCACCATTTGTAATTAATCATATGACTATATATATATATATATATACATATATGTGTATGTGTGAATTTGTTAGAAATCTAGGAACATAAGGAAGATATCTAATTACCATCTCCATCTTTGTCAAACAAGCTAAAGGCTTCCTGAAACTCAACAATCTGCTCTTCATTAAGTACTTCTGCCATGTTGCTTCTCTTGTAACCTCAAATACACTCAACCAAAAGAGATAGAGAGAGACAGACAGAGAGAGAGAGAGAGAGAGAGAGCAGTTGAGTATAGCTCAATCCTCGCTGGCCTTTATGTAGAATTCTGATATGATGATGCTCCCAAAAATGCTATTCTGTTTAGGGTAAATTACAGCACCACCCCCTGAATTATGGCCCTTTTTAATAACACCCCTGAACTTTAAAACTGAACAGACTCATTCCTGAACTATCCAAATTAAACAAACTCATCCCCTGAAGAAGGAGTTTTAGTGTCAACAAAGGATAGTTTAGGGGACGAGTTTGTTTACTTTTAAAGTTTAGGAAGGTGTTAATGAAAAACAGCATAATTCAAGGGGGTGTTACTGTAATTTACCCTTCTATTTATTATTTTAATTTTGAAACTAAAGAGTCAAATTTAGCTTTGTGACTGGAGGTAGGTTTTTGTAATAATTTTAATTTTGTAAATAAGAGTCAAATTTAGGTTGTGACTAGATTCAGGGTCCGTTTGATAAAGCATAAAACTTTAAGTGGAAGAATTTGCTGAAAATAGTGTTTCAAGTACTGGAATAAACTACTATCAATTATTATTTTAAGTAGAATTGTTCAGTTAAAGTTTGTAGTGGATTTTTCGTTACTTTTTCAATTAAATGATACATTATCAAATGCACTGAAAAAGAATAAGTATTAAAAGTTTTGATTTTTAGCACTTAATTGGGTTATCAAATACACCCTTAGTTTTGTTTGTTATAAATGATAAATCCAATATGGATCAAGTAGCAATCTAAGAAATCAATAATTTTAGGGGCACAAACAAATCCCACTAACACTTACACCCACACTCAATCTCTCTCCAAGTGGCACTGCACTGCACCTGCAGTGCCACTTGGAGAGAGATAGAGTGTGGATGCCTACAGTGCCACTTGGAGAGAGATAGAGTATGGATGTAAGTGTTAGTGAGAGTTGTTTGTGTTCCAAATATTATCCCTAATAAATTGACATGTCTAGTAAATAACACTCCATGGAATGCATTGAATACATAGTATTGCATGGTTATTACATTAGTTCAATTTAGAGTGGTAAGAGCAATTCCCTAAATATTATCATCATAATATTAACCAAGAACAAAAAGTGACAGTCAATTTATGTTTATGACTAGTAATTGGATGTTAATAGATCAATATAACAGGCTTTATCTAGGAAGAATAATGAAAAATCTGAATCACAGAGTTGATTCCCAAATGCTTCGCTAGTTATACCGATATTATTGGACTATTACTATAATATATGATACAATTATTAAAATATTTTATTTTAAAATTATAGCACTACTCTATATTAGAATAGTCATAGTGGCTCAATAGCCGCGTCTAAGACCATGACCTTTTCAATCCTCCAACTTCTGGAATGCCTTCAATTTCTACGATTATGTATTTGTTATGTACATACATGTGTTAGTGACGGTATATGGATAATACATATTTTGGATTTATTATATATAATTGAGTAATACTATATTTAAAAAAAAAAAAATTCAAAAATTATTTTCTAACACATGTAGTAGTGAATTCATCTTCATTAGTAGTAGTAGGACCACTTCAACATCAATCAATCAATCAAAATCACCTAGACCCACTGCCATATGTGTTGAGATTCTTGAGAAGCACTTTTGGAAAGAAAAAAAATTGGGAAGCATATTATTACTCTCTCTCTCTCTCTATATATATATATATATTATTTCTTATAAGAAATACTAATGCCAAAACAGAAATTACTAATGCTAAAATAAAATATCGTTATAAGATTTAATAATAAAAAATAACTGTCGCTAAAATTTTTAACAACAATTTATGCTTTGTTAGCATTAGCCTTTCCTATCTAAGTTTTTATGCATATGTTAACAAAAAAAAAAAAGAAAAGAGTATATTTTATGATGAATTGGACAGCTGGCCCCTGCGGGGGGTTTGATGTTTAGGGGACAATGAGCCTAGCATTCAAAGAGAAGACTTTGGGGTAGTGTGTACTGTGTAGACAAAACCCAAAAATTCAACCAACTCAAGTTACTCAACCCAACCCAAAGACCACGCCTAGTCGCCATTCCTAACATTGCATGTTCACTCGCCATTCCTAAAATCTATTTTCTTTAAATTCTTTTTTAAGCATAAAATTAAGGAAAAAAATAACAATAGGTACGGATTTTGAAATTGCTGAGTATAGGTTGAGGGATTTGTCCTCGTATCTGAAAAAAAAAAAAAAAAAAAAAAAAACTAAGGGTAAAATGCACACTTATACCCATGTGGTTTTGCCGATTTTCACTTAAATCAAAGTGCAACCGTTAAAATTGCTAATAGAGCAGGCTAAAATGACCAAATTACCCCCCAATTATTCACAAAAATATTAAGAACAGAGTTGTTTAATTGACGTTATTTAGGGAGAAACCTATGGTGGTATCAAATTGAGTGAGGAAGAACCTTTGACATTTTTGAGGGATTTCATGGTATATGTCATGTGCTTGACATAAAGCAAATTGTTTATGACTTATCTCTCTTCTAACGTGACTTTCAGTGGCAAAAGAGACATTAAAGTTACGGCTCCCAAGTGTACAATTGTTAAATTTGATAAAAAAACGTCACAATTACACTTTAATCTGAACTACAAGAGGTATTAGTGCTAAAATTTAAAGCACAAGGGTAAGTGAAAATCGAAAAATCACGGCGGGTGTAAGTGTAAAAAAAAAAAAAAAAACTATAATTGGTATAAAGAAAATGGGACTTGAATCATCTTGGTTACCCATTAGTATGTAAATGAAAATATATCTATTTACTTCATTCAAATCCAACAAATTTATATATTTGTATCATAAACCAATTTCTTGTCTACATGACCTTACACTTCTTTAATCTTTAAAATAAAATGTCATTTCACCATGATCTGTACTAGGTCGTCTACATGTACTTGTCCAAAACCATTAGAATTTGAATGTTACAATAAATTTAGGGTTGGTGTTGGACCAGTTCCAAACCGACCAATACCCTACCCCCCAATAAATCTTTCTATCCAGTTTGTTTTATATTTTATGTTTAAATTTACATTTAATGGGTTGGTGAGGGGAAGGGGTGTTTGATTAGCAACAGAAGAAAGTTGGATAAAGGCTGAAAGTTAGAAAAATCTAAGGTGACTATGTGATTATGTCCAACATACTCTACACGCTATTCTGTTCCATATATATGTAATGTACGTGTGTGTACACAAGACTTGAAATTTTCAACACACTAGTAGGTTATCAAATGACCATGATCACTATATTCACCCCCAAATGAACATATACCATATTTCTGATGTATAGGAGGAGTCTATTAACATAAAAATAAGGGTTACATACATTTTACACTTCTATAATTAGGTGCATTTTCATTTTATTCCATATGTTTAAAAAATGGACACTTAACTCTATTGTGGTTTTGACTAAAGTAACACTACTAAGATTTCTCTCAAAATAGCCTCACATAGGAATGTTATGTGACACTGCTTTTAAAATGTTAGAGATTACAAAAGCAAGCCAACTAGACACGAGGAGGGCTGGTGAAGAGAGAAGAAGAGATAGAAGGAGAAATACACCAGAGTATTCACCCTCCTAATCATGCTTTCTTTATAAAAATGTCTCACTAAACATAAGTTATCAATACTAGCTTGTTGAGAGTGTCTTCAGTTCCCTTTTTTGGTATCAGAGCCATAATAATTTGGTTCCTGTTGAGACGTTGTTCTGTTTATTAGGACATAGAATTCTCCAAGGTTGCATAGGTTGCATAGGTCGAATAGGTCCGTTGAGCCAGGAAGGCGTTTAGGACTGGAACTTGACTGGAACGTAACTGGAACGTAGCTTAAGAGAGTTACTATTCATAAACATTACAATGAAGACAATAGCTAAGTTGTTTGGAACTTATACTATTAATGAACAAGACTTTCTTGAAAAGAAGTTTGATTTTGGTAATATTAAAAACATGGATGAAGTTTCAGTGGATAACCTAGAAGAGGCATTAAAAAATTGGAAAATGCCTATTATGCCTTTAAACAGGTTATATCATAGTACAGTTTTTAATATCAGCAAGTCTTATAAAATAAAGACTGTTGAAAGCTCACATCAAATTCTTAAAGAAAAAGAAAGTTTTCAAATGCTTACATCCAGAGCCATTTCAGAATATTTGGAACAAGGATATAAGTTTTTACATATTGGAATGGTCCAAGTAAGTATAAAACCTATGACCCTGACAGGGTTAGATACATCCCTTTTAGCATGCTTAAGAGATGCTAGACATATAAACTTTATGGATTCACTAATTGCTATGATTGAATCAAGTTTATGTCATGGTCCTGTTTATTTTAACAGTTTTCCAAATTTCTGTGTTAGCTTAACTGATGCTAATATTTTGGATGTCCTTACCTTAAATATTCATACTCAAAGATATAATATGAAACCAGGAAGTGAAAACATCCTGATTGGTTACAGAGTATATTATAAGGTAATGAACACAATGTGTCCAGAGTTTAAAACTTTAAACTTAAGAAATAATCCTGATCAGTCTACAGTGGTAATACAGGCTAATATGGATAAATCATCCATAACAGCACCAAGATTGATAAAATGGTCAGAGATTACTCCTCCCAAAGAATGGATTTTAGAAGAGTCTCATCCTCAACATTCAATAAAGAATTTTGAACCACAAGAGGTTATACAGGATGAAAATGGAAATGTTATTCTAAAATGCCCTTCAAGAGTATCAATAGATTCATCTTCTATGCCTAGTAGTTCATCTTCTCGGTTGATTAGAAGAACTAATAGTTTTAGAAGGAGGCCGGGGAAGGAGCCCATAAACCCTTTAAAATTAAATGATACAGTTGTACCCATTGAAAGATATATGGATCCTACAAAACTGTATTCAAAGGTTGATTCTGAAAATAGTTACAAACTACCAAGTGTTCAAGGTATTCAGCTTACAGCTTCCCAAATACCTAAGGTAGTTTATAAGGAAGAATCTGACTCAGGATTCTCCATAAACACAATTTCAGAATTCGAAATAGATAGAGATCTTTTAAATAAAGATTACTTAAAACCAGAAAATAAAGAGTATAGATTACTTTTAAAACAATTTTCTGAAGAAGAACAAAACAGTTTTAAAGAACAGTTTTTAGCCTATTTAAAAATAATAGAAAAACATATTCCTTATTTTGATTGGTTAAAATGGAATCTTTCAAAAGGAATATATGCTGGGAATAACAATATATTGAGCTCATGGGGATTATATCCTGATGGAGAAATACACCAGAGTATTCACCCTCCTAATCATGCTTTCTTTATAAAAATGTCTCACTAAACATAAGTTATCAATACTAGCTTGTTGAGAGTGTCTTCAGTTCCCCTTTTTGGTATCAGAGCCATAATAATTTGGTTCATAGCATAACACTACTAAGATTTCTCTACATGACCTTACACTTCTTTAATCTTTAAAATAAAATGTCATTTCACCATGATCTGTACTAGGTCGTCTACATGTACTTGTCCAAAACCATTAGAATTTGAATGTTACAATAAATTTAGGGTTGGTGTTGGACCAGTTCCAAACCGACCAATACCCTACCCCCCAATAAATCTTTCTATCCAGTTTGTTTTATATTTTATGTTTAAATTTACATTTAATGGGTTGGTGAGGGGAAGGGGTGTTTGATTAGCAACAGAAGAAAGTTGGATAAAGGCTGAAAGTTAGAAAAATCTAAGGTGACTATGTGATTATGTCCAACATACTCTACACGCTATTCTGTTCCATATATATGTAATGTACGTGTGTGTACACAAGACTTGAAATTTTCAACACACTAGTAGGTTATCAAATGACCATGATCACTATATTCACCCCCAAATGAACATATACCATATTTCTGATGTATAGGAGGAGTCTATTAACATAAAAATAAGGGTTACATACATTTTACACTTCTATAATTAGGTGCATTTTCATTTTATTCCATATGTTTAAAAAATGGACACTTAACTCTATTGTGGTTTTGACTAAAGTAACACTACTAAGATTTCTCTCAAAATAGCCTCACATAGGAATTAAGTGTTAAAATTAGTCACACATAGGAGAGTTTAAGTGTTAACTGCCCCACATAAGTAGTTAATCCTAAAATTAGCCCCCCAAAGGGATTACGTGTTAAAATGCCCCCACGTAAGTAATTAGCCCTAAAATTAGCCCCCTAAAGGGATTAAGTGTTAAAAATTAGCCACACATAGGTGAGTTAAATGACAATATTATCTCCTCATAGGAAATTAATCCCAAAATTTACCTTGCAAAGGCGGTTTAGTGATAATATTTTTGGCCATTTTTTTTATTTTTTTATTTTCATCAATTTTAAAAAAATATTAACAATTTCACTTTAATACGAAATCACATGGAGTTAATTGTCCCTAAAAGTAATACTGCTTTTGAAATTTTGAATTCATATTTTATTGGGTAATACTAGAATTAGTCCTTGAATTGGCCACTGTATGAGTTTTCGTCCTCTTGATATTGGTTGTTTCAAAATCGATACCTAAATTAATACTAGATTTAGAAATTGATCCTTCCCTCAATTTTTTTTGTGTTATTTCGGACGTATATACCCCTGAAGTTTTATTAAGAATCTGATACTCAATTAATGTGAAATATTTAATTTAATGTTTCGAAATTGTAACTGTCTTGGTGATTGAGGCGTGATATTAGCTACATGATTAAATCTCCTAAATTTCAGGCTAGTGGATTAAATCAGTATTATTGTTGAATTCCAAACTGCCTTATCTCTATTTCTACGAACTAAACACATTTCGTTTCATTCAGCATGTTGATGAAATATTGACTTGAAGTTGCATCCTGCTGAGTTAATGGATTTGCATGCATAGCTGGTTGATTTTGGTTTTAAATTTGAACAGAATCCCAAGGAGGTATGTTTCTTAACAGGCTGAATTCTCTCACCGATAAATGTGAGTAATTTACATATGTGTTCTAGTTTGGTTTTGTCGATCATTTTTTTTGTGATTAGATGTTTTCTATGTTGTAAAAGCCATAGGATATCCAGTTGTAAGATCCTAACAGATTGTCTTAGGAATTGTGCCAAATTTATATTATATGAATGTGAGTAATTCTGGAAGTTGTTAATAGAATTGATAGATAATCTCAAAGTTTGTCACTGTTCGTTGTGAGTAATTTTTATAAGTATTTAACATTTTTTTTTGGTTCGATGATTTTTATGTTTTAAAAGTCATAGGATCAGCAGGTGTAAGATGTTAACATAATGTTTTAGGATTATTGTAGAATTTATCACGTATATATGTGAGTTATTTTGGAAGTTGTTAATCACCAATCATTGTGAGTAATTTTTATAACTATTTAACTTCTTTTTTTTTTTTTTGTGCTTGGGTGATTTATATGTTTTAAAAGACTTTGGATTAGCAGTTGTAAGTTTTTTAACAGACTGTAGTAGGAATATTGTTGAATTTTATCACGTACAAATGTAAGTAATTTTGGAAGCCGGTTTAATTGCTTATGCGTTTGGATCAATTTTGATGGATTTCATAGTTAGTGAGAATTTTGGTGTTATGGTCAGTAATAGTTCTCTTTTTGTGATACGTGATATGCATTCTTATTAGTTGGTTCATAAAAGTAATTGTTGTCTTGTATGATTTGTATGCAGATTGCTTCTGGTAGACGATGCATACGGAAATTACAATTTTATGTTTATTTGGAGGTGAAGCTTTAGCTACCAGTTTGATGTTGATGGAGAAAACAGGGTTTGAAGATTTGTTATCTTTTGTTTCTAAAAGATGGCCTAGTTTCAATCAAGATGTATTTACTCTGACATATAGGATTTTTATTTTTTAGTTTTGAAGGTGAGAAATTTGTTTTAATTGGGTTAGAAAAAAGGGTGAGAAATTTCTCACTGTAATAGAAAAATATGGTGAGAAATTTGTTTTATTTGGTAAGAAATTTCTTTGTTAATTATCTCTCTCTATATATATATATAACAAATCAGTTTTTTGAATTTAAAAACTATGATTATGGGAGTTTGGTGTAATTATTAAATTCTCTTTTAAATCACTCTATTTCTATATATATATATATATATATATAATAAATATGGATTTTGAATTTCAAAACTTGATTTATGGTAGTAGGGGTATTTTGGTCCTCAAAATAGGTGAGGGACTAATTTTTAAATTGACTTATAGAATGGATCAATTTCTAGATACTGATACAATAAAGGACTGAAATCTAAGGGACCCTATTTTATTCTACAATGCTTTAATTATTGAAATATTTATTGCACACTTCGTATACCTCGTATAATACAACTAACAAAAGTGTTTAAAAACTAAATTTTAAAGGGTTTTGCTCGCATGTGTCCTTAGAACATCTTCCCTCCGTCCCAAATTGTTGGGTACTTTTGAGAACCTAATTTTTTAAAGAAACATCATTTATTATACTTTTTTCATGTTTAAATATTCTTAGTTTCCAACTTTACCCTTAATTTAGTTTCATTATAAACTAAGATTTGTGAGAATTGTGAAAAAAGAAATGGCAAAATAGGAAAGACAAAAAATTTGATGTTGACTTTTTAAAATGGACAAACATTTTGGAACAGCCCAAAATAGAAAGAGTGTCTAACAATTTGGGACAAATAGAGTATGTTAAGATTCTAAAAATAAAAATACAAAACGGAGATAAACACTTAACCTCATACCAGATACTGCACATTATACCTCTTATATATTTTCACTTTTAAAATCATCACATGTGTCCTCCCTAAGAACACGAGTTAACAAAACCGAATTTAAAATTCAAATGATGTTATTCTTAACATAAATGAAGTGCATTGAAATAGGGGGCTTTGAGGTGTTATAGAGTTATACTACAAACTCTTCAATCCCTAGAATTGGTACTGAGAAATAATGAAATAAAAGCGGTAATTAATGTGCTTGGCTGTCCACGCGGTTTCTCTTAATGCAGTAGGCTCGATTGCCGAGGCAAATGTACATGTGACAATCCACACTATTTGCTCACGGACAAACACTTCAATGCATTACTTTGTATGTCACATTCACATACGTGCTACATTAGCACATTTTACATTGGATTTTTGTTAATATGTGTTTTTAGGGTATATGTTAAAGTTTTAAATGTGGAAATAAATAAGAGATACAGTGTGAGTATTAGTGTCTGATATGAGGTTCAGTGTTTGCCTCCCTTATTTATTTACACTTTTAAAACCTTAGCATCTGTCCTAAGGACACATATTAACAAAACCCTTTTACATTGAACAATCATATCACAAACAAGAAACAAAATGACATAAAAGGACCGACAACGTTATTATAAGTAACTTTTTGTATGTACAAACACGTCAATATTGTGTTTGTGTATATACAAAGCTGCTCATAATAATCTTATGTAAAAGTAGTGTAGCCAGCTCTTTTCATACTTTCTCACATGATCACACCGCAAAATTTAAGTATTGTGTCTCCTTAAATCAACTCCAATCCAATAGCGCTAACTTGGCGTGAGGTATGAGGTTAGGGTGCGAAACCCCCAAGGGTTGAATTAAGATAGTTGAGAGTGAGAGTTTCTAGTTTGATGGGGGTTTGATTCTACTACTAGCTTGCTTCCCTGACTTATTTGGTGTGTGTTATGAGATCGATGCACGTATCCGGGGTTTTGCCCCCTATTATACTCTGACAAAATCAAAAATATGTAAACCGTTTGAAATATTGACGAATATTCTACAAAAAAAAAAATGATAATACGTAATTATAGGCTGGGGACTTTAATTTCGTTAAATGAAATATATATATATATATATATATCTACAGTTAGGCTCCAATGTGCACTGGGTAAGTACACTAGGCTTTTAAGCCTAAAAAATCCACGGAGCCACGCTCCATCTCGCCGCCCCGCTCACCCACATATTTTTTAAACTTAAAAACCCAGTGCGTTCGCCCGAAGCACTTACCCAGTGTGCACCGGAACCAATCTCTATATCTCTAACTCAACATCTTCAAATTCATTTTTAAATTGGTATCTTCTTAAATTTTGAGGATGATGGGACCCATTTTTCACTCTAAGCATACCATATTGGAAGCCACTATTCTGATTTTCAAATCAATATTCTTTTGTTTAAGAAAATAGAATTCACATACCTTGCTCCCATTTTTTCCGAAGATTGCAATTATTTACCATTTGATTATTCAAATTGAATTATTTATTGATTATCTCTTTTAAAAAGAGTAACGCTATGCTTTCTAAATTTTGCATCTTAAATACTTCTCAAATACATATGACAGTGGGACAATTGTAGAATCACTGCAATCAAAATTCAATCGAAGCAGTTGGAATGCAAAATTTGGGAATGATAGCACTACTTTTTTAAATATAAATTGACCTACCCACCACTAGAACTGTCAATCGGGCTAGACAAACTCGAAGTCCGCTTGTTAGGCCCGCTAAATTTTTTGTCGAGCTTTATATGGAATCGAGCCGGACTGAGCTCGGACTTACATAAGATTGGCAAGCTTGGCCCATTTAACTTAGTGTACATGTTTGTAAATATATGTTATTTGTGATTTAACTTATGATTTACAAATATTGGATTTTGTTGAATTGGATTTTAATTAATTATTGAGTTTGTTCAATTTTTTTTTTTGTCTTGAAGTAATGAAGTAAAAAATTGGTTGTTGGTTGCTAATGTCAGTTCATAGTTATACTTTTTTGGGCTAAAAAAATATAAGTCAAGTAGCCAAAGTCTTAATTCTAGCCCATCCGAAGCTCACTCTAGTACATTGAGCCGAGCTCGGGTTTGAGATTGAAGTTTAGGAGTTTGTAAATTTGTTCGGGCCGAGGTCGGACTACCTACCCACAACATGCCAAATTAAAATAGATAAGGAAATAAAAATAAAATACATTAAAGACTAGCAAAATAAATTAGGACAAAAGTACATTAAAACTGATGATATATTAATTAAATATTGATAACTTTGATACCACACATAAAAAAAAAACTAAAAAAGTCTAAATAAAATGAACTTAATTAATTTTTAGTAAATTAAAATATTTAAAATAGTACGTATAAAACAAGGGTAATGATATTGTAAGCAGCTTCTTATATAAGAAGCAGCTTTTAACCGTTGGATGAAGATTTGGTCCTAAGATTGATGAAGATTTCTTCATCCAACGATTAAAGGCTGCTTTCTTATATAAGAAGTTAGCTGCTTATAATGTCATAACCCATAAAACAATATTTAATTAAGAGTTTAAAGTTACTATAAAAGAGAAGATGACATAAATTTTTGGGTAAATTGCAAATTACACCCCTATAGTTTGAGGGTTGTGACAGTTTGGTCCTTGTAGTTTCAATTTTGGTAATTTACACCCTATAGTTTAAAAATTGTGCAAAATCCACCCAATTACAGAAAAAGCAAGGGCACAATGTGAATGTCACATTATTTCTAGCCAAAAATGACTCCATGTGCAGGGGCAGACCCAGGAGTGTAGTTCAGTGGGAGCAGAAGCTTATACAGGGGTTCTAAGAAATATCACTTTATATATTTATTTTTTATGGATAGAAATAATACATTCTATGTGATTTTTTTGTACAAACTAATCTATCCCATAAATAACTTATAATCTTTTAAACAACTTGAACAACTTGATATACGTAAAGCTTATTATATGATAATATCTTCTAGTCTATTAAACCATATGATAATATCTTATAATCTTTTAAACAATCTGATACATTTCAAACTGGATATGCACTGCCACACAAATATCAAAGTGATAAATATAAATAACTAATTAAGCTTGTAATACAATTTTTTTGTGAAAGAACTATGGGATAGATTAGTTTGTAACCAAAAAAAAAACCCTCATAGAATTATACTATTTCTACAAAAAATAAAAAATATCGATCTGGGTGCTGCTCCCAAACCCCCATATAAGCTTCTGCTATCACTGAACCACACTCCTGGGTATGCCCCTGCACATGTGGTCATTTTTTGCTGGAAATAATGTGACATTCCCATTGTGCCCTTGCTTTTTTTGTAATTGGGTAGATTTTGCACAATTTTCAAACTATAGGGTGTAAATTGCCAAAATTGAAACCATAAGGACCAAATTGTCACAACCCTCAAACTATAGGGGTGTAATTTGCAATTTACCCTAATTTTTTTTGGAAAAAGAAAGTGTAATTTGAAAAGTTGGGACACAAATGTCATTAATGCACGTAGGTGAATAGTGTGATATGAAGATCTCTTCAAATTCTTGCTCAATGTCTTCAAATTTGAAAGGCATGAAATGAAGATAGATCTTCCTATATCTTCAGATATGAAGATCGGTAGGGGTGACTTAAGAGTCCACGTTTAAATGTTGATGCAATTACTTACTGTTGAAGCCATAGAGTTCATTTGTAAGACAAAGCAAAAAGTTTATTTGGTTATGGTCCACATACTGGACTAATTTGTGTACAATCAGAAGCAGCTTGGAAAAACTTTAAGGGGCTGACTTGGAATGTTTGAAAATGAGTCCTAGACCCTCGGTTTGAGTGCTCACTATTTAGTGTTTATGAAGCTGCCAGATTTGGGGTGTATTTGTTTGAGTTGAACTGAGTTTGTTTGGGCCATTAGAGATTATCAACCCTTGGATTATGATCCAAGGGCTGAAAATATCTCCCATATAAAGGCATTCCTCTTTTATTTTATAGATTTGATCAATTGAATTTTAATTTCCAGACAGGTTTTCATCAACCATATATATAGTTGGTGATCAATCAAATTCTGACCAGTTTACTTTGAACATCCAACTGGAACCTTTGACCATCTTTAGTCAGTAAAGCTACCCCATGTCTGATCTTCTTTTGAGACTGAAGATGTATTACCCCTTCAAACAATTAAGCATTACCTTCCAGAGGAAGCTAGTTTATTTTCTCTCTTTTTTTCTCAAAAATTAAAGATTGTCACAAGCTTCTAAGATTTAGTGTTCGTTTGAAAACAATTTCTTCTTATGTGATTCAATCGTGAAAAACCGTGATTGACCGAAACCTGCCCATCTTAGCTTCTGGTCAATAACATTTTTTTTTTTTTTTGCGAATAATTCTGTTTTTAGCAATTTAAATGCAGAATCTGATTTGTTAAATAGTTTCATGAAAGTTTTTGATTCAAAAATTATTTATGAGCTTCCAAAAAACTGTTGTCAAACGGGGCCTTTATAGCTAAAATGCGTTTAGAATGAAGTTGAAAAACATATGCAATCTCCTTTAATTTGTGCAACACAATTAAAAGCCTTTCCCACAACAATCACAAAATGCAAAAGAAGAAACAAAGGCTTAATGTTTCTTATTACTTATGAGGCTGAAGTCAATCAAACCACAAAAATCTCTTACATAGTGACAAGTGACTAACTTATTCTGTTCAAGACAATCTGCAACTAACATGAAAGGAATTTTTTAGCTGATTGCACGAGTTAGCCATCACTAACGAGTAATTCTAATGCGGGAGGATTTGATCAGGAAGATGCAGGGGGGAAGGGAATTTTGAGGAGATCTACTGATGATGATATCCTCATGAAAACAAATGCCTGGCCAGTCTACAAATGTTCCATATATTAATATAATTATTTTTTTTCAGCAATATAAGCATGTTGTGTTTATATTATAATTGTTCTAAGTTATATATAGATTAACAAATCTTGCTTTGTGTGCTATAGGAAGAAATGGTTTACACTTGTGCAGCTTGGACTTGTTTAGTTTGCAATATTGAAACCTTTTTGTCAGGCACTCTCTGCTGGCTTATGCTGCCAACCCTTTTGCACAGAAGCATTTTTCTTTTGGGAAATGCTATTGTGAGAAGTTTCTCACCTGAGAAGACGGGTTTTAACCGTTGGATGAGCATTTAGTAATAGATACTTCTCCAGATTCCTGAAATCTTATGACTAGATGTTCATCCAACGGTTAAAACCCGCCTTCTGATATGTGAAGCTTCTCACAATAGCATTGCCATTTCCTTTTTTGTATTGTATTGAATGCCCTAGCTAGTGAAAACCCTAGGTTCTAGTGCACTTTCATTTCTTTTTTTCTTCTTTTTCTTTTTTTTTTTTTTTATGAAGTGGGAGCTCCTCCATATATAGTCGGGCCAAAGGACTTCTTGCGGGTTAAACCCGAGTCATCACCAGCCATTTGCAAATCACGAGTATCGGGTAAAACATGGTGTGCACAAGTAAAGGTCAAGTTCGATCAGAAGATCTGAATTAATGCGCAGTTTGTTTGAAACAAGTCTCATTCCAGCTGAACTACGAGACAGATTATAATGCAATGCAACTCTACAAATTAAAAAACAAAAATCTTCTCCACTAAGAAAATAAGTCCGGCTTCAACTCTTCTTGATGAGGATTACTATGTCTAACCCGATTTTGATGGTTTGTGGGTGATTTTCAGTGCGTGGATATTTTTCCTGCAGGGTCAGATTCTTTTAAACGGTCTTGGATGTATAAAATAATACTCCTTCCGTCCTATTTTATGTGTTCATCTTTTTTTTTTTGAGATGTTCCAAAATTGTTGTCCACTTTTCTAAATTACTATACAAATTTTACTTAGTTTCCCCAACTACCCTTCCTTGCAATCAACACCAAAACAAAATAAAAAAAGAACGTGCAATGATTATGAGCAATTGTGAAAAGTAGGTGTAGATTCTTTTTGTCCCCTTAAATAGTTGAATTCCCCAAGATGAATACATAAAATGGGACAGAGGTAATAATAATAATAATAATAATAATAATAATAATAGTAATAATAATAATAATAATAATAATAATAATAATAGTGGGGCAGAAAACTTTCTCCTAACTGTGGGGCTGTATTTAGCTTTGACAATATGTTTAAAAATCCTCCTATAAACATCCAAGGAAGACGTAGGTATTTTCTGCCTGTGAAAGACTCAATTTGGATATGGATTTGGCTGAGAGGGGTTATTGTTTGTACCATAAAATATAATTATAATGTATTATTTTAATAGGGTGGGGTTAAATACACTACTTTTTTTGTTAAATACACCACATTCATTCACAATTTTTTTTATCTTTTAACAGTGCAGGGTGGTGTATTTAGCAAAAAAATGTGGTGTATTTAGTCCCACCCTTTTAATATTACTATATTATTATATAATATAGTTATTATAAACTATTTGGCTTGCCATGAAAGCCATTTAGTAGCTTAACTTATAGGACATTTGTCATTGTAGGGGTACATTAAAGGTGGTTACTTGAAGATCAATGATAGTTAGAGTGGAAGTCATTTTGGAGGAACTTCTCTTAGAAGAAACACATGTGTAATGAATTTGAATTGGTAGTTAATGTAATAGGAGTGAAATATTCAAATTCAAATGGGCAGTTATAAGTTTTCTCTATAAATAAATGTATTGTACTCCTTTGTAAAAGGTGCTCGACCAAAACAAACATTTCAACATTATGTAATCCTTTCATTTAGCAACCATGGCTATTAATTTACTTTACATTAGTGTAGTTTTAGTTTAGTATTCCTTTACCGCTTTACTTTTCTTCAATGCAATTCCTAAGAGTAGGAGTAAGAGTAGTTATAACATAGTTTAACCCCTTTGAATGTATCCTTCGACTTCTCACTTCTCTTCTTCTTCTTTTCAAGTAGTTTCATCTCATACGATAAAAGTCCTTGTTAAGGCATCGAACGGTCACAATTGGCCTAGTGAGGCGCATTTGACTTATACAATCATACCAACACATTGACAACTTACTTGCCTGACACGCTCGCATTCACATAATTACACAAATATCCTTCGAAGGATTAATAGCCAAACAGTTATATATTAGCCCAATGTTTAGTTTGGGACTGAATGTGAACATATCGTGATAGGGTGTGATATAACCCAAACTCGAGCAAGTCTGGTTCAACTTATTGGGGCTAATAAATTAAGTAGTTGACACATCATTGTTCAAATACATTATCTTTTTCTCTTCTTTGTTGCTTTGGAAACACATTGTACAACAACATAACGTTACGTTTCTAAATCCGTCCCTTGCATTTGACAACTCGAGGTTGCGATTCAAATGCGATAAGTGTGTGATTCGCCAAATTTGTTTTTTTTTCTTCTTCTTCTTCTTCTTTTGGACAGAACACCAAACCTGATCAAAACCTTTCTTTAAAAAAACGGGCAATACTAGGGGCACTAACAACTTCTACTAACACTTACTAACACACTCTATCTCTCTCCTAGTGGTACTGCGGGGCCCACTGCGGACCCCACAGTACCACTAGGAGAGAGATAGAGTGTGTTAGTAAGTGTTAGTAAAAGTTGTTAGTGCCCCAAATATTACTCATAACCAAACTACACATAGTAAGAGGGAATTTATGGTTAATATCAAATACTTGTTTTCTTTGCAATGTCACTACAGATTGCATATATAACGCTTCCTTGCACCAGTAAAGTGATACATAAAAAGTGTAAACCAAAAAGAATTCAAGTCTCATGATGTCTCCGAAGGTGGTTGAACTTCCCGAAGATGGACCGAGTTTTCAAAGCAGTGCTGAAAACCGAAATGTGGGTATCTTTCGTACCATGTTTCTTGCTCCACATGGGTGTCCCAGTGCTCTCCGCAGCTGCTCTTTCCGTACTTGTGAACCCATCCAGAACCGTTGTGGCCCTCACCCCAAGTTCGGTTCCAACGTTCTCCGTGCTTGCCTTGCCACCATTTCTCCCCCTGCTTGACACCATGCCCGCTTGGATCAAAGTGCTCGTCCCATTTATCACCCCATTTTGCCCATCCTTCACCCTCGGAGCGCTCGGCCCACTTGTCCGTGTATTTCGTGCTGCCACCTTGCCCGTCATATTTCTCACCCCACCTACCAAAACACACTGAACAATCATAATTCGAAAAATGGAATTTTTTTTTAGCTAAATGCAAACAAACCAGAAAATTCTTGAAAGGTAGTTCAAGATTGATAGATCTCCTTAGTGTAAACACGCAGTTTTGGCATGTTATATATGGAAGAAAAATAAGTAGAAACAGAACAAATGTTTCAATCCAATATAGAGATGAGTAGGCTATATTTTGGTACTACCTTTCATGCCAAATATGAGCATGACCGGCCTCAAGTTGTGTCTGTGGGTCAATGCTGCACCACTTGTGAGCCCATTTCTCAGCTTGGCCAGAGGCATCATAATGTTCCCACCATTTCTCCTGCCACTCATCGCCTTGCCCGTTCTTCCCCCACTTGTCTGCAGTTTTCTCAAAATAAACAAGCCCACTTTCCTGCATAATACCACAACACAATCTCGCCGGTCAAATGAGAAGGGGAAAAAAAAAACTACAAGTAATTCTCAATTTTATTATCTCCGACGTTCCGTCGTAACTAGTCGAACCTTGGAGAACCCCATCTCATCCCTCAGATTACAGTGGTAGACGCTTTACGGAAAGCAGACAAGACGAGATTGCTTGAAATACTATTGATACATATATACCATGCATTTTTTTTTTTGCAATATATTGTTATTCATGCAGACGTACCAAAAAGTCAGATACAGCTGTGAGCTCATATTAATAGAACGAACTCTAAAACATTTTTGCAATAGAAGAAGAAATTCTCCACATAATCCAACGAAGTCTTGCTAGGGATTTTACCCTATTCCAGGATTTGTGAGATACGGAAAGCATAAACGAAAAGAATTACACGAGCACCAGATTTACGTTATTCACCCAAAACAAGGCTACATACGCAGAGATGCTGAGATTTCACTATGCTAAGAAGAAGATTGCAGATACAATGATAGCCCCCTATATATAACATATAATCAGGAGGCTAAGTTCAATACTCCCAAAACTTTTTGCACGGGGACATGGCTTTCGAACCCCAACCTTCGGTAAGGGGGTGATGCCCCCGGCTAGTTGAATCCGCTACGATGGGCCAAGTGTACTCCACCTAACCTATCAAGTCTCGGGTCTTGAGGCACTCTCTCTCCCCTTCAACCAATGGAAGAGCACCCCCACTCCACTCCTTTTGATGAACACTGACTCCTCTCCCCCAAGATGCAACACTCATACAACGAGGAGCAGTACGAAAATAATGCTTTGACCTTTTTTGTTTTGCTTTTGGGACACCCAATGCAACGGACATTTACATACAAAATAGGTACCCTTCGAGCATCTGCAGTGGGCGTATTTGTACAACAAACTTAGCAGAAATTAGCTGTGTACATCTACAGTGGTGTAGGCTAAACATTAAACTTAAGGGGCAAAACTTAGGGAAACATAAGTTTGTTGTTCGCTTAAGTTTCACTATTGTACAAGGCAAACGGCGCACACAAGGCCGTTTCACTCCCACGCGGCACACACAAAGTCGCCCAATCTCCCACACGGCACACACAGTGCCGCCCACTCCTAAACGGCACAGTGTGAGCCGTTTGGGACAAATTTTTTTTTTGTGTGTGTGTGTGTGTGTAAATTTTTGCATTGCACATAAAATGCTGCCGTTTCATCTCAAACGGCTTTGAGAGTGCCATTTGAGAACTACACCATTGCAAGCGCACTCAGCTTGTACAACAAACTTAAGCTAAGTTTTGCTCAAGTTTGTTGTACCCACTGCGGATGCTCTTAAAAGCATTATATATAACATATAATTAACGAAATGAAAAGTAAAACACACACATATAGAAAGTGCACTGACCTGCCACATTGATTCTTTCCAAAATTCACGCCAAACACTTCCTGCAGCATCACGTCCTGATTTCTCTGAACCAAGTTCCTTATGACCGAATTGGTCAGCTGCCTCCCAGTACTTCTCTTCCCACTCAACAGCTTCATCAGCACTCACACCCCTCGTCAGTGTCCACCGGCAAACAACACCATCAGGTCTTCGTTCAGTTCCTGTCTCTTTCCACCACCTTGATCCATTTGGATAAACCCCTTGTGATGATGTGTCATTGACCACATCAAGAGCATGGGCTGCTTCTGCTGCATGTTCTGAAAATAGAATGTCAAGTTCACGAGTCTCTTCTAAGTAAGGTGTCTCTAGTTCAGACGTGGAAATATCGACTTGTCCAACCTCCATCAAAGACTGAAGAGGTGGAAGGGGAGGGTTTTGGTTGCTTTCGGTAAGTTTACTTTCGAATGGAAGCAATAGATCATTCACCGATTTCTCTTTCTCCATAACTGGGTTGGTTTTAGTAGGATTGAAAGAAGTTTTTCTAGCTGAGTTCAGGTTACTTTGATCATCAGGACTTCTATCACTATCCGGAGGAGGTGTCCAGGACCAAAAATCTGGACCTGGTGTTATATTTTGTACAGTTCCTGACTGAGACACAAATGAGTTCCCACTCTGTATCCCTGGTCAAATTCAAAAGTTATGAAGCAATGTCTTGTAAGTTCCACTAAAATACACAAGTAAAAAAAATTGGCTCTTCCATAAATATACAGGAACAGTGGAACACCCTTATTGAAGAAAAGATAGTTAAAACTTAAATGCATACAGAAAATATACCCACTTGCTAAATCAGATACTGTAAGTGGAATTCAGATAAGCAATGAATAATAAGCAAAAGAGAAGACACTATGGACCAGAACTAGATTCAAAGCTCCAGAAATGCCCACGATTCTATGAAATCATTCAATTATGCTACTCTACGAACATATCCTGGTGTGAAGTGAATCAATTGATGGAAAAACTATGACTACCCCGTTCTGTTATTAGTCTCAGGCTGACTGAATAGGCAATGGAAAACCATCTACGAATGGCATATGCCTTTGTAGCCTATTTTCTGGCCTGTAATGGCTAGTTGCCAATTTTTTTTAAAAAAAAAATTTCGAGGGGGAATCAACTACTCGGGTGTGAGACTTTTAGGAATATAAACCAAACCTTACTCACCTCTCTCTACAAAAAAATTAAACATAATAAGGCCTTTCTCCTTTTAATGTGATAATTATAACAAGGTGCTGCGTATCGCAACAGAGAAAGCGAAAATCTGTAGTACTTTGAACAAATTCATAGTAGATGTTTGTGGCTGTGACAAAAAATCAACAGAAAAGGGTTTAACAGTTCATCTACCCTGCTGTCTTAATAAGTCTTTATGGAACTTATACTACTGCATAAGACATGTGCCTCTATGTCACACAAGACAGACTCCACTGTCAATTGTCGATTATTAAGGTGCAAAATTCATAGCCACCTAAATGGGATTACTATTGAATCTTTGATTAAGGCAACCAAGAATGCTAGTAGTAGTAAGAACTCTGCATCAACCATGAAATGCAAATAAAAAAAACAATGTCCCAAGTAATTTCAAATATCAGCACTGCCAAGTGCTCCAAGGATTATCAACGAACCCAATTATCACAAATTACAAAATTCGCGGTCTCCAAAATAAAGACCAAATCATATACCCTAGCAAATAAATAGCAATCCACAAAATGAACCAAAAAAATAAAGAACAAGGGTTGAAATTACCTCCTAGCTGGTCCCTCATGTCTCCACTAACCTCATCCTCAGAATCACTAGAATCAGCAATTGGGGAGGGTGGATTCTCCTTGAGAAGCGCACGAGCCGCAGCAATGGCGGCCGCAGCCCGATCAATGACCTGCATTCTCTGAACTCTGTCTCTCTCCTCCGTAGAAACTTCCAGAATCTTCTGGAACTCGTTACTCTTCCTCTCCAACACCTCCGGATCACTCTCTTCTTCAACTTCAAAATCACCGCCCTCAGTTCCATCTAAATTCTCCATCATTTGCTGAAACTCCGTCTCCTTCCTATCGCGGTCCACCGCCTTCTTCCACATATCGAGATACGAGTCCCCGCCATTCGAAACCCTAATCCTCGAGCTCCGTCCAATTCTGAATCTGCTTCTTGCTCTTAATTTCACGTGCTCCGGTGATTCGACGGCGATCAGAAGTGGGCGTATGATTTTGGGCGGAGGAACGACGGCGGCGCGTGTGGGAACACCGAACTGCGACGCCATTTTGACACAGTTAAGTAGAGAGAGACAGAGACAGAGAGAGAGAGAGAGAGAGAGAATGGCGGTGATTTTGAAACAAAAATGGTAGGAAGTGAGCGTTTTGAAGGAGTGAGGTGTCCTTTGGGATTCTCGTGAGCTTATTACTAGTACGGAGCATTTGTTTTAGCTTTTTCTGTTTTTGAAAAGCAACTACGGAGTACTACATTTTCTTCAATTCAAAGCAAGGTTTTCGATGCTTCTCTCTCTCTCTCTCTCTCTCTCTCTCTCTCGAGTTGATGTGTCGGTGTCACGGTGTGGTTTCGGCTGATTGACCTGTTTCTTCTAATCTAGAAGTTATTCAGTGAGCCCCTTACACTACCTCAATGTGGTGTGATCATTAGTGTAATGCCCACTAACACTAGTGGGTTATTACATGCAGGGGCGTAGCTACATGACCAATGTCGGAAGTACTTGTGAGAAGTCTTCTGGCTTGATGAGATGGCATAAGTTTGGGGTCGCTCGCACGGGCCGCTCGCGCGATTCCTCGCGCGCGCGATCGTGGCGCGAGATGAAGCTGAGGCTTCATCTTCTCTGCAGGAACTGTTCTGTTTCAGCAAAACAGGGTGTTTACAATAATATTGGTGATGAGGTCTCAAAGGGTATATTATTATTACGGAGCGGAATAATATATTGTGCGATTGGTTAAGAGTTTTTGGGTATAATATGATAACTAATAGTATTGCAATGGAGTTCAGTTATCGTTTTATAGTGGAGTAAACGTTAACTGACCAGTTAGTTAGTTTGCTGATCAAAGAGTTTGGTCATGGTAATTAACAACTGGTCTGAGCCAACAATAAAGAGTCTAGGAGGTCCCACTCTTAGCTCCGCTAGGATACTTGGAAAGACACATGAGGAAGTTGTCAAGACAAGTTCGATCGATTGAAGTATGTTCGATCGATTGAAGTCTTGGCAGTCTCGAAAAACAGTCACAGAAACGTGATTTCTTTATATCAAATGAAAGGTCTCGATCCCACGAGACTCTATTTCGAATTTCAAAAGCTAATTCATAGCGGTTGCAACGAACGGGCGAATTAAAGTTTTGTCGCCTTTCGAATTTTTGATAAAATCGAGAGCTACGTTTAATTTCTTGAAAAATGATTTTATAAAAATTCAAATAGTTCTTTTCTAATATATTGTGATGCCACTAATATGTGAATGTAGTCTATTATGTAGAACTATTTTTGCTAAACATGATTAGGTTTATCCTCATTTTCAAGTTTGATTAGTTTTTTTTTTAATTTTTTTAATTTTTTTTATAAATATATCATTTAGTAATAGAGGGTTTTTAATTCATTAGTTAAAAAATGAGTAATGTTACGCTTCCTAAATGCTACTCTCAAATCTCTATTTCAAATGATGTGGCAGTGTGTTCACTAGCAGTAATAATGAGACCATTTCAATATCTATTTGCACTTTCTGATGGTATATTGGAACTCTCACCAATGGACCCTCTTTGACTAAACCCAGCCTTTGCATATAGATTCCTGTAGAACCTTTCATAGGGCTGCTAATTTATCTTTTCAGATAGGATAATATGATATAATTGTTGTATGCACTGATGGGATTACCTGCGCGGTGTAGACGCTTAAGTGGCATAGAACAGAACCTCCTTCTTATGATTCCCAAGGCAATCACTTACATGTGATCACATTGAGAGTTGAGTAGCCAAGCATGGGGACGCACGCTAGAGCAAGAACTAGGCATAATTAGCAAGATAGTTGTCTAGCCCCATCTGATAAAATCTCTTGGGGCGAGAATCGAAACATAATCGGTCTGAGAGTTGACCAAACCAGTGTGAGAACGCATGCTTAATCGAAAAACGAGCACAATCGGCCTGCTTTGTAGAATGCATTGGGATGCTTTTGTCGAGGAGACGCGGAGTGTCTTGAAAGCTTGGTCTGCCTGTTGTATTTATAGCAGCCTGGAGGTCTCCTAGATAAGGTAGGAAATAATTGATGAATCATTATCTGGTAAAAAATACCAGTTTATTTCCATAAACTGATAAAATCTGCCATATCTTGAAACCTTCCATATCTTGAAATATAACTCTCTGGATGTATCTCATATATTTCACACAAGTGGAGAGTTAATTTAGTCTTATCTAATATATAGCGGCTCTATGTTTTTTCTCATTATTTTTAATATTTTTTTAATTTCCAAAATTTGGAAATTTTTCCTTCCAAAATTAGGAAATTTTTCCTATTTCACCTTATTTTATCATATTCGAAATTTCCTCTTTCCAAAAATTTAAGATAATAATGGGATGTCATCACTAATCTGACATAAGCCGTTAGGTTTAGAATATAAACGTGCTTTAACAGCCACTTGGTGAGTAAACTATCATGCTTTAACAGCCGCAAGATCATAGTAATATGATTTAACAGCCGACTCAACCAAGATATTCAAGGTCCATGAACTATCCACACATGAATATAAACAAGCCTTAATGTCTGCTTGATGTATAAACTATCGGGCTTTAATGGCCGTTGGAGCATAGTAACGTGCCTTATCATCCGACTCAATCAAGATATTCAATCCTAATGTTACATGTCACTATTGCTTGAGAAAAGGACATGTAAATTACAAATGTCCAAACAAGAGAAAAATCAAAATGGTGTGGGTTGAAAAGGGAACAACATCTATCTTGTAGGTTTGTTTCAAATCATTTTGATTTTGTTTAGATATGTATACTTGATTTTGTGTGCATAATCTTGTTTTATCCACTTGTGATTTGGATATGTCTTTACTTAAATCATCAAGCTCTTGATATTTCTTATTTGAAAAATGATGATATACGTTTACTTGATTAGACAAAGTTTTAATAATGGTTAGACCAAATGATATTTTTTGAATCATTCATACTTTTGCTGCTGAACTGTCATTTTTATGAACTGCTGAACAAAGCAGTCGACTGGTACCCCGACACAGTCGACTGATTCAGGTGTGAAGCTTTGAATTTTTTTATTCTGCATTGTTAAGTCATAAAAGTATATCAGAGTTTCTGGGATAAACTAAGATTTTTGGGTAATCTGGGGGATTTGGACAGAGTTTCTGAGAGAAACATGTATTTTTTGAAAAATCTAGGAGATTTGGACAGTGAGTCTGGGAGAAACAGGGATATCCGAATAAGTTGGGCAGAAACTTGGGGCTCATTTCTTCGAGAAAAACGGCCGAAGCAATTGAGATCTTAAAGCTCATGTCAACAACTTTCTTGGTTGGGCTTTGTCAAGCTATTGATTTGAGGCACCGATACAAGTCTCAGATTAAATCAACAAAGCCTCTAGAATAGAAGCCTTTTACTCGCATCTCAGAATCCTAGAATCTCTCCAATAGAGAACTTTCAGATATTGTTAGAATTACCTCTAGAGGAAGGATATGTCTCAGGATCATGTATCAAAATTACCTCCAGAGGAAGCCTCTACTTCAAAAAGCCATCATAAGGAGACACCCTCTAACTTTGGAAAGTCGTCGTATAGAGATGCCCTTTACTTTTAAAAGCCATCGTATGAAGATGCCCTCTACATTTGAAGTTTATACGTTAATGAGAAATCAACTCTTCCGATTCTGGGCCACTTTCTAATGACAAACTGCATCTCCAAATCAGAAGAAGAAAATCACAGAGTAATACCTAGATCTACATGAAATGACATTTATGCCCCTCTACCTTAAGTATTCATAATTATCACTGAGACTAAATAGTACTATCTCTCAGTTGATAATTACAGCTTATATCCTTGAGTCCCCGAAAATATGACACATTTCATAAATAGGTTTGATAAAAGATTGTTTTATTATTAAACTATATAGTTTAAAATGACACGCGAAAAAGCTCGTTAAAAAGCTCGTGAGAAAGATCGCGAACACTTGAAAGCTTGGCTCGTTTCGAGTTCTTGTGGAAGAATCTTGTCTATCAAGGAGAGAAGAGAAAATGATTTCTCAACACCCTTTGCAGGTTTTGATAATAGCAAGTAAGACACAGGACCTACAAGGACTGGGACTGTATTGACTCCAAGCTGTATCATAGGAAAAAAGAATCAAAAATGAGCTAAACACTGCCAATAAGACATAAAACTACTTACGAGTTTATAATGGGGTTATCAATGGAAAACTTCAACTTTGACAGGTGGGCTGAAGGTATTACAAACAGACCCTGGCCAACAAAAAGCCTGGAACGGCACTCGGTTAGGTCTCCGCGGCACTCAGTGAGAGCCGCGGCGGCAGTCAGTGAATGCTGCAACGACATTCACGTACTGCCGCGCGGCACTTCGTTGAGTGCCATTTTACTTTATCGAGTGTCGCTGTCACGCCCCGGCGTAGCCAAAATAGGGAAAAACTTAAAATTTCCATCTTGGACCCTGGACTTTGGGGCGGACCACCTTTAGCGACGAAAATGTCGCTTTTAGCGACGAAATTTTCGTCGCTAAAAATCATTGTTTTAGCGACGAAAAATTTCGTCGCTAAAAGTGGTCAGTCCCAAAGTCCGACTTTTGACACCCGCTTAAGATCCGGACTGTATATATAGATTTGGAACAATTTACACGTGTTGTAAAAGATCCAAGTGCAAAGCGTTGATATACTCGACCTCTATAAACTCTATGCTCAAATTGATGTTACATAGGATAATTCTGTGATTTTTTTTTTGTCTTCTTTTATTAATTTATAAGATATTAACGTTATTCTTTTTTTTTTTTTATGCAGATGTCGCGTAAAATTGGAGGATTGCTCGTTAGAGTGTCCAACAGTTCATTATTGTAATAAGTTTATGAGCTTTGCCCAAGTGGATTGCACCAGTCCTTGCATTGCTTCGTTGATCTTCTTAGCTCTTGACCTTGTGATTGGCCCATCTGGAACTTGCAAATGATCATCTTTAAGCTTTGGTCCACTATGGTTCCCATCATTATGCAAGTTTCCCAACCTTTTGATAAGTTAAAGTAGTCTTTTTTGTATTAGTTATACTAAAAAAACGAGATTGTATCTAATCCTAAGGTTGCTGGGATGTTCCAACTACTTTCTTTTATTACTTTTCCAACCAGATTAAATTCATATGGTCTAAGAATGAATGTTAACAAAATCCAATTTAGAATTCAAAAATCATACTATTACTCTTGATAAAAATATTACATATATGCCATTGCATGAATTAGGGAGAAAAAGACAGTAGTGCAGTTTCAGAGAAAAAGAAACGAAGACAAACAGACCTTAAGGTCCTTGGCCCTTCAAAGCCTTGACCTCCTCTTCCAGGGCAGCCACCTTCGCCGTCAGCCCCTCTACAGCCAGCTCCAGGGCATGGACATCCGGAGTAGGAGAATGGTGATTCCTACTCCACTGCGCCCCGTTGCCCTTCCTACTTTGGCTGTTCAGTCTAACATTATGGGCATAAAAGTCATTTCACCATCGCATAGTTCGTGGATTGATGGGCAATTACATTAGTCCATTTGCGGATAGCCTATGATACTCCTTTTGGGCCTATTTAGTAAGGTGGCGCGGTGGCGATGGAATGGCGTGGTGATGGCAACGGTGGCGATCGTGCTGGTGATGAAGATGACAATTGTAGTAGTGGTGGGGGTAGATTTGTCATAAAAACAAAAAAAAATTAAAAAGGAGTTTAGCTTTAAAACAAATAAGCACTTTGGGTTTATATTAAAAAAAAACTTTTGTTGGGTTTTACAAACTATACACTAGTTTTAAGGGGTTTATCACAAAATTTCCCTAAAAAGTATATATTTTAAAAAATAAAAAATCTGCGTGTCCTAGACGTATTCGTATCCTGCTTTTTTTAGAAATATCGTGTCCACATATTCGTGTTGCATTGTGTCAGCGTCAGTGCTTCTCAGGTACTTTCTATAGGGGCCATAGAACTAAACCCTAATAAACTTTTGAGGAGAGTGAATCCTTATGGATAGTAGCTCTTGACCTCAAAGACATGTTTGATGGATGATGATTTTAACTTCAATACATTCATATGTATTCTTGAAGTCATATTCTCAAACATAACTTTGCGGCAGTCAGTGGATGGCGTTGCGGCACTTCATGACAACCGCAATGGCATTCAATAAGTGCCGCGCGACGCCCAGTGACAGCCGTTTCAAAATGCTGATTGCCGTGTTTTTGTCAGAATTACTTTTCAGTTTTTTTTTTGTTTTATCCTCATACATGTACGTATTGTACCACAAAATACAGACTGTTAAAGCGAACGGCAGTCAGAAAATGTCGGCGGCATTCAGTGAGAGCCGGTCCGGCATTCTGTGAGTACCGCAAAAAACTGTCGTGTGCCAGTTTCCGTTAAACTTCCCCCATATGGATGGATCCTTGACACCATCACATCAAGGAAGTATCAGTTGGTTGGATAAAAATTCGGAAGATTTATTGTACTTGCACACCAACAGGTTTGAATTCTGAACTTGGTGTCTAAGGTATTTGGAGAGGAGGAGATGGTGCGACGCTGAGAGAAGGATGAGGCGGCACTGAGAAGGAGGCGGCGGCAGCGCTGCAGCGTGGAGGAGGACCCAGTCCAATATATGTGGGTGCCCGTATGGCCCGGCCACATATTTCTTACAGTGTCAATGACAACTGTGAAACTAAATGTATGTATATATATATAGTCGGTATGCCACCGGTCCTACCTTCTCTAGGATCTCAAAAGGTCCTATGAATCTCAGAGATTGGGAGTGAATAGTTCCTAATTACACACCTTAATTCACATTTTTAGCACTTACTATCCTATTTTCTGTCAGGTTTTAGATGAAAGCGAGAGTTCCATGCTATAAAGGGTGCAAAAACAGCAGAAATCAAGAAAAAAAGCCACCTCGCACACGCAGTCTGCTCGCGCGACTTTCCAGAATCACGCTCACTTTAAATGAGTTTCCTTATAATTCATTTCAGTGTAACTAGGGCTTCCAATAGTGAATTGGAGAAACTATCAAAGGGGGTTTCAAGTTGTACCGACGATTTCAAACATTAAAAATTATTTGGTTGAATAATGATAATTCATGGTGAACAAAGATTCACCTCTATACGGTAAATTGAACTGTTTTTTTTTTTTTTTTTGAAGTATTTAACTATTAGAGTATTTATGTCACTTTTACAAAAACTGACATAAATATCTTGTTTGACCCTTGGGCAAAATTCTGCTGTCAAAAGGGGATTCTGCCAGGGTACGTTCGATCGATCGAACACAGGAATAAAAATACTACATGGCAGAGGCCTGAAATCACGGTTTCATCGCGATTTCCCAACCCCGGACTACTCAGACATGGTCTAGGAAGTCTCAGATTTATTTTTAACGAAAAAGTTCATTAAAGACATGTTCTAGCAAAAATATTTAACCATAGTTAAGGGATCTTAAGGATTTTACATTAAAAATGAAATTGGGTTGTCGTTAATCCATGAATGGTCATGGATGGGGGATTTATTGCTAATTTATCCTATATTTATCTCATTATATTTTCTTATCTTATTTTTAAAAATGCATAAATATGCCTCAAATTTATTTATTTATTTTTTTTTTCGGGGCCTCGTACAACTTTTTTAGCCCCTGTCACATTGGTACCCGCTGAGAGATTTCAGGCTATTCCGCTGATTACAGAGCTGTGATTGTTGATAGTTTTGTAAGGTTTTATTTCGTTGATTTAGATACGGAGAAGATGGGTGAGGGTAGATCAACTTAGATGCTTCTTCAAAAGTTCAAAATCTTTTGATAGAACATAAGCGAAAGCAATGTACAAGCTTGTGTGTTTTTCATTTTCCCACTTCTTGAGTTCGCTTCCCTGGGAAGATGACTCGACTTCAACTCTATGATGTTCTTGGGTCTTAAGCACTTCTTTTAGGGAAATAAGTATTACAATCTTAACCATAATCAGACATATTATATTCTGTGAAGCCCAATTTATCTGGCCGGGTAGATGGGTAGAGATCCGACTGATCGGTAGGTCCAATAAAGAGGCTGGTTGGTGAGGGTTGAGATCCGGCCTATCGGGAGGTCTGATAGAGAGACCAATTGGTGAGGTTGAGATATGGCCGATCAGGAGGTCTGATAGAGAGACCGGTTGGTGAGGTAGAGATTCGGCCGATCGGGAGGCCCGATAAAGAGGCCGGTTGGTGAGGGTTGAGATGATTGGTGAGGTAGAGCTCCAGCCGATTGAGAGGTTCGATAGAGAGGCCAGTTGATGAGGTTGAAATGGTGATTTGATGAAGGTCTTATTTGGTTGGTTGGATTGCAGCGGAGAAAACAGAATGTATGATTTTTATCTTGACTAATGTCCGGCGGGTGACATAATTGTCACCCGCCGATGGCGACGGAATACGATAGAGTTGTAGCCAAGGTCCAGAAGCTTATAGCTCTGATACCATGTTAGAATATATAAGAGAGAGGGAGAGAATGAGACAATACAAGATTGAGTATTGTATTGAAATGGTGTATAAAATATTACAATATGGTGCCTTTATATAGGCTAGTGAGGAGACTCATTAGATCACAAGATCTCACAGCAATACTTTATGGTGAACCAGAATCTCCAATATAATTCAAGAAAGTGCATCTCTTTCCGTCATTAACTTTCTTGCAACCTTTAAATCCTATAACTTTGGTAGGTGAATACTCTAACCAAGAAGGATTGTGCGAACCAAGAATATTGAAATCGACGATGATGCTTTTCTGATGAAAATGGATACTCCGAAAGATGAAATTGGTATAGCCCCACTTTGATATAAGCACGTCGAATTTCATCACGTTGGTTAACATGATATTCCCACATTTTAGGGTGTTTTCCTAGATCACGTTCTAAAGAAGAGAACTCGAGCTCGGTAATTAGGGGTGATAATTTTCGACCCGACACGGCAACCCGATACAAAAATAAACGGGTTTGGATGACCCGTATAAGGGGCACGGGTCATTAATGAGTCGACCCGTTTGATACGATTAATAAACGGGTTTAAGCGGGTCAACCCGTCTAACCTGTTTGACCTGATTAAGTATTTAAGTGCAGTTGAGGTATTTTTTTTTAGTTAGTTGGATGTAATCATGCTTGGAGGAATGAAAGGAGTGAGGTTGAATGGTGCCTTCGGCAAAATTCTGCAGCTTTAGGCAGGATTCTGCTAAAGGGTCATTTAACCGGTCGAAGGGGGTCGTTCGACTGGTCGAAATGACCCCTACCTGAATTCTTTTTCTATACCTTCCGGAAATTTTTAAAAGGTTTAGATTGGTTCTTAGGGTACCTTTGGGGAAGGAATGGACCCATCTGGAGTTTTTGAGGCCTGAGTGCAGCGCGGCACTCACGACTGTCGCCCCAGCCCTTTGAGTGCTACTATGGAATCCAGTGTCCTAGATGCATTCTAGACCCTTGATTTGACCCCAATCCGTGTGAAAACGCCCGAAAACATGAAAATTTGTGTTTTTTTTTGTCACTCGTTGCTTAACTATAAACCTTTCAACTCAAATTTTTAACTATAAAATGGGGTCCTCCCCTCCCCATCCAACACAGTTGAAAATATTTTGAGCAGCTCAAAAATGTAATTGAAGCTAGATTTTTTTTAACATGAAGATAATCCTATATTTCCTCACGGTAAGGTTCCCTTGCCTTAGTTCGATGAATTCTCTCTCCTTCCTATTCCTCTCGGTCTGAGGAAAGTAGTTCTCAAGAAAGAGCCCTTTAAATGTGATCTAGGGCATCCTTCTGGCCGCTTCCTCTCCTACGGTCGCCTTCTCCAATTCCCACCAATCGGCAGCCGCATAAGTCAATTGGAATGTCGCCAGTCGACGCTTCTCGATCTCATTACATCCCAGGGTGTCGAAGATTGCTTCCATCTCTCGGAGCCACTGTTCTGCCTGCCACGGCTCAGTATTCCCGTCTCAGTAAGCTGACGGTCTTTATTACTTGGACTTTCCCCGTCCAGACTATCCTGTACCTTATTCTATAGGTGGCGGAGCCTACGACGACGGCTACTATCTGGGAAGGGAATACGCAGAGGGTAGCCCCACTGACGATGCCTATGCCAGGGAGGATTACTATGCTGATGTTTACGCCAGCTGAAGATCTGGAGATAGTTATTAGTTTATTATTCTTGTTTAGACTGCTTTGTTATATTTGGTACTTGGGCATCCACAAGTTATTATTAATCCCTCAGGATAATAATAACTTGTGACAGCTAATATTATGAGACACATTAATCTCTTTAATAAATGTATCCAATGCGGGATACATTGCAACAATAAACTCTTTGTAAAGCGTAAATAATATCATGATAAGTAAGAAAGCTCACGATTTTGGACAAAAGGGTGAGAAAGTTCACGATTTCGGAACTGATCGTAACTTCCTAATGTACTATGCTATGTTTAATCTTTTAAATATACTATGCTAGGCATTGATCTCTACATCTTGATTGTGACCTTGTTCAACTCCCTATAGTCCATACAGAGTCGAAGGGTCCCTTCTTTCTTCGGCTCAAAGTTGATTAATAATGGTTTTACATAACTAACCCAACCCTTCCTTTGAAATCTGAAAAGAAGCAGTCGACGACCATTCCCTACGATCTCAAACAGAAAGGTTTCAAAATACAACCACCCATCCAGTCGACTGTGTCGGGGACAAGAATAGAGCGAATCGAGGCCTGGCGGTGAAGGAAGGGTATATACTCTATACTCTATAGTGCTGCATCTACAGCTTGTACAATGCTCGTGTTTGTTTTCAAAGTTGTAAATGAAATTAAATATGACAATGCAATTACCAATTAAATATGAAAATGTAATTTAAAATTAAATGGAAATGCAGGTTATTACACTGTTAGTGAAGGAACCTACATCCACGTGTGTGTCTGAGCAACTTTTGGTCTCTAAATTTATGAATAATGCTCCGTGTACCCACTGAATTTGTACATTACAAATTTTTCTACACTCTTGTTGTGATGGACATAGCTGCCCTAGTGGTTTGTTACTTTGCATTCAACCCAAGTGACCTGGGGTTCGACTCTTGGGCTCCCTTTTTTTGTTTTTCCTTTCTTTTTTTGAAAAAATTGATTTGGTTTTTAGCCCCTTGTTTTATAAATATTGCTTAAAAAAACCCCACTATCTATCTCTCTATTTATTTCTTTTTTCTTTTTGTGAAAAATTGATTTGTTTTTAGCCCCTTGTTTTATAAATATTCCTTAGGAAACCCCACTATCTATCTATCTACTGAAAATACTCACTGATGAAGACGGTCTATTTCAATACTTGAAATACTATTTTTAGTTTTGCAAATTTAATCGCTTAAAATTTTCAGTACTTAAAATACAACCCTTGATTTTCAGTACTTAATTTTCAAATTTATCAAACGTACCTAAGTGTTTGTTTGATAACTCAATTAAGTTCTATCAATGAAAAGTTTTAGCGTTGCAATTTTTTTTTGTCAGTTCGTTTGATAATGTACAACTTCACTGAAAATATGCCCAAAAACTATTAAAAATTTTAAATAAAAAGGTTGTATTAAAATTTGTATGGTGTTAGAACATTTTGGACATAAAATCAATTCTACACATAATTATGGTTAAGTTAAAAAAAAAAAAAAAAAATTCACCTCGAGGCCGTTGCCCCAGAACCCCCGCATAGCCTAAGTCCCTAATTGGCACCCACTGGATGAGATTTCTGGATACGCCCATGATTACATGTGTTGCGCCCGTGGCAAGTCAAAGTGGGGTGTCTACAACATGTGGTGGATAGTTTTTTGTTAAAAAAAAAATAAAAACTATGTGGCATAATCCCCTAAAAGTAGGGTATATGTGTGGTTGAGATTGATAGATCACACCACATCATGGTGTGTGTGATGTGGTGTGACGGCCTCACTGAATAAATTCTCCTTTTAATCTGAATACAGTGGGATAATGGGTTTTTGACACGTGGTATGATAAATAACCGGAGGACACATCACACATGGCAAGGTCACGTGCATTGATAAGATCCGTAGGCCAAAAATTAGAAAATCAGATGGGCTATGGTAGGCGACAAGACAAGCAAGTATAAATTATAATGCTGTTAGAGTATGCACCGTGCTGTAAAAAATACCACTGAACTTAGATGAACTTAAAGTTTTTGCTCTACAGTTGTGTAGATAAAATTAATGTGTATATTAGTTAAACTTAAAAAAATTTAATTTTGTGGTACGCTTAAATTCTATTAAGTTCAGCTAAACGGCCCAATGTGTGCCATTTACCATTTTATGACAAAATCTCACGGCATAGTGTGTGTTGACCACCATCTCACGACACACACTGTGCCTTCTATCTTTCTCACGGCGCGCATTGTGCCTTCTACGACTGTATGAGAAAACTTCACAACACAGTGTGTCCTGGCCATCATTCTCATAGCACACACTACAACGTCTACCATTCTCACGACTTTGTGAGTGACATTTCCCAATTTACACTACTATAATACACATCAAAACATATATAACAACTTAATTTAAATTTATCCAAGTTTTTGAAACAACGCTACGCATGCCCTTAGGCTGGAGTCCCACTTAGCGCTGCAGTTGGGTGAGAAGACATTTTAAAGCTAGTCTTGGGCCATTGTTTTAGATTTTGCTGACATTTGGTAGATTTTGAACCGCAAATCACAAAAAAGGCCAGGGCAGGGCATATTTCTAGTGAGGCTTCCACTCCTGTTACCCTGTAATGCTAAAATGGTCCCACTACAATGATAAGATGTGACATCTCAAGGAAAGCTAGAATTTGAGAAATTGTTAGCTAGCTAGTTAGTACACATATGCTTCAAGCGAAAAAAAGGATAGTACACATATGTTGGTAGAGCAATGATAGATGCACAACAAAAACCCACAATCAATTGCACAACCTGCTTAAAATTATTGGACTTCGTGCTGAAAAAGCTGTACACAAAAAGACAAAAAAAAGGGATGTACAGCTTTTTCAGCACGAAGTCCAATAATTTTAAGCAGGTTGTGCAATTAGTTGTGGGTTTTTGTTGTGCATCTATCATTTTCCTATGTTGGTATGTGCTACCAGGGGTGTCAAACGGGGCGAATTGACCCGCCCTGTCCCACCCCAATTCGTTATTTGGTGAGTCGTAATTCATCTCGTCCTGTGGTCGAATCCAGCTCGTGACTTAATTAATTGGGTATGGGTTCGGGTCGACTTTTATTTTTACAACCCACAACTCGCCCCGTGACCCAGCTCGTCTAACCCACCGACTCGCCACCAACTCTTCTCGCCTCGTAACCCGCCTCGCCTCGCGGACCCACCCCGCCCCGTCTTACCAACCCGTGAATAAAATATTTTTATTTAATTATTTTCAAATAAACTATTTATTAATAAACAATTTTATTAAACTTTCAAGTAGAAAATAATTTTAAAAAAAAAATAGTTTTCAAATACTTTTTTCAACAAACTATTTTTAAATAAAGTATTTTATTAAACTATTTTTTAGAAATTTTTTTTATTAAAATTAAAAATAAGTTTTTGCAAGCAACTCGCGGGCTGGTTGGAAATCAACCCGCGAGTTAGCCGCCCCGTCTCGCCTCGCCCCGTTGACCCACGAATTAGTGGGTTGGGGGCGAATCACCCTATATCCCTTACCGATTCAATTCGCCCCGTCCCATCTATTTCACCGACCCGCCCCGTACTCGTCAAAATTCGCCCAACTGGTTAAGGTGGCGGGGCGGGGCGGGCCGCCCCGTTTGACACCTCTAGTGCTACCTTAATAGCTACTTCCTCCGTCTCATTTTGAGAGTTTATTATTCCATTTTGTGATGTCTCAAAATAGTGTCCATTTTCCTTAAATTGATGTACATTTTTTACTTACTTTCCAAAATTATCCCTCCTTGAAATCTACACCAGGACAAAACTAAAAAAGTTGTTGTAATGATTAGGGGCAATTGTGGAAAGTATGTGTAGATTCTTTTTGTCCCCTTAATAAGTTGAGTTCTCAAAGATGGACTCATAAAATGAGACGGAGGGAGTAATAAATGTAGGGGTGGCAATTTTGGAGATTATAATCCGTTTTAGTGAGATAAGTCAAACACGACACGATTAATTTAAAATAGTTTATTTTATTTTTATTATTTTTTGTACAAGAGAAAAACCAGAGAAAGCAAAACACACAAACAAAGGCTAGCTACCACGAGGGAAGGTAACCCCACTAAGATCCGCCATTAGAGGCTTACATAACTCCCTAGGGGGGCATTTAACAAAACAAGGGGATTCACTTTATCCGCCCCAAAATTAGCAAGCAAATCCGCACATCTGTTACCTTCTCTAAAAACATGACTATTACTACCTTTACAGACTCTAAGCAAAAACTTACAATCTTCGATAACCACCTTAAGAGGATGATTCTCATCAAGATTACAGATAAGATGACACGCTGTTAGAGAATCAGTTTCAACGAAAATTTGTTCCATCCTTTTACTGTGAGCTATTTCAAGACCTTTTTTGATGCTAAGGATCTCAGGGTAGAGGCTTGTGCAATTCCCGAGGTATCCATAGTATCCGACTTTCCATCTTCCTAGCTCGTTTCTGATAAAGCCTGCAATGCCTCCATGTCCTGGGTTCCCACGGCTGCTCCCATCAGTATTAAGTTTGAGGATGCCTGCATCAGTATTAAGTTTGTATTATAGATGAATAGCACTTGAAATTAAAAATCAAACCCAAAACACACAACCCGATTAATGACACGATTATGATACGAGAATCCAAATTATCACCCCTAAATAAATGTGAATTTATTTGAATAAGACTCTCGCAAGTGGATTACGTATTTGAATAGGGCGATATAGGACGCCCCTAAATACAGAATATTTGTTGAATGCATTTTTGCTCACTTAAAATTTCTCATTTTTTGCTCACCCTCTTTTTTCATTGACTAGTACAATGGGGCCCAAGGGGTGAGTAAAACTGCATTCTTATTTGTTTGAAAGTTCTATTAAAGTATGTGTTTGTAAGTTTTGAGGTATGAGCTCCACCCGATAACCAACTTTTATTGACGGTGAGGTACTACATCAGCATTTCACTGGCACTTCTCAATTTATTACTCCTATTATTATCAATAATGATAGGCACACAATACCAACCATAACATAAACCACAACCATGCTTTAAATGCATGTATTGTGATTTTCAAAAAAGTGTGAGCCATATGTGAAAAATTCACACGGCACAAAGTATATGTATTAAAAGCATGTGTTGTGGTTTGTGTTATGGTTGGTGTTATATACCTAATATTATTGTATTATTATTATTAAATTTTTATTTTTTGGAGGAAAAAGCGGAATAAAAAATAGCCATGTCCATCAGGATTGAATTCAAAATACAAAGTGGACAAACACCAAACCAAGTTTGGCTATCAAGAGACGAAAAACAAATCTGAGCCAAAATGTGTGTCCAACAGAGTTGCACTTTCTGCCAACAAACTTAACAGCAGCATTTTCAAAAAAGCCTAGCAGAGACTGGGCTTCATGAATAATGTTTCCATAACAACATTGTAAAACACTATTAAATGACATTTGGTAGAGTGTTTTACTACCAACAAATTTGCATATTGCAGTGTATGTAATATTTGTTCCTAATATCAACACCTAATGACAGGAGCGAAAAACTACGGGAATGCTTCAAAATTCATAAACTATGAGTAAATTCGGTTGTAATTTTATTTATATTTAGAGTAATGCTATGGGTTTTTTAATAAACTAGGGTAGATGCCCGTGCAATGCACGGGCTTGTCAAAATTAAAAAATAAATTAAATGTATTTATCTAGTAAATCAAAATAAATAAATAAATAGTATTAAATTCTAAATGTACATGTGCTGCAGCGAAAACAAAAATTGTAAACGTAAAAGCTTCAAGAATCTGAGATGGAAACAAAATTTTTTTTTTTATTCTTCCTTTTTAAAATTTTTTTTTTCGGATCTTTTCTTAGTGTTTTCACTTCTGTTTCTTTTAACCCTACTCTCCCTTTTTTTTTTGGTCTTACTAATAACTTATTTTTAACACCATAACACATGATATATTGGAAGAACTTATCTTTTTTCTTTTCTTTTCTTTTCTTTTCTTTTTTTCATCTTTTTTTTTAAATAATTTTTTTCTTTTCTTTTGTTCTTTTTTTTTTTTTTTTTTGTTTAAAGTAAAACCTTTTTTTTTAACATCATAACACATGATAAATTCAAACCCTATCATCTTTCTTCTTTTTCCTTTTTTATTTAACTACATATAAACTTTATACACATATGATTTATTGTGCTAAAATCAAGGGAATGATTATATGCATTACACACACATGCCTATAAAATTGAATTTTCTATTTTGATATTATCCACAATCTCCAATATTAATTTTCTCAAGTTTATTTTATGCGCGTAAAAAAGTAATTTCTAACCATGTGTATGTGCGAATTAAATTTATAGGTGTGTGTGTGTAATAAAAAGATGAAATTCCATTTATATTTATAGCAAAAAAAGAAAAAAAGAAAAAAAGAAAGAAGAAAAGAGTTAAAGTTGAAAGAAAATGGAAATGTGTATTTTGTGCAGCATATGATTATAGATGTATTTGTAATTGTAAATTACAATTTGCCTATTTAACATTGCAAAGTATTGCTTATATATGTATTATATGGATTACTATATATATTTATTATGAGTGTGCGTATAATATAGAAATATTAAATTAATTTTATTCCAAAATTAGTGGTGCTTGTTTGGGAAGCAAAAAAACTTAAAAACAAAAGACAAAGGCTGAAATCAGTTTTCCAAACACGGCACAACCAGTTTCACATGTTTTTTATTTTTTTATTTTCATTTTTTTTTTTGGTTGAAAAAGTGAGGTGGGCCTATGAATTTAACTTACACACATGCTTAGATATTTAATTTTATTACACATACATGCCTTAAAAAAAAAAAAAAAAAAAAACAAAAACAAAAACAAAAAACCCATAATTGGTTGTCCCAAAATATTTTGATCACACACAATGCCCATGAATTTCATTTTATATTTGGATATTGCCCACAATCTACAAAAAAAATTCGTTTATTTTTTTTAAGGCATGTGTGTAATAAAATTAAATGTCTAAGCATGTATGTAAATTAAATTTATAGGCACACCTCACTTTTTCAAGGGAAAAAAAAAATCAAAATCGTTTGTGAATAAATGACCAAAAAAGAGTGAAAATGTATAGAATTGTATAGGATTTTCAAAGGGAAAATGATAAAAATGAACAATTCAAAAAATCACAAATAAGGATAAAATTGAAATTGGAAATCACATTTAGCAATAAGGACAAAATTAAAATTGGAAATCACATTTAGCCTCTTTTATGAGTAAAGATTGGGGCACACCTAAATACACAACTTTTGAGATATAACCCAAAAAATGTGTCTATATCTCTCCTGTGATGTCACTGGACCCCACAATGACACAGGAGAGAAAGATAGACACATCTCTTGTGTTGTGTCCTAAAAGTTATGTCTTTGGGTGTGTCCCAAGTATTACCCCTCTTTTATATCCGGTGTAGATATATATATATATATATATAGAGAGATTTATATCGGCTATATAAAACAAATGTTAGTGTTTTGTTTGGAAAAATAAAAAAATAATAATAAAAAAAAACAAAATCAAACAAAACAAAACAAAAAAAAAAAACCAAACAAAGCATAGCCCAATTCGGGTTGTGTTGTGCCTTGTTTGTGTTAGTGGTTTGTTAGGAAAAATCAAAAAAAAAAATAAAAACAAAACATAACAAAACACCAAATAAAACAAAACAAAACCAAACAAGCTAGTGACTTATTTGGAAAGAACGAAAAAAAATTACAAACCACAAAGCCGAAAAGCAGTTGTGCCGAACAAGGCACAACCTACAATTGTTGACTTTGGGGTTTTTGAACCAAATTGTAAATATTTATAATTATTACTTGAACAGTTGATTAAATCATCATTTGTAGATTAAATAATTTTAAAAGTTGAATGAAATTATAAAAATTTGTAATTATTGTTTGAAAAGTTGATTGAATCATCATTTCTAAATATTTTTATTTTAAAAGCTGACTTAATAGTAATAAGGGTTGTTTTATGGGTGAAATGACCAACGTACCCTCACAAAATGACAAAAAAATGAAAGTAATAATTAAAGGGAGATGGAACAAAAAAGAAAAGTAAGGGTAAAAATATGATTTCAAATAAATCAAGAAATGACAAATTAGGACAAATTTGAAATTGAAACCACTCTAAGCCATTTTTATACTATAGTGTAGATAAAGGAAAATGGAACAAAAAAGAAAAGTAAGGGTTAAAATGTGATTTCAAACAAATCAAGAAATGACAAATTATGACAAATTTGAAATTGAAAGCACTCTAAGCCTTTTTTTATAGTATAGTGTAGATGTAGAAATAATAAGGGTTGATTGCGTAAATTAATTTGTAAAAAAGTAAAGAATTTTATGTTCATACCAGTGGGCACCTCAAATTTAGACCATGATTGGGCTGAAAAGCCTTTGCCACATTGGGACTGTAACAACTATGAGTTTGGTTCTGGACTTGTGGTTCAATTCATTGTCCAATTTTGATTCTACTCAATTTAGATTTTCGAATGTCACCATGGCTGGGTTGAGAGAAGGATTAAATTAACAATGATAGGGATACACATCAAACGACACACTGTACTTTAAATGCATGTAGTCTGTGCTGTTTCAATTTTTTACACTTTTCTGTACATCACTTACACAGCACATGGTCTATGCATTTAAAGCTTGTATGTCGTTTAATGTGTCATTTGGTGTGTATCCCTATCATTTTTGATAAATTAAACCTAGAAATTGAAGAAACGTCATTTAATCTCTCTCTCTCTCTCCCTCTCTCTCTCAGTCTGAGGAACTCATGCGAGGCTTTTTAGCCTAACAGTAGATACACAGATATGTGAAATATCAAAAAAACCAAACCATAGAGTACAAAATTACAAAATAGGCCAAATTAATTTGAAAACTACTGTTCAAGATTCCTTAGACTCTTTTATATAATGGTTAGATTTTAATTTAAAAAATTAAAAAAAAAATTCCAAAATATTTCCCAGCACATGTGATAGTGGGGCTAGTTGATTTTGATTAGTTGATGTTGAATTGGTCTCACTATTATTTGATAAGCACATGTGGTAGTGGGACCAGTTGATTGTGATTGTGATTGGTTGATGTTGAATTGGTCTCACTATTATTAAATAAGGTCTCACTGCCACATGTATTGGGAAACACTTTTTGGAGAAAAAAAAATTGGAAATCTGGTCGCTCTTATTGTTTTGCTTCGGACGTGCCAGTGCTGTTTAAAGCTCGATTGTGTGTGTGTGTGTGTGTGTGTGTGTAAAGGCAAGCGTAGTTTTTCCTAGTATTTTGTGTGAATGATGCACGGTCTAACTTCTATCGTAATGACGATTGTTAAAAACTAGTAGAAAAGTACTCTAGTTAGAGGTTATTTGACAGTATTGAAGCACACAAGTCAAATTATGTCATAAAGATGTAAAAGAAACATCTAACAAATCAACAAGTTTAAAGGCCGATCAAACTACCTTGAAGAGAAAAGACATTCTGATGATAAAAACTTGGACCTAATAGTAGTATGTAAGGACTTAGAGAACAATTTGTGAATTGGACTAAGTTATACATAAATGAAAAGACAAAGGGAATGATTTGTAAAAGAGTGTTGTGTTTGGTGTACTCTTTTGGAGTTTTTATTTGAGACATAGGGTCCTTTTCTTTTGGGACTATGTCTTGTATTTATAGAGGAGAAGCACTGGAGGTTTAGGCCGAACGAGCTTGTGGGCTGCGTCCAAACGCTCTGGCCACGTTGTTTGTTCTTGTAACTTCCCAACTCTCTCATTGGTCAAAGCTTCAGCTTTATTTGTCTTGGAACTTGTGTCTCCATCATGAGTTCTGACAACTTTAGAGATTTCTCTCATCCTTTACAAATATTTGCTTCTTGGAACCCATGCAAGGCTTCTTGAGGAAGCTTTCATCAAGCTGATGAAAGAGGCTACATGATAGAAGAGGCAGCACGATGGAACGAGGCAGCATGATGAATGAGCTTTTCCTGAAGACATCCATCTGGCTTGTAACATGTTGATAGGCTGACCTTTTGACTTTATAGTCCATACCTATCGTATTGTTTGGACTTATGCACTTTTTGGGTGCATACAAAATCATATAACATTACTCTTATACTTATTTATATGAGAAGCATATTGATTTACTGTGTGTTTAATAACCCAATTAAGTGGTGAAAATGAAAATTTTCAACACTTAATTTTTTTCAGAGCGTTTGATAATATACCACTTAATTGAAAAGGCAACCAAAAATCCACTGAAAATGTTAAGTGAATTTTTTTTTACTAAAAATAATCACTGAATGCAGTCTAGTTTAGTTTTTGAAACAATGTTTTTAGTATTGCAAATACAAATCACTTAAAATTTTCAGTACTTAAATTCTTTACTTAATTTTCGATTTTATCAAACGCACCCTTAGTGTCACACAAAACTTGTATTAAGAGTAGACTTAGATTAGGTTAAGTCTATATATTTGATTTTTGTGAGAAGGGTAATGCTATGTATGTGCACATAGCATCACCCTTTGTGAGAAACAAAACTTTTGATGGAAGTTGGTTTAAGAGTAAGAGATTATAGGCAAACTTGCATGGGCAAAAAAGGACGTACAATCAAATACATGGATCTACAAGACAAGTTATGACATAAAAATGTTTTTAAACTTGGGTTCCCTCAAGGTATGCCCTAACTTGTACCGGGTAAGAAGGGGCAGCTGCCCCCACTGACTTCTCAGAAATGTTTTGTGTATATGTAGTGCACCATTTTAGCAAAGTAGTATTTATTCCAAGTATATTAAGGATTTTGCCCCAGCTTAATCATTTATACCTGTTATCTTCTCTCACACACTAAACTTAATGCCCCTCTCTGTTACAACGTCATCATGTCTGACCACTATCATGTTACTGTCTCTTTTCATACTTATTTTTCTTTTTCTTTTTAGACAAATCCTCTGTCACGCCCCGGAGTAGCCAAAAATAGGAAAATTTAAAATTTCCTTTCTGGACCCGTAGGGAATGACGAGTTACATAAAACTGGCCTGTCCATGCAACATTCTAACATGGATATATCAGAGTAAGAAACTTCATAAAGTCTAATGGTATTCATGGGGGAACTTGAAATGTTTGCTACTTAGGCTATTACAGAAGTTCCAACTGAAAACCACAAAAATAAATGTAAGTTTGGGCGACAGAGGCCACTTAAGTTATTACATTAACAAAAGATAGTTATTTAAAACGTAAAGGAAGTCTTAATACGGAAGTAGGCCAGAGTCCTTCTTCTAGCTGGCAAACCCATAACCTTCGTTATCATACTCTTCCTGATAGTCTGCCTGAGGATCACCTTCCTGATGGTTTCCTTCTTGAGGATAGTAATATTCATCTTCATAGTCACCTTAATAACTCTCCTCATTATAACCTAGACGTAATATGTTCAGGGCAGGGGGAAGATTCGTTAGCTTTGAAGCTAAGTGAGTTCGTCTTAACCGATCACTCCTAATATTATTAAGAATATACAAGTACAAAGAATATTTTGAAAGTAATATTAAATGAGGATATGACATGAAAATATGATGACACAATGCAGTATCGATATTTTTGACTTTATTCCACCATTGATGCTGACTCATGTGACTTGTTACATTACCAGTGTAACACCGTTGGCTTAGAATAGAATGATTATGTTGTTATCGTCGCCTAACAGGACCCTATAGAAGTTTCGATTTTAAAAGAGTGTAATCATTGGACTCTTAGGTCCTCGTGACCTTGCCGGGAGAATAGAATAGTTACAACGCTATCATCGCCTAGCATGGCCCTATAGCATTTGAAAGGTAGCTATTGTATTCAAGTTCAGATGAATACTTTGCTATCGTCGCCTAGGATTTCCCTATAGTGTATCAACCAGCAACTCATGTTCCACTTCAATGATTTCAATGGGTACCTTGGCTATCGTCGCCTAACAGGGCCCTATAGCATTTCACCGTTGTACCCATTGATTTGACTATACCATTCGGATCTCCACGATCCATTCAACATACATGACAATATGACTGGGTTAGTCCCCTTGACTAACCATGCAGATGTCAACATTGACATCGTGACTCAACTACATTCATATGAATGTCCATGTGATTGTATAATCGTAAAGCATAATAAGTATGAACAATAATCATTGATAACTAGCATGAAGTTTGGCTATCTAAACATGCGTTCATCATATAATAGAAATCTTAGCATTCACATATCAAATACCTATCAGCTACGTCATGTCACGACCCATCCCGCTACGCGCGGAAATAGGACACGTGGCACGCCATTAAGGCTCATCCAAACATCCTCTAACGATACGCAGCGGAAAGAACGTTTAAACAACCCTGGGTATTTTAAAACTTAGGAAACATTGCCCTCTGAGTTGAAAAATTCATTGAAAATCGGAGTTACAAAAAGTTTTGGCCAAGTGGAAACACATTCAAAAGAATCAGTTCTGAAAACAGAGGTTCAGTCGACTATGCCTAAGGTCCAGTCGACTGTGCCTAGCAGAAACCAAATCCCAAAATTCTCAACAGAGGTCCAGTCGACTGCTCAGGGAACCCAGTCGACTACACTAGTTACTATTTGGATCAGTAGCTAAAATCTACAGTGGTTCAGTCGACTGCTCACTCCCCCAGTCGACTGTGTTATGCAGAATCAAAAATGCAACATATTAAAAAGGGGTCCAGTCGACTGGTTCTGCCATTAATAGAAGTAGTAGCCAAAAATCAACAGTGTTCAGTCGACTGATAAAGGGGTCCAGTCGACTGCCTCTCTTACTATTCACTTTCAGTGTCTCAAACACACGGGATCCAGTCGACTGATACAGGGTTCAGTCGACTGCTCCCCTGCTGGGCAGCCCTGTTGTGAAAATTAACAACTCATGCTTTCTCCACACTAACAACAATCACAACCATAACTGAAATACAACATTTAAAACTTAACCACAGACATTTAATGACAAGATTTCCATACTACGAAACTAATCCATGATTCTATTACAACGTATTACAGTTTCCCGATCCTTGCACAAGTTTTAGGACTAAAACAAAACATATACAAAATGTGATTCCCCCGGCGTTAATCGGCATCACTCATCGCGCTTCTTCTTGTCTTTCTTCTTACCTGCAATGGAGTACATCTCCACTGCTCAGCTATATGCTGAGCGTACAAGTCTAACATGTGCAATATATAATAAAAGATGCTTTGATCTCATAAATCATATCAATAGTCTCTAGGGAGAAAAATACGCATTCATCCGGTAGCGGCAAGTCCAAGCCTTAAACCGCGATGTCAATGGCAAGTCCAAGCCTACAACCATTACATCCCCACAAGTGTCATGGCAAGTCCAAGCCTACAACCATGTACAGTAGCCGTCGCTACTCAAATTCTCAAACATCGAGAAGCTTACTCCGGCATGAATTTGTATAAGACTCCCCTTTGACCCACATAGACAACTCAACGTGCTCGCGTAAATTTAGACATGCTTTTCATAATTTAGCGCGTGCATAATTAACGGGCCTACAATTAACGCATGGATTTTGCCCGGATCTCAATTTCGTCGTTGAAATATAAAACATGTATTTCTCTATATTTCACGAGTTAGAACTTCATACCTCGTGCGATTTTCCTCAAACTTTGAAGGATCGACTAGGAGGTCAAATAAACGTCGGATTTCGAATTTAAGAAAATTCCTACAAGTTTATACCTATTTTTCCCAAAAGTTTAGAATTAAGGTCGACGTATGCCGCCGGCAGGCTCGTGGCAACCAAATCTCCCTTCTCTCTCCTCTCTCTAGATATTTGTGAGTTTTGGATGAGAATGAAATCTCATCTCCCACCTATTTATAGAAAAACTCTTCGGGAATTGCATTTACCTCCCCACGAGTTCCTCAAACTTCTAATTAGCTCTCAAAACTTCGCACACGTCCATTTTATAACTTTACGAGTGAAAACTATAAAGTTCAAAAGTTTTCGACTAGGTTTCATTTGGGTCCAAAAAAATAACGTCCGAAAACTATATTCCGTGGAATCTCTACACAACCTACCTTTTTATTTAACGTGACACTCACGTTCTCACCACAGTTCTCAAAATGATATAACAATATCAAAGATTACTAGAATTTCCACAACACAGATAAAATTACTATTCATCAAATACCAGATAGTCAGATAACATTTAAATCATATAAATGCCATTTACTCATGCCCATGCAAGATGAACTGCCATGTTCTCGTGTCCTCACTGACACCTTATCGTTGACTCACAGTCAACCTCAATTCAAATTATTAATAACATTAATAATTTCAAAATTTCAATTGATGCTTTTTCAAAATCATAAATTTCTGGAACGGGTGTGACAACTCTCCCCTCCAAAAAGGAAGTTTGTCCCCAAACTTTACCTCATGCATCGAATAAGTACGGATACTCATTCCTCATGTCTTCCTCACTTTTCCATGTAGCCTCTTCCACCGTGTGACTACGCCACAATATTTTTACCATCGGAATCGTCTTAGTTCTTAAGACTTGCTCTTTTCGATCTAGAATCTCGACCGGTTGTTCCACATAAGTCAAGTCTCCCTGAATCTGCAGCGGTTCAGGTACAATGATCTTACTCATATTAGTCATACAACGTCTCAACATAGACACGTGAAACACATTGTGCACATGTTCCAACTCTGATGATAATGCCAATCGGTAAGCTACTGGACCGACCCTCTCTAGGATCTCAAAAGGTCCTATGAATCTCGGATTGAGCTTTCCCCTCTTTCCAAATCGTACAATGCCTTTCGAAGGCGATGCTCGCAAGTATACAAAATTTCTAACTTCAAAATTCATCGGTCGTCGTTTAGAGTCCGCATAACTCTTATATCGGTTCTGAGCTACCTTGAGTCGCTCTTGAATCAACTTCACCTTCTCAGTAGTCACTTGTATTAACTCAGGTCCTAACAACTTCCTTTCTCCAACCTCGGTCTAACAAACCGGTGATCGACACTTACGGCCATACAGAGCTTCATATGGTGCCATACCAATACTTGACTGAAATCCGTTGTTATCAGCAAATTTAATTAACGGCAAGTGGTGCTCCCAATCATTCCCAAAATCTAATACACACAATCTCAACATATCTTCCAAGGTCTGAATCATACGCTCTGAATGTCCATCGGTCTGAGGATAAAATGTGGTACTGAAACTTAACTTCGTACCCATAGCTTTTTGCAAACTTTCCCAAAACCTTGACGTAAAACTACTATCACGATCGGATATAATCACCGCTGGTACCCCATGTAGCCTTACAATCTCTCTCACATACAATTCTGCTAACTTGGACGGTTTAGTCGTCTTGATTGGTAGAAAATGAGCTGACTTGGTTAATCGGTCAACTATAACCCAAATCTTATCATTCTTATTGATTGATCATGGAAATCCAGAAACAAAGTCCATCATGATCTCGTCCCACTTCCATTCCGACACTAGCAATGGTTGTAGTAACCCCGCGGGTACTTGTCTCTCTGCTTTGACCTGTTGACATGCCGAACATTCGGATACAAACTTAGCGACTTCACGCTTCATACCCTTCCACCAAAAGTTTTTTCTCAGGTTTCTGTACATCTTATTACTTCCCGGGTGCACTGAATATTTCGTACTATGAGCTTCTTCTAGAATCCTCTCTTTCAAGTCTTTCACATTCGGTACACAAAATCGATTTTCCAGTTTCAACGTCCCTCGTTCCAACACAAAACCAGGTCATCTCCCCAAAGATATCTCGTCCCTCATTTTGCACAAATAGACATTGTTAAATTGTTCTTTCTTGATCTCATCAATAATATTTGGGTGTGTTATGATCGCCATCATTAAGCCATCATTGGTTCCTGGAATCACATCCAATTCTAAGCGTTCTATCTCTTTTATCAATTCTTTTTGTTGTGTTAGCTCATCGGCTAAATTCCTCAGCGTCTTCCGGCTTAATGCATCGGCTACTACATTCGCATTTCCCGGATGGTACTCAATCGAAAGATTGTAATCCTTCATCAACTCCAACCATCTTCGTTGTCTCATATTCAAATCCCGTTGGGTGAAAATATATTTCAAACTCTTGTGATCAGTGAATATCTCACACTTTTCCCCGTACAGGTAGTGTCTCTAAATTTTCAAAGCATGAATCACTGCGGCTAATTCAAGATCATGGGTCGGATAGTTAACCTCATGTGTCTTTAACTGTCGAGAAGCATATGCCATTACTTTACCACCTTGCATAAGCACACATCCCAACCCTTTGTGTGAAGCATCACTATAGATTACAAATCCTTTGGTTCCGGATGGTATTGTCAAAATAGGCGCCCTTGTCAACCTCGACTTCAACTCCTGAAAACTGTCTTCACATTCCTGACTCCATTCAAAAATAACCCCCCTTCTCATTAACTTTGTCATTGGCAATGAGATCTTCGAGAAATGTTCAATAAAACGGCAGTAGTATCCCGCTAATCCCAAGAAACTTCGAATTTCGAATACAGATGTCGGTCTTTGCCAATTTGATACAGCTTCTACTTTGTGAGGATCAACTGAAACTCCATTCTTGTCAATCACATGACCAAGAAAAGTAATACTAGGTAACCAAAATTCACATTTCTTAAGTTTTCCAAAAAATTGTTTCTCTCGCAATCTCTGAAGTATCAACCTCAAGTGATTCTCATGTTCTATCTCACTCGGTGAATAGATAAGAATATCGTCGATGAACACTATCACAAAGTCATCAAGATAGTCATTAAAGACTCGGTTCATAAGATCTATGAACGCAGCTGGTGCATTGGTAACTCCAAATGGCATAACTAAGAACTCATAGTGTCCATAACGCGTTCTAAAAGCTGTTTTCTCAACATCTTCGGCCTTCACTTTCAACTAATGATAACCCGATCTCAGGTCTATCTTGGAGAATACTTGTGCCCCACGAAGTTGATCAAATAAGTCATCAATTCTGGGTAACGGGTACTTATTCTTAATCGTTAACTTGTTCTGTTCCCGGTAATCAACACACATATGCATTGAGCCATCTTTCTTCTTTACGAACAATACTGGAGCTCCCCACGGCGATACACTTGGTCGGATGAAACCTTTATCAAGTAACTCTTGTAGTTGAACTTTCAGTTCCTTCAATTCTAGTGGTGCCATTCTATACGATGCTTTGATACCGGTCTTGAGTCTGGCTTTACCTCAATGGTGAATTCAATTTCTCTCTCAATAAGAACATCTGGTAGATCATCAGGAAATACATCTGAATATTCTCGCACTATCAGAATGTCTTCTACTTTGAATTCAATCGCTGAGACATCAGTCACTGAACATAAAAATCCCTGACATCCCTTTTTCAATAACTTTCCCGCTCGGATAGCTGAAATTAAGTACGGCGGCGGTATAAGCCCACTCCCTTGGAAACAAAAGTTCACATGCACCGGTGATCGAAAATTAACTTATTTTCATTCACAATCTATCGTAGCTTGGTTAAGGGCTAACCAATCCATTCCTAGAATCACATCGAAATGGTTCACCACAATCGGTATAAGGTCTTTGGTCATTAACTTATTGCCTAGTTTGATCTCACAGTCTTTATATATCGTAGATGTCACTACCGGTTTACTAAGCGGCACAACAATGGATAAGTCATATCCTAGTGGCGCGGACTTAATATTCAAATGTTCAACAAAGTTATAAGATACAAACGAATGCGTAGATCCCGAATCAATGAGTATGTGTGCTAAGTGCGAACATACAAGCACCATACCTGAGACCACTGTATTAGTAGCAGCCACGTCTCCAGGGTTCATCTGGAATGATCTTCCCTGACGTTGTTCTGTCCTTTGTCCCCCGTCATTAGTCTGCTTAGGCTTCGAACCACTAGAAGCCATAGAACTAACTCCTTGCTGAGGATACTTCCTCGGGCAATCCTTGGCTTGGTGTCCAAATACTCCACAATCAGAGCACTTGCCTCTCATGTCGGGTGTTGAATTAGTACTACCCCCGCCTTGGTTCCTATTCTGGGGTTTGGTCATGAAACATCGGCCTGAGTGTGGTCGGTTGCAAAGCGAACACAATGGTATATTACTTGGCGTTCTCCTGAAATCACTGAAACTAGAACTAGAGCCTCTTTGAAACGACCTCTTGAAAGATCCGCCTTAGTTCCTGTCCCCACTCTCATTGCTTCATTTACCGTATTGATTCTGCCTCGACCTTTCCATTTCACTCTCAGCCACTAACGCTGTTTGTTGTACTGCTGCAACAGTCGAATGTTCATAGGTTTCCACCCTTAGACGAATATTTTCCCGTAAACCCTCCTCGAATTTCCTTGCCCTATCTTCCTCCTCTGGCACGGAACCCTTTCCAAATCTCAACAAAGCGTTGTACTTGGAAGTATATTCGGTTACAGTCATATCTCCCTGTTTCAGGTTATCAAACTCTCTCTTCTTTGCATTGTAGGCGGCTCACGGAAAGAATCGGCGATTGAATTTTGCCTTACACCCTTCCCAAGTAATCGGTGCTCCTTGATCTAACACGTTTACCCACCAGTTCTGAGCTTCACCCCTCAATACGTCACTTGCGTTCTCAATCTTCTCCCTATCTGACATCGGAATAGATCAAAAAATTCGTTCCATGTCCATGACCCAATGTTCTGCCAATGTTGTATCAGGTGTCCCATGAAATTCCATTGGTTTCTTCCTTGCAAACTGTTCGGATATTGATCTCAAACCACTAATTTCAGGCACATTCACCACAGCTATCGGTTCTGGTTCCAATGGAGGTAACTATTCAAATATATTTCGGATCATGTCACCCATATTCCCCATTATTTCTGTCATGTCATTCATACGTCGAGTGTGTGGCGATAGTTCTCGCTCTTCATCACTCATGATTACAATCCTGTAGTTCTCAATGCATAAACACTATGCATGTACAACAATAACAATATCATGTATGTAAAACAACATACATATGCAACAAACATATCTAATATGTATGGATGCAATTTAGAACATGTGACAATTCACTCAACACTCCACTCGTCGTCGAATGTTCCCAAAGTTTTGTAACCTGGCTCTGATACCACTAAATGTCACGACCCACCCCACTACGCGCGGAAATAGGACACATGGCACGCCATCAAGGCTCATCCAAACATCCTCTAATGATACGCAGCGAAAAGAACGTTTAAACAACCCTGGGTATTTTAAAACTTAGGAAACATTGCCCTCTGAGTTGAAAAATTCATTGAAAATCGGAGTTACAAAAAGTTTTGGCCAAGTGGAAACACATTCAAAAGAATCAGTTCTGAAAACAGAGGTTCAGTCGACTGTGCCTAGGGTCTAGTCGACTGTGCCTAGCAGAAACCAAATCCCAAAATTCTCAACAGAGGTCCAGTTGACTGCTCAGGGAACCCAGTCAACTGCACTAGTTACTATTTGGATCAATAGCTAAAATCTACAGTGGTTCAGTCGACTGCTCACTCCCCTAGTCGACTGTGTTATACAGAATCAAAAATACAACATATTAAAAAGGGGTCCAGTCGACTGATCAATGGTACAGTCGACTGGTTCTGCCATTAATGAAAGCAGTAGCCAAAAATCAACAGTGTTCAGTCGACTGATAAAGGGTCTAGTCGACTACCTCCCTTACTATTCACTTTCAGTGTCTCAAACACACGGGATCCAGTCGACTGATACAGGGTTCAGTCGACTGCTCCCCTGCTGGGCAGCCCTGTTGTGAAAATTAACAACTCATGCTTTCTCCACACTAACAACAATCACAACCATAACTGAAATACAATATTTAAAACTTAACCACAGACATTTAATTACAAGATTTCCATACTACGGAACTAATCCATGATTCTATTACAACATATTACAGTTTTCCAATCCTTGCACAAGTTTTAGGATTAAAACAAAACATGTACAAAATGTGATTCCCCCGGTGTTAATCGGCCTCACTCATCGCACTTCTTCTTGTCTTTCTTCTTACCTGCAATGGCGTACATCTCCACTGCTCAGCTATATGCTGAGCGTACAAGTCTAACATGTGCAATATATAACAAAACATGCTTTAATCTCATAAATCATATCAATAGTCTCTAGGGAGAAAAATACGCATTCATCCGGTAGCGGCAAGTCCAAGCCTTAAACTGCGATGTCAATGGCAAGTCCAAGCCTACAACCATTACATCCCCACAAGTGCCATGGCAAGTCCAAGCCTACAACCATGCACAGTAGCCATCGCTACTCAAATTCTCAAACATCGAGAAGCTTACTCCGGCATGAATTTGTATGACTCCCCTTTGACCCACATAGATAACTCAACGTGCTCGCGTAAATTTAGACATGCTTTTCACAATTTAGCGCGTGCATAATTAACGGGCCTACAATTAACGCATAGATTTTGCCCGGATCTCAATTTCGTCGTCGAAATATAAAACATGTATTTCTCTATATTTCACGAGTTAGAACTTCATACGTCGAAATATAAAACATGTATTTCTCTATATTTCACGAGTTAGAACTTCATACCTCGTGCGATTTCCCTCAAACTTTGAAGGATCGACTAGGAGGTCAAATAAACGTCGGATTTTGAATTTGAAAAAATTCCTACAAGTTTATACCTGTTTTTCCCAAAAGTCTAGAATTAAGATTTCTACAAAAATTGGCCAAACACGGCTTAAGTAGGATCAAAATGTAGATCTTACCTCCACGAGTTCAAATACGAAATCTGGAGAAAATCTGTCGGACGGAAGGTCGTCGTATGTCGCCGGCAGGCTCGTGGCAACCAAATCTCCCTTCTCTCTCCTCTATCTAGATATTTGTGAGTTTTGGATGAGAATGAAATCTCATCCCCCACCTATTTATAGAAAAACTCTTCGAGAATTGCGTTAACCTCCCCACGAGTTCCTCAAACTTCTAATTAGCTCTCAAAACTTCGCACACGTCCATTCTATAACTTTACGAGTGAAAACTATAAAGTTCAAAAGTTTTCGACTAGGTTTCATTTGGGTCCAAAAAATTAACGTCCGAAAACTATATTTCGTGGAATCTCTACACAACCTACCTTTTTATTTAACGTGACACTCACGTTCTCACCACAGTTCTCAAAATGATATAACAATATCAAAGATTACCATAATTTCACAACACATATAAAATTACTATTCATCAAATACCAGATAGCCAGATAACATTTAAATCATATAAATGCCATTTGCTCATGCCCATGCAAGATGAAATGCCATGTTCTCGTGTCCTCACTGACACCTTACCGTTGACTCACAGTCAACCTCAATTCAAATTATTAATAACATTAATAATTTCAAAATTTCAATTGATGCTTTTTCAAAATCATAAATTTCTGGAACGGGTGTGACACGTCAACACAAGACGCACTAGATATTTACATAAAATAAAACTAATAATTCTATAATATACCAAGTGAGTTAGGACGACTCACCTCGATGCGGGTGCGTAAAAGTAAGCGTAGCGGTGGTTCCTACAAAGTATATGAATTCATAGAACGTTGATTAATATATGCACTAATATCAATGGCATAATGATAATTGTGCCGGTGGGTTCCTAAACCTCAGTATGATAATCTAGGCATCATTTTGAGTCAACGCCATTGACTAGACTCAAATCAGAGTCCGTTGCATAAAAGGCTATAAAAGTGCGGGTCCTAGAGATAGGCTGTATTTTTTACCGTGTTGAAAGGTCACCAAACTTTAAGGGGATATTCTAGACAATATTCTAAGACTCTAGGAATTGACCGCGTATTTTTCTGAGCTATAGTTTATTTTTTATGAATTATTGAAGTTTTACTCGTCTAATAATATACTTAGGGACACTCTAATTATAAAATATATTTTAAGAAGGCATTTGACCTTATAAATATTTTTATTAAATATTAGCCTTCAAACTAAGCTAGTGGTACTTTTCTCATAATTTTCGGAGTTCGTTTGGTATTTAAATAATAATAAATACAACCAAACGAGTCTTTCATAATAATAAATAATTATTAGAAATACTAAAGTTTGGGTTTTATAAAAAAATATAATTTATAAATTAGAGGCATTAGTCCTTAGGAAAATTCAATATAATTTTCCTATACTTTAAAAGTGGTCATTAGATATTTATTCTAATTATTTTAATTATAAACTATTTCTTATTATTTATTAAATAAATAATAAGAATAACACATGATGCATATAGTATATTAACAAAATATGAAGATATTATTATAAGATAATATTTCAGAATATAAAATATAATTTATGGTACTTTTAAAACCATTTTTAGATATTTAAAATTATTTTTTTAAAAATAATTTAACTATTTGAAACCATTTATATTTTATTTATAACCATTTATAATTATTCATAACTATTTATTGGTATACAATAATTAATAAAAGATACATATAAATACTAATCCGGATTAGCAGAATATATAACTACTAATTATTATTACAAATAGTTTATTAAAAACACTAATTAGGATTAACAGAATAATTAATAATATAAAACAACTAATTATAATCAAAGACAAAAACCCGCGGGTCAAACCCATACCCAACCCGAACCATTGGGTCGCCCATTTTCACAAACACCCTAGTCCAACTTAAAAGCTCTGACCCGTTACCCGATAGATTAATATAACCCGATCCACTATTCGTTTATACAAACAAACTTATCCATACCCGAACCCATGACCCGACCCAAAGGAAATAATACGGGTAAATGATATATTCTGGTTTCTTTATCTTCTCTGGTGAAGCTACCGGCCGCTGGCAAGCCCGTTTTCCGCCGGAAAACTTACAACCCTCATATCTCACTCATCCCTCTATAAAATTCCTCTAACCAACGCCATTAGGACGGGTTTGGGATCCTCTACAACATACTAGGAGGCCAAGAATTAGTTTATTTGTTTTGGGTTCCCACGAACCCATTATTCTTTTCGAGTTTTTAAGGAATAATGGTCTGCATGGTGAACCAAACGTGGTTCAAACTTCAGGCCGTTCCTAGGGTGTCTTACTGGGACTAAGGGGGTTCGTTTGGTATAATTTTTAATGGCTATTGTGGGGTTTGAAAATTTGAGCTCCGGTGAGGTGCTCTTATGGCAGTTTTGGTGCAACCTAGAGCTTAAGGCTCTGTTTGGTTCATACAAAGGGGGTCAGGGTGTGTGGGTGACATGAATAACGAGTATAGAATTAAACGGGGGGGGGGGGGGGGGGGGGGGTGTGGGGTCTTACTAAAATCCTTAGGTCCTTCTCTCCTTTTCTTTCCATCTCTGACGAGCTTCTCTTTCTCCTCTGCGCCTTTCTTGCCCCCAGCCTCTGCGTGTGTGTGTGTGTGTGTGTGTGTGTGTGTGTGTGTGTGTGTGTGTGTGTAATGGTAAGGTACAGATAGAAATGTAAGGGTGTGTGTCCTCTCTCAACTCTCGGTAACTCACTCTCAACAATCCACTCTCATTTATACAAATCTACACTATATAATTACATGCACACATACATATGCACAGATTCAAAAATTTGTTGATAGAGATAGGGATGGACTGATTTGAGAGGGTGGTGGGTATGTGTGCCGGTGGTAGAGAGGTGTGTGGTACTTTACCCGGTGGTTAGAAGGGGTGTGTGAGTTGTGCTATGCTTGGTTTACTCCTTCTCTCTCTCTCTTCTATACTTTATATATATATATACATATCATACTATATACCTACCCACATATACCCATAGATTTTACAATCTGTTTGATAGAAATGGAAGGGATGGAGAGGATATGATGTGAATGGCATCCTAGGAAAAGAAAAATGGCCGGCGTTTGGGTGTGGTGTGGATTGTCCAGCGCGTAGTGGGGTTGTTCGGGTAATGAGGTTTAGCACAAGGGTTAATAGAGGGTTGGGTAGTACAAGGCTCAATTAGGGTAAGATTCTCATTGTACTCATATTTCTACAATTGTATGGTTGAGTCGTCGCTAGGACTACGTGCAATACAGTCTAATTTAAACGCAGATTTTACGGGTTCACGTGTAAAGTCAGTTTGGGTCCGTAACTGCAATCTAAGTTAATAATTAAATACGCACACATATATGTTCGGGTCTCTAGGATTATAAAATCGAAATACTGGAAATTAATACGAATGAAATACGGGAACTCATTTTATTAATCACATAAATTTGCGGGTATTACATCATCCACCTGCTATTAAAGATTCCGTCCCCGGAATTGGAGCTAGCTATACATTAAAAAGGTAAGGAAACTTCTCACGCATCTCTGATTCTAACTCCCAAGAAGCTTCCCGCTCATCATGATGTTTTCACTGAACTTTCACTAGAGGGATCTCCTTAGTCCTCAGTTTCTTAGTTCCTTGTTCTAAAATCTTCATCGGTCCTTCATTGTAGGTCACGTTATTGTTTACTTCGATATCCATGAAGTTGATTTCATGAGAAGGATCGTGCACGACTTTCCTCAGCATGCTAATATAAAAGACGTTATGAACTCCTAACATCTTGGGTGGCAGTGCAAGTCTGTAAGCAACTTAAAATGGAAGATCTAAAGATAGTATACTACATTACATAAGAAACTTAAAATGGAAGATCTAAAGATAAGATATCATTCATAAGATCTAATCCAAATATCATACAATGTAAAGTGAAAGATCACACAAATAAACCTAGGAAAAATCGTCTAATCATATATCGAATAATCAAGACTTCCTAATCTAAAGGAGGACATGAATTGTTCTTGGAACAAATAAATCAAAGAAAACAAGGATGCTTAGCAAGCTAGAATGATTCATGCTTCCCCTCGATCTAATCATCCTTTCTCATCCATCCCGGGGATTGAGAGAACTTCTATTCTCAAAGATTAACATGCATCATTCTAGCTTGCTAAGCATCCTTCTTTTATTCTAGCTTGCTAAGCATCCTTGTTTTCTTTGATTTATTTGTTCCAAGAACAATTCATGTCTCCCTTTAGATTAGGAACTCTTGATTATTCGATATATGATTAGACGATTTTTCCTAGGTTTATTTGTGTGATCTTTCACTTTACATTGTATGATATTTGGCTTAGATCTTATGAATGATATCTTATCTTTAGATCTTCCATTTTAAGTTTCTTATGTAATGTAGTATACTATCATAGTATTATTTGTCGAACCAAACATAGTATAAGATGATTATTTGGATGCTAATTGAGGCCCGTCGAAAGACGGGGCGAGTTGAGGGTGTTTTAGTCGCGACAAAGGCTCCTTCCTCTCTCGTACCAAAACCCCGAGCCAAGTTCTTTGGTTATGAAGGGCCGGTGCCCTTTATCCGTTTGGGTGAGTCAAAATTAGGTTTCTTGGTTCCTTAAAGACCAAGTGGTGACTCTGTATCTGTTTTCAACAGACCTTTTCTCTTTCTTTGATCCAAATCAATTTCAAACAAAAACAACAAAAGAGGTGGAACGCCGCATGTCCACAATATGACAACACTCAGAGGATGTTCATGGGGATAATTCTCCTTCGTCTCGCTGTCGGGCCTGTGGAGAAGGAAGCCGAATTTCAGGTCATCGACATACCTGCTTCTTTTAATTTACTGCTAGGGAGGCCGTGGCTAGACAGTTTGGGTGCCATACCGTCTACAGTTCATCAGAAAGTCAAATGCATCTGGAAGAGCAAGGTCTGTGATATTCTCGAGGACAGTTAGGTTCATTCGTCTGAAACTTCACCAAGCGCGCTAGTTTTGGAAGTACAATTTAAGGAGGAAGAGACAAGTTTGGGAGGGTTCGAGTTTATTAACATGTTGAAGGAAGAGAAGCCAAGAGAGTTTTTGCCGCTATATTTCGATCAGTACACGAGTCCATTGGTCACTGGTATAATGAAGAAGATGGGTTTCTTCCTAGGTATGGGATTGGGTAAGAATCATCAAGGTCTATCGGAATTTCCAAAAATCGCCACTCAGACTCACACTCATGGCCTGGGTTATCAACCATCAAAGAATGAGCTGAGAGATAAGAAAAAGGTAACTAATGCACCATTGGACCCTTACCTGAAGACGCTCAATGGATACTTTGTGAAGGAGGGAGAGGATTTCCCCTTTTGTGGCTTCCAAGAACCATGGGTGGATCAGAAAGATAATTGTTTGAAGCCAGGGTTTGAGATCTTCTTCCCCTATGAATTCTTTGAATATCAAGATCCATATCTGCAGGTGCCCGTGAAGTCATCTACTGCTAAAGATTGGATTGGTGCGCTGGATGGCTCAGTAATGAAGAACCTATTGGGCGAAGAAAGTGCAAAAGCCGAGGGAATGGGCCAAGAAGAGGTCATAGGCAACAAGGTCAAAAAAGAACAAGCTGAGGGTTTGGTTGAAGGGGTACAGGGAGAAAACAATGAGGAGGCCGTGGAAGAACCGGAAGAAGAAGAGATGGAAGAGATTACCAAGACATGGGATATGGAAGAATGCTTCATCACCGAACTGGGAGGAGAAAGCTAGAAAGAGTGGGTTTTCGAGTCTAGTGATAGGTATTCCCCACACCCAGGGTCTTTAATGGCCCAAATGAGGCGTCTTTCAATTTCCATGTCTGTTGTAATTGCTCCAAAGAAAATCAATGAAAGTATGACTTATTCTGGCTACTCGAATGCACTTAATGAATGTGATGATCATGAAATACCCATTGAATTGCAAAAGTTAATTGAAAAAAAGAGAGTATCAGCATGTAAAATCATTGAGGACACTCTAACAATTAATCTAGGAAATGAAAATAATCCTCAAAATGTCTTTATCGGCTCTACGCTTAGCAATGAAGAAAGCAAAGAATTAATCAAACTATTAAATGAATTCAAAGATGATTTTGCATGGTTTTATAGTGATATGCCAGGCATTGATCCAGAGATAGTCCAACATCATATCCCCCTCTTTCCTAACTCTAAACCAATAAAACAAAAATTGAGGCGAATGAGGCCAGAATGGACACTTAAGGTGAAAGAGGAAGTTAAAAAGCAGTTAGGGGCCAGATTCTTAATGGTCACTGAGTATCCAAAATGGATCACCAACATCGTACCAGCTCCAAAAAAGGATGGTCATGTTAGGGTTTGCGTTGATTTCTGAGACTTAAACAAAGCAAGCCCTAAAGACGATTTTCCTTTACTGCATATCGACGTCCTTGTTGATAACACCGCTGGGTACGAACTTCTGTCTTTTATGGATGGGTTCTCAGGTTATAACCAAATCCTCATGGCACTAGAAGACAGGGAGAAAACCACGTTCATCACGCCGTAGGGGACATATTGCTATAGGGTAATGCCATTTGGCCTAAAGAATGTAGGAGCAACTTATCAATGGGCCGTTACTACGCTGTTGCACGACATGATCAATAAGGAGGTAGAGGTATATGTGGACGATATGATTGTAAAATCTAAGGAAAGAAGAGGTCACTTAGGGGCGTTAAGAAAATTCTTCAGTAGGTTGAGGGAATTCACAATGAGGTTGAACCCGCAGAAGTGTACCTTCGGGGTCACCACCAGAAAGCGCTTAGGGTTCTTTATCACTCAGAGGGGAATAGAGGTAAACCCAACCAAAATAAAAGCTATTGTCGAAATGCAGCCGCCTAAGAGTGAAAAAGAGCTGAGAGGTTTCCTGGGTAGAATATAGTTCATAAGCCGTTTCATCTTAAAACTCACCCTGACTTGCGACCCGTTGTTCAAATTGCTCAGAAAAGGAGAGAAGTTCGAATGGGATGCCCTGTGTCAACAGGCCATCGATAAAATCAAAACCTACCTCCAAAACCCACCTGTCCTATCACCACCCTCACCCGGGAGGCCTTTATTGTTGTACCTTTCTGTGTCCGAGGATTCGATGGGATGTATGTTGGCCCAAGAAGGAGAAGAGGGGCATGTGGAAAAAGCCATTTATTATCTGAGCAAGAGGATAACCGGATACGAGCTGAAATACTCACCTTTAGAAAAAGCCTGTTGGGCCCTAGTCTGGTGTACCCATCGTCTTAGGCACTACATGTTGGCCTTTCCCGTTATCCTAATCTACCGAATGGACCCACTCAAATACCTATTCGAAAAATCTATCTTGACCAGTAGAATTTCCCATTGGACCATGATGCTGTCCGAATTCGATATCAGATATGTCACTTCTAAATCTATTAAAGGAAGAGCCGTTGCTGAATACCTAGCCGACCTTGCCATAGAATCTGAAGAGAAAGGGGAGTTCAAGTTTCCCGACGAAGGGGTAATGGAGTTGAAAGAGGATCTGTGGAAGATGTATTTCGATGGAGCCGCAAACTAACTAGGTTATGGGATTGGAATCATCATCATGGCACCTGATGGAACACCTACCCCGTTAGCCGTCAAGCTTAAGTATAAATCAACCAACAACATGGCCATATACGAGGCTTGCATAGTCGGAATGGAGGCGACATTGGCCCTAAAAGTCGAGAATATCGATGTGTTCAGAGATTCCAATTTAATTATATCTCAAGTACGAGGTGATTGGAGGGTGAAACACGAAAAGTTGAGACCCTACCACGATTATCTGGAGAGTCTGAAGGTACAGTTCAAAAAGATATCGTTCTACTACCCCCCCATGAAGAGAACCAGTTGGCCGATTCCCTAGCAACCTTGGCCTCAATGATACAAATCTCTTTGGGAGTCACCATGATACCGTTATCCATAGAAATCAGAAACCAACCTTCATTTGAGATGATCGCAATCATAGAAGAAGGAGGTAAGTTGCCTTAGTACGTGGATGTTTGGAATTTCATTAAGGAAGGAGAATACCCCGAGGGAGCTTCAGAGAAGATTAGAAAGGCAATCCGAAGGTTCTCCGCCCAATTTGTGATCTATGCGGATAAGTTGTGAAAAAGTCATATACCGAGTTTAATCTGGAGTGTTTATATGGAGGGGAGGCTAAGGGAATGATGGAAGAGATACACAAAGGAGTCTGTGGACCCCACATGAATGGACATATGATGGCAAAGAAGATAATTCGGCAAGGGTATTACTGGACCACTTTGGATAAGGACTGCTATGAGTACGTCAGAAGATGCCATAAGTGTCAGATCCATGCAAATCTGATGCATACTCCACATTCCCAGCTCTATAGCATGACAACGCCGTGGCCTTTCTCTGTTTGGGGCATTGATATCATCGATGAGATAATTCCAAAGGCATCCAATGGACACCGATACATAATCGTGGCAATTGATTATTTCACCAAATGGGTAAAGGTGGCGTCATACGCCACTTTGAAGGCTAAGGATGTGGTGAGCTTCATAGAAAAGAACATAATTTGAAGATATGAAGTCGCGAATGAGTTCATTTCGGACCGTGGCAGCCATTTCCAGGGAGAAGTTATCCCACTCCTAGAAAAGTACAAGATCACTCGCCATCAGTCTTCTCCCTACAGGCCTCAAACGAACAGAGCGGTAGAAGCGACGAATAAGAATGTTAAAGTAATCTTGGGGAAAATGACAGATACATACAAAGATTGGGACGAGAAGTTACCGTTTGCATTATGGGGATACCGCACCTCTGTAAGAACTTCCACGGGAGCTACGCCATACTAGAGGTGTCAATCGGGTCGGGTTGGCCCGACCCGGCCCGAGCCCGGCCCAATTTTTTCGGGCTAAAAGCCCGGTCCGGCCCGGCCCACTAGGCCCGATCACTTTTGTCCGGTCCGGGGTGGACACCCTTTGTCCCGTCCACGGCCCGCCCCGCTCCTTAGCCCGAAACCCGGCCCGGCCCGCTAGCCCGGCCCAAAAGCCCGGATTAACTAGCCGTTGTGGCCCGGCCCGGTAGGCCCGCCCGAGCCCATAACGGCTAGTTTGGCCATTTTTTAAATATTTTTCCACTTTTTACCCCTCTAACGGCTATAAAACGACTAGTTTTGGGGGTAAAAATATAAATGTGCTTTTTGACTTCCCAAAATGCCCCTTAGCCCATTTTCTATAAATACCAAACCTCCCACAACATATTTTCTCATACAAAAATCATTATCTCTCTATATTCTCTACTTTCTCTATACTACTCCATAAACTACAAGTCTACAAGCACTTCTACTCTACAAGTTGGTGATTCAATTATCAAAGCTCTAATTTGTAAAGGCACTTCTAGTCTTCTACAACTTGAACTTACAAGCTCTCAAGTCTCAAGTCTTATTATAATTTATAGTTGTTCACTTCTTATTCTACTACTATAAGTTGAGGTAAATTTATTTATTGTTTCACTTCTTGCTTTATTAGTTTCTTATTTAATTGTTAGTATATTTAATCTTTTATATTTCTTTCCCCTCTTTTTTTTATTTAAAAAAAAATGGCATCTCACTCAAGAACTTCAAAAACTAGGGAAGGCCCAACTTATGACTTTGAAAATTTAGATTATGGGGAAAGAAATGAGATTAATGATTTGGAATTGGAGGATGATGACGACGTTGAAATAATGGGGTCTAATCCATCTGAACCATCTCCTTCAAATCCTAATGATCCCAGTCCCACCACTGAGGCCAGGCGTGGTATCTAGGAGAGAGGGTGACCAGGCAGTCACTAGCGGCTCCTGGATTCTTCGTGCCGCTCCCTCCTCCCGACTCTATGAGAGCCACAGACACTCTCCAGGGTAGCGAGTTTACGGTTGCTCTGCTAGGTTTGAGCATTCATGACTTTGTGGACCCCCTACTGGATATGCAGCGTTCCGTGCCGCTAAGCTGATGCCGAACTTCCCTCTGATGGAAGTGACTCGGGTGAGTAAGATTCCTTCAACCCTTTTATGAATTGTCTTTCATCCTTTTTTATTCATGCTTTTATTCCTTTTGTTTGCAGCCTGTTCCCGCTGCCACTCATCCTCCTGCCTTGCCTGAGTGGGACTGGACCATGTCTACCGTTTCATTCGGCGAGCCTCACTTGACGACGATCCCCCGACTATCACAGGGCGCCCCCACCATTCCTATCCATTACGACGTCATCCCGCGTGCCTACGCGGAGGAAGGCTTGGCGTATGCCCATAGCGTGCGGCAGTGGGTCCTCGGGCGAGAGTGGATGGTAAGAAACTCATCCCTTCCTTTCACTTTTCACTTTGACTTTGATTGCCCCTTCTTTCATGACCTTTTATTCTTGGTTCTTGTTTTCAGGCTGAGGGAGCTCGGGCGACTGCTGCGACTCAGTTGAGGGCCCAGGTATGATCTTTACACCCTTATTCTCGGTATTTTGATTGTCTCTTCAACGTTATCTGAATTTATCTTTTCTTATTTCAGGCGGAGGAGATCAGAGTCCTGTCCCAGCAGGTGGGGCAGCTTCAACAGAGGCTCCAGCAGTTCGGCATCCCTCTCAGCGATGCCCCCGGAGGTAGCGGTGCTGGGCGTGGTGGAGGAGGTGGCGAGGGCACTAGCGGTGGCAGAGGCAGGGGCGGTGGTAGCGGCGGACGTGGAGGAGGAGGCAGCGGGACAGAGTCGGAGAAGGAGCCCCTCAGGCGTACGACCCGCTAGACTCGAGGCCGGGGCCGGGGCTGATCATATCTCTTTCTCACTTTTCCTTTTTCTTTTGAGTGTTTTGGGAGAACTTATACTTTATTTGATGATTGTATATACACATTTTATTTTGGTGATGGCTTCGTGATAGCCAGTAGGATAGGTACTTTGGATACCTTTATTATTATATGGTTGCTTTTTCATTAACATTTACCATATGTGTGACTATAGCTTGGTCCATCTCTTGCCGTATGTGGGATCATGGCTTGGTCCCGTCTTTATTTTTATCTTTGAATGCTTCTATTTCCTTTATCTATTTGAAATGTACAAATGGATGAAATGAATGAATGAATGTATTTGCACGTGCTGCATGATGCGCACGTTTTATTGTTTTTCTATCTAGTTTTCTGTTTGCAGGTGGGCTGATCGTGTTTCAAACAAACCCTGGCCAATGAAAAACTTGGAACGGCACTCGGTTAGGTCTCCGCGGCACTCAGTGAGAGCCGCGGCGGCAGTCAGTAAGTGCCGCAACGGCATTCACGGACTGCCGTGTGGCACTTCATCGAGTGCCGCTGTACTTTATCGAGTACCGCGGGTAGGTAGACAGCTTTATTCTTCTATTTATACCCCTTCTTTCTCAAAGCTCCGCAAAATACTTCTCTTTTCTTTCCATTTTTCTCTTAAATGGCCCCCATTAGTTCTCAAATCCTCTTCCCATGGATGGATACTCTCTCTTGTATTGACAAGCTCAATTTTGAGTGCTTCAGACTAAACGATCTCTTCTCTTTCTGACAGATGAATCTAAATGAGGGTCTACTTCGCGCCGCCATCCAATGTTGGGATCCTGCTCTCAATGTCTTTCGTTTCGACTCTCAGGAGATTTGCCCCTTATTTGAGGAGTTTAGCGCCATTCTTCACATTGATCCTTATGCTGAATTAATGGTTCCTCAGATTCAGGCCGGGTATGTCCGGGACTTAGCCACTCTTCTCCGCACATCTCGAAATGCGGCGGGCTCCTTTATTTGTGACAGGCATATTGATTTTGAGTGCCTTGCTTCCGTTTATGCTCCCATAGGGGACCCCTATGATGGTGAGTACCAGATCATCCGACGTAGTGCCCTGTCAATTGCCATGCTCTCTTACTTCCTATTTCAGTCATCTTCTGACACTCTTATACCCATTGCCTGTGGTTTGCGGGAGATAAAAAGTGCTGTTATGCTGGTCCTTGGTGAAACTCTAATTGGATTGGGCCACGCCTATGCTACTGGGGTCATGTTATCCGCCGGGGCACCTTTTGTTTTGCAAATTTGGCTCATGGAGCGTCTGGACCTCTTCATACATGCTTCCCATCTCCGTGGGTCACTTCCTTATGATCGCATGGAGATTCATAGCTTGTTTCAGTCTGCCGACGCGTGGCTTGGTTGGCTTCAGGGCCTCTCTTCTAATGACATATGCTGGGTTTGTCCGTCGTGGATCTATCGCTCTGTTGCCGTACGCCTTCCTGGGCGACCTGGCCTCTGGCTGCCGGGTTTGCATGCCACTACTTTCTACATTCCTGACCGAGTCGTCCGTCAGTTTGGACTTTTGCAAGATGCTACTGAATCCGTGACTGCTGATTTCACCAGGGGGTCCCCTTTGTGCCCTTCTATTGTGAAGGCTTTCATGGAGGCTTGGCACAGCAGAATGGCTGCTCTGTTCCTGAGGGTTCCTGCTCTGACTGTGCCTACTACCGAGTATCTCCTAGAGATCCAAGCCTTGGTTGCGAGGCGAGCTTGACAGACACATGCATAATAAAGTAGACGAAAACAGGGAAAAGCTTTCCATTTTACAAAACTTTCTGACAGACCCTGCCTACTCTTTGTTTACGCTTTTGAATGTGACTTTCCTTATTTTCTTCAAAAAGTGCTGTTATAAAGTTCTAACATGTTTAATCAAAGTGTTCACCCCTTCGATTAATCTTTTATGAAGAATTCTCCTTTCAATGTCTTTACTTGGCTCTTTTTTTTTTTTTCTTTAAGCTTTACTCTTTCTATGCCATGAATTCTCATATGTTCCTTTATACTACTTATTTTGATAACCAGGTGATCCAAAGGAGGGTCTTGTATCTGGGTTCTTCGACTAGCAAACGAAGTTTGCCCCTGGTTTTAGGGCTTTGAAAACGCCAGTTTGCCCCTAGTTTAGCACAAGGTTTTTTTTTTTTTTTTTTTTGTGTGGGCCGAAGGCTTTTGAGAGCCCGCCTACTTAACCCCGAATGGGTATCAGGCCTGCAGGAGTTCGGCTCAAGGTTTGAAGGAAGACGCCGCTCGGGCGGTTTTATTTAAGTGACCGAACCAAGTAGGTTGCCTACGTATCCCCTAGCGGGAATCAGGTCAAGCGTAGTTCATCAAGGTAGAAGGCTTTGAAAAGAAAGGTTTCAAGCAAAATACTTCTTGAGGCGATCGAGGTTAATTGGTTGTTTAAATTCAACCCCGTCCAGGTCCATGAGATAAGCTGCTCCTCCGGAAAGGAGAGTCTTAATGATGTACGGCCCGACCCAGTTGGGTTTGAATTTTCCTCTGGGGTCATAAACAGGCACTTTCAGTTCTTTGAGGACCAGGTCACCCTCAGCATGCTTCCTAGGGCGGACCTTTTTGTTGAAAGCACGAGCTATCCTCTTCTGGTACCCCCGAGTATGGTTTACCGCAGCCAGCCTCTTCTCATCGAGTAGCATCAACTCCTCATATCTTCCTTGTACCCATTCTGATTCGGGGACCTCGCATTCTGCCAAAACCCTAAGAGAGGGTATTTCTACCTCTATTGGGAGAACAACTTCCATCCCGTAGACCAATGAATACGGCGTAGCACCCGTTGAAGTCCTGACCGAGGTCCGGTATCCCCACAAAGCAAATGGCAGCTTTTTATGCCAATCCTTATATGTATCCGTCGTTTTCCCCAGGACTGCCTTAACATTTTTGTTTGCTGCTTCTACTGCTCCATTTGTCTAAGGCCTATACGGGGATGATTGGTGACGAGTGATCTTATACCTTTCCAAGAGTGGGATAACTTCCCCCTGGAAATGACTGCCATGATCGGAGATAAACTCATTCGGGACCCCATACCTGCAGATTATGTTTTTCTCGATGAAACTCACCACATCTTTAGCTTTCAGGGTTGCGTACGAGGCTGCCTCTACCCACTTTGTAAAATAATCAATCGCCACGATTATGTACCGGTGCCCATTGGAAGCCCTTGGAACTATCTCACCAATGATGTCGATCCCCCATACGGAAAACGGCCAAGGGGTGGTCATGCTATAGAGCTGTGACGGCGGACTGTGCATTAGATTTGCATGAATCTGGCATTTGTGACACCTTCTAACATATTCACAACAGTCTTTGTCCAAGGTTGTCCAATAGTATCCCTGTCGGATGATCTTCTTCGCTAGCATGTGTCCACTCATGTGGGGCCCACACACTCCCTCATGTATTTCCTCCATCATTCTCTTAGCTTCCCTTCCATATAGGCACTCTAGATTGTACCCGGTGTAGGATTTCTTCCATAGCTTATCTGCATAGATCACAAATTGAGCGGCGAACCGCCGAATTGCCTTTTTGTCCTTTTTCGAGGCTCCTTCGGGGTATTCTCCTCCTTTGATGAACTCCCACACATCTTCATACCAAGGCACTTCATCTTCTCTTTCTATGGCCGATATCATTTCAAATGATGGTCGATTCCTCACTTCTATGGACAGCGGGATCATGGCTGTTTTGGAGGGGATTTGGATCATCGAGGCCAGGGTAGCTAAGGAGTCAGCTAGTTGGTTTTCTTCACGGGGGAGGTAGTAAAAGGAAATCTTTTGGAATTGTGCCTTCAGACTTTCCAGATAGTCATGGTAGGGTCTCAGCTTCTCATGTTTTACCTTCCAATCTCCTCGGACTTGGGATATGATCAAATTGGAATCTCCGAAGACATCAATCCGTCCGACTTTCAAAGACAAGGCTGCTTCCATCCCAATTATGCATGCTTCGTATTCCGCGGTATTGTTGGTAGAGTTATACTTGAGCTTGACGGCCAATGGGGTAGGGGTCCCATCGGGTGCTATGAGAATGATTCCAACTCCATAACCTAATTGGTTGGCTGCTCCATCGAAGTACATTTTCCATAACTCCTCATTAACCTCCATTATTCCTTCATCCGGGAACTTGAATTCTCCTTCGCCCTTGGATTCTATAGCGAGGTCGGCCAAAAACTCAGCGACAGCCCTTCCTTTTACAGACTTGGCGGTGACATACTTGATATCGAACTCAGCTAGCATCATGGTCCAACGAGAAATCCTACTGGTCAAGACGGGTTTTTTGAATAGGTATTTTAATGGGTCCATCCAGGATATCAGGATTACAGGGAAGGTTAGCATGTAGTGACGAAGGCGACGGGTACACCAAACCAAGGCCCAACAGGCCTTTTCCAAGGGCGAGTACTTTAACTCGTATCCGACCATTCTTTTGCTCAAATAATAAATTGCCTTCTCCACGTGCCCCTCTTCTCCTTCTTAGGCCAACATACACCCCATCGAATCTTCGGATACGGAGAGGTAAAGTAACAGGGGTCTCCCAGGTGAAGGTGGTGACAGGACATGTGGGTTTTGGAGATAGGTTTTGATTTTCTCGAAGGCTTGTTGACAAGGGGCATCCCATTCAAATCTTTCTCCCTTTCTGAGCAATTTGAAAAGTGGGTCACAGGTTAAAGTGAGTTTGGAAATGAAGCGGCTGATGAATTGTATTCTTCCCAAGAACCCTCTCAGTTCTTTCTCATTTTTTGGTGGGCTCATTTCGATTATGGCTTTTATTTTGGTTGGGTCTACTTCGATCCCCCTTTGGGTAATAAGGAATCCTAACAACTTTCCTGTGGTAACTCCGAAGGTACATTTCTGTGGGTTCAGCCTCATTTTGAATTCCCTCAATCTTTCAAAGAACTTTCTCAAAGCCTCTAGGTGCCCTCCCCTCTCTTTGGATTTTACAATCATATCGTCCACATACACCTCCACCTCTTTGTGGATCATGTCATGCAGTAAAGTGGTGGCAGCCCTTTGATAGGTCGCACCTGCATTCTTAAGTCCGAATGGCATGACCCTATAGCAATAAGTCCCCCACGGAGTGATGAACGTGGTTTTCTCCCTATCCTCGGGTGCCATGAGGATTTGATTATACCCAGAGAATCCATCCATGAAAGATAGAAGCTCATGTCCCGCAGTGTTATCGACCAACACATCGATGTGGGGTAATGGGAAATCGTCTTTAGGGCTTGCCTTGTTTAAATCTCGAAAGTCAACGCAAACCCTAACACGATCATCCTTCTTTGGGACAGGTACAATGTTGGCAATCCACTCTGGATACTCGGTGACCATCAAGAATCCAGCCTTTAGTTGCTTTTCAACCTCCTCTTTTACTTTACTTGCCCATTCTGGCCTCATTCGCCTCAATTTCTGTTTTAAGGGTTTTGAATTGGGAAAGAGAGGGATGTGGTGCTGGACTATCTTTAGATCAATACCTGGCATATCATTATAAGACCATGCAAAAACATCTTTGAATTCATTTAATAGATTGATTAGTTCTTTGCTTTCTTCATTGCTAAGTGTTGAGCCGATAAAGACATTTTGAGGATTATTTTCATTTCCTAGATTAATCGTTAGAGTGTCCTCAATGATTTTACATGCAGATTCTTTTTCTTTTTTAATTAACTTTTGCAATTCATTAGGTATTCCATGATCATCACATTCATCACATTCATTAAGCGCATTCGAGTAGGCGGAATCAGTCATACTTTCATTGATTTTGTTAGGAGTGATTACAACAGACATAGCAATAGTAAGACGCCTCATTTGGGCCATTACAGACTCTGGGTGAGGGGGATACTTATCACTAGACTCAAAGATCCACTCTTTGTTGATTCCCTGCTTGAGCTCCATAGTGTTACAACCTGGCAGTCCTTCGGATTCCGTCTTTTCTTCCTTTCCTGGCTTCAGCTCTTCTTTCGGCGCATCCTCATCACTCCCTTCTCCGACCTTGACTTCCAGGCCCTTGTCTTCTTTCTCCTTTTCTTCAGCTTTTGCCCCTTTTTCGCTCAACAGGTTCTGCATGACCGGTCCATCCAGTACACCAACCCAATCGTTGACGGCAGCAGACTTTTCAGGTATTTGCAAAAACGGGTCTTTGTACTTGGAGAATTCATGGGAGAAAAAGATCTCGAACCCCGGCTTTAGACTTTTGTCCTTCTGGTCCATCCAAGGCTCCGGGAAGCCACAGAAGGGGAAATCTTCTCCTTCCTTTACGAAGTACCCGTTGAGCGTTTTGAGGTAAGGGTCTAGCGGCGCATCGAAAGCCTTTTTCTTTGCCCTTAGTTCCTTCTTCGTTGGCTGATACCCCAGGCCGTGAGTGTGAGTCTGAGTAGGAATTCTTGGAAACTCAGGCAGGCCCTGAAGGTTCTTTCCCAATCCTAATCCCGGAAAGAAACCCATCTTCTTCATGATCCCTGCGACCACTGGACTGGCATACTGATCAAAATGGAGCGGTAGAAACTCTCTCGGCTTTTCTTCTTCCAACATGCTGATAAACTCGAACCCTCCCATTTTTGTTTCTTCTTCTTGCATTTGTAATTCTAGAACCGGTGAGCTTGATGATGCTTCAGACAAACAAACCCAGCTGTCCCCGAGAATGTCGCAGACTTGGCCCTTCCAAACGCATTTGACCTTTTGATGGATCGTCGATGGTATGGCGCCCAAAATGTCTAACCATGGCCTCCCAAGCAGCAGGTTGAAAGAAGCAGGAATGTCGATGACCTTAAATTCGGCTTCCTTCTCAAGTGGACCAACAACAAGGTGTAGGAGAATTATACCCATGACAGTTCTCTGAGTGTTGTCGTATGCTCTCACCTTTTGCTCAGATGGTATGAATGTCGATTCGTCCAAACCCATGCGCTTGGATGTTCGGAATGGGCACACGTTTAAGGCTGATCCATTGTCCACCAGACAGGCAGGCACAGTGTTTCCTAAGCATTCGACTGTGGCATACAAGGGCTTGTTATGAACGGGCCCTCCGGGAGGTAGATCATTGGACGAGAAAGAAATAGCGAGAGCTGGGATCCTACTGATCATCCCTACGAGGTCTCCTGGTGTTGTATTGATGGAAACATCAGATTGGTTCAAAGCATCCAAGACTGCTTGTCTGTGCTTTTTGGAGGCGATCAGTAATCCCCAGATGGTGATATTAGTTTGTGTCTTCCTCATCTGCTTTAAGACCCTATCCTCTTCTTCTTCTTCACTCATTTTCCCTTTCCCTTTCTCCAGCTCCCTCCCCGGGTGATCTTCCTCTAGTTCGTGTGGTTTGAAGTGTCTACCAGACTGAGTTAGATGATTGATCTCCTCTTTTGCCCAAATGTTGTCGGTTTCTGAAACGATCTTCGAGCTTTCTTCTTCAACCTTTGCCTCTTCGTCGCTTTGATACCATAGGTCATCATCCTCTACCTGGTCTATGTTCCGATCATTGCCTTCTTGAATCCACCAATCTGACTGCCCCGTCACTTCATTTTCCCATATCTCTGGCTGGCTGCCAAGCATACAGATCTCCGGATTTTCTGGTAACTGATAAAACTTCCTTGGTTCCCCGACTTTTGTGATTAGCTTGGATGGATCAAATGTTATTCCTTTTACCTCCAAGAAATAAAGACCCTGCGGCGGCGGCACAGCACGATGGTTTGGCAGGGGATTTTTGGTGACAATGGGGGCTTTGACAGGCGGTTCGGATATCACTTTATTGTCGATGAGGTCTTGGATTTCATGCCTTAACCTCATGCACCGATCTGTCGAGTGGCCTTTCTGCTGATGAAATTTACAGAAGAGGTCCCCTTGGAAATTCGGCGGAAGTGGACTTGGCAGAGGCCGAGGTTCCAACTGGCGGAGATGCCCTTTCGCTAACAGCCTGTCAAGAGCGGTTGATAATGATACTCCCAGATCTGAGAATTTTCTTGGTGGCTTATCCCCTCCTCCTCTTGGATGATTTCTGGCGATATCAAATTTTCTCTCCGGCTCGCTAAGTGCATTGACATCGGTGGGGCCAGAGTGACCCCCCGAATGCCCCCCATTTGATCCATAACTGGGCCTCCGATATCGGTTCGGTTGTTCTTCTTTCTTGATCACTCCTTCCTGAATCGCATCTTCGATCCTTATTCCCACATCAAACACCTCGGCAAAAGTGTTGATTGACTGAAACCTCATCTTCTCCTGATAAACTGGCTGCAGGTTTTTCATCAACATTCGGATCTGGTCTTTTTCTAATGGCCTCTGCACCATCTTCGCGGCTTTCCCTCTCCATCGACTTAGATACTCAGCAAATGATTCTTTGTTCCCTTGCCTGGTTGTTTCTAGATCTCGGACAGTGACGTCCAGGTCTTGATTGTACTCATACTGGGCCACAAATGATTTTACGACTTCTTCCCAAACTCTGGTTTTGCTTGGCTCAAGTGTAAGGTACCACGATAGAGCAGCTCCTGTTAAGGTTTGCTGAAATAGAACGGCCATCATGGTAGTACTTAGACCACTAGGCTGAAAAGCTCCTATGCACATCCGGATATGACTGCGAGGATTCCCGGTGCCATCAAACTTATCAAAAACTGGCATTTTGAACCCGGCGGGCAGCGTTTCGTGGACCCCATCATACAGGCCTTCTAACTCCATCAGATAGGTATCAACCCCCTGAGCTTTGCGCATTACCCTCTCCAACTTTTCTATTTTCTCGGTCAGTTGCTTCTCCTTCTCAGCTTTCTCTCTGTCTCTGTTGGCCCGCAGTGCATCGGTCCATTGGGCCTCCTGATCATCAAACCAATCTCCTTCCCCTCCTCCCAAAGGTGGGTCCATAACAGGTGGAACTACATGTCGGCGATTCAGCTCTTCTATCATCCCCATCATGCGGTTCATGTTTTCAGCCTGTCGCATCATCTGCTCTACTTGCTGTTCTACTAGTACCCTTAAACCGGACATTTCTTCGTTGTTTCTCTCTTCGGCCATGTCAGCGCGTCCTCCCCTTACTGTGGGGTCCCTAAACCAGGCTTGACTTGATTCGGATGCTATTTTTGCTCCTACAGCAGATTTTAAAATTTTATTATTATTTAAAAAAAAACTTTATCTTCTTTTATCACAAAAACCCTTTTTATGTATCATGCGGATGCAATGCATGTGTGCGTGTGTGCCTATTCTATATGCCAAAGAAAAGAAAATCCTAATCCTAACACATAAGCACATAAACACATAAGATCCTCACTCATGTCAAGTGCGCTAATTTCTCTTCTCATTATGATCCTCATTACCCCTTCAAAAAAAATCATTTGGAAAGTATTTCTCGGATGATAAAATCTTTTGAAAACAATTCTTGAGAGTTTTGGATTTTTCCCTTTGAAGGTATAAACATTTCTTAACAAAAGATGACTGGGTTGAGACTTTGCTTTGAAATTCATTTGAAAAGTATTTCTTTCAAAATAATTTTCGAAGATTAGTTTGGAGTTTTAATCAAAAGTGAACTCCAAAGGTTTTTGAAAGAGCAATTGAAAAAAAAGTCCATTTGCTTTCGAAGATGGATTTAAAATTCTTTGGGTAGGAGGATCACATGATCGGATTATTACCATACTCTTCATGAATACGGATGCGTACAAGGTCAATGATGCTTAACTAAACATGATATAAGAAGTATAATCTTATAATCAGGGTTCAACATGTCCTCCAAATGTCGTGGAACATGAGGAGAAATTGCTAAAAGCTGATGATTTTACATCCTTCATCAAGCGAGTATCGTCATCATCTCAGGTAATCCCTTCCGGGCATACAAACTTCCTAGCACATAATCCTAATCAAGAATTGATTTCCTAAGATTGAAAGGTTCTACAGAAACTATCATGCACAGGCTGGGTTTTGGTCAAATAAGGGACCCTTGACACACACCCGATAGGATGCTTCATATACCAAATCATGGTACGAGATCAAGGGTGATCACACAGTCCCATGATGACTTGACCGACCGGGTTGCCCCGAGCCTCCAAGGTCATAGTTCCGTGCGATCGACTGGCTGGACATGCAAGTGAAAAGCAACAGGCACACAAAGATTAATTAATTTGATTAAGAGGACATTTTTCAAGTCTAATCCTCAAGTGAACCCAAAATCAGAAAATGCCTGGTCTGCGAAACCAGAGATTCTGGGTTCGATCCCCAGCAGAGTCGTCAGATTGTGGATATCGCATTTTTCTTACCCACAACTTTTCTTTTAAAATTCTTTTCCACAATTTTAAATCCAAAACAAATGAGTCGCCACTTAATTTTTTAAAAGGAAAATTAAGAAACCATTTTTAAAGGAAACTGATCTTTTAGAAACCAGAGATTAACTGGGTCCGGGGATTATGGAATGAGAGAGGAAGGAGCCCGTCGGACTAAAACACCCTCTCTCATCCTATCTTGCGATAGGCCTCTACTCAACATCCTTTTAATCGAATTTATTAATCTAAGCATGCCCTCAACTAATACATATATACATATACATCACAAAAGCATGTCCAAAGGGTGTAAAATTGCTAATGACAAAATATCATTCATAAGCCACATAGGTCAAATAGCATGCAATATGATATGCAATAGGGAACAAGAGAACTTACCCGGGATCCAGCAGCGATATTAAACGTGCAATGCATGCAAACAAAAGAAAATCCTAAAAAGAGTCTCTAATCACATATACAGATAAGGCAAAAACCTAATTCTAAGGTGTCGTGCATTAAGTCGAAAAATCAAGTAAAATCAAAGAATTTAATGAACTAGAGAAGAGATATGAGATTGTACCTCAAGTGTGCTACAAAACAATGAGTTAGTCCACATGATATACAAAATATAAAATTGGATCGTAGATAATGATCCTAGACTTCTAGCTTAAATCTATCAAACATGATTAAATCTAGAGCAACTAAATTCTAATTACAAAGTTAAATCATATGGATGAATATAAACATGGACAAGAACAAGGTATGACATACTCCTAGACTTTGATTTCAAATTCAAATAATCCTTATTGAAACAAGGTCTAAATCTCAACCCATGAAAGTGTCTATCTAAGCCATTATTCATAAGATTGATTGAAACTATTGCAGAATTTTGGAAATTGCTGAGAGCAGATTGGGTCATGAAAAATGCAAAAACCATGTTTTCAACGGTTGTATTTTAATGATTTTTGGACATGATATGCCTCTATGAGTCTAGTTTACAACCCAAAAAGAAAATCAAGGTTTCAACGGTTGGATCTCCGGGAATTGGGCAAAAACCAGGCATCACTCAGCATTCTACAACCTTCCGTCCAGAATTCTTGCACGATTTTTTTAAAAATAGCAAAAAGATCAGAAATGCTTTGTTCTTTTTAGGGTAACTTCCTAACACATTAATCTGCTTAGAAAAAATTATTTTGGGTCACAAACAATCTATTAAAATCCCGATTTATTTATTTCAAAAGAGTGTTGCTGTGCTGAAATCCTGGGCAGATTGTTGTTGCTTCACAAAACTCATGACCAAACCATTTTAAACATGAAACCACCTTAAAACAAAAATTACAGTGGTAGAACATTGTGTTATTGACACTTTCTCGTTGGTTTCACTTGATTTCAACGGTTAGATTTCGAACTAAAAATCTTTGATCAAAAACAGTTTATGAACTCACTGTTTTCATTTGTCAAGTTCAATTTTATTTGTTAACCCCAACCATTAAACCATGAAGTTGGACTTAAACTAAACCATTTCCTCCTACCTTTTGATGGTCATTGGAGGCTAAAGACCTTTGTATTTGTAGGTTTCAAATGAAGTATGAATAGACTTCATGAAATCTCAAAATGAGGATCCTAAACCATGGAGATGGGCTTAGACTAAAAAAAGAACACTTTCTCCTACCATTTGATGGTCATGGGAGATAAAGACATGACTAATGCTCCTAAGTTTCAAAGAGAATAAGGAAATGACTTCATGAGATACCAAGTTTAGAGGATCCAAATCATGAGTATGGACTTGGATCCATCTATATGAAATAAAGTGATGATCAAATTTTGACTCTCATGTAGAGCATAAGCTTTACATGGGATTCAAAGGATCATACTCAAGAGATCAAGAGAGATATTGAAGATCTCCAAGACTCTCAAGAGAAGAACATATACAAAGAAATAGAAGGAAGAATTAGAAATAAAGACTCCTAAGCTTACTTGACAAACAAAGAAAATAACAAGAGATTTTAGGATTAGAAATTCAAAAGAAAAAGAGTAAATAAACAATCTATGGCATAGGGGATCACCTCCAAATTATCCTCAAAGTTCTCTTTTCTTTGAAGATCTTCCAAGCTCTTCTTCCTAATTCTCTAAACTCTCTTCTCTTTTCTCTCCAAAAATATGTTGGTGGAGTAATGGCTATTTTGTGTGTTGTGTTGTATATAGTGGGTAGCTCTTGTTATATTCTCACCCTCTCCTCTAAGGAAGATCCCTTCTCTTTTATAGGCAAAATTACCAAGTATTTTCAGTGAATTTCGGAGCAAAAAACAGGTGTAAAACTCTCATTTGGTGGTACAATGCATACTTTCTGAAATTAGGCAGACTGCTCCCCAGGGCGGCAGTCCAAAAATCTGTGCGGCAGTCCGTGACTGCCGCTGCGGCATTTCGTGACTACCGCGCGGCTCTCCAAGAGTGCCGCGGCAGATTGTTGATTGCCGAGTTTTAGTCAGCCTTACTTTATCAGTTTTTTTGTTTTTGTCTGCATACGCATACGTATTGTTATGCAAAATACGGACTTTAAAAGCAAACGGCAGTCAGAAAATGTCGGCGGCACTCGGTGAATGTCGTGCGGTACTCACCGAATGCTGTGAGGCACTCACTGAATGCCGTCCGGCACACGTTGATTGCCGCTGAGTTCTGCCGGGTGCCACTTTTTGTTGAGCTTCTCTTTTTAGGTCTTTCTTTTTCCCAAAGCAATTTATTTTTGAAGATCTTTTTCGAAAATTGTGTTTTATACCTGAATTCTCCTAAATACCTGGTATTCTCTTCTTTCTGTGAAATTTTATCGCGTTTAGAGAACTTTCTGAAGAGCTTGGAACACTTCGAATTTTCCGGTCCTTGTCATCATCGGATACGGAGGCGACACTCTCCTAAATTCGGCGGTCGGTCAAAATTTGGGTGTCTACAGTGACATTCCAAGGTTCGTCTTATATGCCGTTCTGTATGCCCACAATGCATCAGTTAAGCGTGACGACCAATCCTTTCTATTGATGTTAACAATCTTCTCCAGGATATGTTTGATTTCCCTATTAGCTAGCTCTGCCTGTCCATTCGACTGTGGGTGATATGATAAAGCAATCTTGTGGTTAACTCCATATTTCTTCATCAATGCTTCGAAAGGCTTATTACAAAAATGGGTTCCATGATTGCTAATCATGGCCTTTGGTGTTCCAAATCTTGAAAGGATATTCTCTTTTAAGAAAGTGATCACTGTTCTGTGATCATTTTTCCTTGTCGGAATGGCCTCAACCCACTTAGACACATACTCAACTGCCAAAAGGATATATTCGCAGTGAGAGGATGGCGGGAAAGGTCCCATGAAATCAATACCCCAGCAATCGAAAATCTCAATAGTGATGATCGGGGTCATTGGCATTTCATTTCTTTTAGATAAGCTCCCTAACATTTGGCATCTAGCACATGCTCTACAAAATGCATAAGAGTCTTTGAAAATTGTCGGCCAGTAAAAATCACTGCTAAACACCTTCTGAGCAGTTTTCTGGGCCGAGAAATGACCGCCACAAGCTTCCGAGTGGCAGGTAGGGGTGGGCATTCGGTCGGTTCGGTTTCGAACCGAAAATTTCGGTTCGGGTTGTTCGGTTCGGGTTGGGATTTTGGTACCGAAATCCGAACTGAAATAAACTTCGAAAATATGGTTCGGTTTCGAAATTTAAATTCGAGTTCGGTTCGAAAATTCAGGTTAAAACTAAACCGAAGTTTTTTTTTTATAATTTTTTTTAATTATATATATTTTTTAGGAAAAATTAAGTATAGTAAATTAGTGCAGATTCAGTGATTCACCACTTTGAGATTCTATTTTTTTATTGTTATTTTTCATCAAACAAGTTTTTATAACATTGCCCTAATTCATCAAACAAGTTTTTTTATATTTCTTAAAATTCGGTTATTCGGTTTCGAACCGAATTTTTTCCTACTTTCGAAAACCGAACCATATTAAATAATATAGTTCGGTTTCGAACTGAAATAATTTCGGGTCGGTTATTAACCGAACTGAAATTTGAAATTTTTCGGGTTCGGTTCGGTTTTTCGGGTTGGCCCGAAGTATGCCCACCCCTAGTGGCAGGAGGCTAAAATCTGAGAAATATCTTCTTCGGGGACACATCGCCTAATTACTTGATCCGCACAGTACTTAAACAAGTACGGATCATCAAAGTAAAACCACTTTGCGATGGATAAAAACCTTTTTCTGTCAGGGGTGGACCAATGGGATGGGGTCTCTCCCGTTGCCAAGTAGTTGACAATGTCTGCATACCAAGGCAAACTAGTAGCATCAAAAAGCTGTTCATCTGGGAAAGATTCACGGATCGGAATGGATTGTGAGGAGTTATCTTCAAACGTCAATCAAGAAAGGTGATCGGCCACAATGTTCTCCACCCCTTTTTATCTTTGATAACCAAGTCAAATTCTTGGAGCAGGAGGATCCAGCGTATTAATCCCTGTTTGGTATCCTTTTTGGATAGCAGATACTTTAACGCGACATGATCAGTGAAGCAAATGATCTACGAGCCAATAAGATATTGCCTAAAATTTTCTAATGCGAATACAGTTGCCAGCAACTCCTTTTCGGTAGTAGAGTAATTTCGTTGAGCTCCATCAAGAGTTCTGCTAGCATAGTAGATCACAGTAGGCTTCTTGTTTTTCCTTTGTCCTAATACTGCACCAATCGCTGTGTCACTTGCATCACACATTAGCTCAAAAGGAAGACTCCAATCCGGAGATTGCATTATCAGAGCTGTTATGAGGTGATGTTTGAGTTTATCAAAGGATTCCTGGCACTCGCTATTCCACGCAAATGTTTGGTCCTTAGCAAGGAGTCGGCACAGTGGCCTAGATACAGCACTGAAATCTTTAATAAACCTCCGGTAAAAACCGGCGTGACCTAGAAACGATCGAATGTCTTTCACTGTAGTAGGAACAGGGAGATTAGAAATTATGTCAATCTTCGCCTTATCTACCTGTATTCCCTCAGCAGAAACTATATGCCCCAATACAATTCCTTTTATCACCATAAAGTGACATTTTTCCCAATTGAGGACCAAGTTTTTATCCTCACATCTTTGTAACACTTTTTGGAGATTTCCCAAGCAATCATCAAAGCTACTTCCAAAAACGAAGAAATCGTCCATAAAAACTTCCATGATCTTTTCGACCATATCGCTAAAAATGCTCAGCATACACCTTTGGAATGTGGCAGGTGCATTGCATAAGCCAAACGGCATCCGGCGATATGCAAATGTTCCAAACGGACAGGTAAAAGTGGTTTTCTCTTGATCAGCAGGATCAATTTCAATTTGGTTATAACCACTATAACCGTCCAGGAAGCAGTAAAATTGGTGAACCCGCTACACTTTCGAGCATTTGATCCATGAAAGGCCATGGGAAATGATCCTTTCGAGTCACTGCGTTCAATTTCCTATAATCAATGCACATGCACCAACTTGTGGTCACACGTGTTGGTACAGTTTCACCATCCTTATTTTGCACCACTGTAATGATGGCTTTCTTCGGCACTACTTGAGTTGGACTTACCCAAGGACTATCCAAAATTGGATAAATAACCCCAACATCCAGTAATTTCAGAACTTCCTTCTTTACTACCTCTTGCATGTTTGGATTTAGACGCCTTTGCATTTGGCGACATGGTTTGGCGTCTTCCTCTAGGTAAATCCTGTGGGTGCATATGGATGGATTGATTCCTCTCAAATCAGCAACAGTCTATCCTAATGCACTCCTGTGTTGCTTGAGTAACTTGATCAGTTTACCTTCCCGTTCTTGATTTAAAACAGATGAAATTATCACAGGAAAGGTCTTCTCTTCTCCCAGAAACACATATTTCAAGTCTTTTGGGAGCTCCTTCAACTCTAACTCTGGAAATAGCAGGTTTGACGGTACAGCCAACTTAGTCTTTGGCGGCAATTGTTCATATGTCTTTGGCGGCAATTGTTCATATTGGGTCCACATTGCCTTTGCAACTTCCTCTTCTACAACTTCCAATACAACACACTTTTGGTTAATTTCTTCATCTTGTGGAGTGTATTTGTCCAATTCATAACATGAGTTAGTCATAATGGACTCCACGGGATCAGAGTGAGTAGTTGAATCAAAGTAATCTTGGATTATCGACTCTACCCAATTCACTTCCTCTTCCTCATCATCAAAATCTTCAATTTTGGGATTTGAAAAGATTTTGATATTCAATGTCATGTTCCCAAAGACTACGGTCATCACTCCACTCCTTACCTTAATTGTTGCATCGATCATAGAAAGGAAAGGACGTCCAAAGATCACCGGAATCTGAGATTTGGCATTGTAAACCGGTTCGGTGTCTAAAATGACAAAGTCAATAGGAAAGACAAATGATTCAATCTGGACTAAAACGTCCTCCAAAACTCCTCGTGGATAATTAATCGATCTATCTGCGAGTTGGAGAGTAATGCGAGTGGGCTTAAGTTCTCCCAATCCTAACTGCTGGTAAACAGTGTAAGGTAGAAGATTAACACTCGAGCCTAAGTCAAGCAGAGCGTTGTTCACTTTCCTTTGACCGATTATGCAAGAGACCGTTGGTGTGCCCGGATCCTTGTATTTGGGAAGCAAATCATGTTTTAGAATCGCACTCGCCTGGCAAGCTAGGTAAGCACTTTTCTGTACACTTTGCTTCCTCTTTACAGTGCACAAGTCCTTTAGGAACTTGGCATAGGCAGGTACTTGTTTAATCGCGTCAAGGAGTGGGAGGTTAATTTTCACTTGCTTGAATAACTCCAGAAACTCCTGACTTTTGGTTTCTTGTTGAGGTTTCTTCAACCTCTGAGGATATGGTGCCGGAAAAGGGCATTTGGGTGCTTCCCCAAGGAGAGGTTCTTTTCCGGGCCTTCTCTTTATTTTGGTATCCTCAGGAGCTGTTGTTTCGGGCTCAACTGTTTCCCCCTCTCTTCCTTCTTCCACCAATTCTTCTTCATTCTCTACTTCTTCTTCATCATCAACTACAAGGTGTGAGGGAAGAGAGACTTTCTCAATCTCCTTTCCACTTCTCAACACAGTTACAGCCTTGGCCTCCTCATGTGGTCTAGATCCCGAGGGTCCTGTACCCGAGTGTTGGCCTTTAGGATTTGGCTCTGGTTGAGCATGGAACATAGTTCGTTCTCGATCCCCTTGCTAGGCAGCTAACCTCTCTACACTTGTCTTGAGTTTACTCATTAGCTGCATCATTTGCTGCATCATGAGTGTATTAGGATCCTCCTGTGCCTTCTTATGAGGTGGCACGTAGGTGTTAGATGAGGTTTGGTTGTTGCCCCCCTGATTGTAGTTGGATTGAGGCGAATGATTTTGTTGATATTGATTCTGGTGATACCCCTGATTTTGTTGATAGGTAGGAAGAGGTTGGTAACTCTGTTGGTACCCTTGGTTTTGAGGTCGGTACTGGTTTCCTTTGTTCGGCTGCCATTGTTGAGATGGGTTTGATGTGGCAGCATTGTTTCTATGGTCGAAACCAGGATGACTCCACCTATCATTTGGATTGAAACGACTAGGGGCATTTACAGCGTGTACTTCTACTGAACTCTGTTCATGATAAACATGGTATATTTGACAATGTTGAGAAGTATGCCCCATTTGTAGACAACTAGAACATGATTCTTCAGAAGCGAATTGTATCACTTGGTCCTTCTTTGCTTCCAATGCCTCCAATTTACGAGACAGTTGCTCGTATTTCTCCATTAAATTGCCTTCCGCTTTCAACTGATAAATACTCTTACGACTTGAACTCGAACTAGTTTGGGTTCTTGTCACTTGAGTTTCCCACAGAGCGAATGTTCGGCCAACCATTCAAAATGAGCTTCGGCATGATCTGCATTCTTGCTCATGAACTCACCATCACTCGTAGTTTCCACGAGTTTCTTCGATTTCGGAGAAAGGCCATCATAGAAGAAGCTTATTGTTCGCCACTTCTCGAAACCATGATGTGGGCATAGCAATAACAAATCCTTGTATCGCTCCAATGCTTCAGCGAATGTTTCTTCCTCTTTTTGATTGTACATCTTGATTTGTCTCAAGATATCAGTCGTTAATCGATTAGGGAAGAACGTCTTGAGAAATGCTTCATGAATTGCTGGCCAAGTCAAAATAGAGTTTGGTTTGAGCGACAATAACCATGACTTTGCTTTGTCCTTCAAGGTGAAAGGAAAAAGCTTTAGTCGGATTATATCACTTGGACAAGTCTGATCCGTGAACGTACCACAAACGTCTTCGAAATCTCGAATATGCAAGTATGCCTTCTCCTTTTCCATCCCATGAAATGTGGGTAATAGTTGGATCATTCCATTACGAAAATGGAATGTACCCGTGTGCGGAGGGATGCGGATACAGGAAGGTGTGGCAGTTCGATCAGGAGCTAAGAGTTCTCGTAGAGGTCGTTGACCATCATCGATGAGGTCATGCCTATTTTCTCCTTGTTGGCTCTCTGTGTCAGACATTGGATTAGAAGTAGACGGAGTAAAAATGGGATTATCAGCACTATCTATGGAATCTTCAAATAAATTTGTGATGAAAGTTTCAGTGGAGTCAAAGGACATAGAATGACACAAACAACGCAGCTTGTGTTCTGAAGAGCGAAAAGAAAAAGAAAAATAAAAATGGGATAAGGAAATATCGGATCAATCTAAAATCCCTGGCCTTCGTTACCGTCCCCGGCAACCGCGCCAAAAACTTGACACGACTGGAAATGTGTTCTCAGAAGAGTACGTCCAAGCGTAGACGGTCGCGTCGAGTAATAACCGGTAAGACCGAGTCGTTTTCCCAAGGGACGGAATTGGGGAAAAGAAACCTAGATTGAATCCTAAAGAGAAAAATAAAAGATGATTTCTTTAAAGTGGAAGTTCTAATGATCCTACTGATTGCATAATTATAATGAAAAGAATGATTAAGCAGCAGTTAAATTAAAAGAAAATTGATGTGATCTTTTAAATATGAAAGAAAGTGTTGGGAATATGTGAATCTGCATTGCACCAACTACTACCATGACTTAACATAAACGCATACTGGGGTTTCATCCTTTTAGTATTCCTTATTTCGAAATTGATTAAGTAAAGCATTCTAGACACTAAGTATGTGAATTGGTTCAACTACCTCACTTATTATGAATGACTAGAATTAAACTAACTAACTCTATGAACAATGATAAACAAATCGAGTATAGGATAATTGACATGTTCGTCATAAGTATTCATTGAGTTAATTAATCAAATGAGCTTTTATTTCAAAATCAGATTGCAATTTGAACTTAAAAATATGAATTTGGACTTAGTTTCTGAAATAGAAGTTGCTGGAATACAAAAAGGATTTTGCCCAAGTCATACCCATACCAATCGATTGGGATGTTTGTCAATCGATTGGCATGAAATGACCTTCAATCGATTGGTGAAAGTACCAATCGATTGACTTGGAATCTATAGCAATCGATTGGACTCTATTTCCAATCGATTGCCATTGATTCTCAAATAGAATCATGGCAGTAGCTGGGAACAATGTTTCCTCACATTATTCCCAACCAGAACTCTAAGCTAGCATGTTTAAGATTGTATGGATATGAATAACTTGAAAAATGGAATCAAACATCGACATTAATTAATCCTATGAACTAGAAATTTCAAAATCAAGCTAAGGCTATAATAAAGCTTACAATCTAACCAATTCTAAAGCAGCGAAATAAAAAGGAATAACCCTGAGTTGACTGAATTCGAAATGAAATTTCCCCAGTTTAAATCTTGTCTCAATCCAAAAACAAATTGAAAAATCATACAAAACAATGCACAATCAGCCAACCCCTCACCCTTTTCACTCCCCTCGATATATAGTGTAATATTCACGAGCTGAAGGTGTCTAGGTTCATTTTGTAACGGCTGGTCGTCGTCCTGATTGCTGAAATCTTGCACCATTAACGCAGATTGATTCTAGCTTTCACCAATCGATTGACAAAAATATCAATCGATTGGTAAAAATTCCAATCGATTGATTATGGAAATATGTCAATCGATTGGTATGATGTCAATCTATTGGTATCCAAACTTCATCTTCTTGTTTCTTGATCTATTTCTTTCAACTTGTTATTCATTCTAACTTCATAGTCCTGCATTCAAAGAGCTAAACACAACAACATACCACGAAAAGTACATTATTGTGTAAATAAATGAATTAAAACACAAATGCAGATCAAACTAGAAAAATGAGATTAAGATTATCCAATTTTCCTTTTTTATCGGGCCAATTATACTACAAATATTAGCTCTCATCAGAAGCGTACTTCATGCTATAGAGAAGGCATCGTTTAACAGGAACACCGAACACGCGTGAGAAAAATTTTGAAAACCACAGCAAAAAGGAGAGAGAGAGAGAGAGAGACAAAAAGACACAGAAATTGGAAAAGAATAGCAAAACCTTTCCTCCCACAACACAAACACCAAAAAGCTCTCTTTTTGGCTCTCCTTTCCCCCCTTCAGTCAGGGGTTAAAAAAAAAAGTGTGAACCCTTCCCCCCCCCCCCCCCCCCCCCCCCCCCCCAAATCCTCCTCTCTACAATCTCAGTTGCATCAGATCCATGGAGCACACTTTGCTGCTTCACTCACCCAATTGGACTCTATGAAATTCACGACAATGGCCTCCTTGTCATAATCATCTCTGTTTCTCTGATTCATTATTGTTTCAGTATTGCTCGTATCGATACATATAGGGTTTTTAGTTTGTATATGCAGAGACGATGCAATCGACCAACTCTGAAGTGAGCCAGCAGGATCGATCTTCCGTGGCGGTGACGGTGGCGGTGGCGGCAACTGATACGCGAGGGAAGCATCGGATTTCTGCTGAATTGAAGCGGCTTGAGCAAGAGACTCGGTTCTTGGAGGTTTGTTTTCTTTGGGATCTTTTGAATTTTTCAGCTTCTGAAGTTCTAAATTTGCTATTTTGAATTTCTTTTTATTAATGTGCTATTGATTATCTGGTTGTTCAAGCTCCAGTGCCTTAATTGGGTTTTGAAGGAAATGTGCTTATTTTTTTGAGTGAATTACATATTATTGTACTGCAAAATTTATGTATGATCAGAAATGAGCTTGAATTGAATTGTTTTCAATATTAGGAATTAGGAAAGAAAGGGCCTGTTCAGTTGTCTTGTCCTTGATTGCATTATATTGTTTGTATAGAACTTTACAAAAAAAGATGATGAGCTTGAATGGTTCCATTTAGAAATAGGATGTTCGTCCCAGAAATGATGTTTGCAATCATAAATTTTGGCTGACCACGTAAGAAGAAATATGGTGGAGCTTCCTATATTTATAAATGGAGTCATTCATGGCGATGATTTTGCTTCAAGATTCAACATGAAATTTGAATGAAACTATTCAAATTCAAGTGACAACCAAACTGGCCCTAAGGTAGCATAATAGAATTTTCGTGTGAATTTTTCCTCAAAACTTTAGTTTTCATAAAGAATGGATGCTATGCTTTGATTAGATGGGGACAAGGTGTTTATTAGCTAAAAACAATAGGACTAATAAGAGCATCTCCAACCCAAGGTCTTCAATGTTGTCTTCATTTTGGCGTCTCTTTCATTTTTTTAAGGAGATGGCCCCACTATTTCCAGAAATGAACTCCAACCATCCCTCCTTCATTTTACTATTCATTTATTCAAAGCACTATTCTTTTATTCAACAAATCTTAAAATATATTCATTTCTTCACAACTTTATACATTATTTGATTTTCTTATAAGCTATTGTTTAAACTTAATTAGTTTTTTTTTTTTAAATATAAAGCTAAAATATTTATTTTTTGATGAATAAAAAACTAAAATATTTTTTTTTGACGAATAAAAAACTAAAATATTTATAAAAATTATTATGTTGGATTTAATTTTTAAAAAGTGCACAAACTATAAATTTTAGTTATTAAGTATTAACTTATATATATATATATATATAAGAAGTGGGACATAAGTGGAATTTATTGGGATGAATAGTGTTTTGAAGGAGGTTCGTTCAAAAGATTTTGGGTCTTCATAAATGAAAACTTACTATTCATGGCTTCAAAAAAGTTCTTCATTTTAGCATCTTTTGAAGATGGGTTGGAGTGGAGAAAATGGAAATTGTCTTCAAAATTTGAAGATTTGAAGGAATGAAGGCTTGGGTTGGAGATGCTCTAAGGCAATGATGTCCTGTTTGGTCGACTCATGACTTCTAAGTTGTTGATCCTTGTTTTGGATGAATGGGTTGACTGGAGTTTTGGGCTTGTGAGAGAATTATAGGAAACTCTGTAGTGGGTATTATTTGTCTGATGTTGGTCTTGGCCAAGTGTCACTTTGATGGACTGGTGAAAAGCTTTCAGAGTGAATTGAATGTGAATGCTGTTCGAGTTTCTTTTAGGGCTTTCGAAAGTTGAGCCAATAACTACCTACCTTCCTGATACAGTAATAGTTTGTCTGTGTTCCTTTCTATTAGAAGATCGGTTGCATTGTTGTTAATGGGACTACCTAGAAGGAAAATCTATTGGGAGATCCTAGTGTAGTTATAAATGGCAGCAGAAGTTCATAACAAGCGAAACCCATCGACTGAACCTTTGGAGTCAAGGAAACTGAAGCGGCCCAGAGACGACACAATGAGGAAAATAACATTTCCTCTAGAAGATTCCCAATTCTTTGACCTGGATGTTGCAACACATATTTCACGATGTCTACCAAAGAAAATTCTCAAAGCATGAAGTGTCATACTTGCAAGTAGCTTCCCACTTGATGCATGAGCCTTTTTCTCATGTAACTTCAAGTCGTGCCTTAATGGGCAGTCTTAAACCTTTTCTTGAAGCTATCCTCCATGTATTAACCTTAAAGGCCTCGTAGGATTTTGGAATGGTGTCATAATACCTATTATCAAAGCCATTTTGAACTAGAATGATGTCATAATACATGCTAGTAGATTATTGTTCAAAAAAAACAAAAATCTCTGGCTACTCTTTAAAAAAAATTGCATATATATATTCCCCAGAAACTAAAAACGCAAAGGTAAATCAGAATTTATGAGGTATTTAAGAGTGAAGACACTATTAAGTTACAAATTACTCTAAAAGCTTTAACTCATTAGCTGTGAGGGAATGGGCACAACAACGTATATCAAGCCTCAGCAAACCCTACTTTCTGTAGAATGTTTCCCGTTCTCATCCGTTTATTAGAATCCTACCTTAAAATTGGATCTCATAGTAAGAAAAAATGATGCATTTCACTTTCCTTGAAAAAAATATTAACTTTATGTTTACCAAGTTGGATTAAAAAAGGGGTGGGAGGTACCGTAGTAAAGTTGCTTTTTAAAGTTGTCTTATGTTTATGTGAGTTAGATACACACATGATTGAATTGTGCAACTTTCGAGCTTGACCTCAACTATTACCTTGTACTTTTTATGAAGTAGTCACGTTCTATAATTTTTATTTGTCTTAATAGTTATCATGTAATATACTTTTAATTGAAACAGTTCATGCTGTTGTGGAAATTAATCTTTCAAGTATCACTTAACAGTGTTCTAAACTTCAGGCTAGGCGGCCCCCCACCACCTGGAGTTTCTCCTAGGCATTTGTAAAATCGCCTAATTTACTAGGCGGGGTCCTAGGCGATCCTAGGCGGCTAGACATAATTTTCATATATATATATATATAAATTGTTTATCAGTGTATGTGTGTGTATCAGTGTTTGTGTGTGTATAATGTGTGAATTTTTTTACTTTTCTTATTTTTTTTTTTAATTTTAAAACTTGTTTATATCAGTGTATATGTGTGTATCAGTGGTTGTGTCATGTGTGTGTATAATGTGTGCTAATTAATTTTTTTTTTATTTATGGTTTTTTTTAATTCAGAACTTGTTTATAAATTAAATTTGTAGAATTGTCTCTATATTATTAATTTTGCTTTAAAACAATTTTTCCGCCTAGGCCCCGCCCCGCCTAGGCGCCCGACTAGGCCCCTAGGCGCTAGGCCCCCCTCTACCACCCGACTAGCGCCTAGCGAGTTTTAGAACATTGTCACTAAATTGTTGTAAAATTGTAATGCTTTCAAACATCTATATTTCATTTCAATGTATAGCAAAACACCACCGCCTTCATTTTTTTTTGTCATGGAATTTGGATACATTTTCATGAAAACTTTGAATCTTTGACCTGGCCTACCATGCAAGTTTTACGCATTCAGTACTCCTTCAAAGCCAAAGTGGGTTATTACATTCTAAATCAGAAGACTCAGAACCAACTAGTTAGGTTCCGCTTTATGGAAACGAAAAAAAAAAAAACAAAGTAAGGAATATATCCAGCCTCAACTTCATGACGCCCCACATAGAGGGGATCAATAGTGGGTAGTGGGCTTTTTATATGGAGTGTGATTGAAAAAAAATCATAAGTCTGAAAGTGCCTATTATTGATATGCATATAATGTAAATATGCCTACAGTGCAACCACAAAATCGGTATGTTTCTGTAATGTCTGTTGGATGTGAGAAACTGGCCAATAACAATTCATCTCAGATGATAAGAGTTTTGCACTACCATGAAAGATTTTTAAACGATTTTTCAAATTCAGCATTCTCCTTGTCAAATGATTCACAACTATCAGCACCAGATGTTAGCTTGAGTGTATCTCCTGCTAACTTAAAGCGCGAGATTCAGTTTTTCATCCCAGGTGGGGGAGGGTTCTACCGCCAAAGGAGGTTTAACTCAGAAAAATAGTGTTGGCTATGCCATCATGCTCTACTGATAGTAAGAGGTGATTGTTATGCAATTGTTATTTGCACTTGAGGATAATAGTATGCTTCAGTTTTAACTTTTGTTCCCGTTGCTTAGAGCCCAGGTATTGTCGCATCTCATTAGGATATTCAGGTTATTTAGCCATGACCCTGCAGTATTTGATTTGTGTCTTGAGAATTTAACCCTGGGCCACAATCTTTAGTATGCCCTCCTTTTCGCTTCTTTATATTGATTCCGTTTTAAAGCAATTTCCCTGTTATGTGCTTGATAGCTAGTAGGAAGATTTGTTATGCTGTACAATGAGCTCTATTTTCTTTTTATGTACACAGAAAGAGCTGGAACAGCTTGAAAAAATGGAGGCCGCCTCAGCCGCATGCAAAGAGTAAGTACGAATTTTGAAAGCGATCATTATGCCACCTAGCTGTCATGTGTTTATGGTTTGGGCCCGATACGGCTGGCTTTTTCCCAAAGCAGTGTGCAACAGTGGAAGCATGCGGTACAACTGTCCATAGTAGCACATGCTTTGGCAAAAACTAATGTTGCTTTGGTAAAGTCAGTTGTGATTGCATTTTAGAACTGTTAATGGTTATGTAATCCAGCTTTGTTGTGTGGCTGATAGAATGCTGACTCATGTGGATACAAGACCAGATCCCCTACTCCCGGAGTAATACATCTCTTGCTTATTTTTTCATTTGCTTCATAATATCATCATGTTGCCTGGCTTATTCTGAAGTCAATTCGTTGTTTGGCAGAACAAATGGACCCACAAATCCATCGTGGGATCGATGGTTTGAAGGACCGCAAGATTCATCGGGTTGCAGATGCTGGATACTCTGATGAGGCGTGCTAATCTCGAGATTTTACCATTTGTTGGCAGAGGCTTTTGGAATCGGTAGCTTACAGACATGTTACAGATATAGTGCATTACAATGTTCTTGACAAGTAGAAAATTCAATGCTCTGTGGACATTTTTTCTTCTTCTACTGAGCCCAAATGAAAATTTTGTTGGCATAAGTTGAATGAAATGCTATCACATGTGCAGTAAATAACAATTCTTTTGATGGCAACTTGGAATGTTGAATTACAGTTTGGTTAAATGGTACAAAAATGCTCATTCAGGTCCATTACAAATGAGGGTTCACAGTATCACATGTTAATCAATGAAAGAGATTCAATTCAATAACCGATAGAAACAATTACTAACTCTTTGGATCACTACTTCATAGGTGCAGTCACACAGGAGGGACATAAATGGAATGATTGGGAATGACCTTCTGGTCATCTACTTTGAAGAATTTATTGGGAATCATACAAGACATATTCCTTTTTACTTCCAACACAAAGAACTTCATCTAATTTCAGCAAAAAGAAAAGTAATACTAACAATAGTAAGGGTTAATTACACTCACCTCTCCTGTGTTTTGCCTTAATTACACGGGCCTCCCTCGCATTTTAAGAAATTACACAGACCTCCCTTAAAATGAGTATTTTATAACACTTTCCCCCTTAAAATTAATATTCTGTAATTAACCCAAATAATAATTAACTTCATCTAGTTTTGGATATCCTACTGAGAGGTCCACTGAAGATCAAAATTGTTGAAAAGAGTTTTTATTTGTCCCTTTCAAGGGTGGGGAAAGAAATAAATAATGGCTCAACGTATTCAAGATGTGTCAAAGGTTGAACTAGATATGGACAATCCAATAATATTTCATTCATGAGCAAATAAAATCCAGGCTTTAATGTGCACACATATGACATTCTTTTTCTAACCAACATTGGTGAAAGTTTTGGAAAAATATGTAGTGCAGAAGACAACATAAGAAAGAAAATTTAAATGGACACAACACTCTTTTGGTTAGATGCTACACAAAGGTGGAATAACATTTTTAACGTCTCTTCGATTTTTTAGCTTGGAGTCTTCCCAGTTACTCGCTGAGCAATCCACCCCAAACCATCGTATAGACCATCTCCAGTGAGGGCACTACAGGCTTGGATGTGCCAATCATGGTCTTTAATGCTATGAAGAGAAAGAGCATCTGTTATCTCCGCCGGGTTCATGGCATCCTTAAGGTCTTGTTTGTTTGCAAAGACAAGTATAACCGCACTTTGAAGATCCTCGTGTGGGAGCAGCCTGAATAATTCGTCCTTCATTATAGAGATCCTGGCTCTATCGGTGCTGTCTATCACAGCTATGACAGCATGAGTTCCACGATAATATGTTGCCCATGATGTCCTGAGTCTTTCTTGACCCCCAAGATCCCATACCTAATGAAAATATCATCACCTAACTAATTAGATAAATTATAAAATCCACGAAGACTGAAGATGAACAAGAAAGAGATGTATTGAATAAGAGGAGGGGTTGAGAAACATAAATCAAGTGACACACCTTCCCAAACTAAGATAGAATATCAGCTATAAACATAAGTAGAAGGAAGGATATCGAAAAGCAAGAGTGGATTGATAACTACAGGAAAATAGCATGCATTTTAGTGATATAAACTTGTTCCTCAATTTACTCGAAGCAACCATCAAAAGAGAAGGCAGGCTTTTGGAATACAGTGAAGCAGTATCAAGAGTAAAACACACCTCATTTTGGTGAATGTGCAAATAGTGCAATGCATACATATTTTTCGTGCAGAGAGATATAAGATAATGCTATAAATAAATATTAATACAACACTCGAGAAATCTTCTCCCATTGTATGATACATGCATCGAAGTTACAACACTTGGATATAAGATAATGCTATAAATAAATATTAATACAACACTCGAGAAATCTTCTCCCATTGTATGATACATGCATCGAAGTTATAACACTTTGTGACCTGTTGCTACCCAATATAAAGTTGTAACTGACAAATGGCACCTAAAAATTACTACTATATGTCACACTCTATTATCAAATGGCACATAAGAAAAGTTAATATTGATTGGTACCAAAGGTATAACAAAATGACATCTTATTACTTCAAATTGAGACCAAAAAATTGAATGTATCATACTTGATGTATTGTAGAAAATTTCAAACCTTAAAAACAAAGAAAATAGGGAGTTATTTATTTATTTATTATTATTATTATTATTATTTTTTACCCTCACCCTCACCCCCCCCCCCCCCCCCCCCCCCCAACAATACATCCGCGGTCCGCCCTGTCCCAACTATTTCAGGTTGAATACATGAATCATGTGGTGCCGTTTTGGTTCAAGTATACTGATGTCATAACCTCCGTTTCATAAAATGTACTGAACAACAATCACTATATAAAAACATACCAAGAGGGAAGAAACACAAGATCACCTTTTCTTTCAAAGAAAAATAAGAGTACTCACATGTGACATGAACAGTAGAAACACAAGATCGCCTCTTCTTTTTAAGCCAAAATATGAGTACTCATATGTGATATGAAAGGTACATTCTCAATGCCTTCCTAGGAAATGGGTGGCATCTTAATGAGTTGGATATAGCTGACTGTTACCTCCATCCAAGAAGCCTTCCCAGCATTCTTGGAGCCAGTTCTCCAGAACCACAAAATTTCATCCGTGGTGTTGGTCTAAAAAAGGGTGAAGCTTCAGGGTGAAGCTTCAGCATCATAATTGATATCTGCACACAGGACCTCCCCGCTACTGAATCTACCTTAGTTTTTGGGTGCCTAAAGGCAACAACCTTTCATTGCCGCTGAAGATTACTTCATAGATGGAGACTCAAGAAAGTATTTGTTTTCCACCAACCAACGTTAATAATTCGATCCAATATTTATTTCATATACCTTGGTCTTCATTATTCACCATGAGTTGTTGCAATAAAAATTTCAATTAGGTTGACCTTTACGGTCTTCTGCATTCAGGTCGACATTTCATCTGTCCCATACTACAACGGATTCTCGAGCTGGAAGCCCCATTTAGCACTACAGGCAATTGCCTTCATAAGTTTGAAGTGATTCATTTGAAATCATTCAAAGTGTATTATGAAATACAGAGTTCCAAGACCTGGGGTCGACTCAAGCTTTCATCCTGGTTAGGGGGAGTAAGGGAAAGGGCTATCTTGTGTTGATGGCCCACCCATTGGACCAACAAATAAACGGAGCTTCCCAAACACACATTATCACCAATACATGATAACCTAATTCGATTTGGCTTCATCCACAAAAATTGCTGCTCCACTTATAAGCTTTAAAGACCTGCTTAGAAAGACTATAAGATCCTTAATCGTCTGGCTATCATGGGTCATGTAAACGATGGCAGATGCAAACTTAAAAGTTCAAAGTACATACAGTTAAAGCACATATTCCCATTTATTCAAGAGTGCCGTGCCATATCCATGTAATAATTAAAATTACCTTTTGTTTTCCCAAAGTCTGTTAACAATATTATAAACCCAACAACGTTTTACATCTCAACTCATTGGACAAAAGTGATAAAGAAGCTTAGATCCTCTACAGCCTACCATTTATCCTTACTGCACTTCCAACTTGGATCAAGAATTCCGTCTCCCTGGGGTAGTCATTAATTGAAACTAGATCATGTTACACATCTCCTTTTATAAAGACCACTACTATGCTACGAAGCACGGACTCTTCGGAAAGGTGGCCGTACCGGCATTGGGGGTGTACTAATTAAAGGCAACCGCACCCCGCACTAGGTGTCAGACTGCCTCACCCGGGCTTCCTAGCTACTAAGTGTTGGTTATTGGAGAGGTCAACTGTACAAAACTATCCTCCAAATTTATCAGCAAGTAGAGGTCATTCTCGTACATGAACACAGGCATAATCAATTCATTGTCATATTGGACTTGAGTCACTTGAATGATACTAAATTTGACTTCTCACGAAAACAGTAATTTGTTTTTCCTATCTATTTTGCCTTGCAACTTATCCCAAACAGCATCCACTATTTTGCAATTCGTATTTCTTTGAAAATATAATTTCTTAATCATCCAGTGTAGGGACTCTGAAAAGGATCCAGTCCGGGCGGAACCAGCCGTGGCACTGCTGGCTATTTTGAAGCCGCAAAATGTGGGTTTAATCGTGTTATATTTAAGGTGACTCGCTTCTGGTTTGCTCCCTACTTTTTGATTGGAATTATACTCCTGAATGGGCTATTGACTCGATGATACGTAAAGGTAGATCTCTTTTGGACAGCTCTTTTGATTTTTGGAATGTTTTGAAAATTCCTAGAACCACTAATTTTGTTGCTCACAATTTGGCCCGTTGGGCGTCAAACTGTATTTCGTTTTTTGACGATCCCATCCCCATTGATACGATACCTCAGTTTGTGTTTGAGGTGGGTACTCAAGAGGGATCTCTGGATCATGTTCCTTTTGTTGATGCTCAATGAATTGCCTTTTTAGCAAAGAAAAAAAAAACTGCACCATTGATCATAAAGGGCAGGTCGTTATTTGACTAAAAATCCTCAAGTTTCATAGAAATCCTACCAATGTGTAATACCGAAGAAGCACCCAAAAGTACTTCACAAATTCACTGATTCCATAGGCAACAATTACCCCTTCTATATTGTTGGATTGTCCCACATTGTCCGGGCATAGCTCCTATTTGTGCTTCTTATTAGCCTAAGTAATCCTCCCCTTACAAGGAGTCTTTTGAGGGTGAGTCAGGCCTATTGATCATTCCATTTGGTATCAGAGCTGAGTTGAACTCTCTCCCGTTGTTGGGCTTTCCCTGTTGTTGGGTTCCAGAGGGGGTGTTGGATTGTCCCTTATAAGGCATCTTTTGAGGGTGAGTCAGTCCATTGGTCTTTCTATTTGGTATCAAAGCTGAGTTGGGCTCCCTCCCCTTGTTGTGCTTTCCATGTTGATGTGGACTAGCCATCCAGGAGGTGTGTTGGATTGTCCCACATCGCCCGGGCATAACCCCCATTTGTACTTCTTAAGCCCGGGTAATCCTCCCCTTATAAGGCGACTTTTAAGGGTGACTCTGGTCCATTGGTCTTTCTATTTGGTATCAGAACTGCGTTGGGCTCCCACCCGTTGTTGGGCTTTCCCTGTTGATGTGGTCCAGGGGAGTGTTGGATTGTCCCACATCGCACCGCATAGCCCCCGTGTATGCTTCTTATAAGCAAGGGTAATCCTCCCCTTATAAGGTGTCTTTTGAGGGTGAGTCAAGTCATTGGTCTTTCTATTATGTTAACAATCATCTACTCTAAAAGCTTAAGCTGTTAGAGAGGGTGTAATGGTCCATTTGTAATGGCATTTGCATAATACATTCTCGCTAATTACAAATGCATTCTCTCTTCATTTTCAACTTATTTACAAGATGCATTTTATTATTTTAATTCAGGTTTTTCTTTTCAAAAAAACAAGTGTTACTTGCTTCTGCTTTTAAGTTAGAGGAGGTGTGTCGCATGGGTTGGGGGTTGATGGAACCCATGCTCCTTCACTTTTACAACAAAGAACTCTCACTCTATAGTGTTTCCAGTCTCATGTCTACCCTTTTTTCATCTTCTCTCTCTCTCTCTCTCTCTAAAACTAAACTACATCAAAATTATTCATATGATGCGGAAACAAAAAAACAAAAAAAAAAAGTTACTTCCGTACCAAACGGAGCATAAATATTTATAATCTCCACACGCCCACTCACGTGTGGCCAGACTTTGTTTGATAAGGACTAAATGAGGAAATTTTAGAAATCACAGTGACGGCGGGGATTAAATTCAGAAACTTTGCCTACTGTAATACCATTTTGAGTTACCAACTATTCCAAAAACTTAAGCTATTAGAGAGGGTGTCATTTAAATATTTACAATCTCAACATGTATTATAACCAATCCTAGATCCTACATCATAACCTATCATGCTAATATCTCCAAGCCATCAATTTTGTTATTTCCTCATTTCCACTACTAGTTTTACGAAATAAAGATTCCACTTGCTCTACCTTTTCTTACAGTTTAAAACCCCCATAAAGTGCTAAAAAAACCAGTAGTAGAAGTCCGTCCACTTGTTTAAGAGCATATAATTAGTTAGTAAGTTGCCACTTATGAATGTAAACTCCCATCAAAAGAAGTATAGGTTCCAAACCTAAGGGACATTGCTGTCCACTTAGTAAGGTCACCTAAAGAAATGATATAACAGGTTCCCAGGTCAATCTTCCACAAAGAGAACAACTAATTTTCCAATGCCCTCATCCTCCATGGTCATTTTTGCTATATTAAAAGCCATAACTATACAAACATAAAGTCACATTAGATGTTCACCAACACAACAAGAATGTCCTTAAAAATTTCAATGCTAATGCCCACATTACAGAATCACGAACTCGCAAAACAAAGCATAATACTCTATTGATGTTGAACAAGGCCCATAAACAACTAAAAACAAGTGAAAGCACCAAGCAAAGTAAAAGATCAAAATCCAAATACAATCATGCAGATACCCTCATATAAACTAGATACAAAGAGAGAGTTCATCAAAACATGAAATCCCAGATGTGATACAGTATAAATATAATAGAAGCATTAAAATTAGTACTATTTTAATTTTTCCGCACCTCGAACCGAATGTTCTTGTAAACAAGCTCCTCAACGTTGCTACCCACAGTGGGATGTGTAGTAACAACCTCTCCCAAGTGTAATTTATAAAGTGTGGTCGTCTTACCGGCGTTATCCAATCCAACAACAATAATTTTATACTCCTTTGCAGGAAACAACATGAACCAAAACCTAGACATCATTGCCCCCATATTTACCTAAATCATTCAAAAAAAAAACAAAAAACTGAGTCAAATTTTCCATCCTGCATCAACAAACCAGAACAACCCAGATACATATATCCATATTAATTGCAAAAAACGTACATATGAATATCAGATCGGTAGAATATGCAGATCTATATAAAAACTAAAGAATGATCAGATAAATTGGTGCGAAAATATCGAACCTTTAACAAAGATGCCAAGAAGAGATCGAGGATGAGAAAATTGAAAATTAGGGGAATGGAATGTGACTTTGATGTGGATGATGATTCACTGTGGTAAAAGGAAGTGAAACCCTAAAATTCAAAGTGATAGCTTTGGTTGTAAGAGCTGAGAATGAGGTCTTGTCTCGTTTTATGGTTTTTTTTTTCTTCTTTCAAAAGATGAAAGTTTGATAGAGAAAAAGCTTTGAGCCACGATGGCCCCTGACTGTATAAATATTTTATGGAGAAGTATTCAGTGCAGTTTTCTCAGTGCTGTGCAAACTGTGCCTCTCACAGTTTGCACAGTATTTGCACAGTTTTCAAAATAACAGAAACAGTTTTGGGAAAAATACTGTGCAAACTGTGAGAGGCACAGTTTGCACAGCAGTGAGCAAACTGCACTGAATACTTCTCCATATTTTATGCTTCTTTGAGAAATAGTGGAGTAGTGAATATTGCCTATAAGGGGGACACGTAACGTACTAGTATTACAAATTTGATTTATACTGAGTTAGACTGAATTTCCCTATAAATATGTGGAATATATGAATAAATCTCTCAAAAATGTTAGACATATAACACATTTCATAATATGTTTCACAATAGGATTTTAAATATATTGTACTATGTCCTGTTTGAATTTTTCACACTTCTTATCTACCACTTACACAGTACAGAGTACATACATTTAAAGGTTTATTGTGGAATGTGTTGTGTGTCTAGCATTTTTGTAAATCTCTTAATTTAATTGGTTTGTGATACCACATCAGATGTGTAGGAAATATTGTGGGCCATACGGGCACCCACATGTTGTTGGACTGGATCCAAAGATGCCTTGCTTAGTAGGGTTCGTCTCTCTCTCCCTCTCTTCCTAATGTTTTTAGGTAGCCTCCTCTCCCTCTCTCTCTAAGGCCATCACCAATGGTGCCTTGGGATTTAGTGCATGACTGTCGTAGGGATTGCTCCAGTAGCGTCTTCTACGACCTATGTGAAGCACAAGATGGTACACGGAGGCTCAAAGGAGCACCTGAACGTATGGTTTCTTGTCGGGCTCGTAACAACACCGAACATCGATTCGTCGGGCTATATTCCGTTAGGTAAGTGACATAAACCCGACTCCATACTTGTGTGCATGATTTATCTACAAGATGAATAATTGAAAACTGAATATTTTTCTGATAAATAGTCTCCAATCCAATCCATGATCGTTTTCAAACCGTTTGAAAAGGCCAAAACTCCAATAAGTTATTCATCAGGAGCCTGTTTTTCCGTGCTTGCGCTTATGCATATGCAATTTTAATCGTGATTCGTATAGTAAAACTGTTTACAAAGCATAACTATTTATTATGACTTGGGTGTGTTGTGGAATTGATAAAAAAAATAGAGATGGTCTTGACATGCATTGATATGTTGTGGAATTCACATACCCAATAAAGAACACAAATAGCTCAAATTGAAGAAACTCAATAGATAAATCTAACTTGATGTGCATTGAAATTACATCAAATCACATTCATATAAACACTAATTATGTTAATCAAAATCAAAACTTCCAAAACAAAGGTAATGCAGAAAACTCAAGAACACAAGAAAGAATGATCATACAAGAGTAAGCCCACCAAGTTGGGAATGTTTACCGAATTACATATTTTGGGCATCAACGATCAGACATGAGAGTAGCTACAATCATATTACGAACCTTATCCATATTTGTTACGCCACTAGCACTTTCCACTTCAAGACAGTCTTTTTCTTCATTTGTAGTTTCATCTTCTTGAATGACCATATTGGGGTTCGAGTATTTGCTGCATTTTTTATCACGTGTCACATACCGCCTTATGTAATTGTGTAACGCCATGAAGCAATAGTTATCTTCATTTGCTTTTGATACTTAAAACTTGGCATGCTCTTTAAAAGCCTCCATCTCTTCTTCCACACTCCAAATGTCCTCTCAATAATACTCTTTAGTGAAGAATGAGCATGGTTGAATACTTCATGTGTTCCAGATGGCCCGCCAACACGACGAAAATCGGGCAAATGGTATGTACATTTATAGGGTCGTAAAAACCCCTCCATTTCTGGGTACCCCGATCAACTAATTAATATTTACCTAAATTAAATCTATGGTTAAAAAAACATATTAGACATAAGTACACTATCAATATTTAAATATACTAGCATGTATCTCGTGCAATGCGCGGATACATTGTACTTCTAATAAATCAAAAATACTGGTGATGAATATTGTTATCACCAGAAGTTCAATTAAAAATACATACTAGTAATTGTCTTTGTAAAATGTTTCGCAGTGCATATACAAAATTTTACCCAGAATCGATCTATTTATACAAATTAGTAGTGTTTTTCTTAAAATTGTCAGTACTTTTGTTTCATGAAAACTTAGAAATCACCATATAGGTTTAAAAAAATATTGTAAACTTATACAAACTATAGAAGAAGTAATACAAATTCATAGGATGCGTCGGGAAAAAAAAAAGGAAGAAAAGAAAAGGAAAGAAAGAACAGCCTTTCAAAATGATCATAATAAAAAAATTGAATTGAATACAGTACACGATTTAAATATAGTATCACACCCGTTCCAAAAATTTCATGGTTTTAATATGCATATTCAGATTTTGTGAATTATCAATGTTAGTTGATAATGGTGGATTGAGGTTGACTGTGAGTCAACGGTAAGGTGTCAGTGAGGACACGGGAACATGGAAGTTCATATTGCATAATCATGAGTAAATGACATTTATATGATTTAAATGTTATTTGACCTTATCTGGTATTTCTATGAATAGTAATTATACCTGTGTAGTATAATTCTGGTAAATTTGGATATGATAGTATCATTTTGAGAACTGTGGTGAGAACGTGAGAGATACGTTAATTAAAAAGGTAGGTTGTGTAGAGATTTCACAGAATATAGTTTTCGGACGTTATTTTGGACCCAAACGAAACTTAGTAGGAAACTTTTGAAACTTGTAGTTTTCACTCGTAAAGTTATAAAATGGATGTGCGCGAAGTTTCGAGAACTAATTAGAAGTTTGAGGAACTCGTGGGGAGGTAAACGTAAATTCCAGAACTTTTGTCTAAATATAGATGAGGATGAGATTCATTCTCATCCAAACTTTCCAAAATATCTAGAGAGAGGAGAGAGAAGGGAGATTTGGAGCCAACGGGCTTTGCGACGCCGATCGACGACCGTTCGTCCGTCAGATTTTCTCCAGATTTCAGATTTGAACTCGTGGAGGTAAGATCTACGTTTTGATACCACTTAGGCCGTGTTTGGTAAAGATTTTAATTTTAGACTTTTGGGAAAAACAGGTATAAACTTGTAGGAATTTTCTCAAATTCAAAATCCGACGTTTATTTAGCCTCCTAGTCGATCCTTCAAACTTTGGGAGAAATCGCACGAGGTATGAAGTTCTAACTTGTGAAATATAGGGAAATACATGTTTTATATTTCGACGACAAAATTGTGATCCGGGCGAAATCCATGTATAAATTGTAAGCCCGTTAATTATGCATGCGCTAAATTATGAAAAGCATGTCTAAATTTATGCGAGCACGTTAAATTGTCTATGTGGGTCAAAGGGGAGTCTTATACAAATTCATGCCGGAGTAAGCTTCTCGATGTTTGAGAATTTAGTAGCGACGGCTACTGTGCATGGTTGATAGACTTGGACTTGCCATGGAACTTGTGGATACAATGGTTAATAGACTTGGACTTGCCATTAGTATCGCGGTTTAAGGCTTGGACTTGCCGCTACCGGATGAATGCGTATTTTTCTCCCTAGAGACTATTGTATGATTTATGAGATTAAAGCGTGATTTGTCATATATTGTACATGTTAAACTTGTACGCTCAGCATATAGCTGAGCAGTGGAGATGTACTCCATTGCAGGTAAAAAGAAAGACAAGAAGAAGTGTGTGGAGTGAGGCCGATGAACGCCGGGGAATCACCTTTGTATATGTTTTTGTTTTAAATCCAAAATCTTGTGTAAGGATTTGTATATTATAATACGTTGTAATAGATCCTTGGATTAGCTTTGTAATATGGAAATTCTGTACTTGAATGTCTGTAATTGAGTTTTAATATGTTGAAAATCAGTTATGGTTGGGATTATTGTTGGTATTGAGAAGCATGAGTTATTAATTTTCATCACAGGGCTGCCAGCAGGGGAGCAGTCGACTGGACCCAGGGTCAGTCGACTGGATCTCGTGCGTTTGAGACACTGAAAGTGAATAATAGAAAAGCAGTCGACTGAACCCCTTCATCAGTCGACTGAACCACTGTTGACTTTGGCTACTGCTTCTAATAATAGAAAAGCAGTCGACTGGGCAGTCGACTGGACCTCTGTTGAGGATTTAGGGTTTTAGTTTCTGCCAGGCACAGTCGACTGGACCCTAGTACAGTCGACTGGGCAGTCGACTGAACCCCTGTTTTCAAAACTGTTCCTTTTGAAGTGTTTTCCTTTGGCCAAAACTTTTTATAACTCTGATTTCAATGGATTTTACAAACTCAGAGGGTAATGTTCCCTAAGTTTTAAAATACCCAGGGTTGTTTTTAAGAATCTTTCCGCTGCGTATCGTTTGATGATGTTTGGTTGAGCCTTGGTGGCGTGCCACGTGTCCTATTTCCACGCATAGTGGGATGGGTCGTGACATTTTATTGGTATCAGAGCTAGAGGTAACAAAACTTTGGGGAACGTTCGACGACGAGTGGAGTGTTGAGTGAATTGCCACATGTTTTCAATTGCATTCATGCATCTTAGAGATGTTTGATGCATATGGATGTTGTTTTACATACATACTATTGTTATTGTTGTACATGCATAGTGTTTATGCATTGCAAACTACAGGATTGTAATCATGGATGACCGAGAGTTATCACCCCATACCCGACGAATGAATGAAATGGCAGAGATGATGGGGAATATGGGGGAAATGATACGGAATATAGCGGAGCTACTGCCTCCCACACCTCACATTGAAGTGGAACCAATAACTGTAGTAAATGCACCCGAAAATAGGGGTATGAGATCAATATCTGAACAGTTTACTCGAAAGAAACCGATGGAATTTCATGGAACACCCGATCCAACGCTCGCAGAACATTGGATAATGGACATGGAACGAATCTTTCGATCTATCCCGATGACCGATAGGGAGAAGATGGAAAATGCAAGTGATGTACTGAAGGGTGAAGCCCAGAACTGGTGGGTAAATGTACTAGATCAAGGGGCACCGATTACTTGGGAAGGGTTCAAGGCAGAATTCAATCGCCGGTTCTTTCCGCGTGCCGCCTATAATGCAAAGAAGCGAGAATTTGATAACTTGAAACAGGGAGATATGACTGTAACCGAATATACTTCCAAGTACAATGCGTTGTTGAGGTTTGACAAGGGTTCAGTACCAGAGGAGGAAGATAGAGCAAGGAAATTCGAAGAAGGTTTAAGGGAAAATATTCGTTTAAGGGTGGAAACCTACGAACATTCGACTGTGGCTGCAGTACAACAAACGGCGCTAGTGGCCGAGAGTGGAATGGAAAGGTCGAGGTAGAATCAGCACGGAAAACGAAACAATGAGAGTGGAGATAGGAACCAAGGCGGATCTTTCAAGAGGCCATTTCAAAGAGGCTCTGGTTCTAATTCCAGTGATTTCAAGAGAACGCCAAGTAGCATACCGTTGTGTTCGCTTTGCAACAGACCACACTCAGGCCGATGTTTCATGACCAAACCCCAGAACAGGAACCAAGGCGGGGGTAGTATAAATTCAACACCCGACATGAGAGGCAAGTGTTATGATTGTGGAGTATTTGGGCACCAAGCCAGGGATTGCCCGAGGAAGTATCTTCAGTAGGGAGCTAGTTCTATGGCTTCCAGTGGGTCGAAGCCTAGACAGTCCAATGACGGGGGACAAAGGACGGAGCAACGTCAAGGAAGAGCATATCAGATGAACCCAGGAGATGTGACTGCTTCCGAGACAGTAGTCTTAGGTATGGTGCTTGTATGTTCGCACTTAGCACGCATACTTGTTGACTCGGGATCTACGCATTCATTTGTATCACATGCTTTTGTTGAACATTTGAATGTTAAATCGGCACCGTTAGGATATGAATTGTCTATTGCTGTGCCACTTAGTAAATCGATAGTGACGTCTACTATATATAAGAACTGTGAAATCAAACTAGGTGAGAAGTTGATGACTGTAGACCTTATACCGATTGGGGTGAATCATTTTGATGTGATACTGGGAATGGATTGGTTAGCCCTTAACCAAGCTACGATAGATTGTGAACGGAAAGAAGTTAATTTTCGATCACCGGTACATGGGAACTTTTGTTTCCAAGGGAGTGGGGTTACACCGCCGCCGTATTTGATTTCAGCTATCCGGGCGGGAAGATTATTGAAAAAGGGATGTCACGGATTCCTATGTTCAGTGACCGATGTCTCAGCGACCGAATTCAAGGTAGAAGACATCCCGATAGTGCGAGAATATTCAGATGTCTTTCCTGATGATCTACCAGATGTTCTTATTGAGAGAGAAATTGAATTCACCATTGAGGTAAAGCCAGACTCAAGACCGGTATCCAAGGCACCGTATAGAATGGCACCACTAGAATTGAAGGAACTGAAGGTTCAACTACAGGGGTTACTTGATAAAGGTTTCATTCAAACAAGTATTTTGCCGTGGGGAGCTCCAGTATTGTTTGTAAAGAAGAAAGACGGTTCAATGCGTATGTGTGTAGATTACCGAGAACTAAACAAGTTAACGATTAAGAATAAGTACCCGTTACCCAGAATTGATGACTTATTTGATCAACTTCGTGGGGCACAAGTGTTCTCCAAGATAGACCTAAGATCGGGTTATCATCAGTTGAAAGTGAAGGCCGAAGATGTCGAGAAAATAGCTTTCAGAACGCGTTATGGACACTATGAGTTCTTAGTTATGCCATTTGGAGTTACCAATGCACCAGCCGCGTTCATGGATCTTATGAATCGAGTATTTAAAGATTATTTGGATGACTTTGTGATTGTATTCATTGACGATATCCTTGTTTATTCGCCAAGTGAGATAGAACATGAGAACCACTTGAAGTTGATACTTCAGAGATTGCGAGAGAAGCAACTATTTGGAAAACTTAAGAAATGTGAATTTTGGTTACCCAGTATTACTTTTTTTGGTCACGTAATTGACAAGAATGGAGTATCAGTTGATCCTCACAAAGTAGAAGCTGTATCAAATTGGCAAAGACCGACTTCCGTATCCGAAATTCGAAGTTTCTTGGGATTAGCGGGATACTACCGCCGTTTTATTGAACATTTCTCAAAGATTTCATTGCCAATGACAAAGTTAATGAGAAAAGGTGTTACATTTGAATGGAGTCAGGAATGTGAAGACAGTTTCCAAGAATTGAAAGCATGACTAACGAGAGCACCGATCCTGACAATACCATTCGGAACCGAGGGGTTTGTGATCTATAGTGATGCTTCACACAAAGGGTTGGGATGCGTGTTGATGCAAGGGGGTAAAGTGATTGCTTATGCTTCTAGACAGTTGAAGACACATGAGATTAATTATCCGACTTATGAGATTAATTATCCGACTCATGATCTGGAATTAGCTGCAGTAATTCATGCTTTGAAGATTTGGAGACATTATTTGTACGGAGAAAAGTGTGAGATATTCACAGACCACAAGAGTTTGAAATATATTTTCACCCAACGGGACTTGAACATGAGACAACGAAGATGGTTGGAGTTGATGAAGGATTATGATCTTTCGATTGAGTACCATCCGGGGAAGGCAAATGTAGTAGCCGATGCATTAAGCCGGAAGACGCCGAGGAATTTAGCCGATGAGCTAACACACCAAAAGGAGTTGATAAACGAGATGGAACGCTTAGAATTGGATGTGATTCCAGAGACCAACGATGGCTTGATGATGGCGATTGTAGCACACCCAGATATTATTGAAGAGATCAAGAAAGAACAATTTAACGATGTCTATTTGTGCAGAATGAGAGATGAGATACCTTTGGGAAAGCGACCTGGTTTTGTATTAGAACAAGGAACGTTGAAACTGGGAAATCGATTATGTGTACCGAATGTGAAAGACTTGAAAGGGAGAATTTTAGAAGAAGCTCATAGTACAAAATATTCAGTGCACCCGGGAAGTAATAAGATGTACCGGAACTTGCGAGAAAACTTTTGGTGGAAGGGTATGAAGCGTGAAGTCGCTAAGTTTGTATCCGAATGTTCGGCATGTCAACAAGTGAAAGCAGAAAGACAAGTAGGTCACCGGTTTGTTGGACCGAAGTTGGAGAAAGGAAGTTGTTAGGACCTGAGTTAATACAGGTGACTACTGAAAAGGTGAAGTTGATTCAAGAGCGACTCAAGGTAGCTCAGAGCCGATATAAGAGTTATGCAGACTCTAAACGACGACCGATAAATTTTGAAGTTGGAGATTTTGTATACTTGAGAACATTGCCTTCGAAAGGCATTGTACGATTTGGAAAGAGGGGAAAGCTCAATCCGAGATTCATAGGACCTTTTGAGATCCTAGAGAGAGTAGGTCCAGTGGCTTATCGTTTGGCCTTGTCATCAGGGTTGGAATATGTACATAACGTATTTTACGTGTCTATGTTGAGACGTTGTATGACCGACACGAGTAAGATCATTGTACCTGAACCGCTGCAGATTCAGGGGGACTTGACTTATGTTGAACACCCTGTAGAGATCTTGGACCGCAAAGAACAAGTTTTGAGAACCAAGACTATTCCAATGGTGAAAGTGCTATGGCGTAGCCATACGGTGGAAGAGGCTACATGGGAAAGTGAGAAAGACACGAGGAATGAGTATCCATACTTATTCGACGCATGAGGTAAAGTTTGGGGACAAACTTTCTTTTTGGAGGGAAGAGTTGTCACACCCGTTCCAAAAATTTCATGGTTTTAATATGCATATTCAGATTTTGTGAATTATCAATGTTAGTTGATAATGGTGGATTGAGGTTGACTGTGAGTCAACGGTAAGGTGTCAGTGAGGACACGGGAACATGGAAGTTCATATTGCATAATCATGAGTAAATGACATTTATATGATTTAAATGTTATTTGACCTTATCTGGTATTTCTATGAATAGTAATTATACATGTGTAGTATAATTCTGGTAAATTTGGATATGATAGTATCATTTTGAGAACTGTGGTGAGAACGTGAGAGATACGTTAATTAAAAAGGTAGGTTGTGTAGAGATTTCACAGAATATAGTTTTCGGACGTTATTTTGGACCCAAACGAAACTTAGTAGGAAACTTTTGAAATTTGTAGTTTTCACTCGTAAAGTTATAAAATGGATGTGCGCGAAGTTTCGAGAACTAATTAGAAGTTTGAGGAACTCGTGGGGAGGTAAACGTAAATTCCAGAACTTTTGTCTATATATAGATGAGGATGAGATTCATTCTCATCCAAACTTTCCAAAATATCTAGAGAGAAGAGAGAGAAGGGAGATTTGGAGCCAACGGGCTTTGCGACGCCGATCGACGACCGTTCGTCCGTCAGATTTTCTCCAGATTTCAGATTTGAACTCGTGGAGGTAAGATCTACGTTTTGATACCACTTAGGCCGTGTTTGGCCAAGTTTTGTAAAGATCTTAATTTTAGACTTTTGGGAAAAACAGGTATAAACTTGTAGGAATTTTCTCAAATTCAAAATCCGAAGTTTATTTAGCCTCCTAGTCGATCCTTCAAAGTTTGGGGGAAATCACACGAGGTATGAAGTTCTAACTTGTGAAATATAAGGAAATACATGTTTTATATTTCGACGACGAAATTGTGATCCGGGCGAAATCCATGTATAAATTGTAAGCCCGTTAATTATGCATGCGCTAAATTGTGAAAAGCATGTCTAAATTTATGCGAGCACGTTAAGTTGTCTATGTGGGTCAAAGGGGAGTCTTATACAAATTCATACCGGAGTAAGCTTCTCGATGTTTGAGAATTTAGTAGCAACGGCTACTGTGCATGGTTGATAGACTTAGACTTGCCATGGCACTTGTGGATACAATGGTTGATAGACTTGGACTTGCCATTGGTATCGCGGTTTAAGGCTTGGACTTGCTGCTACCGGATGAATGCGTATTTTTCTCCTTAGAGACTATTGTATGATTTATGAGATTAAAGCATGATTTGTCATATATTGTACATGTTAGACTTGTACGCTCAGCATATAGCTGAGCAGTGGAGATGTACTCCATTGCAGGTAAAAAGAAAGACAAGAAGAAGTGTGTGGAGTGAGGCCGATGAACGCCGGGGAATCACCTTTGTATATGTTTTTATTTTAAATCCAAAATCTTGTGTAAGGATTTGTATATTATAATACGTTGTAATAGATCCTTGGATTAGCTTTGTAATATGGAAATTCTGTACTTGAATGTCTGTAATTGAGTTTTAATATGTTGAAAATCAGTTATGGTTGGGATTGTTGTTGGTATTGAGAAGCATGAGTTGTTAATTTTCATCACAGGGCTGCCAGCAGGGGAGCAGTCGACTGGACCCAGGGTCAGTCGACTGGATCTCGTGCGTTTGAGACACTGAAAGTGAATAATAGAAAAGCAGTCGACTGAACCCCTTCATCAGTCGACTGAACCACTGTTGACTTTGGCTACTGCTTCTAATAATAGAAAAGCAGTCGACTGGGCAGTCGACTGGATCTCTGTTGAGGATTTAGGGTTTTAGTTTCTGCCAGGCACAGTCGACTGGACCCTAGTACAGTCGACTGGGCAGTCGACTGAACCCCTGTTTTCAAAACTGTTCCTTTTGAAGTGTTTTCCTTTGGCCAAAACTTTTTATAACTCTGATTTCAATGGATTTTACAAACTTAGAGGGTAATGTTCCCTAAGTTTTAAAATACCCAGGGTTGTTTTTAAGAATCTTTCCGCTGCGTATCGTTAGATGATGTTTGGTTGAGCCTTGGTGGCGTGCCACGTGTCCTATTTCCACGCGTAGTGGGATGGGTCGTGACATATAGGAAGAGTCTTTCATGTACCAATTATATGATAGTATGTGCCCATTAACACCCTGTAACACCCGTACCTAGAGAACGGGTTAATATTCATTTTTATGTGCATTAATTAATAAAATTAGTGTATAAAATGAATTAAGGGGAGGCTTGGACTCGCGCGTGGAAAAGTGTTCAGAGAAGGATACCAATTGGAAAAGCCCCGAGTGAGGTGGGACATGTACTGGAGTGGGACCCAGTGAAGGGCCCGAATAATTATATTTGTATTTTATATGATTAAATGACTAATTGTTTAAATCATTTCATGTTATATGATAATATATGTGTTAGCAATTGATATTAGTTTGGATACCCAAGTAAGGGTATAACTGAAAAAGATTCATAATTAGTAAGTACGATAGCAACTTCACAAAATATTTGGGACCACATTGGGACCCATACGAAACTTAGGCAAACACTCATTAGATGATTGGGAGGTTAATGGAATGTTTGGAGGATTTCATAAAAAGAACTTAAGAAATTCCAGGGGTGTAAGTAAAAATAAGGGAAAATGAGGTGATGACACCTCAAGCTTATGCATGAGGATGTGTCAAATGAGAGAGAATTCTCCCATTTACAAAAAATTCAGAAAATCAAAAGGAGAGAGAGAGAGAGAAAGAGAGAGAGAGAGAGAGAGAGAGAGAGAGAGAGAAGTCGTCATCGACCCCGTAATTCCGCCGTTTCATCACTGTCCGACGTCCAATTCGCGAACCGAAGGTCCGAAGCCGTTTTCGGACTCGTAGAGGTGAGACGATAATTTTTATACCTTTTATTTATGTTTAAATTATCGAATTTTGGTAGCTCATACTAATCGGTGAGATGCCGTCTACCAAATTCATGTAGGAATTTCTTCAAAGTGAACTTTGGGCTGGGAATTGGTGAAATTCTGCACGTCTTGGTGTGATTTTGGGTAAAACTTGTTAGAGGTGAGTTTTCTAACCAAAAAGTGATTATAGTTTAAGGTGTTCAATGTTTCTATATATGTTTTGAGTTGTGAAAATCATGCTTAGAAGCTATGAACTTGTTAAATTATAAATTACATGTCAATTGTATGAAAAGTTGCTATGATTATGTGCTTATATGCTTATGTGCTAACCAATAAGCACCGGAAAAATGATTCATTGTTGGGAGTAACAAGGGTGGTGAAGAGGAAGAATTCGAGAAATACGGAAGTCCAAGGAATAGAAGTGACCATGGGACCAAGGGAGGTCTTCGGGTCTGAATGAATCATTGAACCGGTGACTCGGCGATTACAGCTATGGGTTATGCGTAAATTATAGCATTGCACATGTTAAATATACAATCATGTGTAGATTATTCACTAAGCGTAATGCTTAAGAAAATCATTTTCTGTTTCTATTGTGGTAAATAACAACCACCGTAGGTGCGGAGCAATACCCGGAAAGGAAGTGATGAAGGCTTGGGAAGGGAAGAGTTTTGAGACTTGTAATTATGTTTATAACTTCTAGAATAGTTTAACTTGTGGCTAGGAATCCTTGACTTGTGGTTGTAATGTTGGAGATGTACGGAGCTAGTTTTGGGATTCTATGACTCGTGTGGTTAATGTATATTTGAAGAAACTTATGTATTTTCCTATGTTAATGTTTAATTTTGGGTAAATTGTGGTGTTGGACCTTTTCGGCAAGTCCGAGTATGCGTCACAACTTCTTTGGATAAGTTTCTTTTTGTAATTAAGTGTTTTGGAAGGTTTTGAAATCCTTTTTGGAAAGTTTCATGCATATGGTTGTTCTTTGAAAGAATTTAGATTGGATCACTTGATTGATTCAATTGAAGTCATATTTATGGTTTGGATGTTTGAAGAAGATTGTGTTAATGGTTGGAAAGTTTCAGTGTATTTGTAAATGGTTTTGGAATGATACCTTAAGGTTTCATGAGGTTTGAGTTGGTGTTGGGTATGTTCAAACTTGCAGCAGGGAATTTTCTGCTAAGAATTGAATTCTGCAGAACCCGGATCGATTCGGAGCAGCTAGATTAGGCAGAGATGTCACATCCCAACCCGTCCTGGTGGATTAGGACACGTGTAACAAGAATATACGCAACCAAAATACACTAATAAACATTAAACCTTATTAGTTATTAAGGAAAACATGAATTAAACCATCAGAAAAGAGCTTGCTGTGACAAAAATAGACCCAAGGGTAAAATGGTCATAAATAAAGTATATCAAATTTTATACCAAAATATATATTTATGAGTCCCGGTTCCAACGCAAAAAAACGGCGCGCGAATCCAAATTTTCTAGAAAGAGTTATGCATGTTTCCGTAAAAGTGGACGTGCTGTGAAAAATACAAGCGGATCGATCCGCTCTAAAACCCGGATCGATCCATTTAATTGATTCTTCCGCAGAATGTCCCTTTAAAAAGACAGATCGATCCCTTCATAAACCCGGATCGATCCATTTCACTGATTCTTTCGCAGAATGTCCCTTTAAAAGGCCGGATCGATCCCTTCATTAACCCGGATCGATCCGGGTTCTATAGAACTTGTTTTTGCTGCTAAAAACATTGCTAAAACATACCCAGCTCATACCCAAACCAAACCAAACCAACCTTCTTGGATCATTAGGAAACCATTTCAAACACATTCATAAACATGTTTAAGTATTACCCAAGCATGTATGACATGAATACAACCACAATTGAACAATTCCACTATGAACTCAACTCCTTTGAATCAAAACAAGCCTTGAAGCTTTGGAACTCAACTCTTAACAAACAGTTCATAAAACTTGATGGATATAAACTCAAGCTACAACCAACATTATATTACAAATGAAACATGTTCAAAACACCTGCGACTCCATCCGAATTTACCGGAATAGTCCAAGTTAGCGACTTCCACATAATTAACCAAAACACGTAGTAAATCTCCCAAGTTTTCCAAATCAACTTCAAACTTCCAAATTATAATTTAAAGATCTAGACTCCATAGCTACAACCAAAGTATCAACTTTAGCATAAAGGAACTACTATTTACATCATTTTACAAGTTAAGGGAGAGTTCATATGCTCAAGTCCCAAATCTCCCCCATCTCTCCCATCTCTCTCCCATCCACAAATCAAGACCTCAAGCCTCAAGTCAAGGACCCCAAGCCACTAGTTACACTGTAATATAGGTTTAAAACATATCTACAAGTTCCAAAACCCTTTCCCCCTTTTCCTGAGCGCGTCACTTCCTCTCCGGATATTGCTCCGTACCTGCGGTGGTTGTTATTTTACCACAACAGAAACAGAAAATAGTTTTCTTAAGCATTATGCTTAGTGAGAATTCTAAACATGACTGAATGTTTAACATGTGCAATGCAACAATGAACATACAAATCATATTTGTAATCGCCGAGTCACTGGTTATATGGTTCATTCAGACCCGAAGACCTCCCTTGGTCTCGTGGTCACTTCTATTCCTTGGACTTCCGTATTTATCGGATTCTTCCTCTTCACCACCCATATTACTCCCAACAATGAACCATTTCTCTGGTGCTCATTGACTACCACATAGACATTTAAGCACATAAGCATGTAGCAACATACAATTCTCATAAAATTGACATGAATTTCATAACCCAACAATATAATAGCTTCTAAACATGATTTATCATCTCTAACATCACTTGAAGCCCCAAACACATTAAACCCAATCACTTTTAGTATAGAAAACTCACCTTATTCACAGATTATACACAAATCAAGCTAATTATGCAGAATTTCGTAGCAATTCTTGCTCAATCCTCTCCCAGAGTAAATCCTACACAAATTCGTCACCCTCATGTCACTGATTAGCGTAAGCTACCAAATTTACAACTATTAAAACATAAATTAAAGGTATAAAAACGATCATCTCACCTCCACGAGTCCGAAGATGGCTTCGGTTCGTGAATTGGACGAACAGCGGCGACGGAACGGCGGAAAATCGACGTCGGCGTCTCGTCTCCGTCTTCTCTCCCGAGATCTCTCTTGTTTTGTTTTAATTTTTCTAAAAATGGAGACTACTCCATCACTTGACACACACACACACACACACACACATGCATTGAGCATGAGGTGTCTTCACCTCAATTTTCTTCTTTTTCATTTACACCCCTATAATTTCTGAAGTTCTTAGTATGAAATCTCCCAAACATTCCATTAACTACCCAATTATCCAATGGGTGTTTGTCTAAGTTTCATGGGTCCCAATGTGGGTCCCATATATGTTGTGAAATTGCTATCACACCTACTAGTTATGACTCATTTTCATTTATACCCTTATTTGGGTATTCAACCTATTACCAAATGCTAACACATATATCATTTTAGAATATGAAAGCATTTTAAGCAAATATTCATATAATCATATAAATGCATTTAATAGATAAAATGCAAATTTTTTTTATCCAGACCCTTCACTGGGTCCCACTTCCAAACATGTCCCTCCTCACAGGGGACTTTTTCCAACTAGTGTCCTTTATTGAACACTTTTCACGGGCGAGTCCAAGCCTCCCCTTATTCCATAATATACACTAATTATATTAATTAATGCATATAACATGATAATTAATCCGTTCTCCGGGTACGGGTGTTACAAGAGATGACATTCTGCCAATCCGATTTTGGGGCGGATCGATCCGCAAGTCTGGTTTCAGCCAGACGGCTTTAACGGAAATAGACATAACTCTTTCTAAAAAAATTCGGATTCGCACGACATTTTTTGCTTTGGATCCGGGACTCAAAGACCTATCTTTTCGTATAAAATTTGCTATACTCTATTAATGACCATTTTACCCTTGGGGACTGTTTTGTCACAGTGACATTCTTTTATGTCATTTAACACACGTGTTTCTTAGTAATTCGCATATTTCTTTGCTAATTCGTATAGATGAGCGCTTATAGCATTGTTACACGTGTCTTAATCCGCGTGAGACAGGTTGGGGTGTGACAATTTTTGGTATCAAAGCAATAGGCTAGAGCCTTTGGGGACGAGAGATATATACGATGCGTAGTGTGCACACAATGACACGTAACTACATGATCATGCATACACATTTGTTTAGTGCGCTTTTAATGTTGATTATCATGCCATGTATTTCTTAAAAGTAACACGTGTGTGTGTAATATATCTGGGTGCCAGGCATAATAACCGAATAGAACGAGTCGAAAGAGCAATCGAAAGGTTGATACGAGTAGCAAAAACATGTGTGGTTGAGGAGAGACCGGTCCAACCAAATCCAAATCCGAGAGAGGAAGTTGTTACCATCTCAAAATTTCATAAACAAAAGTCGACGATATTCCGTGGAGAAGCCGATCCAATGAGGGCTAATTTCTAGATTTCTGATATGGAAAAGATCTTCAGAGTGTTACCATGCACCGAAGAGCAGAAAGTGCTATTTGCAGCTGGTACGTTAAAAGATGAGGTACAATATTGGTGGCGTACTAAGTTAGGACCCGGTTAACCAATTACTTGGGATCAATTCCTTGAAATCTTCAATGAGCAATACTTTCTGGAATCATTCGGGGATCAAAAGGCTCGGGAATTTATGGAGTTGGTACAAGGGGGAAAGACAGTCCAAGAGTATTTGACGCAATTTACAAGTTTGGCAAGGTTTGCCAGGGATATTGTAGCGACTGAGAAAGTGAAAGTGAGAAAATTTGTGGCTGGGCTTCGAAGTGATATATGGGGACGAGTGACAATATTTCGACCTCAGACATATGCTGGGGCATTAGACATCGCCTCCATTGCCAAGAGAGATCTTGGGTTTACTTCAAGCATACCACCACCACCGAGTCAATAAAGCAAGCAAGTGGGATCAAGTTAGTTCAATGGATAAGGAATTGCCAAAAGGCAGAGTCTGGGAGGTTCATCGGCCAGTAGTGGCAATGGTTCTAGTAGGAACAAACCGAGGTATCCAACCTATCAGAAATTTCATTAGGGATGGTGCAATCAACTTCTAAACCCGATTACTTGCAACATTTGCCAACAACTGGGACACATAGCGAGGAACTATCCAAATCAGAATGTGGATATGAGGGGTCGATGCTTTACTTGTAAGGAATTGGGACATCAAGCTAAAGATTGTCCAACCAAGCGTCAAGGTGCTTCCGGTTCCGGGTCTTCTGCGACTAGTGCTATTACACCAAGGACTATACAACCTCTAAGGAGAGAGCAGCGAGAGGCAAAGTCGTATCAACTCAGGCCGAGAGAAACCACTTCTGCTGACACCATCGTTTTAGGTATGGTTCCCATTTGCTCACACCTAGCAAATATACTTATAGACTCGGGATCCACACACTCATTCGTATCACATCACTTTGCTAAGTATTTAGATACACCTTTAGAGTTTCTAAATTCTGATTTATCGGTTGCAATACCATTGGGAGCTCCGTTAATTAGCTCAGGGGTGTTTAGAAAATGTGACATAAATATAGGTGGCAAAAGTTTAACAATTGATTTAGTACCGTTAATCGTTCAAAACTTTGATGTTATATTGGGTATGGTCTGGTTAGCGGCTAATCATACAAACATCGATTGTAACAATAAAGGGGCAGTATTCCGTATTTCGAATCAAGATGTATTCTATTTCCAAGGCAAGGGCGTTGTAGCACCGCTGTATATTATGTCAGTTGTTGATACACCCAAAATTGGCTCTATCCTATGACCGAGCGGTTCAAATCAGCAGCCAGTCCATGTCCCGGTCAAATCATGCACAACTCTTCGGACAAGCATCAGCTCGAGCGGTCTAGTCTACCCGAAACTCATCATCCCGAGCGGGTTCATCCACGACCCGCCCAACAGGTCGGGAAAATCGCACGGGCACATCCCACCGCTGGAACAGTTCATCCGAGCCCACAGGCATGATCCCGAGCATTACGGGTAGTTTCCTACTCAAGCTAGAAGACTAATGGAAAGTGCAAACTATTTCCTAATCCAATTAGGAAACCCCCACAATTAATGCCAATCTATATCAATTGGATTATATTTCCTTATCCATGCAGGAGTAGGTCTCTTGCATCTATAAAAGAGACCTCTCAACCCCCATTGAAGGGGCCAACTTTTCAGTCTACACAGCACCTCTATAGCATTCATCAACATGCCCGGCCGGCCTACGGTAGCTCCAGACTTATTGGTTCACCACAGGCCCCCGACTCTTTTACAGTATAGTGAACGTGCTCAGACACACATGTGGATGTAGGTACCTTCATTAACAGGGCCGAACCACATACAAAAAACCAGTCTCTCACTCTCTCTCTCTCTCCTTAAACTGCTCTACTTTACTCTTACCAATTTTTGGCATCATCAGTTTGGCACCATCTGTGGGAAGCGACAAGTCTTCTCATCAACAAATCTCTTGATTGATCGTCATACCACCGAAGAAGGGTAAGAAGATTGATCAGCAGTCCAACCGGGATGTTCCTCCGGCCTCGGCACCGGCTGCTGTAGTCATGACATCTGAGCAGATCACCGCGACCCTCACACAACTCTTGGAGGGCCAGCGTCAAATCCTGTAATAGATCTAAGCCCTGCTAGCCCAGCACAGTAGTCCTCTAGTGGTCGGGAAACGACCCGGGAACGTTGTGTATGGTCGGGAACCGATCTTGACCAGACAATGTGCCCGAGCCAACCCGTCCCGTGTTGAGGATGCCAGAGACATCAAAAGTGGGTGTGCTGCCCGAGAGGAAAGGCAGGGGCATATGGCCCAGGAATCAGTCCAGGGTCACTTGGTCAAGAGCCGAGTTGTCCCTAGGCACATGATGAACCGAAGTCATAGCCAAGCCTAATCCCAGAGGACAGCGCACCACCATGAAGAAGAAGCCTCTTCCACCAAACAGACCAACCCCTCAGATACCGGTCGGGAAGGGGTAGAAGCCCGAATCAAGGACTTGCAGAAGCAGATTGACGGAGTGGCCAAAAAGCTTGGTCGAAACCGTGCTCAGAATCAAGCCAATACCGAGACAAAGTCCCCGTTCTCCAGCCAGATCACGAGATTCTCCATCCCGCGCAAATTCAACAGCCTCACCTAGATCCCTATAACGGCTCGGGAAGCCTGGTCGACCACGTCCGGACCTATAAGGCTCAGATGGCCCTAGCCATCGACTCCGATGAACTACACTGCCTAGCCTTCCCTAGCACTTTAAAAGGCCCGACCGCCCAATGGTTCTACTCCTTGAAACCCCGATCGGTACGTAGTTTCAAACAACTCAGCAAGTAGTTCATCAACCAGTTCGCCGGCATGCATGAACGGCCAAAGCGAGACATGCAGCTGCTGACAGTCAGACAATGAAATAATGAGTCCCTCAAGGAGTTCACCGACCAATTCAACCAATAGAAGCTTCAAATCCGCAATTTGAACGAGACAATCACCATCATAGCCTTCTGCTCGGGAGTTCAACACACCAAGTGCGCCGCGTCGTTCCACAGAAACCGACCAAAAACTTTGGTTGAGCTCTCTGAGAGGGTTGGAAAATACATTGACACTGAAGAGTTTCTGAAGACCAAATACACCGGGCAAGAAAGTAACGAGCCTTCCAGAGGTAAGCGAAAGCGAGATCAACCCGGGAGTTCTGACAGTTCCAGTTCACAGCGGTCTGAGTCCGGCAATCCCGACCCGACCACCAGTTCACAGCAGTCCGGGTCAAGCAGACCCGACCGGATCTCCAGCTCACAGTAGGCAAGGTTTGGCAGTCCCAACCCGACCTCCAATTTACATCGGTCAGGATCAAGCAGTTTCGACTTTGCCTCCAGCACAGAGAAATCAAGAGCCCGACGATCCTGATCCGACCCCCTGTCTCCATCAGTCTAGATAAGCCTGACTACAGTGGTACTTGCATGATCACCACATGAGGCTCCACCGATTGTCCGAGAGCCATACAAAGACCTCGGGCCTAACCCCGAGGCATATAAAGTCCTTGGGCCTAACCCCGAGGCATTCAAAGACCTCGGGCCTAGCCCCGAGGCATCCAAAGACCTCGGGCCTAACCCCGAGGCATATAAAGACCTCAGGCCTAACCCCGAGGCACAAGCTTCGCTTAGGTCCAACCGACGATGGGGGTAAACCCCCTAGGTAGCTGATGATGGAAAGCTTCAAAAGACCCTGCAACCACCATGTTCCAGGTCGGTTACCTACAGTCATAGCCTCTGTAAGACCCTCGTCTTAGCGAAAGCTTGGGGGGCAAGATGGCGCAGTGAACTAAACAGACAATCACACCAGGTATCTACAGGCCTCGCGGATAACCAAGTCAAAATCTTGGACAACCCGAGCACCTACAGTACTCAGAGGCATTAACTCCACTTAGGTCCAAACCGACAATGGAGGTGACTAAAATCTCTTAGGTTGGCCCACGATAGAGGAGTAAAAAGGACCCTACAACGACACGCTCTAGGTCGGCTCCACCAACATGGTCAAGCTCTTCTCCCAATAGTCTTGACGAAGGCTGGCTGGGCAGAAGACAACCATCCTGAGGAGTTAACATAAAAGGACCCTAAAGCAATACGCTTTAGGTCGACTTTTCCAACATGGTAAAATTCTTCTACCCACAACCTTGACGAAGGTTCATGGGCAGAAGATAACCATCCTGGGGGCTAATTCAAGCAAAAAAACTCCAAATTAGGCCCAGTCTCAACTCTCGATCAATTCTCGAGCATTCAAAGACTCCGAATTAGGCCGGGTCTCAACTCCGGTCAATTCCCGAGCACCTAATGGTCCCAAGCTAGGCTGGGTCTCAACTCTCAGCCAGTTCCTGAGGACTCATCAGGCTCAGAAGCCCCGAGGCAGCTTTCCCAAGCACTCAGACAGTGGCAAGTAACATCAAACTGATTTCCAAACTTGCCCCGATATAGCATCTGGCCAACCTTGGAAATGGGGGGCAGCTGATACACCCAAAATTGGCTCTATCCTATGACCGAGCGGTTCAAATCAACAGCCAGTCCATGTCCCGGTCAAATCATGCACAATTCCTCGGACAAGCATCAGCCCGAGCGGTCTAGTCTACCCGAAACTCATCATCCCGAGCGGTTCATCCACGACCCGGCCAACAGGTCGGGAAAATTGCACAGGCACATCCCACTGCGGGAACAGTTCATCCGGGCCCACAGGCATAATCCCGAGCATTACGGGTAGTTTCCTACTCAAGCTAGAAGACTAATGGAAAGTGCAAACTATTTCCTAATCAAATTAGGAAACCCCCACAATTAATGCCAATCTATATCAATTGGATTATATTTCATTATCCATGTAGGAGTAGGTCTCTGGCATCTATAAAAGAGACCTCTCACCCTCTATTGAAGGGGACGACTTTTAAGTCTACACAGCACCTCTATAGCATTCATCAACATGCCCGGCCGGCCTACGGTAGCTCCAGACTTATTGGTTCACCACAGGCCCTCGGCTCTTTTACAGTATAGTGAACGTGCTCAGACACACACGTGGATGTAGATACCTTCATTAACAGGGCCAAACCACATACAAAAAACCAGTCTCTCACACTCTCTCTCTCCTTAAACTGCTCTACTTTACTCTTACTAATTTTTGGCATCATCAGCTATTGAGGCTTGTCGGTTGTTAAAGAAGGGTTGTCAGGGGTTTTTATGTTGTATTCTTAACACTAGAGGTCCCGATTTAAAGCTTGAAGATATTCCGGTGGTTAGAGAATTTCCGGATGTATTTCCAGAATAGTTGCCTAGTGTATTAATTGAGCAAGAGATTGAATTTGGTATTGATGTTATGCCGGGAACTCAACCTATTTTATGAGCACCATATGAATGGAACTAGTTGAGTTGAAAGAGTTAAAGATTCAGTTGCAAGAGTTGATAAACAAGGGTTTTATTCGGTCGAGTGTATCACCGTGGGGTGCACTGGTATTATTTGTGAAAAAGAAGGACAATGTAGATGTTCATTAACTACAAGGAGATCAACAAGGTAATCATCAAGAACAAATACCCGTTGCCACGCATTGACAATTTATTCGATCAACTTCAAAGGGCTCAAGTATTTTCGAAGATAAATTTGAGATCTGGGTACCATCAACTGAAAGTTAAAGCAGAGGATGTAGAGAAGATGGCCTTTAGGACTCGATACGGACACTATGAATTCCTAGTGATGTCGTTTGGAGTTACTAACACCTGCCCCTTCATGGATTTGATGAACCATGTGTTGAAATCGTACTTGGACGAGTTCGTGATAGTATTCATTGATGACATTCTCATTTACTCTAAGAGTTCGGAGGAGATTGAACAACACTTGAGACTAGTTTTGCAATAACTTCAAGAGAAACAGTTATTTGGAAAATTGAAGAAAAACGAGTTTTGGTTAAAAAGTGTCACATTTTTAAGGCATGTGATCTCTATGGAGGGTACTTCCGTGGATCAACATAAGATTAAGGCAGTTATGAATTGGTCAAGGCCGACTAATGTGTCCGAGATTCGAAGTTTCTTGGGGTTAGCCGGATTCTACAGAAGATTCGTCAAAGATTTCTCTAGAATTACGACTCCAATGACGAGGTTGATGAGAAAAGATGTACCATTTGAGTGGAATAAGGAGTGTGAAGATTGCTTCTTAGTATTGATGGAGAAGTTAACAATGGCACCAATACTTACGATTCCAATAAGTACTGAAAATTTTAGAATTTATAGTGATGCTTCTCATCAAGGCCTAGGATGTGTGTTGACTCAAGGTGATAAGGTAATAATAGCCTATTCTTCAAACAGTTGAGACCACACGAGAAAAATTACCCAGCACACGATCTGAAGTTAGCGGCGGTAATCTTTACCTTAAAAATTTGGAGGCATTATCTATACGGGGAGACTTGTGAAATCTTCACTGATCATAAAAGTCTGAAATATTTATTCACTCAGAGAGATCTTAATATGCGACAAAAAAGGTGGTTGGAACTTATGAAAGATTATGATTTGAAGATTCAATATCACCCGGGAAAAACAAATGTAGTTGCCGATGCTTTGAGCCGAAAGTCGACGGAGAGTTTGGCTTATATTTTTATGGGGCAAGAGAAGTTAATACAAGAATTTGAATGCATAAGACTTGAAGTAATTCCTAAAATTGAAGGTGGTTTAATGGCTGCAATTGTGGCACAGCCGAGTTTAATTGGTAAAATCAAGACTATTCTAAATCTAGAATTCAAGAAGATTGTGGATGAATTATCTGAGGGGAAAAGGCTTCAGCTTTCAAGATGGTGTTCTGAGATACATCAACTGTTTATGTGTGCCCAAGGTGGGAGATTTAAGAGATAGAGTTATGGAAGAAGCTCACAATACCAGGTACTCAGTGCATCCGGGCAGCACCAAAATGTACAGAGATCTACGGAAGATTTACTAGTAGAGTGATATGAAGCGAGAAGTTGCAAAATTCATCGCTAAGTGCATGACTTATCAAAAAGTGAAAATAGAACATCAGCGACCCGGGGAAGAACTACACCCTTTAGAGATACCGAAGTCGAAGTGAGAACATATCACGATGGATTTTGTATCAGGATTCCCAAGATCTACAAAGTCAAATGATAGTATCTGGGTCATTGTTAATCGGTTGATTAAGTCAGCCCATTTCCTACCAATCAAAACCAAGGATCCATCAAAACTTGTGGATATTTATATTAGAGAAATTATTCGGCCTCATGGGCACCAGTGTTGATAGTATCAGATCGTGACACTCGATTTGTGTCGAGATTTTGGGAGAGTTTACAGAAGGCTATGGGAACAGCTTTACATTTTAGTATTGCGTTTCATCCCCAGACTGATGGTCATCTGAGAGGGTAATTCAGATCTTAGAAGACATGTTGAGAGTATGTGTTATGGATTTCAAGGCCGATTATGAAACTCATCTGTCGTTAATAGAGTTTTCCTACAATAATAGTTTCCAAACCAGCATTGGAATGGCGCCTTCTAAGGCACTGTATGGTAAAAAGTATAGATTGCCAGTTTATTGGACATAAGTTGGTGAAAAATAGCTTTTGGGATCCGAGATAGTTCAAATCACTGCTGACAAGATTAGACTGATTAAACAGCGGTTGCAAACGGCTCAGAGTCGTTACAAAAGTTATGCAGATACGGGTAGAAGACAGTTAGAGTTTCAGGGATGTGATTATGTGTTTTTGAAAGTATCGCCTTCAAAAGGTATAAAACAGTTTGGTAAGCGAGGTAAGCTCAGTCCAAGATATGTTGGACCTTATTTGATTCTTAACCGGGTGGGACCGTTAGCTTATCTGTTGGAATTGCCACAAGAGTTGGCGAATGTTCATAACGTGTTCCACGTGTCAATGCTTTGATGTTATGTGCCTAATTCAAAACAAGTTTTCGTTCCGGAACCATTAGAGATTCAGGAAGATTTGACTTATGTGGAGCATCCAGTGCAAATTCTTGATAGAAAAGATCAAGTATTGAGAATCAAGGTAATTCTGCTTGTAATGGTTCAATGGCATAGCCATTCAATCGAAAAGGCTACTTGGGAACGGGAAGATGAGATTTGAGCAAAGTACTCGCATTTATTCAATACTTGAGGTAAGAGTAAGTTTGGGGACCAAACTTCCTATTAGGGAGGGAGAAATGTAACACCCGTACCCGAAGAACGGGTTGATTTTCATTTGTATGTGCATTAGTTAATTTAATTAGTGTATAAAATGGATTAAGGTAAGGCTTGGACTTGCCCATGGAAAAGTGTTCAGAGAAGGATACCAATTGGAAAAGTCCTCAGTGAGATGGGACAGGTACTGGAGTGGAACCCAGTGAAGGGCCCGAATAATTATATTTACATTTCATATGATTAAATGCATTTATATGATTAAATGACTAGTTGTTTAAATCCTTTTATGTTATATGATAATATATGTGTTAGTAATTGGTATTAGTTTGGATACCCAAATAAGGGTATAACTGAAAAAGATTCATAATTAGTAGGTACGATAGCAACTTTACAAAATATTTGGGACCACGTTGGGACCCATACGAAACTTAGGCAAACATTCATTAGATGATTGGGTAGTTAATGGAATATTTGGGGGATTTCATAATAAGAACTTAAGAAATTCCAGGGGTGTACGTGAAAATAAGGGAAATTGAGGTGATGACACCTCAAGCTTATGCATGAGGATGTGTCAAATGAGGGAAAAGTCTCCCATTTATAGAAAATTTAGAAAATCAAAAGGGAAGAGAGAGAGAGAGAGAGAGAGAGAGAGAGAGAGAGAGAGAGAGAGAGAGAAACCGTCACTGACACCGAAATTCGGCCGTTCCGTCGCCGTCCGACGTTCAATTCGCAAACCGAAGCCGTTTTTGGACTCATGGAGGTGAGACAATCGTTTCTATACCTTTTATTTACGTTTAATTGTCAGATTTTGGTAGCACATACTAATCGGTAAGACGCCGTCTACCGAGTTCATGTAGGAATTTCTTCGGAGTGAACTTTGGGCTGGGAATTAGTGAAATTCTGCATTTCTTGGTGTGATTTTTGGTAAAACTTGTTAGAGGTGAGTTTTCTAACCAAAAAGTGATTGTAGTTTAAGGTGTTCAATGGTTCTATATATGTTTTGAGTTGTGGAAATCATGCTTAGAAGCTATGAACTTGTTAAATTGTGAATTACATGTCAATTGTATGAAAAGTTGCTATGATTATGTGCTTACATGCTTATATGCTTATGTGGAAACCAATGAGCACTAGAAAAATGATTCATTGTTGGGAGTAATAAGGGTGGTAAAGAGGAAGAATCCGAGAAATACAAAAGTCTAAGGAATAGAAGTGACCATAGGACCAAGGGAGGTCTTCGGGTCTGAATGAATCATTGAACCGGTGACTCGGCGATTACGGATATAGGTTATGCGTAAATTGTAGCATTGCACATGTTAAATATATAATCATGTTTAGGTTGTGAATCATGAGGTTTTGAAATGTGGTTTTTGTAACTAAGTGTTTTGGAAGGTTTTGAAATCCTTTTTGGAAAGTTTTATGCATATGGTTGTTCTTTGAAAGAATTTGGATTGGATCACTTGCTTGATTCAATTAAAGTCATATTCATGGTTTGAATGTTTGAGGAATATTGTATTAATGGTTGGAAACGTTTTAGTGTATTTGTAAATGGTTTTGGAATGATTCCTTAAGGTTTCATGAGGTTTGAGTTGGTTTCATGAGGTTTGAGGTTTCATGAGGTTGTAAATCATGCTTAGAAGCTATGAACTTGTTAAATTGTGAATTACATGTCAATTGTATGAAAAGTTGCTATGATTATGTGTTTACATGCTTATATGCTTATGTGGTAACCAATGAGCACTGGAAAAATGATTCATTGTTGGGAGTAATAAGGGTGGTGAAGAGGAAGAATCCGAGAAATACGAAAGTCTAAGGAATAGAAGTGACCATAGGACCAAGGGAGGTCTTCGGGTCTGAATGAATCATTGAACCGGTGACTCGGCAGTTACGGATATGGGTTATGCGTAAATTATGGCATTGCACATGTTAAATATACAATCATGTTTAGATTATTCACTAAGCGTAATGCTTGAGAAAATCATTTTCTGTTTCTGTTGTGGTAAATAACAACCACCGCAGGTGCGGAGCAATACCCGAAAAGGAAGTGATGCGGGCTTGGGAAGGGAAGAGATTTGAGACTTGTAATTATGTTTATAACTTGTAGAATAGTTTAACTTGTGGCTAGGAATCCTTAACTTGTGGTTGTAATGTTGGAGAGGTTCGGAGCTAGTTTTAGGATTCTATGACTCATGTGGTTAATGTATATTTGAAGAAACTTATGTATTTTCCTATGTTAGTGTTTAGTTTTGGGTAAGTTGTGGTGTTGGACCTTTTCGGCAAATCCGAGTATGCATCGCAACTTCTTTGGATAAGTTCTTTTTGTAACTAAGTGTTTTGGAAGGTTTTGAAATCCTTTTTGGAAAGTTTCATGCATATGGTTGTTCTTTGAAAGAATTTGGATTGGATCACTTGCTTGATTCAATTAAAGTCATATTCATGGTTTGAATGTTTGAGGAAGATTGTGTTAATGGTTGGAAACGTTTTACTGTATTTGTAAATGGTTTTGGAATGATTCCTTAAGGTTTCATGAGGTTTGAGTTGGTGTTGGGTATGTTTTAAACTTGCAGCAGGGGATTGTAGACACCCCGATTTTGACCAAACGTCGATTAAAGGGGAGTGTTACCTCCAAGTCTGATAATGACAATGTCCGAACGAACCTAAGGCTTCCAAGGTGATTCAAGCTCTTCGAAAGGCTCTTCAAATTCAAACAAAAAGAAAGATGAAGAAAAAGAGAAGGAAAAGAGAAGATAGAGTAAAACAGCACATGGCATAGGTTGTGGCAGTCACGGGATGCCACTGCGGCACTCTCTAATTGCCGGATCAGCAGTCTTTGATTGCCGTTGTGGCATTCTTTGATCGCCCCAAAAACACACCAAATGCCGCAAAAATCAAAAATCCAGAAAAGACGGCAGTCCGCAGAGTTATCCGCAGCATTCATTGAGTGCCGCATCGTCATTCAATGAGAGCCGCGCTGGCAATCAGTGAATGCCGTTCCGGCATTCACTGAGTGCCGCTTCCATCTCCACTGAATGCCGCATTTTTATAGCAGTCTGCTTTGAAATAGTACATTTTGTACCTTCAAAAGGACATCCGAAATTAGAGTTTTCACTATGAAATTACCAGAATAACCCTCTAAAATTTTCCTATATATAGGGGATGAATATCCCATTACAAAGAATCATAGATTTTGAATCTTATCTTGGAATATCCATCTATCTCACCTTTAAAAACTTGAATCTTATCTTGAATCTCTTTGCTTTTCTTCAATTCCTTTGATACAATTAGGAGAGAGTCTTAGAAAAGCTTAAGAAAATCCAGAAGTTACATGAATTAGAAGAAGAAGAGCTTGAACCACTTTTGAAAGACTTTCAAAAACCTAAAAGTTGAGGATAATTGGAGGTAACCTCTAAGTTAATTAGTTTTTAACTCAAGTTCAATCATAATATATAGAATTCTTTAGGACCTTTTACACATTTGAAAAACTCCATTCCCACCTCATTTCATCACACACCACTAATATTGTGATTGAACTTTCATTTATTGGTTTGGATCAAAGTAACCTAAGGTTTAAGATTAAATAAATCATTGAGTAAGAGTTAACTTGGATATTATTTGAACCTTGATTTCCTTTTCTTTTGATTATGTTCATCTCTTGGGATTCATGAGACCTTCAATGTCTTACTTGAATCCCTTGACTTGGAATCCCTTAATCCCCTTGTAAACTTATGATCTACAAGAGGATTAAGGTTGATATTAGTATGTTTGGTTAATGAGTCTAAACCTATCTTCATGGGTGGGTTCATTCTATTGAGATTCCATGAAGTTTCTTCATACTCCATTGAAGTCTACAAGTATGAGTGTCCTTAGTCTCCAATGATCATCAAATGGAAGGAGAAGTAGTTTGAGTTAAGCCAATCTCTATGGCTTAGTAGGTAGAGTTAGCAAATAAAAGATGAATTTGATAATGGTGCAGTGAGTTCACAAACCACCTTTGATCAAATATTTTTAGTTAAATAATGAACCGTTGGAATTGAATGAGACCAATTAGAGAGTTTCAATAACACAAAGTTTTACCACTGTGAATTTTGTTTTAATGAGATTTCATGTTTAAGATGATTTGGTCATGAGTTTTGTGAGGCAACTATAATTTGTCTAGAATTTCAGAACAGTAACACTTTCTTGAAATAAGTAAATTAGAGCCTTAATCAAGCATTCTTGACTTAAAATAATTTTTTCTATGAAGTTTAATGTGTTAATAAGATCTCCTATAAAGACTAGAGTCATTCGGATTTATTTACTATTTTCATAAAATCATACAAAAATTCTGGACAGAGAGTTGTAAAGTTCTGAGTGATGTTTAGTGTTTGTCCAATTCCCAGAGATTGATTTGTTGATCTTTGATTTTTCTTTTTCGGTTAGAAACTAGACTCACAGAGGCATCTTGTGTCCAAAATTCATTGACATCCAACCATGAAAAACATGCTTTTTCTATTTTTGAAGTTCCGGTCTGCTCTCTATAATTTTCAGAATTTTGTGACAGATTTGGTAAACCTTGTATATAATGGTTCAAATGACTTTTCTATAACCTAGGGCTTAAACCATGTTTTGATAATGATTAGTTAAACTTAAATCCAGAGGCTAAATGATCCAAATCAATGAATAGTTCATAGCTCATTTTTTTTTTGTTTATGTCCATCCATTCATTTCATGTAGGTTAATACTTGTAATTAGAATTCATTTTGCGTTAGGATTAAATTGCACTTAATTGAATCTAATTGTGAGTTCCTTATGACCACGTTGGGACTACACCATCTCTATATGGACATTACATTGGCTCGTAGTTGAGACTTGTATATCTATGGAAGTGATGCATTTCCAACTAATTAGAAGGAATTCATAGTTATGTCAATTCTTTCATACCTAATAGATTTAAGTTAGAAGCTTAAGGATGATATTTAGAATTTCATATTATATCTTATCTAAAGCATGTGGACTAACCTTTTGTTTTGTAGCGCTATTGAGGTACGATTTCTTAAACCCCTCTTTAGTTTATTTAATTTCTTGATTTTATTGATTTTTCGACTCCATGTGCGACACCTTAGAATTAGATTTTGCCTTATGTGTATATATGGATTAGAGACTTCCTTAGGTTTTTATTTACTTGCATGCATTACACATTTCCATATTCGCGGTTGGACCCCAGATAAATTCTCTTGTTCCCTATTGCATATCATATTGCCTACTAATTGAATTATGTGGTTTTGAATGCTATTCTTGCCATTAGCAATCTTACACCCTTTAGACATGCTTTTGCAATGTATATCTATATCTATGTATTAGTTGAGGGCACATTGAGGTTAATAATTCGATTAAAAGGATGTTCAGTAGAGGCCAATCGCGAGGTGGGATGAGAGGAGATGTTTTAGTCCGCCGGGCTCTTTCCCCTCTCATTCCATAATCCCCGGACCTAGAAATCTCTGGTTTCCAAAAAAAGATCAGTTTGCTTTCAATTGATGTCTTAATTTTCCTTTTAAAAATTAAGTGGTGACTCATGTTTAGTATTTTGAAATTTGAAAAAGATTTTAAAGAAAAGCTGTGGGTAAGAGAAAATGCAATATCAACAGGGATTTTATGCTAAAAATTGAATTCTACAGAAACCGGATCGATCCGGGCCTTAGGCGGATCGATCCGGAGCAGCTGGACTAGGCAGAGATGGCCTTCTGCCAAAATCGGATCGATCCGGTTTTGGGGCAGATCGATCTGCAAGTCTGGTTTCAGCTAGACGACTTTTACGGAAACAGACATAACTATTTCTAGACTTTTACGGAAACAAACATAACTCTTTCTAGAAAAATCAGATTTGCAAGCCATTTTTTTGCGTTGGATCCGGGACTCAAAGACCTATCTTTTGGTATAAAATTTGCTATACTTTATTAATGACCATTTTACCCTTGGGGGATTATTTTGTCACAGTGAAGTTCTTTTATGTCATTTAACACACGTGTTTTCTAGTAATTCACATATTTCTTTGCTAATTTGTATAGTTGAGCGCTTGTATCATTTTTACACGTGTCTTAATCCGCGCGAGGTGGGTCACACCCACAACTATATATATGCAAAAAAAGTCCAGTTCGATGGGTGGCCAGAGCCCAGCTCGAAAAATGGGGCCTTAAGTCTGGTCCAAGACCGAGGTAGGGCTAGCCCTGCTCTACCGTCCTGGGTAGGGCCTGTGCCTATCACTTGAAGCCCATGCCCAGCCCGAGGCCCAACCCGACCAAAGCTCGGCCCGAGGCCCGTGTAAAAGCCCAATTAGAAGCTTCCCAATAATAAAAATATTGATCGTTTTCAAGTATTAAAACATAAAATTTGCAAGTTGCTATATTAAAAGTCATTTCCAACCTATAAAAAAATGGTTACCTATATAGTAGTGTATTTATACCATTTTAAGACAAATTTATAGCGCTCACTTAGTCTCTACCTTAGGGCCTAGGCCCGAGCTTGGATTGTGAGCTCTTAAGCCCGACCCGAGCACAATCCATCCCGTAAAGAGACATGAGACCGTGGGCCAAAGCCCAAGCCCGATCAATGTTAGGCCAGGCTGGGCCCGACGAGTTATTTTGATATCCCTACTACTATAGCAGTTCATTGGTGTGGAGAGAATGATTAAGGATTGATGAAATGGTTAAAAAGTCAACATAAATGAGTAGTGACACGTGTCACTCTCATATTATTTTTGGGTTACACTCTCATCTTTTATATATAGTAAGGGTTTTGTTAACATGTGCCCTTAGGACAGATGTTAAGGTTCTAAAAGTGGAAGTAAACAAGGAGTATAGTGTGAGTTTTAGTGTCCGGTGTGGGGTTCAGTGTTTGTCTCCCTTGTTTATTTCCATTTTTGGAACCTTAACATATGCCCTAAGGGCACATGTTAACAAAACCCATATAGTAATAGATAGATTACTCCCGCAGTCCCATTTTATGTGTCCATCTTTAGGATAACAACTTTTTAAGGGAACATAATGATTGCTTGAAATAAATACAATTGTTCCAAAACTACACCAACTTGTTTTTGTTCCTTTTTACTTTTTGTTGGGTACTTTCAAAATCAATAAGGATAAGTTTGGAAAGTAGTTTAAAAAAATGTTATAGTGGACATTAGTCTTGTGACATCAAAAAAAGGAAAGATGGACATATAAAATGGGTCGGATGAAGTAATAGAGATAGTAAACCTAACCTTTTAGAGGTTTTGGAAATTTTAATTCAGGGGTTTGGATGTCATATAAAAATATGTGTGTGTCATTAGTTGTGCCTTCCCAACCCGCTAATGCAAATATGCATTGCATATCAAAGTTTACCGGAGCCATTACATTTTGAGTTGGAACTCCTTTTTTGCCAATAAATCGCACTTGATCTTCTACTTTAACAACTGTCGGAATGTGAGTGTCATCTACTGCACCAATGGCATCCTACCAATATAAAATATTCATGTGTAAAGTTAAATAAAACAAAATTATTAAAAGTACTCTCAAATAATAAATGCACCAAACTATATTACCTTGAAATAAGATAGTACCATCTATATCCAACAATTTCCTTTGGTATTTCCTTAAATTCATGATCCTCCGGTTGTATTATGAACATTGCCAAACAACATATCACATCTAAAACTTTTCCAAAATACCTACTTATAGTTTCACCTGAGTGCTAAAATCTTTCTCGGACATACCTATTTGAATGTGCACCTCCAAGAATATACATGAACATTGACAACATTTCTTCAACACTCAAATGTCTTGACCCTTTTAATCCATAAACAGTTTTCAACTCATAGCTTTACCTATGAAACACTTCCTTCTCCATTCTAAATATATTTTGACATCGCTGTCATTTCCTTGCAAAATCTCTGTAAGCTACAAATTCTCAGTATGTGTGGAAGTCATATATGGCTCCTTGTAAATGTATTTTTGGTAATATGTGCAAAAGGCACCAACTACAATTCTTACATCTTCCAAAAAATTATCATCACTTTCTTTATTATCCCCATCCATAATTGTAACAAATACAAGTCCATTGAATGTGCATAAAAAACAAGAATTCAATTTCACAAGCAAGAGAAACAACAACCAAATTAGGTAAGTTTCCAAACCTTTGTCCTTACACATCCAAAACAAAAGAAAACTAATTTATTTTCCAAAAATATAAGCTACCTTCTTTTCCAAAGTACCTAATTGTATTCTCACCAATTTCCAAGCCACTTTCGTCTAATTTAGTGATTTCTTGTTGTGTGCATCCTTTTGCTTTTGTAGCCATACAAGCTTAACATGATTTGTCTTCAATGTAGCAAATATCTCTTGGTTCTCTTTATTTCTAAAGAGTTCAAGACCAAACATATAAAGCTCTCCAATTGGGTCTAATTCAGACATCTCATCCATTTTTGCAATTACGGTAGCAATACTAGGCGCACAATTATCACTATTACCTGATGCAGCACTTCTACTCCTATTCCTACAGCTCCAAAAAGTCGCTCAAGACACAACGTCATTTTTTGCGCACTTCCTACTTCCGTCCATTCGATTGGTTTGGCTTTGACAGACTTACATGATTCATTGTCTCGGCTTGAGTGCCCTCTACACTTACACTAGCACACCAGTAGTGAATCATTGTAGAGTCTCTAAACTCATTGTTTCAGATGCTCCTTTATCCAAACCCTCACCAAGAAGTTCACCACATGACGGTGCCCAAGAAAACTCACTAGTTGCCATAGTTTTTGAAAACATCCTATCTAGAGTGCTCTTAAACTCTGGATCAATCCCATTCTTTCGAAATTTTGACGCTTTAGAATAGCCTACACAAGATAATAAGAAGCTCTACAATAGTCAATACCAATAGAGAAAACTAGAAAACTTTTTAAATGTGATCAAAATTACACATATGCTAACCTCTAATCTCTCTACCCATCAAGCATGAGATGCATCAATAGTTTTCTTGACTGGATCCCACCCAAGACCAGTGTCCTTCCCCTTTAATTACTTCCATAACTTCCAATCTATTTTAAGACTGTCCCATTTATTTTTCAATGTTTCCTAGAATAACGCTTTCTAGTAACTTTTGGGAACTCCGTCATTAATAAATCCCAACCATCTTAATATAAATGAGTATGTTTTAGGTGTCCTCCATCAATGAGCTTGATACACAACGCACAAAAGCTATCAACTTGTTCTTTTTCCCAAAATGTCTTATCACATAACTCCTCTGACATTCTAAGTTTATTGCTTTTACCCATCTAGACAATGATATTATATATATATATATATATAAACAAGATTTTCAAACATCATGATATATAATTGAGTTGAGAAAAAAAAAGTATAATTTGAACCTATATAGTAATCAATTGAGCTTGATAAGACTACACAAGCTTTCCTATGTTCACATAAATACCTTATCCCCTTGATACCCAGTTGACCACTAAGATCTCAAATTCAAATTAAATGAAAAATACAACATAAGAGACTACGGTGGTGATTCTATGCCAACACATGAATCCAAGTAGATTCTATGGTCGAAAAGTCTAACCAATCTCAAATATGTTTAAAAATATTTTAAAGATCATTGGGGAAGACCCCAAGTTCAGTTGAAACTTTAAATCAAAACATTCTTTGAAAAAGTTTGTTAAAATAGGGTTTTCCACCTTAGCAAACATTTCTATGCTCACATAAACACCTTAGCAAACATTTATTTTTACAAATTATACGGTTCCTTGCAAAAATATATCATCACAGATGAGCAACAAGTGCATCGATCAATACAATCAGTCCTAACAACTCAATTCTAGGATCATACACATCTTTTTAAGAATAAGTTCATCCTTTTAATGCCAAATTCAGACTATCAAAACTGAATAAATAAATACACACACACATATATAAAATCTACAGTTTCAATGGCCTACAATAAACTTCTTTGTGGATATTGCAGGCTAGCCATGTTTTAACTTTTTCAAATTCAAATATGAGTCGCCACTTAATTTTTAAAGAAAAATTAAGAAACCATTTTAAAACCAAATTAATCTTTTGGAAACCAGAGATTTCTAGGTCCAGAGATTATGGAATGAGAGGGGAAGGAGCCCGACGGACTAAAACACCCCCCCTCATCCTAGCTCATGATGGGGCTCTACTCAACATCCTTTTTAATCTAATTATTAATCTAAGCATGCCCTCAACTAATACATATGTAAATATATATACACATTCCCAAAGCATGTCAAAAGGGGTGTAAGATTGCTACCGACAAAAGGCTTACAAAATCACATAATTCACATAGGAAGCAAAATTATGTGCAAATAAAGAACAAGGAAACTTACCCGGGATCCAGCTGCGATATAGAAACGTGCAATGCATACGAATAATAGAAAGCCTAGAAAAGGAGTCTCTAATTCACATATTACACATAAGACAAAATCCTAATCTAAGGTGTTGCGCATGGAGTCGAAATCAATAAAATCAAAAAATGAAATAAATGAGAGAAATTCAAGAAATCATACCTCAATAGCGCTACAAAACAAATGTTAGTCCACATGCTTTGAATACAATATAATATTAAATCCTAAGTGTTATACCCAATTTTAGCCAAAATCTAACAAAAATGGGGAAGGTTGAAAAAATCATGAATTCCTTCCAATTTTTTGAAACACCAAACATTCCTATAGATATACAAGTCTCAACTAGGAGCCAATGTAATGTTCATATAGAAATGATATGATCCCAACATGATTAAAAGGAATCCATGACTAAATTCAACCGATTAAAGCTTATCACAATACAAACCAATGTCCAAAAATTACAAGAATCCGTACACATGTGATGATAATGAATGCATGAATATGAGCAAGTTATGAATCATTCATTGATTTGGACCATTTAGCCTCTGGATATAAGCTTAATTAACTTTGTTCAAAGCATGGTTTAAATCTTGGGTCATAGAAAAATCGCTTGGATCATCATTTACAAGGTTTATCAAATCTATGACAGAATTTTAGGAATTGCAAAGAAGGAACAAAATATCTAAAAATACAAAATCATAGTTTCCATGGCTTGATCTTAATGATTTTTGGATATGATGTGCTTGTGAGTCTAATTTCTAACTCAAAAAATAATCAAAGATCAAACAGTCCAATCTCCGGGAATTGGACCAAGACTAGACACCACTCAGGATTTATCAACTCTCTGTCCAGAGATTTTGTATGATTTATTTAAAATAGTAAACAAACCTTAATCCTTCTAATATTTTTAGAGGGTCTTATTAACGAATTTTACTTCGTGGAAAAAATTGTTTGAAGCTCAAAATATTTGTTTGAGGTTCTGATTAGAGCAATTTAACATTGACTTACTGTTTTGAAATTCCGGACAGAGATTAGTCACCTTGCAAAACCTGTGATCAAACCATGCTAACCATATAATCTACTCAAAACAAAAAATTACAGTGGTAGGATTAGGTGTTATGAACACATTCCAATTGGTCTCATTCAAATACAACGGATCATGATTTAATTAAAAATCTTTGGTCACAGTTGGTTAATGAATTCACTACATCATTGTTGAATTGGTGTTCATAATTTGAATCAAACTTGATCTATAATTCTAGAGAGAATCTAGATCAAGTATGATTCTGATCATCAAAATGACAATGAAATGCAAAAGAAATTAATGGATTTAGCCTTAGAAGATCTCCATCATAGATCTCATGTTGAATATCTAGCAAAAGACCCTCAAGGACTTACTCAATCCTATAAACTTTGAATGCTTGAATTCAACAATCAAATCATGAAAATAACTAGATATATATATCTAATTCCTCTCCCAAATACAATCAAATCATAGAACTTAATGAAACATGGACTAGTTCCAAGAGTTCCCAAAGGATGAACCAAAACCATAAACAAGGTTTAGATCCACTCATTTATTCATAGATAAGACTTAGATCAACTCAATTCCTCATATAAATATAAAATTTGTAAAAAATTAGAGGATCTAACTCAAGGAATTCACATAGAATATTAAGGATTCCATGAATTCCAAGAGAAGAGTATAAGAGAGAAGAGTTGAAATCAAAGCCAATTGAATGATCCAAAGTTAAATTCCTCTTTGAAAACATAATTCATATGGATTATGAAACCAACTAAGATTCAAGTATCCAACCTCAAAATTCAAGTCTCCAACCCCAAAGAATGGGAGAAAATGGATTTTTTTATAGACTTTCATTTTCTTAGGGGCTAAGATAAGGGTAGATAGGTCAATTATGGATGGTGGGAGCATGATTTGCATGACCTAAGAGTAGTAAATACATACACAAAAAGGGCATCGTTTGGTGCATTCATTTGATCAAAGATTGAAAAAGAATTTTGGCTTAAAAATACAAATTAGCCCAGGCCGACACTCAATGAAGATGAGGCGGCACTCAATGAGTGCCGAGACAACATTCACGGACTGTCGTTCGTGCACTTCGACTGCCGCTGCACATCAATTCAGTACTATTTAGCACCTTAATTTCATTTCATGTCATTTAAGTAAATGTCATTTAATTACTTAAGACATTAAATATAATTAATGAAATACTCCCCTTTTGGATTCAATAAAAATATCTAAAAAATCAAAATCTTTAAGGAAAAAAAAAGTCAACTCTCCTTCCGAAGGCAAAATATCAATTTGCTGCACAATTCTTCTTAAAAGTCTTTCGATTTCACCATGATTTCTTTTATTTAAAAATCCTTAAAAATCATATTTAGCATAAGGGAGACCCAATGAACAATTATCGGGACTTTTCATCTTGAAATTCAAAAAATTTATGATCGACCCCCTTTTGACTCGTTGACTTTTCACTGGGTCAACTGTTGACTTTTGTTGACTTTTTTGGGGTTCATGCTGAATTTATTTCCTTTTGAAAATGGTTTTAAGATGCTCCGAGAACAATGTCGTGTTTCTATACGTGTTCAAAACTCATGGTCTACAAAGTGACGGGTAGATAGGACTTTCGATCTTTTCGGCTGAAAAGGGCAATTTTGGATCGAGATTCTTCTTGGAAGATAGTTAGATTACTTGTACGAGTTTTGATTACCGACGGGACATATTCATCATTGATCTCCAGAGGTAAATCCCCCTAAGTTTAATAGCTCGATCATAATTGGGGTGTCTACACTCTTCGATTGTATACATATCCGACAAATAACACAAATTTGTCTGTAAAAGAACAATATATATAAAAACACATACATACATGCATACATACGTATATATATACAAGCTAAATTCGTATAAGCATAGATCTATAAGATATATATACATTCAAACCCTAGCTTACCTTGAACTTCGATTTGCACCGGAGAGAGAGAGGGACAATAGCACCAGAGAGAGAGAGAGGGAGAGAGAGAGAGAGGGGTCGCTAGTTAGGGCAGAGAGGAAAGGGATAGAGAGAGGAGAGAGAGATGAGACAGTCGATGGAGGTCACGATCGGGAAATTGTGTTTCCCGTATAAAAAAAAAAGAAGAAGAAGAACAACTTTGGGCTTTTAAAAGGATCTTATCTATAGCTTTTAAAAGCCCATAAAAAAACACAAGCCCAACTTTTTAAAAATTTAATAAGTTGATTGCCAAACACTTGAAATATGGGCTTGTGCTTTCAAAAAGCAAAAACACCCCCTAAAAGAGGGGGACCAAACTCAGCCTTTAATACATCATTGGTTCACATTAAAAGTTCTTTATTTCTCTTGTCAAGCCCATTAATTGTCAACACGTGAGCAAGCTTCCTAGAGCATGGCAACCATAAGTCCACGTTTGGATGGCCGAGGGGGATTGGACAATTAGTCCCTTTTAAAAGATAGTCCCAGGACTAATAAAACTACCCTCCAATGGTATAACTTAGTGTCACACCCGTTCTAGAATTTACATACTTTTAATACAACATGGTGGTAACATGTGAAATTATTATTGTTTATTAATAATTGAGATAGGTGGTTGACTGTGGTCAACGGAAGGTGTCGAGTAAGGACACGGTGATTCGGTAATCATTGAGACATTCGTGTGATTAAATGACATTTTTGTGGATTAAATGTTATTTGACTATTTGGTAAATTATGAATAGTAATTTACCTGTGTGGTATATTTTCTGTATGTATTGATCTTGTTTAAGATCATTTTGATTATTTTAACGATAACCGATAGGATATGTTGCATAAAAGGTAGGTTATCTAGAGATTCTACGAAAATTAGTTTTTGGACGTAATTACGGCGACAAACGAAACTTAGTCAGAAAGTTTTGTAACTTATAGTTTTCACTCGTGGAGTAATAAAATGGATGTGTGCGACGTTTCAAAGAATAATTAGTAGTTTTAGAAAATCGTGGGGAGGTAAACACAATTTTCGAGAATGTTGCCTATATATAGGAAGTCCAATATATTTTTCATTACAACTTTCCTAAAAATTGAAATCAAAAGGGAGATTTGGGGATTTTGGGAGCTTAAAACTTGCCGACGCAAATCGACGGACTTCTGCCCGTTTGTGTTCAACCAAATTTCATATTCGGACTCCCCAAGGTAATAGCTGCGTTTTGATATCTCTTAGGATTCGTTTGGTTAGGTTTTTATAAAAATTCTAATGTTAGAATTTTGGGAAAAATGCGTGTAAACTTGTAGGAATCGCTTGAAATTCAAGATCTGACGTTTAACTAGTCTCTTAGTTCATCCTTCAAAATTATAGGACGTTTGCACGAGGTATGAATTCTAAGCCTATGAATTATAGGAAATTTTATGTTTTAATTATGGGACTTAATATTTTGGATCCGGGCGAAATTCATGTATTAAGTAGGCCCGTTAATTATGCACATGAAGATGCCATGAAAGCACGTATATATGATTATATGAGCATGTTATGTGTTTATGTGGGTCAAAGGGGAGTTTGATACAAGTTCATGCCGGGGTACGCCTCTCGATGATTGAGAGTTAGTGTAGCGATGGCTACTTGCTTGGTTTGGGAATCGGCCCTGCCAGAGCAGTTGGGTGTAATGGTTGATAGACTCTGGGCTTGCCATAGGCATCGCGGTTGATAAACTTTGGGCTTGCCGATATACCGGATGAATGCGTGTCACTCTCCCTAGAGACTATTTGATGTGATTTAGATGTTTAATGCATGAATTGTCATATAAGCATATGTTTAGAATTGTACACTTAGTATATAGCTGAGCAGTGGAGATTTACTCCATTGTAGATGAATGAAATAAAGGAAAGAAGAAGCGTGAGGAGTGAGACCGTGGGAGCGACGGGAATCCTTCTATTGTATCTGTTTTAGTTTTAAATTCCAATGATGTAAAAGTGAATTTTGAGAAGTTAGAACTATTTACTTCAATTTGGAAGGTTTGGAATGACTTAGAATGTAGTAATTAGTTGTAAAACTTCCTTTGGTTATGTTGGAATTTATCCGAACTCCTAAGTTCGTGTTTTGTACCCTTAACTTGTAAATTCCTAGTTGTAAATGAATGGCATAGTACTTGTGGTGAATCAATCCAAACAAGCCTTAGCTTGTCCCGTCATCTTTTCTTTTCGTAGATTAGTATGTCTTAATGATATTCTTAAAGTATTATTATTACTTGTGAAGTTGGTTGGATGTAATCATGTTTGGAGGAAGGAAAGGAGTAGGTTGAATGGTGCCTTAGGCAAATTCTACAACTGTAGGCAGGATTCTGCTAAAGGGTCATTCGACCGGTCGAAGGGGGTCGTTCGACCGGTCGAAATGACCCCTGCCTGAATTCTTTTTCTATACCTTCCGAAAATATTTTAAATGTTTTCATTGGTTCTTAGGGTACCTTTGGGATTCCTTTTAACATATATTCATCCGATTTGAAATATAATTACGTTTTCAATTTTATACGGATTTTACAACTCGGAAGGAAATGTTTCCTAAAGTTTTATATACTCAAGGTTGTTTTAAAGTTCTTTTTCGCTGCGTATAGTTATTTAATGGTTGGTTGAGCCTTGGTGGCATGCCACGTATTCTATTTTCGCACGTTAGCGGGATGGGTCGTGACACTTAGTCATCATATGGGGGACTATTCTTTTAAAATGGACAAATAGTCTTCTGCGGAATAGTTGCACAAAATGTCAAACTATTAGTCAAATCCCCTCTATCCCCCCTTAGCCTCGCGAAACAAACGTGGCCTAAGTTCCCAAAAAATGGAGCACTTTCACAAGCCACCTAAGAAATGAAGGTTTAGGTGGAGATGCTCTTATACTTCATATGGAGTGGTGCCATTTATAACCTATTGAGGTTATATTCTTAAATTTGGCAGTACATTTGAAATGACATGGGCAATGGTATGAGATATAGTGGTATACGATACTACGGCCACTACCATAATATCCATGTTTGTTACATCTTTACTGGATATATCATAGTTTTTATCTTTTAGAACTGATTAGAATAAGTTGTGAACCTATTTGGTGTAACTAGGGATGGTAATTTGCCTGAATAAACCGGGTCCCCGCCCCGCCCCTAATGAAAGGGTTTGGGGAAAACATAAAAGGGTTAGGGGCGGGTTTGTGATTGAAAGTTAAAACCCGATTCGGGTTCGGGGTGGGTTCGGGGTTAAGTGTGCGGAACCCGTCTGCCCCAGATATATACTGATAATAAGTAGTATATTATATACATATATATATATATATGTGATACGACTATATATAAGGTTTGAGTTATTTCTTCAATCCAAGTCCATAGACTTGGCTAATCCCAACCGTCTAACAATCACACGTGGACCACAATTTTTGACATCCAATGGCTAATAATGAACCTCCTAGAATCTTCTAACCTTGTTTAATTGGAATTTCAATGGCTGAATCTCAATAGTCAGCCCTAAAAATTCTGTCCCCCTTCATCTTTGAAGATTTTCTCTCTTTATAGACTTTAATGGCTGCCAAAATTTCTCTATTTCCTTTACCATCCATTATTTCTCCCTTTCCTCACTCGACTACCTTCTTAGGTCTTCTACTTCAGCTCTAAGACCACATCAAGCAAAAATACTTGCAGATCTAAAGTTGGTCGCCGCTCTCCCTCTGACAAGTTGATCGTCTCTCTTCTGTCGCCAGTAGCCGTTGAAGCCCTTGGTTACCGATCGCCGCCTTTGAAACCTTCGTCTTCGTGTAAGTGCAGTATGTGTGTGTTCATGTGTGTTTTCGTGTGTGTATGTGGGCTCATGTGTGCAATGTGCTTTGAATCTTTGATGTTGAACAACTTGAATTTGATTATTGAAGCATTGATTTTTGATTAAACACTGATTTTTGTTGAATTTGATGGTGATTTTTTCTATTATTTCACTGTGTTGTAATTAGGTAGCCAGCTGAGGCGGGGTGGGGCGGGGACGGGTCCCCGGCTATTAGTCGGGGTCGGGGTTGGGACAGACTCCTCCTAGGCGGGGGTCGGGGTCGGGGTCGGGGAAGAAGTTCATGTTAGCGGGGCGGGGGCGGGGGCGAGGGCGAGGGCGGGGGCGGGGGCAGGGTATGGGGACCCCGTCCCATACCCGCCCCATTGATATTCCTTGGGTGTAACTTTTCAAAAATAATGATTAAGTTGTAGTGGCATTTGCTACCATAAACTATCAAATAAGTTCTTTGCTATGTAATTGTCCAAAATGACCTTGTTATTTGTCTAAAAGTAGCTTAAAAACTATTTTTTTTATTGAAAATGTAAGAATTTTAAGATACATATCTCAACTAATGATAGGTTGTTAGAGGTGCAATTGGAAGAGAGAGAAGATTAATATAATGCAGTTTTTAAGACCAATGAATGATTTAAATTTAGTTTGGGGTAATTTATGTCAATTGATAGAGGGAAAAAAAATAATTTAAAGAACAAGGTTGTCCGGTTACAAATTCATTAAATGACAAATAAACTATAAGCTGGAAAAACACCTCAAACTCAAACTTTAAATAAGTTGACTTTTGTGTCTTAAATAAGTTGAAAAAAAACCATAAGTTCTAAAGCCATAGATCACACCAAAAACATCTTTTCAGCTTTTTCTAAGTGATAAGCAATTTGTAGCTTATAAATTGTACCAAACTGGCCCATATGTAATACAATTGGAATACCATTTAGGTATCATAGTATTATTCTTTCTGACCTAGGCCTAATTAGCAACAAATAATCTTATGCTTTCCAAATTTTGAAATCTAAAAATATTTAGTTGTCCTTTTAACCACTAGATTCCCTTAATTAGGGATTTATATCTAATTTTCACTAATAATTATATTACATAGGGTGCGTTTGATAAAACTGAAAATTAAGTATTGAAAATTAAGTGTTGCATTTAACTACTAAAAATTTTAAGTGATTTGTATTTGCAATACTGAAATAGTGTTTCAAGAACTAAAATAGACCGCATTCAGTGATTATTTTCAGTGGAAAATTTTCACTTAACGTTTTTAGTGAATTTTAGGCTGTTTTTTCAATTAAGTGGCACATTATCAAACGCACTGAAAAAAAATTAAGTAGTGAAAGTTTTCATTTTCACCACTTAATTGGGTTATCAAACACACTCAATAGTGGGTAATCAGGTAATGGTACTAAATAGTAAATACCATCTCTGGTGGGTGTTACAAAAATCGACTGGCCTGAACCAATCGCTCGAACTAATCTGTTTGGTTGGGTTTAAAAAAAATGCACCAAGCTTAAAACCTGATTGAATCGAGGAAAACCGACAAAACGACTGAACCAAAAACCTTTGATCGGTTTGAAATTTGAAAAAGTTGACGAAAACCAACCGATTTATTCCCCTAATCACTAGGGTGTTCATGGTCGGTTTTGGGTATTTTTTGGTAGTTTTAAAACTGACTTTTCATGTATATCATTAAAAAAATTGATCAATTGGTGTTTGAATTGGTTTTATAATTTTAATCATTAGCAAGTTTTGTCTCTCTATCGTCCCTTTCTATTAAGTGGGAAAATAATCAAAATATTGAATATCACGTGAATACCATGTCATAAAGCAGAATAGGGGTATCACAATCGAATGAGAAACTTCCATGTGTTCAAGAGAAATTATTAAAAATGTAACTGTCACACCACGACAGGATACTGATGTAGTGTGATCTTTTAATCTAGACCATACACATGCCCCATATTTCTAGGGGATCACGACAAGTAGAGTGCTTGTCATGGACCACCTAGAAGGGGGACAAATATATGGTCTAGATTAAAATGTCACGCCACATTAGAATATTGTCGTGGTGTGACGGTAACACTCAATAATTTTTTTTGGGGGTTAAATACGTTTTACACCAGTGTAGTTTGTCATATGTGTCAGTTTGGTCATTGTAAATTAGAAAGTATTACTTTATTCCCTGTAGTTTCATAAGTGTGTCAAATAAGTCCAATAAGTCATTTAGTGATGAGTAATTTTGTCACTGAAAATGAAACATTTTGTTGTTTGAGGCCTAAAATGACACACTTATGAAACTATATGGACTAAAATAACACTTTTTAAACTACATAGACCAAATTAATGCAAAGAGCAAACTAGATGGGTATAAAATGTAGTTAAGCCTTTTTGTTGGTATAAAGGTGTCACCGTCTCCGGCGACAACTTCGAAGCTCTAAAACTCCCACTCTTTGTTGTCACTTCGTTACCTCCGCCGCCTGTCTGTCTCTCTCTCTCTCTCTCTCTCTCTCTCTCTCTCTAAACGTGTTTCTGTACCCTCCACCTCGGCACCTCCCTTTATACACATATATATATATATATATACATACTCGTAATCTCCGGTAGTGAGAGGATCCCAAAATTCTCCAATTTTCCGACAACAATGTCGCAATCTCTCAATTTCCACAATTCTTCACCGAACTTCACCCGTTCAAATCACTCCAATCTAAAACCCTATGTACCAACCTTCAATTTCCGTTTTCCGGCTACCGTCGCACCGAAACCTATCACAGCTTCAGATCTCAACTCACCATCGCCGTCGCCGGCGATAGCCTCCTACAACGGCACCGGCGGAGGGGTTTTATCCGCTGAGTACGCGGCGAACGATTCGAGCTCAATCGAGGTCGATGCGGTGACGGAGTCGGAGCTGAAGGAGAACGGGTTCCGGAGCACGAGGAGGACGAAACTGGTGTGCACTATCGGGCCGGCGACCTGCGGGTTCGAGCAGCTGGAGGCGTTGGCCGTCGGAGGGATGAACGTTGCGAGGATCAACATGTGCCACGGCACGCGCGAGTGGCACCGGACAGTGATTGAGCGCGTGAGGAGGCTCAATGTGGAGAAGGGTTATGCGGTTGCGATCATGATGGACACTGAAGGGAGTGAGATTCATATGGGGGACCTTGGTGGGGCTCCATCGGAGAAAGCTGAGGTATATGATTTAATTTCAGTTTGTTTAGTCATAATTGTGAACTTTAGTGATTGATAATCATTGAATTGAATTAATTATGCTCTTGTTTGATTATGGGCACGAGAATCAATAATTGTTGAATCAAGCTCAAAGCTTGTTGACAGTTTAGATACTTTACACACCTCTCTAACAGCTTAAGGTTTTAGAGTATATGGTTGTTAACATGGTATCAGCATGCAAAGGTCATGAGTTCAATCATTGGGTGTGTTGAGAGTTTAAATAGTTAAGTTACACCCGCTCTAACAGGAACAAAGCTTCTTTTTTATTTAATAAAGTTTAAATCTTATTACAGGTTGCCTTTTGCTGAACTGCAGAGAAGATTTTTGTTTTCCCTTTTTGAGTTGTATTTTTATTTTTATAGGGTGGTTTGGGGTTGATAAATCTTTTTGGTCTTTTGTGGTGTTTTCATAAATCTTTTTGAGGCCTGATAAATCTTTTTGGTCTTTTGTGGTTATAAAAGTGATATTAAGGCTAATTGTAGTTACATTTGTGGTTTCCATCAAGTTTGTTGCTTTTGATTCTTGCTACCTGATTCATTGAACATATACTTTTATGGTTTGATGTTACTTTCATCTATTTTGGTCTATCCTAAAGGAAGATGCTGGTATAATGGTATTCTTAGAAGAATATGCCTTTTCATGTGGTACTTGCATGACTAATCTTTTTTGATAAAAATTTACTTCACAACTCACATCCTAATTCCAACATGCATTCCAGGCAAATGTTATGCATATATTCATATATTGATCTATGAGAAACTCAAAAAGGTATTTTGGGAATACTTAAAAAGTGAAAAAACCAGAAAAAATTGCTAAAAATATTTGGAAAAATTTTGGGCCAAACATACTTCTAGTCATCACCCACCATGGGAGGCAAAAATTTGCCTAAACTCAAAAAAGATTGCAAAATGTATGTGGCAAAAAATTTTGGAAACATTTTTGGAAAACTTGAGAATTGAAAACTGAGGAAAATTTTCAAAATCTATGATAACATGGGACACATGATAGAAACACGCTTCTCATGATCTGCATTTTTTATTTGCAAATACTATATATTTTTGTTTTGGGGATAGTAGTACATAAATTTTCCTAATTATTTTCTTAGATTAGCATTTAAAATTACAAGGGAAGTTTTCATTTTTTTATATTGATGATTATGATGTTTCTTTAAGATTCAGCTATGATGGATTTACTGGAGTGCTTCTAATGTATCATGAGACTGAAACGAAAATTCCATACAAATAGTTATAAGACCAATTATTCTCTATAGCACAAAATGTTGGATGGTGAAGAACCTATATGCTTAAAATGAACATTTGTGAAGGTACATACTGAGATTGATGTATAGGATGATAGGGAAAGTATAAAATGGAAATCTCGCTTTCATGAAATGGTAAAACAAGCACTACTTGGAGATCTTCAAAGATAAAGTGAGAGAAAACCAACTACGCGGGTTGGCTCATGTACAATGAGAGGTAGTAAGTTTGCTTATAAGGAATAGTGACATGGTTTACATTGAGGGAAAGACCAAAAAATAAAATAGAGTTGAGTAGTTAGAAATTTGAATAGAGGTGTGTGGCTTGATGGAATTATGAACTTCGACTGAAAGAACGCACAAAATTGGAGTTATGTGCCTGATCCCAACTAGATAGAATAAGGCCTTTTTTTAGTGGAGTTGAGTTAATGGATCTCCTAATGAGTACTCTCTTTGTATCACCGTGTTCAATCAGCTGCTTTTCAAATGGCTTATTCAACAGGAATAAAGTTTTTTATTCTTCAGTGAAGGATTAACTCCAGCATTCTAAGATACTGTTTCTGATTTGATTTGGATTTGATTTTGCTTCCGTTAATTAATTTTGAAGGTATCATAGAATCTGACTTTTTTTAATCTTTACCAGCACATAGAGGTGCCCTCAATTTCACAAATTAATGAAGTTGCCCAGTATAGTCTTATGGTTTTCATGAATCATTTGGAAAGATGGGTGTAACAATTGAGCTTAGCATAATATGAACAACTTAAAATAAAAATAATAATTCAGCCAGGCCTCTCTGAATTCACAATGTGATCATTACTAGTATCTGTATCAGAACATGTGGCTATATTAGTTAAAGCAGTATCTTGTCCGCATTCATAAAGCTTATCTAAATCGGTTACTCTTTCTTCATGCAGGATGGTGAGATCTGGACTTTTAGTGTCCGAGCCTTTGATTTGCCTCGCCCAGAACGCACCATAAATGTGAACTACGATGGCTTTGCTGAAGGTCATAATCATATTTTTATTTTTGGTTCCCTTATGAATATTTAAATTTAGTCATGCAATTTTTTGGTGATCTTTGTTGAAAGTTTGAAACATGTGAATGTTCTATTGTTTGTTTTACTATGTCTTATGTTGACTCTATCTTTGGTTGAACTTCAACTTGTTACAGATGTGAAAGTGGGGGATGTACTCCTGGTGGATGGCGGAATGGTAAGGTTTGAGGTGATTGAGAAGATTGGTCCAGATGTCAAGTGTCGATGTACTGATCCTGGACTCTTGCTCCCCCGAGCTAACCTGACATTTTGGCGGGATGGGAGTCTGGTACGGGAACGTAATGCCATGCTCCCTACAATTTCCTCCAAGGTTGGCGATTTTCTTTCTTTCTCTGAAATTGTGTAAAGCTTTTTCCCTTGATGTTAGTGCTTCAGCTAAATGGGACAAGTCCAAATGTCGGGATTTCTTATGAAGCATGATGTATAACCCATTGTCTTATTTGCTTAGTCCATGATACTAACCAACTTATGAGGAACCCTGTGAAATTTTAAAGGCCTGCTCATTTCTTTGGTGAAAAACTCATAGCCCTCGTTTGGGAAGTCAGGAATTGAGGATTAGATATGGGTAGCCCGTGCATTACATTGTAATGGGAAACCAATGTTACTTTCTATTATGACTTTAAATGGCAAGAACTTGTATTGGAAACAATGAACTCGTTTTCATCCCTAATTTTTATGTTTGCAAGAAGAAAGGGAAATTTTTTCTTAAATTAGTTTACATTTTTAGTAATTTAAGTATAATGTGTACTACTTAATCCATTTTTGGATATCTGTTTCTGTTTAAACACACAAACTTTGAATAGTCACACCGCATTATTCGTCCAATTGTGATCAATAGTTTTAAGTATTTGTTTTGTAGTTCCGACTTTTTATGCAATTTTCTTTGTCAGTCAAAATTAATTTTTTTTTCCCTTTTAGATATATACTCCGTATTAACTTTCTTCTTCTAAATTTTTTTTTTTTTTTTTTGGGTACAACTTTTTATGCCGTTTTAACATTAATAACCTGCCTGTTACAAAGAATGCATCTTTGTGTTATCAGTAGACAGTAGCTATCAATGTTAGGCTACTGCTGTATGCATGTGGTGTTCCATTTTCCCCTTCTCGTTAAATGTGCTGAATACCATCTGCATTCCAAGGGACTTTTATGCAACTTTCTTATGATGATTTTCATGTTTAGCAAAATCAGATTTTATTTTCGCACTGAGAGAATTTTAATCTAGTGATGACAACTACTTGAATGTAAGTTATTCGAACTTTGCCTTTTCATATAATTTCAATTCTCTTACTGAAATTAACGTGTTACACATTTTCTGTACATTAGTGATGTAGTTGTGGTTTGTAGATGAGGTATGTCATGATAGAGACTCATGCAGTCATGCTATAAGATTTTATTCCATATTGGCTCGGTTCAGCTTGCATACTTCAGCATAGGACTCATTCGGAAGAATTATTTTAGGCGAGTTAGCCAAGAAGTTTAAGAATCGTAGTGCTAAATTTCTCTAGGAGACTATTACAGAGGTGTTCATTGAACATCCCAATGGAGAATGATCTCTGCTGGTGACTCAGTAGACAAAATCGGGTAATGTGTTCAATCATTCAGTTTGGTTGGTCTAAAAAATGATTTGCTGCAGCTCAACCTACCCACATTTTTGCTATTAAAAATAATTGAAATACTTTTCTTTATGACCGTTTGTGAAGAGTTTAAAATATTAAAGCGTTTAAAAGTATTTAGAAAGAAAATTAAATATAGCTGAGAATACATAATTAATTGATTTTGGTACAATTGGGAAAGGGTCCAGGCAGTCAACTCCAATCTCAGTTTTATTGGATAAGGCGCAGTATGGGTCAGAGCACAGCATGGTACTGACTAAGTTCACATACATATATTTTTGTGCACACTTCTCTGTGTGTGTGCACGGCCGTCCAATCGTTTGATTGTCAGATTACATTTTTGTTGTCATTAGTGAGCTTTGCGCTGGATCACGCTTTGTTAGCACAAGTTTTTGCCTCAAATGTCAAAATAACAAGTTTGGTCACACTTTCAACCACTATCTTCAGGATTGGTTGGATATTGATTTTGGGATCGCAGAGGGTGTTGATTTCATTGCAATATCTTTTGTCAAGTCTGCTGAAGTGATTAATCATCTCAAAAGCTATATTCAAGCACGGGCTCGTGACGGGTAAGAACATCTATATATTTCGATACCACCTTCAATGTTTCTTTCCTAAAACCCTTGTGTATGGGGTCTTGAACTCACTCTCTCGAAAGCCCTCACTACATCGAACCAATTGGCCAGAATTGTTGGTTTTCCTGTTTGAATCCAGACTGGACTCCTCTTATTTCATGTTACGTCTTATTTTTGGCTTACAAGTTACTGAGGGATCATAAAATTTAGTTACTCAAACTATAATCATCCTGTTGTTGCACTTATTTCAATTGCCCTTATTTCCAGATCAGTTGGGGTACACCGTACATACATCCATTTTCTTAGAAGTGTAATATGCCCTTTACTCCTACAAGTCCTAAGATAGGGCTCTTTCAAACATTTGGGCGGGTTAAGACTGTTCATTTATTGTGACTATGCAGTGACATTGCTGTAATTGCAAAGATAGAGAGCATTGACTCGTTGAAGAACTTGGAAGAGATCATACAAGTATCTGACGGAGCTATGGTAGCCAGAGGAGATCTAGGTGCCCAAATCCCATTAGAACAGGTCCCATTAGCCCAGCAAAAGATAGTTCAGCTCTGTAGGAATTTGAATAAGCCCGTCATTGTTGCCTCTCAGCTACTTGAATCTATGATTGAATACCCCACGCCCACTAGGGCAGAAGTGGCTGATGTTTCTGAGGCAGTTCGGCAGCGAGCCGATGCTCTGATGCTCTCTGGTGAGTCGGCCATGGGCCAGTTCCCTGAGAAGGCATTGACTGTTCTGCGAAGTGTTAGTTTAAGAATTGAGAGGTGGTGGAGGGAAGAGAAACGTCACGAAGCTATGCTACTCCCGGATATAGCATCCTCGTTTTCAGACAGTATTTCAGAGGAGATTTGCAACTCTGCTGCCAAGATGGGTAAAGACTTCATCCGCTTTAGTTTCCTATGATTTATTTTGGAATACATGTTCATTTTTTTCCCTCTTTATGGTGCTCCCTAAATGGCGTGCTTATTTTAAAGCACTAACATAGTTGTGTATTGGATATTAGAGACTTTCTTGTTGGCGAACATGTTTAGCGCAAAAGCCAAGCTGTAGCATACTCGAAGCTGTTTGCACTATTAAACCTTCCTATTTTGTGCATCTTCTATGAGTCTTTAAGGAAGACTATGTCATACCCAGCCAAGGTGGAGTTCTGGGTCAATCACATCTACATTTCTATCAACTAGCATCGTTAGGTTGAAGCACCTCTGTGATTGCCTTGAATTCATTTAGGCTTTGTTTGGTTTATGGATTTCGTGAGGGAACATAGAGGAGAAAAGAAATCAAGATGGAAAACTAGTCCCATCCGTAAAGGAATAGTAACTAGTTTTCCTTCGTGTTTTCCTTTCCCCTCTTATTCCCCTCACGAAATCCATGAACCAAACAAAGCATTAGTCATTAGATAAGAGGGTGATTCAATTACGATTTGGTTTCTATTCTCTTTATGGTAGAATACTTGAATAAGCAATGCAATTATCCTAATCTAAAGCCAAGACAACATGTCAAGACATTCTAGACATTACCTTTGTCCTATATACATATATATATATATATATATTTTATCATCATCTCTCTCTCTCTCTCTCTCTCTCTCCCTCCCTCTCTCTCTCTCTCTCTCACACACACACACACACACACGCGTGCGCACACACACAGACCCCACAAATATGGAGAGGTCCGTTTAGTTATTCTTCTGAAATTGATTTGAGTCCATTGTTGTTACTTATTTGAACTACATTGCATTGTTGCAGCGAATAATTTGGAGGTGGACGCAATCTTTGTTTACACAAAGACGGGGCACATGGCATCTCTCCTGTCACGTTGCCGGCCCGACTGCCCAATTTTTGCTTTTACAACTGCAACATCTGTGCGGAGGCGTTTGAACCTGCAGTGGGGCCTGATACCCTTCCGCTTGAGCTTCTCCGATGACATGGAAAGCAACATAAACAAAACACTCTCTCTGCTCAAGGCGAGGGGAATGATCAAATCGGGTGACCTGGTCATTGCGGTCTCTGACATGCTTCAGTCAATCCAAGTAATGAATGTCCCGTGAGAGCAGAGATTGTATTCTGGTATGTGGTGTACTCAAATTGCTATTACTTTTGACGTTTTAGTTCATTCTGGGAGAGAGAGAACAGATATTTTGAGTTCAATCCTCTCTCTTCCCTCAACTGCAACAGCGGGTTCTTCGATCCAATGATTCTTTAACTCAACCTGCAGTGGAGCTTAGTGTGTGTATTTGTTTGCTTCTGGAGGGTATATAGTATGTTGCTATAAGTGTAGTTTACTCTTTATTTTCATTCTTTCAAATGATGTGCATATGTATTTTTGATAATCTATTGAACAGTTGTTTTGTGTTAACAAGAAATGAGTTTTAAGCATCAATAATATACCCTTATTAAGTACTGTCAGTCCTATTCAGTGTGCTCTTATGCATTTAATTATTTCTGGTTTTGGGTATTGTCTCATAAGTCGGTTCTATTGACCTCACCTATTGTCAATTTTCACTTGATTGACCTACAAGAATGGTTTGATAAGAAAGGCATTATTATCTGGAATAGTCAAGTCATCCGAATCTGACACTCTAGTCAAATCGAAATGTACCTTGTGTTTTAATAATATTTTCCAAACTTATATTCCAAACGAGCATCTCAAATGATGTGACAGAAGTTAGATTAAATTATTTCGTGTTTGTGTGGTTACTTTTTATGTACATAGAAGTTTGTGTTGGACTTAAAATGTTAAGTTCTTTATCAAACCAACATCTTACTAGTTTACATGAGAACGAGATAAATTGGGCTGAACCTGGTCCTATTTTTAGCATTTCCAAACATGCCCTTAAGTTCAATTGTTTTCACCTCGTTTACAGAAGCTATGTGAAATTAAGGTGAAACCTAGGACACTTTCAACTCAAATATCATCCTTACTTTCCGATTCCATGGGCTGTCCAATTGGTTTTCTGCTCCTTATCTATCACAACCATCATTAGGCCCTTATTTTCTTTGTGGCACTTGAGAAGCTCAGACACTATAATGGAAAGAGAGGTGAGAGAAAAAGCAGACTCAAAGGGTTACCTAGTAAGATATTATTGGCTATAGACAGTTCCTGATATCATATAACCACACCTGCTGTGGTTATATGATACTTTTGAGCAATTCCTATACAATTTAGCTTTATTGTTAGGAACTCAAAGTTTTCAAACCAAGCTTCAACATTCCCCTTCACTTGCAACCCCGGTCATGCATGCAGAGTCAACAAACTTAATAAAGAAAGTCATGCAGAGAGTCAATTGAACCCTTTGAACTTCAATTATTTAGGGCCCGAACCGAACTTCGAAGATGGACCCTTGTATTATACCCGTGTTTTTAATTGGATATATGTACTTATTTTTTTGTTCAATTGAACCCTTGAACTTCAATTATTTATTCAATCAGATCAAAAACATGACATCGTTGGCGTAAACTAACATAAATTGTCACGTAAGTTGCGCGTGATGCTTATTTGTCACAGATTAGGTTAAGACAAACGAAGGAGAATGCGAATAGTGTGAAAATGATGCAATTTTTGGTCTGATTAAATGCGAAATTGAATGCGATTTTGGATATAAATGCATGCGATTTTGGTATAATTGAATGCGGTTTTTCGCTCCTTTCACACTCTCCTTCGTTTGTCTTAACCAATTCTGTGACATGTATGAGAATTTTCTTTAGTTTAAGCCAACAACGTCAGGTTTTGGGTATGATTGAATAAAATTTAAAGTTCAAGGGTTCAATTGAACAAAAAAAAAGTACATGTATCTAATTGAAAATACGGGTATAGTATAAGAGTGTATACTATAATTAAGCATTTGTTATTAAAAAAAATGACATTTACTAACACAATTGAATGCGGAGTTGCGGACTACATATCATATTGTACTCGTAAATATACAAAGTTTTATGCGAAGCAGGCTATACAAGCAGACTATAGTCCAATTGGTATAGCCTCTCTCTTCCCAGTGGGGAGAAAGAGAGTTCGAAGGGATTCTAGTTGTTTGCCCCCCACCCTCCTACCCGTTATTCTTCACTCGAAATGAGTGGCCCTTGTTGGGCTTTGTTGTGGGCCAGTACGGAGCTTTGGGATTGGGTTGAGACTGGGGTGTGCGTGTGTGTGTGGGGTGTGAGTGTATCCACTTCGGATCCAAGTATAAATATATATATATATATATATATCTATAATCTATAATATATATAAGTGCACCGATCCCCTTAAGTGTTTTGAACTTTTATCAATCAGTGCACTTTTGCTTGACTAATTTTTGTTAGAGTTTTAATAAGTTTGGTATGCCATTTTTTTTTTTGGTATGTCCATAAGAATCCTACAATAATACAATTTAATAACAATATTAAAGAATTGTTTTCCCTTCACAATTGCTACATGGTCATTACTTATTAGTTGTGGCGTTTGAATACAAGTCCTAATGTTTTAAAACTATTTTATTATATATATATATTTTTTTATTTCATGGTTTTAACATTAGATTTGCATATTTGCATCTTAGAAGGACTTTTCTACTTCTACTATCATTAGACTACCAAAGTGAATGAGTGGGGCTGCTCAAAATCCACCTGTCCACCCGACTCACCCGTAGCTTTTTTTTTTTTTTGGTTTTTAAACAATGTGGGTGGAGTCACGGGTCTTGGGGGTAGAGACCCGACAGTTTCGGGTGGAGTCACGGGTCTAGGGGGGTGAAAACCCCATTCACCCGACTCGACTCAAAACACACTTAATTTTTTAAAAAATATATATGTAATATGCTTATATCAATATATACATTATGTATTAGATATATATATATATATATGTAATATGCTTATATCAGTATATGTATTATGTATTATATAGTCTTTAAATATATATGTATATATGTTATATTCTTATGTCAATAAAATATATACGTTACTAGCGGAGATATAAAAACATTAAAACCATCAAAGCAAAAAAAAAAAAAAAAATGTAAACAAAGTCATGTGTAAAGTGTTGAATTGGAGCATTCAACCCAAAACTAATTGGTAATGAGTGGAGTAGCCCCTTGAACTTATATATTGAGTAGCTAGGTTATAACTCCCCAATGTGGGACAAACAATCTCAACACGTCCCCGCACGTGTGGCATGACTAAGAGCCAAACACGTGGATTACTAAGCTAGGGTGACGTGGAGTACACGTGGATAAATTGGCCCAACAATAACCTCCTCTGATACCATGTTAAGTTACCAACTACTCCAAAAACTTAAGCTATTAGAGAAATGGGTCCAACAATACGTGTAACCCCGACTTGCACGTGGAGAGCAAATAAACCAAACTCCATCATAGTGGAGACTAATAACAAAATGCAAATATGCACAACAAAGCGGGGATGGAGAGTCGAACCTATGACCTTTCACAAACAAGGCTTTGATACCATGTTGAATTGGAGCATCCAACCCAAAACCAATTGGCAATGAGTGGAGTAGCCCCTTGAACTTATATATTGAGTAGCTAGGTTATAACTCCCCGATGTGGGACAAATAATCTCAACATAAAGCAAATGCTTGATTGAAACAAACGAGACAGCCGGGTTTCACCCGACTCGACCCGACTCACCTGACCACCCGATGAGTCGGGTGCATCCGACAAAGCGAGTGGATGACGGGTGGAAGGAGGACAAATCCGACTATGTTCGGATGGATGAGCAGATGAAGGCCAAACCCGACTCACCCGACTCATGAGCATCCCTATGAATGAGTCCTACACAAAGCATGGTTTTCTTTTTTCTTGGCCACATTTTTATTTTATTTATTATATATATTTTTTTATAGATTTGTTTTTTTTTTCCTCTATAGATATGACCTTTACTTACTTTCTTTTTTCTTTGATATGACTTTACTTTTTTTCTTTAACACTACAAATTAATACACATAAAAACACACTTATTTGGAGATACAATTTGGAAGTCTATCCAGTTTCACGAAAACAGACATATCTTATTACTAATTAAAAAGGGGAAATTTGTCACTATATATTTGTTACATTAATTTAATGGCATTTGAGTGTAACACTTATTTCATAATTACATTTTAGGTTGAATAGAATATTCTACATCGTACTTTTATTCTTTTTAATTTTTTTTTAAATGTGAAAATGAAAAATTTCATTAACATTGATAGAAAAAAAAAGAAAAAAGAAAAAAAAAAGATGAGTTTCTAAGCAGAGGAAACTAAATTAATATCATCAATTTATAGGTGATTATAACAAATTCATATGAATGCTGGTGCACTTGATCAAAACGTCACACAAGTTTTATAGGATTACCTGATCCTCTAAAGATTTTAAAGCTTTTCAAAAAAAAAAAAATCATACTTAAAATAAATAACAACTTAAAAAGTTTTAACAGAGACCTAAATAAAATTATTTCACAAAAAAAAAAATAATATAACCCTTTACGTGTCGTACTTTGTGATTTGATGATTGTGATAGTTTCATGAAGTTAATAGATCACAAAGATAATAAATTTACTAAAATTATGTTTTGTTTTTTTGTTTTTGTTTTTTTCATATTTTATTAGAATTGTTAATCTTCTCAAATTTTGAATCCCAAATGTAGTACCCAACACATGTGGCAGTACTATATATAGTATTACTCTTTAAATTTTATTCTTGGCTCACATTCATATTACCATTTTTTCATATTTTCTTTCCCTTTATTTGGGTAGACTCCATTGAATAGCAATACATCATAACCTTATGTTCCATTTGACAAAACTGAAAAATGATATCGACGATTGGTACTTCTCAATTGAATAAACAAATAATTAATTAATTCATATTAGAGTATGTATATGGCAATACTTGAATAATATTTTGATACGTAATCAATTTTATATTATTGTCTGCATAGGTGGAATTTTGTTATTTATTTTACCAATTTGCTATTATTGAATTTGATAACAAGATATTCCTTCGATTTTTTTTAATCACTTTTATCTATTGATTTTTGTGTGTAGTTTTGAATTAAAAAAAACACAAAATTCAAAAAATGAAATTAAGATTTTACCTATTAAAAGATTAATACTACATCATTCATCATGTATTTATATTGCTTTAGCATAGTATTATAATATTTATTTTGTTAAAAATAAACAAACAAGAATCTTAAAATGTCTAATCATTTTTTAACACTAATATTAATTTTGAATTGCGATGAACTGATATTTCTTCCAAAGTGTACAACTATATAAAGGTTGTCATTCATAAACTATTTTCATTTCTTAATGAATACTCATCACAATATTCTAATGATGAATGGGAAAAAAAAGTTATATGATTTGGATAGAATAATAAAGTATTGCTACCAAAATTGTTATTTAATCCCACTTGATGTTTGATACAAGTATAATTTACCGATTAAATTAATCATATTTTTTAATCTCATCTATTATACTTTGTTCTTTTTTATTACATATATGCATATATAAACACTATTGAGTATGTCAATTCAGAAATAAAAAAATAACTAAAATAAATAAGAAACCTTACAGTGAACGTTATTGGTAAAATCTTCGTTGAAATTACTTATATAATTAGCTTCAAATGCTTTTTTTTTTTTTGCATAGATTTATTTTACATGAGATATAAGTTTACAAATAATCTTTTGTAATATCATGTTTCTAATTCTAATTTTTAATCTCTTTTTTATTATATATATATATGCATATATAAACACTATTGATTATGTCAATTTAGAAATAAAAATAAAAACTGAAATAAATAAGAAAAACTTAAAGTGAATGTTATTATTAAAATTTTAGTTGAAATTATATAATTAACTTCAAATACATTTTTTTTTTTACATAGATTTATTTTACATGAGATATAAGTTTACAAATAATCTTTTGTAATATCATGTTTATGTACATCAATGTGTCTTAATAATTATTATACATGGTTGTAGAAATAAATTGTGAAAATATTAAATTGTCTAAAAGTAATCTTGCATCTTTTTGTAGTTTAGTAAACTTTTTACATACATTGTGTATTCCATGTAATCTACAAATTACAAAGTTGGCAGCAATACATTATATCATAAATAACAAACTTTAAAAGAAAATGTACATAATTTTTAATTTTTTTTATTTTGAATAACTATGCATAAAAGATTTAAACTATAGTAATTTTTTTTTTTTGGAAAATGTGTATTTATAACTTATAAATTTAGATGGGTATTGATATTTTTTTTAACACTACTATAAGTTTAAAGCAACTCTAATTTTAACAGTGACGTGTTTGCATGTGAGTTTGTCACTATCAAAGTAAAATATCACTGACAAAGTTGTTATGTTATAGAGGTTTTATAAGTTATATGTATTAATATAGCTAATAATAATGAATACAAGAATTAAACTAATTTTTACATGGAACTTAAATGAGAAAAAAACTGAAAAATAAAGCGAATTCTCCGAGAAAATAAAATAAATTTAAGATCTAACACAGAGATTATTTATTTCAAGAAATAAGCACCAACAACAAGAAATGTGTGGCCTAATGCATTTAGAAAAGAAAAGTAATTTCATTAGATAAGAGTACGAACAATGGAATTTAGATACCGATTTTCTACAAAATTATAATTTTTGTTGTTTTAGTAAAATAATTGTAAGAAATGTAAACCTATATGTTAACTTAGCTCAGTTACAGTTATTTATACTTAAACTTTTGTTGTACAATATTTATCTTATAATATTTATATTAGTATATTATGCATATATTTAAAAAAAAAAAAAAAAGGATCTTGTAGTGAATGTAGCTCATAAATAGTTTGAGAAAATTGCAGATATTGTAAAAATATTTTGGGGTATTGTATAAAATTTAATGAGAATATGATTACAAAATAAATAATAGCACACATACATACATTGTAAGTGCAAAATCTAAAAAGTATTTGAAAAGGTCTCGAATAATTATTCATAACTAACTGCATAGCTTCATTTTCATTATTATCCCTTTGTAGGTGTAATTGAGTTTAGCATGAAACTGAGACTGAAGTTAAAGTTATACCCTTGAACTTTTATAAAGTGTGACTTAATGAAAATTAGAAGAAAAACACATAATACAAACTAAATATATATATATATATATTTTCAATAATAAATAGAGGTGAAAAGATACAAAGAAGGGTGAGTTTCAATGGAGGTTGGAAGAGGTGCATGATACTACACTTTATATTTTAAAAAACACGAACTCTGAGCTCATTGCATTCCACATTTTTAGTCCCAAGGATAACACCCTTACTAATTTTCGTCAAAATTTATTCGCTAAAACCCTGGTCCATAAACGAACATTCGTTCTAGAGACTTTCTGTGTACATATATATATATATATATGTAATCTATCTATATCTATATGTACAATCTATAATCTATATCTATATCTACAGTCAGGCTCTAAGGAGGGCGCCCTCTCTTTATTAAAGAGAGGGCTTATGTTCTGGCCATCAGATCGTATTTAAAAATTGTGAAATGACAACACTGCCCTTAATAAAAACACGATCTGACGGTCAAAACAGAGGCCCTCTCTTTAATAAAGAGGGGGCGCCCTCTTTAGAGAATTTTCGTCTATATTTATATCTATATCTATATATATATTGTGCTCTTCATGGACTCTATTTTCCTCCTTTGTCTCATGTTTCCAATGTTTACTTTCCTATTACTCCCTCCATCCCAAAATAAGTGTGCATATTTCCCTTTTTGGATATCCCAAAATAAGTGTCCACTTTTGAAAGTCAATTACAAAATTTAATAAACTTTCTATAATACCCTTACGATAAAGACAAAGTGGCATTTATGTCTGGTCCCAATATAAGTATGAAAGTCAAACACCTATCTCATCCAAGGGTAAAATAGGACCATGAGCCAAGTTATAAATTTAATATAAATCCAACCCATCCTAAGTATTGAGTCCAACAAATTTTCTTTTCCCTTGATTACATAACCCAAGTTGATTTCGTTCCATTTCAAGCTTTACAGAAAATTCTACTCGAAAAATATGAATAGATAGACCAAATTTTTTTGATTTCGGGCACCCAAGAACCCTATGAAATCAGTCTATTGGATGCAACTTCCTACTTAAATTTAACTTTTAAAATACTTTGTTAGTCATACCACTTGCAATTGTATACGGTACCATCGAGCACTAAAACACCATATAATATTAATTAGTAAATATAAACAATTGTTTATGCAATTAAACATACATATATAAACTTACAGGCCGGCTCTGGAGCGGGCCTCCGTTTATGGACCACCCCTTTAGCGACAAAATTTTCGTAGCTAAAGGTACATTACACTTTAGCGACGTAAATTTTGTCACTAAAAGTTTTTAAAAAATCGTAGCTAAAGGGCTGGTCCATAAACGGACACCCATTCTTGCGATTTTTCGTATAAATTTTTATTCTACAAGTAACCTAACCATGTAAAGATAACAAACTTTTGTCTTTCAAGTCATGTGTGAGAAGCTGGACTAACCCAATTTTTCGATTTCCCCGATAGGCGAATATCACTTTGTATTTTTCTTTTACAGAAACGATTAATACTTGATGATCTTTCTAAGTTTAAGTTATAATGAAAAAGTGTCTTAGATTGATTTACTTTTCTGAATATAATATACTTTCCCTTCTTACACTAATTTATTTTTTAATCAACTGTACTTATGAGTTATGACACCTACGATTTTATATTTGGTACGTTGTGATGTTGATCATCATAAACCATTCTCGTGGTTCTATATTATCAATTTGTGCACTTTCACTTCACTGATATTCTCAAAGTTTTAATAAGTTAGCTATGCCACGTTTTATGTTCTTTATTGTTTGACCATAACAATATTCCTACTTTATATTTACCTGTCTAAGTATTTCAATTGCCTTAATTTTTAGTCTGTAATACTATATCAAACAATTTTAGTTAATTATTTTTGGACAAATCAAATACATATTCTTCAAACCATCACAACTATTTTGTTAAAGCATCACGTTTCTCTTTTGTGAGGATAATATATTTTCCCTTCTTGCTTACATCCATTTATTCATCAATCAAAAATATATACTTATGAGTTATGAAAACTAACATTGCAAATTTGTTAGGTCGTGATGTTCTCATCACAAGCTGTCATCAAGGTTAAAGATATTTAAAAATGTGCATCAACCACGTGCAACGCACGTGTTGTATGACTAGTATATATAAGTGCACCGATGCCCATAAGTATTTTGCACTTTTATCAATCAGTGCACTTTTACTGAACTATTTTTCTTAATTTTTATAAGTTTGGTATGCCACTTTTTTTGGTCCGTACGTCCACTAGTCCTACCTTTTTTTTTTTCCTGATATACCATATCAATATATTATTTATATACATATATATATACACACACGTTTTAATGTTATTCACACACTATTATTGTAATATAACTTTGATTCCTACTTAGTCTTGTTCCCCTATAACACTAATTTTAGGGAAAAAAAATTCACTGCCATATTCCTATAATTTAGAGATTACTTCTTTGAATACTCCGTTAATTTTACTTTCCCGATAAAAATTCAGTGTGCCCACTGTCACATCATTTGGGATGTGAATTTGAGATTAAGATTTGAGAAGCATAACATTACTCTTAATTAATCAAACTGAAATTGATTGGACATCTTATTAAATAGAGTAATGCTATGCTTCTCAATTTTTTTTTTCCAGAAGTGTTTCCCAACACACGTGGAAGTGGGACCAGTTCCACATGTGTTGGGAATCACTTTTTGGAAAAAAAAAAAAATTGGGTAGCATTTACTCTATTAGATAAGTGAATTGTTTCTATCTTTTCATGAGCACAGAAAATTTTATTTTAACAATTGCCCGAATCCAATTTCTTCTTCTTCTACATTAAGGTCAACCTATCTTAACTTCTTTTTCCCAATTAAACTCTTATCACTTGGCTTGATCGCAAATAACCCACTACTTCCTTGCTAAATTCTCACCATTCCAACTGTTTGTAATTCACCCACTCTTTGCTATTATATTTACATGTTATAGTTTGATTTGTGAGTTCTTTTTGGCCATTTTTGAGAATTTAAAGGTTTCACATGTGTTCACATTTATCTTTTAGTTTATAATAAATGTCCCCGGGTATAATTTATAAAGTTTGGCTAACGTAAAATAATTTTGTGGACTTTAGTACAATGGGGTATATTACATACGTTTATTTTTCTTAAAAATATTTACAACTTCATAACAATTGAATCAACATATTACCAAATCAAATCAAACCAGACCTTGTGTCCCAACCAATTGGGATTTAGGTTAGACTTTGAATTTTTTTTAATAGGTGGTTGAGCTTTGAAGTTAACAAGCCATAGAATTGGAACTTAAAATCTACAAAGACTATGTAGTATATGTATTTTTTATTTTTTTGGAGTTGGGGCCTAATAGAATTGGGGTTTTTTTGAATGGGAGCCCTAGAAAATTGGGGGTCCATGGCGACCCGCCTTGCCTCAGGGCCGACCCTGACCCCTATAGGTGTTTTACACTTTTGTCAACTAAAAAGTATACTGTAATGAGAATTACGGAATATTTAAAATAAATTACAATATAATTGAGGTGTTGAATAAGTATAAGTTATAATGTGAGACTTAATGAATGCTTCTGAAAATACATGTTAAAACAATTAAGTTAGCTCTTCCATTACATATATACTATAACACATGTATTAGAAAAAAGAACCTCATATACTGTAGCATTGAGTTTGAGAATAAAGCTTGCTTATCAAATATGAGTTCTAAATTTGCTTCCCAAATGCTTTGTTAGTTATACCACATGTAGCGGTATGTGGTACTACTCATCAGTGCCACAACATGTGCTATAACTGTTAAAGCATTTGACAACCAAATTTTAGATTCAAATGATTGAAATATAACATTATTATTAAAAAAAATATTCTATAAACAATTTACTACTACATTCTCTACTATGATATGATTTGATGTTTGATAATATTAGATTGAATTTTGTCATTGTTTAATTGGTGTATTATGATTGTTATTTATTCTCTTTGTAGATTTTAGAACTTTAATAAATAAATAAATGAAATACAAAAACAACATTTAGTAGTTTAGTTAACATTTTCTAAAAAGTAATATACAGTTAATATATTTGATCAGTCTAATAATCAGTCTAATAGTAAGTTGAGTTATAAATACAAAATAAAAGGACATTATCCACGAACGCACGTGCTGTACGACTAATATATATATATATATATACACACAAAGTTTTACTTAATTGGAGGCTCTATGAAATTGGGGGCCCAAGACAACAACTTTGATTGCCTTGGGTCAAGACCAACTCTCTTTGTGGAGAGTAGAACCTAAAAGCTCCCACAAACAAGACTCTAACATCATGTTCAATCACTAATAATGGTTCCAAAAGTTTAAGTTGGGGTTCAAAAGTTTACCTGAGTAAACATTAAACAATAAAAATAAGTGTGTGGAGTTCTCTTGGTACCAAAAAATATATATATATATATATATATAAAAGAACTTAAATAATTATTGGTCTTTGTCTTACCAAATCATCAGTAATAATCTAGATATGACTAATGACTAATACCCTTCACCTTCTGATTCTTTCAATTCTTCTGCAGCTATCTGAATTTTCAGAAAGGTTTATTATATCTTTTCAGCTGCTTATGTTTTTATTTGGTAACCGTAGGTGTTCGGGCCAGTTTGCGCGCACCTCGACTAATCTCACGAAACCAGGGCATCAGGGTGAATCACCCGTGACCACCCCTTTGAGATTCGAACTTAGATCATAACATGTTGCATAATTTACCCATGAAAGCAAATCTCTGTTATGTCCTTTTTGTTTGGTTTAGTTTCTTTGTAATGATGTAGCTTACGTACTAATTGTATAATAAAATGACAAGTTCCTATTTTAAAAGTAAAAAAAATAAAGTAAAATAAAAGAGTAATACTTGGGACACAACCTTTACACAACTTTTTTTACACAAGTTAAAAGATGTGTCTATCTCTTTCTTGTGTCACTGTGAGATCCAGTGACATCACAAGAGAGAGATAGACACATAGTACATACTTTAAGAAGGTTGTGTCCCAAGTATGACTTTAAAATAAAATCAATGGAGGCCTCTTTAAGGTACTGTCAACATTAAGAAGTCTAATATATACTTGGCCATTTTTATTTACTCAATTATTTTGGCATATCTCTTAAAATTCTGTTTTCATGTATACAGCTTCTAGTAAGTACTCACTTATTTGACTAATTAGAAAGAAATTTAGTATTCAAAGCTTGAAAAAGAGGCACCGTTATTTGTAATGGTAATGTACCTTGATTAAGACTCTTTCGTACTGCTCTAGAATAGTATTGACTTTGCAAAGAAGATATAATTGTCATATTTTGGCTCATATACCTTCTTTTTGTTCTTATCTTCTTTCTTTATCAAAGTATACTCCTCAGATCTCATTTTTTTTTCTTTAAAATGAAGATAACTACTGAAAATGAGAATATTTTGACCCATTCAGCCGATTAGATATTCAGCATTTATTTTATTTTTTATTTTTTAATTTTTTTTGCGCTATGCCTAATGTGAGGTGTTCAAATGGGAGGCTAGCTAAGGCGTTAACATACATGTTGGAATCTAACATTCACACAAAAGCTTCAACCATAACACCTTGGGCTCAACTATATATGTATATAAGTCATTTTCTACGCTGTTTAATCGCTCACAGATGACCCCGGCCAAAAATTATGTAGAGTGTTCTTGTGGAGTATTTGAATAGGATATCCAAGAACACATAAAATTTGTTCATAAGTACCGAGCTAGTTGTGGTAGTGCAGCTTCCACTGCAGGACATTGTCTATATAGTGTGAATGTCTGCAAATAGTCCCTTTTTTTGGGAAGTACAGTATGTGTAGAATAATCTAGTGCTTCATGGAGAATTATCTCATATGAACATATATCACAATAGTGGGACTTCTACAGCAATTTGACGATTAAATCGTGTGACAATTACATACGATACTCGATCTCTATGGTTCACGGGATTTTTTTTTAAAGCTAAATGACTTGTTAATGTGTCAAGCGACAATGACGTGTTAATACGAATTAATAGCCTTGCCATTTGCATATTCTTAATTTTATATTGTGGTGAATTTAGTTTCAAAAAACAATTAGTGTTGTCGTAAATTGTGAGGTTTTTAACTCTGTAACCCCAAAGATTGTCCTTCACAAAGAGATCTTATAAAATCTTTAATTCGAGTCTTCGAGCAAGCATATACGTTGAAGTTACCGAACCATGACGTAAGTCGAGCGTAACGGATTATGGGGCCCGAAGATTTTACCCCAAAAAAATAACAAAATAAAAAAAGAACATTTTTTAACTCCATGCTTATAGCTAGCTAGACGTCAATTTTAAGTAAAATCATTAGTCAAACAAAAATGATACCCTTTTTGTTAAATTAGCTGTTCCAATTTTGACATGCGGTAGTGAGCAATTATCAGGTGGCTATTATAATAAGTACTACGTACCTTTTTTTTTTTAAAATGATATCACTAGGTCATTTGAACTAGTCTATTAAATCTAAAAATTGAAAATGTAAATATCATTTTCAAAATATCCACATTATTTTATTTTCCATATATCTTTTAGTTATGTGCTCCAATTTTAAAGTAACTTGTAAAGCTTGCCCATTTGGGGACTAATTCCTAGAAGAAACAAAGCCTATTTGAACCAAAAAAAGAAGTGGATTGGCCAAAAAAAAAAGTGGAGACTACAACCCCATACACTTGCCTTTGTCCATTTAAACCAAAAACCAAAGATTAGGCTCAAACCATCACACTTTCAATTTCACCATCGAGTGGGCCCACTTTTGTGTGCCCTTTTGTCAAAATAATCTGAAAAAAAGGAAAGAAAAAAGTTTTGGAGGTGACATGAAAGCCTATACAACACCTAATACATTGGCCCTTATGTGAAGACTTGGTACAATTCACAAGAGCTTTCAATCATCAGTTATATAACAACACACTGTGTTATGTCTTTGTTTATGATGATTGTTGCAAATATAGGAAGGATACGGCTATGATATTGATTGAGGTGTGAAATAGTTTGTACTGTCTTAAAGAACAATTTCGTCCCTCGGAGTCGGTGACTCGATACAGAAGGTCTCATCACTATGTTCTCTAGGATTAAGCAATCAGATCTTCCAAACGTGCACACGAATTGGAAAATTATGTGAGCGCTCAGAATAGCTCCAAACTCCATAAAGAATTTTGCAAAACTTTGAAGAACAAGAAAAGTAGAGAGGAAAATGAGAACATAAATATTTATGTATATTTGGAAGAGAAGAGGAGTCCTTAATATATAGAACAAAAAACCGATACACTAATGAGAAGTGCAACCTCCCAATATGTATTAAACAAGGGATTAAATGTGCCATCAAACAGGTGCAGCCCAACGGCCATATTGAGTTAAACCAAAACCATTTTTAACATGTGCACAATGATGTCAACATTACACAAAAATGTGACAGAATCACCCGTACGCGCGAGGAAGCAAATCAGAGGCATCATATTGAGATTTGCATCCCCCTTGCGCGCGCGTGAGAGAGCATTTCCCCAATACAAACTTACTAGCTTATGAAAGTAAAGTATAAATAAGTTGTTGAAATGTCTTGTAAATTAACAATGTGGGATATGTGTCACTCATATTAAGCTTTTAGCTTAGGTTTGGATTTTTGAAATAAAGAGGTCCATGGTCTAAATCAAGCTTTGTTTGGTTTTGAATTAAAAGGCCCAAACAACAAATGTTATAACCCAATTAAATTTATAACCCACAAAATATCCAACAATCCCCCCCCCCCCCCCCCCCCATTTCAAAAATTCAAACAAAAAAAAAGATAAAAGAAAAAAAAAAAGAAGTGGAGCAAGAAAACTCAATGCATCAGAATTGGTGCCTTTAGGGCTATGAACCAGTCCCTAGGAATATAAGAAGTGATATTACAGGAATTTGGTGAAATAACATTTCTATGAACCATAAATTAATCCCTTATCGTAAATCAATCGTCTTACACCCACTTTGATTCCTCAAAATCTAAGCAACTCTAAATCGGTGTGGCGTCTCCAGGCCCTACGCCTGTCCTGAATTTTCATAAGTGCTATAGAAAACTTGCCCAAGTTTTCATAAAAAGCGGCCCCACTTTCACACTTATGTAGGTGAATCCATCAGGTATGCATTGCAATTAAACATACCATCCACTCAATATGGAGCATGGAATTTATTAAGAGCTTAACTCAACATTTCTTATTGCAATTGCACTATACATAATAGAAAGGGACAACAAGATAATATTATAGTGTATCTCAAATCAACCAATGACTTGTTATTACCCATATGAACCTATTTCTTGGGTTCTCCAATTACATAGGTTGGATTACCATCATTGTTGATTTTTGCTATAGGCATAAGCCCAATTCCCCTCGATGTTTCATACACTAGTTTTCTCCCTAGTGGTTTTGTTAAAGTGCCAGCCAAACTCACTTTTGGCCTTACGAAATTAAGAGAAAAGCTTTATCTCAAACAGCTGTCTCACAATATTATGACTTAGGCATATATGCCTACTCTTGCCTTTACATGACTTATTCATAGCTCGGCTTATTACAGCCTGACTATCTCAATGTAAAGAAATCAATGGAACTAGTTTATTCCAAATAGGAATATCTGCTAAGAAGCTTTTAAGCCACTCAGCCTCAATACCAAACTTTTTTCAAGAGCTACAAACTCATATTCCATCGTTAATTTAGCTGTGCAAGTTTGCTTGGACGACTTCTAAGATATTGCACCTCCACTAAGTGTAAAAATAAATTCACTCATTGAATTCGTCTTATCTGAATCCGAAATCGAATTTGCATCACTGATTTTTGAAAATACATACTTTCCTCCCCAAAATTGGCTAAAATCTGTCCTTGAAAAAACCAAAATTTAAATTCTTTCGAATTTTGAAATATGCAATACATTTTCAAAAATAATTTATTCCTTATCTCTGGATATACAACATTTTTCAAAGTTTAATTAATTTCTTCTCGAAAGAGAAAATCAACTTAAAATCTCCAGTACCAAAACATTGGTACTATGCGAGTCATCAATTAAAACACTTCATTTCCCCTTGAAGAGTATTTCTTGTAACAATTGTGTTGTTACACATATGCCTACAAGCCCTCAAATTAATTAACCTTCATCCAAAATTTGTCATGAACTTTACTTCCACAAATATAGCCACAAATGGTTCTTCCGACACATTAGCCTGGGAATAAATTGATGCTTTTCCAATTCTTGATTAAAGAGCTTGATTTATTTTTCAAAACAAAATAATTTGAATCATTTTATTTGAAGGAGGTTTTATATCACTTGGCTCAAAAAGAGTCTAAAAAGGTTTGCAAAGAAAATTATTAACTCAAACCTTTTTCAACCTCATAAGATTGATAAAGAGAAATGCCACTAGGAGCATTTGTTATTTTAATCTCTAAAATTACACTCGCTGCATCCAAATCCTTTCATATCAAAATTAAAATCTCCATATAAATATGTCATAACACATACTCTATCACTGTGTTTATGATATAAACATATGTCACTTTCATTAATTTTGAAACTGTTTGAAACGATAGTTTAATCAAGAGTTTCATTCCTCTAATTGGCTACTAAATTTAAAATCTATATAAGGAGTAAACAAGTATTCACACTTTACTCTTATTTTGATCTATAAAACCCTACCGGTTTATCCGAATAAAATTTCTCCTCTAATTCTCCATTTAATATAAAATGGTTTTAACATCCATCTCATAAATATATACTCATACATATCAACAACAACTAATAACTTTTAATGGATGTAAAACATGAGAATAAGTATCCAAAAATCAACATATTTTTTTTAGCTAAAAACCCTTCGCTACTAAAGTAGCTTCACATTTTTCAATAAAATTATCGGGTTTAAAAATCTTTTTCTAGAGTAACTATATAAAAACACTTCCAAAGTCTATTTAGCACTTAGCTTGCTTGCTTTTCCGTGATTCAAAACCGATGTCATGATTTCAGTCATGCATTCTATATTTAATAGATCTAGATATGACAAAAATAAGAGGTTAAGAACCTCCACTATTCCTCAGTTTATAAAGAGATAAATGCTCATGAAAATGATCACCAATAGATTCAAGAGTCACATCAATTTTTATGTTTTTTAAAATTTGAGACATTACTATAAAATGCATATCCCAAAAGAAATATTTTATGGCTTTACTAGCAATTCTCTTAGGTTTAAAAATCCTAAGAAAAGCCAACTAACCCAATATTCAAGAATAATAAAATTGGGTTTTATTTGAATGCTGAACAAGAGTAATTTTGATTTTAGAGTGGGGTGCTCTAATCAAAAAATAAAATACACATTTAGTAAAGCTTTTCCCAAAATAGTTTAATCATCTCAAATTGACATCAAAAGTATAAGATATCATGAGTCAAAGTTATTGGTTCAAAAAAGACATACAAGTTCATGCGAACCTATGACACCAAATAAAACCTCATCTCCAATATATACACTTACACGCCACTAGCATATGCTGGTGCACCCCATATGTATATATAAACAGTGTAATCATGAGAGTAATATTCAGCACATACTGCTAGCTTTTACAACCAAATAATTACAAATATCATTTCTTTAAAGAATCCAAAATTGTAAATGTTGGCTAACTATTTAAAAGCAATATCAATATATACCCGTTTGTGAAAACATGTTAATAAAGCATCTATATTATGCTTCTAACTCCAATACACAGAGAATGAGAAAGCAAAGTTATATGACCATAGGCATGGGCCAAACGGCTACAAGGCTTAAAATAGCCACATGAGTTGTCACACCCATTCCAAAATTCTATACTTTTATCATGTATATTTAGTTTTGTGTATTATCAATGTTATTTGATAATTGGATTGAGGTTGACTGTGAGTCAACAGTAAGGTGTCAGTGAAGACACGGGAATATGGAAGTTCATTTTGCATTGGCACGATTAAATGACATTTATGTGATTTAAATATTATTTGACTTTCTGGTATGTTTGATGAATAGTAAATTTACCTATGTAGAGTAAATTCTGGTAATCTCAATATTATTGTATATCATTTTGAGAACTGTGGTGAGAACGCGAGTGACACGTTATATAAAAGGCAGGTTGTATGGAGATGCCACAGAATCTAGTTTTCGGATGTAATTTTGGACCCAAAAGAGACTTAGTCGAAAACTTTTGTAAAATATAATTTTCACTCGTAAAGTCATAACATGAATGTGTGCGACGTTTCAGGAGTTAATTAGAAGTTTGAGAAACTCACGAGGAGGTAAACGCAATTTCTGAGAAGTTTGTCTATAAATAGAGGATGGTGAATTGTCATTTGTTACAAAACCATGTAAAATATCTTGAGAGATGAGACAGAAAGGAGATTTGTTGCCACCGGCTTTGCGATGACGATCGGTGACCTTTCGTCCGTCAGATTTTATCCAGATTTCATATTTGGACTCTTGGAGGTAAGACCTACGTTTTGATACCTCTTAGGCCATGTTTAGCTAACTTTTGTAAAAACATAATTTCTAGACTTTCGGGGAAAACCCAGTAAAACTTGTAGGAATCACTTAAAATCTGAGATCTGACGTTTAATCGGCCCTCTAGTCGATCCTACAAAGTTTGAGAGGAATTGCACGAGGTATGAAGTTCTAACTTGTGAAATATAGGAAAATACATGTTTTAGATTTCGATGACGAAATTGTGATCCGGGCAAAATTTATACGTTAATCTTAGGCTCGTTAATTATGCACGCGCTTAAATGTGAAAAGCACATCTAAATTTACGCGAGCATGTTGAGTTGTCTATGTGGGTCAAAGGGGGGAATCGTGCAAATTCATGCCAGAGTAAGCTTCTCGATGTTTGAGAATTTTAGTAGCGACGACTACTGTGCATGGCTTAAGGCTTAGACTTGCCAGGGCACTTGGGGATGTAATGGTTGTAAGCTTGGACAAGCCATTGCATCCCGGTTTAAGGCTTGGACTTGCCGCTACCGGATGAAGGCGTATTTTCTCCCTAGCGACTATTGGTGTGATTTTGAGATTAAAGCATGTTTTGTCATATATGCATATGTTAGAACTTGTGCACTCAGCATCTAGCTGAGCAGTGAAGCTTTACTCCATTGCAGGTAAGAAGAAAGACAAGAAGAAACGTGAGGAGTGAGGCCGTTGAGGAACGCCGGGGAACCACACTTGTTTATATTTTTGTTCCTTTTCCTAAAATTTGCATGAGGTTTTGGAAGTTGTAATAGATTGTAATAGAATGATGGTTTAGCTTCGTAGTATTGTAATCTTGTATTCAGACACCTGTAATTATGTTTTAAAACATTGTTATATCGTTGTATTTTGTATTGGTGTTAGTTTGGAAAGCCTTGGGTTGTTGAACTGCATAACTTGTGAAATGCCAGGGGATCAGTCGACTGGTCCATGTGTCAGTCGACTGGACACTGTGCATATTTGGCTACTGCTTTTAAATGTGGCAAAACCAGTTGACTGGCCCATGTTTCATTCGAATGGAGAACTAATGAGAAATGTTGATTTTGGTTTTGGTAGAGGCATAGTCAACTGGAAGGAGTCAGTCGACTGATAAATTGAGGCCCTAGTCGATTGGGCACCTGACACAGTCGACTGGACGGCTGCTGATCTTTTGAAACCCCACTGCTTTAGGTCTTCAGTCAACTGGGTCCCCGACATAGTCAACTGGATCTCTGTTTTCAAAACTGAATTATTTTGGAACCCTTCCAATTGGGCAAAACTTTTTATAACTCTAATTTTAAATGAATTTGACTTATGTTTTCGCTGCTATTCACACTTTAATGAATTGGATAAGCCTTGATGGCGTGCCACGTGTCCTATTTTCGTGTGTTAGCGGGATGGGTTGTGACATTTATTGGTATCAAAGGTAGAGGTAACAAAACTTTGGGAACGTTTGACGACAAGAGGAGTGTTAAGTGAATTGTCACATGTTCTAGAGTGCATCCATACATAGTAGTGATGTTTAATGCATATGTATGTTGTTGTACATACATGCTTATGTTGGTTGTCATGAATGTTAAGATATTGTTGTGCATGCATTGCGTTTATGCATCGAGACTTACAGGAGTTACTGATGTTGTCAGTATCAAGATATAAAAAGTATACTTTACTTTTCTAAAGATTTGTAGTGTGGAAGTAAAGGTCGAACCCACAGAGATTGAAATACTAAAACACCTTAATTTTAAATCCTAAATTTAATTAATTAAGAAAACGGAATTGGATTTGAATTTTAATTAAACTAATAACAATGAAAATAAATCTAAATTACGAAAGCGATTTCAAATTATTTTTATGAATATGTTTAAGGAACCTAGGATTGCAAATCCACCACTAGCTTTATAATAAGGGTATTTATTAATTACTTTAGCTTATTAAGTTGGATGATAATGGGGAATTGTAGCTACAAGCCCAATTCCTCCGTCAAGAAAATAACTATGGTTCAAGCACCAACATAATCCATCTTCGGTTAGCACGAATTATCCCACACTAAACTAGGGTTGTGGTATAATCCGTCTAATCTAGGCATGGACTATTCGGATACTTGATAACACAATTCAATTTAAGCACCATTACATGTAAATAATCTAAACAAGCACAGCAAGCATAGATCATTGAGCACATCATAGTCAAAATAGATCTAAGACAAGACTAAACTTTGAAAGTAATGATTTTAATCAATAGAAGCACGATTTATTTATAAAAATCCTCGGAACATGTAACTGTCATCCATACATAATAAAACTAAAATAAAAACATAAAATACACCCTATTACTTGGCTAGGGTTTCATTGAAACCCTAGATCTAGGTTTAAGCTGCCATGGGAGCGGTAGATGGCAAGAGGTTGATGGAGGAGTCCATAGAAATCCTTGGTCTTCTTCTTCTTCTCCTTGATTTCCCCTCTTTAATGGCTGAAAGTATAGTTGTATATTGTGTGTATAATATTTGCCAACCCCTAAATTGAAGTAAAATATGGTATATATAGATTTTAGGCAAGTTTTGGAAGTTTTCCTAACCCGAAACGCACTAAAACTACTATATTTTACAATCTGGATGCAATTATGCAGTTTCGTTTGCGTAGGAATCATTAGTATACTGAAATACGCAAGTTCCATTTTTACATAGGTCGCGCGCGCGGGCCGCGCGAGCGCGATATGGGGACCTCGCTCGAGCGATATCTAGACTTCCGCGCGAGCGGGCCGCGCGCGCGATTTGCTTTTTTTCAGCTTCTTTCTGCTTGCTTTTTCACCCTGTTTAGCCTGGTTTACTTGATTTCTTCCAAAACCTGTCAGAAAATAGAAAATGAAGTAAAAATATACAAAAACAGGATAAAAAGGTACTAACAAACGTAAATTAAGGCAATAATTAGGATCTGTTCTGTCCCGATCACACCCCCAAACCTACATTTTGCTAGTCCTCGAGCAAAACTAAAATAAAAACTAAACTACTAATAAAATACTACTCCATTGTCGCATGGATTGAGACTGCATTTAGCGTATGCAACAAGCCTTTTAAACTCCTAGGTGTCCCTAGTCGGACGAGTGAAGTCTCGTGAGGGTTCTCGTCAACAAGTCACCCACAAGCATCTTTATTAACTTGTAAATTAAAAAAAAACATAATATTCAATACTCCTTATCATAAAACAATGATTTGAAATAGAATAACTAACAAAAGTAACATAATGAAACATCCACCTAAGTCATGAAAAACAATCTCAAGCACATGCATCGTATAAATCAATAGAGTTCCTCATACAATTGCACGTGTATGATATGGTAGTCAAATGAACACGCGTATGTCATGAACTTGGAATATACTTCGGATAACCAATTAACTATGTCTCGACTACGAATCTCACAATGTCAATTACACTCTAAAATGAAACACTCAAAAACAGGTGTAATTTTTCTAAAATATGTGAGTAAAGGAAATATGTTTTCAAAATGAGAAATACTCACATATGACTCGAAAAGGACGCATGACACGAAAGAACAATAGTCTCATGGATAGGATGCCAACAATCAAGAAAAATTAATCGCTACCATGTTTTAATCCCCCTCCCATTGTTTACATATCCAAACCATGTTTCTTAGGATCAAATAGGACTTTTCAAAGGTTATAACGTGGCTCAGGCAATGAAAAAGGATAGAAAGGATTCATTAGGTAGTTTTAGAATGGCATTGTAAGGCATGTTCGATTTCTTTCATTCATCTCTTCTACCAACTTTCATCTTCTCATTCTCTTCTTTTCATTCCTTTCAATTTTTTCTCCTTCTGTTTCTTGTTCTTTTTTTTTTCAACCTTATTCTTTTTTTTCTTTTGTTTTCTTTTCTTTTTCTCTATTCTTTTCCTCCTTTTTGCTTTTGAAACGAATATTCAGTAAATAATAAGGCAACCACCCCAAACATCATCTTATTTTCTTCTTCTTCTCAATCACACATCGCCTTAACACCACTAAAAGTTGATCAATCTTTCAGGGGTGAACTCCAAGTTGGCCAAATTGGAACAAAAACAGGATAATGGTAATTAAAGAAAAATGGCATTTTAATGGCTCAAAGGGCGACTAAGGAAATTTATCATTTATCGGTCGGCAGTAAACAAAGAGAGCCTACCATCATTTCCTATGGTCATATGGTTCTTTAATGTTTACAACGGAAGATTATTTAGCATGGTAACCAATATTTTAACTTGACTATCAACCAAAACAAGAATAATGAGACTAAACAACAAGTATATGCGCTATTCCAAATGAAATTCGATAAACACAAAATGTATTTATAACCCTCTAAAAAGAAAAGATAGGCTCAAAAGCTCACCGGGTTTAGTCTCCACCACGTGTTATCTAGAAATCCGAATCATATCATAGTTCATATCAAACATGTATTCAAGCGACTACGTGCAGTGCATAGGTTTGTGTGCAAATCTATGATATAAAACTACGATTCGAACGATACATGACCTAAAACATTACATCATGACTTCAGCAAATATCTAATCACATCTTTCCTTGTTTACCATTCTATAACAATCATAGTTACATAACAAGAAGTATCGAATTTATATTGCAAAATCGTCGGTAATCATCGTTTATTTAAGCACAAATATTGAAAATTTTTAAATTTTTTTTGAAAAATTGCAGTATAATGTGCATGCGTGTGCATACCCCCAAACCTAAACCTTTCATTGTCCCCAATGAAACAACAAAACGAAAGAAAGGAGAGTACGTAAATAAGGAACGATAATACCTCGATCTCGGCAATCACAAACATGTGAACACAAAGGAATATGTCAATAAAGTTTAATGTTACCTGTTATTTCTTGATAAAAGACGAACAAAGAAAATAATAAAAGCAGCTAAAAGAACTATAACTAAACTAAACGAAATTAAATAAACTATAAGAATTAACAATACTATAAAGACAACGAAAATAAACTATACAAGGAAAGAAAGAATAACCAGAACGTATGAAAATAACAAACGACTCGATCTACAAGGACCTAAGAAACAAAAACAGAAAAATAAAAACTATGTGACAGGTGTGGGGGGAGAACACAAAAATCAAAAGAAAATTTCAGAAAAAGGGGAAATCGCGCGAGCGGCCGTCGCGCGCGCGAATTCCAATTTTTTTTTTTAAATCACGCCAGGGAGATGCCTCGCGCCCGCGAGATCAGGCACGAGGAAAAGCTGAGGCCTCATATGAAGAAAAACAAAGAAAAACGCCTAAGGGGCAAACTCGCGCCAGCGGACCGCGCGAGCGACACCTCGCGCGCGCGGGCGAGATACCGATTTCTAGTTTTTTCTTTCTTGCAATGTAAATAAAATTAAAATAAATAAAAATCAACCCCCAAACCTATCTTGAAAACTCAAAAACTGACCAAAACAACCCAAAAATATGCAAAAATAAGATAAACAGACGAAATAAAGCTTGGGTTGCCTCCCAAGAAGCGCTATCTTTTACGTCTTCAGCTAGACCTTTCTAGCACAAGACTCATGGAGGGCCGTAAATCGGAGTTTATACCCATTAAGATGTCAGGAGGAGCCCGGTGGTAAGCCGAAAGAATGTCGCTTTGAATTAATTCATTCGACGGTTCATCTTGATTACGTTCAAGTCAATTTTTCACCTTCCGCGTACATTCCTCATTAGGGTCTGGGTTATTCAAATCCATCCGCTCATTATTCACTATATTATTCCCCTCACTCATATTTATTTCTTTATTAAATCCAACAGTTCTTCTAACCTCACTACCTTCCATATATTGGTAATCATCGTCTTTGGGAGGTTGATCAACAACGTTAAAAATGTTTAATTTTAAGTTCAAATTCCCGAACGACACTTTCATCACCCCCGTTCGACAATTGACACGTGCATTGTAATGACCCGTAATTTAATAAGGGGTATTTTAGTAATTTATACATAAATTTGGACCCAATTATTTTTGGTATATTTTTTTTTCTCCAACTTGAAAAAAAAAAAAAAAAAAAAAAAAATTAGTGTTGTATTATTGCTTACATAGATATAAATGTACCCACATGTCTAAAACATTGTGCAAATTGAACTACACCTTGGGACCCACATCTTAACTACTCTAATTAAGACCACATACACAAATACATACACTCTCTCTCTCTACCCTCACTTGGCCGGCCACTTTGGGGAGACCCACTTCTCTATTTTCATTTTCTTTTCCCTCATCTCTCTATCACTTCACCTTCTTCATCTTCCCTCCTCTTCCCCTCTCAAAAAAAAATTCCTCCATGGAAGCATGATCAAGAGCTTGAAGGCCTCCATTATCAAAGGGATTCAAGAAGCTAGAACTAGAGGATTAATCTTAGTGAAGGTTGGAAGCAAATAGAAGCTCTATTTCTCTTTTTCTCAAGCCCTAACTTTGAATTGGGTGTTCTTTGGATTTCTCCAAGAACAAGGTAGATTTTCTATGTATTGATACACTTTAATTCCTATTTCTAAGTATGATGATGCATGTATGTTGATTGTTGGGTAAATTTCTAGGGCTATGTAGTATATCATTAACTTAGGTCCTAGATCCTATGAAACAACATGTTTATGTGTCCATGGGTGCATTTTATTTCCTCCTTCAAAGTATGAATTGCAAAACTTGTTGGTGAAACCTTTGGATTTGATGAATTGCCCTAACCTAGTTCTCTTTAAATTTCTTAACTTAGAATGGAACTATGTGATTTACATGCTTAAGTTAATATCTATGTGCCTACTTGTCTACTTGCTAGTTGAAATCCATGTTAGAAGTTAAGTTGGAGATGTTAGCTTTGGTTATTGGAATTGCATGTGTAGAGATCATGAGTTACTATACAAATTTTATCATTTGTGATTCAAGGTGTGCAAAATGTGCTTAATTCTAGCTTAGTACTATTATGGAGCATAATGGGTTAATATTACATTTGAGCTCATAGCATGAATTTCATTATTGTTTCTTTGATTTCTTAACAATAATGCAAAAGACATTATACATTGATTAGTGGACATGACATTGCATAAGCATTGACATTGGTTGAGTGAATCAAAGGGATTCATAGCATTTGTGCCATATCGGCAAAGACATTGCATACACATGATATGCGTTGAAAAGATCCCTCACAAGGGAGGGCATAAATGAGATGATATGGAAATCCGGATGCGGGTTGTGATGTGAGACAGGGTGGACGTACCTAAGAACGTGCCAAACGCTAACTTATAGCCAACTAGCTATCGGAAGGTTAGTATGCTAAGTTCCCAGTGGGGGATTGCTCGCAGTCCGGTAACGAGGGGAGTGAACGATTACATGCATGGCCAAGAAGCCTTACATTTGCATCGCCTCGGTGGCAACCTCATTGCATCGCATTTCATTCTTAGTCATAGAAATTACTTTGTGTCTTTACATACATTATCTACTTAGCCGTCGCGCTAAGGGACTACGACCCCAAATCTTTTTGCAGGAAATATTGACAAGGGGAAAGACCCCAAGTCCGAGTAAAGGGTGGGATTAAAGGTATCCTCTTTTTGAAGCCTCTAGATGGAGGACTTTGTTTTGGGAGCTAGCTCGTGGATGGAAAGGGGGACATGTAATTTATGTGATCTAGTATCATGGAATAGGATTAGATCAATAGAATTGCATGTACTAATTCACATGAACATTGAATATGAAATCTGTAATAGCTAGACTCACTTTCTTTTGGGACCGGCACTTGTTGGCCGCGTCGTTGTGTTGTGTACATATTTAAAACTTCATGTGTGTTGCAAAGAACCTCTCTTTTGTCTTAATATCTCTTGACTTGGATGTATTCTAACTCTTTTAAAGACTTGAAGCTCTTTGACGTTTATATAGAATCTCTTTCAATGCCTTATGTATGTGTATTGATTTGAATCCTTGCCGGATTCGGTTATGTTTGATCTTGTCCTTGCCGGATCTGTCCATTTTGCTTTTAAAGGAAATGTTTTAAAATCTCCCTCCCCCATTTTTCCCTCTCTTTAATCTCGTCCCATTTCCCAAACTTTCTTTTCTTTTACTCATGTTGGAATGATATTTCTTTTTAAATTGTTTCTGAATGTGGAAATACACGTGCGTGTGTGCTTAGAATACCTTCCCTCTGTCTCTCTCCCTATCTCTCCCAATATCTCTCTCCCAATCTCTCCCTCTCCCCTTCTTTCTCTCTATTACCTCTTTTACCTCTCGTTTTCATTATGTTTCGGACGTATAAAGTCCCGGTTGGTTTACACACATGTTATACACCTTTTCAGACTTGTGTATGTATGTTTTAGATGTCAAATCCGAGGATTTAACGGAAATGGGCACGCATGCGAAGTGCTGCCAAAATGCTGTCAAAACTGCTGTAAAAAAAAAAAATACTGCTACTGTTTTTCTTATTTTCTGTCCAAATGGTGCGGGATTGGAAAAAAAGTCATTAGACGAAAGTTGTGCAGAATCGAATTTTACATGGACCCGCGCGGACAGAATGTGAAAATTTCAATGTTATAGCTACTTATGTACGTTTTAAGATTCAGCAACTGACCAAAAATAGTCTTTTACTAAGTTTATTGTAATTTCCTTCTTTCCTTGAGTTAGTGTTTGTCCGGTTAGTCTTTTAAATTTGAATTTCAAATACGTTTACCTTTGTTGGGCAGGTTAACATAAAAAATTCATTTTTGGTTTACGTATTAGTGCGTCATCCTTGTAGGAAACCCCGTGGGTTTCCATAGTCACTTCCGCATTTGAAATTGAGTTTTTCCTTCTTTTCTCTCTATCTTTCCTCCTTCCTCGCGCTACGGTTACCGGGGCGTGACATGCATTAGCAGTGGCTAAGAATGGATGACCAAGAATAACAAGGGTGTGCTTCCTAGCATCTAGGACAGGTTCGGTATTAAGGACCATAAAATTGACAGGATATAAGCATTGATTAACTTTAACTAAGACGTCTTCTACGATTCCTCTAGGGATTTTAACAGAACGATATGCTAATTGGATGGTAGCGGCATTAGTCTTAAGTTCACCTAGTTCTAGTTGTTTGTAGACGTGGTAAGGTAAGAGATTAACACTAGCTCCTAAGTCAAGGAGAGCCCTATGAATGACAGTGTCACCTATGACACATGATATCGTAGGCGTACCTGGATCTTTATACTTTGGAGGTGAGTTTTGAAAAATAGAACTTACTTTTTCAGTGAGGAAGACCTTTTTAGGAGTATGACTACGCAATTTACGTTTTTGAGTGCAAAGGTCTTTTAGGCATTTAGCGTAAGCGGGTATTTGTTTAATAGCATCGATGAATGGAATATTAATTTTAACTTGTTTAAATACCTCGAGTATATCCTCAACCTTTCACCCTTTCTTAGACAAATGTGACGGTCCCTCAACGTTAGGTGGAAAAGGTAACTTTGGAACATAGTTAGTTGGGAGCGGTTCTTTTTCTTTTCTTATTTTTAATCGTATCCTCACCCTTCTCTTTATTAAAATTAGTATTCGTATCCTTCCCATTCTCATTCTTATTAGGGGTTTCTATCACCTCCTCTCGTGTAGTCATCCTAGTTGAGACAGCGTTTACTTGCTCACTCGAACCCCCATTTCCATATTGTCCCTTAGGATTCTGAATAGTTTGACTAGGCAACTGACCCTCGTTTCTACGACTCATTGTATTAGCTATTTGTCCCATTTAGGATTCAAGCTTTGCAATGGATTGTGTGTGAGAGTGCACTATTTGTGCTTGTGCTTGGACTTGTGCCTCAATAGTCTTAAGGGATTTCAACACCGTCTCCTCAAAAGCGTTCACCCTTGGAGGGTTAGGATTAGGATGAGGATGTTGGTATTGATTTTGTGGAAATTGGGGTCGATAAGTGTTAGAAAAATTATTCGACATAGGATTATAATTATTTTGTGGGTATTGTTGAATAGAGTTTATGTGTTGCTCCACGAATTTAGGAAATTGAGAAGTGGAAGGACATGCAAAGATATTATGAGAAGGTTCAGAACATAATGCACATACTTCGTAAGAGGGTGCGTTTGACATTTGGTTCATTGTCATAAGTCAGTCAAGTTTCCTATTCAATTCTTGTATGTCAATTGACTGACTCAACTCGAAACGCTCCTCACGCTTAAGTTTAGGTGGAAGACACCCCTCAGGCCGTATCGACACAGTTTGGTGCATCGAATTCTTGCTTAACGTTTCAAATATTCTTGTATGTCAATTGTTGTGCATGCATTGCGTTTATGCATCAAGACTTACAGGAGTTACTGATGTTGTCAGTATCAAGATATAAAAAGTATACTTTACTTTTCTAAAGATTTATAGTGTGGAAGTAAAGGTTGAACCCACAGAGATTGAAATACTAAAACACCTTAATTTTAAAACCTAAATTTAATTAATTAAGAAAATAGAATTGGATTTGAATTTTAATTAAACTAATAACAATGAAAATAAATCTAAATTACGAAAGCGATTTCAAATTATTTTTATGAATATGTTTAAGGAACCTAGGATTGCAAATCCACCACTAGCTTCATAATAAGGGTATTTATGAATTACTTTAGCTTATTAAGTTGGATGATAATGGGGAATTGTAGTTACAAGCCCAATTCCTCCGTCAAGAAAATAACTATGGTTCAAGCACCAACATAATCCATCTTCGGTTAGCACGAATTATCCCACACTAAACTAGGGTTGTGGTATAATCCGTCTAATCTAGGCATGGACTATTCGGATACTTGATAACACAATTCAATTTAAGCACCATTACATGTAAATAATCTAAACAAGCACAGCAAGCATAGATCATTGAGCACATCACAGTCAAAATAGATCTAAGACAAGAATAAACTTTGAAAGTAATGATTTTAATCAATAGAAGCACGATTTATTTATAGAAATCCTCGGAACATGTAACTGTCATCCATACATAATAAAACTAAAATAAAAACATAAAATACACCCTATTACTTGGCTAGGGTTTCTGTTAGCCTAGAATTTATTTAAGGCATTAATTTTGTTTTGTTTTGATGATGACAAATATTCTAGTGATAATTGCATACTTTCATTGGTTCTATTTTAATCAATTATCATGTCATTTTCGTTATGTTAATCTCTTGATTCATGTACTTAAATGGTCTAAATTTGTTTGAGATCATAAGATAGCATGTGGTGAAGTTCAAGAGTGAGGGAGCTCAACAAGGATCAAGCTTGAAGAATTTTTCATCCTTTGTTGAAAACTAGGATTTTTATGTAAGCATTTTGATCAATCACTCATAGGGGCTCAAGTAACTTTAATTGGACTCTAGGATCCTTGCTCACACACTTTAAAATATGTTCAAGGACCTAAACATACTTAGACCACTCAATAAATTCATTTCACAAAAGTTTTCAAAGTGGCTAAGTCCAAACAAAGTACCTTTGCGCAGATAGGTCAACTTTAAATGCAAACCTGATCCAATTGGTAAGGAATTAGATCTTGAGTTTTATATGGTTGGAAAGGTATTTGAATCTAATTTCCGAATCTTCAAACGGATCGCGAATACGATTTTTGTAGAGGGAGTTATGGCCGTTTTAGTAAAGAGGTGTCAGTCTGCCAAAATCTGCTTAAAATCAGTCGACTGATTTTTTAAGGGTCCAGTCGACTGGTTTATAGAATCAGTCGACTGATTGAACTTTTCAGTCGACTGGACAGCACTGAAAATGCCTATTCACTGCTCTAAACTTCCCAGTCGACTGAACCCTCGATCCAGTCGACTGGACTGTGCTGAATACACTAACGGCTAGTTTTTAAAGTGGTTTTTATTTACCAAACTTGCCACCAACGGCTATAATCTTTCTTGGCCTATAAATACATGTTTTCCCACACCATTTTATGTTGATTAATCCATAGGAAAACATTTATTTAAATCACACAACTTGTTGATTTCTAATCATTCATATTTGAGCCCTAGTTGTGTGAGTTTATCAATTTGCTCTAGTTCTTGATTTGTATTTCTTTGAGAGTAAATTGTAGTGAGTTTTTATTTGTATCATTCACTCACTAAGGATTTTTTGTGTGAGTTTTTAATTGTATTATCCACTCTAAAGAGAGAGAGCTCAATTTGTATTCAAATCTTTGTAAAGGTGGAGGGTTAGTAACCCTTGTGTGCAAAGAAGAGGTTTTCTTCTTTGGGAGAGATTGGAGGCTCTTGTAACGGTTTGGTCTACACCTGTGAAGTAGATCGGATTAAAGGAATCCTCAAGAGGTGTTCTTGAGGGGTGGACGTAGGCCGCGGGGTGCGATTGCCGAACCACTTGAAAACTCGGTTTGCAAGTGTCTCTTCCCTTATCTCTTTACTTTATTATTTGTGATTGTGTTTAATTTGCAATTAAGTTTTTAAAAGGTTAATTTCCGCTAAAACCTTATTCACCCCCCCCCCTCTAAGGTTTCCACATTTGGGCCAACAGTTTCATTGAAACCCTAGATCTAGGTTTAAGCTGCCATGGGAGCGGTAGATGGCAAGAGGTTGATGGAGGAGTCCATGGAAATCCTTGGTCTTCTTCTTCTTCTCCTTGATTTCCCCTCTTCAATGGCTAAAAGTATGGTTGTATATTGTGTGTATAATATTTTCCAACCCCTAAATTGAAGTAAAATATGGTACATATAGATTTTAGGCAAGTTTTGGAAGCTTTCCTAACTCGAAATGCACTAAAACTGCTATATTTTACAATCAGGATGCAATTATGCAGTTTCATTTGCGTAGGAATCATTAGTATACTGAAATACGCAAGTTCCATTTTTACATAGGTCGCGCGCGCAGACCGCGCGAGCGCGATATGGGGACCTCGCACGAGCGGATCGCGCGAGCGATATCTGGACTTCCGCGCGAGCGGGCCGCGCGCGATTGGCTTTTTTTCAGCTTCTTTCAGCTTGCTTTTTCACCCTGTTTAGCTTGGTTTACTTGATTTATTCCAAAACCTGTCAGAAAATAGAAAATGAAGTAAAAAATACAAAAACAGGATAAAAAGGTACTAACAAACGTAAATTAAGGCATATAATTAGGATCTGTTCTCTCCCGATCAGTTACAATCATAGGTGACCGAGAATTATCACCACAGACCTGGCATATGAATGAAAGGGCAGAAATGATGGAAAACATGGGAGATATGATACAGAATATAGCATAGCGATTGCCTCCAACGCCTCCATTTGAACCAACACCGATAACTGTGGTGCCAATACCTGAGAACCGGGGTATGAGGTCTATTTCAGAACAATTTTTAAGGAAGAATCCGACAGAGTTTCATGGGACTTCTGACACGACGTTCGCAGAACATTGGATTATGGATATGGAAATGATATTTTGATCTATTCCGATGACTAATAGGGAGAAGATTGAGAACGCCAGTGATATACTCAGAGGTAAGACCTAGAATTGGTGGGTGAATGTCCTAGACCAAGAAGCACTGATAACTTAGGAAGGATTTAAAGCAGAGTTTAATCGTTGATTCTTTCCAAGGGCTGCTCTCAATGCAAAGAAGAGAGAATTTGATAATCTTCGATAGGGAGAGATGGCTGTGACAGAATACACCTCAAAGTATAATGCTTTGCTGTGATTTGGAAAGGGATCGGTGTTGACCGAGGAAGATAGAGTAATGAAATTTGAAGGAGGTTTAAGGGAAAATATTTGTTTGAGGGTGGAGACTTACGAACATTCGACTGTGGTAGTAGTGCAACAAATAACGCTTATAGCTGAGAGTGGAATGGAAAGGTCGAGGCAGAATCAGCAAGGTAAACGAAAAAATGTGGGTGGTGATAGGAACCAAGGTGGATCTTTCAAGAGGCCATTTTTAAGAGGCTCTAGTTCTAGTTTCAGTGATTTCAGGAGGATACCAAGTAACATACCATTGTGTTCACTTTGCAACCGACCACACTCAGGCCGATGTTTCATAACCAAACCCCAGGATAGGAACCAAGGATGGAGTAGTACAAATTCGACTCCGGACATGAGGGGCAAGTGTTATGATTGTGGGGTATTTGGACATCAAGCCAAGGATTGTCCGAGGAGGCATTCCCAGCAAGGAGCTATTTCTATGGCGACAGTGGGTTTAAACCTAGACAGTCAAATGACAGGGGACAAAGGACAGAGCAACGTCAAGGGAGAGCATTTCAGATGATCCGGGAGATATGGCTACTTCCGAGACAGTAGTCTCAAGTATGGTGCTTGTATGTTCACACTTAGCACGCATACTTGTTGACTCAGGATCTACGTATTCATTTGTATCGCATGCCTTTGTTAAACATTTGAATGTTAAATTGGCACCGTTAGGATATGAACTATCTATTGCCTGTACCCGTTAGTAGGCCAACAATGACGTCTATGATATACAAGAACTATGAAATCCAACTAGGTAAGAAGTTGATGTACAATTGATGAAGGATTACGATCTTTCAATTGAGTATCATCCGGGGAAGGCTAACGTAGTAGCTGATGCGTTAAGCCGAAAGACGCAAAGAACTTAGCCGACGAGTTAACTCAACAAAAAGAATTGATAAAGGAAATGGAACGCTTGGAACTAGATGTGATTCCAGAGACTAGTGGTGGTTTAATGATGGCAATCATAGCTCACCCAGATATTATTAATGAGATCAAGAAGGAACAGTTTGACGATGTCTACCTGTACAAAATGAGAGACGAGGTACCTTTGAAAAAATGATCGAGATTTATGTTGCAATAGGGAGTATTGATGCTTGGAAACGACTGTGTGTACCAAACGTAAGGGACTTGAAAGAGCAACTTTTGGAAGAGGCTCATAGTACTAAATATTCAGTTCATCCGGGAAGCAACAAGATGTACCAAAATTTACAAGAGATTTTTTGGTGAAAAGATATGAAGCGTGAAATTACTAAGTATGTTTCTGAGCGTTCAGCATAGCAGTAAGTGAAAGCAGAAAGACAAATACCTGCAGAACTACTGCAACCATTGCCTGTGTCAGAATGGAAGTGGGATGAGATCACGATGGACTTTGTTTCTGGATTTCCACGATCGTTCAACAAGAATGATAAGATTTGGGTGATAGTTGACCGATTAATAAAGTCAGCGCATTTTTTACCTATCAAGATGACTACACCTTCAAGGTTAGCTGAGTTGGATGTGAAAGAGATTACAAGACTACACGGGTTTCCAGCAATGATTGTATCAGATCGCAACAATAGTTTTACATCAAGGTTTTGGGAAAGTTTTCAAAAACTTATGGGTACGAAGTTGAGTTTTAGTACCGCATTTCATCCTCAGACCGACGGGCAGTCAGAGGTCATGATTCAGACGTTGGAAGATATGCTTCAATTGTGTGTACTAGATTTTGGGAGTGATTGGGAGAAACATCTAACTTTGATTGAATGTACGTATAATAATGGGTTTCAGTCGAGTATTGGAATGGCGCCGTATGAAGCTTTATATGGGCGTAAGTGTTGATCACCAGTTTGTTGGACCGAGATTGGAGAAAGAAAGTTGTTAGGACCTGAGTTAATACAGGTGACTGCTGAGAATGTGAAGTTAATTCAAGAAAGACTAAAGGTAGCTCAGAGTCGTTATAAGAGTTACGCGGACTCGAAGTGGCAACCGATGACGTTCGAAGTAGGTGACTTTGTATACTTGCCAGTATCGCCTTCGAAAGGCATTGTTCGATTCGAAAAGAGGGAGAAACTCAATCCGAGATTCGTAGGACCTTTTGAGATCCTAGAGAGGGTAGGTCCAGTGGCATACCGATTAGCGTTGTCATCGGAGTTGAAATATGTGCACAATGTATTTTATGTGTCGATGTTGAGATGGTGTATGTCAGATACAAGCAAGATCATGGTGCTAGAAGCGTTACAAATTCAATAGGACTTGAGTTACATAGAGCATCCAGTAGAGATACTAGACCGAATGGAGCATGTTTTGAGAACTAAGACAATTCCGATGGTAAAAGTACTATGGCATAGTCACACGATTGAAGAGGCTACATGGGAAAGTGAGGAAGAAATGAAGAATGAGTATCCGCACCTGTTCGCCGTATGAGGTATAAGTTTGGGGACAAACTTTTTTGGAGGGAAGAGTTGTCACACCCGTTCCAAAATTCTATAGTTTTATCATGCATATTTAGTTTTGTAGATTATCAATGTTATTTGATAATTGGATTGAGGTTGACTGTGAGTCAACGGTAAGGTGTCAGTGAAGACACGGGAACATGGAAGTTCATTTTGCATTGGCACGATTAAATGACATTTAGTGATTTAAATGTTATTTGACTTTCTGGTATGTTTGATGAATAGTAAATTTACCTATATAGAGTAAATTATGGTAATCTCGATATTGTTGTATATCATTTTGAGAACTATGGTGAGAATGTGAGTGACACGTTATATAAAAGGTAGGTTGTGTGGAGATTCCACATAATCTAGTTTTCGGATGTAATTTTGGACCCAAACGAGACTTAGTCAAAAACTTTTGTAAATTGTAATTTTCACTCGTAAAGTCATAACATGGACGTGTGCAACATTTCAGGAGTTAATTAGAAGTTTGAAAAACTCGCGGGGAGGTAAACGCCATTTCCGAAAAGTTTGTCTATAAATAGAGGAGGGTGAATTGTCATTTGTTACAAAACCTTGTAAAATATCTCAAGAGATGAGGCAGAAAGGAAATTTGTTGCCACGAGCTTTGTGACGACGATCGGTGACCTTTCGTCCGTAAGATTTTTTCCAGATTTCATATTTAGACTCTTGGAGGTAAGACCTACGTTTTGATATCTCTTAGGCCATGTTTGGATAACTTTTGTAAATTCTAATTTCTAGACTTTTGGGAAAAACCCAGTAAAACTTGTAGGAATCACTTAAAATCTGAGATCCGACGTTTAATCGGCCCTCTAGTCGATCCTTCAAAGTTTGAGAGGAATCGCATGAGGTATGAAGTTCTAACTTGTGAAATATAGGAAAATACATGTTTTAGATTTCGTCAACGAAATTGTGATCCGGGAAAAATTTATGTGTTAATCTTAGGTCCGTTAATTATGCATGCGCTTAAATGTGAAAAGCATGTCTAAATTTACGCGAGCACATTGAGTTGTCTATGTGGGTCAAAGGGGGGACTCATGCAAATTCATACCGGAGTAAGCTTCTCGATGTTTGAAAATTTTAGTAGCGATGACTGCTGTGCATGGTTTAAGGCTTGGATTTGCCAGGGCACTTAGGGACGTAATGGTTGTAGGCTTGGACCAGCCATTGACATCGCGGTTTAAGGCTTGGATTTGCCGCTATCGAATGAAGGCGTATTTTCTCCCTAGCGACTATTGGTGTGATTATGAGATTAAAGCATGTTGTGTCATATATGCATATGTTAGAAATTGTGCACTCAGCATATAACTGAGCAGTGGAGCTTTACTCCATTGTAGGTAAGAAGAAAGACAAGAAGAAGCGTGAGGAGTGAGGCCGTTGAGGAACACCAGGGAACCACACTTGTTTATATTTTTGTTCTTTTTCTTAAAGCTTATATGAGGTTTTGGAAGTTGTAATAGATTGTAATAGAATGATGGTTTAGCTTCGTAGTATTGTAATCTTGTATTCAGACACCTGTAATTATGTTTTAAAACGTTGTTATATCGTTGTATTTTGTATTGGTGTTAGTTTGGAAAGCCTTGGGTTGTTGAACTGCACAACTTGTGAACTGCCATGGGATCAGTCGACTGGTCCATGTGTCAGTCGGCTGGACACTATGCGTTTTTGGCTACTGCTTTTAAATGTGGCAAAGCCAGTCGATTGGCCCATGTTTCAGTCGACTGGAGAACTGACGAGAAATGTTGATTTTGGTTCTGTTAGAGGCACAGTCGACTGGGAGGAGTTAGTCGACTGAGAAATTGAGGCCCCAGTTGACTGGACACCCGACACAGTCGATTGCGCTGCTGTTGATCTTTTGAAACCCCACTGCTTTAGGTCTTCCGTCGACTGAGTCCCCGACATAGTCAACTGGACCTCTGTTTTCAAAATTGAATTCTTTTGGAACCCTTCCAATTGGGCAAAACTTTTTATAACTCTGATGTTAAATGGATTTGACTTATGTTTCCGTTGCTATTCATACTTTAATGAACTGGATAAGCCTTGATGGCGTGTCACATGTCCTGTTTCCGCACGTTAGCGGGATGGGTCGTGACATGAGTATAATGACTTTAAATAATAAAAAGCAAATCCTTCATTTTTTATTATTATTTTTATAGATATTATTAAAGTCAATCACATTGGAATTGTCATAACCTTTAACAAGTCAAAATTCCTGAATGATGACCATTTCAATATTATCTTAGTCGTTAACAAAAAATATGTAAATGCATATATATATATATATACACACAGAGACCACCATTTGTTAACAAATTCCAAACGGCATATAGGAGTTATATAACTGTGGTTTTAATGGTCCAATAGTCATGAGCTTTGATGTAGGCTGTTAAACCATGACTTTAAAGTTATCCATCAGTTTCCACTTTCCAGGGATCTATGTGTACATTGTATTACATGAGTTGAGTTGTACAAAGATATACTTTGTAGGAAGTACTACTGGAATGTGAAAATATATCAACCTCACAATTTAATCTAATTCAACTTATGATATCAAAGTGATTCACCAGTGTTATCTATACACCAAACACATGAACTCTAATACAAACACAAAAACAACAAATATCACAATAACATCTAAACATGAAATGATAGTGTTCAAATTGTAATTTAAATAAAATGAAAAGAAACTATTTTTCAGTATCAATCCAAGTCTATCTAAGCAATGAAAAAGTGTCTAGACATATATATATATATATATATATGTACGTGGACACATAATTACTTGTAAGTAAATATAAATATTTTATTATATAATAAATCCCATTGTTTCACATATATACCTCTATCATTATTTTATAAAATAAAGGTCCAAGGAAGTAGATGGGAAGCACATGAATCAATGCCATTTTAAAGTTTTAGAAAATATTTTTTTTTTCTCTTTCAACCTCCATAGCTTAAAGTTAGGGCTTGCAAATTCAAGGGAATCAACTTCCATGGCAGATACCAACACTTTAAAATTGTTGAAACTGTACATAGAATAGTAACAATATTACGGGATCAGTAGCACCTCTTTGACACATCTTGGGTTCGCGACAATCTGTAATACCCGTACCTGGAAGATAGTGTTAATGTTTATTTTGACATGCATTAATTAATATAAATAATTGCATGTGATGATTTGGGTAAGTTTCAGTTACCCCGATGTGATAAGTGCTTGATAAAAGGCACAATTGGATAGATGTGAAATGGGACCCACATGAGGTCCAGACTGGATAAATTGCATTTAGTTGCATTTATGTGTTTAAATGGTAGACATGTAAATGTAAATGTGTACATTATAATACATGTTGATGCTATACGATTGTTTAGTTGATAGAATGTTAAGTGTTTTAATATTCTATTATTGTTTATGTTTATTTATGGGACCAGCTTGGGGACTCTTGTGAGGGCGTAAATGGACACGTGACATAATTAGTAGTCTAATTAGTGCCTTCATAAAATATTTGGGATCACATTTGGGACCCATATGTGACATAGATATAGACCCACTTAGATATTGGGATAATAATATAACTAAGTTGGATCTTATAATAGAACTTAGGAGTATGTTGGGGGTATAAATAGAAATAGATCTAAGTTGGAGAATATTCCGAAGAATATTCCATTTAGACTCACAAAAGAAAAGGAAAAACAAAGATAACAAAGGAGACGTGGAGAGTTGGAGTGTTTGGCCAAAAGTGGGTTTTGCCACTTTGCGACGCCGATTTCTCCGTCGTGCAATGTTTAATTTCAAAACGGAAACTATATTTGGACTCGTGAGGGTAAGCCTAACTTTTTGGTATAATGTAATTTAAGTTTAATCGATAGATTTTTTGTGACCCAAATGGGTTGGTAATATTTAGTTTACCTAGGATTTATACCTGCAGCATAATAGAACTCCAATCTCAAGTTTAGGAGCGATTTCAAGATGTGAGTGACATTAATTATGATATATGGATGGTTCCATGTTTGGGGTCATGTGAGATGCAAAAGAATGTTAAATTAGCTTAATAAAGCTTATTAGTTTATTAATGGACAAAATTCATGTGATTAAATTAGGCCCAATTTAATTGTGAAAGCATGGTGTGATGTTTATATAAGCATGTTCTGTTGCTTATTTGGGTTAATAGAATTGCTAGTTCTATACCACCATAAGGTAATCGATGTGGTGACAAACACGGCCGCCGGAGGCCTATGGGGCCGCACGTGTAGAGACGTGGGTCATGACTAGGTCACGTGGGCTTAGGGAGTGGAGCCGCGGACTAGTTTGTAGTGGTGGAAGTGAACTAGTAATTGGCGGAGACTAATTGGTTGTAATGAGATGAAATTGAGCATGTTTATTATCCATATGCATAATTAGTGTTATTCACAAGCATATACCTTATATATTGTAGTGGTTATTGAATAATCATCGTAGGTGTTCAAGGTGGAGATCAAAAGAAAAGGAAAGGACTTGGAAAGTATTCGTGGGCATGGGATTGTAAAGAAATTCTGGTTTAATAGACTTGTGTTTAATAAGTAAATTAGTGGAATATTGTAAACAATTAATTATTTTGGTTTGTGTAGTAAAAGGATAGTGGTTTAAATTCTTGTAATATGGGGGACATGATGTGTTAGTTGATTTGGGGTTATGGTGGTATTTTTTTACTTTGCATAGTTGGATTAGGGTGACGAACTCGGAGTTTCTACTTGTTGAGTTTGATATTAATTGATTATAAATAATATTTTCCTAAAGTATTTTAAAACTGTGTTAAGAACTCATGAATGTTGGGGTTATGACCTGAAAGTGCTTTTACAGGTTTTCGAAATGTATATAATGTTTTAAAATGTTGCTTTTGGAAACTAATTTTGTTAAGATTAATTTGGGTGTGTGTTGGTGTTCAAACTTTTGCAATAAAATAGTGTGTCGAGTAAATTGGTCAAAACTTTTATTATGGTGATTTTTGAAACTTTAATGACTTGGGACGAGCCTTGGTGGCGTGCCACGTATCCTAGATTTATATGTGTGAATCTGGGGCATGACATTTAGTGGTATCAGAGCAATAGGTTAGAGCCTTTAGGGATGAGAGATGAACACGACGTGTAAGTTGAATAAAATGACGCGTAGTTGCATGAACATGCACAGCGGCAGATCTAGGAATCTCAATCAGGGGGGGCTGTGTAAGAACTTAGAGTCACACGGGGGTTCGGGGCAGCGCCCCCGAGGTAAATTTTTTTGGATCTATTTGTAATTAGGCCAATATATAACATATAATAGGTTTTTTTTTTTAATCAATTTTTGGAGAATGAAGTATAATTGGGCCAACATAATACATATAAAATTATTTATTTAAGCCTAACTAATATTTTTTGGGGGGCTATATAACAAGTTTAATTATTTGGGGGGGGGGGGGGGGGGAATTTACCTAAAATACATGTATAAAAGTGCAATTTCCCAAAATCTAGGAGTGGCCCCTGCCCCCCACCCCCCCCCCCCCCCCCCCCCCCATCCGCCACTGAACATGCATACACGTTTAAATTACCATTCTTTAAATGTTGTTGAGCATGCATGTCACGTTACATGCATTCTACATATTATCATATGTGGAGAGATTGTTGGAGGCTTTATTGTGATAAAATGGAGCATAAAGGGAAATGTTTTTCCCATATGTTGAATTGATTGAGTTGAAAAGGGGGATTGAGAATTTCATAAGAAAAATTCGCGTTTGAGAATATTAGTTGAATTTGGGTTCAGAAATCAAGAGTTGAGTTAGTCATCTTGAAATGATTTGATTGGTATTATATTATTAAGAGTATTGACTTGATGAAGGGTTATTGAGTATTGAGTTATGATTGTGAATATGGATTTCTTTCCGAATATTATCGGGTAATGTTATTATTTGTGAAGATTACTTCTTATTTTCTGTCAAGAAAATGAATATCTTGATTTCTTAATTTACGGGTCTTTTAATATTCAAATATTATAGTTTGGGGAATTTTGGATTTCTTATGATTTATATGGGCCTCATGAGCAGATACGATATTATTACTATCTTTTATTTCTCTATTTATTCGGTAATGATCTTTGGGAGTTGTCACGACCCATCCCGCTACGCGCGGAAATAGGACACGTGGCACGCCATTAAGGCTTATCCAGTTCCATTAAAATCAAATAGCAGCGGAAAATATAAGTGAAATCCATTAAAAAAAATATCAGAGTTTTAAAAAAAAAGTTTTGGCCAATCGAATCCTTTCAAAAGAAAACAGTTTTGAAAACAGAGGTTCGGTCGACTGTGCCTAGGGTCCAGTAGACTGTTCCTAGTATAAACCAAAACCCAAAAATTCTCAACAGAGGTCCAGTCGACTGATCAGGGAACCCAGTCGACTGTGTTATGCAGAACTAAAATTTAACATTTCAAAAAGGGGTCCAGTCGACTGATCTGGGGGTCCAGTCGATTGATCTGGGGTTTTACCATTATTAGAAGCAGTAGCCAAAAATCAACAGTGTTCAGTCGACTGATAAAGGGTCAAGTCGACTGCTTCTCTTACTATTCACTTTCAGTGTCTCAATCACACGAGATCCAGTCGACTGACATAGGGTCCAATCAACTGCTCCCCTGCTGGGCAACCCTGTTGTGAAAATTCACAACTCATGCTTCTCCACACTAACAACAATCACAACCATAACTGAATTACAACATTTAAAACATAACCACAGACGTTCAAACACAGGATTACCATACTACGGAACTAATCCAAAGATCTATTACAACGTATTACAATACCTAATTCCTTGATACTAGTTTAGGAAATAGAGACAAAAATATAAACAAATGATTCCCCCGGCGTTCTTTAACGGCCTCACTCATCACGCTTCTTCTTGTCTTTCTTCTTACCTGCAATGGAGTATATCTCCACTGCTCAGCTATATGTCTTTCTTCTTTTTCTTTTTCTTTATAAACTTTTCTGTCTGCCTGAAACCACACGGATCACGCGCGCGGGCCGCTCGCGCGATTGCGCGCGCGAGATGAAGCAGAGGCTTCATCTTCTCCGCTGGAACTCCCCTGTTTCAGATTTCAGAGGTCTAAATTGACCCATTTTCAATTCCGGAAGTTACTAGGCCTTATTATATATGAATCTCTTTATTTTTCAATGAGGATTAAGAATCCATAACTAATTTTACATAAATCAATCTATAACTCAAGAATTTTATGAAAAACTAAAAGATCACAAAACTAATTTTCTTATATACTTTTTCCTATGAACAAATTGGTTTCAAAACTTTGGGTATAGCATATACGACAAGTAATCTATCATTTTTATCCATACAAACTGATTTTGGTTGAGTTTTGGAAACCATGATTTTTCAAGCTATGATCACTAACGTAAAATTTCCATGGAGGCTTTACATACTAAGCTACACACACAGAAATTAAGCATGTAATTACATTCATAGTGAGTTAATAATACTCACTGTGATAAGTGTAGAAGAATTTGTTGAGAAAGAGATAAGATATATCAATTCCACCACAATCTTGGCTATGGTGATTGAGTTCTCTCTCTCTATAATCTGTATTTAAGATCTCAAACTTTTTTCTCTTTTCTCTCTGTGTGATGCGTGCAGAATGTGTGTGTCTATGATGTATATATAGAAGAATGAAATTGCTCAACTTGGAGCCCAAGTATTTTTAAGCTCACTTGCTAAACTCAATTAGGCTATACAAAACTCATAATAACTCGTAATCCCAGCAATTCACAGATCATGTATATATAATATCTACGTATATACACATTCTCAGATTTTAAAGGGGTGTTTATAGGTCTATAGGGGGCAAGAACAAAAGTGTTTGGGAAATGAAGCTTGTGGCCTTAGTGCAACTCCTACAAAATGAGCATAGCCAAACAAGACACATACAAGTTGCATAGGAATCTCTTTGGTGTTTGGCAAAGAAACTCATGGTACTAAGAATGCACCTACCCAAATGTAACACCCAAACAAGGTCTTACTCAATGATTAGTAACATTAAATAGATATAAAGCACTTGTCATTTCATGCTTTATGTCGATTCCAGCATTTGTGGTATCTCAGTGTAGCACGGACAGTTTCAAACAGAAACTGGTATTTTCGTGGCGCGGTGATCACCACAAAAATACAGAAAATTCATTTTAATGTAGGAAATGATTTCCCGGTTTCATAAATATACTGTTTGAGTTCAAAGTAAACATTTCCACTATTTTGAAATACAGTTTTGAAATCTAACACAGGTGTTGCTAAATTTTATAAAATCGCAGTTTGACCCCAAAAAATATTTCAATGTACAACAAAATAGGCTATAAGGTTATAAAACATGACCATTGAAATAAAATGAACATAGATAATACAAATTAAATATGGAAATGCAAATTAAATTTTCATGAATTGCGGGTTGTTACATCACCCTTCAGCACATCACTTGCATTTTCCATTTTCTCCCTGTCATTCATCGGAATAGATCGGAAAATCCTCTCCATGTCCATGATCCATTGTTCTGCGAGTGTTGGATCGGGTGTCCCATGAAATTCCATTGGTTTCTTTCGAGCGAATTGTTCGGATACGGATCTTATGCCTCTAATTTCGGGTGCATGCACTACAGTTATTGGTTCCACTTTGATTTGGGGCGTGGGAGGCAGTCGCTCTGCTATATTCCGTATCATTTTCCCCATGTTCCCCATCATTTCTGCCATTTCATTCATACGTCGAGTGTGTGGCGATAGAGTTCGCTCTTCGTCACTCATGATTACAATCATGTAATTCTCAATGCATAAACAGTATGCATGTACAACAATAACAATAGCATGTATGTAAAACAACATACATATGCATCAAACATCTCTAATATGTATGGATGCAATTTAGAACATGTGACAATTCACTCAACACTCCTCTCGTCGTCGAACGTTCCCAAAGTTTTATTACCTATAGCTCTGATATCACTAAATGTCACGACCCATACCGCAACGCGCGGAAATAGGACACGTGCCACGCCATTAAGGCTTATCCAGTTCTATTAAAGTCAAATAGCAGCGGAAAATATAAGTGAAATCCATTAAAAAAATATCAGAGTTTTAAAAAAAAAAGTTTTGGCCAATCGAATCCTTTCAAAAGAAAATAGTTTTGAAAACAGAGGTTCAGTCGACTGTTCCTAGCATAAACCAAAACCCAAAAATTCTCAACAGAGGTCCAGTCAACTGATCAGGGAACCCAGTCGATTGTGTTATGCAGAACTAAAATTTAACATTTCAAAAAGGGGTCCAGTCGACTGATCTGGGGATCCAATCGACTGGTTTTACCATTATTAGAAGCAGTAGCCAAAAATCAACAGTGTTCAGTTGACTGATAAAGGGTCCAGTCGACTGCTTCTCTTACTATTCACTTTCAGTGTTTCAATCACACGAGATCCAGTCGACTGACATAGGGTCCAGTCGACTGCTCCCCTGCTGGGCAGCCCTGTTGTGAAAATTCACAACTCATGCTTCTCCACACTAACAACAATCACAACCATAACTGAATTACAACATTTAAAACATAACCACAGACGTTCAAACACAGGATTACCATACTACGGAACTAATCCAAAGATCTATTACAACGTATTACAATACCCAATTCCTTGATACTAGTTTAGGAAATAGAAACAAAAATATAAACAAATGATTCCCCCGGCGTTCTTTAACGGCCTCACTCATCACGCTTCTTCTTGTCTTTCTTCTTAGCTACAATGGAGTACATCTCCACTGCTCAGCTATATACTGAGCGTACAAGTCTAACATATGCAATATATGACAAAACATGCTTTAAATCTCGTAAATCATATCAATAGTCTCTAGGGAGAAAAATATGCATTCATCCGGTAGCGGCAAGTCCAAGCCTTAAACCCCGATGTCAATGGCAAGTACAAGCCTACAACCATTACATCCCCACAAGTGCCATGGCAAGTCCAAGCCTACAACCATGCACAGTAGCCATCGCTACTAAAATTCTCAAACAACGAGAAGCTTACTCCGGCATGAATTTGTATAAGACTCCCCTTTGACCCACATAGACAACTCAACGTGCTCGCGTAAATTTAGACATGTTTTTCACAATTTAGCGCGTGCATAATTAACGGGCCTACAATTAATACATGGATTATGCCCGGATCTCAATTTCATCGTCGAAATATAAAACATGTATTTCTCTATATTTCACAAGTTAGAACTTCATACCTCGTGCAATTTTCCCCAAACTTTGAAGGATCGACTAGGAGGTCAATTAATCGTCGGATTTCGAATTTGAGATGATTCCTACAAGTTTTACTGGGTTTTCCCCAAAAGTCTAGAATTAAGATTTTTACAAAAATTGGCCAAACACGGCCTAAGTAGTATCAAAACGTAGATCTTACCTTCACGAGTTCAAATCTAAAATCTGGAGAAAATCTTACGGACGAACGGTCGTCGATCGGCGTCGCAAAACCTGTGGCCACCAAATCTCTTTTCTCTCTCCTCTCTCAAGATATTTAGAAAGTTTTGGATGAGAATGAATTTCATCCACTACTATATATAGGCAAACTCTTCAGAAATTGCGTTTACCTCCCCACGAGTTCCTCAACTTCTAATTAGCTCTCAAAACTTTGCACACGTTCATTTTATGCCTTTACGAGTGAAAATGGTAAATTTCAGAAGTTTTCGACTAGGTTTCGTTTGGGTCCAAAAATAACGCCCGAAAATTATATTCTGTGGAATCTCTACACAACCTACCTTTTTAATTAACGCATCACTCACGTTCTCACCACAGTTCTCAACATGATATACTAAAGTATCCAAATACCATAATTATACTATACAGGCATAATTACTATTCAGGAATACCAGATAAAGTCGAATAACATTTAAATCATATAAATTCCATTTACTCATGCCCATACAATATGAACTGCCATGTTCCCGTGTCCTCACTGACACCTTACCGTTGACTCGCAGTCAACCTCATCACCATTATCAACTAACATTGATAAACTCCCAAATTACAAATATGCATGATAAAATTATGAATTCCTGGGATGGGTGTGACAGGAGTATTTATCGAGCTCATTATATATTCTCTTGGGATAGAGGGTGCAATATTGAGTTTGTTGAAGTGATAAGATATTTGGGGTTTCATTCAGTCGTTTGAGTTATCTTGGGTTGTTGAGGAATCTCTCAACTCTATTGGGTTATATCGGCTTGCTGAGGAATCTCTCAACATAAATTTATTTATTTACATTTCTTGGGATGCCTATCTTATTATCGATTAAAGATTGATTCTCTAATGTGTCAATATGAATAGTAGATTTGGGGTCAACTAAAAGTAATAGACTTTTCTATCGTGTTCCTAACAATTGGGTATCACTACGGTTATAAATTATTCTTTGCTGCTTAAGGATATGGTTGATTCTGATCAAGACTAAGTAGTTGTGTTGTACGGATAACTTATTGGGTTGATTGGCCATACGGGCTATCGAAATTTTCTATCAAAGATCTGAATTTGAAAATGGGTTTACCACTTCAATAAGTAGAATATCTTTGATATCCAAACCACTCCAAGATCCGTTCAGTCACCATGTGTATCAGCAATTGTCAGGTATTCTAGCATAACACTGGAAACTTTCAGGCTTTGCATTTAGCTACTAATAATGTATTAGAAATTTCTGGGATATCTGAATGACGTTAAGTGAGTTTATATATGTTTAAATGAATAGAAAATGTTTTGAAAACATCTTCTGTGAAAAAAAAACTGATTTATTGTGAATGAGAAAGTATTTAAAAAAAATTATTTTGATAAAAGGAGGTGGTTGATTTGACTCAAATTGGGTAGGAGGAGGAAACTAGTGACAAGAGTTTTAATCAAATGTAGGTCTTTCAATTGTTGTTTAAAGGAGTTATTAATAGAAAAATATTTTGATTATATGATAGTTGTGTAAGCATCTTTATTATATGGGGAGAGATTGTAAATGGATACTATTGGACTAGGAAGCTCAGATGAGTACATTACTTTTTACTTTGGTTTTAAATTGGAATATTAAATTTTGAAATGAATTCTAGATAACCTTGGTAAGCAAAGGGTCTGGAAGTAACTTGCGATATTCTACGTATTACTTTACATACTGTTTGTTGCGCATACATGAAATGAGCATCAATTTATTTTCTTGGTAACTGAGTTGGGGTATTCTTGGTTATAAAGTGAGTATGATAGGGCAATAAAGCACTTTATTTTAAAGACATGTTCTGGATATCTTCAAGTAGATATTGAGTCATAATAACTGGTGGGTATTCCTTGAACATATGATTCTATAGAATTCTTACATTAGAAAAAGAAATGGTAATTATCGCTTGTTGCTTGGGGATTATAGTCAGAGATCAACGAGTGATCTTGTTTACATAGTGACGCCTTTAAAAGGGCACTGCATACTTGGGTAAACATGAGAAAATTTGAGATTGAGGAGTATTGAATCATATTTAAGTTTTTATCATGACAAAAATTAGTTGCTTATTGATTGTAAGTGATACAAGGAGGGGACAATTGTGCATATCGATTTCTATATACTGGGGGCTTAGACAGAATAAATTGAAAGACAAGTAAGTTCTACAATCTGAATAGTTTGAGAATTGTGAAGCTTTGTCTTATATTGAACATCTGGTGGATGAGTTGTACTTCTGGAATATATTATTTAAAAGGATAGAGATTTCGTGGATGTCGTTGAAAATTAATCAATCGGGACTTATGAAGGTGATATGAATTCGGAGTTACGGGATTGACCGGGTATTATTAAAAATATATTGAAAATTTCTTTTTGTACGAGGATACGTGTGAAACTTATATCGGTTACAGTGAAGTTATCAATACTAAAAGAAAATCAATCTATGATGACACTGATATTATTATTGCAAAGGATTTGTGTTGGGATTGGGTTATGCATTGATGCAACAGTGATTTATATTGCATATGGTTGAAATTGCATAAAATTATCTGGTGTAAGATTTAGATTTCATGGTATTCTTTCTATATTGAGCATTTGATAGTAATATTCTTACGAGCTAGAAGTTTATATTTATTATCGTGACTGGGAATATTTAGTTATACAATGACAATTGAATACATGGTATAGAGGACAGTTGGAACTCATAATGGCTACAGTTTGAAATTTCATATTAATCAGATGAAGATAAAATCATTGTTGGTGCTCGAATCAGAGATCAATGGGGGTTTGTTGTGCGTGTTGACTATTCAGAAAGGATTTGAGTTAAGATTCAAAATTTATTAGAACCTAAATTTGTTCCGAAATTGGGGAAGAAATGATGATAATAAATTGAGGTCAACCAATATTATTATAATAGATGAGCGAAAATTGACTTAAAGATCGGTTTGGGTTTCTATTCTAGAAATTTGTGATAACGTATTGAAAGGGAAGTGATTGAGCTGTGCTCTATGATGACTTAGTAATTAGTAACAGGGGCACAAGCCTTTTTGAAGATTGATTTGGCATTTAAGTACTACCAGGTAAAAGTTTCTACTAAGATATTGAGAAAGATGTCTTTAGATGGGAAATGTAAAGCATTATTTGCGATGTATGGTATAGGGGCAGAAACAATGAAGGTTCATGGGGTTATTGTGATTGATATTATTGACAATATGAAATTGAATGTTTATCGCATAAATTCCATGATGGGGATTGCCAAAGTCAACAAGAATTAGGTGTTCTCATATAAATGATTGTGGACAAGGTGACCCAATCATGTTGTGATTATTGATTGACACTGTAGACTTGTTTGGGTTAAACGACCTATATGTGAAAAGAATTACGCAATTGTGTGGTACTGACATTTGTCATTCTAGAAGGAAGCAGTCGATTATGAATAAGTTCTGGAATCTAACAAGAAGGAATAGAAAGTGGAACTGAACTTTTGCGAGACGTTTTATCACCCGTTGATATTTGGACCATTTGGTGGGGAAATATAATAAAGGAAAGCGAGTTTTGTTCTAAAATGATTGGGGGATATGACTATTGTGGGGAAGAGAAATATTTCTTGAAGTTTTATCTTCATAAAGAGTATAGTTTGATGATCAAGTAAGATTGAAATTCTAGTATGCCAATTGAAAATATTGAAAAGAATGGGGACCAGTCAGTTGCGATTTTGGTCACACCAGTGGGTGTAATGTATTTTGTAATCGTTCTACTACATATGAACCAGTACAGGTTCAAGGGGAAATACTTATATCTATTTGATTCGTGACATGAGAAAAGTTTGGGGACAAACTTCCTAAAAGGGAGGGAGAGATGTAATACCCGTACCCGGAAGATAGTGTTAATATTTATTTTGACATGCATTAATTAATATAAAAAATTGCAAGTGATGATTTGGGTAAGTTTCAGTTACCCCGATGTGATAAGTGCTTGATAAAAGGCACAGTTGGATAGATGTGAAATAGGACCCACAGGAGGTCCAAATTGGATAAATTGCATTTAGTTGCATTTATGTGTTTAAATGGTAGATATGTAAATGTAAATGTGTATATTATAATACATGTTGATGCTATATGATTGTTTAGTTGATAGAATGTTAAGTGGTTTAATATTCTATGATTGTTCATGTTTACTTATGGGACCAGTTTGGGTACTCTTGTGAGGGCAAAAATGGACACGTGGCATAATTAGTAGGCTAATTAGTGCCTTCATAAAATATTTGGGACCCATACGTGACATAGATATAGACCCACTTAGATATTGGGATAATAGTATAATTAAGTTGGATCTTATGATAGAACTTAGGAATATGTTGGGGGTATAAATAGAAATAGATCTAAGTTGGAAAATATTCTGAAGAATATTCCATTTTGACTCTCAAAACAAAAGGAAAAACAAAGATAAGAAAGAAGACGTAGAAAGTTGGAGTGTTTGGCCAAAAGTGGGTTTTGCCACTTTGCGACGCCGATTTCTCCGTCGTGCAACGTTTAATTTCAAAACGGAAATTATATTTGGACTCGTGAGGGTAAGCCTAAATTTTGGTATAATTTAATTTAAGTTAATCGATAGATTTTTCGTGACCCAAATGGGTTGGTAATATTTAGTTTACCAAAATTGTGTAGGATTTATACCTGCAGCATAATAGAACTCCAATCTCAAGTTTAGGAGCGATTTCAAGAGGTGAGTGACATTAAATATGATATATGGATGGTTCCATGTTCGGATTCATTTGGGATGTAAAAGCATGTTAAATTAGCTTAATAAATCTTATTAGTTTATTAATAGGCAAAATTCATGTGATTAAATTAGGCCCAATTTAATTGTGAAATCACGATGTGATGTTTATATAAGCATGTTGAGTTGTTTATTTGGGTCAATGGAATTGCTAGTTCTATACCACCATGAGGTAATCAATGTAGTGACGACCACGGCCGCCGGAGGCCTATGGAACCGCACGTGTAGAGACGTGGGTCATGACTAGGTCACGTGGGCTTAGGGAGTGGAGCTGCGGACTAGTTGGTAGTGGTGGAAGTGAACTAGTAATTGGCGGAGACTATAATTTATTGTAATGAGATGAAATTGAGCATGTTTATTATCCATATGCATAGTTAGTGTTATTCACTAGCATATAGCTTATATATTGTAGTGGTTATTGAATAACCATCGTAGGTGTTCAATGTGGAGCTTAGAAGAAAAGGAAAGGACTTGGAAAGTATTCGTGGGTATGAGATTATAAATAAATTCTGGTTTAATAGACTTATGTTTAGTAAGTAAATTAGTGGAATATTGTAAACAATTAATTATTTTGGTTTGTGTAGTAAAATGATAGTGGTTTAAATTCTTGTAATATTGGGGACATGATATGTTGGTTGATTTGGGGTTATGGTGGTATTTTTGTACTTTGCATAGTTGGATTAGGGCGACGAACTCGGAGTTTCTACTCATTGAGTTTGACATTAATTGATTATAAATAATATTTTTCTAAAGTATTTTAAAACTGTGTTAAGAACTCATGAATGCTGGGGTTATAACCTGAAAGTGCTTTTACAGGTTTTCGAAATGTATACAATGTTTTAAAATGTTACTTTTGGAAACGAATTTTGTTAAGATAAATTTGGGTGTGTGTAGGTTTTCAAACTTTTGGAATAAAATAGTGTGTCGAGTTCATTGGTCAAAACTTTTATTATGGTGATTTTTGCAACTTCAATGACTTGGGACGAGCCTTGGTGGCATGCCACGTATCCTAGATTTACATGTGTAGATTCGGGGCGTGACACAATCATAGCAGCATTCAGTAATTATTCTTAAGATTGTTGGAAATATAGGAAGGATTCGGCTATAATACTAATTGAGGCGTGCGATAGTTTGTACTGTCCTTAATAACAATTCCACCCTCAGAGTCAGTAACTCGATGCAGAAGGTCTCAGCCCTGTGTTCTCCAGGATTCAGCAATCAGATCTTCCAAACGTGCACACGAATTGGAAGATTATGTGAGCGCTCAGAATAGCTCCAAACCCCATAAAGAATTTTACAAAACATTGAAGAACAAGAAAATTAGAGAGGAAAATGAGAACATAAATATTTATGTATATTTGGAAGAGAAGAGGAATCCTTAATATATAGAACAAAAAACCGATACACTAATAAGAAGTGCAACCTCCCAACATGTATTAAACAAGGGATTAAATGTGCCATCAAACAGATGCAGCCCAACGGCCATATTGAGTTAACCAAAACCATTTTTAACATTTGCACAATGATGTCAACATTACACAAAAATGTGACAGAATCACCCGTACGCGCGAGGAAGCAAATCACATGCATCATATTGAGATTTGCACCCCCCTTGCGCACGCGTGAGAGAGCATTTCCCCAACACAAGCTTACTAGCTTATGAAAGTAAAGTATAAATAAGTTGTTGAAATGTCTTATAAATTAGCAATGTGGGATAGTTGTCACTCATATTAAGCTTTTAGCTTGGATTTAAATATTTGAAATAAAGAGGCCCATGGTCTAAATCAAGCTTTGTTTGGTTTTGCATTAAAAGGCCTAAACAACAAATGTTATAATCCAATTGAATTTATAACCCACAAATATCCAACAATGAGGTGTAGCTGTAGATAAAAACTATCCATCAACTCTAATATTCGTACCCGGAAAAGAAAGTTAGTGTGATATTAATATGTGCTAATTAGTGATATTAATGCATATGATGGTTTAATGTGGGGTTAAAAATTCACCGGTGAAAGTGTTTAGATGAGAACACATATGAAAGTACCGAGTCAAGTGGGACATGTATAAAAGTGAGACCTGATGAGGGTTTAGATGATATAAATTGCATTTAGTTGTATTTATATGCTTAACTAATTATTCGTTAAGTTGTTTAATATTATGTTAAATCCATAAGTCAGGTCATGGGGATCGATTTGGGTACCCATGTGAGAGCATTTATGAATACGGTTCATAATTGGTACGTTAAGTAGTAACTTTATAAAATATGTGATACCACGTTTGGAACCCATACGAGACATAGACTAAACTCCATTAGAAATGTGAGTAGTTAATATAGTTATTCTGGGGTTTCATAATAAACAAGTAGAAAGTTTAGAGGAGGCAATAGAAATAAGAGAAAGAGTAAGACATGTCATATGTAGGGGTGAAATCAGTTTGGTTCGGTCGATTTTGGGGGGGATTTTCAACCGACCGAAACTGATTGGTTCGGTTCGATTTTTCGGTTTTAAGCCATTTTTTGGTTTGATTTCGATTTTACACTGTCAATATTGTATGAGAACCGACCAAACCGATTGGTTTGGTTCGGTTTGGTTTTACAGTTTTCTCTTTCTCCCCTAGTCATATGCATGTCTTGCATATGTGTCAAATACATATCACGGGGGGGGGGGGGGGGGGGGGGGGGGAAGAGAGAGAGAGAGAGAGAGAGAGGTGACCACGAAGCTTTTTGAAAACGTTTCTCGCTATCCGGTCTCCGCTTTGCGAACTAAAGCCATATTTGGACTCATAGAGGTGAGACGAACGTTTCTATACCTTTCTGTTTAGTTTTAATTGTCAACTTTTTTGGGTGACTCATTTTAGTCAGTAACACGTGGTTTACCGAATTCATGTAGGAATAACTCTAGAACAAGAATTGAGCTAGAATTTCTAAGCATAATTGGCTAAGAATCTAAGTGGTGAGTGTTCTAATCCCAAAATTGGATGTTTATGTGTTGATGTGATAATTGATGCTTTAGGAAATTCAATTCATGGTTATATAGTCGTGTATATGCTGAAAATGGGACCAACATGTTAATAATGTGATAATTGCCATGTTTATGTGCTTAATTGTCTAAATGCTTATGTGGGTCAAAGAAAGTGAAGTAGTGGCCACCATTTATTCATCCCGTAATAAGGGAATGGAAGCCCCTCACCGGTTGGGCATGGTGACGACTACAATGTAAATGAAAGTGACGCGTACGGGGTAAGAGTGACAGTAGATGTGACAAAATAGTGAGGAAGATCTGGGTCGAAGGATTTGGGGTGGTGGCTTGATTACTTGATGTTCCGGAGTCTAAATTGAGTGTTTAATGTGTTAATTATTGCATTTACATGTTAAGCATTCCGATAGTGTGATTAGTTATCTCACTAGATGAAAGCTCAAACAAACTTTATTTTCTATTGTGGTTATTGACTAACCACCGCAGGTATGGATCAAGACACTGAGAGGAAGTGAATAGACCGACGGAATGGGTTCGGAAGTTGTTAATATGTAGTTGTTCATATGTTTAACCCAATGCAATGTCTACCTTTTGTAATTTGAGTACTTGGAGTGTTGGGAGTGAAGTTTTTAATATAACTCATGAGGTTTTGATTTATGTTGTACTTGTTAATGTACATGTGTTGTGGATTTAGGATCGACGTCGTCGTGTCCAATTTATGTCATTTCCGTAGTTTGAATTCGGTTGATGAACCTATCTATAAATGAAGTTTGGAAGTTAACTTGTGTCTATAGTTGGGTAGAAGGGTGATGATACTCTTGCTTAATCTTAATCGGCCATGAGAGTTTAACTGGTTCTTTATATCTCCGAATGGTTGGAAATGCCGTGGATGTTTCATGGTTTGTGTTGAGAATGGTTTGGTGTTTGATTTATAAGTTTATATGTGCAGGGGAATGGGTCCTTGGTGAATTTTGCTAGAGTCCCATTTGAGCAGTGGAAAACTCCTCTGACTTGGATTTAAATTTTGACTTTATGCAACTTCTAAATTGATGAAATGGTATTTCAAGGGTCCTAATAACCCACAAAATTACTACTTTGAGCTATTTTAGGCCTGTGTGACGTTGTTGCACGTCTTCTAATCCACTTGTGGTGGGTTGGGGTGTGAACTGGACCGTTGGATCACTGACACGTGCATGGGAATGTTTATATATATATATATATTATATAAAATTTATTTTGGGCCATCCAAAATTGATTGTTTCAGTTAAGGCTTTCAATATTTACATCTGTTTGGTAGAGAAAATTTATTGAAAGCCTTTAATAGTCATATTTTGTCTTAATTGCCCTCAATTGAAATACATGCAAAAAATGAGGACATTAAGGTTTTGTTTAGTTCATGGATTTCATGAGAGAAAAGAGAGGGGAAATGAAAAATAAGAAGAAAAACTAGTCTTACCCGTAAGGTAAAGGGAACTAGTTTTTCATCTAATTTTTCTTTTCCCTCCCTAAATCTATGAACCAAACAAAGCTTAAGTGAAATACTTAATATTAAAAAATAAATAAAATATTGGAAAAATTGCAGCTACTTGAAAGATTCTTTTAATCTTAAATCTTTTAAGACTTTAATTGATTCATGGATTTTGTAAGGAAAAAGATATGGAAAAGGAAAACAAGATGGTAAACTAGTTCCTTAAGGCTTGGTTTGGTTCATAGCTAAGGGTATTTTTGCAACAGAAAAAGTACGTAAATTATTGATTTGAGATATGATGATACAATGGCCATCATTTTCAATGGGCCCTGACCACAAAAAACCAGGAATGGCCCCCCAAATTTATCAACCCAGACTTCTTCAACCGAATCAACCCTCGTAATAAATCCAACTAAAAAACAATGTTTCACTAGGCATTTATTTTAACCAGTGACCTAAACCTCGTTGATATAACTTATGAGTAAAAATAAAGAAAACAATGCTTGCAGTGTCATGTTTTCTCTTTGCCAAATAAAAGAACCAACCCATAAACAAGAATCCAATCAGAATGACCTCAAAACAGAGGGGTTTTGGTGTGGGGTGGGACAAAGACAAAGCATCATGTCACACACACACATATATATATATATAGAGTAATGTTATGTTTCTCAAATCCTAATCACAAATTTCAATTTCAAATGATAGGGTAGTGGCCTCCTAAATTTTGATTGGATGCTAGCAATAATGATGAGACCACCACATCAACATCATCCAATCAAAATTCTTGGGAGCCACTATTATATCATTTAGGATTGATTAATGAGAATACGATTTGGGAAGCATAGCAATACTATATATATATATATATATATATAGGGAATTGTTATGTACACCTGTGTATTTGTTATGCACACCCAAATTCTTTATTCTAATAATTTTTTTTCTAAAAATTCTCACTTTTGAGAAGTTGAGTGGTGTACATAGCAATTCCCTATATATATATATATATATATATATGTACATATATAATGATGAGACCACCACTTCAACATCATCTCTTATTTATTTTAAAGTTTTTTTTTTTAAATCTCATTATTACACTTTTTTTTTTAGTTTTATATGCTTAATTTTTTTTTAATAATTTATTTACTAGTTTTATGTATAAAACAAAATTTTCTTACGATGTTCAAAATGGATATCTATAAGGGTTGAATTGCTTAATCTTAATTGAGTAAATAAGAGATTCACTAGGGTGAAAATTAAACAATTTAAGGACAAATGTGATTTTTTCTAAGTTTAAAACAGGTAACATATTTTTTTTTAATAAATATAATACAAGATAATTAAGGTAAAAAAAAAAAGATAAGGTAAAGGAACAAATAGTTAGATTTTTTTATTTAAAACGGGTAACATATTTTTTTTAATAAATATAATACAAGATAATTAAGGTAAAAAAAAAAAAAGGTAAAGGAACAAATGGTTAGATTTTTTATTTTTTATTTTGAAGAAATCAGCATAGTTATTTCCATGTCAAGTTCGACTAAGAGGGCAAAATGATTATGTTCGTATGTAAAACTAACTGAGTAGATAAAATATTTATTAAGGTGTAAGTTAAAAAAAAAAAAATTAAAGACCAAAGTGGAATTTTTTGAGTTTAAAACGGATAATTAACTATTTTAAGCTGACACAAATGCACATACTAGAATTACATAAAGGAAAATAGTGACAAACTTAGTTGATAAAAAAAAAAAAAAAAATTGAATAGAGTTATGTTAAGTTTGACTAAGTAAATGATTGAGTTCATATGTGAATTTTTTTTATAAAAAGATAAAAAAAATAAAATAAAAAATAACCAACCATTTGTTGATTAATTTAAAAAAAATTGAAGAAACGTAAATTTTAAATGGAACATATTGTAAAACCCCAAGAGGGGAGGCTTGTGATAAATTATGAAATTTCAAGGGGGTCAATGACATGTTAATTGAGGGTAACAAAGTCACTTAAATATTTTGGTTAATAGAGTTAAGTCGACAAAACTGACAAGGGAGGTCAGTGTCATATCAGAAACCTCATGAGAGATTTGTAAAAAAGTGCTCAATCTTAGGGGGTGTCAGTGTAATTTACCCATATATATATATATATATATATAGCTTTCTTTATCAAACAACTTTATGTCCTCATCAGTCATTATTTTTAGTAAATGAAATTATTTAAATATTGAGACATCAACTTTGTTGTTTTTGATAAATACAAGTTTTTTTTTGGTTAAAATATCGGGCACTATGTAATGAAGGTTAGTAATATTTGGGTGACAAACACTTTTTTACAAATATTTATTAACATACTCTATTTTTCTTTTAGGTATCGTGGGGTCTAGATAATTTCAGTGGACCCTACAGTACCACCCAAGAGAGAGATAGAGTATGTTTGTAAGTGTTTGTCACCCTAATATTAGTGAATAAAGATAGCATTTGTGCTCACTCATTACTTACCCAAACATCTTATTGGGTGAGTATGTAAGACCACCAACTTTTCATATTATTTTATATTTTTCTCAACCATGAAAAGTGGTGGGTTCTATATACTCACCCAATGTGGTGCTTGAGTGAACATTTTTTGGGTGAGCAAAAATACTCTCAATAAGGAAAGACAATGTTCGGGGTATAACTATTTTTTATAACTCATTTACAACCATCTCTATCTCCCTCTTAGTGGCACTGGCGACAGTACCACTTAGGAGAGAGATAGAGATGGTTGTAAATGAATTGTAAAAAATAGTTATACTTATACCCCAAACATTACTCCTATAATGAATGATCGAGGCATCATGTAATGAAGAGTAATGATAGAGGTACAACTTAGTCTCACAACTTATTTATAACCATATCTAGTTCTCTCTGAGTGGCATTGTGGGGTCCGGTTAAATTTCAATGAACCTCATGTGTAAGGGTGCTCATGAGTCGGGTGAGTCGGGTTTGGCCCTCATCCGCTCATCCATCCGAACATAGTCGGGTTTTGCCCTCCTTCCATCCATCATCCATTTGCTTTGTCGGGTGCACCCGACTCATCGGGTGGTCGGGTGAGTCGGGTGAAACCCGACTGTCTCATTTGTCTCAATCAAACAATATTAATCTTTGAATGTTTTTGTCCACATAATTATGGCTAACCAAACCTCTGACCAAACAAAAAATAAAAACATAGTCATGTGCTAGTTTGATGGTTTTAATATTTTTATATCTCCGCTAGTGACATATACATTTTATTGATACAAGAATATAACATATATATTTAATACATATATTGATATAAGTATATTACATATATATAATACATTAAAGACTATATAATACGGAGGCTATCAAGTGCGGAACACTAACGTGCGGACCAAAAATGGACCACTTTTAGCGACGAAATTTTCACTTTTAGCGACGAAAATTTTCGTCACAAAATGTGATCACTTTTTGTGACAAAAATTTTCGTCGCTAAAAGTGAAAATTTTGTCGCTAAAAAGCGGTCCGTCCCAAACCTGTCCCTTTAAGTCCGTCGGAGATCCGGACTGCTATATAATATATAATGCATATATTGATATAAGCATATACATATTATATATATTTTTAAAAAAAAAAAATTAAGTGTGTTTCGAGTCGGGTCGGGTGAATCGGGTTTTCACCTCTCTAGACCCGTGACTCCACCCGAAACTGTCAGGTTTCCACCCCCAAGACCCGTGACTCCACTCACATTGTTTAAAAACCAATAAAAAGGATACGTGTGAGTCGGGTGATTGGGTGGATTTTGAGCAGCCCTACTCATGTGCCACTTAGAAGAGAAGTAGAGATGGTTGTAAATGAATTCTAACCCTAACATTATTATATAATGAAGGATACACTTTCATTTCATCAATTTTATTCCGACCAAAAAAAAAATTAAAAACCATCAATTTATTTTTATTGTCATATTTTGTTTTAATATTTTTTTTCCGCAAAACTATTATGAAAGTCAACATAGAAATGCTTTTATTCTAACGAAAATATTAATGATATCTCATATTATCTTTTAATATAAAAAATAAAAAAAGTCTAAATGATTCTTCAATTCAAAATATTAAAAGAATATTAGATTTTTCAAAGGGTAATGCTATTGTCAGAATAGTAACAGCTAATGTCAAAGCAAAAAGTGTCATTAAAACTTTTAACAAAAAAAAAATGTCACTAAAACTTTCGACATCTTCTACTTTGACATTAATTATTACTACTGCGGCAATGAAGCTAGCCGTTTTCAAATGCACAGAACATAGTGGTGGATTAAGATGAAGTCCCATGAATAACGATGTAGGTTTTTTTTTTTTTCTTTGAACGGCAAAAACGATGTAGTTTCACCCATAATATCCTCCCGAACTAGGCCTGTAAATGGATCGGATTCGGACCGGATCTAGTGCATTCAGATCCAGATTCGCTAAACTATATATAGATTCGGATTTGGATTTGAATCTGACGGATCTGTTATAAGTCAGTCCATATCTGGATCCGTCAAAATATATCGAACCCGGATCTAGATACGGATTCGATCCGAAATAATATATAATGTGTATATCTATACTATTTTTGTATATATATATAATATGTATATATATATAATTGTATATATATGACTACAGTCAGGCTCTAAAGAGGGCACCCTCTCTTTACTAAAGAGATAACATCTGTTTTGGCCGTCGGATCGTGTTTAAAAACTGCAAAATGACAATATTGCCCTTAATGAAATCACGATCCGACGGCTAAAACAGAAGCCCTCTCTTTAATAAAGAGAGGGCGCCCTCTTTAGAGAATTTTCGTATATGACTAATATATTAAATATAATACAGTGTGTATATGCATTATATATATACATAATTATATTATAGTATGTATATACATTATATATACATATTATTATATTATATATTATATATATAATATGTAGATATATATAAATATATTTATATATATAAGTATTATTCGGATCCGGGTCTTAGGCGGACCGGATATTTCAAAACCATATCCGGTCTATTTTTTAAGCATAAAATACGAATTCGGATCCGGATCTGGATGTGGATCTTAAAAAATGCTTAGATCCGTCTAATAAAATCGGATCTAGACCGGATCTAGACCCGGTCCATTAACAGGCCTATCCCGAACATAGTGGTGGATTAAGATGAAGTCCCATGATTAACGACGTAGTTTCACCCATAATATCCTCTTTTAAACCAGCTTCTATAACCATGGATTAATAACATTTGGCAGGTTGCTGACCCTGTGCGTGTATATATATATTATAGACATACAGATACACTAATTAATGCTGATTTAAAAGGCTAATGCCTCGGGCTCTATCGATGTGCCTAAAGTACATAGGCAACAAGAAGGCAAAGGAAAGTAAACATTTCTTTTTCATGTGGGCCAACCCTATATGGATTAGAATAAGAGAATGATTATGTCAAGTATTATTGTTAATTAATAGTACTATTTTACAATGACCCGTTTGTTGCCATGCTGAGATTAGCTTTTGGCAAAACTATACAACTAGAAACGGATTTAGGAATCTAGCCTAGGGGCGAGGACATACGCTACCACAAAAAAAAAAAAAAAAAAATGACATTTATTTATAATGAGATAAATACAAACTATTTGAATCAACAAGGTATGGAATAATTTATAAACTAAATTTAGAATTTACATTTATAAACACACACCAAACTTTTTCAAAAATTACATTCACACATCAGTTTTAAAAAAAAAAAAAACTAAGGGAGGCGAACTTAATAATTTAGAAAAACTTTAGAGGGGGCGAGTGTATTTTCTTAACGTGTATAATGTAATCCCCCTACATTCATCCTTGTATAATACAACTATAAAATAAGTTGTCCAAGTCTATGTAACACAATTTGTATTAATAAAAGATTAAGTAATTAATATTTTGCTAGTATTAATTGAAGTATCTAAATTATAATGAGTAATGTTATAGTTATCAAATTTGAATTGTAAATTTGATTTCTAAATACTTTAATAGTACTTGTACCATGTGTTGTGTCGTAGTACTTTTCGTGTATCAGGATCATTGCATGTGGTATCATTCTCATAGCAGTTAAAATGTCCCAAATTGGAATAACTTAATTGCTATATAATTTTGATAAAATCAGAGAGAGAGAGAGTGTTGTAGTATAGGCTATAAATGGGGTTCGGTGGTAAGATTGGGCAGTGGCACTACGAAGAACTCTTTGGTATAATTAAGTGGTTTGGTTGTACCTACGTTTTTGAAGTTATAATAGTTTGATTCTAGTAGGAAATAAAGTAGTTTTGATGGAAACAAAGTAGTTTTGATGAAAACAAACTTTTATGACACTAAAAATAAAGGACGCACCTACAACAAAATCACTTGATTGTACCAAAGAAGACTCCGTGACACTAGGTGTGACGTCTGTCGCTATTTGGTAACAAAGTGGTTGCAATACTTACTCTTTATTTAGCATATAAAATATATATCTATATACGAATTTCTATGCATAGGGTAGTTTCACCAAGGTGGTCACCAATATTTGGCGTTTTGGCATAGTCAATGTCTAATTGTCTTTAGAGGATTATAAAATTTTGAGTTGGTAAATTATAATGCAGAAGTCCATAAATTGAGGAACTATTATATGTTGCAATGATGGATTTTGATCTGTCAAAGGTTTAAGAATACAAGTTTCAGCATAAAACAACTGATATATGTAAGTAATGCCAAAGCTAAAAAATTTGCATTCTTTTATAGAAGAAGATATATAGATTCAAATTCATCGACCCCTACAGGTCAACCGTGGGAATCTTCTAAACAAATAGCTATATAAATAATAAAAACTTCGACTTGCCAAAAAAAAAATAATCAAACTTCAACAATATGGCAATGGAGTATTCAAGGTTGATTATCTCATGCATGGGTGGTTCAATCGCTAAATTGATCATAAGTCATGGGATGAAAGTTTTAGATTCGATTCTCGAAAAAAAAAATATATATATATATATATATATATGATTTTAAGTAATTACACAGATTCATAAATTACAGGACGACCTTGTGTTTGACTAGGGATTCAGTAGTAGGATTCTTCATCACATACTCTAAAAAAAAAAAAGAAAAACATTAAGTTCACTATATATATGTATGGGTTGTTCAATCGCTAAAGTGATAAGATCATGGGATGAAAGTCTAGATTCGATTCTCGAAAAAAATATGATTTTTGATGATTACACATATTCATAATTTATAGGACGACCTTGTGCTTGACTAGGGATAGAGTAGTAGGATTATTCATCACATACTCCGAAAAAAAAATAATAATTAAAAAAAATTAAGCTCACTATGAATAATTTAGCCATATATACAAATATAAGAAAGATTAATATTGCTTGTAATACTTGCATATTAATCTACCTAACTATTGAAATGAAACTATTAGGGTAGCCAATAATTCAGGACCCTTATTTCAGTGTGATGGGATGCATTCACAAGTACATCATTAATGGCAAGTTGTCCACTTGGATTTTGACGCCCCATCCACCGTAGGGAAAACAAAAACGGTAAATTACAAATAACACCCCTGTATTTTGAGTGTTGTGACAGTTTGGTCTTGTGATTTCAATTTTAGCAATTTATACCTTACAGTTTAAAATTTGTGCAAAATCAGGGCACAATGGGAATATCATATTATTTCCAACCCAAAATGACCCTATGTGTAGGGGCAGACCCAAGAGTGTAGTTCAGTGGGAACATAAGCTTATACAGGGGTTCTAGGGCAGTGCTCCGACCTGATTTATTTATTATTTTTTTATGGGTAGAAATAATATAATTTATTATTTTTTTTTGTTGTACAAACTAATCTATCCGCATAAATAACTTATAATCTTTTAAACAATTTGATACACTTAGAGCTTATAATTTGATAATATCTTATAGTCTTTTAAACCATCTAATAATATCTTACAATCTTTTAAATAATCTGATACATTTCAAGCTGAATACGCATTGCCACACAAATATCAAAGTAAAATTGGTAAATATAACTAACTAATTAATTAAGCTTATAATTCAATTTTTTTGTGAAAGAATTATGAGATAGATTAGCTTGTAAAAAACAAACACGCGCACGCACACACACAGATTATACTATTTCTACCTAAAAACAAAAAACAAAAATCGAGTCGGGGTGCTGCCTCCGAACTCCTATATAAGCTCCTGCTCCCACTGAACTACACTCCTAGGTTTGCCCCTGCACATGGGGTCATTTTTGGCTAGAAATAATGTGACATTCCCATTATACCCTTGCTTTTTTTGTAATTGGGTGGATTTTGTACAAATTTTAAACTATAGAGTGTAAATTGTCAAAATTGAAACCACAAGGATTAAATTGTCACAACCCTCAAACTATAGGGGTGTAATTTGCAATTCACCTAAACAAAAATGTTAGGCACACAACATATTTCACAACACATTCTAAAACAGGGCTTTAAATATGTTGTATCCTGTACTGTTTGAATTATTCACTATTTTTTATGTACCACTTACACATAACCAGAAAACTCGATAAGAGTAATAAGCAAACAAGGGGACCCACTTAACAACACCCCATTTATAAACGTCCTTCAACTTCAAACTGCAACAACTTGAAGAAAATGGCACCAATCCCACACACTCATTTCAGTCTTTCCCTTCCATTGGCAAGTCAAGTCCTTCAATACATAAACTCTAAACAAAACTAAAAATAGTCTTCTTTATATTTGAACTTTGAAGTGGTTATCATGTTGACCCAAAAAAAAAATAAAAAAAAGTGGTTATCATGCACATGCTTTTAGGAGCTACTCTATTGACACTTATTGCAATTGCATAAATTCACATGTTTGTGATTACATGTGCTTTTACTGCGCATAAGAGTCTGATCTAATATCTCCAGAAAACAATAAAATAAAAAATAGTTTCCTAATAAACCTAATTTGATGATATTCCCATAAAGTTCATACAGAGTACGGAACCACTAACAAGCCTTAATGTAATTCTTTTTTTATTTTTTTGATAGGCCCTAATGTAATACTTAAGAGTATGTGATTTGATAATAATAATAATAATAATAATAATAATAATAATAATAATAATAATAATAATAAAGTACTCCGTATATGATTTGTTTAATGAAGAGTAAAGCTATAGACAAGTAAGGATTAGGTCTCTAGCTACAATAAAAATTAACTTGCAAATAAATACCAGATTATCTATAGCAACTTATGAAGGTAGGTCCCTCTTAATGCATTTTTTAAAGTCTCCAAGTTTGGAACTAACTTCCATACATTTTCTTCAGTGTGGTTCTTTAGGTTCTCTCTCACAATCCGTTTCATTTTATGTGTTCGTCTTTGGGATATCAACTTTTTAAAGGAACATAATGATTTCTTGAAATAAATGCAATTGTTTCAAAACTACCCCTACATGTTTTTTTTTTATTCCTTTTTACTTTTTGTTGGATATTTTCAAAATCAATAAGGATAAGCTTGGAATGTAACTAAAAAATTATTATAATGGACATTAATTTTGAAACATATAAAAAAAATAGAAAGATGGACAAAAAAAAATAGGATGAAAGTCATGTCCTGCAACTTTCTCCCAAGTCATGCAAAGTATAAATCATAGTAGACCAAAAGCATTTTATTCTCAAAAGCTAATAACGAGCCCCATGTTCCCAAAGTCTCAAAAGAGGAGATAATGAGTGCAATATAGATTCAATAATTCCATTAAGACATCATTAAAAGATACTCCATTTGCTAAAGTGTCATCAATACTCTTGTCTCATTAAAGTTCAAACAACATATACATAAAGGAATTGCAACAGATAAGGCACCAAATACTTACTAGTACTATTAGTTTTAAAACTAATCCGTCTCATGTTAAGAGGTTTTTTTTTTTTTTTTTTTTTGGGAATTCATACTTTTAAGGAGTTTTAATTTTTATTGTATTGTATTTTTTATTGTTGTGAAAATTTTTAACTTTTCATTATGGTCCTATTTTTGTTATTTCAAAATTTTAAGTGTTACATTAAAAGTGAAATTATATTTAGTCTTTTAGATAGTAAACAGTAAACTTTTGAAGAGTTTTATATGTAATAAATTGTAAACTATATTGGAAAGTGAATATTTAAAGTGCATTAACTTTTTAAAGAGTACGCTTAAAATGGGACACTCCCAAATAGAATAAATGGCTCTTTATTTGGATCAGAACGAGCATTTTTTTTTTAAGGTAATTATTGTTTTCATGTTTAATCTGAAAAGGGAAAAAAAAATGCTCTGATAGTATGTGACATTGATTAAAAAGAAAAAGTAGATGAAATTTAGATTGATAATATAGACCTTCTTTACATAAAATGAGTATCAATCCATGAAGAATTTTCAAAAGAAAAAGGTAAAAGAAAAGCAACAATATTTGAGTAAACCGTACAAAGAAGCTTAGGCTTAAGCTAATACTGTTAACAATCACGTACTCTAAATTCCGTGATGGACCTAGAACTTCAATTCAGTAGGCGTAAAGTTTTTAGGGGGGTTCGGGGGGCAGAGCCCCCGACTGAATTTTTTTTTTAGAAATAGTATAATTTTATGTAATTTTTTCATAAGTTTCGTGTATATATATATATATATTGGGATTGGAAATTCTGTGTGGGAACATTTTTTTTTTTATGTTTAATGGTAGATATGAGCTCTTTGAGTCTTTCGAGGGCTTCTGCAAAACTTCAAACTTTATCTGTGTGTGGAACAAATTTTTTTTTAAAAAATGCCTTGTGGGATACCAGGGCACTTTAGTGGTTTTTGTTTTGTTTTTTGGTCTTTCAATATATAACATATACATGTATACACACAATATGTAATGCTATAAAATTAAGAGTGAAAACAAGTTGTCAATTAAAACAGTGTTAAAGTTCTGCAAAGTTCTAAAATTTACAAAAGAGTATTGATATGCTTCCTAAATTTCTATATCAGAAGACTTCTCAAATGACCTAGTAGTAGGGCAAGGTAAACAACTTTCAATCAAAATTCAACTGGTCCCACTGTATTTGAGCTGACCCCATTGCCAAATCATTAGGAAAGCATTTTTGAGATAGAAATTTGGAAAGCATATCATTACTCTTTACAAAAATCTCCCGAATTAATAGAAAATCTTAATAAAAGTCTACATATTTTTAAAAATTATCATATATAACCTATTTTTTTTCGAAAATTCAGTGGGGGGAGGGGCTGCCCCCACTCGCCCCCACTGTAGGACCGCCCCTATCTAAATTAAAGCTTAAGCTTAAATTGTTAGAGAGTATATAATAACTTAAATATTTATACCCTCAACACTCTCTATGTCTCTCTGTGTATAATTCATAATGTACACACACGTAGTTTTGAAGTATATGCCAAAAATAAAATGAATTGAAAAAACAGAATACTTTTATCCGTTTGGTAACTCAACAAAAGAAAGATTATGCTTTATTAAAATAAATCTGTTGAATATATAAATGTTAAGCAAGGTGAAAACTAATAAGTCAAGTACATGACATTAAAATTAATGTACCCACACTCAAGACTTTATGGCTCAAGCAAAAGATAAGTGAGGAGGACCCAACAGAAAATATTAATTATTGATAATAATTGATATTTTGCTTAGATCAGTCCATGTGAACTTGGGAAATCCCAATCAACATTGATTGTTTGTCTGATGGTCCAATATGTGTCACTATGTTGTGAACTGTAGTACTCTTAGTCTCCTGACTCCTCTAACCCATTCCTCCACGAAATGAATTCTTCTAAGGATATGCACTAGTTTCTTGTCATTAATTACCTCTAAGGATAATTATCATATGTACGGATGGCAAGTGAAATAGTGTTACCATAAATTTTTACATTTATGCTGTGGCCTCTTTTTAATCTAAAGTAGTATTCATTGGCTACATTTGTACAGAGTGATAGGTGGGATAAATTGAGACAGATCTAGCCTGTGGTACTGGCAACTTTTTTAATTAATTTATTTTTTTAATTTTTTTTATTTAAATACAAATTGGTAAGTTAATTGAGATCGGAATCAATCTCTCACTGCTTTGAGCCGTTTGGTAACAATACTGTTTTTGATTTTAAGATTTTTAAATTCTGAAAATCGAAAATGGTTTTGATTTTTGTAAAAAATGAAAATTGAAAAGTATTTATTTTTTCATTTTCATTTGCTGGCCCAATTCATCGTCATTTTCTAAAAATAAAATAAAAACTGAAAACGATACCAAATGCGTTTTTTTTTTCTTTCAATTTTTGTATTAAAAAAAAAAAAAACTAAAAACAAAAGGCCGCAACGTTATTAAACGGGCCCTATTTCTGGTTTTCACTTTCCATTTTTATCTGTAATTTTCCAATTTTAGTAATTCATGATAAGAACTTTATGCGACATTGATGAGGTGATAAATGTAAAAATTCAAAGCTGGGGTGCTTGACAGGGACAGATCTAGGAAATTGTAACCGATGTGGTTTTTTTTTTTGTCTATTTATATAATATAGAATTTTCTGTAAATTTCAGATAAATTTGGGTTAGGTTAAGCTAAGAAGTGGGAAGAAATGATAATTTTTTGGTGACAACTTTCATACAATATTCCACAGGAGAGAGATAGACGCATCTTTTTAGGAGATTGTATGAAAGTTATATGAAAATTGTCACCAAATAATTACTCGGAAAGAAAATATGTTTGACCAAATATTAAAAATGAGTTGGACAACGATTGCGCCAACATTAGTTAAACTACTCTTTTTTTCTAGAATGTATGACTTACTCATGGCTTATGCTGAATTGGATTGCAATTAGTATTGCAATATTAACAAAACAAAAAAAGGTCATATACTCATAAAACATGTAGGGTATGTCAAAAATTTTCTAAAATGTTGGGCGAGACTTGAGCCCCCTTCCCCTTCAATAGATCCGCCCATGGTTACTATTGAGTGATGGATGGCTCGATTCTTATATTAATTTGGATTTAAAGGTTTGAACTTTTCTATTATTATTATTTTTTAAAAAAAAATAGGAAGAAAAGAAAAAGAAAAAGAAGAACTTCAATGAAAAAATGTTAGTTGTAGCTCATCTGCTCCGTGTTAATTATTCATAATGAGACTAAGAGCATCTTTAAGAGATATGTTAAATTTTGGCATGGCAAATAAATTTAAGGGCTTAGGTGGTAATTTTGCATATTAGAATTTGGCATTTCGAAAATGATACCCAATATGTCAAATTTATTATTTTATAATTTTTATATATTTTTGAATTATTTAACAAATTAAGTTATTAGTTTAACAAATAAATGTAATAAATTTTTAATGAAAATGTGGAAATAGCATGCCAACTTTTGGTATGTCATTTTTGACATATGAACAAGTATGTCAATTGCCACATGGACTTTTAGCATTTTGATTTTGGTTGGAGGAGAACAAAATGTCAAATATTGTCATTTGGCATGACTCATTGGAAATGACATGTCCCTTGAGATGCTCTAATGCCATAAATTCACAAGGATTTGCAATTGGATGATCTTTATATACTCCCTCCGTCTCATTTTATATGTCCCTCTTTGGGAATTCAACTATTTAAGGAGACAAAAAGAATCTACATCTACTTTTCACAATTGGCGCATAACCATTGTACTTTTTTTTTTTGTGTGTGTGTGTTGATTGCAAGTAAGGATAATTTGGAAAACAAGTAAAATTTGTATACTAACTTAGAAAAGTGGACAACAATAAAGGGAGACACATAAAATATGACGGAGGGAGTATTAAATACAAATATGAAAATATGTATATATATATATATATATATATATTTGGTTGTCAAAAAAATAAGGACGGCAATTTAAAATTAATATTTAAATTTGGTTAGAGAGAAATATAATAATATTTTTTAAAAAAAAAATTAACTAAAAGGAACCTATTTCGAATTTAAAGCACGCTTAATGGGTTTTTAATCCAAAAAGAAAAATTAAATTAAGAATTTATCAATTAAATGCATCGAAATAATTGAAATATTAAAAGTCAACTGAATTAACCACCCAAGTTGATCTACACACTTGTGAGATGGGTTTTTTATTCATTTTCTGGTTGGAGATGCTTTAACAAATGTAATCCTAAGGCCAAAAAAAAAAGAAGAAGAAAGAAGAAGAAAAGAAAATATTAGAATTGCAACAGGTTCACCAGAGAGAGAGAATGTAAAGTGTGGAGACTAAGTGGAGTTTTTGCCATTGAGGGTGTTTACTTTTACGGTTTTACCATTTAGGGGACCTAAGGGCTGTTTGGGAAAGTCTAAAACACGATCAGGTTCAGTTAAAGTTTAATATTTATCTGGTTATTGTAAAAATTTAGTTTGATGAGTGTCTATTTCTTACATAGGAGGCCAACCCAATCTATTAAAATTTTTTAAACAGAATTTCCTTCAAACTGACCTATCCTTAAAATCTCACAATAACTAGATAAAAAGTGGACATATTTGAATTAGATTACATTTTGAAAATTTCCAAACAGAGTGAGTTTAAAAAATATAAAAAAAAAAATTGGAGAAAGAAATTTATAAGGACACGCGGCGAAGCCACAGATTTCAACATGAAAAATGTGGCGAAGACGAATCGCACGCTATCGCACGCTATTATTTGTGCCCCAAGTATTACCCCTTTACTAATACTCCCTCAGGAGTCGTGAAAGTGAAATCAGGAGAGAGACTGAGAGAGTGAGTGTGGGGTCCAGTGGTCCAGAGGACACTTGTCCTCTACATGCTCTCCACTAATTCCCGACCCACACGTGTCTCTCATCCTCATCTATTGCTTTTGGGAGTTCACTTGGGGACCCCATGGTGGTTTTTATTGTATATATAACATACCACCAAGACATTTGTCAGCCATTGATTGGAGGATAAGTGTACAAAAGTCAAAAGATGATGATGGGCATTTAATGCTTACTGACATGCATTAAATGGGGGCAATCGGTTATCACAGGTTGGTCATGTACTACACAATGTGTTTGTTCCTGGACCACAGATTATTGTTCCGTGGTCTTAAATGTTTGTTCCATCATCATCATAAGTTGTTTCATGACCATAAATGTTTGTTCCAAAAATTATATGTTCTCTTAGATTCCGAAACAAATATTTTGCGATTACGAAACAGTCATATATGGTTATGTAACAAATTTTGAATTAAAATCTTACTTCTGAAACTTTGTTTCTTCATTTTCATAAGTTGTTTCGTGACCATAAAAGTTTGTTAAAAAAATTGTAGGTTCTGTTACATTGTGAAACAAATATTTTATGATTACGAAACAATTATATATGGTTATGGAACAAAATTTGTAATAAAGAACTTACTTCTAAAGCATTGTTTCTTCATCATCATAAGTTGTTTCACGACCACAAATGTTTGTTCCAAAAATTGTAGGTTCAATTAGATTCTGAAACAAATATTTTAAGATTACGAAACAATCATATATGGTTATGGAACAAAATTTTGAATTAAGAGCTTACTTCGTTTCTTCATTCTCATAAATTGTTTCGTGACCATAAAAGTTTGTTCAAAAAATTGTAGGTTCTGTTAGATTCTAAAAAAAAATATTTAATGATTACAATCAATCATATATGATTATGGAACAAAATTTGAATTAAGAACTTACTTCTAAAACTTTGTTTATTCATCTTCATAAGCTGTTTCATGACCACAAACGTTTGTTCCAAAAATTTTAGGTTCTGTTAGATTCTGAAATAAATATTTTATGATTACGAAACAATCATATATGGTTATGGAACAAAATTTTGAATTAGGAACTTACTTCTGAAACTTTATTTCTTCATCACCATAAGTTGTTTTGTGACCATAAAAGTTTGTTCAAAAATTGTCGGTTCTGTTACATTGTGAAACAAATATTATATGATGACGAAACAATCATATATGGTTATGAAACAAATTTGTAAATCTGAACTTACTCCTGAAACGTTGTTCCATCATCATCATAAGTAATTTCATGACCTTAAGCGTTTATTCCAAAAATGTAGATTCTGTTAGATTCTGAAATAAATATTTTACGATAACGAAACAATCATATGTGGTTATGGAACAAAATTTTGAATTACGATCTTACTTCTGAAACTTTGTTTCTTCATCACCATAAGTTGTTTCGTGACCATAAAAGTTTGTTCCAAAAATTGTAGGTTCTGTTAGATTCTGAAACAAATATTTCATGATTACGAAACAATCATTTATGGTTATGAAACAAATTTGTAAATTCGGAACTTACTTCTGAAACTTTGTTTCATCATCATCATAAGTTGTTTCTGACCATAAATGTTTGTTCCAAAAATTGTAGGTTTTCTTAGATTCTGAAACAAATATTTATGATTACGAAGCAATTATATATGGTTATGGAACAAAATTTTGAATTAAGAATTTACTTCTGAAACTTTGTTTCTTCATCATCATAAGTTGTTTCATGACCATAAAGTTTGTTCAAAAAATTGTAGGTTCTGTTAGATTTTGAAACAAATATTTTATGATTACGAAACAATCATTTATAGTTATGAAACAAAATTTCTGAATATTTGTTTCTTCATCATCATAAGTTGTTCTCGGACCATAAATGTTTGTTCTATAAATTGTAGGTTCTCTTAGATTCTGAAACAAATATTTTATGATTATGAAACAAATATTTATGGTTATGAAACAAAATTTTAAATTCAGAACTTACTTCTGAAAATTTGTTTCTTCATCATCATAAGTTGTTCTAGGACCATAAACGTTTATTCTATAAATTTTAGGTTTCTCTTAGATTCTGAAACAAATATTTTATGATTATGAAATAAATATTTATGGTTATGAAACAAAATTTTAAATTCAGAACTTACTTCTGAAAATTTGTTTCTTCATCATCATAAGTTGTTCCCGGACCATGAATGTTTGTTTCAAAATTTGTAGGTCCTCTTAGATTCTGAAACAAATATTTTATGATTATGAAACAAAATTTTAAATTTCGAACATACTTCTGAAAATTTGTTTTTTCATCATCATAAGTTGTTCTCTGACCATAAACGTTCGTTCCAAAAATTGTAGTTTCTCTTAGATTCTAAAACAAATATTTCACGATTATGAAACAATCATTTATGATTATGGAACAAAATTTTAACTACATGAAATTTCTTATTTCCAGGGGACAATTGCGGGTGGTTCATGTTCCAAAGGCAAGGGTGTGTATGTTGATTTAACGAATGATGAGGACTTCGATATTAATGGTGGAATCTATACAACTACAGATGAAGAAATAGAAAACTCATTTGGTGGGTTTCAATGCTCCATAGGCGGAGTTGAAAACAACATTGGTGCAACGAGTAACACTAATAACACAGAAGATTCATTTGGTGGGTTTCATTACTCTGTAGGTGGAGTTGAACACAACATTGGTGCAACGAGTAACACTAATAACACAGAAGACTCGTTTGGTGGGTTTCATTACTCTGTAGGTGCAGTTGAAAATAACATTGGTGTAACGAGTAACACTAATAATACAGAAGACTCATTTGGTGGGTTTCAATGGTCCTTAGGTGGAGTTGAAAGTGACTTTTGTGCAACGGACGGGACAGATAAAGCCATGTCAAAGTTGACCGAAGCAGATGTGTTCGGGTTAAAATTTAATTTCGAGGCTGAAGCAGAAATTTGGTACAATTTATATGGAAAAGTCAAGGGTCTCAGCATCAGAAAAGATAAAAGAATTGTTAACAATGAAGGTATGGTTCTCTCTAGAAGATGGTACTGTTCTAAAGCGGGTTTTAGACAACAACATCATTTACAGAGGCAAGACAGATTGAGAGAGCCACGGGCACTTACTAGAGTTGGATGTACTGCCACGCTCCGTATCCGATTGATGAAGAATGGGTCAGAATATGAGGTGGTAGAGTTTGTTAAAAAACATAATCATTCTCTAGTAGCAGCACCTTGCGTGCCCTTCCTGTGGTTACATCGCAAAGTAAATTCTCCCGATAAAGCGAAAGTGAGTTCGATGCGTGTCGTTGGAATCAAACCAAGCAAGATTATGGACATAATGGTATGCCAGTCGGGCGGGTATGAAAATGTTGGTTTCCCCAAAAGGACCTATACAATCATGTTAACGTTGTACGAAGGGAAGAAGTTAGTTATGGTGATGCCGATGCCGTTTTGTGTTTGTTATGTGCTTTCAAAGACAAGGATCCGTCCTTCTTTTACAAGCACGATGTCGATGATGAAGGTTGCTTGTCCAAATTATTTTGGAGCGACGGAAGATCGCAATTGGAACACGTAACAGATGGAGACAAGGCGATGCGTAGAGCAATTCAGCAGATTCTCCTTTTATCACACCATCGTTTATGTCAATGGCATATACAACGAAATGCTGTGACAAATATACATATCCAAGGCTTTGCTTCGAGATTCAACCACTGCATGACAACTAGGTGTTCGCCAAACGGCATGGATGGCGTTACTCGATGATTTTCAACTTCACAACAATAGATGGATGATGGACATGTATGAAGCACATTCAATTTGGGTGGAGGCGTTTTTGAAAGTACATTTCTTTGCAGATATGACAACCACTATATATAGGGCATAAGAAAGATGGAGCATTATCGGTCTATGAAAGAGTTGTCACATCATGGAACAAGCATTTATCACGAAGGAACATAATTAATTTACCATAAAACAAATGTTTGGGATAAAGAAAACTAAGTGATGATGGAACAAAAGTTTTGTCATAGAACAAATATTTAAGATGAAGGAAGTAGACTTGTATACCTTAGCTAGGGACAAAACTTCAAAATCCTTGACAAAATTTAGTGACCATAGAACAAAACTTTCTAGTCATGAAACAAATATTTATGATGAATGAACAAAACTTCGTAATCATGGAACAAACTTGAAGGTCACGGAACAAATATTTTATGATGAAGAAACAAAGTTTTCTTGTCATAAAACAAATATTTATGATGAAGGAACAAAACTTAAAGATCATGTAACACAACTTAGTGACTATGGAATAAAGATTTTCGATTGTGAAATAAATATTTATGATGAAGGAACAAAACTTAGTGATCACAGAACAAAACTTTCAAGTCATAAAACAAGGTTTTTGTTAACAAAATAAATATTTATGATGAATGAACAAAATTTAATTATCATGGAATAAATGCTCTTTAGTCCGAATATTCACATTCATTCGGGCATGTCTAGCATTTTTTACCAAACCCCCCAAACAATCGGTCATGTAACAAAATACATATTTTGGGTGCAAACAACTTTTAAATAGTTATTTGTGCTTGAGTCTACTTATGTTTTCAATAATGTAAACTTGCACCAAAATATTGTGATGATTGCTCCCAACGTGTGAAGATTTGCTCCCAACCTTATGAAGAGTTGTACCTGACTTTGAAACTAGTTGCTCCCTGCAATTTGAAGAGTTGCTCCCAATGTTACAAAGAGTTACTCCCAATATTATAAAGAGCTGGTCCCAAATGTCATTTAAGACAACTTTCTATTTTTACAAAAAAAACAAAAGTTGATATTTTTTTAATTTTGAAAAGTAAGAGACTAACTTTTAAAAGTGTATATATATATATAAAGTAGTCTGGAAGTTAATTGTCCCCCTTTTTTCAGAAAATACTTTTGCTTTGAATTTTTGGTGCACCAATGCTCACCCAAGCCTGCCATTGGTCAACGCAGTGAGACCCAGGATTTAATTAATGGTGTTTAATCCTGGGCCTCACTGCATTGACCAATGAAATGCTTGGGTGAGCATTGGTGCACCAAAAATTGGGTGAGCAAAAAACTCTCCCTTTTTCATACCCCATTTTTTTGGCTTAATGTTGTTCCCAATATATGTTATGGGCCCACAAAGTTTCATTGGAGGGTTTTGTAGTGGCACACTATCATTGAAGGTGGTCCCATTATTATTTTCTTATGTCTATAAAAAAAATAATAAAATTGGTCCCATTGCGACATGTGTTGAGAACCACGTTTGAAACAATTGGACTAAAATATCACATATACTTAAAAAAAATTAAAAAAACGCTCACCAAACTAGGTTCCTATAAGAATCAAATAAAAATTAAAATTGGACTAAACTTTTGGCCTTTCCCAAATAGACCCTAAAAGTCATGTTTTGGAACCCACATATATTGACTAGCCACAAAAGGAAGGTTGGGCAACCTGCTAAAGAGGTAAGGGGAGGGGTTGTGAGTAGTTTTGGGATAAAACCACATTGATTTTGTTTTAAAAGTGACTTGGTTAGATGGATGTCTGGGATCTCTTGAAAATATGATCCAACGGCTGTGTGGGGTTTTGTTGTACATACAACAAAACAGATTTGGGGTACCGAAGTCACCGCCTTGCTTTTGTCCTCCTTTGCTTGCTCTTTTTTTTTCCTACTCAATCAATCAATTAACTGTGTTTTATTATTAAAACCTCGTATGAGAGGCGGGCCAGTGACTCAGGCAGCGGAGGATACTGGGGGCAAAGGGGGCAATGGGCACTCTAAATTTTTTTAAGCTATACTTTTATATTTATAATTTATAAAAAAATTGAATTTATTAAGATTGGCCCCTCTAAAAAAATATTGGTTAGGTTTAAAGAAAATGATTTTATACGTAATATATTAGTCCAATTATAATCTATTCTCCTAAAAATTGATAAAACATAGTATATATTATTATGAGTAAGTCTTTGGGTGCAAATAAATCTCACAAACGCAATCCACAAATATCATAATGTGTCTATCTCTCTCCTGGTGGGTTCCACTGATACTGTGGAGTCTACTGACAATGTGGGGGTCTGTTGGGAATTTAATACGCGGAACCAAATTTTCCCAAATAAACACATACATGAACAGTAATTAAACATGCACACTAAAGAAAAGACACACAGATTTCTACGTGGTTAGGCCAAACACCTGCCTACGTCCACACCTGAGAGATTCATTATTTCATTATTGAGTAAAACATGGTACAAGTTACATGGATTAAATCCCATAACCCAAATATAAGACCCTTGTACACTCTTCACTCCCTAACTCAAAGAACTTGACACAATCACTGTAATACATAGAGAAATCATAGAGACAAAGAAATATTCTCTCTATCTCACATCCCTATAACACTGTGAACACCCCTCACAGAAAACCCGAATGATTAATATCTCATGCCCCAAATGAGCACCCTCTCTCGTCACCAATCTATAGCCGAGTGATTCAAACTCTTCTATAATGTATGGCATATTTATATACATATGTATCACCACCTAGCAAGTCCTAGCCGTGTGAACAGGTGAAGAAGTTCACTTCAATTTTGTCACGCCCGTCTCGGAAAGATATATTCTTTTAAATGCATATTTGGAATTTTGAGAATTACCAATGTTATTTGATAATTGTGAAAGTGGTTGAATATGATCAACGGAAGGTGTCAAGTGAGGACACTATGATTCGATAATTATTGAGGCATTCGTGTGATTAGATAACATTTATATAATTTAAATGTTATTTGACTTATCTGATGAATTGTAAATAGTAAATGTACATGTGTAGTGTAATTTCTGTTAGTTTTGATCTTGATAAAAATCAATTAGAACGAATTAGAGATAACCAATGTGATACATTGCATAAAAGGTAGGTTATCTAGAAATTCCACAAAATTAGTTTTCGAAACGTAATTACGGCAACAAACAGAACTTAAATGAAAACTTTTTTAATTTATAGTTTTCACTCGTGAAGTAATGAATTGGACATGTAAGACGTTTCAGGGAATTATTAGAAGTTTTGAGAACTCTTGGGGAGGTAAATGTAATTCCTGAGAGTCGTGCTTATATATAGAAGCCCATGAGATATTTTCATTTGTCTCAAAACCTAAATTGAAATCAAGAGAGGAGATTTGGTGGCTTAGATCTTCAAGACTAAAATCGACATTCGTTGTACGTCAATTTTTCTCCAAATTACATATTCGAACTCCTTGAGGTAAGGGCTTAATTTTGATACCATTTAGGCCTTGTTTGGCTTAGTTTTATGAAAATACTAATTCTAGGAATTTGGGGAAAACATGGGAATACTTGTAGTAATCGCTTTTAATAGGAGATTTGACGTTTAATCGGGCTACTAGTATTTCTTTCAAAGTTATAAGACGATAGCTCGAGGTATGAATTCTAGACCTGTGATTTATAAGAAATTTACATGTTTTAAATATCTTGTTTGATATTTTGGATCTAGGCGAAATAAATGTATTAATTAGGCCCGTTAATTATACACGTAAAAATATATAGAAAGCACGTATATGTGATTATATGAGCATGCTATGTGTCTATGTGGGTTGATGGGGGTGTTTGGTACAATTTCATTCTAGGGATAAGCTCCTCGATGTTTGAGGATTAAATTGTAGCGACGACTACAGTGCATGGTTTGGGAGGCCCTGCCAGAGCACATTGCATGGTTTGGGAGAAGGCCTTGCCAGGGCACTTAGATGAGTGGTTGGGAGAAGGCCTTCCATGGCATCAATTTCATAATCCCATTACCGGATGAATGCGTATCTCTCACCCCGGAGACTATTTTGATGTGTTTTGATGTTTAGAGCATGAATTGTCATATAAGCATATGCTTAGAATTGTGCGCTCAGCATATAGCTGAGCAGTGGAGATTCACTCTATTGCAGATGATAAGAAGAAATGGAAGAGGAAGCGTGAGGAGTGAGGCCGTGGGATCGACGAGGATCATCTTTGTTTATAGTTTTGTTTCCATTCCATGGATGTAATATGAGCTTTGAGTAGTTCGAACCATATGCTTGACTTGGAACTTTGGAATGGTTAGGTAATGTTGCAATAAGTAGTTAAACTCCTTTTGGTTAAGTTTATGGCAAACCTGAACTTATGGATTCATGTTTTGAATGCTTACCTAGTTAAGTCCATGGTTGAATTAAGTGTTGTTAATACTTTTGAGAATCGAGCCAAACAAGCCTTAGCTTGTTCAGTTATCGTTTCTTTTTAAAGTTTAGTAAGGTTAATGTATGTTCTTGTAACCTTGAGATGTTTGGAAAGATTGGATGAAAGTATGTGAGGTTGAGAAGTTTGCAAAGGTGGAAGGTTGGGTGATTTCTTTGGAAAATTCTCCTGTCAAGAGGGTATTTTGCCAGGGGGGTCAGTCGATCGGTCGAAGGGGGTCGTTCGACCAGTCAAAATGACCCCTGCATGAAATCTTTTTCTACGCCTTCCAAAAATTATTTAAATGTTTTGATTAGTTCTTAGGGTACCTTTGGGACCCCTTTCAACATAAATTCATCCGGTTCGAAATATAATTATCTTTTCAAATTTATACGGATTTTAAAACTCGGAGGGTATTGTTTTCAAAAGTTTTGAATACTCAATGTGATTTTAAGTTTATTATCCGTTGCTTTAATCTCTTAAATGAATTAAATGAGCCTCGGTAGTGTGCCACATGTCCTATTTTTGCGCATTGCGGGATGGGTCGTGACAAATTTGAACACCATTGATTTGTTGGACCAATCAATTCTTGTCAACCACAACTTCTAGAAGTTCTAAGGCTACACAATTCAACATTCCCATTTTGTTTCAATTACTAATTGGATCACGGTTTTGTCATGAATATTCATACAAAATATATGTGATATATATGTATTATCTCAACAGGGTCCACAGAGTAGAGAGATAGACATATTGTGGTATTTTTGGATTGTGTTAGTGAGAATTGTTTGTGCCCAAAGACTTACTCATGTATTTATTATATATAATATATTGGCCTAATGGTAAGCTATAAATTCTAAATATTTAAATCAATCATCTTTCGTTTCATTTATCATTTGAATTTAACTGAAACTATTTTTCCAAAACTGTAAATTTGACGTATTATAATCAATAACTAACACTTAGGATGTTGTCACACTCGTCTCGGGGAAAATCATTTGTTTTAAATTGCAAATTTGAATTTTGTAATTATTAACGTTGATTAATAATTGAGATGAGGTTGATTGTGGGTCAACGGTGAGTGTCAAGTGAGGGAACGGTGATTCAATAATCATTGAGGCATTCATGTGATTTAAATGACATTTATTTGATTTAAATGTTATTTGAGATATCTGGTGTATGTGAATAGTAATTATTCCTGAATATTAATTATACTTGTTTCGTATATGGTAATGTTAATCTTATTTTAGAAAATTTTGAATACTATAGTGAGAACATAGGTGATACGTTGCATAAAATGTAGGTTATATAGAGATTCTACGAAAATAGTTTTTGGACCAAACGGAACGTAGGTTATCATTTCGGGAGATAATTAGAAGTTTTGAGAACTCGTGGGGAGGTAAACATAATTTTCAAGAGTCGAGCCTATAAATAGGAAGTTATGTTATTTTTTTCATAATATATCAAATTCTGAAATATTTAGAGAGAGAGAGAGAAGGAGATTATTCCCACGAGATTTGCGATGCCGATTGAAAACCTTTCGTTCGTCAGTTTTTTCCCAGATTTTGTATTTGAACTCCTTGAGGTAAAATCTACGTTTTAATACCTCTTAGGCCACGTTTGGGAACTTTGGTTGAAAATATTAATTCTAGAATTGTAACGACCCACCTCCCCGTCTAGCAACAATATTGTCCGCTTTGGGTCTAAACACAAAGAACTTCCCAGGGGGTCACCCATCCCTGGTACTGCTCTGGCAGCAGCACGCTTAATAGTGGAGTTCTTTCATGTTTAGCTCCCTCACGATTTTAAAAGGCCTTGTTGCATATAGAAGGACGATTAATCCTTATAAACTAGTCCAGGAACTTCACCCCAGGCGATGTGGGACAAGTCCCCACACCCGACCTCACCTCATCCCTCTTGGCCATCCTGCCTTAGGAGTATTGGCTCTTGGTCATCACAAGAATTTTGGGAAACACCTAGTAAAACTCGTAGGAATCATCTGAAATCGGAGATCCGACGTTTAATCAATGCTCTAGTGCTTCCCTGAAAGTTATAGAGCTTTAGCACGAGGTATGAATTCTAGATCTGTGTTTTATAAGAAATTTATATGTTTTAAATATCGGACTTGATATTTTGGATCCGGGCAAAATTCATGTATTTTACGCCCGTTATTTTTGCACATGAAAATGAGATTAAAGCATGTACAAATGTTTATGTGAGCATGCTATGTGTCTACTTGGGTCAAAGGGGGGTTTGGTGCAATTTCATCCGGGGGTAAGCTCCTTGAAGTTTGAGGATTATGAAATCAATAGTTGTGGTGCATGGTATGGAAGAAGACCCAACCAGAGCACGGGGTGCGTGGAAGAGGAAGGCCTTCTACGGCATCGCCTCAATTACCGGATGGAACGTGCACTCTCCCTAGAGACTATTCTGATGTGTTTAAATGTTTAAAGCATGAATTGTCATATAAGCATGTATTTAGAATTGTGCACTCAGCATATAACTGAGTTGTGGAGCTTTACTCCATTGCAGGTAATAAAAATAGAGGAAAGAATAAAGCGAAGAGTGAGGCCGATGGGACTATGAGATCGCTCTTGCATCTATTTTTGTTTTTCTTTCCAAATGTTGTAATAAGATTTTGAGAAGTTACACCATGTGTTTTGTTAGAATCTTGGAATGGATTGTAGTGCTGTAACTTGTAGTAAACTTCTGTAATTATGTTTTGAATAGTTGAAATATAGTAGGAATTGTGTTGGATTTGAGGTTGGATAATCGTAGTTGATAAGCTGTAGAATGCTTAGCAAACTGAGGTAAAACAGTCGACTAGTTTATGTACAGTTGATTGGAGGCTTGTTTTGATCTAGCTAATGCCTGATTTATTGGAAAGTAGTCGACTGGGTCCTCAATACAGTCGATTGAATTATTTGGTTGAAATGTTATTTTTAGTTCCATGATAGAAACAGTTGAATGGGTAAAAATCACAGTCGACTGGATTGTATTTCAAAAATGGGAATTTCTGATTCAGTCGATCGAGAAGTATCAATCGACTGAAATTTTGAGGTCACAGTCGACTAGGTCCCCGACACAGTCGACTGGACAAACTCCTGAGATTTTAAACTCTTTGTATCCTACTTTCCAGTTGACCGGACCCCCGATCAATCGACTGGATTGTTGTTTTCAAACAAGATGGTTCTTTAAGTGTTTTCAAATGCGCAAAACTTTTCATCATCTTAATTTCATGGTGTTTACTTATGTTTTCCGCTGTTAATTACTTTAATTGAATTGGATGAGCCTTGGTGGCATGCCACGTATCCTATTTCTGCACGTAGCGGAATGGGTCGTGACATTTATTGGTATTAGAGCAATAGGTAATAAAACTTCGAGAACGTTCGACAAAGAGTGGAGTGTTGAGTGTTTCAATACATATTCTAGATTGCATTCACAGATTGTAGAGATGTTTGATGCATATAGTATATGGTTGTGCATACATAATTTTGTTTATTGTCATACATGCATAGCGTTTATGCATTGAGATTAATAGGATTGTATAATCATGAGTGACGGTGACCAAAATTTATCGCCACATACTCGACGCATGGACCATATGAATGAAATGATCAGAAACATTGGAGATTTGGTTCGGAATTTAACAGAGCGGTTGCATCCGACACCTCCATTTGAGACAACACCAATAGCTATGGTCGATGCACCTGAGACTCGAGGTGGGAGACCTGTGTCAGAACAGTTCACTGGGAAGAAACCAATGGAATTTTATAGAACTGTTGACACAATGCAAGCAGAATATTGGGCTATGGACATGGAAAGGATTTTTTGATATATTTCGATGTCCGATAGGGAAAAAAATGAGAATATAAGTGACGTGCTCAAGGGTGAAGGCCAGAATTGATGGGTGAATGTTCTGGATAAAGGGATAATAATAACTTAGGAAGGGTTCAAAGCAAAGCAGAGTTTAATCGCTGATTCTTTCTGCGAGCCGCTCTCAATGCGAAAAAGAGATAATTTGATAATCTTCGATGGGGGAATATGACTATGACTGAGTACACTTCCAAGTACAATGCATTGTTGAGATTTGGCAAGGGTTCAATGCTAGAGGAGGAGGATAGAGCAAGGAAGTTCGAGGAAGGGTTAAAGGAGAATATTCAGTTGAGGGTGGAAACCCACGAACATTCAACTGTGGCAATAGTCTAACAAACGACACTTGTAGCCGAAAGTGGGACGGAGAGATCAAGACAGAATCAGCAAAGCAAGTGAGGTAATGAGGGTAGTGATCGGAACCAAGGTGGATCTTTCAAGAGGTCGTTTACACGAGGCTCTGTTTCTAGTTGTGATGATTCTAGGAGGGCACCAAGTAACATACTATTATGTTCACTCTGCAACCGACCACAAACAGGTCGATGCTTTATGACGAATTCCTAAAATAGAATCCAAGGAACAAGCAGAACAAGTTACACATCATATCTACAAATCAAGTGTTTTGATTGTGGTGCCCTAGGACATCGAACAAAAGATTGCCTAGGGAAGCGTCCCCAATAATGAGTGAGTTCTATGGCTTCTAGTGGTTCGAAGCTTAAGCAGTTTAATGATAGGAGGCCAGAGACAGAGCAACGCGGAAGAAGATCATTTCAGATGAATCCTGGGGATATGGCTACTACGGATACAGTGGTCTCAGGTATGGTGCTTGTATGTTTGCACTTAGCACGCATACTCGTTGATTCGGGATCTACTCATTCATTTGTGTCGCATCATTTTGTTGAACATTTGAATATCAAGTCCGCACTACTAGGATATAAATTATCCATTGTTGTACCACTTAGTAAACCGGTAGTAACGTCCACGATATACAAGGACTTAAGATCAAACTAGGTGAGAAGTTAATGACTGTAGATCTTATACTGATTGTGGTGAACTACTTTGACGTAATACTTATAACACCCACATTTGTGTTATGTCTTTTGCATTACATTGTCATGCATGATAATGTGATGTGGCGTGTCTTATGACACATGTTTGAGTGAGTTTTGACTCACGAGTTGATTTGGGTGTCTGTATTAGAGAACCCTCTGAGACTGTGGTGATTTAGAATTTTGTTGTTGTGACATCTCTCCGAGTATGAGACGGTCACTGTGGAACACTTTAAATGTTTATCTGAAAATAAATGTTTACCTGTGTATTTCAATATCTGTATTATTTTCTGTTTTAGAACTTATTTCTGTTGTTAGATTTAGTATCCTGGTGAGGACGAATGAACACGCTATTAATTTGGTAGGCTAATTAGCAACTTCGGAAACGTCATATAGAAATTCGCGTTTTAGCAACCAAACGAAACTTAGTCGAAAACTTTTATAATTTTGAGGTTTCACTCGTAAAGCTATGAATAAGCTGTATAGAAAGTTTCAGAGACTGATTAGGAGTTTGGAAAACTCGTGGGGAGGTAAACGTAATTCCCCGAGAATGTTGCCTATATATAGATAGAGATGAACTTAGATTTTTTTCATAAGTTAACCTAAAAACTCAAGAAGGAGGCCAAGAGGAGGCTAGAGGAAGATTTAGTTGCTTAGAGCTTTGCGACGCCAAACGACGACCTTCCGTCAGTTTGTTTTCTCCCAGATTTCATATTCGAGCTCCTTGAGGTAAGAGCTTCGTTTTGATATATGTTAGGGCCTGTTTGGCTAAGTTTTCTGAAAAGTTATTTTCTAGAATTTTTTTCATAAAAGTTGATAAATGGAATTCTGATCCATAGGAATTGTACTAGACGGACTTCTGCACGTTCTTTGTGCACGGGTTTTCTTCAGATTAAATTATAGGAGCGTTATTTGGAGGTGAGTGATTCAACTATGTTTTGGAATGATTTCTTGGCATGTATTCATGTTATGTTTGAATAGCATGTATTAATTCTTAGAGATATATTGTGTAGTTCATATTGGGCAATTATATTGATAAGTAGGCTCAATAGCACGGTGATATGTTTTGATTACCGCGAGCATGGTGATATGTATTTGAGCATGTTAAGTTGCTTATGTGGGTCAGAAGGAGCACGTGGTCACCGTGCCATTTTGTGGAGCCTATATAGGCATTAAGGTCGCACGATTGTTTGTAGAATCGTGGGTCTTACCCTTTCGCGTGGACTTATTGGCGAGGAGTCGCAGATTGGGAGTATGGACAGGCACGTGAGTCTCCGGCGACTAGTATGAAATGTAGAGATGTGAATGCGGACATGTTTATCATTCATGTGCATATGTTGTTTTATTCACTAAGCTTTAGCTTAAACAAATCGAATATGTGTGGTTATTCAAATAACCATTTCAGGTGTAAATGCTGGCGAGGAATCGCAGAAGTGAGCACGTGGGTTGGGAGTTCTTTTAGAAGGCAACTTGAATGTTAATCTTGTAGTTTTGGGATCCTAGAAATGTTGTAATAAGAATTTGGTTGTTTTAACCCATGTTTAACTTGGTATGATAGAATGGATCTAGAACGTTGTATTAGACTATAACATGTTGTAATTATGTTTGGTAATGCTTTAATACAGTTAAGATTACTTTAGACTGAGTTTGAATTGAGTGGTTGATCATTGGATGGAAGTTAGGAAGCTTTTTAAACTTGTTTTCTGCAGATTGGGCTGCTGCCAGGGGAGCAGTCGACTGAGCAGTCGACTGAACCCCTGAGCCTGTTAGCTACTGCTTCTTATTTTTGCAAAAGCAGTCGACTGGACCCCTCAGCAGTCGACTGGACCTCCAATTTCAGTCGACTGAAATTTGATATTAAAATCCCTGCCCGCCTCCGTCGACTGAGCAGTCGACTTAGCAGTCGACTGAGCAGTCGACTGAACCTCTGGTTTTAAAATGTGTTTTGTTTTCCGCTGCGTGTGTTCTTCAAACCTAATTTTTGGGAACGTTAATGAATTGGTTTAGCCTCGGTGGCGTGCCACGGGCTCCGGTTCCGCTATTGTGGGACCGGGCTGTGACATTTAGTGGTATCAGAGCATAAGTTTAGAGCCTTGGGAACGAGTGACGTTATATATGCTGAGTGTCGTCGAGTGGAGTGTGTAATTGTGAAGATAATGGTTATCATTGTATAAATGCTTCATGCATTAGCATTTGTTGATTGTGATGAACTGTGCACATATATCTATATTGTGGCATAGCATGCATGGTCATTATGCATTGAACTCAACAGGGGAAATATTTGAAACGTTATGGCTGATCCACCAAGAGAATTGTCACCGCATTCGCGGATGGACCAAATAGTGAATATGGTGGGAAATTTCATACAAGCGGTAAGTGAAAGAGAACAGATGAACGTTCAGCCTCCACAAGTGAAAATTCGTTATATCAATGCACCATCGGCATCGCGACCTCAACACACAATCGTGGAACAGTTTCATAAGCGAAAACCGACGTTGTATCATGGATGATGGACATGGAAAGACATTTTCGTCAGGTAATATGTACCGATGAGGAGAAAATTTTATGCGCATCCGATACGTTGATGGGCGAAGCATTGGATTGGTGGAACAACGTGCTTGAACAAGGGAAGCCAACCACGTGGGAAGCATTTAAAGAGGAATTCAACAAACGTTTCTTCCCGCAATCTGCTTATACTCAGAAACGTCAAGAGTTTGCGAGTTTGGTTCAGGGAGATATGACCGTGGGTGAGTATGTTTCTCGTTTCAATGCCTTGTTACGATTTGGGAAAACTACCGTTCCGACTGATAGGGATAAAGCTCGTAAGTTTGAGGAAGGGCTTAGAGAGAACATCCGTGGCCGTGTGGACATGTTGCAACACCCGACCGTTTCTCTAGTCGAGGAAGCCGCCCGTATAGCTGAGAAGAGTGTTGACCGATATCGACAAGGACAACAAGGAAAGAGACCCAATGACAATAGGGGTAAGAGTCAAGGGAATGCGAAGAAACCGTTTACGCAAGGTTCGGGATCATATATGGGTAGTCAAGGAGGAAGTGTGTTTGTTGGAGACCCGAGACCGTTGTGTCCAACATGTAACCTGCGACACAGAGGAACCTGCTATCAATTGACCACTTGCTATTTATGCAAACAATTGGGATATGTGTCTAGGAATTGTCCTTTGAACGCAAATTCGACTACACCAAACACAACCTCGAACGCCAAGAGCTATAACCCAGAAACGAGAGGAAAATGTTTTGAGTATGGACAACCGGGACACATAGCAAAGAATTGCCCAAGTAAGAGACAATCGGGAATGAGTACCGGAGCATCGAGTGTGCCAAGCGGATCAAGGGTAGAACCTCGTGTAGATAAAGGGAAAGGAGTCGCGCAACAACAAGGACGATACTTCCAGCTCAGGCCGGGGAATACGGATGATACCGTCGTATCAGGTATTCTTCCTATTTGTTCGTATCCTGCACGTATACTTATGGATTCTGGTTCGACGCATTCATTTGTATCACGTGATTTTGTTAAGCATTTAACTGTTAAGTCAGAACCGTTAGGATACGACCTGTGTGTATCATTGCCTAGTAATGAACCACTAGTTACTTCTTCGATATTCAAGTCATGTGAGATCAAGATAGGTGATAAAGTTTTGAGTGTTGATTTGATTCCGTTGACGGTGAATTACTTTGATGTTATCTTGGGTATGGATTGGTTGTCGGTTAATCAAGCCAAAATTGATTGTGAACAGAAACAGGTTAGTTTCTATCCGTCAGGACGAGAAGAGTTTACTTTTCAGGGTAAGGGAGTGATCGTACCGCCGTACTTGATATCGACGATTCAAGCAAGTAAGATGTTGAAGAAGGGGTGTTCGGGTTTCTTATGTTCAATTGTCGACACGCGAGTTCTTGGACCACTAATAGAAGACATTTCAGTAGTTCGAGAATTTTCAGATGTTTTTCCCGATGAGTTACCCGACGTATTGATTGAAAGAGAGCTTGAGTTCACAATAGAAGTAGTACCAGGGTCACAACCGGTATCCAAAGCACCGTACCGAATGGCACCGATAGAGTTGAAAGAACTGAAAGTTCAGTTAGAAGAACTGTTGGAGAAGGGTTTTATCCGACCGAGTGTTTCGCCGTGGGGAGCTCCAGTCTTGTTTGTGAAGAAGAAAGATGGAACAATGCGTATGTGCATCGACTACCGAGAGTTGAATAAGTTGACCGTCAAAAACAAGTATCCATTACCACGAATAGATGACTTGTTTGATCAGTTACAAGGGGCTCAGATATTTTCGAAGATCGACTTGAGATCCGGTTACCATCAGTTGAAAGTCAAAGAGGAAGATGTTGAGAAGACATCTTTCAGGACTCGATATGGTCACTTTGAATTTTTGGTCATGCCGTTTGGAGTGACTAATGCACCAGCTGCTTTCATGGACTTGATGAACCGTGTTTTCAAAGATTATTTAGATGAGTTCGTTATCGTGTTCATAGATGACATCCTAATCTACTCCAAAAGCGTGGAAGATCACGAGTATCATTTGCGATTAGCTTTACAACGATTGCGTGAAAAGAGATTATTCGGCAAATTGAAGAAGTGTGAGTTTTGGTTGACCGAGATAGTTTTCCTTGGACATATAGTGTCGGCAAAGGGAATTTCTGTAGACCCTCAGAAGATAGAAGCAGTTACCAACTGGGTGAGGCCAACGAATGTGACAGACATCAGAAGTTTCCTAGGATTAGCTGGGTATTATCGGAGATTTGTGAAAGACTTTTCACGTATAGCAATGCCGATGACGCAGTTAATGAGGAAAGATATTGCTTTTGTTTGGAGTCCAGAATGTGAAGAAAGTTTTCAAGAGTTGAAAGGTCGACTAGTGAAAGCACCAATTTTAGCCATTCCATCAGGGACTGAAGGGTTTATCATTTACAGTGATGCTTCATATAGAGGTTTAGGTTGCATTCTTATGCAAGGTGATAAAGTTATTGCGTATGCGTCGAGACAACTTAGACCGCACGAGAAGAATTATCCAACACATGATCTAGAATTAGCCGCCGTGATTTTTGCATTGAAGATTTGGCGTCATTATCTCTACGGAGAGAAATGTGAGATCTATACGGATCACAAGAGTTTGAAGTACTTGTTTACACAACGAGATTTGAATATGAGGCAAAGGAGATGGTTAGAGTTGATGAAGGACTATGACTTGTCAATTCAGTATCATCCGGGCAAAGCGAATGTCGTCGCCGATGCTCTTAGTCGTAAGGTACCAACCAATACCGCATCAGATTTGACTTCTCAGAAAGAATTGATACGAGATATGGAGAATATGGAGCTTGAGGTGATTCCGAGGATTGAAGGTGGATTGATGTTGACGATTGTGGCACAACCACTCTTGATTCACGAGATCACGGAGAAACAATTTCAAGACGTGGCTTTGAAGAAGATTTGTGATGAGATTCCAATGGGCAAACAACCGGGATTCACGTTTGAGAATAATGTGTTGAGATTGAGGGGTAGAATTTGTGTACCTAGCGAGAAGGAGTTAAAACGGAACATCCTAGAGGAAGCACACAATACGAAGTATACCGTTCATCCGGGAAGCACCAAGATGTATAGAGATTTGAGACATGTTTATTGGTGGCCGGGAATGAAGAGGGAAATAGCACGATATGTTTCGCGTTGTACTAGTTGTCAACAAGTAAAGGCCGAACGCCAAGTACCTTCAGGATTGCTACAACCGTTACCAATAGCCGAGTGGAAATGGGAGCACATAACAATGGATTTTGTTAGTGGATTTCCGAGGTCGAAGAGATCGAACACTATTATTTGGGTGATTGTTGATCGTTTGACGAAGTCGTCGCACTTCCTACCGCTTCGAACAACTAAGCCGATGCAGTTAGCTAAGTTGTATATTCGCGAAATTGTGAGACTACATGGTATCCCAGTTTCTATCGTTTCGGATAGGGATAGTAGTTTTACATCGAAGTTTTGGAGAGCCTTGCAAGAAGCAATGGGTACCAAATTGCACTTTAGTACAGCTTTTCATCCTCAGACCGATGGTCAATCAGAAAGAGTAATCCAGATTTTGGAAGACATGCTTAGGCTATGTGTACTTGATTTTCAGGGTGACTGGGAAGACCATTTGCCGTTGATTGAGTTTGCATATAACAACAGTTTTCAGTCGAGTATTGGAATGGCTCCTTATGAAGCTTTATATGGTCGTGTATGTCGTTCACCAATTAGTTGGACAGAGGTGGGAGAAAGAAAGATTGAAGGGCCAAAAATTGTACAAGAGACGACGGATAAGATAAAGGTAATTAGACAACGGTTACTGACAGCTCAGAGTAGGTATAAGAGTTATGCCGATAAGCGTAGACGACCATTGGAATTTGACGTGGGAGACTTAGTGTATTTGAAGGTGTCGCCTTCAAAGGGAATAACCAGATTTGGTAGATACGGGAAACTCAATCCGAGATATGTAGGACCTTTTGAAATCATTGGAAAGGTTGGACCCGTAGCTTATCGTTTGAACTTGCCGAGCGAGTATGCTCAAGTTCATAACGTGTTTCATGTATCGTTGTTACGCAAACACTTAGCGGAGGATAGGGATCAAGTGATGGCTCCGACGCCGAATGAGATTCAGAGTGATTTAACGTATGTTGCGTATCCGGTAGAGATCTTAGATCAGAAGGATCAAGTCTTACGAAATAAAGTAATGTCGAAAGTGAAAGTGTTATGGCGTAGTCAAACTACGGAAGAGATGACGTGGGAGATAGAAGATGAGATGCGTACTCAGTATCCACACCTTTTCGAGACATGAGGTATAAGTTTGGGGACAAACTTCTTTTAAGGGGGAGAGTATTATAACACCCACATTTGTGTTATGTCTTTTGCATTACATTGTCATGCATGATAATGTGATGTGGCGTGTCTTATGACACATATTTGAGTGAGTTTTGACTCACGAGTTGATTTGGGTGTCTGTATTAGAGAACCCTCTGAGACTGTGGTGATTTAGAATTTTGTTGTTGTGACATCTCTCCGAGTATGAGACGGTCACTGTGGAACACTTTAAATGTTTATCTGAAAATAAATGTTTACCTGTGTATTTCAATATCTGTATTATTTTCTATTTTAGAACTTATTTCTGTTGTTAGATTTAGTATCCTGGTGAGGACGAATGAACACGCTATTAATTTGGTAGGCTAATTAGCAACTTCGGAAACGTCATATAGAAATTCGCGTTTTAGCAACCAAACGAAACTTAGTCGAAAACTTTTATAATTTTGAGGTTTCACTCGTAAAGCTATGAATAAGCTGTATAGAAAGTTTCAGAGACTGATTAGGAGTTTGGAAAACTCGTGGGGAGGTAAACGTAATTCCCCGAGAATGTTGCCTATATATAGATAGAGATGAACTTAGATTTTTTTCATAAGTTAACCTAAAAACTCAAGAAGGAGGCCAAGAGGAGGCTAGAGGGAGATTTAGTTGCTTAGAGCTTTGCGACGCCAAACGACGACCTTCCGTCAGTTTGTTTTCTCCCAGATTTCATATTCGAGCTCCTTGAGGTAAGAGCTTCGTTTTGATATATGTTAGGGCCTGTTTGGCTAAGTTTTCCGAAAAGTTATTTTCTAGAATTTTTTTCATAAAAGTTGATAAATGGAATTCTGATCCATAGGAATTGTACTAGACGGACTTCTGCACGTTCTTTGTGCACGGGTTTTCTTCAGATTAAATTATAGGAGCGTTATTTGGAGGTGAGTGATTCAACTATGTTTTGGAATGATTTCTTGGCATGTATTCATGTTATGTTTGAATAGCATGTATTAATTCTTAGAGATATATTGTGTAGTTCATATTGGGCAATTATATTGATAAGTAGGCTCAATAGCACGGTGATATGTTTTGATTACCGCGAGCATGGTGATATGTATTTGAGCATGTTAAGTTGCTTATGTGGGTCAGAAGGAGCACGTGGTCACCGTGCCATTTTGTGGAGCCTATATAGGCATTAAGGTCGCACGATTGTTTGTAGAATCGTGGGTCTTACCCTTTCGCGTGGACTTATTGGCGAGGAGTCGCGGATTGGGAGTATGGACGGGCACGTGAGTCTCCGGCGACTAGTATGAAATGTAGAGATGTGAATGCGGACATGTTTATCATTCATGTGCATATGTTGTTTTATTCACTAAGCTTTAGCTTAAACAAATCGAATATGTGTGGTTATTCAAATAACCATTTCAGGTGTAAATGCTGGCGAGGAATCGCAGAAGTGAGCACGTGGGTTGGGAGTTCTTTTAGAAGGCAACTTGAATGTTAATCTTGTAGTTTTGGGATCCTAGAAATGTTGTAATAAGAATTTGGTTGTTTTAACCCATGTTTAACTTGGTATGATAGAATGGATCTAGAACGTTGTATTAGACTATAACATGTTGTAATTATGTTTGGTAATGCTTTAATACAGTTAAGATTACTTTAGACTGAGTTTGAATTGAGTGGTTGATCATTGGATGGAAGTTAGGAAGCTTTTTAAACTTGTTTTCTGCAGATTGGGCTGCTGCCAGGGGAGCAGTCGACTGAGCAGTCGACTGAACCCCTGAGCCTGTTAGCTACTGCTTCTTATTTTTGCAAAAGCAGTCGACTGGACCCCTCAGCAGTCGACTGGACCTCCAATTTCAGTCGACTGAAATTTGATATTAAAATCCCTGCCCGCCTCCGTCGACTGAGCAGTCGATTGAGCAGTCGACTGAACCTCTGGTTTTAAAATGTGTTTTGTTTTCCGCTGCGTGTGTTCTTCAAACCTAATTTTTGGGAACGTTAATGAATTGGTTTAGCCTCGGGGGCGTGCCTCGGGCTCCTGTTCCGCTATTGTGGGACCGGGCTGTGACAATACTAGGAATGGATTGGTTAGCCCTTAACCAAGCCACGATAGACTGTGAACGAAAATAGGCCAATTTTCGATCACCGATGCATGAGAACTTTTGTTTTCAAGGGAGTGGAGTTACACCGCCACCGTATTTGATTTTAGCTATCCGAGCGGGAAATTTGTTGAGAAAGAGATGTCAGGAATTTATATGTTCAGTAATAGATGCTTTGACAACTGAATTGAAAGTAGTACGAGAGTATCCGGATGTATTCCCAGATGACTTGCTAGATGTCTTTATTGAGAGGGAGATTGAGTTTACCATTGAGACAATACCAAACTTAAAACCCGTATTGAAAGCACCGTATAGAATGGCACCTGTAGAATTGAAAGAATTGAAAATCCAACTACAAGAATTACTTGACAAAGGTTTCATTTGACCTAGCATATCACCGTTGGGAGCTCCAATGTTGTTTGTAAAGAAGAAAGATGGTCCAATGCGAATGTGTGTTGACTATCGAGAACTCAACAAGTTGACAATTAAGAACAAGTATTCGTTGCCTAGAATCTATGACCTATTTGATAAACTTCGTGGGGCACAAGTATTTTCAAATATAGATTTGAGATTGAGCTATCATCAGTTAAAAGTAAAAGCCGAAGATGTAGAGAAGATAGCTTTCAGAACGCGCTACGGACATTATGAGTTCCTAGTCATGCCATTTGGAGTTACAGATGCACCAGCTGCGTTCATGGATTTTATGAACCGAGTCTTTAAGGATTACTTAGATGACTTTGTGACCATATTCATCGATGACATTTTTATCTATTCGCCAAGTGAGATAGAGTATGAGAAACATTTGAGGTTTGTACTTCAGAGATTCCGTGAGAGGCAACTATTCGAAAAATTGAAGGAGTGTGAATTCTGGTTACCTAGCATTACATTTCTTGGTCACGTGATTGACAAGAATGGAGTTTCGGTTGATCCTCATAAGATAGAGGCTGTATCTAATTGGTAGAGGCTGACTTAAGTGTCAAAAATTTAAAGTTTCCTAGGATTGGATAGATACTACCGCCGTTTCATTGAGAATTCTTCAAAAATTTCATTTCCTATAACAAAGTTGATGAGAAAGGGTATTACTTTTGAATGGAGTTCGGAATGTGAAGACAACTTTCAAGAGTTGAAGTCGCAGTTGACAAGAGCACCTATTCTGATGATACCATCCGGAACTGAGCGATTTGTGATCTATAGTGATGCTTTGCATCAAGGCTTGGGGTGTCCTTATGCAAGGTAGTAAGGTGATTGCTTACGCTTCAAGACAGTTAAAGACACATGAAGTTAATTATCTGACTCACAACCTTGAATTGGCCGCGGTAATCCATGCTTTGAAGATTTGGAGACACTACTTATATGGGGAGAAGTGTGAGATCTTCACAGACCACAAGAATTTGAAATACATTTTCACGCAACGAGACTTGAATATAAGACAGAGGAGATGGTTAGAGTTGATGACGGATTACGACCTTTCGATCGAGTATCAACCGGGAAAGGCTAATATAGTAGTCGATACTTTAAGCCGGAAGACAACAAGGAACTTAGCTGACAAGCTAACCCAGCAAAGGGAATTAGTCAGAGAGATGGAGCGATTGGAGTTAGATGTAATTCCAGAGACCATTGGTGGCTTAATGATGACGATCATAGCACACCCAGATATTATAGATGAGATCAAGCCAGAACAGTTCAACAATTGTTACTTGTGTAAAATGAGAGATAAGATACCTTCAGGAAAACAACCAGGATTCATCTTAAAGTAGGGGGTGTTAACGCTTGGAAATCGTTTGCATGTATCGAATGTATAAGACTTGAAAAAATGACTTTTAGAGGAGGCTCATAGTACTAAATATTCAGTTCATCCGGGAGTAATAAGATATACTAAAATTTACGAGAGAACATCCGGCAGCAAGAGAAAATGGACTATTCAACTTCCATGAAAGTATAGGCAGCAAGAGAAATGTGGCTTTGATATAAAGGTGGAGTAATCAAGGTTAATTTTAGCATCAAAGGTTTAAAATTATGGAATTCAAAAGAGGTGTTTGAACAAAGAAAAAACTGAACAACAAATAGAAGATGAACATATCGATGGAGAAAAGACAGGGTTTTGCATATTTATACCAGACAAGGATGGGAAGCACACTAAATTTGGGCTAATCTCAAAACTTACAATCACTCACCAAACATGAATCATATCATACCATAATTTTTGGAAAAATCACATACCGTTATTCAAAAAATGGGGAAAAAATAATTCAGTTGAAAAATAAGAATCAAAACACACACTCTACACCCACAAATACACACATACACAGAGGTCATAATGAAACACACATGGACCGGTGAGAAAAGAGCTACGACGACTAGAGAGTGGCCGAAAAGAGAGATCGAATGGTGAGAGAGATCTACAAGTGAGACTGAGATCGACTTGTAGAGACACAATCGACCGGCGACGGAAGAGGTTCTACACAATTCGTCTTGTGTTGGTTCTTGGAAGCCATTTTTTTTGGTTGAACAATCTTGGAAGCCATTTGATGATGAGTGAGAAACTGTGATGAGTAGAGGCGACTGATGACTTGTGATGTTATTTTCACAACAAACCCTAGTTTATATATAGTTTATCGAATATACATATATACCTCCAGATTTTAGGTACTTCAAGCATTATGAGGGTAATTTTGTAAAATGTATATAAAATCGGGGCGGGTTCGAGAAATTTCACCCTTTCCCAAACCCCAACCTGAACCCGGCCCGAATTGAAGAAATTCACCCCATATCCGCCCCTACCCCGATTAAGTCACCCCATACCCTACCTATTAGGAGCGGGGCGGGGAAGGAACCCAAAAAACCCACCCCATTGTCATCCCCACTTCTACCCCCCTTATGAGCTATAAAAAGGCGAAAAGCTCATTTTGAAGCATTTGCACCCGTGGGGCTTATGAGGTTATATTCACTATACCTAGCATAAGTGTGAGAAACTACGCCCGAGAGCTAGAAGCATATCTTTATAAGGTATTCTAATAACCCGATAAGCTATGTTACGTATAATGAACAAACGGGTATAGGAATGACAGTAATTGTGTCACATGATATTGAGAATGACTTCCCCAGGTTGGTAATACTAAGAGATATCTTGACCTTTATGATTTGGAGGATGTTGAAGATAGCATACCATCTTTAAGCAAGGGTGGGGAGATTGAGATTCTATATCCAGTAATCGCTGAAAAATGGTACCAGTCTCTAGCCGAGTGGGTGTACACCGCTAGACGCTAGTGAAAGTGTACCAGATAGTGGGAGTGTACCACTAGACACTCAAGATTCTCAGGTAGTACACTGTATGTGATGAGGAAAAAGTTTTCTATCGTCGTTTTTAAATTGAGGGAGATAGTTTCATGTATGCAAATGTGTGCACAAGTGGATGAGAATGAGCCTTCTTCTTTTGACTCTTTTGATGAATCATATTTCTTCGTCTGCTGAAGCTGAGTGGATAGATGCCAGATGAGACGAGCTTTATGGACACGAATAAGGTCTGGGAGTTAATTGATATGCAAAGGATCTCAAAAAACCATTCTAGCACGTGGACATTCATTTTTGTCATATTTGAGATGTAGTTTGAGCAAAGGGAAGTTGTCTTGAGGCATATCTCCACCTTAGGATTTGATGTTCTTAGATAATCTATTGTGGTATTGACATTATTATTCAAAATTCTTATTATCAGTTAATAATAAACAAGATGGTTTCCATACATATATTTGTTATAAGAATGGAATGAATGCACATTTCTAATGTCACCGGGCTTGAATTGACCTGCTCACACATGTGATTCACCTTGGCGCCGAGATAGCGAACTAGGGCATGTGTGTCCATGTCGCTTAGATGGCGAGCAAGATGAGACATTTGTGTTCATGGCGCTTAGATAGCTAGATAAGACGTGTGTCCATAGCGCTTAGAAAGCGAGCTAGAACACTTATATCTACGCAGTGTAAGAATAGCGAGCTAGATATAAACCCTTATTATATCTATATGTCGCCTTAGATGAAGCTAAGATGAGACCTTTATATTTGGTCGAATATATAGAGATCCCACGACTCTATGTAGCCTATTTATAGCCGAATGTGAGTTTTCAGATGGGCGCTAGAAGAGGCGACTGTGTTGGAAAACTCAGGTTAGACGTTTTATGTAATGTCTAGACTAAAATTCGTATGGTGTTACTTGCTTTTCCAAACACAGAGTGGCGTGCCCATTTTTATGGAAGAACGCCATAGCATACATTTCATACTGTATGTGTTTTTGTGATCGACTATGGAGCAGTGAATGGATTCCTCTTCATTACTGTGTGAGCCACGTAGCATGTTCAAGACATTGGTTATCCTACAAACTGGTTGCTTTTACGACTTGAGACTATGCCATGAAAAGGATGCTTGATGACAGTTACTTTAACATGCTATCCTAGGACGAAGAGATTCCGTTCTATGGGGTGTGTCTGGGCAAGCGGTCAAGTTAGTCAGATTGACATGTGGGCTCAGGGAAGACCATTCAATAACACACCATGGTTTGTGTCTCATTAGCAGGCTTGCGACAATCGTATTTTATTATTGATATGTCATGAGTACATTACATTGAGGTGGTACAGCAATTCTTTTCACCAAGGGATTGAGAATGTTATATCCGGTGAGGTTGAACCGTCTAAGGCATACACGAGAAGCTTCCAAGTGATGTGTCTTGTTGGTTATGGTGATGACTTGGCATTACACTCCTGTCACTGCACTTTCTTTTCGTAAGGTCGCACGTTCAATTTCCCTGTATGAAGAGAGGAGAAGTTCTGTTTTGAGAAATTGTTTTAGTAACAAGCCCTATGTGGGTAAGTGGGAGATGTAAGAAATATTGTGGGGATAATTGGTACACCCACATACATTGGATCGGGTCCAATGGGCTTTGGTTTTTTGGAGACCTAAGGCTTTTATAAGTGTGTGCTTATATATATGTATATTGCACACATAACTAGGATTAACATCTTGCACACCCTAGTAGCCTGCCACCTCTCCCTCTCTCTCTCTCTCTCTCTCTCTCTCTCTCTCTCTCTCTCTCTCTCTCTCTCTCTCTCACGGACTCTCTCCTAAGCCATCACCAAGTGCTTGGGGATTTAGCGCATGACAGTCATGCGGATTGCTCTTGTAGCGTCTTCTACGATCTATGCGAAATACAAGAGGGTACACAGATGCTTTATAGGAGTAGCAATTCGTGGGTGATACTGTCGGGCTTGTAACAACGCCGTTTGTCGATCTGTCGGGCTATATTCTGCTAGGTAAGACCTAAACCCGACTCGTATGCATGTGTGCGTATATTTTCTACATAAACATTTAAATATCATATGCCCTACAAACATGACTAACAAGTTGTGATTCGTTATTAGCAAAGCTTATTACAAATAGAAACTATAAATGTATTACAATGTACCACTTAAACTTAGTTTGGCCTCCGTTGTTGTGCTTCTTCTTTTTTAAAGCACAATTTTATGTTAATTTATTTGGTAACTAGTTTATGAGCATTGCAAAAATTAAACTTAGGGCTTTTTTGGGGGAGTTTTTAAAGGCTCTAGAATGGAGCTTTTAAAGCTCAAGGTTGCTTTTTGGTTTCATGATGTATTTTTGAAAAGTAGCGTGTTACTTGTATAAAATTATCAAACAACTTAATAATAAATTTCATAAACTCCTTTTAAAAAGCCACGTAGAAGCCAAACTAAGCCTTAGCATGTTTTATATTTATATGGAGTATTTCTGCAGTTAATTTTTGGGCGATAATGAGGAAAGGACATTTCCTTTGCTTTATAAGAGTTCTCTTATGTTTGATGCGATTGCTCAAAATTGGGCAGAAGCCAGACTTTTGGGATTTTATTTGATTGCGCTTTGTTTAGTTTTATTTCAATTACGTGGCCTCTGAAAATTTAGTGAGAAAAGGATATTTGGCTAATTTGCAAGAGTAATTGACAATAAATTTGATAAGGGATCAAATAGTGGTCCTAACGTTTTCAATAGGTGCATGCACTTCGCTCGTTTTTTTAAAGAGTAATGTTATGTTTTCTAAATTTTTATATTAAAAGTGTTTTTCAAATGATATGATATTAGGGTCAGGTCTAATACATTGAGACCAGTTGAATTTTAATTAAAAGTTATTTACTTGAGTCTATTGTCATATTATTTGAAAAGCACTTTTGAATGAGTAATGCTATGCTTCCCAAATTTTTATTCCAAAAGTACTTCCTAAACACTTTTAATGCTATGCTTCCCAAATTTTTATCCCAAAAATACTTCCCAAATAACGTGACAGTAGAACCAGATATAATACAACGGAGCCACTTAAATTTTAATTGAAATTTATTTCATCGAACTCACAACAACATCATTTGAAAAACACTTTTAATATATAAATTTAAAAAACATACCATTATTCTTTATAAATACAAGGTTGGATGGGAACTCAGATATGCAAGGGGCTTCTTTATACCCATGGACCCCAACATATATAGGTTAGGATATTGTATATATATGAATCTGTACGTGCGTGTGATATCTATCACACACAACAAAAAATGTTATCACATATCAATTAAATATAAATTTTTTATATATATATATATTTGTCCCCTTTATTTTAAAAGAAAATTAACTATCCAACAACAAAAATACATGTAGGCGTATTAATAAGTTAGAATAATAAACGTAATATCACCGTTACATCGAAATAATTGAATGGTCACAGAAAAAAATGGGCATTCCTGTAATGTGACTTTGACAATTGAACTTACATCCCCTCCTCTCTTGGTATGTTTAATCAGCAATTCAGCACTTATCACTATGTAATGTTAGGCGTATACAACTTTGGTACACACTTTTACACACAAATGCTTTAAATGCATGTATCTTGTATTATTTAAATTTTTTATATTTTTTTTGTGCACTACTTATACAGCACAGAGTACATGCATTTAAAGCATTTATGTGCAAAAGTGTGTGCAAATTTGTGTACATGCACCTAGCGTTACTCATCACAACAATTTGAGACCCTAAATGTAAGCTATAGAAAGTGTTACATAGTAGGATGTCTAATAGGTGTGCCTATTAGTTGGATACTTCTGTGGTTTTAATCTCAAATCATTTGAAAAGCTCTATTTCATAAAATTAATTTTTTAAGAGTTGAGAATTAAAATTTCATAATCTCCTTATTTTAATATGTCTTGTCCTGACATTTTCAATATGCTACAAGAATTTTAGCCACTTCCGTGAACTTTTTTCTTTTTGTAATCTTGTAACATTTTGGTAAACATTTACTATGGTTCCAACCTAAAGAAAATTAACAACTATATGTACGCCTGTGGGATGTTTCTAATTCTATGTGTTACTTTAGGACATTTGTAATACAGTACTAAATTAGCTCCCAAAAATAAATGTCATCAACATACAAATTCTTATCCATTAAAGTCTAACCCAAAAGTCTTTTGACTACTTAAGATGGAGTAATCTTATACTTCAAAGCATTACATTTAAAATAACATGACGGTGAAATCACAATTTTGATTTCCATTTTGAAAAGTAATTAAAGAATTTAATTATTTTGTCAAGTAAATTGAAAAGGAAAACAAATTAAGTAAGCTACGGGAGAGTCTGTACGAATAAACGAACACATTCGTTGCTTTCTACTTTTTCCCACCAAAAAGAAAAGGTGATTAGTTGTGATTCTGAGACTGAGCACGGAACTAGAAATTTGTACTTGGGAAGGCCAAGTTCATTGTAAGCTTACTTAACAGGGTTGCATAGGTTCGGGCAGTGTTTTTGAGGCGAGTTTTTTTTTATATAGATATATACACACACATATATTTGAGTATGGTTTTTTGTATAAAAAAGATTACAACTTATTATGTGGAGTAATGCCATGTTTTCAAAATTTTGAATCTCAAATTTAGTTCTTAAATATTTTGTCAGATGTACCATGAAATGGTATGCGATAGCATCGATCACTGCATATGTTACAATTGTTAAAGCGTTTGAGAATCAAATTTAGAAAGCGCATAATTATTCTATTACATGAATGGACAGTTTGACTTTTGGATTTTAGTCATAATTGAGCTTTTATTATGGAAGCTGAAAGGTGTTTTAAGTTGACCTGAACTGATTAAGTTTTTGGTTGTTAACATATTCATACATGGACTTATGAGAAAGTATATCTTAGTTGGTTGCTAGTGATTCTTGTGTTTTTTAGGGTCAGGGCCTCTTTTGAGGCATACTATTCTAAATCTAATATAACAAATAATGTGAATACGTACGAAATCATATAACATATACATTTTGGGTATGAGAAATAACGCATCAACAAGAATATTTATTACATTACATGGGATGAGCATTCAAACCTATGCCAAAGGTATGAGGGAGTCGATGCTAGCCAAATCGGGTAGGACCTTAGTCTTAAGAGGCATCCTATTCTAAATCTGATATAATAAATAATGTGAATACGTACGAAATCATATAAGATATACTCTAATATAATAAATAATGCGAATACGTACGAAATCATATAAGATATATTTTTTGAGATGAGAAATAATGCATCTACAAGAATATTGTATTGCAAGGGGAGGAGGATTCAAACCTGTACAAAAAGTATGAGAGAGCTTGTACCAGCCACATTGGGTAAGAACTCAGTCTAAGAGGCTGACTATTCTAAATCAAATATAATAAATAATGCTGATTCACACGAAATCATATAAGATATACTTTTTGGGTATGAGAAAGAATGCATCTACAAAAATATTGCAGAAGAAAAAGATTTGGATTTTTTTTTCTTCATAAGATCTTAATCTACTATTGTGCAGTTTGATTGGTATATATGTATAGGTGTGCATAATGTGTATGTGACATATACTTGAACCAATAATATCATTAGCTAAGGACTAAAGTTCAATTCGAGTAAGCCGGCTCCTCCTCATGCCTTATGTGTAGATTTGAAACCATTCCATTTTGTAATAAAAGATTAAAATAAAAAATAAAATTGTTGTTTGCTATCAAATTAAACTATAAAAGTTTGGTAAAAAGTAGGGGTGATAATTTTTGACACAACTCATTTTATTGAGACAATCCGATTATGACACGACACGAAACGATTAAATTTTTAAAGTTCATATTATTTTTTTAAAAATAGTACTCAAATTTAAAAATCAACTCAAAACCACACAACTCGTTTATGACCCGATTATGACTCATCTAACCCGAATTGCCGCCCTAAAAATGTCACTCTTGCTATTGAGCTTAAATATCAACTAGTTTTTAATTTTGATCAAAAGTTCCTTATTAGTGAAACTTATTCAAATTTAGTTCTTATGTAACAAAATTTCACACATTTTTTTATAAGAACAATTTCACACATTTAGTTATGTGAAATTTTGTGTAAATGGGCCTTATATTGAGCAAATGTTGAATGAAATGTGGATACCATTTCATCTCACATATTTTGAAATTTTGTTTATGTGAAGGGTAATACTTGAGGCACAACCAAAGCCACAACATTTTTTGCACAACCTTCATTTTGTGTCTATCTCTCTCTTGATGGGTCCCACAGTACCAGTGACCCCACAGTGCCCACTAGGAGAGAGATAGACACAAAATGGAGGTTGTGCAAAAAAGGTTGTGGCTTTGGTTGTGCCCCAAGTATTACTCTTATGTGAAATGATGATTTTCCAAAAAATAAGAGGCCATTTAAATAAATAGAGAGATGCCATTGATTAGTAATAATATGTCATTGATACAATGGTGGCATTGGATATTTTTATCAAATAAAAAATAGGTTAGACCAAAATAGTATACTTTATAAGACTTCCGATTAAAATTCCATCAAATGATCGTATGGTTCTATTAATTTCGAAGTAAAAATGTAAGGCACACAACACATTTCACAATAAGGTTTTAAAAGTACTGTATCTTGTGTTATTTGAAATTTTCACATTTTACTATGCACCACTTACACAACACATGGTACATATATTTAAAGCCCTGTTGTGAAATGTGTTGTGCAATATGTTGTGTGCCTAGCATTTCCCATTTCGAAGCCTAACACAGCCCGATTAGAGTGCATTTTTGCAGTTCACACACCAATAGCTTTTAACATGTGTCTCATTCATGTTCTATTTAATAACATTAATGTTAGATTCATACAAATATTTTATACAAAATTTTACACAAACAATTCTTGATTCTAGTGACTCTCATGTGAGGAATACATGAGTCCCACACATGATCCACCGAAATCAAGTGTCAAAATTATTTTGTGTGAAATTTTATGTGAAATTTTGTGTGTTTAATAATTGTGTTCATTAACCACTTCCCTTGTGGCCGGATGGCAAGACCTCTGAGTATAACACCTAGAGGTCTTGCCATCCGGTGTTATACTAAAATTTCACCTAGAGGTCTAGCAAAGACTTCTAGGTGTTATACTCAGATGTCTCAAGTTCGAATCTCAAGGGGGTGGTCACAGGTGATTCAACCGGACACCCTGGCCTCATGGGATTAGTCGAGGTGCGCACAAGCTGGCCCGAACACCCACGGTTACCAAAAAAATAAAAATAATTGTGTTCATTGAGTAGGGACAAAATGATAACGAAATGAAACATGTGTCAGAATAGTGCTAGTGGATAAGAAAAATGCAAACAAAAAGGGAATTGCTATATAGACCGCTCAACTTTACAAAAGTAAAAATATGTATAAAAAAAATGATTAAAATAAAAGAATTTGAGTGTACATAACAAATACTCCAAAAATACTCTCTTCCCGATTAACATCAATGGACCACAGCATGATAACATCTACCCGTTTTCATTGGGTCCACCACTAAGCACTCAAATCTGTCTCTTAAATCTACTTCCAAATTTTCAAATCTGGGCACTGACACGATCATCAGACGGTTCTGATATCCCCGAAATACATGGGGCATTTGCACGGCATTCCATTTAAGTAGAAGGTCATTTTGGTGAACTTAACAAATCTCTCACTCATCAAAACGAAACCACGTCCCTCAATCACGACACGTGTCAAAATCCACACATGTGACCAAACAGGATTTTGGGAATAATCCACGCCACGTAGATGCCATGTGGGATTATCAGTCCTAGTCAGCACCGTTCAAAGCTTCAACTTCCCCTATAAAAGTCCCCAACTCACTCCATTTTCACTTCATCAGAAGAAAACACAAACCTTTCATTGTCTCCATCGGAATACACATTTCTCTCTCTTCATCTGTTCGCCGGCAAAAAATTTCCGCCGGTAAATGAATATTCCGGTGGTTGAATCGTCTCTCCACATACGCAATGTTCTGGTGTCCGTTCATCGCCGTCATATTATTCACGAAAAGCCCTAAACGAGACGCTATTCTCTCTCCCTTCGTTTCTACGTTATTCGAATCTTCTTCTCTACGATAACGCAGAAAGCAAGGTACCGATTTTTCCTTTTAGAGGAATTATTATTCATTTTTTTTTTTTTCGTTTTGATCTGCGTGCGATCTGATGGCGATCGGAAATGATCGGATGATGTGAGATTTTATTAATGCTTTCGCCTTTAAAGCTGAGGTTGATGTATGTGAATTTGTTCAACTTAACAACATAGCATTGATTCAAGTTTCGGTGCTTGATTGTTCATATAATTCTGTGAAATTTTTGAAGTGAGGGCTTTGGGAGACATTGATGTTAGATACTACAATTTTGTTAGAACGGACAAAGTATATAATTAGGTAGGAGTACTGAAGAGTGAGAACCGTAGGACAAGGTTTAGAGCAAAGGAAGGCGAAGGACCTTCTGTGTTTTGATTGATAGCCTTGCCTTTTCCGATGAAGATTCAACCTCTCGATTCTCAAACGTATCGAGAATCGATCCGTAATGATTCGGCCAAACCTGTGTTGAAATCGCGCCTCAAGAGGCTTTTTGATCGGCAGTTCCCAAGTGTTCTGCGGATTTCGTCGACGGAGAAGCCGAACATCAGTGAAACGCAGTACGGTAAAGATGCAGGGTCTGAGTTCGAGCCGAGCTCGGTTTGTTTGGCGAAAATGGTAGAGAATTTCATTGAAGAGAGCAACGAGAAGCAATCGGCTGTGAAATGTGGTCGCAATCGCTGCAATTGTTTTAACGGAAACAATAACGACAGCTCCGATGACGAATTCGACATTTCTAGTGGTTTTGGCGACTCTGTCTCAACTGCTTCATCTGGTGATTTCATCGATGCGCTCAAGGTATATGAAAATTCTTTATTTTCGGGTCTCCGATCACAATTACTCAAACGTATACAGTAATATATAGTTGTGTATAATCTGGTTATCTAATTGAAGTTTTGTTGTGTAGAGTTTGATTCAATGTGCGAGTGTTGCCGAAAGAAATCTATTAGCAGACACTTCGAAGATCGTTGAAAAGAACAAAAATTGCAAGCGTAAGGATGATTTGCGAGAAATTGTTGCGGACAGTCTGATAGTTATAGGCTATGATGCTTCAATCTGCAAATCGCGATGGGAAAAATCTCCCTCTTATCCAGCCGGTACTTTTCTATCTCTACAATTCAAATATACATGTTCTAGCAATTGTGTTTAGGTAGATCTTTTTTAATCTTCATCTGATTAATTGCATGTATAAATATACATACAGGAGAATATGAGTTCATAGATGTGATTGTGAACGGGGAGAGACTATTGATGGATATAGACTTCCGATCGGAGTTAGAGATAGCTCGATCGACGGGGAACTATAAGTCGATCCTTCAATCTCTGCCGTACATCTTCGTTGGCAAAGCCGATCGTCTTCAACAAATCGTTACTATCGTATCAGAGGCGGCGAAACAGAGCTTGAAGAAGAAAGGCATGCACATACCACCATGGAGGAAAGCAGAGTACATGACAGCCAAATGGCTCTCTGCTCATACCAGAACCACACCACCTCGAGAAGAGAGAGAAATTCCAGTTGAGGAGAGAGAAAACATGCCGGAAAAGCAGAGTTCGTTAACAATCGAGAGTGATTGTGGAGAGCTGGAACTGATTTTCGGTGAGACGGCGACGTCGTCCGAAGCCGATCACGGTGTAACCGAGCAATCCCCGCCGTCGCCGGCGAAAATTCCCGGCGCGGATGAGAAGATGGCGGTTGTGGCTTCAACGTGGCAGCTGCCGGCGATCAAACCAAGGAGCTTTGAGAGAGGAGGCAAAGTGGTTGTTACAGGACTGGCGTCCCTTCTCAAAGAAAATCCTTGAAAATTTTGGATTTTTAACTCTCTTTTTTTTTTTTTAAACTTTCAATTCCCCTAAAGTACAGGCATATATATATATATATATAATCGGAGTTTTGTATAATCTTACAATCTTTTTTTTTTTCCTTCCTTCTTATTATCACAGTTTGCAAGGGCATGTAAAAAATCAAGTTAACCATCATCCTAACAAAGTGAAAAACCGAAAAGAAAATTAGAAACTAAAAAAATTATCCAAAATGTTTCTCCACAGGAAACAGGGAGGATGAAGAATTTTATTTATTTGTATATATATATATATATAAAGTTTGTATCTAATATGTTACAGTACTATATATGTTATGTGCAAATGGGTATATTTTTGTGGGGGTGTGAAAAATCGGAAATGCTAGATGCACAAAAAATATGCACAACTAAATGCACAACTTGGTTAAAATTGTTGGACTTCGTGCTGAAAAGTCTGTACACACAAAAAGACAAAAAAGAGGTGTACAATTTTTTCAGCACGATGTCCAACAATTTTAAGCTGATTGTGCATTTTTGTTGTGCATCTAGCATTACTCGTGAAAAATATGGAGGAGAGGACTGTGTGATGACTGCAGGTTCGTGCCATCTCGGTCGCAGTGATTAGGAGGGCAAAAAAAAGGGTATCATAACAATAACGTGATATTCTTCTCTTTCCACTTTTTATTTAATTTTTTCGTTGGAGTGCTAAAACTGCCTCTTCTTTTGGTTTCAAGTTTCAACTGGAGCTCGTGAACCCCAATATTTTCCCACCAACAATGCTACACACACACCCATTTGTACAACATTGCTTAAAAATGTTGGACTTTGTGTTAAAAAGTCTGCACATACACTGCACACCATTTTGTGTGTACAGACTTTTCAGCACAAAGTCCAACATTTTTAAGCAATGTTGTACAAATGGTTGTGCAAATGGGTGTGTGTAGCATTATTCATTTTCCCACTCATTGATCGTTTCACGGCCTCCCTCCGGGAGAGAGTGGGTTTTCAATTTGAATAATGCTACACACAACCATTTGCACAACACTGCTAAAAAATGTTGGACTTTGTGCTAAAAAGTCTGCACACACACTGCATACCATTTTGTGTGTACAGACTTTTTAGCACAAAGTCCAACATTATTAAGCAGGGTTGTGCAAATGGTTGTGCAAATGGGTGTGTGTATCATTGTTGTTTCAATTTTGTGTGAACTTTTACTTTGACCGGACCAAAAAGTTGTGGCTGGGAAATTGCTTTAACACGTGGTGAAACCACAGTGGGTAAGAATGAGATAACGAAGATGTCCCTAATTTGACTGGTGATAATAATATAACCACATCTCGTATCAAATTTTATATTTTTAATACATGTACTGTGTTGTTTAATTTTTCGATAAGGATTTGTGAACCGAAATATGCACAGAATTTGTAGATTAAAATATCTACACTGAAATGTGCAGGGCACCCCGAAATAAGTGATTCGGATTATTTCAGTGCACAAATTATGTACAATTATTTCTGTGTATGTAGCATTGTTCTTAATTTTTTTTAGAGAAATGATAGATGTACAACAAAAACTCACAACCAATTGCACAACCTGCTTAAAAATATTGGACTTCGTGCTGAAAAAACTGTACACCCTTTTTTTTGTCTTTTTGTGTGTACAGTTTTTTCAACACGAAGTCCAACAATTTTAAACAGGTTGTGCAATTAGTTGTGGGTTTTTGTTGTGCATCTATCATTGCTCTTTTTTTTATTCTTTTTTTGTACTATGTAAGTGATGAACAAAAATATATATATATATATATATTTATCAAATAACACAAGATACATATTTTTAAAATATAAAATATGATTGAAGGTGTGATGATAGATGTGAATGTATCATTATTATTTGACTAGTAGTTCGTGAACTGTGTCACACGGTCTAGGCTTGACTCCACTATGGTGGGTCAGTCAATTAAAGCAATTGCAATTAAAATCCTTAGCAGAGTAACAGTCAATGTTGGTTTAAATAAACATGGTACAGACTTGGTATTTTTGTATAGGAGTAATGTTATGCTAAATTTCATTTTTGGGATAATTAAAATTCAGTCTACTTTCAGTAGAGTATTTAAAAGTCAATCAAGTATTTTTTTAAAAATAAAATTCAGTCTATATAAAGTCACTAAATTAAAAATGTATCAACTTTTTATCTAAAATGCCTAAAATACCCCCTCTCTTTGGCCTTTCTCTCTCTCCTCACATGGCCACCACCACCGGTAGCCACCGCCACCACCACCACCACCGGCAGCTGCCACCGCTACCACCACCACCACCGCCACCACCACTGGCCACCACTGTCGCCGCCACCACCACCACTGGCCACCGTGGCCACCAAAGGGTCACCACCACCACCACTACCACCACCCCCACCCCAACCTCTCTATCTCTTCTCTCTCTCTCTCTCTCTCTTCTCACAGCCACCACCACCACCTAAACCCAAACTCAAACTCCAACCCCTCTCTCTCTCTCTATATATATATATATACATGAGTATATATACATATCTAACATATGGCCACCACCACCCCAAGCTCTCTGTATCTCTTATCTCTCTTCTCACCACCACCACCATCACGGGTCACCTCCGTCATCCACCACCGCCACCGCAGCAAAAAAAAAAGTTGCAGGATTTTGGAGCAACTGTCCAAACGGAAGGAGCAACTCTCCAAATGTAGGGAGCAACTCACAAAACGTATTGGGAGCAACTCATAAAACGTAAGGAGCAACTCACCAAACATATCGGGAGCAACCCACCAAATGTAAGGAGCAACTCACGAAACATATCCGGAGCAACTCACCAAAAGTATGAGGAGCACCTCACCAAACGGGTTGCTCCTTACCACCACCGGTCGCCGCAGCCACCACCACCACCACCACCACCCCAACTTCTTTATCTCTGCTCTATCTTTGATCTCATCTCTCTCTTCTCACAACCACCTCCACCACCAACACCACCACCACCAAACCCAAACCCCAACCTCTCTGTATTTCTCATCTCTCTTCTCACCACCACCACCACCACGACGGACCATCTTCCTCATCCATCATCCCCATCGCAAAAAAGGGAAGAAAAAAAAAAGTTGCAGGTTGGAGCAACTATCCAAACGAAAGGAGCAACTTACCAAACGTATCGGGAGCAACTCACTAAATGTAAGGAGCAACACGTTTGGTGATTTTCTCATTCCGTTTGGTGAGTTGCTCCCGATACGTTTGGTGAGTTGCTCCTAATACGTTTGGTGGGTTGCTCCTTCCGTTTGGACAGTTGCTCCAAAATCCTGCAACTCCATTTTTTTTTTTGCTGTAGTGGCGGTGGTGGATGACGGAGGTGACCCGTGATGGTAGTGGTGGTGGTAAGAAGAGAGATAAGAGAAATAGAGAGCTTGGGATGGTGGTGGTCATATGTTAGATATGTATATATACTCATGTATATATATATATAGAGAGAGAGGGAGAGAGAAAGAGAGAGAGAGCGAGAGAGAGAGATAGAGGGGTTGGGGTTTGAGTTTGGGTTTGGGTTGGTGGTGGTGGTGGTGGTGGTGGTGGCTGTGAGAAGAGAGAGAGAGAGAGAGAGAGAGAAGAGATAGAGAGGTTGGGGTGGGGGTGGGGGTGGTGGTGGTGGTAGTGGTGGTGGTGGTGGCCCTTTAGTGGCAGCGGTGGCCAGTGGTGGTGGACTGTGGTGGTGGTGGTGTCGGCGGCGGCAGTGGCCAGTGGTGGTGGCGGCGGTGGCTGGTGGTGGTGGTGGCCATGTGAGAAGAGAGAGAAAAGACAAGGAGGGGTATTTTAGAGATTTTACACCAAAATTGATGTATTTCTAATTTACAAAAAGCACATGACTGACTTTTAAATACTCTACTGACACATGACTGAATTTTAATTATCCCATTTTTTTAAATGCTTTCTAAATATATGGTACCATCTTTAATAAAAGTGGAATCAATTTAACATCCTTCAATTATAATTTGAATTCACATTTGTTCATCCTAGGTGAGCATAATCCAAGCACCACATTGGTCAATGTACTGGGACCCACGGCGGTCCGTGGGTCCCAGTACATTGACCAATGTGGTGCTTGGATTATGCTCACCCAACCCTTAAATGGGTGAGCAAAAATGCACTCTTATAATTTAGTGGTACCTATTATTACATGGAGGGCTCATTGTCATATATATTTAGGGAAGCATAACATTACTCTTTGTATAGAGTAAAAGTGTTTTTCAGATCTAATTTATCTGTTTTTATTAGCTAGAGACTAAAGAGGTTATCCTATTAATCCGTTATTTTTTTGCTATTGGTAAGTTCGCAATTGGTAAAGTACAGTGATAAAATTAGGGACATGACATGAGTCTAAAGCTTTTGGTATTAAATTAGCGGTATTGATCTATATCTATTGCTTCCTCTTTTTTTTTTTTTGCCATTTTTCACAATATTGGCCGATATAATCACAATATAGGTGTCATTGACTTGTTGCAACTATTGGACTGAATGTTATTGGTTCATTTATCCAAGGACAACAAGGGAACAAAACTCATGTCCATAGTCTAGGGACAATGCTTTCCATACATATTATATGGGATAATTTTTATGATACAACTTTTATAAAATTTTCATATAATTTTTTAAAAGATGTGTCTATTTCTCTTGTGTTATTATGGGGTCTAGTGACATTACAAGGGAGATATAGACACATTTTTTAAAAAAATTGTGTAAAAATTATGTTCCAAAAATTACTCTATTACATATGGTGCTATTTCCGTATGATCAATTTGGTACCACATGGACTATAGTTGTACATGTAGACCGATAGCGTCGGCAAATAAATGTAGTATTAGCTATGATGAAGAAGTTGTCTTCAAAGGAAATTTCTTTAGTTTCTTTTGACGTTGTTATGAAATATTACTTATAAAGATAAAAGAAATAATGTCTTGAAGTACAGTTGGTTTGTGATTTTTTTTTTTTTTTTTTGAGGAGGTGAATTGGTTTTTTTAGTGAATTACATTTTACATAATTGAATCACATTTTTCATAATTGACTTATAATTGAACCATAATTTTTATAACTAAATCACAATTCTCATAACTGAGTCATATTTATCATAACTAAATTTATGATTTTGATGATATGACTCGACCTGAGTTATACGATGAGGTTGATATTCACCACTTTTTTAGAAAGTGTACGTTATAATTTATATGTGTATATATATATATATATATTTCTAATGAGTTTATTTAAAATATTCTACTAAGTGTATTTTAATATATCCGCACAATCATTGTGGACCTTGTGGTGGGGCTTTTTTAATCCATTATATTGTGAATATCTATCTTATTATCTCATATTGTCACATATAAAGTGGGTAGGGTCGGTTACGAAGTTATCAAAACTTATTTAGATGAGATGTGGGGACAGTGGGGTCTCTTTTCCCTATTTTTTGCCCTTTAAATTTAGTGACAGTGGGGTCTCTTTCCTGTACAAAGCAAATAATAAAAGCAATTGTCCAAAGTTAGACAATAATAACACCTTTATGAAAGCAACCCTCTACCTACTCTCTCTCTCTCTCTTCCATGGATGTGGTTTTGGAATGGAGGTTGCTTGTTGGGTGTAAATTTTATTTTTTCGAGAGCTTGCCAAGGCCACACGAAACAAAAAAGCATTCTTATATTCATCATATATAAGGGAACAATAATGCTAGATTTAAATAAAATTATTCTGATTTTTTATTTTAGTGAACCTCATAAGGGAAATACATAGGTTCCACACAGGGCCTATCAAGATCAAAGGTTATAATTATTTTGTGTGAAATTTTATATCAATAATGTTAGGGATACTAATAAATTTTACGAACACTCACACTCACACTCTATCTCTCTCTTAGTGGCACTTTGGTTTGACTGCGAACCCCACAATACCACTAAGAGAGAGATAGAATGTAAGTGTGAGTGTTAATAAAATTTTTTAGTGACCAAAATATTACTCATTTTATATTAACCTAGCATTACTCAGTAAGTGAAATAGCAAAATTCTAAAGAGGTAGCGCCCTTATCTTAAGAATGGTGGACTCTCTCTCCTTGGCCGCTCGATTAGAATGATTTTTCTTTTGATAAACACAACAATCGAGGAATGTGCGAATCAAAAACTAGGATATTGGAAAGTTTTGAAACACCCACTTTGATGGAAACTTTATTCAATCAAATAATTTTAACATGTTTGCCACCACAACTTTGTACATATATCCGTTACATTTTGGTGTCAAAAATCAGGTGACATGTGGACCGATCCTGAGCCACTTGCTTTTCAACTTTTTCTTTTCTTTTTTTTTTTTTTTTTTTTTGAGTTCTTTAACTTTTGTAATAATAATTTTGTTGAAGAGAATGAAGGGTTAATTACAGAACACACCCTTGAAGTTTGGCCCTTGTCTCATTTTAGTCATTGTAGTTTCAATTGTGTCAATTGGATCTTTGAAGTTTCTAAATAGAAATAATATGATCCAAATGTCTAATTTGGTCAAAAAATTAGACAGAATTTACTCACTACTAAGCATAATTATGCTAGAAAATGGGTGAAGAGATTGGTGGAGTTCTATTTTTGTACCTAAAAAGTGTGACAGCACATACCATGTGAGTAAATTCTATCAATTTTTCTCACAGAATTGGACATTTAGACCACATTGCTTCTATTTAGAAACTTCAGAGACTAAATTGGCGCAATTAAAACTAAAACTACAATGGCCAAAATGAGACAGGGACCAAATTTCAAAAGTATGTTTTGTATTTAAGCCGAATATAAATTACTTTTCTTTTCCCTTTTACTGATGACTTCATTGGATTTGCTAATTGGAGAAAAAATTGAAATGAGAGAGAGAGAGAGAGAGAGAGAGAGAGAGAGAAGAGAGAGAGAGAGAGAGAGAGAGAGAAGGAAAAATGTTTCTTTGCTGCTTTTTTTTTTCCAAACACTTAAATAATATATATATATATATATATATATGAATTTCAAATATTGTGAAAATTCGGCAAGTGATAATGTCAAAATTAAAATTAAAAAAAATACTATAATTTCTGTTTTTCCGCTTATCTTCTTTTATTTTCTATCCTCCTCATAGTTCACTTTAAAATCAAATTTCAAAAAAAAATTTTATGAAAGGATCAAAAGTTATTAAATTATGTGGATTCTGTTATTACTTATTACAATCATAGAACAATTAGTGAGTTACTAGTCTAACAAATAAAACACAGAAAGAAGTATCCAAAAACTTAGGGCTCAATTTTGTCCATAGATTTGGTGAGAAATTTTTTGACAGAAACATAAAGAAAACACTTATTATTTTTTTGATCGGATCTTTTCATAAAATTCAAATTAGTCTCATAGAGTTTAGCTATCCGGAAAAAATATATATATATATATACAACATAGAGTTTAGAAATATATATCTAAATATACGGACACAAAAATGCGGGTGCGAGAGATTCGTCAATTTTTCAAAAATCAAGGGTATGAGTGCGGGTGCTGGGTACTTTATAAATTTTTAAAAATATATACTTTATGCAATGTTATAAACTATACATTATCATGACCTTCTTTTAAATAATTAAAATAAATAACAAGCATCAGTAAGCAATCCTAGCCTTTTGACGCATAATATAACTCTCAAAATTCTTAAATTGACTTCAAAAACTTAAAATTAATTATGTCAGAGTCCCCTTTTCTAATAAAAATAATAATTAAAAAAAAAAAAAAAACACCCCACAGCATTGGAGAAGAATATGAGTGCGGGTGTGGGTGCGCATCGGAAGCAGGCACTTCAACCTTTTAGAAGAGTCCGTGCTTCGTTGACATATACACACCAAATACTCCCATCTTAGAGTTGTAAATCATTATAAAACAATTAATCTCAATCTTGAAAAGAGTCCTCACTATGTTAAGCGATGTTGAAAGGAGCTGATCACAATGAACAACATAAGCGGAAACCAGAGCAAAGACCATAGCATGTCAATGACAAAATTAAAAAAATAAAAAAAGAAGAAGGGATTTTTGATCTTGATTACGAATGTGATTACACTTAAAAGTTTACCTCAAAGAATATTTAGAAAATGCACACTTTGTGATTGACTAAATTCTGCATTTTGTCTTGAGTTAAAAACCATCCCAAAATGGCCAAAACTAGTAAATACTTTTTAGATCTAAAATGTTGGATTTGCTTAATTAGATATTTTACTTGCTTTTAAAAACAAATTTCAAAAAACAACAAATTATGTTTCACAATGTGACTCAAAAAGTGTTTTAAGGTAACCTCTCATATTCTCATACTAGTTATAAACATCCACAAAATTACATTAATGCCAAAACTTAGAATTTCATTCCTGTTAATGTACCAACATTAATAAACATGAGGGGCAAGAGGCCAAATGAAAACAATCCAAAAGGACATCTTCTATTACTATTTCACTAGGGGATTAAGAATCAGATTACCCGTTAGTTATTTTGGTACCTTAAATTATATTTATCAAGCCAATGGAGGATTAAAATACTGTATAACATAGGATTTGGAAATTTTAATAAGCTCCATAACCTATGGAGAGCTTGTGATTGTTATGAGTACTCATTGCTTTTCCTTCTCATACTACAGGCTCATAAAACCTGCAATTAGGCATGCAACCATGCGTAAAACATATCCAGGGGGGCTACATGTTAGTTAGTGTGTTCAAGCCACTGAAATTTGGGAAGAGCGCACTTATATACACAGTTTAATGTTTTAGAGATAATTATTTTTGAAGTTGATCGAACCCACAAAATAAAAGAAAATTAAGACAAATGTGTCAATTTTATAATTTGATGAGGTTTAAATAATCTTATTCTATTTAGCAACTAGTTCATATGTACAACTAAATTTGTACGTGTAGTGCACCCATATTTGGTGGTGCGATTTTATAACCAAAAACCACATTTTTGTAAACTTGAACCTCATCAAATCACGTCATATTACACCCATATTTTGTGATGTAATATAGAATGATAAAATAAAAATAATAATAAAAAAAAGTTTCTGAATACATTACTAAACATAAATATACATACATGTGTAGATGCATATGTACATTGACATCATCAACTTAAACCTTATGCTAAAGTACAATTTTTTGCTGAATAACTTCGTGTACAATTCATTTATTATTTAATTCTCTTTTAAATCCATTTGATGGGTCATGGGTGTTAATGCTATCAAGTGAATTCGATACAGAGTAAACACTTAATCCATTCCATATGAATAAATTACTACTAATAATTATAAAATGTTCATTTTGATTAAGCAACTTCAAATTAAATGTAAAAGGACTGTCTGTACGTATATAAATATATATATTTATATATATCTATACAAAGATTCTCTAAAGAGGGCCACCTCTCTTTATTAAAGAGAGGGCCTCTGTTTTGGCCGTTGGATTGTATTTAAAAACTGTAAAATGACAAAACTGTCATTAATGAAAACACGATCCGACGGCCAAAACAGAGGTCCTCTCTTTAATAAAGAGAGGCTCCCTCTATAATCTCTCACATTCACATAGTGCATTAAATACTCAACCATATATATATATATATATATATATGGAAAAAACTTCAGTACTGTTACCTCAGTCCTGTTGGTGCTGTTTCCCTCACATGTGAACAGTAAAACTGGGCAGTTTTTTAAAAACTGCTTTTGTAAAAGCAGTTTTACTGTGCACATGTGAGCACCAACAGGACTGTAGCAACAGCACTGAAGTGCTGACCTATATATATATACGCACCAGCACCTACACGCTCTCTCACAGCCACGCAATAGAAAGAGTAGTCCACAAAACACCTACACGGATAAACCTTTGAGCTGACCAATAATGCCTAATTGTGAATTCTATTTGACAAAGTCTATAGTAAGCAGTTTATCATATGAAAAGACAGGCAATAAATGTATCTCCAGATTCTTGAGAATCTTATGACTAAATTCTCATCTAACTATTAAAACTTGTCTTCTTATATGAGAAACTTCTCACAATAGACTTACACATTCTATTTATCCCTTGATGCGTGTATATATATATATATATATATAGCACTAATAATAATAAAAGAGAAAGTCTATAAATTTTTAAGTCCAAAAACTAATTCAAGTGTATCCACAAGTGGATGGGACTCAGCTCCAGCTGCCAAGAAAGAAGAATATATATATATATATATAAATAAATGTTAAGTACTTGTGTACTGTTTCTTGGGGTTCAATAGTTGTTTTGGGTACTTTGTTACGGTTCAATACTTGTTTGGGTACCCAAATTAGTTAGCCATTAACATACGTCTTGATTTTAATTTATATAATAAGAAAACTAAATTTTAAATGTAATCTACAGGTCAATGAACAGCCATCGATTATGAATTTCTAACTGCAAAATAAATAGAAGCAATCCCAAGATTATGCAACGTCAAATAAAGCATCTTATGGTAAGTCCATTAGAGAACAATTGGTAGGTACACTAATAAAATTATAGCATAATCTAGTAGATTATTCATTTGTTAATACAATAGTTAATGATGTGGAGGTTAGGTTTTGTCATTAAGTTTTGTTTGTTATTTAATTAAGGTGATAAAAAAAAATCACTAAGTATCTTATATTTCTTTGTTGGGTTGTTAAGAAAATGATTAGAAGAAAAAGAAATATTTTAGTCGTATGAGTTACAACTACTGTGCAACCAAACGGAGAATAAGCCTTTTATTTGTGTCGAAAAGATTCTACTAATCATTTTGTAATAGAGGTGAGAAAATAATGAATTCTTAAGGAAATGTTTGGATTGACTTTGACTTGTGAAATTAGGCAGAAGCAAGGACTCGAAGAGTACCATTGGAAATTAAGAAAATTCATTCAGATCCAAATCTACTTTGGCATCACGCTTGCTCGACTAAAGTACCTCTAGATCTGTTTCAGCCAAAACGTATTTTTGTGGTTCTAAAGTGCTTTTAAAGTCTATCCAGTAAAATTAATACATGCATTTGACGCTTCAAAAGCGTGTTCGGGGGTGATGTGTAAGTTTGTAAAGTGATTCCAAACAAGACCTAAAAGTTAACCAATAGGGTTTGAATTCACATTGTAATTCCAATAGAGAAACTCAGAAACATAAGCCAATAGGGTTTGAATTCAGCCAAAAAAAACAAGAGGGTTTAAAACTTATAAATTTCATTTTTTTTTATATCATACATAATCACCAACAAGAATTTGGTTCTTTTTACGAATTAAATGTTGATAAAACCGTGAGTCTTTTTCTCCAGTTTATATATCATAGATTACTAGAGAGATTTTCATTTTGAGAGAACCATCAAGGTCCAGGATAAGCAAGGCACCTTCATCAGATACAGGCACCTCAGTCAACTAACCATTTGGACTCAATGGATTCATTTTTAATTTCAATAGAGAAACATAAAACTAAGAGGGTTTGAAACAACTAAGGCTTAGTTTGGCCCTCATGTTGGTGCTTCTCCTTTTTTAAAGCATAATTTCATGTTAATTCATTTAGTAATTAGTTTATGAGCTTTGTAAAAATTGAACTTAGGGTTTTTTTGGAGAAGTTTTTAAAAGCTCTATTCTAGAGCTTTTAAAAGCTCAAGGTTGCTTTTTGGTTTCATGATGTCTTTTTGAAAAATAGTGTGTCACTTGCATAAAATTATCAAACAACTTAGTAATAAATTTCATAAGCTCCTTTTAAAAAACCAGGTAGAGGCCAAACTAAACCTAAATCATACAAAGAACTAAAAATCCCAAAACTAACTAGAAAAGTCAAAACGTAGTTTTTCCAGTTAAAGCCCACATTTAAACAATCCAATTTCAGTCACCCGTAACACTCTACGTTTATCCCTAATAATTAAGTACAAATTTATAGCATGTATCCCTAACAATCAAGTACACTTTCATGTGTATGCCCCTTCATATTTGGGTGTAGTGAAAGTTAACTGGTGGAGCCATCACTCACAGATACTCCAACCGCCTCAAAAAAAAAAAAAAAAAAAATGAAACTTTCAAGATAAAACACTTACTGCTCCATAGGTAAACATATGACCATTCCAATTATTTAAGGTTTGCACTCAGTATCAGTTTTACAACTTTAGTTTTAATTTGAAACCAAACATCACAAACATATCAAGCTAAGAGGTTGTTTGGAAAGTAAAGAATCAGTTCTTTAATTCATAAGTCAACGAATTCTACAAATTCAAGCTATTGATGAGTGTCAATTACTGGCATAGGTGTCTGTGCTCAGTCTAATAGCTCCGTTAAACGAGTTTCTTCATCAAGTCCACATAAACTTGGTTCTCACAATGACCAGATCGAAAGTGAGAGTTATACTAAACCTGACTGTGTTTTAGACTTTCCCAGACTGACCCTTAAAAGAGAGGAAAATACTTGGGGTACAATATTGTGCAGTTTCTGACCAAGGTTAGTTCACAAAAACCACATAGACAATGGAATAATCACAGTAAAAACAACAAATACAGTAATGCACCCAGGGTCCAGGCTAGGGGTGTCATTTGGAACGGAAATTCCGATCCCGACTGATTCCGATCCGAAAAATTCCGATTTTGGTAACTAAATATGCATTCCGAATTCCGAATTTCCGAATTCCGAAAATTCCGAAAAAAATCGGATCGGAATCGGAATTGTTTTTAGAATTCCGAAAATTCCGAAAAATTCCCGAAAATATTCCGAAATTGTATTTTCCGAAACTTTTCCGAAAATATTCCAAATTATTCCGAAAATTTTCCGAATATATTCCGAAATTATATTTTTCGAAACTTTTCCGAAAATATTCCGAAATATTCCGAAAATTGTGTTCATCCCACATCGAAAAAACACAAAAAATGGGATGTAATGTGCTTCTATAAAAGGCCTACAAGTCTCAAGTGAAATCCCATTAAGCTTGAATTCCGAATATTCCAAATATTCCGAAAAATTCCGAAATTATTCCGAATATTCCGAAAAATTCTGAATTTGATATAATTTCGAAAATTCCGAAATTTCCGAAATTTTGGAATCGGAAATAATTTTGGAATTTCCGAAATTTCGGAACGGAATTCGGAATGCATTTTTGGCTTCCGAAAATTTTGGAATTTTTTTTCCGAAAGGGGTATTTCCGATCCGTTCCGGCCGAAACACACCCCTAGTCCAGGCCCATCTTGGATTACATAAAATAAGATTAGGTATAGATAGGCATCAAACTTTATCTAGATTTTTGAAAATCATCATTGAGTTGCTTTGATAATAATAATAATACTAATAAACTGTTCTTGGAGTGTTTTAAGTCAGAATTGGGGCGAATGCTACCATACAAATACAACTAAGTGACTCAGTGGTGTTTTCATAAAATGTAGATATGGAATAGTTAGAAATATTTGAACTACGGGTACAAAGGTTCTTTACTACAGGTAAAAATGTTTCTTATCATAGGTACTAAGGTTTTTTTTATCATAAGTACAGAGCCTCTTACCACAAGTACAAAAGGTCGTATGTACAAAGTACAAGCATTTTTAAAAGTGCAAGCATTTTCTTACCAAGTACAAGCATTTTTTAAAGGTCATATGTACCATAGGTACTAACATTTTCTTACCAAGTACAAGCATTTTTTAAAAGGGTACAACATTTTTACATTAGCACAAACATTTGTTATAAAAGTACAAATATTTCTTATTTTAGTACAAATATTTTTTATTAATGTATATCAAATATTTAGTTGTACTTGCACATCCAAGCAAACCACTCTATTGTATGGAAGATTGCTCCCACAAGTGGACTCCTATCACACATCAAAAATATTTAGTACTATTTTTTTTTTTTTTAGCTTTCTAGAACTAGTTCCTTTATTCTCCTGCATCTAAATTGTTTCAAAAGCAAAAACATATCCACTTTACTACACAATTACTTTTCACTGCAACTCTGCTATGAGACAAACTGAGCTGAGGAAAAGTTTATTTGGATGGTGTTTTTTTACACCTTTTGTCCACAACCATGTGGGTTGTTAGTGCTTTCAAGAAGCCAGGCCCTTGAACTGTTATGGACATACTTTACTATGGGCCAGCAGTCCATACTATATATATATATACACACATATATTGTACACTGTGGAAGAAGGTCCATTCAGGCAGGGCTCCAAACAAAGTTCCAAAACCAGAATCTCCTCATGTTCTGCATCTGACAAACCTACTCATTCATGCTGTGAAAGTGGGAGACCTTTTATCAAACCCTAGGCCCAGAATTATTATAAATTCAATTACAGCACAGCACCAACTAATTCCCTGAAAATTACTATAATGCTTGCAGTGCTCTTTATGCAAGCACACCTTGATCATGATAATGCTTAACAGTTACAGTTATAATTCACTATTAGCACACATAACATTCGGAACAGCCATTCTATAATATCTTCAAGTTGTTCTAATTTTTTCTACATCTCGTTGTGGATTTGCCTGTAATGCTACAAAATATTTAGCATAGATGTATAATTTTGGTAAGGAAAGTTCATTAATAAATGGCATGTGTTATGAAATTACTATCTAAGGCTCTAGTTCATGGATTTAGGAAGGGCAACCTTGTTTGGTTACCAAGGACATAGCGAGAAAAATAGGGAGGAAAACGAAGTATAGTGGATTTAAATAAAGTATGGGTAATACTTGGGGCACACCCAAAGACACAACTTTTGGGACACAACCCAAGAAATGTGTCTATCTCTCTCCTGTGTCACTGTGTGGTCTAGTGACATCACAGGAGAGATATAGACACATCTTTTGAGTTGTGTACCAAAAGTTGTGTCGTTGGGTGTGTCACAATCTTTACTCTTAAATAAAACTTTTAAACTTTCAATAATGCTAGGGACACTCCACAAAGCACACCCCAAAGCACATCATGCTTTAAATGCATGTACCTTGGGCTGTGGAACTTTTTTACACAGGGCCCACATTTTTTTGGGAACCGCTAGGGAAGCCCAAGGTACATGCACACAAAGCATGAGGTGTGCTTTGGGGTGTGCTTTGTGGTGTGTCTCTAGCACCACTCTTAAACTTTGTGACTCTCCTTCCTCCATTTTTTTAAAAATTAAATGTAAACATGGAGAAACCACCGAGGTGGGTGGCCCAGTGATTCGGGCTCTTGTTGTGGATAGATAGGTCTCAAGTTCGAATTGGGGGGGTTTGTAAGTCGGTGGATTTGTTGTCACTGAACTCTTTGCAAGTTGTATATCTTGGTCCTATGCAACATAACTCCCATTGCGGTGCTTCGGTAGGGCGGGGAATATCTTTGGCCAAACAAGTTCTTTGGTTAGTGCGGCTTTCACGGGAGGCGAATTGTCGAGAAACCTTGACCTCGAGGGTGGGAAGCTCCCGTGGTCACGCCCAGGGAGGTAGGTAAACTAAGGTTGCCCCTCTCCAATCTTTTTTAATTCAACGAAAAAGAAAAGTGTAAACATGGAGAAAAATACAAGGGAAACTACAAGAGAAATAGTTTTTCTTCTTCTCCTCTTTCCCTTTTCTTTTACCACAATGGATCTGCAATCAAACAAAGCCTGATTACCAAAAATGAGCAGAGTTTGAACAGCCATGACCAAAATTTTACTTCCAAAGGCTTTTTCGGGGTGTCAGTGTGTGGACATGCTTCTTTGTCTTAGCTAGCATTGCGGACCAGTGCCTTCATGAACCAAGTGGGCATGTCAAAAGAGACAATTCTCTGGACCACAATGGCAATGCTCTCTATACCAATGTTACATCTAACTATAACAATTGTTTCCTAGACAATGACCCGCAAAAAAGATTCATCCAACTTATACAAGTGACAAGGGATCATGTAAAGAGGAAAAAAAACATTTAACCAAGAACAAGTACAATATATTTCAAGAAATAATTCATCATCATACAACAGAAGGGCCAATCTCCAATACTTGTAGCTGAAATCTGAAATTACATCCATACCCACATGCTCGATCCAACAAAAGATGGCGGCATTAAACATAATATTTAGCCACATATCATAAATTTAATGAATTGCTTATACATACCTAGTCTATTCTTTTCCATCAGCAGCACGAAGAGAGCCCAGTTGAACTGGTGCTTGAGTTCCCACAACTTTTGAGGACCCGTAAATTGACAGATCAATGCCTTGAACCTTCTCTTTCTCAATTTGGTCCTTGATCCAAAAATATGTGAATCTCAGCCCATCCTGTATATACCGAAAGAATATAGATATGATCAGTGAGTCAGCTATTCGGATATAAGTTTATAACCAATAGATCATGTCATCAACAGAAACTCCAAATAACTACAAGTGGGGGTACCTTCAACTTCATAGTGGGGGCCCAACCCAGCTTCTCCTTGATCAAAGTGTTGTCTGAGTTTCGACCACGAACGCCCTCTGGCCCGGGAATGTGATGGATCGGAAGCTTCTTGTTCTCAAAGCTGAGGACTATCTCAGCCATCTCATTCATGCTAACCATCTCATCGCTTCCAATATTCACTGGCTCTCGGAAGTCCGACTTTGTCAGTCTGAACACAAAAAGAGTTCATAGTTCACATATTGACATTAATATATACAAAGATAGAACAAAAAAGGTTCTGGCTTGTCCAGAATAATTTATGCACTTCTTCTCAATCATAGTACTGAAAAATGCATGCTTGATATATAGAGATTTTCTTCATTGGATTCCCAAAATAGTAGCAAATTGTTACTTCTTATTTAACCTTTTTTTGGCGTTAAAGTGGATTCATTTATTGAAAAGATAAGAAAATTTACTAGCCAAACGGACTCAAATCTCCGAATAATCCAACATAAGTGATTTTCTGGTCCCCAATAAGTTTGATCCAAATGGGCATTTAGCAGTAATGATGCAACTTCTATAATTCTTCTTTTTTCTACTAAGGAGTAGAGTTTTGGCTTTAGATAAAAGGGAAAATAGCACGCCATAAACAAAATATATCTTAGTTAATTTTGACAAAACATATATTAGTCAAACTTAACAAAACATATGTTTACAAGAGAGACGAGTTTTACCTGAGGACACCTTCAACGCATTCATCGATGAACGTAAAAGATCGGGTTTGAAGTCCATCTCCCCACATCTCAAACTTATCAGTGGAAGTAAGGGCCTTCCTACAGAACGCAGCGGGGGCCTTTTCCCTTCCACCTGTAGTCATCAAAGAGGACAAAATAGATTAACGAAAGGCCAAATAATATAAAATTTTCAGTCACATGAACTGCTATAAAGTAGTAAGTTTGGTTATAGCACTAACCTTTCCACGTTCCAAAGGGTCCATAGATGTTATGGAACCGTCCAATGCGACACTCAATTCCAAAGTCCTTTGTGTAGTGCTTGCATAATTCCTCTGTTGCCAACTTCTCCAACCCATACGCATCTTGCGGCTAGAACGCGAGAAAATTTTGTAATTTAGTTCCCCATGAAATACAACATATTATTTTTAATAAATTTTAATAAATACGTCAAGTGCAATATATATTGATTATTTATAAAGGGAAAACCTCTGCAGGCCAAGCATCAGACTCCTTCAAGCTCACATTAGTTTCCAACTGCTTAAATTCAGGGTAAATGCAAGCACTAGAGGCATAAAATAACCTGCACACCATAATTGAAAAGTCAATATTCGGATTGTACACCTATAAATATGGTAAATCTCACATCAAAATAGCCATAATTAATTGTGAAGCGCAATTTTGTTCAATTATTAGCTTCCCCAGAGTTTTAAAAAAAAAAAAAAAAAACTAAATGCCACCTTAAAATGGCTTGGAAGTTATTCCCAATAATAGATTTGACAAAAAAAGATCAACATTTTTGACAAAACGTCAAAGTAACGTTAATTCTCTGCTTTAATGTGTCCGACACACATTGGCAATCTTTGGTAAACCGCCAAAAGAGGACAAATTACTAGTGTAAGAAGAAAAAACTCACAAACAGTGCCTTGAGGCTCCAAGCAAAAAAAAAAACAGTGCCTTGAGGTCATAGGTGGAAGATGCTATTGCACTTAGTTTCAAGTGCATTTTTAAGTGAAAACTCCATCCTTTACAAGTGATTCATTGTGAAACTGACAACAAATTTTCTCACACGCGTATATTTCTCAACTATAAGACAATTCTTATACAAGTTGCAAAGTAATCTGATTATTCACGATAAAGGAGAGCCACAGATCCACTAGAATGCTACCTTCAAGAAAAAAAAAATGGAAAGAACTTACATTGGCATGCATAACAAAATGATACAAAGAAGGCTTAACTTTGGTATCTAGTAAAACAAAAACAAAAGGGGAGGAATGTCATTTCAAGAGTACACTCTCACCAACTGTAATTAGAACATACTCTTTATTTTCAACTTATTTTAAAGATGCATTCTGATACAAGTTTTACTTTTCGAAAAAAGCAAGGCTTACTTGGCTTGGCTTGGCTCCACTTTTAAGTTGGAGATTGCATTTTATATATGAGGACATGAGTTAGGGGTTGACTTAACCCCATGCTCCTCAACTTCTACCACAAATTCTATCAAGTTTCTATATCCATCTCAACCATTGTTTTCCTTTTTTGTTCTCTATACTAACGCATATCATAATTGATGGATGTGCTTCGGAAAAAGGATAATAAAAAAAAAGTTACTTCCATTTCAAATGCAGCATAATTCTCAAAAGCAAAAGCAAAGGAGAAAAATTATAACAATATATGGCAAGCTTAATGAACCTCTTAACTCCATTGATCCTAGAAGCCTCGAGCATGTTGAAGCTGATCATTGTATTGTTATACATAATAACCGAGTGGTTTGACTGAATGAAGCCCATACCACCCATATCAGCAGCAAGGTTGAACACATGATGAACTCCATTTGTGACTTTCAGACAATTATCCATGACCCTCAGATCAACAAGATGGAACTCATGACAGAACATGTCCTCAGTCATGTGCTCGTTTTTCTTCCAATCGGAAGCTATAATGTAATGCCCCTCGCTCTTCAATCGCCTGGCGATGTGTGAGGCGATGAACCCTCCAGCCCCGGTTATGGAAATGCGGAGCTTCTCCAAAGGCCAGTACAGTTCTCTCTCGAGATTCTCATAGGTGTAGGCCCCATAGGTTGTTTCGCAGCTAGTTCCCATTCTTCAAATCAAATTATCAATTAAAAAAGGTGACGTTTATTAGAAGCAAAAGATCACACAATATAATATAACTTCAGTGTTCGTCAAGGATTAGGATTGGATCGAGGGGGCAAAATTCAGTTCTTTTTTTTTTTCAACTAATAATTTGAAAACATTTTCGCAAACAAGCAAAACAAGTTGCGAGGATAAAAGATAAAACTAATACAAAACAAAGGTGAAATAAAAAATTAATAATTATAGTCCATAACAAAACGCGATATGCCTCGCGGGTTTTTCGTCAACCAAAAAAAAAAAAAAAAATTGGCATAAATGTCAACTTAGGGTGGATAATTGAAACCCTAACCCTAGAATATAGTGGATGAATTTACTCTCTCTTGCTGACTCAATGACAGCAAAACTCCCAAAAGGTATCAAAACAGGACTACACAATTAACTAACAAAACTTGTATGAAAACCTAGCAACTAAAAATACATTCTTTGATTTTGATACAAATAAAATCAAATTAAAGCAACTGAATTCCCATCTCCAAATCAATGTAGAGCATAAAACCAAGCATACAAAGTGAAAGAGGGCTAAAGAAACTAGGCGCAAAATTCCTAAAATACAAAGAATTGATGTTAGCATGCAAAAGTAAACAACGAATCATATAAGGATGCACAATTTTGTGTATATATATACATATATATATATATATAAGCGATATAGAAAACAGGCATTCATAGCATTTACCCTCTTGTGTCTATATCTATATCTATATAAATATATATCTATATATATATATATATAAACGTCAAGGACAGAGCATCTCAATATCATGAAACAGAGTATATACATGTATGTCGTCTCAAATCTCAATTAATCAACAAAATTAACAGAACCCACTAAAGAAAATTACAAAATCGCAACATCTACGAACCATATAACAAACCCACTAACGAAATCAACAGATTGGCATCAACAATTGCCAAAACAAGCTAAAGAGAGAAAAGAGGAGAACAAAAAAAAAAAACTGCGAATGCCCAGAAATTTCAATTACCTCAAATAGGTGTATTCGAAGTTCGAGTATATGATTTAAAGATTATTTATGGTTTATAAGAGAAATCTTGCTTTTTTTTTTTGCTCAAAAACTAAAATATCATTAATGAAACTTAAACCTTACACGGAAAACAGAACATTGCTTGAAAGTTGAACGCCCACTTCCTATATATAGAGGTACCGAGCAAGCGCCTTATTTTATTGTGTCAATATTTCTTTTCCAATTTCCACTTATTGTGGATGGAACCATATGGTAAAGAAAGCATAGTAGTACCAATAGAATTGTGGCGGCCGGGTCCTTTAAATATTGAATGTAATTGTTAGCATAATTTTATTTAATATTATAAATTAATAAGGAGTATGCATCAATTTATTTGGCCCCTTATTTTTATGGACAAATTCAGATTAAAAAAAAAACACTAAGCTAATTAAATTTTAAATCTTGTGAAAGGGTATAAAATCACACATGATATTTTTGTGATACACAATATTAACTCATGGCGGCCAAACTTTGTAATAATTTCCTTGACGATTGTGACTTGAAACAATTAATTCAAAGAGGGAAAATAAAAGAAATTTTTTTTTTCTTTAAAATAGACTATCAAAAAAAAATTGACGAAAATTTCTAGAAAAAAAATTCAAGAGTGTATAGTCCAATTTGATTATGAGTTTGTTAAAAGATCCCTCAAAAGTCGAGTTAAGTGTAGTTTTATTTAATATTAACGTATGGGTTCAGACTTAGGCCTGGCAAATGGGCGAGTTCTGACCGAGTCTGAGTCAGTTTATTTGCGCTCGAGTCGGGTGATCACCGGGTTGGGTCATGAATCATAACCCCCCCCCCCCCCCCCCCCCCCCCCTCCCCCTCCCCCTTTTTTTAAACTATGTACATATTCTTCTCCAAAAAATAAAAAAACACTCTATATATATAATTATATGTGTATATATATACAAAAAAGAGGGCTTTTTTTTAACTAGGGTTTCTAACACAAACATAAAATGAAAAGCTTGATCAGAGCCTCAAAACCCTAAGAGCTATGAAGCGAGACCACCACCCTCCACCTTCTCCAAACACCTTCGGTAGCGGCGGTTGCTCCACGACGGCGAATGACTGTTGCTCTAGGCGACTAGGCTACAACATCAAGTACAGGCCCCGCCCTGCCTATAGGCAGACTAGGCCACTGCCTAAGGCCCACAAAAGTGCTAAAATTTTAGGGGCCCCCAATCCCTATACACTTCTATAGTAGTAGAATTTTTACTAAGCCCAAACTAAGGCCCCAAACATACCCCAACTCCCAAGTTTTATTATGTGTAAAAAGGTCCAACTAATTGTAAGCCCAAAATCTAAATTAGACCTCCCAATGCTCACGATCTGCATCAGTATGTATTAGTCTATATACAATTTATATACAAATATAATATAGCCCTAACTCCTAAGCCTTTTACTCACTGATATTTAAAAAAAACAAAATATCTCACACTCGATTCTCTCCTCTTATCTCTCTGTGACTGTGAATCTGTGATCTCTCTTTTATAGTTCTATCGATTCTCTCTAATTTCTAAATCACTCTCGGGCTCACTCGGTCTCTATTCTCTCATGATCTCATCTATCAATGATCAATCTATCATCTATCATGGATTGATCACTCATCACTGATGGACCACGATGATCGGACAAGTGATGACGATGACGGATGATCGAAATTCGGACCTCGGACGTGCAATGATGACTAACTAAGTCACCGAGGTAATCATCAATCCCTCACTGTTATTAATTTATTGTTAGCTATTTTATGATGAATTTTTCATTTTGTAATGGAATATGTGTTTTAGAATATTGAGTGGAATTGTGGAATTTGGTGTTGTATAGAATTTACTTAAATTATGTTACTATGTGTTGTGGAATTGTGGAAAGAAATGGAATTTTATGTTTTGGAATTTATTATATGGAATTTGTGTTATGGAATTTCCATTCTATTCATTTTTTGTCATGAAATTAGGAACAAAAATATTGATGAGTGGTTTATTGACATTATTGTATAGGATTGTATTTCTATTCTTATTTTCATGCCTCCGAGGAAGTATATTTCTGGTTCCGAGAAAAGAAAGAAAAAACAAAAATAGAAGCGCTAATTCAATCTCAAGTAGGAGCACTTGAAAAGTTTTTTAATTGGTAACAAAAAACAAGTAGAGAATGAAGTTTCAATTCAAGATTTGGTGAATGAAGAAAATGAACATCGAGATGGGATTTATAATGAACAACATGAAGATTTGGTGAATGCCGAAAGTGAGCATCGGAATGAGAATTATAATGAAGAACTTAAAGACTTGGACTTGGAGAATGAGGAAAATGAACATCGGGATGAGAATTACAATGAAGAACATGAAGATTTGTTGGGGACTCAATCGGGTGAAGTATTGGATGAAGGATATGCATCTTCAAATTTATATGATCCAATAAATTGGAGCATTATTGATCAAAAGATGAGGGACTTATTAGTAGAAAGAGGTCCTATAAGAGAGGAAGATGTTCATTTTCAATATCCGAAAGATGAAGGTGGTAGACATTTCTCTCCCGTTCATTACACTCGGCATTTACCAAACAAAGAGAATAATGAAAGGAAATGGCTAGTTTACTCAGTTATTGGGGATAAGGTATTTTGCTTTTGTTGCAAGTTGTTCAAGAAAGAGGGAAATACAACACATTTGGCTACCAAAGGAATTAATGATTGGCATAATATTGCTCAAAGGCTTAGACATCACGAAACTAGTAACGAACACATTACTTGCATGAGCACGTGGATTGAATTGGAGATCATAATGCAAAAGAATAAAACCATCGATAAAAGTGCGCAAGAACAAATGAACAAAGAGAGAGAACATTGGAGACAAGTATTACTACGGATACTTGCTGTGGTGACAATGTTTGCTAAGAATAATTTAGCATTTCGTGGAAACAATGAAAAGGTTTATCAAGAAAGCAATGGAAACTTTTTAGGCCTCATTGAAATGATTGCCGAATTTGATACCGTAATGCAAGAGCATCTTTGACGTATTGAAATGCGTGAGATTCAATATCACTATCTTGGCCATAAAATCCAAAATGAATTGATCATAATGTTGGCTAGTGAGATTAAATGTACCATTGTTAAACGGATCAAAGGAGCAAAGTACTTTTCAATTATTCTTGATTGTACTCCGGATGTAAGCCATAAAGAACAAATGTCTCTTGTAGTTCGGTGCGTTGATGTTTTGAAGAGTCCAATAAAGGTGGAAGAGTTCTTTTTAGGGTTCTTAAAAGTGGATGATACATAGGGGCTTGGACTTTTTAGTGAGCTTAAAGAGGTATTGAACACACTTCAACTTGAAATAGGTGACGTGAGGGGGCAAGGATATGACAATGGATCTAATATGAAAGGAAAAAACAAGGGTGTACAAAGTAGGCTACTAGAAATAAATTCTAGAGCATTCTATACACCATGTGGTTGCCATAGTCTTAACCTTGCACTTTGTGATATGGCCAACTCTTGTCCAAAAGCTATATCTTTTTTTGGAGTGGTTCAACGAATATATTCCATGTTTTCATCTTCTACAAAGCGATGGAAAGTTTTCAAAGATCATGTCGATGCAAGGTCTCACTCTTAAGCCATTGTCCCAAACACGTTGGGAAAGTCGGGTTGAAAGTGTTAAAGCATTAAGGTATCAAGCTCCACAAATTAGAGATGCTTTGGTTCACTTGGCAAAAACAAGCGAGGATCCCAAAACAAAAAGTGAAGACGAGTCTCTTGCAACACATGAAATTGAGAATTTTGAATTCTTACTTGGCATGGTAATTTAGCATAATCTATTATTTGCGGTTAATCTTGTTAGCAAGACCCTTCAAACTGAGGATATGCATATGGATGTTGCTCTTGATAAATTAAAAGGACTCATTTCCTTTTTAGAAAGTTATAGAGAAATTGGGTTTCAAGATGCCATGACCGAAGCTAAAGAAATAGCTACTACAATGGAAATTGAACCTATATTTCGTGAGAAAAGAACAATTCGTAGGAAAAGACAATTTGATGAAATTGTTAGTGAAGAGGGGGTACAGTCACCTGAAGAATCCTTTCGAGTTAATTACTTCATATATATAATTGATCAAGCTCTTTCTTCACTTAAGAGCAGGTTTGAACAATTTCAAGCATACGAAGAAACTTTTGGCTTTTTGTTTGATTTGGAGAAGCTGAAATCTATGGATGATGGTAGTTTGAAGACTTGCTGTGACAATCTTGAAAAGTTTCTAAAACATGACATGCATTCTGATATTGATGGGAGAGATTTATTTTTAGAATTGAAGGTCTTGAAAGAAGTTTTACCAAAAGAAATAAAAAGGTCCATTGAAGTGCTTAATTATTTGAAAGCAATGGAAGGTTGTTTTCCAAATGCATGGATTTCTTACAGAATTCTGTTAACTATACCAGCTACAGTTGCATCAGCAGAAAGAAGCTTTTCAAAGTTGAAGTTGATCAAATCCTATCTTCGATCAACCATGTCACAAGAAAGATTGAATGGACTAGCCACGTTATCTATTGAAAAAGACATGATAGAAAAGCTTGATTATACAAGCTTAATTAGTGATTTTGCAGCTAAAAACGTGAGGAAGGTGATGTTTCAATGATTTTTGACCAAAAAAGTTAGTGTTTACCAAAAAAGTTCACCAAAAAAGTTCATTATTTAAGATTTTTGACCAAATCTCCCTTCTATTTAATATTATAAATTAATTAGGAGTATGTATTAATTTATTTGGCCCTTTATTTTTATGGACAAATTCAGATTAAAAAAAAACACTAAGCTAATTAAATTTTAAATTTTGTGAAAGGGTATAAAATCACACATGATATTCTTGTGATACACAATATTAACTCGTGGCGGCCAAACTTTGTAATAATTTCCTTGACGATTGTGACTTGAAACAATTAATTCAAAGAGGGAAAATAAAAGAAATTTTTTTTTTCTTTAAAATAGACTATCAAAAAAATTTTGACGAAAATTTCTAGAAAAAAATTTCAAGAGTGTATAGTCCAATTTGATTATGAGTTTGTTAAAAGATCCCTCAAAAGTCGAGTTAAGTGTAGTTTTACTTAATATTCACGTATGGGTTCAGACTTAGGCCTGGCAAATGGGCGGGTTCGAACCGAGTCTGAGTCAGTTTATTTGCGCTCGAGTCGGGTGATCACCGGGTTGGGTCATGAATCATAACCCCCTTTTTTTTTTTTCCTTTTTCTTTTTATTGTTTCGGGTGTTTGTGCTAAAGCCTTGTTTGGCATTCAACCAAAAAAAAAAACTATGTACATATTTTTCTCCAAAAAATAAAAAAAAACACTATATATATAATTATATGTGTATATATAGACAAAAAAGAGGGCTTTTTTTTTAACTAGGGTTTCTAACACAAACAGAAAATGAAAAGCTTGATCAGAGCCTCAAAACCCTAAGAGCTATGAAGCGAGATCACCACCCTCCACCTTCTCCAAACACCTTCGGTAGCGGCGGTTGCTCCACGATGGCGAATGACTGTTGCTCTAGGCGACTAGGCTACAACATCAAGTCCTCCGACATGACCGAAGTGGCCCACAAGCTTGAACAGCTCGAAGAAGCCATGGATAGTGTTAAGGTAGACGATTTATCTAAATTTGCATATGATACAATTGATTACAACCCATCTGATGAATGTTCTTGGCTCGAATTAATGATTTCAGTGCTGAACTGTCAAAATCTTGAAAGCCATGAGAAAAAAAAAAAAAAAAAACTTTGAAACCCATGACAGATGGAGAGAAAAAAGTTGAAAAAACTCCTACTAGTCTAATTAGGGTTTGGTACTTTGGCATACATAGACTCACGGGTTTTACACGAGCTTGGCATATATAAACTCACGGGTTTTACTCGGGCCTGCTTGCAACCCGTGACCAACCCATATTTTAAACATGTTGTATCACCCAGCCTGAGTATAGTCAAATAGAAAAACTTTACAAGCCCGAACTCACATATTTTGGGCTTGAATCGGGTTAGCTCTTGAATGCGGGCTTAGATTGCCAGCCCTAGGTTCAGTGAAATTTTACTTAATATTTTTGTATAGGGGTCCTTTATCTAATAAAAAATCTTAATTGTACATAAAATATATATATATATATATATTAATTGTCCTTAACTCCAAAAAATCTTATCATAATGTTCTTTTTAATAATTGCCCCTCTGTTTGTCTTAAGTCCAATTCGTTTTTTTTATTTAGTAAAAATTTCTTTAACAGAAAATAGTTATGTGAATTTTAATAACTTGTAAGAAATTTGTAACATAAGGATTTAATTTAATTTGATTAAGTTTAAGTGACGAGCGACTAGACAAAATTTAATACAAGTTTTTCATTAAACTCAACTAATCTAACATGAGAGATTTTTTTTACTAAATTCCCAAAAAAAAAAAGTAAATAAAATTATTACAGATTTTTCGATCGAAATAGCAATAATTTTTTAAGAGCCTGCGACTTGAAACTTGATTACACCCGCTTCTTTTATGTTGAACTTCTTTTAGCAACAACTAAAAAAAAAAAAAAAAAAGGAAAGAAAGAAAGAAAGAAAAAATAAAATAAATACATTAAATTTTCACAGCATTTCCTCATCTTTAGAAAAAGTAAGACTTACAGAATTTATGGTCAAATAAGTTTGTCCAAGCAGGGACGGATCTAGGAATCTAATCTAGGGGGGTGAAAACATGCGGGGGGGGGGCTGCCCTCGAAAGAAATTTTTTTGGCGTTTACTTATACATTTTTGATAATGAGATAACTATATAAGGAGAAAAAAATACAAACTATTTGAATCAACAAGGTATGGAACAATTTGTAAACTAAATTCAGAATTTATATTTACAATTATACCAAACTTTTTCAAAAATTACATACACACATCAGTTTTTTTAAAAAAAATCTAAGGGGGGGCGAGTTTAATAATTTAGAAAAAAATTTAGAGGGGACAAGAACGTGTATTTACGAATAATACTATTATAATTAAGCATGTTTTTCCAAATCTGGGAGGGGGCGGTCGCCCCCCTCGCCCCCCCCTAGATCCATCCTTGCAGGCAAGCAACAATGTTAGGCACAGCCTCACAGCCACTCTTGTTTAAGTTGTTTTGATATTTGAGGAAATTGAATAATGTAATTTTTGCTAATCTGGAGTCTGGACATGAAGGCATTAAGAAAAATAAATACTCCGTACTATTCCATTTATTGGATAAGGGACTCTGTTTTTATTTGTACGGTCACTTATTAGCCACCCTGTTGAACTCAGTGCTCGAACGTGCAACAACCAAGTGGAGCCTGGTACGCCGGGCAAATATGCCGAAATATCCTAACACAGCTCATGGTAGGGACCACCAAAAGAGTACTGAACAGAGAAGAACATCACAACCAGGAGTGTACGTGATCGGTTGTTTTAATTTTTTTTAGTAATTTTAAAATCGATTAATTTGTTTTAGTAGGTCGATTTTAGATGGTATGGGTCGTTATTGTCACGATTCAATTTGTTATGAGCAAAAATAGAGCACGTGACACGCCACCAAGATTTTTCTAATTCATTAAAATAATTATAGCAGCGGAATACGTACATAAATAGAACATAAAGGAACTCTTTTAAAAACAAAGTTCATTTGGAAACCGTTGGACTACGAGTCCGTAAAATTCGTATAAATTTAAAAATATAATTATATTTCAAAATAAGAAAAAATATGTTAATAGGGACCCCAAAGCTACCCTAAGAATCAATTAGAACTTTTAAATATTTTTCGAAAAGGAGTGCTAAGAGTAAGCATGCAGGGGGTATTTCGACTAGTCGAGCGATCCAAACGACCCTCGGACAGAAATCCTTCTTACCAGAGGGTAATTCGACCGGTCAAACTGACCCCTTCAACCGATCGAATGACCATCTGGCAGACTCTTGCCTAAGAGTCATCCAACTATCACTCCTTAGCAACATTTCAAATACACCGACATTAATCATTCCAATCTTTACAAACTATAATAAGGATACAAGCACCCACATCATTCTAATTAACCCTTTAAAAGAAATGATAAGGAAACAAGCTAAAGCTTAGTTGGCTCAATTCACAAAAGTGCTACTAAACTTTCATTCAAAACACGAGTTTTACAAAAACATGAACTCGAGAGCTTGGATACATTACAAACCTAAGCATAAAAAGTTTTATAATGTATTACAATATTACTAATCCATTCCAAAGTTTCCATGTTAAGTACATAGTTCTAACTCTTTCGAAACTCATTTTTCATCATTGGGAATGGACTAAAACAAAAATATATACACGAGCGATCTTGGCATCCCATCGACCTCACTCATCTCGCTTCTTCTTTTATTTCTTCTTATCACCTGCAATGGAGTAATTCTTCACTGCTCAACTATATACTGAGTGCACAATTCTAAACATATGCATATATGGCAGTTCATGTCTTAAACATATTAAAACATATCAAATAGTCTCTAGGGAGAGAGATACACATTCATCCGGTATATCGGCAAGTCCTAAATCTTAAATCGCGATGCCAATGGTAATTCCAAAGTCTATCTGTGATAACCCATATTTTTTTTACGCACTTATTTATTATATTCGCATTTGTGGGACTCATGTGAGACAAAATACCTATTCGCGTGATTAAGCTATTTGCACATTCAATTATTTAATTGAGATTATTGGTATTAACTAACACTTAATTAGAGGTGAATTTTGACTCACAGGTTGATTTTGGGTGTCCGATTGGGGACACAGAATTGGAAAGTTATGTCAGTTCCGATGAGAAAAATTGTGATGTTCCATTTGAGTAGTGACAAGTGTGTGGAAATACATTTATGTGTTTGGATGTTTATTAAAATTTACGTGGATTATTATTTAATTATTTATTATAAGATGTGATCATTTTTGTGATCAATTTGAGTACCTTATAAATAAAAATATACTATAGTAATAATGGATTAATTAAAAAAAAGGTAGATAAATACAAATTAGAGACTTTTCCCTCAAGGAAAGGATAAGTCATACGTGTATATATTAGTACACAGAACCCTTCTTATGAGCGATCCCTCACTTTAATAAAGTGAGGACTTCTTTTTACAGCCGTTAGATCCAGTTTTTAGTCTGTGAAATTACTTCAATACCCTTAATGAAAACTGGATCCAACGATTGTAAAAAGAAGTCCTCACTTTAACAAAGTGAGGGATCCCTCATAAGAAGGGTTCTGTATTAGTACATATGCATGAAGATAAGGAAGAAAGAATAAACTAATGGGGAGGTGGCAAGTTTGGAAAATGTGGCATTTTCTCTTGACTATAGACCTTGTAGGCTTTATAGATTAGGACACTAATCTAAGTCTGGACATGTTAACCTAAGGTATAAATAGGTCTAGTATCCCATGGAAAAAAGGGAGACGGCAAGGACATCATAAAAGGAAAAAAAAAGAAAAAAAAAAAAAGAAAAGAAAAGAAAAATAAAGAGTAGACGAAGAGACTGTTTGGTGGATAAAGCAGGGGAAAGAAAAACGGGAGGAAGACTCGAGGAAACTAGGGATTGGGAGGCAATGTCTTGAGAAAGCTGGAAAGGAATTAATTTCATCATGTAGAGCGTTGAAGAATTCAGGATGTGACACTAACCATAACATCCAACAATTCTGGTAGGCAGGTCGGTCCTGAGTATTTGGAGGTCCAGGACGAACTATTAAAGGGAGGCCCTTTATGGGGGTTCGGGCAGCGCCTCCGAGGTGATTTTTTTAAGGTCTACTTATACATAATTGACAATTTTTTTAAGGGTTTATTGATACATAATTGGCGACTTTTTTGGGGTCTACTTATAATATGAGTCTATTTGTGAAACTTAAACAATATATTGTGCCTTTCAAAATTCTAGATGGGCCTATTTCTAAAACTCAAAAAATTCTTACACTAAAAGTGTAATTTTCAAAATTTTAGGGCCTTTGCTTTTGAGTTTTATATACACTAGCATGTATCCCGCGCAATGCGCGGATACATTGTACTTTTAACAAATCAAAAATAGTGGTGATGAATATTATTATCATCAGAAGTTCAATTAAAAATACACACTTGTAATTGTCTTTGTAAAATGTTTCGCATAGCTTATACAAAATTTTACCCAAAATTGATCCGTTTATACAAATTAATAGTGTTTTTCTTCAATTTGTGAGTACTTCGTTTTATGAAAACTTAGAAATCACCATATAGGTTTAAAAAAAATTTGTAAGCTTATACAAACTATGGAAGAAGTAATACAAATTCATGTGATGGGTCGAAAAAAAAATAATAAAATAAAAAAGAAAGAACAGTCTTTCAAAATGATCATAATAAAATATTTAATTGAATTGAATACAGTACACGATTTAAATATAGGAAGAGTCCTCATGTACCAATTAAATGGTAGTATGTGCCCATTAACACCCACTGCTATATATGTGTAAAAAAAAACCGGTCCGATGGGTAGCCAGAAGCCCAGCTCGAAAAATGGGCCTTAAGTCTGGTCCAAGCCCGAGGTTGGACTAGCCTGGCCCTACCATCCTGGGTAGGGCATGTGCCTATCTTTTGAAGCCCAAGCCCGACTCGAGGCCCACATAAAAGTCCGATTAGAAGCTTCTCAGTAATAAAAATATTGATCGTTTTAAGTATTAAAATATAAAATTTGCAAGTTGCAAGTTGCTTTATTGAAAGTTATTTCCAACCTATAAAAAAAATGGTTACCTATATAGTAGTGTATTTATACCATTTTAGGGATAAATTTAAAGTGATCATTAGGCTCTACCTTAGGGCATATGACCGAGCTTGGTTTGTGAACTCTTAAGTTCAACCCGAGCACAATTCGGCCCGTAAAGAGACATGATACCGTGGGCCAAAGCCCAAACCCGCCCAAGCCCGATCAATGTCGGGCCAGGCCGGGCCCAATGGGTTATTTTGATATCGCTACTGCTATAGTAGTCCATTGGTGTGGAGAGAATGATTAAGAATTGATAAAATAGTTAAAGAGTTAACTTAAATGAGTTGTGACACGTGTCGCTCTCAGATTACTTTTGGCCTACACTCTCAGCTTTTATATATAGTAATAGATAGATGCATATCAATATATTTGTAATTGATGATAATAAATTGGTCATTGGGGGAGACCTAAAAGTAAAAATACTAAAAATCTCAACGTAAAAATGTAATTATAAAAATTTTATGGGGGCCCTCAAATTTTTGCAAACTTTGGTGGCCCGGGACGGTTGCCCCTTTTGCTCACCCTTTGGGCCGGCCATGCTGGTAGGGTCGGTTCTTAAACCAAGCAAGTAGCCGTCGCTATTGAAATTATCAAACATCGAGAAGTTTACCCCCTCATAAAATTATATTAATCTCCCATTTGACCCGCATAATTACTTAGCATGATCACATAACCATATCAACGTGCTATTCATACGTACTCACGAATAAAATTAACGAGCCTAATTAACACATAAGTTTTGCCCGGATCACAATATTATACATGATATTCAAAACATCGAAAACTCCTTATATAACATAAGTTAAGAATTCATACCTCGAGCTATAGTTCTATAATTTTGAGGGAATTACTGGAAGTCCGATTCTACACCGGATCTGTAATTACAAGTGATTCCTACAAATTTTACATAGTTTTCCCCAAATTTTCAAAATTAGGATTTTTATAAAAAGTTCGCCGAACATGGCCTAATAGGTATCAAAACAGAGCGTATGATTCAGACCTTGGAAGATATGTTGAGATTGTGTGTATTAGACTTTGGGAGTGATTGGGAGCACCACTTGCCATTAATTGAATTTGCGTACAACAATGGGTTTCAATCAAGTATTGGTATGGCACCATATGAAGCTTTGTATGGCCGTAAGTGTCGATCACCGGTTTGTTGGACCGAGGTTGGAGAAAGAAAGTTGTTAGGACCTGAGTTAATACAGGTGACTACTGAGAAGGTGAAATTGAATCAGGAACGTCTTAAGGTAGCTCAGAGTCGATATAAGAGCTATGCGGATTCTAAACGACGACCGATGAATTTTGAAGTTGGAGATTTCGTATACTTGCGAGTATCGCCTTCGAAAGGCATTGTACGATTTGGAAAGAGGGGAAAGCTCAATCCAAGATTTATAGGACCTTTTGAGATCCTAGAGAGAGTAGGTCCAGTGGCTTATCGATTGATCTTGTCATCAGAGTTGGAACATGTGCATAACGTATTTCACGTATCGATGTTGAGACGGTGTATGACTGATACGAGTAAGATCATTGTACCTGAACCGCTGCAAATTCAGGGAGACTTGACTTATGTGGAACAACCGGTCGAGATTCTAGATCGAAAAGAACAAGTCTTAAGAACTAAGACGATTCCGATGGTAAAAGTATTGTGGCGTAGTCACACGGTAGAAGAGGCTACGTGGGAAAGTGAGGAAGACATGAAGAATGAGTATCCGTACTTATTCGATGCATGAGGTAAAGTTTGGGGACAAACTTCCTTTTTGGAGGGGAGAGTTGTCACACCCGTTCCAGAAATTTATGATTTTGAAAATGCATCATTTGAGATTTTGAAATTATTAATGTTATTAATAATTTGAGTTGAGGTTGACTGTGAGTCAACGGTAAGGTGTCAGAGAGGACACGGGAATATGATAGTTCATATGGCATGAGCATGAGTAAATGACATTTATATGATTTAAATGTGATTTGACTTTATCTGGTATTCCTGTGAATAGTAATTATACCTGTGTAGTATAATTTCTGGTAATCTCGATATTGTTATATCAGTTTGAGCACTATGGTGAGAACGTGAGTGATACGTTAATTAAAAAGGTAGGTTGTGTAGAGATTCCACAGAATATAGTTTTCGGACGTTATTTTGGACCCAAACGAAACCTAGTCGAAAACTTTTGAAATTTATAGTTTTCACTCGTAAAGTTATAAAATGGACGTGTGCGAAGTTTCATGGGTTAATTAGAAGTTTGAGAAACTTGCGGGGAGGTAAACGTAATTTCCAGAACGTTTGTCTATATATAGAAGTGGATGAGATTTCATTCTCATCCAACCTTCTAAAAATATCTAGAGAGAGGAGAGAGAAAGGGGGATTGAGCCAACGGGCTTTGCGACGCCGATCGACGACCATTCGTCCGTCAGATTTTCTCCAGATTCAAGATTTGAACTCGTGGAGGTAAGACCTACGTTTTGATACTACTTAGGTCCTGTTTGACCAATTTTTGTAAAAATCTTAATTCTAGGATTTTGAGAAAAACAGGTATAAACTTGTAGGAATCGTCCCAAATTCAAAATCTGACGATTAATTAGCCCCCTAGACGATCCTTCAAAGTTTGAAGAGAATCGCACGAGGTATGAATTCTAGATCTATGAAATATATGGATTTTTATGTTTTGAACATCAACTTTGATATTCTTGGATCCGGGCGAAATTCATGTATTAGTTAGGCCCGTTAATTATGCACGTAAATTTATGAGAAAAGCACGTATAACTATTTATGTGAGCATGTTATGTGTCTACTTGGGTCAAAGGGGAGTTTGGTGCAAATTCATCCGGAGTAAGCTCCTCGAACCTTGAGGATTGTGATTGTGATAGAATTAGAATTTTGGTTGTGTTTGGATTGGAGGTGAGCCCAACCAGGACACGGTACCTGGTATGGAGGAAGGCCCAACCAGTGTACGAGATGCGTGGGAGAGGTGGGCCTCCTACGGCATCGACCGGATGAATGTGTACCACTCACCCTAGAGACTATTTCTATGCGTTTAGATGCTTAAATCATGAACTGTCATATAAGCATACATTTAGAATTGTACGCTCAGCATATAGCTGAGCAGTGGAGATGTACTCCATTGCAGGTAAGAAGAAAGACAAGAAGAATCGTGAGGAGTGAGGCCGAGGAACGCCGGGGAACCACAATTGTATATGCTTTTGTTTTAATCCTAAAACTTGTGTAAGGATTGGGAATCAGTAATATGATGTAATAGAATCATAGATTAGTTTCATAGTATTGTAATCTTGTAATTGAACATCTGTGATTATGTTTCAAATGCTGAAAATCAATTGTGGTTGTATTGGTGTTAAGTTTGGAGTAGCATGAGTTGTTAAATTTCATTACAGGCTGCCCAGCAGGGGAGCAGTCGACTGGACCATGGATCAGTCGACTGGATCTCGTGTGGTAGAGACACTGAAAGTGAATAGTAAGAGAAGCAGTCGACTGGACCCATTTATCAGTCGACTGAACACTGTTGATTTTGGCCACTACTTCGAATAATGGTAAAACCAGTCGACTGGACCTCCAGATCAGTCGATTGGACCCCTTTTGAAAATGCTGTATTTTGGTTCTGCTTAACACAGTCGACTGGGGATCTTGATCAGTCGACTGAGAAGTTGACTGGGTTCCCTGATCAGTCGACTGGACCTCTGTTGAGAATTTTAGGTTTTGGTTTCTGCTCAGTGCAGTCGACTGGACCCTAGGAGCAGTTGACTGAACCTCTGTTTTCAAAATTGATTCTTTTGGATGTGTTTTCAATTGAACAAAACTTTTTATAACTCTGATTTTCAAAGGATTTGTCAACTCAGAGGGTAATGTTCCCTAAGTTTTAAAATACCCAGGGTTGTTTTTAAGTTCTTTCCGCTGCGTATCGTTAGAGGATGATTGGATGAGCCTTGGTGGCGTGCCACGTGTCCTATTTTCACGCGTAGTGGGATGGGTCGTGACAACATTAATAATTCTCCAATGTCATTTATGTATTTTAAACAAATGTATTTTCCCAGGATGGGTATGACAGATTTTAGCTTGTGCACTACTTTGATAAATTGACCAATTGATGTTTGGTCAGTTTTCGATTTTTCGGTTTTCTTGAACACCTTTAATCACAATACATTAAAGTTGTTAAACAATTTATTGGTAGTAATTAAAAAGGGTGGGACTCTTTCTCTCTCTCAAAGCTCCCATCTTTCTCTAAATACCCTAGTCATCAATGCCTCTTTCAGGGGGCTCTTTCTTCATGGGAGAGCCTCTGGCTCTCTCGCTTTATCAGCTGTCACTCTTCAAGAGGGGTTTGTCTCTCTTTATGAGGGTCTGGTCCCTCCCTCTCTGTGAGGGTTTTTTTTTATTTGTTTGTTTTTATTATTATTTCATTTGTGTGTTCACTCTAGATCTGTTTCATCTCCTCATGCAACGGTCAGATCAAGCTACTCCACTTCGTATATGCAGCTTTGTCCTTTTTAGATATGGTGATTTATTCAGTCAGCTCCAGTACTGTCTCCATCAGATTTGGCAATTTTTTGGTCGGATTTGGCATTTTGATAGGGTCTTTTCGCAGACATGGTGAGATTTCAAATATTGTAGATCAGTTTCGGAGCTTTCTTCTTCAGCCGCTCAGTCTCGAATGCCACAGACAATTTCGTCAAGGATGTGCGATATTTGCAGTGTGGCTCAGAAGTTTGTTTTACTCATTATTTATGTATTTTTCTTACTTCTGTTTGCTTGTACTAGTTCCTTTTGGAATATGCTTTTAATGAAATATTACTGTCTCTATTATAAAAATAAAAATAAAAAACAAGAAGGTAGGACTAAATGCACCACATTTTACCCGTTAGTGTTAAAAAATGAAGAAAAAAAATAATGAGTGGAGGTGGTGTATTTAGGCCCACCCATTAAAAAAGAAAAATATTATTCGCACTCCAAAATGCCACTCTCAAAAGAATGTAGTATCATAAATATCATACACTCCATGGAGTGCGAATATCAATTCCCTTAAGAAAAAAGGTTAATTGTATTTTACCTAGAGATGGCAACGAGGCAAGTTTGGCACGAAGTAGTCTCCTCTCAACTCTTACTCCTATTAAAAAGTTATTTACCAAACCTGCCCAACCCTATTAATAGCAGAGTCAGATTTGGTCGATTTTTTATCAGAGCGGTGACGGATTTACCATCGGAGTAACTTAGATAAAAAAATTTTAATTATATTTTAGTAAATTAATGAATTAAATGACTAATTGATAAGTAATCATAGTGATTTCTCTTATTGACACCTCTACTCAAACTGGACTTCAGTCCTAGATCGGGTGTGTGGTCTTAATTATAGGAAATGTTTCTCGTAATCATTGTCCTCCGCGATCTTTGCTTCAATATTTTATGTGGGGAAAAATCTAACATACATTCCCTAAAAAGGGGTAGATGTCAACTCCACTTTTTTTTTTCCTTATGACAAATGTGGTTTAGTTATGATAAATGTGGCTCAGTTATGAGTCTGTTAAAAGAAATGTGGTTCAATTATGAGAAATGTGACTCACTCTTATAATTCAGTTATGACAAATGTGATTAGAGGTTGACATCCACTCTTTTTTTAAAAGGTGTATTGTAGTATGGCCGGCCTTTATGTGAACCAAAGATACGTATCTTCTTTCCACTTATTAAAGTGTGTATATACATATATATAAATATATTTTTTTGGCGGGTGGGGGTGGTTGGTGGAAAGCACTAATTAAAATACAAGATTCTCATTTTCATGCCAGTAGTTTATACTAATGCAAGTGGAGTACGGATTATTTGCAGTTAATTGGGTGTTATTGGGTGAACAACACTCAAGTGACACTTATAGTACTATATATATATATATATATATATATTTGTCTTTAAAATAAATAAAAAAAAATTATTTATGGTCCTACAAATTCCACGTGAATGTTGTCTACACAACAACACTCATCCTAACTGCCAAGGATCCTCCCTCAAGCAAGTGACTGGGTTCCTTAGCATGAACGTTTTTTAAAAAGATAAATTAGAGTAGTTGGACCTACCTAACAATTCACTAATATTTCTTGACAGATATGGTGTTATTCCGCAATTATTATAATAAAACTTTTGGAGTATGATTTCAAGAAGGAGTAAAATTTGGGACACAACCAAATACACAACTTTTGACACACAACTCAATTAATGTGTCTATCTCTCTCATGTGATGTCACTAGACCCCACAATGACACAGGAGAGAAATAGACACATTAATTAGATTGTGTCCCAAAAATTGTGTGTTTGATTGTGCCCCAAGTATTACTCTTCAAGAAGTTAATGTAAATATAGAACTTTTTATAGATTGAAAAGTGATATCTCAATTATCACATTTTCTCCTTGGCTACATCATCTCAGCATTCATAACGAGGATGGAAAACTTAGGGCTCGCATGGTAACGTTTTCTGTTTTCAGTTTTTAGTTTTTTAAAAACGAAAACCAATTTCTGTTTTTTTTTATAAAAAAAAAAACAGAAACTTGTTTGGTAACATTGGTGTTTTTTTTTTTTTTTAAAGAAAACAAAAACAGGAAACGCGTTTGGTAACAGTATTAATGTCAAATTTCTTTTTCAAAAAATGCCTCTCAAAATACATTTGAGAAAACTACTGTGACTTCCCCCGAGTTTAGGTCTAATTACAATGATCTCCCATGTGGTTTTCATAATTACACTAACCTCCCCAAGTTGTTTTTTTTTTTTGTAGGAGTCTCGTTTTGTGTTTTTATCTGTGTAAACAAATAATATTATATGTTGACAAACATGTGATGTTTGAATTAAACCATTACATTATTACATTTTCCATACAAATGAATAATATCCAAACCATTACATTCAAATAAACATAGTTCCTACAATTAAACAAGTAACATAACCATTAAAAATAGTTTTACAAACAAATTTTGTATAGATACAAGCAAAATAAATCCCCACAAATAAGTTAATCACGCTGAACACTCGCCCAAAGCTAATTAGCAATTTGGTCCCTTACACGAGCCATTTGGCGCAACTGACTTTGACTCACATCAATCTCAACAGGGACATTTGCACTACTTCCTGCACCATCTCCACCATTGTCATCAACAATAACTTGATCAGCTGTAAATTCTTCAAACAATTGATCAACCGTTGCATGCATTCGTATAAAGTTGTAAATTCCTCAAGAATAGAAACTATAGCATAAACTCAAAAAGGGCAGTAAAATTCGATTAAATGCAACACAGCTACCATCTCTCAAACCTCATATCTACCCACGAGTCCAACAAACCAAATGAGGCAAGCATTTGTTGCATTCACGGTCAAGAGAAGAATCAAAATCTAAAAAGAACTCTCATCACTAGTCTCAATATATTCACATCAAGATGGAAGAGGGTAATATAACAACTCGCAATTTGAGAATGAGCTAGCAACAAGTATTTTTGTAAATTGGTGTTTACGCTTCAACCTAAAATTGAATGTGACTATCGAAGCGGTTAATTGGGTTAATAACCCAGTTTGTATATGTTGTAAATAAGACACTTACAATTTCTATTAACAATTCTGAAAGTCACCCAATTCAGATCAGAGGTGACTCAAAATTCTAAAAGTCACTGCCCAATGTTTTTGTAAATTCTACTAAAAATAGTAACTGATAAGATGAATTCACCAAAATTGGTGGTGTCAAAGCTAACACATAGAACCAACTTGTAACTTAAAATGGGGATCAGAAAGCACACACACAATGCTGCCAAACAATTAATTCAAAACTGCTCTACTGCCCAGATACACTTATTCAACACATAAAAAAAAAGCATTTTTCACACGAAAAGCCAAAAATGGTTTACATATCTCTTTAACATATCAATCTACAGATTTAAACATTGGACCCTTCGTGACCTGTCTCAATTACATTGCCAAAACCAAACCGTTGGGATAAATCAGCAGATAGAGTTTCTTTGAATTCCCCAAAATGGTTTACGGATCTCTTTAACATATCAATCCACACGAAGTGAGGTCCAGTTTGTTTTTATACCGCCATATGAGAATGCATTTATGGTTCTTTGATCGAGTTTTATGAAATTTGCTACTCATCTATTACTTATAACCAAAGGAAAACATTTTCCCCCCTTAAAATTAATATTCTGTAACACTTTCCCCCCTTAAAGTGTAAAAAAATTACTAGGCATAAGTGAGGTCTGTGTAATTTCCCAAAATAAGAGGGACGCCCGTGTAATTAAGGCAAAACACAGGGGAGGTGAGTGTAATTAACCTTATAAAGTAACCAATTTTAGGTTTTAGACCCTTTTATTCATAGAATATCAAACTGACACCAAAGACATATTTCTCTTCAAATTTATAACAATTGTACATTCACAGTTTTGATTGGGACACAAGGCTTGGTTTGGTTTGGTTTGGTTTGGTTTGTACATTCACAGTTTTAGACCAAATATGACTATTAAATGCCTATACAAAAATCACTGAAAAGTTAATTATGTTTCATGAGCCATTGTATCTCATTTATGTTCAGAAATAAAAGATCATCGTCCAGTTAAGATCATTGTTTTGTTTGTTCTCTCCAAGATATTTGATTTGGCTCGACTCGTATATGCAAAAAATGAAAGTTCAGTGATGGACCTAAGTGAACTTGAAAATGAGTTGTTCAGTAAAGTAAAAACCATGGATTACTACACCACTGTCCTGAAGATAAAGGATTTGAGCACATTCTAATGGGGTTAATTCTGGGAGTTCTTGAATGATCTGGCAGCTATCGGAAACCCAGTTGCAATGCAGAAATTCTATGCAGATACAGATATCATTCTGTTCTAGTCTTATGGCAATTATGCAGATGTTAAGGGACAAAAGGTCACCGACTATGAAGCACCGACACTTCAAAAACTGAAGCGTACTAGTGTCAGACACGTGTCAGACGCGGACATGCTCTCGACACGCGACGGACACGTGTCCGACACGCCAAAAGTGTGTCCAACTTTGTGTAATTGAGTTTCAACCCCCAGACACGTCCCCAACATGCAAGGGACATGCACGGACACTCACGGGACACGCAAGGGACACGCACAAGACAACTATTTTTATTTTTTTAAATTCTAACTCTATTTGTGTAATTGAGTTTTAACCCCCAGACACGTCCCCGACACGCAAGGGACACGCACGGACACTCATGGGACACTCAGTTTGGGGGGTTTCTGCTTTTGCCTTGGGCTTTATTTTTTTATTTGGTTTGCTTTTCCTTTGTTTAATTAATTGGTGTTTCACTGTTTCTTTTTCTTTGAAAGTGATAACTGATAGTAACTAGTAAATAAGTAATTAATTTTATAATTTCAGTGTTTAGTTGAATAAAAATTAGGTACAATTTTTTAAAAATATAATAGTGCCTAGTGGGTATTTTTTAAATTTGATAATTGATATTGTGTAGGTATGAGCTCTCATTAATTTTAATTGGTGTTGCTTTCTACTCGTAATAGGAGATTAGTTTTATTGGTTATTTGTTCAAATTTATGCAAATTTTTTTTTTTTAAATCTAACAGTGCCAAGAACTAGACTAGTGGGTATTTAAACTTGTATGTAAAAAAAGGGCAGCCCAGTGCACAAGACTCTCACCATTGCGGGGTCTGGAGAGGGTAAGATGTACGCAACCTTACCCCTGCAAGCAGAGAGGTTGTTTCCAAATTTGAACTCGTGCTTGTAATGTTATGCTTGTAAGTACATAGCATTAAAATATATTTTTAAAAAATATTTAAAAATAAACGTATCCCTGGCGTGTCGTGTCCTTGTTTTTTAGAATTTGACGTGTCGGCGTGGCGGTGTCGTATCGTGTCGCGTGTTACGTGTCCGTGCTTCCTAGGTCACCGAGCTCGCTATCAACGCAGAAATGTTTTCCTTTGTTTGGTTCTATGAGAGTTGTTCATGGAAAATTATATGAACTAAACTGCTCTACTGCCCACTCACAAATTATATGAACTAAACTGCTGTACTGCCCACTCACAAATTATATGAACTAAACTGCTCTAAGGAGGATTTTTTTATACATAATCTCATCGTACAAAGCTTAACATAAGATATAGAGATCAAACAAACAAGCAATGACTTGTCTCTAAATTCATCAAAATCTACCAAACACACAGTAGTTGGATATATAGATCTTGCTGAGATATAGAAATATATATAAATATTAGACATGTGTATATAGAGAGAAATATAACCTTGCCGAGAATGATTTGTCCAAAATCCTCCTTAGAGTTGTTGCTCTTGCTGATCTGACAAAAGAGAAAAACAGAGAGACAATTAATACCCAAATTTAATACCCAGAATGAAAATTAATAGCCAAATGAAAACAAAGAGAAAAAATGATTCGAAAAATTAATACCCAAAAGTAATTCCCAGATGAAAACAGAGAGAAAATGTGATTCGAAGAAGAATAGATCGCAGAGGAAGAGAAGACAATCGAAGAAGAAGTAGAAGAAGATAATCAAAGAAGAAAAAGAAGATCGAAGAAGAAGAAGAAGAATAACAGGTCGCAATAGATCGCAGACGAAGAAGAAGATATCGAAGAAGAAGAAGATCGAAGAAGAAAGAAGAAGATCGAAGAAGAAGAAGAACAGATCGAAGAAGAATCACTTACCAGCGGCTTAGGGCGGATCGTCAGATGAGAGGAGGCCCGATCGTTGGTATCGTTTTTTTTTTTTTGATCGAGATCGCTTTTGGTTTTTTAAAAACACGAAACACCTTTTTGCTGTTTTCTTTTTTCCCCAAAATTATAAAAACGTTTTTTGTAAAAAAAAAAATAGAAACGATACCAAACGCGTTTTAAGTTTTCGTTTTCTTAAAAAATGAAAACGAAAACAGAAAACAGAAAACCACAACGTTACCAAACGAGCCCTTAGCTTACACGTTATTTAAACTGTAGGATAGGTTTGATGTGCATTGTAGTAGTGTAGTTAAGGGAACAACATTGAGTATGCCGTGTGGTGGTGAGACGGTACACACAATACCGTGTGATGGGGGGTTTCGTATTTGGATAATAATAGAATTAGCCTTCAAAGAATCTGTTAGATATTTTAATAAAAATACATTTAAACTTTGCTTGGAGTATCTATTGTGTAGTTAATGCTTTTCACTCATGCATTATATAACTATTCATTTAATATGCATTTGGTAACCAAAAGGTTTTTAAAGCTATTTACTGAGAATTGTAAGTAATGAGTAAAGTTTTATGAATCTCCATTACTACCCTTTTCACTTTCTACAGTTAAAAAAGCTTGATTGAGAAGGAGTGATAGTCAGTTAGACTTTCAAAAGACACAATAACTCTTTTAACCCATAAGGACAAGAAAGTGATGACAAAGTTAGTACACGTTTTTATTAAAAAATACAAGTAAAGTTTTTTGTCCGTTTGGGTGTGTTTAGTCTATTAGACTATAGAGATAATTAGACCATTATGTGGAACTTTAATTGCCACAAAAAATATGTTTAAACCCCATTAATTCCACATAATAAATAGAAATATTTAGTATTTATAAAAGCTTTAGCTAAAGTTAAAAGTCTGGACTGCATTGAGGGGGATAGGCCTAAAACCTAAAAAATAATAAATTGTCTATGAGGATACCCTACCTAGGAACCAAAGATCCTCAGAACTAGGTTCAAAGGGTAGAATGAATCATAGAGTGGTTTGATTGACATGCACTAAATTGAGCACTAGCTCAATGGCTATCCCTATGGTGTAAGTGCATGGATCTCATGGCAGATATGAAGTTGAGTTGTTTACAACTCTTAATGAGTTCTATAGTCATTATTGGTGGGATGTCAGAGTCATGAGAGCATCCTTAATAGACTCACCTATTTGAGTGTGAAAGTAGGGCCGCTTCCTATGAGAATGAGGCTAATTCTCTAGAGCGCTGAAGAAGTCGGGATCTAGCACATGGCCATAAACGTGCTAGCTTAGAAGCTTGGAATAGAGTGCTGAAAAATTATGTGTGTGATACAACGTCTTGTTTCCCCAAAGTAGTCATAGTTCAAGACATTGTCACTACTGGCTCTAGAGCAAGATTTGTTGAGCACTAAGTGAGGGTTGAAGCCATTGGCACCCCTTATTATGCATAATTTTTTATCTTTACCTAATATGTTAATGTATTTTATTTGTATTAAAATAAGTGAGGGATTGTTGTATTATTTTAATAAAAAACTAAATATTGCTATTTATTATGTGGAGTTAATGGGGTTTAAACATATTTTTATGTGGCAATTAAAGTTGGGATTATTAAAAATCAATCAATTTTGTTTTCCATTTTAAAGAACAGTCAGTTACTTTTTCAAAATAAAAAGGAAATCAAGTTAAAATTAAAAATTAAAAAACACATCAACTTTTTTTTTTAATTTTTTTTAAATAAAAAAATAAAAAATAATTATATTTACCTCCCCATCTCCTTCCTCACCACCACCTCCCACAATGGCTGGCCACCATACTACTACCAGCCACCCCCACACCACGACCACGACCACCACCACCACCACAACCCCTCTCTCTCTCTCTATATATATATACACATGAGTATATATATCTAATATATGGACACTACCAACCCAACCTCTCTCTCTATCTTCTCTCTCGTCTCACCACCACCACGGGCCTCCTCCTTCGTCCACCCCTATCATTGAAAAAAAAAAAGTTGCAGGTTGGAGCAACTGTCTGTAGACACCCCGATCTTGAGCAAACGTCGGATTAAGGGGAGCGTTACCTCTAGATCCGATGATGACAATGTCCGACTAATGTAGGACTTCCAAAAGGTGATTAAAGCTATTCGAAAGGTTCCGCAATTCAAAACATAAAGAAAAAAAGAAGGAAAGGAGAGAATAGAAGAAAACGGCGCATAGAATATTTTGCCGCAGTCACGGGTTGCCGATGCGGCACTCACTAATTGTCGTACGGCAGTCAGCAAATACCGCAACGACAGTTACTGATAGACGCAAAAACACATCAAATGCCACGAAAATCAGAATTCCAGAAAAGGCAACAGTCCGCGGAGTTGTTCATGACATTCATTAAGTGTCGCACCGGCACTCATTGAGTGCTGCTTCCATCTCTACCGAGTGCCTTGTTTTTGTGTCTGCCAGCTTTGAAATAGTACGTTTTTTACCTTCAAAAGAACATACGGAATTAGAGTTTTTACTATGAATTTTCTGAAATACCCCTTTGAAATTTGCCTATATATAGGGGATGAATATCCCATTATGAGGGATCTAGAATCTTCATCTTTTTTTTTTTGGCTTGGAATATTTTGAATCTTAGAATTTTATCTTAAATCTCTTTGTTTTAAGCTTCTCAAAATCTTCTAAACACAATTAGAAGCAAGTTTTTAGAAGGAGGAGCATAGAAGAAGGGCTTGATTAACCTTAGGAAAATCCTAAAACAACCCAAGAAGTTGAGGATACTTGGAGGTAACCTTTAAGTAATTAGTCTCCAATTCAAAGTTCAATCACAATATATATGGCTCTTTAGGGTCCTTTGCACATACCAATGTTGTGATCGAGCTTCTAATTTATTGATTTGGATCAAAATGACCTTAGGTTCAAGGTTAAATAAACCATGAAGTCCACTACATATTACTTGAGTCTTGGTCTCCTTTTCTTTTTCTTTTTCTTTTTGATTATAATCATCTCTTAGAATTCATAAGACTTCCAATATCTTACTTAAATCTATTGACTTGAAATCCCTTAGTTTCCTTCTAAGTTCATACTTTACAAGGGGATTAAAGTTTATTTTAGTATGTTTGGTCAATGAATCTAAACCTACCTCCATGGTTTAGGTTCATTATTTTGGGATTTCATGAAGTTCCTTCATACTTCATTTAGATCCATAAGAGTGAGTGTCCTTAGTCTCCAATGACCATCAAATGGTAGGAGAGGTAATGTGGGTTAAGCCAAACCTAATGGCTTGGAAGTTTGAAGTTAACAAATAAAAGATGTATTTGACAAATGGTGCAGTGAGTTCCCCAACCACTTTTGATCAAAGATTTTTAGTTAAATAATGAACCGTTGGAATCGAATGAAACCAATTGGAGAATGTCTATAATACAAAGTTTTACCACAGTGATTTTTTTTTAATGAGATTTCATATTTAAAGTGGTTTGGTCATGAGTCTTGTGAAACAATAATAATTTGTCCAGAGTTTCAGAATAGTAACACTCTTTTGAAATGAATAAATCAGAATCTTAATCAAACATTCTTGGCTCCAAATAAATTTTTCTATGAAGTTTAATGTGTTAATAGAATCTCCTAAAAAGATTAGAGTCTTTCTGATTTGTTTACTATTTTTAAAAAATCGTACAAAATCTCTGGACAGAAAGTTGTAGATTTCTGAGTGATGTCTAGTGTTTGTCTAATTCCCAGAGATTGAACCGTTGATCTTTGATTTTTCTTTTTGGGTTGGAAACTAGACTTACAGAGGAATCTTGTGTCCAAAATTCATTGACATCAAACCATAGGAACTATGCCTTTCCAATTTTTGGAGTCTTAATTTACTCTTTGTAATTTTTAGAATTTTTGGACAAATTTGGTAAACTTTGTAAATAATAGTTCAAATGACCCTTCTATGATCTAGGGTTTAAACCATGCTTTAATAATGATTAGTTAAACTTAAATTCAGAGGTTAAATGATCCAAATCAATTAATAACTTCATAGCTTACTCTTATTCATATTCATGTATTCATATACATTCATCCATATAGATTGATACTTGTAATTAGAATTTATTTTTTGTATTAGGATTAAATCTAATCAAATTTAATTATGAGTTCCTTATAACCATGTTGGGTCTACATCATCTCTATATGGATATTGCATTGGCTCCTAGTTGAGACTTGCATATCTATAGAGATGGTGCACTTCTGACTAATTATAAGGAATTCATAATTATGTCAATTCTTTCATACTTGATAGATTTAAGTTAGAAGTTTAGGAATTTCATTTAAGATTCAACATTATATTTTATCTAAAGCATGTGGACTAACTCTTTGTTTTGTAGCGCTATTAAGGTATGATTTTTCAAACCCCTGTTTTAGCTTATTCATTTCTTGGTTTTATTAATTTTCGACTTCATGCGCGACACCTTAGAATTAGGTATTGCCTTATGTGTATATGTGATTAGAGACCATTTCTTAGGTTTTACTTTCTTGTGTATGCATTGCACGTCTAATATTCACAGCTGGATCCTGGGTAAATTCTCTCGTTCCCTATCACATATCATATCGCTTGCTAACTGAATTATGTAGTTTTGAATGATATTTTTACCATTAGCAATCTTACGCCCTTTGGACATGCTTTTGTAATGTATATCTATATCTATGTATTAGTTGAAGGCACATTTAGATTAATAAATTCGATAAAAAGGATGTTGAGTAGATGACTATTACGAGATAGGATGAGAGGGAGTGTTTTAGTCCGCCGGGTTCCATCCCTTCTCATTCCATAATCCCCGGACCTAGAAAAATCTTTGGTTTCCAAAAAAGATCAGTTTGTCTTAAAATGGTTTCTTAATTTTTCCTTCTAAAAATTAAGTGGCGACTTGTGTTTGTTTGTTTGTTTTTTTTTTTTTTTGGTCTTTTGAATTTAGAAAGAAATTTAAAATGCTGTGGGTAAGAGAAAAATGCGATATCCATACTGTTCAAACGGCAGGAGCAACTCACCAAACTTATTGGGAGCAACTCACCAAACGGAAAGAATAACGTTGCTCCTTACGTTTGATGAGTTGCTCCTTCTGTTTGGACAATTGCTCCAAATTCCTACATTTTTTTTTCTTTTTTCCCCCTTTTGCAATGGCGATGGTGGATGAGCGAGGTGCCCCGTGGTAGTCGTGGCTATGAGAAGAGATAGAGAGAAGAGATCAAAGAGAGAGAAGAGATAGTGAGGTTGGGGGAGGGGGGTTGTGGAGCAAGGTGTAGATTGTTGGAGCAATTGTCCAAACAGAAGAAGCAACTCACAAAACGTATCGGGAGCAACTCATTACGTAAGGAGCAACGTTACTATTTCCGTTTAGTGAGTTGCTCCTTACGTTTGGTGGGTTACTCCCAATAAGTTTGGTGAGTTGTTCCTGTCGTTTGGACAATTGTTCCAACCTACAATTTTTTTTTTCAATGATAGGGGTGGATGAGAGAGGAGGCCCGTGGTGGTGGTAGCAAGAAAAAAGAGAAGAGATAGAGAGAGGTTGGGGTGGTAGTGGCCATATATTAGATATATATATATATACTCATGTGTATATATATATATAGAGAGAGAGGGGTTGTGGTGGGGGTGGTGGTGGTGGTCGTTGTGTGGTGGTGACTGGTAGTGGTAGTAGTCGTGGTGTGGTGTGGTGGCTAGCCATGGTGGTAGTGGTTGGTGGAGGTGGTGGTGAGGAAGAAGATAGGGGAGGTAAATGTAATTTTTTTTTTACTTTTTTATTGTTAAAAAATCAAAAAGTTGATGTGTTTTTAAATTTTAGGTTTAACTTGATTTCGTTTTCATTTAGAAAAAGTAATTGACTGTCCTTTAATATTTTAGATAAACTTTACTGATTTTTAATAATCCCATTAAAGTTCCACATAATGGTCAACACACCCAAACGGACAAAAGACTTTACTTTGTGTATTGCTTTTTTTAATAAAAGCGTGTACTAACTTTGTCATCAATTACTTGTTCTTATGGGTTAAAAGAGTTATTGTGACTTTTGAATGATCATCTATGAGTTAATGGCCGTCTATGAGTTAAGCCATATATTTCATACATGTGCAGACACATATATGAAGGTGCTCCTTCATCGTAAAAAAGAGAGAGAGAGAGAGAGAGATTACTTTTGCGTGTCTAGCATTCATTTGCTTACAATAATATTTTATATACATTATTTTAATTAGTTTTGTTTGGGTAAAGAAAGCACGAGTGGGCAAGCTTCATGCCTATCAAGTTATGTAGATTTGACGGGTTTACGGCAAGGGTGGCCGGGTTGTTGTATCCCGAAGATGGCGTGCTATTTCCTACTACATCGGGTACTACTCGTAGAGAGCGCGTATCATCTCAAGAAAGCGTATCGTGCTTCATCTCAGCCACTCTCTTATTGGTTCTATTCATGAAATTGATGGTTATTATATTCTATTGGTGGTGGATTCTCTGAAGGCTATATTATATTATTCTCCAACATAAGAAACCAATAATAGAGACACCATCAATTCCATCATAGAATAAAACCAAAAATCAGGTGACCGAGATGAGGCGCAAAGCTCTCTTGAGACGATACGCGCCTTCTACGGGTAACACCCGGTGCAGTAGGAAATAGCACGCCGTCTCCGGAATACAATAACCCGACCACCCTTACCGTACGCCCATCATGTCTACACAACCTGGTATGGCAAGAAACTTGCTCTCTATTACTTTCTTTACCCAAAAAAAAAATACTCTTATACAATTGAGAAATAGAATATAATATATTTGTATGGATAAAGTTCCTGGACACAAGATTTCTTCAAGAGAGTATATATGTGAACACCCACACAACTCATACATACACTGTACATATACTATATATATATATATACAAATATATAGATGTTTGAAAAAATGAAACTTGATCATCAGTTTTTCTTTTTCACTTTATGACGGGAAGAAATGTCATTTAAATGCAAAAAGTTGTATCCATTGGACCGAAATGGTATCTATATATCTATATAATATCCTTTCTCATACTTTATTGTCAAAAGAAATCTGAGCCGTCTGTAAGTGTGGACACTTTCAACCGTTAGATCCATAAGCTTGAGCAATTTCAATCCTCAAGGATTATCTTTGCCTTGAAAATTGAAATTTAAAGCAACTTAGACTTCACAAAAGAAAACTTAAATAAAGCAAACAGAACTTTTATTGGTAATTATGAAACTTCAAATCAATGCTCAGTGTGAAGATGTGCAGAGTAGAATTGATAGACTAAATGTTGGCCAACGTGCTGCTTTTGATGGAATCACAACTGTAGTCTTGGAAAATAAAAGAACTACATTTTTTCATTAGCGGTGGTGCTGGAACAGGGAAGACTTTTACTTATAATACAATTTCCATGCACATTTGTAGCCTTGGCCATACTGTTTTAACAGTTGCATCATCGGGGGTTGCATCGCTACTGTTAGTGGGGGGTAGAACTGCACACTTAACCTTTTCAATCCCGTTGGATGTGCATGACAATTCAGTATGCGGATTTAGCAAGCAGTCAATGCAAGCCGAGTTGGTCAGAGCAACTAAGTTGATCACATGGGACAAGGTACCGATGCAACATAGAAATTGTGTGGAGGCAGTCGATCGCACACTTCGAGATATTTGTGATATAAACAAGCCATTCGAGGGTATAACTGTTGTTCTTGGGGAGATTTTCGACAAATCTTGAGACACTCTACGTTGTGGAACAATGTAAATGTTTTAACATTGTGCTCTAAAATGCGCTTAAACAATGCAAACCCAAGCAATGCAAATTTTGCAGCATTTGTGATGGAGGTATTAGTTCTACAAACATTCATAATTTCATGATTTTGATTGTAATGTACCAGTATGATATTGAGTGTTTTCTTTATTCTTTATTTTCTTTTATTGATATTCAGATAAGGAGCAAAACATAAGAAATTATAAAACTCCCTTCTACAATACATAAGTGTCAACATCTTGAGGAGTTACTATGCACTGTTTATCCATAACTCGGTGTGGAAGGGATGGCCTCCCCAACCTACCTCACTGAGCGGACAATTCTATCAACACGAAATGAAGATGTCAATACTATTAATAAAGTTGCATTAAATATATTCCCAGGGGAGGCATGCACTTAATTGACTGCAGATAAGATGTCTGATGACAATGGAGGTGATCACGCCTTTACTAACTGATATCCTAATGAATACCTTAATTAATTGGATCCTCCCGGTTAGCCTCCATTCAACCTACAATTAAAAGTGGGTTGTCCTATCATGTTGCTAAGAAACATTGCACCAACAGATGGACTTTACAATGTCACACGATTAGTTGTTAGAAACGCTTCGCATGTAATTGAAGCTATATAACTGGTGTTAAAGCTGGAACCTTAGCCTTTATTCCCAAAATATCCTTGGCTCTATCAACAACTGAATTACCTTTTAATATGATGAGGCGTCAATTTCTAGTTCGGTTGGCATTCGCAATGTCAATTAATAAATCTCAGGGTCAATTGGTAAACTTCGTCGGGATTGGTTTGCGCAGTCCTGTATTTAGTCATGGACAAATATACGTTGCTTTATCCAGATGCACGTCTTTTGATCGTATAAGTGTTCTTCTTTCTGATGATGCCACTGATTCTACAACAAATATCGTTTACCCTGAGGTCCTTATATAATGACTTATATAGTAAATTTCCACTATATGACTTTGTTACTTTCGAATTGTATTTTTTGCCCCCACTTTTGACCCTCAACTTATAATCTTGTAGGATTGGTGGAAAAATGTAGTCTGGGAGTGGCAAGATGCAACAAAGAAGTTTGAGTTAATAAATGCCCATCCCAACAAAGTACTGCAATAAGATGAAGCAATTACATCTAATTTATCCTTTTAAAGATTCCCATGTGAATGCAACTAACACAATTATTTGTTATTTTTTAGGTTTTTGTCCACTAATCACACCGGACTAAGTATATTGAGATTGATACTTACACGTTCTATAAAGTGATGATAAAAATTCACAATTTGCCAAAATGAATATATTGCAAAGAAAATGACTACTTGATTGGTATACATGTTTTTGTACAAGCTAAGATATCTACACTAAATGTATTCTTGATGATTAAGTTTTTTTTGGATAACTTGATGTTTGATGTTAATGTTCAAAATTGTTGTGCTTTATTCACCATTATAGGTGGGTTATGTCCTTAGTGATTCTCTTGGATTGAGATTTCGTCTAGGTAATTGCTTCCTTTGTTCAGTGTTTAAGCTCTTGAATTGATTTATTCTTGCTCAAAATGTGCAGAGATGTTTTACATTGGTGATGAAAATGTATTTGTTTATTGGGAAGTAATGTGATTTTAGGTGGCCAAATTGGTCCAGAAGGCTATTGTGATTTTTTCCATGTTCAGTTACTAAACCCCAAACTCTCGGTTTGGTTGCCTAGAAAATAGACTAAGAAAAATGTAAGTGTAGTGCTATGGTTCCCAAATTTGGTTCCCACATTTCATTATGTTGGAGACTATTGGAATTTTGTTAGAACTTGTTTTAGGTGGTACAACTATCAAAGCATTTGGTAGCCAAATTTGAGAACATAGTAATTGTCAAAATGCTATAACAAAATTTTACGTACTCATTGTGTTTTTAACAAACACCAGGGAATCTAGAAAAATAAATTCTTCATTTACATATTTTTGCGCCCTGCCCACAGGCACGGGCAATTACTAGTGTTATATAAAGTTAGTCAATTTGTTAACCTTCAATGCACTGTAAAGACTAATGATCCCAATGGTTATGTATGTGACGACCAAGAGCCAATACTCTTGAGGCAGGATGGCCAAGATGGATGAGGTGAGGTCGGGTGTGGGGGCTTGTCCCACATCGCCTGGGGTGAAGTTCCTGGACTAGTTTATAAGATTAATCGCCCCTCTATATGCAACAAGGCCTTTTAAAACCGTGAGGGAGCTAAACATGAAAGAACTTCACAGTTAAGCGTGCTGCTGCCAGAGCAGTACCAGGGATGGGTGACCCCTTGGGAAGTTCTTTGTGTTTAGGCCCAAAGCGGACAATATTGTTGCTAGACGGGGAGGTGGGTCGTTACAAATGGTATCAGAGCGGAAACCCAGCTGGAAATGTGGGGCGGGTCCCACACGAGGACGTGTGGCCCTTAAGGAGGGTGGATTGTGACGACCAAGAGCCAATACTCCTGAGGCAGGATGGCCAAGATGGATGAGGTGAGGTCGGGTGTGGGGGCTTGTCCCACAACGCCTGGGGTGAAGTTCCTGGACTAGTTTATAAAGATTAATCGCCCCTCTATATGCAACAAGGCCTTTTAAAACCGTGAGGGAGCTAAACATGGAAGAACTTCACAGTTAAGCGTGGTGCTGCCAGAACAGTACCAGGGATGGGTGACCCCTTGGGAAGTTCTTTGTGTTTAGGCCCAAAGCGGACAATATTGTTGCTAGACGGGGAGGTGGGTCGTTACAATGTATGTATTGAAAACTTTATAACTCCTTTGTAACAAAATCATTAACTCCACAATTGGTACTCCAAAATGCATAAAAATAATATTTTGTTTTATTTTATTTTATTAAAATAATTCAAAACATTGGATGTGCCGTGGGGCTTCAAACGGCACAACATTTGTCATTTTGTAAAGAGATGGCACAGTGTGTGCGATGTGGTAGTGAGACGGCACAGTGAGTGTCATTTGCCTGTACATTAGTAAACTTAAGCGTACCACAAATTTATGTTTCCCTATGGAAGGTTTAAGCTAAGTTTAATAGGGTATGTTTGATAACCCAATTAAGTGGTGAAATGGAAAATTTTTAGCACTTAAATTTTATCAATGCGTTTGATAACGTACCACTTAATTGTAAAAGTAGCCTAAAATCCACTGAAAATATAAGTGAAAAAATTATACTGAACATAATCACTGATTGCAGTCTATTTCAATATTTAAAATATTATTTTCAGTATTAAAATTCCCATCGCTTAAAATTTTTAATACTTAAAATTTAGCACTTAGTTTTCAGTACTTAATTTTCAGTTTTATCAAACGGACCCTAAATTCAGGTGCCAAAAACAACCACTATGAATTCTCTTACTAGTCGAAACTATCCATAGTGTTAATTGCGATTGTGCACTGGGTTGTTTCACTTACAAAGGCTACTTGGAGGGTTGATGGAATACGAACCTAAAGTTTTATAAGTAAAGAGAGCATTTTTGCTTACCCAAAATTTGCTCACTCATTGTTTACTTAAGCACCTAATTGGGTGAGTATGTGGGATCCATCATTTTTTTTAATCTTTTATTTATCCCCATTTTGCCCATGAAAAGTGGTGAGCCCCATATGCTCACCCAATAGGGTGCTTGAGTGAGCAATGAGTGAGCAAATTTTAGGTGAAAAAAATGCTCTCTTTAATAAAATTGGTTCTCTTGGAGGTTATCTGGGAAAGCAAATAAGAAGTTATGCGGTTTATAAATGAATCATACCTTCAAGTTCAAGTGTCTATTGAGTATTAGTTTCTTGCACAAGAGTTTATGTCCAGTCTAGTAATTTACTCAAAACTGGTTCTTCGTCAAACAAGCATAACCTTAATTCTCACAAGACTCAGACAGAAGTGAGCATAAATAGGGATGGCAATGGGGCGAAGTGTTGGGCTTGTATGCCGTTAACGCCACTCGTTCAGACATTTTATTACTCATAAATTGAATTTATTATTGATTGTTATTACATATTAGGGGTATAATTGTATCATTTCAATACATGGACATTGTATTGATGTGTCCTCAAGTTGAATTGTAGATGATATAGGTGTATGAAAAGGAATTACACACAGAAGTTCGTGATCATCAGTTCCTTTACAGTTAGTATGAATTTAAGACAATTCATATGGACGACTGTAATATATAGTTGTTACTTGGTGGGGTGACATAACTCTGTCATTAGAGTGGTTGAACTCACAACTTATATGTTAGCATGGTGGATGCGCTGAACAAGATCGCTAACTAGATAACTGCACTAAATGACTGTCTCTTAAGTGCTTGTTTATTTAGTTCATTAAATTGTAAACTACTCTTAATCCTGAGGAGATAAATGGACTTAGTACTCTTATACTAGTTACTTTGATATACTATATAGTGAGATCTTATGATCAATACCTCAGTATTTTGGGTGATTAGTAGATGAGGTCTGTAAACGTATATCTTCAATATGGAATCCATGTTGGATAACTTTTGTAGAGTTTCATTCAATCACAGCAATCTGAGTACTCAGTTGGGTTATTCCTAAACCAGTTTTTTTTATTTTTATTTTTATTTTTTTTATAGTTAAACAATAATTATTTGCAAAAGGGTAGTATGATCTTTCCATACATGATCGATTATGGATAACTAGAGTTTTCAAAAGTGGTGAATAATAGGTGACCAAAAAGGTAGAGAGTCAAATTATTATTTTACCTTGAGTTACTTCTTTACATGCCCATATTGCAGATACATTTAATGAGTTGGACCTTAGTATAATTTTCATTTTCTTGGAGTGCAATTACAACATTGTAGTAGGGTGTGTTTGTAATTAATCTTTTTTAGTTAGATCAAGAATTGATTAGATTGACTAAGATGTGATTGGAAACTAAGAAAAAAGGATGGCCATCAGATCATATCGTTGGCTCCTAACCGTAAGGTGTAAACTAAAAAGCTGTGTATAGTGTTTGTATATAACAGATTGTTTTTATATATAAGTATATGGATAATTTATCTTTTTGTAAAGATAACTATATATATATATTATTAAATTTAAATTATTATTTCTTTTGAATTTAAAAGATACTATATCTCTGTATCCATATCTTATATATACATGAATATCTGATAGGAAAAAACTAAGGTGACTGAAAAATCACATACACCATATTGAGAGTTTTGAGTTGCCTGGGAGATTCCTACCATCTTCCTGTGCATCTGAAGAGAACAATGGTGAAGGTCCGGTGCTAACAAAAGCTACATACTGTATCATTTACAACTTCAGAGTTTGAGGTAACAATTACAAATAATATTGTTTTACTTAATCGTTTGATTAATCAACTACTGTCAGGATCCAGAATTTTTTTGAAATGCTTCCGCTGTATTTACTATATTATGTCCAACACGAAGTTGGTTCGAAATCCCCTTTACGCACCAACTTCTACTCCGTTTAGTGTACTCCGACTCCACCCCGCCTCGCCTCGCCTATATGAATTTTTTTTTTTTTTTTTATAATTTTGTGAGCTTACTTTGTGGAGTAAATACTACGATTAGTCTATAACTTTGCGTTCATCTCTTGCAATCGGCAAATCTTTAACCTGTGCACACTGGGGGTGGCATGTCTGAAACTAGGGATGGCAATGGGGCGGGTTTTCCGGGTTCCCTGCCCCGCTCCGCCCCTAATAGGTAGGGTATGGAGGGGGGGGGGGGGGGGTTGGCTTAATAGGGTTAGGGGCAGGTATGGGGGTGGTTTTCATAACCCGAGTCGGGTTCGAGGGTAGGGTTAAAAAATTCAAACCCGCCCTGATTATACTGAGAAATTACTAATATGCCCTTATATATCAAATATATTATATAAAACCCTTGATTATAAATACTCCTTTCAAGGGATTGAGCTCATTTTAGGGCATATCACAAATCAGTCCACTGACTGCTCAAGCCTCCCGCACAAACAGAGCTTTTGGCCCTCACCCCTCTGCCACCAGCCACCGCAGCCGCAAAGCCTCTGCCGTGAGTAGTTCCCCCTCCTTCTCTCTCTCTCTCTCTCTATTTAGATCTATCGTTCTGACTATCTCTCTCCCTCTCTCTCTCTCTCTCCTCCACAGGACCGCAGATCCGCCTCCACCGCGTGTGTATCGGTATCAGTGAGTGTTCCATATAAATATATATATGTGTGTATGTACAGAAGTAACAGAATCTACAGATCTGAGCCTCTTTCATTTTAATTTTTTCTCTTTCGTTTCTTTAGAAGGAATCATATTAGTCTTTATATTTATATATGTTAATGTGCTCTTTTGGGGGCTATTAGTTGTTATTTTTTTTAATGCATGCTTGAAACTGTAAAGCTTTTAACCAAGGCAGTATAGATCTCATTGGGGTTTAACTTTCCCATTAGTAGAAATGCCTTTGCCGATAAACAAGGGAAAAAAGAAAAGAAAAATATATATATACTTCTTTCTAGTTTATTAGTCCTAGTTTTGGATGAATCACTGTTGTCTTGTATGAATTTTTCCCCCCTGTTTGTGTATGTAGACACCCCATTTTGTCGGCTATCAGATTTAGGAGACCCATAGCTTGGTGGTTCACAATGATCGTAAAAGACTCAAAAGGACTCCTGGAAGTCAGCTCTATCTCTCAGAATGCTCAGAAAGACCAAAATGACCCCTAAAAGCCCAAAAACTCCCAGATTTGGTCCTAAAGTTCTGAAAACATGCTACGTCGTAAGAAAAGCAAAAAAATGAGTTTCTAAGAGAAATCAGATGAAATTGTTAACTCCCAGAGATCCCCGGAAGTCCCGAAAGTTCCCGGAAAGTCCCCGTTGACCGGTTTGACTAGGTTTGACCAAGGTTTGACCAGTTTGACCAAGTTTGACCAAGTTTGACCGAAAATCGTCCGAATTCACCAGAATCATTTTAAATCATGAGAAAAGTGTTCAAACAAGTTCCAAAAGAAAATCGACCGAAAACATCAGCTCCCGGGAACTCTCGGAGGTTTCTAGAACTTCCCGGGAATCCCAGGTTTGACCAGTTTGACCAGAATTTGACTTTGGAACCGGGGCACCAAAACAATTTTCAAACATTTTTCATGGATACTAGAGGTCAATAGCTTTCCAACGGTATATCGCACGTAATTTCTGGATTTAAAACGAATTTATTATGAATTTTCAAAGGCGAAAAAGGCGATCAAATCAGCTTTTATCGCGAATACCGCAAAACTTTTCAAGGTGACCTATCCCCGAACTATTTTTTATGTAAAGTAGACTCCAATACCTTTCCAATGGTATATCACAACCTCAGTTTGGAGTTCATATGCATTTTCTGTGAATTTCGGACGAAATAGGGCCTTTTCGCGAATACCGGAACCTCTGGGGGCCTAAACGTAAATTTCTGGGCGTCTGAGGAGCAGTGCTGCCGCGGCACTGGCCCACTGCCGCCGCGGCACTGGCCCAGTGCCGCCGCGGCACTCAAACCTCGCAGAGTCCATTTTTGTAATTTTTTTGGGGGTCCAATTTGATTAATTGAAAGTCAAAACGACATAGTTTTGTGTTCACAGTTGTTTGGGACCAATGGGAGTACTTCTAAAACCCCAAAACCACCCCAAATTGGCCTATATAAACCCCCCATTGCTCTTCATTTTGGGGGAGCCAAGTGCAAAGCTTGAAAACTTGTAGAGAAGAAGAGAGATAGAGATAGGTTTAGAAGAGAGAAAGGGAGCTTCTCCCATTGATTTTCCATAAGAAAGTGAGTTTTATTCTTGTTTTCTTCCATCATCCTTCTATATACTTCACATTCAAAGTCCACTCCAACCCTCATTCTTGAGCATTCATGAGATAGGAAGCTACTTCCATGTCCAAATGTCAAAATCTATGAGTGAAACACCAAGCTACAAGTCCAAAATCACATTGATTATCATCTATTGATTGCTATTTACTTGCTTTGATTATATATATGTTCATCTCTCCTTATCTCATTTCTTTTTCTTTTCTTTATTTACTTACTAGTTCATCATCATCTAAGTGATGACATGAAGTTTGGGGTGAGTGAATCCTTATGGATAGTAGCTCTTGACCTCAAAAACATGTTTGATAGATGATGATCATAACCTCAATACTTCCAAGGTATTCTTGGAATGTATTGAAGTTATGTCCAAAAATAAAATAAATCTCTCCAACAATCTTGGAGGTTCTTAAATGATGAGTTTGATGTAGGTATTCTAAGTGGCTATGATCCTTATTGAGTGTTGAAAACATGTTTTCAAAACATCTATTTCAAAACCCCTCTCAATCCCTCTCATTTGGTTTCAAGAAACAAAACTTTGTTTTCCCCAAAATCTTCAAAACAATGAGTCAAAACAGTGAGTGAGTTGAGTTTAAAGATTTTTCTAGAACTCAATACTCAACATATGGATACAAGGCCACTTGGAAAGTCTTCCTAACTCATTGGAGAACACCTATGATTTTTGGTTTGACTTGGAAGTACTTGGAAATGGTCCATTTGGGTCCCAACATTCCTTCCAAACATTCTATTTTTGCTGTCACAGCAGCTAGGTCAACTTACGACCTCTTTTCCAGAAAACTTTTCCAAAAGGGGTGGTCCTAACTTATTTTTCCCTTAAAATTCAATGTCTTAGGAAACTTTCTGTATAAAATGGGCCTCTAGATCATTCTTTTTCATTTTCTAAGATTTTCTAACATTTCAGTCGACAGTACGAACTCTGTTTCTGAGTGACCTCTATTGTTTATATAATTTCTCTCAATCTGTGATAGTTATTCAAGATTTGCCTTTTGGGTTGTGTTCTAGACACAATAAGGAACATCTCCATAAAAAATCATGCATTGAAAACATTCCTAACCCCTCTTTTCAAATTCCAAAAGATCATGCTACTGTTCTGTCCACTATTCACAGCAAGTACATTTCAACTTTCATTCTTTGATTTGATGCTTATATGCATTCCAAATTAGTTCATATCTTAGGAAGTAGTTCATACTACATTTGTACACATCCCATGTTAATTTCATTCACTCATTCATACACATTTTAGACTTCTAAGTCATTCTAGAAATCCATGTACACAAAACACACTACAACCTTTGCACATTTTAGATACATACATTGCATTCATGCAAGATTTGGGGTTTTTGTAACTCTTAATCCAAGGAGATTATAAGGAATGAACTTGATCACACATTCATGCTTCCCCTTTGATCTAATCATCCTTTCTCATCCGTCCCAGGGATTGAGAGATCTTCTTTTCTCAAAGAATAACATGCATCATACTAGCTTGTTAAGCATATTTTGACTTCTTTGTTTATTTGTTTCAAGAACAATTCATGTCCCCCTTTAGATTAGGAAAACTTGATTAATTGATATATGATTAGACGATTTTTCCTAGGTTCATTTGTGTGATCTTTCACTTTACATTGCATGATATTTGATTTAGATCTTATGAATGATATTTATCTTTAGATCTTCCATTTTCAAGTTTCTTATGTAATGTAATATATTATCATAGTATTAATTGCCGAACCATACATAGTATAAGATGATTATTTGGATGCTAATTGAGGCCCGTCGAAAGATGGGGCGAGTTGATGGTGTTTTAGTCGCGACAAAGGCTCCTTCCTCTCTCGTACCAAAACCCCGAACCAAGTTCTTTGGTTATGAAGGGCCGGTGCCCTTTATCCATTTGGGTGAGTCAAAATTAGGTTTCTTGGTTCCTTAAAGACCAAGTGGCGACTCTGTATCTGTTTTCAACAGACCTATTTTCTTTCTTTGATTCAAATCAATTTCAAAACAATCTCAAACAAGAAAAGTGGTCCACTTCCGGTATCCACAATCTGGCGACTCTGCTGGAGATTTTTATTTTAAAACAAAATAATATAGAGGTTTGACTCATAAGAAGCATCCTTAAAATCATCTTTTTACTGTGTTTGGTTCACCGCATTGCACTCTTGCATTTCCCCCCTCCGACTGTGTCTGAAACGCGGCGCTGACATTGTTCAGGTCTTGCTGTGCCAGGGCACAAGTCACCGTTGATACTGTACCTTCCAAGGTATATCAAAAAGAGTAAAAAACCTCCGTACTGTCTCTCCGACGGTATATTGGAACTCTCGTCAACGGACCCTCTTTGACTAGACCCAGCCTTTGCATATAGATTCCTGTAGAACCTTTCATAGGACTGTTCATTTATCTTTTCAGATAGGACAATGTGATATAACTGTTGTATGCCCTGATGGGATTACCTGAGCAGTGTAGACGCTTATGTGGCATAGAACAGAACCTCTTTCTTATGATTCCCAAGGCAATCACTCACATGTGATTACATTGAGTTGACCTGCCTAGGCACCATGACAAGGATGTCTGCTCCATGCTCACAAAGATATACACCGCAAACCTTGTTTATCGGTCCTAAGACATAGGAGTATGAAAACCTGCTAGACAGTATGATCACTATCACCACATATTAACCATTTTCTCCCAGAAACTCTGTCCAGATATCCCAGATATAACCGTACTTACCGGTTTCTCCCAGAAACTCTGTCCAGATATCCCAGATATAACCGTACTTACCGGTTTCTCCCAGAAACTCTGTCCAGATATCCCAGATATAACCGTACTTACCGGTTTCTCCCAGAAACTCTGTCCAGATATCCCAGATATAACCGTACTTACCGGTTTCTCCCAGAAACTCTGTCTAAATATCCCAGATATAACCGTACTTACCAGTTTCTCCCAGAAACTCTGTCCCAGTCAATCAGAAATATCTGAAAACCCCTGTTATCCCTTGGTGATCATACTAGAAAGTAAGGTTAGCACACTCTGTATGGCTAGGACCTTATTTGTTTAACTTCTATCTGTTAGAAGTAGGGGCATCATATAGATTAGGGCTTGCATCCGCATGCTTGTCTCATGTGCATGCACCATTCTCATCAGTCTGCGCACACTATCTCAGTCAGTCTGTACACAAGTCAGTACATCTTCCTTAACATCACTATCATTGTCTATCTAAAGTCACCACTGTCAAGATCTAATCTAGTCCTCTCAAAATCTGTCAGGTCAGTATAGATCCCCAAGGTCAGCAGTCAGGGTCCTCTTCGTGGGCCAGGAGTTCGGATAATCAATTGATCAGAATCAGTCCGACATCTTACTTCAGCATGAATCAAGAAGAATTGGAAAATAAAGTCACTATGTTGGGAACAACCATAAGCCAGCAATCTGATCGCCTGGCCCAAGTTTTGAGTTTTATGGAAGAATTGAAGCAGCAGCGGCCGCAACCTCCGCCCGGGTTTCCACCACCGGGGTTTGAACCACCCCCACCTGAGAATAATGGGGAGGAAGACTGGTTTCAAGGAGTCCCGCCGCTTGCATATGAGAAGAAGCTCCAGGAGAAAATGGACAAAGTTGACAAGCTTGAAAGTGTGTTGAGGAAGAGCAAAGGGGTTGATGATTACATGTTAGACCTGGAAGGCCTCTTTGAGCCCATCAAGCTAAGGCTGCCCGAGAACTTCAAAATGCCTGAAATTGACCGTTTTGATGGAACAGGGAATCCAAAAAGTCACATCAAGCTGTGCATGAGCATCTTCCAATTGATGGGCTGCACTCATGAGCACATTGCGATGTTGTTCCCGCAAACCCTTAAGAATGTCGCACTATCCTGGTTCCTAACCCTCGAAGCCTCCAAGACCCGAGTCTGGGAAGACATTGCTAGAACTTTTATTGATCACTACTCTTACAACCAAGAGTTTGATATCACCATCCGAGATCTAGAGACTACCAGGCAGAACTTTAATGAGTCCTTCACTGCGTTCTTGAGCAGATGGAGGAATAAAGTGGCTCAAATGATCCACAGACCTGTTGAGAAAGAGCAAGTACGTATGCTGGTCAAGAACATGCAACCAGTATATCATGACAAGCTATTCTACCAATCCATCTCCACATTCGAAGAGCTATTTGAAATAGGCACCAGAATAGAGGATGCCATCAGAGAAGGAAAGTTCAAAAAGGATGAACCCCAACACCAGTCCAAGAGACCTAACTACTCCCTGGACTCCCCGGATATCAATGCACTTAGCAACCAATCAATGGCCTGCGCCCTTCGTCCATACCAGTCCATTCCGCCAAATCGCCCAAAAGGCCCTCGCGAATTCTCCAAACTTGATGTTCCTCTTTCCACAGCCTTGGACCACTTACTCAGAAAGGGCCACCTACAGCTCCTCCCTCACAAACCGCTACCGGATCCCATACCCTCCCACTACAACATGAGCCTACGATGTGCTTACCATCAAAATCTAGGCCATGCCACCGATCAATGCATCCGCCTCCGCCATGACATTCAGAACCTCATAGAGGATGTATCCCATCCTAATCCAATCCACTATCTTGGCTTGGACCAACCGATCGAATGATCCCTTCCGTCGATGCTAATGAATGTTGAAGCTACGCAGTAAAGTGATGGTGTTTGGAACTTCTGCTAAAAAAATTTAATAAATGGGTCGCAAAGACACTCCATTTGAGACCGGGTCGAATCAATTTGAGTCTGTTCTATGTTCCGAGTCCATTTCAATTCTAGTCTTGTGATCGAGTCTGTCTGTCATCGAGTTGTTAATAAGTCTGTAAACCTTCTCTATTGATGGAATGAAATCTCATTTTGCTTGATCTGATGTGCCTAGTCATAAATGCATGAATCACTAAACTGAAGTGTCACTTTTCAAATTACCATGGATATTACTCTGCTAATAATTTTTCTACAACAAAACAAAAAAGAATCCTAAAAGGTTAAAGTCGATTTCACGCTGACACTGATGAAGAGCTAAGAATTGATAGTCTTACTTTAAGAATTTAAAGATACTCTTACCTCAATCTTGAAAAGACATACTTGAAACTGACTTAGGGCTTGCCCAACACCCTTTCCACCATTTCTACCATTTCAAAGCCTTGGGCCCAACCCAATTGATAGCCATGCGAACCTGTGCAGACTTGGTCCTTGATGGTAGCCAAACATTTCAATGAGTTTCATCTCCACTTTAAAAAAAAAAAAAAAAAAAAAAAAAGGGCTCGCTAGGTTGAAAACCCGAAAGGGCACCCAGGCAAAAGTTAGAGCTGAAAAAGGTATTGATTTCCAAAATCTGACCCTAGCCAGTCAAAATGTTGGAGAAAATTTTGATGAAACAAATAAGAGAATCATACGCTTCAAGATACATCTTAAGAACGTGCCAAGATCACATTTCAAAAGGCACGGAATGACCACAAATAAATTCCGAGAGCTGACATGCACATTCTGGAATTCTGAGATTGCGATTGAAGGATCTTGCAAGAATCAACTACATGAAAAGCAAGAATTGACTGGCTAGGCAAAAGTGAAAATGATCAATCCTCAAAACAAAAGAAAAAGAAAAAGAAAAAGAAAAAGAAAAGAAAGGGAGATTGAAACTGAATCTTTTTTATTCAAAGCTACCACAAGTGGCTCAAGTTTGAACTTCTTTGACGATTGGTTTGAAAAACCCTCATACCTCAAACCCCTTATTTCAAGCCTTGCCTTGAACTACGCTCGACCTGATTCCCGCTCGGGGATACGTAGGCAACCACAACGGTTCGGTCAACCCACCAACCTAAAAATCAACCCGCTTCTTTCCGACCATGGCCCGAACTACGTTGGACCTGATCCCCACTTGGGGGTACGTAGGCAGACTTACAAAAAGAAAAAAAAGGATGACTCGCTAGGTCAAAAATCCGAAAGGACGCCTAGGCAAAATTAGAGTTAAATCCAAGGTGAGCAATAACAAAAGAGAGAAAAGAGCTTGCTAGGTCACCTCACTGGTGCCTAGGCAAAAGTTATGAGCATTTGAGAGATTAAAGTCACGGTCCATGCCTCAAGCCAGAAAATCACCTTCCACACTAGGGGCAAACATCGGCTACCCGCCTCGTTTGCCTGACTTTTACTATCTACCCTTCATACAAGGGGCAAACTTTGGTCACCTACCTCGTTTGCCCAAAACCTCCAATAAACCATCATCCAAACTAGGGGCAAACTTCGGTCACCCACCTCGTTTGCTTATGAATCCCACTTTGTACACCTCAAACTAGGGGCAAACTCCGTTTGCCTAACACAATCCCTTCACACCAAGGGCGAGTTTTCAAGTTACCAAGTTGTTTTGAAAATTTTGAAATAGAGCACCTTTTACTCTAAAAGCTAAGGCACTAATTCAAAGCACTTCCTGGAAGAAGCAGAAAATTGACTAGATCACTAAGGAGGAATTTTCAAAAATCAGATTTATCAGCAAAGTGCTACCATGTTAAGATGAGGGGTGAACACCAAAAGAGAAATGGTACATCGTTTATGACAAAAGCACATCAAGTTTTGACAAAACGAGCTTGTGTCAAATATGTCATCCTCGTGCGTCAATGTCTGTCAAGTTTTTGAGTCTGTTGTAGCCTCAAATGTGTAAGTCAACAGCGATTAATAAAATTTTCAAATCAAGTTATAAAGAGCATGCCAATACAAGCAGGAGTACCAAACACCATTACTGTACCGGTTAAGGCGTCAGCATGAGAAGCGTCCAAACTTAGGGCAAATGCGAATTTCATCCCTTTCCAAACCATCGAAAGTTGACCATCATCTCCTTGCAACATAAGTCCATGAGTGGCTGTTGATTACTTTCCCTCGTCCATGCAACATAAGTCCATGAGTGGCTATTGATGGATCCCGATTCCGGGCCAGCAAGATTTGATCAACTATGAGAGATTCGAATTTGAATCCTGGTTCCCGGTCAAGAGAAGTAGTTGAAGAGAGATCCCAGAAAGAGTCGCTTCATCCCCAACAGATTCAGTTTAATCCCCAGCAGGCATATCGATTTGTACATCGTCAGTTCAATCTACGACAGTCACAGTAGTTCACTGTCGACTCGTCTTCTTGATTCGTACATCATCAGTTCAATCTATAACAGTCATAGTAAGTTCACTATCGACTCGTCATCTCGATCCGTACATCGTTAGTTCAATCATGACAGTCACAGTAGTTCACTGTCGACTCGTCTTCTCGATTAGTTCAATCGTCAGTTCAATCTACGACAGTTACAGTAGTTCACTGTCGACTCGTCTTCTTGATTCGTACATCATCAGTTCAATCTATAACAGTCATAGTAAGTTCACTATCGACTCGTCATCTCGATTCGTACATCGTTAGTTCAATCATGACAGTCACAGTAAGTTCACTGTCGACTCGTCTTCTCGATTCGTACATCATCAGTTCAATCTATAACAGTCATAGTAAGTTCACTATCTACTCGTCATCTCGATCCGTACATCGTTAGTTCAATCATGACAGTCACAGTAGTTCACTGTCGACTCGTCTTCTCGATTAGTTCAATCGTCAGTTCAATCTACGACAGTTACAGTAGTTCACTGTCGACTCGTCTTCTTGATTCGTACATCATTAGTTCAATCATGACAGTCACAGTAAGTTCACTGTCGACTCGTCTTCTCGATTCGTACATCGTTAGTTCAATCATGACAGTCACAGTAGTTCACTGTCGACTCGTCTTCTCGATTAGTTCGATCGTCAGTTCAATCTATGACAGTCACAGTAGTTCACTGTCGACTCGTCTTATCGGTTCGTACATCGTCAGTTCAATCTACGACAGTCACATTAGTTCACTGTCGACTCATCTTCTCGATTAGTACATCGTCAGTTCTTCTGGTCACGGTTAGTCCAACTGTTGATCCAATCCATGATAGTCATAGTAGTTCACTGTTGACTCACCATCTCGATTCGTACATCGTCACTTCTTCTGGTCACGGTTAGTCCAACTGTTGATCCAATCTATGATAGTCACAGTAGTTCACTGTTGACTCATCATCTCGATTCGTGCATCGTCACTTCTTCCGGTCACGGTTAGCCCAATTGTTGATCCAATCCATGATAATCACAGTAGTTCATTGTCGACTCATCAGCTCGATTCGTACATCGTCAGTTCATTAATCATCATTGGTTTACCATCACTCTCATTCAAAATATGCCGTGTTCATCATTCTCATTCAAAATCTTAGGCTTCTATGTCCATTAATGGGGCTTCCATGTTCATCGCTTGACATCTCGGGATTTCATGTCCATCACTTGACGTCTCTTGACTTCTGTGTCCGTCTCTTAATTTCCAGGGCTTCCGTGTCCGTCGGTTAACTGTCAAACGGCATCTCCGAATATAGTCCTCCGGGACCCCACATCCAATTACATTCGCTTACGAAGCACACTTTCCAAAATTCAGAAGTTTGCTCCGAGACCTAGGGTCTTCACACCTTGGTATCCCTATTCGGGTCAATAACTGCATCACAGTTAGAAACACTAGCACGACACAAGTCCACTTGGAGTGGTACACCCCACAGCACCTGCTCATTCTAGGATCAGAAAGCTAGGCATGATAGGACTCATGTACGAGATCATATCACATCCACACATTTCATATCATCCTCATATAGCATAGCATCCGCCTGATTGTTGTGTATGTGCATATGTGATTTATCCCTTTGTGCCCTGAACTACGTCCTGGTCTGATTCCCCTTGGGATACGTAGGCAGCTCACGCGGAGCACGACCAACACTAACCTCATCACCCTTGCATCTTTTGCAACGTTTTTATCCTAAATCTATAGCCTCCAAAAGACCTGTCTCTTCAAAACTTTGGCACTCGCTTGCGACATGCGTTGCCTCGCAAGTTCATGCCAAAGAAGGGCAAACTGTAGACACCCCATTTTGTCGGCTATCAGATTTAGGAGACCCATAGCTTGGTGGTTCACAATGATCGTAAAAGACTCAAAAGGACTCCTGGAAGTCAGCTCTATCTCTCAGAATGCTCAGAAAGACCAAAATGACCCCTAAAAGCCCAAAAACTCCCAGATTTGGTCCTAAAGTTCTGAAAACATGCTACGTCGTAAGAAAAGCAAAAAAATGAGTTTCTAAGAGAAATCAGATGAAATTGTTAACTCCCAGAGACCCCCGGAAGTCCCGAAAGTTCCCGGAAAGTCCCCGTTGACCGGTTTGACTAGGTTTGACCAAGGTTTGACCAGTTTGACCAAGTTTGACCAAGTTTGACCGAAAATCGTCCGAATTCACCAGAATCATTTTAAATCATGAGAAAAGTGTTCAAACAAGTTCCAAAAGAAAATCGACCGAAAACATCAGCTCCCGGGAACTCTCGGAGGTTTCTAGAACTTCCCGGGAATCCCAGGTTTGACCAGTTTGACCAGAATTTGACTTTGGAACCGGGGCACCAAAACAATTTTCAAACATTTTTCATGGATACTAGAGGTCAATAGCTTTCCAACGGTATATCGCACGTAATTTCTGGATTTAAAACGAATTTATTATGAATTTTCAAAGGCGAAAAAGGCGATCAAATCAGCTTTTATCGCGAATACCGCAAAACTTTTCAAGGTGACCTATCCCCGAACTATTTTTTATGTAAAGTAGACTCCAATACCTTTCCAATGGTATATCACAACCTCAGTTTGGAGTTCATATGCATTTTCTGTGAATTTCGGACGAAATAGGGCCTTTTCGCGAATACCGGAACCTCTGGGGGCCTAAACGTAAATTTCTGGGCGTCTGAAGAGCAGTGCTGCCGCGGCACTGGCCCACTGCCGCCGCGGCACTGGCCCAGTGCCGCCGCGGCACTCAAACCTCGCAGAGTCCATTTTTGTAATTTTTTTGGGGGTCCAATTTGATTAATTGAAAGTCAAAACGACATAGTTTTGTGTTCACAGTTGTTTGGGACCAATGGGAGTACTTCTAAAACCCCAAAACCACCCCAAATTGGCCTATATAAACCCCCCATTGCTCTTCATTTTGGGGGAGCCAAGTGCAAAGCTTGAAAACTTGTAGAGAAGAAGAGAGATAGAGATAGGTTTAGAAGAGAGAAAGGGAGCTTCTCCCATTGATTTTCCATAAGAAAGTGAGTTTTATTCTTGTTTTCTTCCATCATCCTTCTATATACTTCACATTCAAAGTCCACTCCAACCCTCATTCTTGAGCATTCATGAGATAGGAAGCTACTTCCATGTCCAAATGTCAAAATCTATGAGTGAAACACCAAGCTACAAGTCCAAAATCACATTGATTATCATCTATTGATTGCTATTTACTTGCTTTGATTATATATATGTTCATCTCTCCTTATCTCATTTCTTTTTCTTTTCTTTATTTACTTACTAGTTCATCATCATCTAAGTGATGACATGAAGTTTGGGGTGAGTGAATCCTTATGGATAGTAGCTCTTGACCTCAAAAACATGTTTGATAGATGATGATCATAACCTCAATACTTCCAAGGTATTCTTGGAATGTATTGAAGTTATGTCCAAAAATAAAATAAATCTCTCCAACAATCTTGGAGGTTCTTAAATGATGAGTTTGATGTAGGTATTCTAAGTGGCTATGATCCTTATTGAGTGTTGAAAACATGTTTTCAAAACATCTATTTCAAAACCCCTCTCAATCCCTCTCATTTGGTTTCAAGAAACAAAACTTTGTTTTCCCCAAAATCTTCAAAACAATGAGTCAAAACAGTGAGTGAGTTGAGTTTAAAGATTTTTCTAGAACTCAATACTCAACATATGGATACAAGGCCACTTGGAAAGTCTTCCTAACTCATTGGAGAACACCTATGATTTTTGGTTTGACTTGGAAGTACTTGGAAATGGTCCATTTGGGTCCCAACATTCCTTCCAAACATTCTATTTTTGCTGTCACAGCAGCTAGGTCAACTTACGACCTCTTTTCCAGAAAACTTTTCCAAAAGGGGTGGTCCTAACTTATTTTTCCCTTAAAATTCAATGTCTTAGGAAACTTTCTGTATAAAATGGGCCTCTAGATCATTCTTTTTCATTTTCTAAGATTTTCTAACATTTCAGTCGACAGTACGAACTCTGTTTCTGAGTGACCTCTATTGTTTATATAATTTCTCTCAATCTGTGATAGTTATTCAAGATTTGCCTTTTGGGTTGTGTTCTAGACACAATAAGGAACATCTCCATAAAAAATCATGCATTGAAAACATTCCTAACCCCTCTTTTCAAATTCCAAAAGATCATGCTACTGTTCTGTCCACTATTCACAGCAAGTACATTTCAACTTTCATTCTTTGATTTGATGCTTATATGCATTCCAAATTAGTTCATATCTTAGGAAGTAGTTCATACTACATTTGTACACATCCCATGTTAATTTCATTCACTCATTCATACACATTTTAGACTTCTAAGTCATTCTAGAAATCCATGTACACAAAACACACTACAACCTTTGCACATTTTAGATACATACATTGCATTCATGCAAGATTTGGGGTTTTTGTAACTCTTAATCCAAGGAGATTATAAGGAATGAACTTGATCACACATTCATGCTTCCCCTTTGATCTAATCATCCTTTCTCATCCGTCCCAGGGATTGAGAGATCTTCTTTTCTCAAAGAATAACATGCATCATACTAGCTTGTTAAGCATATTTTGACTTCTTTGTTTATTTGTTTCAAGAACAATTCATGTCCCCCTTTAGATTAGGAAAACTTGATTAATTGATATATGATTAGACGATTTTTCCTAGGTTCATTTGTGTGATCTTTCACTTTACATTGCATGATATTTGATTTAGATCTTATGAATGATATTTATCTTTAGATCTTCCATTTTCAAGTTTCTTATGTAATGTAATATATTATCATAGTATTAATTGCCGAACCATACATAGTATAAGATGATTATTTGGATGCTAATTGAGGCCCGTCAAAAGATGGGGCGAGTTGAGGGTGTTTTAGTCGCGACAAAGGCTCCTTCCTCTCTCGTACCAAAACCCCGAACCAAGTTCTTTGGTTATGAAGGGCCGGTGCCCTTTATCCATTTGGGTGAGTCAAAATTAGGTTTCTTGGTTCCTTAAAGACCAAGTGGCGACTCTGTATCTGTTTTCAACAGACCTATTTTCTTTCTTTGATTCAAATCAATTTCAAAACAATCTCAAACAAGAGAAGTGGTCCACTTCCGGTATCCACAGTGTACATCACATATCTGGATAGTGCAAATCCCTAATATTCAAACGACACATTGCATAGGATCTCTATTCTCACTATATGCAAATGAAAATTACAAGTGATGATAAGATTGGTCTACACACAAATTATTGAGAAGGAAAATAGGATATGGTAAAATCTCAAGTCTCATCTTGAATATGAGCTTTTGTAATAATATACTCCAGAACTTCTTCTAATTTACCTCCTAGACTTGACACATAGAGCTGATTCATCACTAAGATAAAGGCTTAAAAACACTTTAGTACCCCGCACTTATACTGAAATTTTACTTTGGGTCCTACACTTTCGATTGCAACACTTTGGGCCCTCTATTTTCAATCTCGTTTCAATTAAGGACAATCGATCACGCCGTTAGCTAAAATGGACGAAAATCATCACGTGGGGGCCACGTGCATGCTTTTTTGCATCACCTCACGTGATTTTTCCCATTTCTCCCTTAAAACCTAACAGATCTAAGTAGATATTGAGAAAATTCATTACAGAGAGCTTGAAGAAACAGATCTAAGTAGATATTGAGAAAATCCATTACAGAGAGCTTGAAGAAACAGAGGATAAATGTTAGGTTTTAAATGAGAAAGGGAAAAAATCACGTGAGGTGATGCAAAAAAACATGCATGTGGCCCCCACGTGATGATTTCCGTCCATTTTAGTTAACGGCGTGATCGATTGTCCTTAATTGAAACAAGACTGAAAATAGAGGGCCCAAAGTGTTACAATCGAAAGTGCAGGGCTCAAAGTGAAATTTGGGTAAAGTGCAGGGTACTAAAATATTTTTAAGCCTAAGATAAATGATGTGAGAAGGACATATGAACTACTAATTAAGACCTCAAATTAGTTCTATTTTGTTGCTATTAGTGGCTACTTGTTTTTTGTTATGCTTACTCATATATGTCTCTATTGGCCCGTTGTCAAGTGATCATTGAGTAGGTGACTAATTAATTGTCTGGTTTTGCCATTCTAGTTCCTAATCATTTTTGCAATTAAGTATATAGACTTTATGAAAGATAATATAGACTGATTGAAGTTCTACACTTCTGTTGGAAATATAAATGGGAATCCCATATTTACAAGCATCAAGAATTTTATCAAGAAATTGATTGCATCATTTTTCTTCTTGACTGAAATCGACTAATTATAATTTTTTATTGCAATCATATTGTTTTATAAGATTGAGACATACACAAATTTATTTTAGGTTGACAATGTCGGATTCACCGGTTGAGAGTAGATTTACCCAAAAGTCTGTAACTACCCAAACTTCTGTACCTACCCCATCTTCAACCCCAGCTGATGTCGCGGTTGGGAGTATGAATAGCGATAGGATAAGGAAGTTGACATCACTGGTTTGGACAAGTTTTAAAAAGATTAAAATCGATGGAGAAGATATGGCTATATGTAACAAATGTGAACGGAAACTTTAGGCCAATAGTGAAAATGAGACTAAGCACTTGCATGAACACTTAACTAGATGTCCCAAAAGGGATAATCAGGACATTAGACAGACTCTTCTAAGAGCAAATCAAAGATTGAGTGATGGAAAAACCGAGTATCGATCTTTTGTTTTTGATCAAGAATTTTCCCGAAGAGAGCTTGCAAATGCGATAATATTGCATGAATATCCTCTTTCAATTGTTGACCATTCGGGGTTTAAAAGCTTTGCTAGTAGCCTTCAACCTTTGTTTAAGATGGTTACAAGAAACACAATCAAGAGTGACATACTAAAGATTCATGAAAGTGAGAAAGAGAAAGCTTACAAGTTATTGGAAAGACTCGATAGCAGAATTGCAATCACCACTGACATGTGGACTTCAAATCACTACAAGAAAGGATATATGGCAATTACGGGACATTTCATTGACGAGTCTTGGATCTTGCAAAGTTGCATCTCGAGGTATTAATTTACAAGTGTTTTTCAATATTAATTTGTTAGACATAAATTGTTAATCTTCTAATTAAATTTATTACATATTTTTAGGTTTGTCTATGTTCCTGCTCCTCATACTAAGGAAACTCTATATGAAGTGCTTATTGATAGTTTTTTAGATTGGAACATAGATAGAAAACTGTCCACAATTACTATGGATAATTGTTCCACCAATGATGCAGTTATTGATGTTTTGTTGGGTAAGCTTGACTCGAGTTCAATTTTGTTTAATGGGAGGGTATTCCATGTGCGTTGTTGTGCACATATTTTAAACTTAATCGTGAAAGATGGTTTGGAAGTGATTGGAGAGGGTATAGAGAGGATACAAGATAGTGTCGCATATTGGACATCAACACCGGGTAGGATGGAAAAATTTCAGGAAGCAGCTCGTCACTTACGAATTTTAGGCCAAAAGAAGTTGTCTCTAGATTGTAAGACTCGTTGAAATTCCACTTACATAATTCTTCAAAATGCTTTAGTTTATAAAGACGTCTTCCCTCGAGTAAAGCAACGTGAGAGAAATTACAATAGCGTGCCGAGGGAAGATGATTGGAGGTTAGCAACAGAAATTTGTGAGAAGTTGAAGATGTTTTAAGATGTCACCATGTTGTTCTCTGGCACTACTTACCCTACCACAAATTATTTTTTTTTTGCAAATATATGAGATAAGGGTGGCATTGTACCAATGGGTTGAAAATCCTAATTTAATGATAAGTGTGATGGCATAAAAAATGATAGACAAATTTGAGAAGTATTGGGATGTATGTCATGCTATTATGGCCATAGCTACGGTCTTAGATTCAAGGTACAAATTGAAGTTGGTGGAGTACTATTATAAATCTATTTATGGTGGTACAACTTCTGTGGAAATTGAGACAGTTCGCCAATATTGTTATGATTCGTTGCACGACTACCAAAGGAGGTTCAAAACTAATGATGCTCCTTTTGTTGGTGAAGCTTTATGTGATAGTCATCCATCGACTAACATTGTTGCAAAAGAAGCAGTAGACAAATTTTATAACTATGTGATTGAGAGCTCGACCACTAAGAACGTGAGGTCTGAATTTGATTTTTACTTGGAAGAAGATCAGTATAAGGCAGATAATTTTGATATTTTGAATTGGTGGAAGGCAAATGCGCTTAGGTATCCTACTTTACAAAGGATTGCTCGAGACATTTTAGCTATCCCTGTTTCAACTGTTGCATCAGAGTCTGCCTTTAGTGTACAAGTGGTAGATTGATTAGTTCTCATCGTAGTAGGCTTCATCCATCTACCGTAGAGGCATTGATGTGTAGCCAAAGTTGGATGTGGACCGAGTCACAAGGTAATTAACTCATTTGTTTGACATATTACTATATTCTATCGATTTTGACACGTATATAATCTTTTATTTTTGTTTGTGTAGCTACTTGTTCAACATCAAAGGCATCATGCCCCCCCTACAATTTGTGATAACAATGAACCTCAAGAAGATATTGTGTTGGTTAACTTGGTTTAAGACAAGTTCATGGTAATTAACTCATGTCCCCCTTCAATTGATTTATCATGCGTTGGTAAAGCAAAATATAACTTATTGTGTTTTATTTTTTAGACTTTATTGTTCGTGGCTTGGTGCAAGTGTTGATGTTTACTATGGATGTGGAAGCTCTTTTGCCACTTTTTATTAGATTTGTATTGTATTTGTGTTATGTTGATATATTGGGTATTTGGATATTATGAATGTTATTTATTTTTTATTTTATGAACTTATGTATTTGGTAATTAAGTAATTTGATTGGTGCATTGTGTTGAATGTATCATTTTTTCTTGGTGACAAAAAACATGAATAATCTTGTGTGGTTTGAAATTTGAATCTTGATGGGTAATTAAGTAATTTGATTCGTGGATTGTGTTGAATAACTTGAATGTATTATTATTATTTTTTTTTTGTGACAAAAAACAATTTGGAACTAATTGGGTAAGTTAATAAAACTGCATTAAAAAAAGTGCACTAATGGGAAAAAAAATGCATTAAAAAAACTGCATTTTTCAATTTGTTTACAAAAAAAAAAAAAAAAAAAAAAAACGGGGCAGGGCGGGGTCGGGGACTCCGAGTGCGGGGCGGGAAGAGCCATTAGGCGGGGGGGGGGGGGGGGGGGGGGGGGGAAGGTCCAGTGAAGTGGGGCGGGGGCGAGGGCGAGGTATGGGGGCCCCGTCCCATACCCGCCTCGTTTCCATCCCTAGTCTGAACATAAAGAAAGTCAGGTTAGTTCTAACATTATTTCAAAATCAATTGGATTGGAACTAAAGAATTTCAAAAACAATCTCTAAAAAAGTATTCAAAAGCAGAGACTAATTATATTACAAAAAATTCAAAAGAATTCCAAAAAAAAGAGTCACTGTTTCTAAATCAAGAGGAGCCAAAAAAAAAAAATAGCATCCAAAACAAATTAAAAAAGAGTGACTAGAAAAGTGAAAAAAAAAAAAAAACAGAATACTAGTAAATAAGGTAGAAATATAAGGGTATCCTCGTAAATTTCTAGTTAGGGTTGGTCCCGAGTATTTTGAGGCCCTGGATGAACTACTAAAAGGGAGGCCCTTATACGGGGGTTCGGAGAGCTCGGAGCACTTTTTTTTGGGGTCTATTTATACATAATTGAATTTTTTTTAGGGTTTACTTATACATAACTGACAATTTTTTGGGGGTCTACTTATAATATGACTCTTTGTGAAACTTAAACATTGTATGGTGTCTTTCAAAATTCTAGAGAGACCTATTTCTAAAACTCAAAAATATTTTACACTAAAAGTGTAATTTTCAAAATTCTAGGGGCCTTTGCTTTTGAATTTTATATACATCTATGTCAATATATATGTTGTTAATGACACTAAATTGGGCCTTGAGAGAGGCCTAAATATAAAATACTAAAAATTCTTAAGGTAAAAATGTAATTATGAAAATTTTATAGAGATCCTCAAAATTTTATGAACTTTGGACCCAAGACGGTTGCCCATTTTACTTCCCCTTTGGGCCCGGCCATGTTTCTAGTACAATCGGGGTAAGGCGGATTTTGGCAGAGTGTTTGTAAGAAATACCACCACCACCATGTGACTCCTACAAGGCTTTGGTTTTTAACTATCAAATTCACCCCTACTTGTATTACACATCCTCCAAAACTCATTCAATTAGGGAAGGAGAGGGGCGAGATTTTTTTGGATTGAGCCTAGAATTTTAGATTCAAACTGTATTTTTACAATTATACTTACCAATGACCCATCAGCTATTCGTAGTACAAATCAATCTTGGCATCCAAATAGAAAGTGAAAACGTCAAAGAAAAGTTTGAAAAACATTTTTTTTTTCTAACAAAAGCTTCTTTAATATAGTTTTTTTTGTTTGCCTGAAAAAAATTTAAAAAAAATAAAAATAAAAAGTAGAGGGGGCAGTGGCGGACCTACATTATAGTTAGGGGTGGCACATGCCTCTCCTAAACTTTTGAAAATTATAGTATTACATGTAATATTTTACAAATTTTATAAATAGACACTCTTAAAATTCACACAGGCCCCTCCTGGACTTTTAAAAATTTTAGATGTAAGTACAATATTTTATAAATTTTAGACACAGGCCCCCTGGACTTTTGAAAATTCTAGATTTATATGTAATATATTATAGGTTTTAGAAATAAGCCCCCTAAAATTACATAATTTACCCCAAACTAGGGGTGTTAAACCAATTTTACAGTTTTAAACATAATAATAATAATAATTATTATTATTATTATTTTTTGCTAAAGACAATAGTAGACATTAGATATTGTTGAATCTTTAATTTGAAGAGACCACGAGATGGCTCAATGGTAGGGTTCTATCCTACCTGCAAGTGATTGTCGATTTGAGTCTCATGGGGTGGATTCTGATGGGGGTTATTTATGGGAGCACTACCTCCCCCCTTGTATAGTGCATGATAAAAGAAAAAAGAAAAGAAAAGAAAAGAAAAGAAATAATCTTTAATTTGAAATGATCAAATAACAAGTAGGGGTGAAAGAAAATCGAACTAAACCGACAAACCGAACCGAATCGATCGGTTTTCATTCAGCATAAAATTGAAATAGAACCAAAATTTTACACACTCCGAACCGAACCGAAATCGATCAATTTTGACAAAAATCAAACCGAACCGAACCGAACCGAACCGAACCGTTTACACCGTTAAATTAACAAGGCATGGCATGCTCTGAAGTACTAGATATCAGCTCATGGACACCCAAGCCCAAACTTTACTTCGAAATCATCTATTGTTGGAACTTCTGGGTTGCCTAATTTGGGCCCATGTTATTTGGGCCATCCGAACACTTACTAGCCCAATGGAGTATAGAAAAATACCAAAATTTGGTAACCAAATCGATCAATCGAGAGAGAGAGAGAGAGAGATGCAGAAGAGAGAGCAGAACAAGCAGGGCGGAGCGTCGGGTGTCTCCGCCACTCCGGCGGCGAAGAGAGGCCGTCCATTCGGCAGCGGAGGAAGCAATGCGGCGGCCGCCGCCGCCGCAGCAGAGGCGGCGGCGCCTTCAACTCTCCTCGGTCCATCCCTCCAAGTCCACTCCGCATTCGCTGGTCAGTCCCATTAAAACCCTAGTGTTCATTTGTTTATGATATCGCTTGAAATTTGTTGAATTTGTACATAATAGTTGGGGTGATATATATATATATATATATATATTTTTTTTTACGAAATTATGTTTGGGAAAGGGATGTAGAAAGTATTTGAGTTGTCCTATTACCAATTTAATAGAAGCTTAATTAAAAAAAGAAAAAGAAAAAGAAAAAAAAAAGGAAGAAGCTTTACATTAATTTGTGCACAGAAATGTAATACAAGTTTGTAAACATTTCATTTCCGGCAACGTTTGCCAAATGTGTCGGGTGTACTGGAGCTCAGGGTAGTTGGGATTGTACCCAAAGTTGATTCCACTCATCTCACTTAATTGACTTTGTTGGTGTTGTATCAATATGTGCGGTTTTAATTTATTTCTTCCTCTTTTTGTTTTTTTTTGTTTTTTTTTTTCAAAATGTTTTTTTGGTATTGAGTAGTAAGTAGTTCATGAGGGGGAAAAAAGAGAAAGGAATTGAATTCGTTATACTGGAAATGGGTATAAAATTTTAGAAAGTCTTCTGCTTATGGGTTTTGGGGAGGGACAGAGTAGGGAAAGTCGAAACTGAATGCATTAAAAAAAATGAAAAAGATTTCTTGTAGAATGGTTGTGATCTGGAACTTCATGTCTTTTTTTTTGGAGGAAGTTATGTTTTATCCTGTATTCAACTTAAAGATTTTCAATTTACTGGATTGTTTATTCAAATGTATGCTGTTACACTAATCTATGTAGCACGGACACTTCACTTTGGGTGCTGTCTCCGTATCGTGTCCATGTCAGTCACCGACACTCGTCAGACACGCGTCACCACGTGTCAGACACACTAAAAAACATGTCGTAAATTTTCTAACATTGGACACACCTTGAGTACTTGTCGGGCACGCGGCCGACAAGGCTGGACACGCAAGGGAACACGGCATGGTGTTCTCTCAATAGAAATGGTTTTAAAATTTTGAGGTAATAGTCTTAATATATTAAAATTGGGGATAAACAATTGGTTTATTTTAGAATTATGGAAACAAGAGTAGACACAGAACTGCAATTGTATATTAAACTCAAAGATATAATTATTTATTCAGCGTATCCTAGCCGTGGCCGTATCCTGCATTTTTAGGATTTGGCATGTCCGTATCATGTCGTGTCCGTGCCGCGTGTCCGTCTCCATGCTACATAGACACTAATAACTACATATGCCATGTAGTTGACTACATAAGACTTTGATTGGGTGAGATGTTTGCCAATTGTTTAGTATCTAAACTCTAATTACTTAGGGCTCGCATGGTAACGTTGCGGTTTTTGGTTTTCGGTATCATTTTTGGAGTGAATTCCTCTCATATTAGAGTCAATTATAAATACTAAAAACGAAAATCAAAAACTGCAACGTTACCATGCGAGCCCTTAATAGCGACGATGGTTGACATATTTCAACAGTAAATCTTGATGAACACTGTTAGTCGTGTATTTCAGAAGTATCTGGTGACAATTGACATGGATTATTGAAATTTTTTCTCTGACTGTCATACATGAGTACAATTTCGTTGTTGTCTGTACTTCTGTAAACATGTCATATGCCTGTTCTGAGAGGGTATAAATCAACCTAGCTGAGTTACATGTTCCATGGGAGGTGGTAACTGGAAACCTAGCTATCTGTCGCCTGCCTGATTTAGTGATTGCTTGACTTCTCTGCTAGAAAGCCTAGAATATGCCTAACCTAGTGCGGTGATCCTGCCTAACAGCGTGATCCTTGTATGAGATTTTGGTAACATCAGTAATTCATTTCTCTTCACATTGACTGGTAAAAGGGTGAAGAAGTCTTGTCTTGTTTTATTATTATTGAGTCTTACGATTCTCATCTCGGAGTTCAAAATAGTTTACTTTTTGCAAAAAAGTTTAGAAAACATGGAATTATTTGGACCCCAAAAATTTATTAAATGGTTGTAGAATGATGTTCGTATGATACTTGTATCAAAAGGTTACTCTTGTAGAGTGTTGTCTTTCTTTCCAGATCAGAATAACAAAAGGATTGTTCTAGCTCTTCAAAGTGGATTAAAGAGTGAGCTGACATGGGCTCTGAACACTCTCACATTGCTCTCATTCAAAGAAAAGGACGAAGTGCGCAAAGATGCAACACCTCTTGCAAAAATACCTGGGTTGCTTGATGCACTTCTCCAAGTAGTATGTGCTTACTATTTTCTGTATGCCTCAAGTATCCAAGTTTATATTAGGTTATATTGACATAGCGTTTTACAATTCATCTGGATTTTTAAATTGTTTGAATTGGAACAGATTGATGACTGGCGTGATATAGGCCTAACAAGAGAGCTCATAAAGAAGCCACGAGTGAGATCATTAGGTGCAAATTCTGTTGTAACTGGATTTGGGAATGAATACGAGGCACTGAGTTCGAGTGGGCCTGTTCCCCGTCCTAGGTTGGTTTGACATGTTTTAACATCTCCCTTTGGATAATTTCCGAGCTATAGATACAAGTTGTTTGTAATGTGTTGTTGACACCTGAATTTGGGATGATCTACTTATGGCAGCCTGGGGTCTGGTTCTTCTGTTACTGAGGCACCTGTGCAGAAAGGTACACAAAAGCCTCGTCCTTCACAGTGGTGGTTTGATGAAGATGGCCTGTTTAATCTGGATGATGAAGGGCGGGCAGAAAAACAGCAGTGTGCTGTTGCTGCTTCAAATATTATACGCAACTTCTCCTTTATGCCTGAAAATGAGGTCATAATGGCCCAAAATCGCCATTGCTTGGAGACGGTGTTTCAGTGCCTTGAAGATCATAGTACAGGTGAAACAAAATGTACTAGTAGTCATTTGCTCATTGCCTTGTCTTTCATGCTCTAATAGGTCGTCAAAATTTCTACATTGTATCTGAAGTATCTTTTAGTCCTATCGAAGAATAGTTAAGGAGTATGGTTTTCATACTTCTATATCTGTGTGTGTCTGTTGCTCTGTGTAAAAGATAATGGACATTTAAAATAACTCTTAAATAAAGTGAACTTACCTATGTCAGACCCTATAAAACAAAGTCCTTGTCGAACTTGTCATTGCTAAAGGACACAAAATCTTGCTGAGATTGTATATTTTTAAGAATGATGTGGCTAATGTTTGGAGAATTGTATGGGATCGCTTGGACGTTTTGGTGTATATATTTGGATTACTGTTTGGAGGATGTTCTTCTGTGAAGGCAGATTAACACAACTGCTAATGGAGATTCTGAAGGGATGGTTACAAAATGATATTAACATGTTGGACTAGGAAGCACCGGTCCTGGTGCAGGGATACATACGGGTGCAGGTAGGAGGGATACGTCAATTTTCCAAAAATCAAGGGTGAGGGTACCCCCATACAATTTTATAAACTATACATTGTCTTGATTTTTTCATGTAATTAAGACAAATGACAAGCATAATTAAGCAATACTAGCCTTTTAACATGTAATCCAACTCCAAAAATTCTTAAATTGACTCTAAAGTTTTTTAAATCCTGTTAGAGTCCCCTTTTTTTGAAAAATAATTATAAAAAACACCTGCCACATTAAAGAAGAATCCATGCCAGTGCGGTACGGTGCGGATTCTTCGACCTTTTAGATGAGTACGTGCTTCCTTGATTGAAGACTTGTTAATTGACAAAAAAAGGTGTAGCTGAGAGCTCCAGAAATAATGGCTATGGTCGAGCTTAAGTGTAATGTTGGAGTCAGTTTGGGATTGTTGATGCTTGCATAATCTGGAAAGAAGTTCGAAGTTTTTTAGACTCTCAAAGTTTATATTACAGTTATGTAATTATATTTAACAATTTCTCCCATGCAAAAACCTCTTCAGAATTACTATTACCTTTTGTTTTTCAAGCTACTACTGGCTTGTTACTTAAATTTCTTGAAATTTGATTTCAATGTAGCAGTTATTTGTTGATGATTTTCTTTCCTTGTTTTAGTTTGGGGTGCTTCTGATCGTCTTGCAATTTGATTTCGATTTTACCAGTGTATGCCACATTATGTTTTCCATTTTGAGATTATTGTCTAGGGAGCGGTAACAAGTTTTGATGTGCTCTTTTCAAGTATATTGCAACACAACTCCCCAGAAAGTTTGTATTTGTCTTAGTTTGGAATGCTTCTCTTCTAATTGTTAATAGAGGATGAGGAACTTGTCACAAATGCCCTCGAGACAATTGTAAATTTGGCTCCATTGGTGGATCTTCGAATCTTTAGCTCTTCAAAGCCTTCCTACATCAAAATAACGTAAGAAAAGGACTTGATATTCTGGTTTACCACAGTGATGGTTATTATTGAACTTCCGAGATTTGATCTTCCTAATTTTTCATTTTTATATTTGGTTCGTTAAATCAGTGAGAAACGTGCAGTCCAAGCCATAATGGGGATGCTGGGATCGTCTGTCAAAGCCTGGCATTGTGCAGCAGCAGAATTAATCGGGCGGCTGATTATAAATCCAGATAATGAACGTTTCCTTCTTCCTTTTTCCCCACAGGTCGTACTGTTTCTAATATTTCCCTGGATATAAATTATAGTTTATATTAATGTGCATCGAAAACCTAATCATGGGTTTGACTGGCTTTACAGATTTATAAGCGCTTAGTTGATCTCCTGAGCTTACAAGCCGTAGATGCACAAGCGGCTGCTGTTGGTGCTCTTTATAACTTTGCAGAAGTTAACATGGACTGCAGGTTGAAGCTAGCTAGCGAGCGATGGTGAGACTGTTTTTCTAATTTTGCAGCTTGACTTAGACACACACGCACACACATCTGTAGGGAAATGCTGATGTCCCCTAAGATAGGGTGATGTTGGCTTTATCCCAAGTTTAGGCAGATAAAATTAAAGAAGTATGGCAGCCTTTTCCGGTGACGTTCGAAGGGAATCTCATAGGTGTCCGTTGATTCATTAAAGAAAAGAAGAAAAAAAAAATCCAAAACAAACCTGAAGGCCCTACAATGAAAAACGGCCTAAAACGTTTTGGGTGTGTGCATGTGTATAGAAAACTGTATTGTGCACAAAATTTATAGCTGAACTCACTGAACTGGATTATTATACACATTTAAAATCAGGGCGGTTGATCGGCTGTTGAAAGTGATTAAGCAACCACATCCAGTGCCAGAAATATGCAGGAAAGCAGCAATGATATTGGAGAGCCTTGTCTCGGAGCCGCAGAACAGGCCTCAGCTGCTAGCTTATGAGAATATATTTGCAGAGCTACTTTTCTCAGAGGGAAGACATTCCGATACATTTGCAAGGATATTGTATGAATTAACATCTCGACCAAGCAACAAAGTCGCAGCAGCTCGTGGTGTTTGGGGCATGTAACTGAATCATTCTTTCTCATCTGCCTCTTCTGGTACGATCTTTTCCCAGCGAGCATACAAGGTTGTTGGTTGAATAGAACTTGGCAGCTGTAGTCTCAATTGTAATGTTTATATATGTCCCCACTTTTGTGCAACGACAATGCTGTGTAATTGAGTGTGTTGTTTTGGTATATGAACTTATAAATTTTGTTTCATCTCGGATTTGATTGGGTTTTTAGGTATCACTTATAGAACCACTCTATCATTTGTGAGTAGAAAAACTTGATAGCCTTGGTCATAAAACTGGGTTTTGTGGATATCTATGAGTGAAATAGAGCTTTTAGATGTCTTTTAGGTTTTAACCGGAAACACCATCCTAGAAGAACATGGGTTTGTTCTTTTGTGCATTGCAAGCATAAACTTTAACTTTTCCCAAGTATTCTTACTAGCAAATTGTTACTAAAAAGCTTTGACTAAACCTTTCTAGTTAAACAAATTATATTCAACACTTGGTTGCATTCATGTTGTTTTTCATAAAAAATGGCGTGTTGCCTCAAAAAGACTCCATAAATAATAATAATTGCCAAAGAGTAATATTTGGGGCACCAACAATTTCTACTAACACTTACTAACACACTCGATCTCTCTCCTAGTGGTACTGTGAGATCCGCAGTGGATCCCGCAGTACCGCTAGGAGAGAGATAGAGTGTGTTAATTGAAATGCATTGCCAAAAGTTGGTATTGCTCAAATGCTTCAACCAAAGCCATCATCTTAAATTTAATTGAAATGCATTTAAATGATGAGTTGTTCAATTAATTGCATATATGCCAAGGGTCGAAATTATTTAGTGAGACCGTCGTACCAATTCATCATGCTAACGACATATGACGACCCAACAATATGGGTACATGTGACCTCCATATTTTTAGATGGACATTACAAAGTAGTTGGTTACAGTAAGTAAGGTTTATGTACGCACTATTTACCATGTGCACACTATTTCTAGGGGCCACATGGCCCAATTATGTGATTAGAGTGTCATACTATGTTGGCGTGAGGCTGTCGTGTGATAGTCTCATTGAATAACTATTCACCAACCAGGAGAAAAAAGTCTTTGTAACAGTGATACCACGTCATATGTGTAACCTTACCAATACACTTGGGTGTATCGCTGATGTGTAAGGATGTTTTTCGTAATTTTAAGTGGCAAAAAATGGGAGAAGTTATTCAGTGAGTCCATTCTGACGTGGTGTGACCATTTAATCCCAACAACCCACTTGCCCCATTCTTCTAGGGAGATCATGAAAAGTGGTTAGTGGAATTTTAAATTTTAAATATGATAACCGCTTATCATGATCTGAGGGGAGCCTTGGCGCAACGGTAAGGTTGCTCCATTGTGACCTGGAGATCACGGGTTCAAATCTGGAAATAGCCACTCTACTTGTAGGGGTAAGGCTGCGTACATCTCACCCTCCCCAGGCTCTGCAATGGCAGGAGCATCGTGTATTGGGCTGCTCTTTTAACCACTTGTCATGATTCCCTTAGAAGGAGGGGGCAAGTGAGTGATTGGGATTAAATGGACACACCACATCAGCATGCTGATATCATGATCTCCCTCTCCCTAGAAGGGAGAAAGTAGGTGATTGGGATTAAGTGGTCACTCCACATTATCAGACTGACGTAACATGACGGACTCATTGAATAATTTCTCAAAATCATGAGATTTTATTAACTTGTTACACCACGTTATCAAAATTAACCGTTACAAAGAGGGCCCATAAAAAGATGCCACGGGTCAGATCATACAACTCAGGAAAATGCATGAAATTTGTTGAAATATCAATCAATGAGAGACTGCTATTACAAGTTTATATTATTGTCATATGCTCTCTATAAGCAGCTGCTGCTTCTTCTTCTTCTTCTTCTTCTTCTTCACGAGAACATTTTGCTCATCTATTCTTATTCACCCATGCCTCTAGTAGATATATGTGTTTCATTTCATTCTCATTTTATATCTGTATTATCAACATAATTACTGGAATAAGACACATATTACCCACTAAAAGTCTGTGCAATAATGTATGAGCAAAAATGCTAACGTTTTCCCCTGTCCTGGAGTGTACAAAAAAGCAAACTTGAAGAGCGAAAGAGAAAACCAAAAGAGCAAATAGTCAAGTCAACCTATTTATCACTTTTATTCATGCAAAAATTATAGTATGCCTCTATATTTTGGAACAACTTATGGTGTCAAATCTCTGGTTTTATGTTTAAATTTGGCCAAAAGTCGAGTAATGTTCCTAGGGAAGGCAATGGGGCGGTTTTTCCGTTCCGCTCTTAATAGGTAGGGTGTGGGGTTGATTCAATAGGGTTAGAGGCGGGTATGTGATGAAATTCTTTAACCCGAGTCGGGTTCAGGTCAAGGTCTGGGGGAAGGATGATTTTCCCGAACCTGCCCCTGATATGTTGCTATTTTACATTTTTATCCCCCTTTAGTTCTTATATTATCTAAGTTGCCATGTATACATAACTACTCAAAATTAGGGCTTCTGTATTTCTCATTCAGCCGCAAGCCAATATTCCCCCAGTCCCCATGTCGACCTTTGCGATGCCGATGATCTCTCTCTCTCTCTCTCTTTCTCTCTCTCTCTCTCTCTCTCTCTCTCTCACACACACACACACACACACACACAACTTTGATCTGTCAGCGGGCAGTCACAGATGCCGTCAATTGTGTTGGGTTTGTGCCCTCAAACCATTACTTTATGTATGAGACATTGACATTTTAATATATGGATATCAGCTTTACATTTCATTGTACATGTTTCTTTCATGAGATGATTGTTAATCCTTAAGCATCATAGTAAGTAATTCGTGTATGTATGAGATACTACAACTGAGATACGAATTATTATTCTTTGATACTTAGAATTTGTCACAGTGGAAGATGAGACTGGATACCTCATCAGGTCTACACTGTAGGATATTAACTACCATTGGATGGAGTGATAAATCTCAATCACTAGAGTGCAACTCTTAGTTAACATGCTAGTGCTTATAGTGCATGACAGACCTGAGCTTTCCTATTGACACTTAAGGCTGTCAACAGTCGATAGGAACTCATAACTTGTATAAGGTACGTGTTCTCAATCTTGAGACGATTATGAACACATACTGTGGATATGGATGCTTTGACTTACCAATCAGCGAGGTCTATAAAAGATCAACACTTGGGTATTTTGGGTATGTCATGTTCATAAGGTTGTGAACATAAATCATCAAGATAGAATCTACCCTCTGTTTAAGAGTAAGCATTCTCTTGAGAATGTCACCAAGTTGGTTACTGAGAACTGTAGTTTTGTTGATAAGTAGTTATCAACATGTTTGGTAATCATGAGAGGTGAATGAGACTCAAGGAATACAAGAAGTAATCATGAGTCAGGTTGACAGTAACCGTTTATCCGACTACCTAAATTTGATTACGAATGCTGATGATAGAGGGACATTAGTACACCATACAAGTCTAGTTATCACTTCGGATATGTTCTTTTACATTGGAGTTCAGTTATTATTTTATAGTGGAGTAAGCGTTAACTGACCAACTAGTTAGTTTGCTGATCAAAGAGTTTGGTCATGGAAATTAACAGCTGGTCTGAGCCAACAATAAAGAGCCTAAGAGGTCCCACTCTGAGCTCCGTAAGGATGCTTGGAAAGGCACAAGAGGATCTTGTCATGATGGGTTCGATCAATCGAACTTGTTTCGATCGATTAAAGTCTTGACAGGTTTGATCGACCGAAGCCATGTATATCAATTAAATGTAAGGTTAGTTCTGGGAATCTAGAAATAGGGCAGTTGCATCCAGAAATTTGAGTTCGTCGATTTTAACATCTCTAAGCAGCAGAAACTGTTTAGGTTTCCCAAACCTCCTCCATCCTCTCCATTAGAGATCCCACCATCTCTAGCCTCTCCGGAAAGCATTCATAGGAGACATAAGGGTAAAGACTACCTAGTGGGGCTGCTGCATCACCAAGGAGATTTCAGAATTGGGTTCAAGACAAAAAGGTATAACTCTTGTCCCTCTTGTACGCATCTATAGAGTTAACGAGTAGTAGATCCGGGTATGCCAATAAGTTTTTGAAACTCTTTCTTTCCGCTGCGTGTTTAAAATAATTTTAAACATGTTTTTATTTTAATTGGTATCAGAGCCTCTCTTGTTTGGATCTATAGATGCGTTTTGGAATGCTAGTTTTGATTTGCATGTTGATTAGAACTGTTTTCGAAAGTGCATAGTCACAGATCTGTTTCTGTAGCAGTCTCGCAGCAGAATACAAATTTGTGATTGCATTAGATGCATGGTGGGTTCGATCGATCGAAATCAGTTCGATCGATTGAACCTCTCTGTTCTCAAGCGATCACACTGACTTCGATCGATCGAATTGTGTTTTGTTCGATCGATCAAATGGGGTTCGATCAATCGAGACAGATTCTCTGTCCAAGTGTTCTGTTCACAGTTATAAAGTTTTTAAATCATATACTTTAATTTAAATTATTCTGTAAATTTTTTCAAAAACATTCTATGAAATAGAAAGTTCAATCGATTGAACTATGTTCAATAGATCGAAGTTTCGAGCGATCGAATCTTTGTCGATCGATCGAAGAGTGACAGAAGACTGAGATGTTGTTTTAAGTTCTAATCCAGTACGTAAATAGTTTATGTACTATGTGAATCAATTAAAGGTTCCGATAGTTATATATATTTGTTATATATGAGTAGATGCGTGTACGACTAACCCTTTTGCAGCAAGATTAGTCCGCTATCTCCCATGGTACCAATCATCAACAAATATATTCTTTTGCATTTAAATTTTTGTGATTGATGATTGTTATATTTAAATTATTGGTTTGGTTTTAAGGCATATGTAAAGGGCACTGCGATTTCAATCCTACGAAAAGGAAAGTTGCACCGGTTTCCCTAGCCTTTTATTTCATTGTATTTCCTATTTCTAGATAAATTATAAGCTTTGAAAGAAGCATAGTTCCAATGTTAGGAAGCCTATGAAGATGGAGCTAGAAGCCATTGTCCATGAAGATGGAGCCGGAGGCGATTAAACCAAGAATGAGGTTCTATTGAGATAGAGCCATGGGAGATAGAGGCATATAAATGACTTTGTTTCTATTTTAGTTTTTTGTTTTATGTGCTTGGTTTGTGATTGGCATTTAATTATATTGTTACTACTTGCATACACGTAAAACAAGTTTTCTAAACAAAATTTAAAAACTATTTCAACACATTAGTAAACATTGGATGTTTATGGGTAATGTGTAGAAACAATTTTTCTATAAAAAGCAAAATCTTTATTTATTAAATCTAGTGGGAGAGGGTCTTATTATAGCACCTACGATCTTCCATTAATGATTTACTGTAAGATGAGTAGTGCATTCCGTGTCACCTCGCTAGGGGTGATCATTCCATACGGAGGGTACACTACTCATTGGTTACTATATGTGAACTTCCTAAGGATAGGATCAATCAGACGTGTTAGAGGGTGACCACCACACGGAGGCATTACTTAAGGCGGTTGTGATTGGATCCTAGTTAATGGTACACACTAGCTAAGCTATGGATAAGAGATTCCATACGGGGCATTATTCATAAATGTAGAGATCAAATAGGTTCGGGAGTCATAACTTGTTTTACAAGAGTTGCATAGCGGGCAAGTCATGATTAATCGAAAGATCAAGTATTGACCGCCACACGGAGGCTTTATTCTTTCGTTTTGATATACTGGCGACTTTGTTTTAAAATAAGAGTTTTAAGGATTCTTTTATTTCAAACTGTCAAATTCTGATATCCATATTTATTTTGTCTTTTGATTTTTCAGTAAATCATCATGTCAGGATCTGCATTTAGTCCACTTGCCACCATACTTACTCTACACAAGTTAACTGAAAATAACTACACAGAATGAAAACGTAACCTTAACATTGTTTTAAATACAGAGGATCACATATATGTCCTCACCACCCCATGCCCCGAAGAACTTGCGGCAAATGCTTCTGCGGCTTCCAGATGCGAGTTCGACAAGTGAAAGAAATCGAATGGAATGGCTCGTTACTACATTCTGGCCTCAATGACTGGTGTGTTGCAATACCAATTCCAATCGAATAATTCTGCCAGTGACATTATCGAATTCCTGAAAAAGATGTTTGGAGAGCATGGCAGGCCTGCTAGACAGATTGCCATGCAGAAGATAATGAGTGCAAAGATGTCGGAAGGGACTCCAGTCAAAGAACATGTTTTAAAAATGATTGGTTATTTGAATGAACTGGAGACCTTGGGAACCAAGATCAACACACAGACCCAAGTTGATATGATCCTCAATTCGCTATCGCCTTCATTAACTCAATTTAAACTTAATTATAATATGAATAAAATGGATTTCTCAATGAGTGAATTAATGAGTTCTTTACTGGCAGCGGAAGGGGTAATCAAACCTAGGGGCAACGTTTTGAACTTTGAGAAAAGCTCTTCCTCTTCCTGATCTGCGCCGAAAGGTAAAAAAGGGAAGAAGAAGGCTGACACTGGTGGTCCAAGGGTTGGGGGTCCCTAAGATTACAAAATCCAAGGGAAAGGGTAAGGTTAAGGGGAAGGTGGGTGGCCAAGGCTAAGGAAAGTGTTTCCAATGCGGTGACAAGGGTCACTGAAAGAGGAACTGTCCAGAATTCTTAGCTACAAGAGTTCAAGGTATGATTAAATCACATGTGATTGAAGTAAGTTTATTACGGATACTTCAAACACTTGGTGCATTGATTCTGGTGCGACTAACCATATCTGTAATTTATTACAGGGGTTCAGATCAACCAGGAGGTGCAGTGATGAAGAAATCATACTTACTCTAGGTTCTAGCGCAACCGTATCTGCGGTTGATATAGGAGTGGTAGTTTTAGAATTTGAAGACAATAAGACTTTTTGGTTTTATCAGATATACTTTACGTCCCTTTGATGAGACGTAATTTAATTTTTGTTTCAAATTTATTGAATGAAAATTATTCTTTTCATTTTGGAACAGAGGTTATCATTAAAAGAAATGGTTCTTTTATATGTTCTTGTGTTAAAATTAATGGTTTGTATGTGATTACTCTTAATATTTCTAAAGACTCTTGTATGGAGCTTAATAACTCAGTGGTAACTATACCATCTAAAAGAAAGGAACCTTTCACTAATCCAACAAGGCTTTGGCATACGAGGCTTGGCCATATCAATCTAAATAGGATTGGCAGACTAGTCAAAGAAGGGGTCTTAGGCGATTTGGTTCTTGAACCAATGGAATTTGCGAGTCTTGTTTAGAGGGTAAGATGATCAAAAGGCTCTTTCCCGCAAAGGGCAATAGGACCAATGCATTGTTGGAATTAGTTCATACTGATGTGTGTGGACCAATAAATGTTAGAGCACAGGGTGGTTTTGAGTCTTTCATCACATTTACTGATGACTATTCTAGGTATGGATATGTGTACCTAATACATCACAAGTCTGAAGCCTTTAAAAAGTTCAAAGAGTTTAGGGATAAAGTGGAGAAGCAAATGGACACACATATCAAAGCCATTCGATCTGATCAAGGTGGCGAGTACCTCTCTAATGAGTTTATTGATCACCTCGTACAGAATCAGATTCTGTCACAATTAACTGTACCTAGTACGCCTCAGCAGAATGGTGTAGCGGAGAGAAGGAATCAGACTCTTTTAGACATGACTAGGTCGATGATGAGTTATTCTGAGTTGCCATTATTCCTTTGGGGTTATGCTTTGGAAACCACTGCATACATACTAAATCTAGTACCAAGCAAATCTCAGGACACCACGGGAGATGTAGATTGGGCGCTTTGCAACATCTCCGTATATGGGGGTGTCCGACACATGTACTGAAAGAAAAGATGAGTAAGTTGGATTCTAGATCAGAAGTATGGTACTTTGTGGGGTATCCAAAAGGTACTTATGGATGGTATTTTTATGATCCAAGAGAACAGAAGGTGTTTGTTAGTACAAATGTTGTTTTCTTGGAGGAAGATTATATCTTGAACCATAAACCTAAGGGAAGGATAGATCTGAGAGAGATAGAAGGAGAGCCCTCAGTCCTACCCGCAGTTGATAACGATGTAAGACAAGAAAATACCACTTCTTCACCCATTTCGGCACCGGTACCTCGTCGTAGTGGGAGGATTATCAGCCAACCTGATAGATACATGTTCTTAGGAGAAGTTTTTGCTGCTGTCTCCATAGAATCTGAATTTGATCTTTCCACATAAGAAGAGGTAATGGCTAATATAGACTCACCTCATTGGGTTAAAGCTATGAAGGCTGAATTGGAATCTATGGATTCCAATCAGGTCTGGGATCTTGTAGAACCTCCAGCCAATATTAAATCCATTGGCTATAAGTGGGTCTACAAGAGGAAAAGAGGATATGATGGAAAGGTTGAGACCTTTAAGGCAAGGCTTGTAGCGAAAGGTTATACTCAGAGGGAAGGCATTGACTATGAGGAAATCTTCTCACCGATAGCCATGCCCAAGTCCATCAGAATACTCTTATCCATTGCTGCATGCCTAGATTATGAGATCTGGCAAATGGACGTCAAGACTGCATTCTTGAATGTCAATCTTAAAGAGGACATCTATATGTAACAACCAGAAGGGTTCATAGCTGGTGGGAAAGGTAACTTGGTATGCAAGTTGCAGAAGTCCATTTATGGGCTTAAGCAGGCATCTAGGAGTTGGAACATACATTTTGACCAAGCGGTCAAGTCGTTTGGTTTCATACAGAATCTGGATGAGCCTTGTGTATACAAGAAGTGTGAAGGAAAAATGGTGGCTTTTCTTATTCTTTACGATGACGACATTCTACTCATTGGGAATAAGGTAGCAACTTTGTCAACGGTTAAGGTTTGGCTAGCCAGTACTTTCAATATGAAGGATCTAGGAGAGGCGAGTTATATCCTCGGGATAAAGCACTTTCGGGATCACAACCGAAAGATAATAGGATTATCTCAATCTGGTTATATCGATAAGGTGCTAACTAGGTTTTCAATGGATAATTCGAAGAAAGGCTTATTACCTTTCAGGCATGGTTTAGCGTTCTCCAAGGACCAGTGTCCTAAGACATAGGAGGAGAGGAGTCGCATGGCAGGAGTCCCCTACGCCTTGGCACTAGGAAGTCTCATGTATGCGATGTTATGCACTAGACCAGATATCTGCTTTGCCGTTGGCATGGTTAGCAGGTATCAATCAAATCCAGGTCCAGAGCACTGGACATCCGTTAAGCACATTCTTAAGAACTTGAAAAGAACTTAAGATTACATGCTTATATGGCAGTAGTGAGTTATTTCTAGTGGGATATACTGACTCGGACTTTATGATAGATAATGATTCGAGGAAGTCGACATCTAGACATCTCTTTACCTTGGGAGGTGGTGCTGTAAGTTGGAGGAGCATTAAGCAGAAATGTATTGCAGACTCAACTACAGAAGCTGAGTATGTGGCTGCAAAGGAAGCTGTTTGGCTCAAGAAGTTACTTATGGAGCTCAAGGTGGTACCAGCGTCACTGTCACCTATTACACTATATTGTGATAATAATGGGGTAGTGGCTTAGTCCAAGGATCCAAGGAACCACGAAAAGGGAAAACACGTAGAGCGAAGATATCATCTAATTCAAGATATTGCCCAACGTGGAGATGTGACTGTCACCAAGATTGCCACCGCTGACAATCTTACGGATTTGTTTACAAGGGCCTTGCCACAGAAGGTCTTTAATTGTCATCTAGATAATTTAGCTCTTAGATGTAGTCCTGAATGGTTATGAGTGCAAGTAGGAGTTTGTTGGGTTTGTGCCTTCAAACCATTACTTTATTGTCATAACCCAAGATTTGAGTAAGGGTAAAATTGTCTTTTAAGTGCTTATGGGTGCGCTCGTATTTAATTGTGCAGTATTTAAATTTATTTTAACATGTGTTACTGTATTTTTTTTTTGTTAACATTAGTGCTTTGATGGGTACATGTTTTAATTTGGGTGTGTGAAACTAGACCACACACACACACATGCTTTATATCATCTTGGGTAAAGTCAAAATGCAAAACCAAATATCTAAACAACTAGTGGGCCCCACTCCCACCCTAATGGCCGGCCACTCTCTCTCTCTCCTCCCTTCCCTTTTCATTTTCTCTCTCTCTCTCTCTCTCTCCCTTCTTCTTCTCCCCCTTCTCTCTAGGATACATACACAAATACACCATTTTTATTCCATGTTTTCTTCTTCTTAAAGCCTCCAATAGAGCACTAAAGAGGGTTTTTTTTGGAGATTTTCTTATTTCACAAATTAGGCTTAGAATTTCAAGGGCTTCCTTGTGGTGTCCTCCCAATTCTCTTTTAAGCTCATTTCCAAGACTTCTCAAATTTTTCCTAGGGTTCTAACTTCTATATAACAACCTTAGAGGATTTTTGGGAGCTCCTTGCTTTGGAAAGTGTTGTTGGGTCACCTTGGGCTTTATTCTTTCACCACTAGAATTCTTTTTGGAGCTCTTTGGATTTATCTTTATTTTGGTGCTCTTCCATTTATTTTGGAAGAATCTCCTTGAGGTAGATGTTGTTGCATTAATTCAATATGTTCTTTATGATTAAGGTGATTTGTGATCTCTAAATTGTTAGGAGAACAACTTAGACATATGCTTTAAGATTTCCCCCAAAGTTGTAAATTTAGGGATAATTACCAAAAAAAATGAAATTATATGTTTTGTTGAGGTTGAATCCAATTATGTGATGTTAGACATGCTTAGGATGCTCCCTTTATGTGATAACCACGTTAGGACGCTAGTTGGAAATTTTCGGAAATTCTATGTAAAAACGTATGTATTGATGGATTTTGCTTGAAATTGAATTATGCCATGAATATGTTGGTTGATCATATTGTCATAGCATACATGAGCATTTGAAGCCGAATTGGCAAATCATAGCATCGGCATGACATTCAAAAATTTTGATTTTTGAAAGAAGGAAAAACCTCTTGTGTGGGAATTTGACTTAAGAAATCCGGATATGGGTTGTGATGTGAGACAGGGAGAATGACCCTTAGAACATTCAAACTCCGACTGTATTCCGGTTAGCTCCCGGAGGTTGGTATGCTACATTCCTTGGGTGGGTGGCTCATAGTCCGGTGATGAGAGGAGTGCACATATCACGCATGGCCTTTAAGGCACCCAATCATTTCCATTTTGCCACGGTGGCATTGCATTACATTTGCACCGCATCTCATACTTAATTATGGATTGCATCTTGTCTTCTTGCAATATTTCCTACTAGGCCGTCGCGCCTAATGAACCTACAAAAACTTCTTTTTCAGGTGATATTGATAAGGGGAAAGGACATATGTGAACCAGACACGTGGACGTCATCGTGAATTATTTTTTTTTTGTTGGAGGCTAGGCCTTAATATTATAAATGCATATAGCTTCCATTGTATTTTGTTGTTGTAGGAGTTTGTAATAGCCTAATTCTATGAAAGTTGTTGTATTATGTAGTTACAAAACTCCTTGATCTTCTATTCCTTTGATTTTGTCATTGGAGGGCTTGTAGTGAATTTTATGGACAAGTGTTAGTCCTTGCACTTTCTTTTTGAAAAGAAACAACTTGTAATATGTTTGTATCCCTTACTTAACTCATGCTTTGCAAGTTATTTATGCTTTGTCGATCCTAGTCGGATCTCACTTTGTGTTTCCAATCGTTGTCGGATTTGGATTTTAGGTTTGTGATCCTTGTCGGATTCATTAAATTTGGACAGGTAGGCATCTTTACGTCGACATGCCGTCGATATTTTTCTTGTTAAAAACACCTTGTTAATGTTTCAAAACGTTCCCACGAAGTTTCAAAATAAAACCAAGCAAAACAAAGGTTTCAAAGGAGGATGAATAGTAAAAACTGCTCATGTTTTGTTTTTGATGAATAGTGATTTTCAAGGCTGCCCGGGGGGTTCGTTTTGCCTACAGCACCTTTTTTCGGACCTCGATAGAAGTGCTAATTAAAACCCAAGCGCCCCTATATGATCCTAAGATATTGTGTAAAAAAAAAGGGGGTACTTTTTGGGAAATTTTTCGGGCGATGAATAGTGTTTTCCGAACTAAAATTTTTATTTTTATATTTTTATTTGGTTTGACCTTGGGCTTGGATCTCTATTGCCCACATTTGTTATTAAATTATTGTAGGTGTGTATCCTTCCAAAATTTCTTAATATTCGTCTCAAACATTAAATATTCAAGATATTTTCCATTGTAGCTTTCAAGTTTTAATAAGTGTAAGAGTTCTTTTAAACTTGGTTCATCATGGTCGCTTCCGCGTTGTGTGTATGTTTAGCATTGTTTTATCTCTCTTCCTTTCCGTTCACGTGTTCCGTTTTCGGGGCGTGACATTTATGTATGAGACATTGACATTTTAATATATGGATATCAGCTTTACATTTAATTGCATATGTGTTTTTCATGATCTGATTGGTAATCATTAAGCATCATAGTAAGTAATTCGTGTATGTATGAGAACATACAACTGAGATACGAATTACTATTCTTTGGTACTTAGAATTTGTCACAATGGAAAATGAGACTGGATACCTCATCAGGTCTACACTGTAGCATATTAACTACCATTGGATGGAGTGATAAATCTCAATCACTGCCTCCTCCATCCTCTCCATTAGAGATCCCACCATCTCTAGCCTCTTTGTGAAGCACACATAGGAAACATAAGGGTGAAGACTACCTAGTGGGGGCTGCTGTATCACCAATGAAGTCAGAGATTTCAGAATTGGATTCAAGACAAAAGGAATAACTCTTGTCCCCTCTTGTACGCATCTATAGAGTTAACGAGTAGTAGATCCGGGCATGCCAGTAAGTTTTTGAAACTCTTTCTTTCTGCGGTGCGTTTAAAATAATTTTAAATCTATTTTTCCTTCAAAAGGCCCCTTCCCTCACTTCACAGACTGATAGGATCACGCCTATATAAATGGAAAAGAGAGAGAAAAAGATGATCTCTTCGAGGGGATCAGACCTCCAAAGCTTAATAACATATCTGTTAATTCTTTATTGGATGGCATGCCATACGACATCTACATAACTTTTATAGAGATAGTCCAATAAATATATGACAATAGGAGGATAATATCTCATTGATTATTTCAAACAGAAAAAGGAAAGTAAGACTAAGCATTTAAATCAGTAAACTAATTAACTAATACTAATTAATTAAATAAGGAAAAACAAGATCTTATCATTCCACCCTCCTTAAACTGAACCTTGTCCTCAAGGTTAGGAATTGATGAAATCCAGAAAGTCTTCCTTAATTGAGTCACAGGATTCCCATGAAGCATCTTCGGTTGGTAACAATGGGTCTCTAACAGTTCAATCATCAATAGCCTCTTGTGCTTACAGATATGCAACTTTTCGTCATAGTACCAGGAATGTTCCTTTGATGTACGCTTCTTTAACTTGTGATCAATTAGCTATTTGGGATGTGTGATGCAATTTGTAGCCACCGCTTGAATCGGCTGTCAATAGGAAACTCACCTGGTTTTGGCGGGAAGGATTTAGTGGAACGCCTATTGTCATCCGCTATTCGACCTTCCTCTAAATGTGCAAACGAGATTGCAGCTATCACTGTACGGGGCTAACGTGCCTTAAATTCTTTTCGAATTTCAGGTTTCAACCCTTTGACAAAAGTCCCAACCAATTGATGTTCTGACCAACCCCAAGCTCGATTTGAAAGACATTCAAACCTGCTTTGGTATTCCAGGACAGTTGTGGTTTGTTCAATATTGGCAAGATCACCGTGTATGTTAGCAAATCCTGAGGGGCCAAAGCAAACTAACAAACCTTCCACGAATTCTGGCCACGTAGGAACACCGCGATTGGATTCAAACCAGTCATACCAATGGATGGCTTCACCGTCAAGATTGATTGAAGAAATTTCTATCTTTGTATTGTTCGGTGTCTAATGGAATCGGAAATAATGTTTCGTGTGTGAGATCCAACTCATTGGGTCTCCTTCTTCCCATCGAGAGAAATCTATTTTCATTCTTAAAACCCCTTGGTCTCGATCTAACCCAAACCCTTCGTGGAAGCAACGATTGGATTCGTCACGGTAAGTAGTAGGATTTGTTGTAGTCCTTCTCTCACGATCTTCTTGATTATTATGATGATAAGGTGCTGTTGGATCCATAGGAATAGAACCGGACATGGTTGATGTGGAACCCATTTAGTCCTTGACTGGATGAGAGAGCATACCAAGAAGGATATCAAGTTTCTTGTTGATGTCAGACATAACCTCTTGAAGTTTCTCAGTGTTTTCTCCATGTTTCTGCAGCAAAACCCCATGCTGATTGAGTTGTTCATCGCGTTCTGCGTTGGATCTAGTCATGCTCTGATACCAATTGATAGGATCACGCCTATATAAATGGAAAAGAGAGAGAAAAAATTATCTCTTCAAGGGGATTAGACCTCTGAAGGTTAATAGCATATATGTTAATTCTTTATTAGATGATATGCCATACGACATCTACATAACTTTTATAGAGATAGTCTAATACATATATGACAATAGGAGCATAATATCTCCTTGATGATTTCAAACACAAAAAGGAAAGTAAGACTAAGCATTTAAATTGATAAACTCATTAACTAATACTATATAATTAAATAAGGAAAAACAAGATCTTATCACAGACTCTTATTTAGGAGTGTGTGTGTGTATGTGTGTGTGTGTGTGTGTGTGTGTGTATGTGTGTGTGCGTGCGATACTATGCCCAAGAAAGTAAAGTTACAAGCACTGTGAGTGAAGATCCAATCAATGCCATCTAGGGATGGCAACGGGGCGGGTATGGGACGGGGTCCCCATACCCCGCCCCCGCCCCGCTTCAGTGAACCCTCCCCCCGCCCCCCGCCCCGCCCCGCATAGTGATCTCCCCGCCCCCGCCCCCGCCCCGCCCCCGGGGTCCCCGACCCCGCCCCGCCCCGCCCCGATTATGTTTTTTTTTTTTTTTTTTTTTGGTACACAAATTGAAAAAGTAATTTTTTTAATGCATTTTTTTCTCTAATAGTGTAGTTTTTTTTTAACTTACCCAATTAGTTCCCTAATAGTGCAGTTTTTTTTTTTAAAATGGTAATACACATAACTATTGAGGGGTAAAAATATAAATACAAGTATATTCGGGGCGGGGGCGGGTTTTTTGACCCTACCCCGACCCCGACCCCGACCCCGACCCCGACCCCGACCCCGACCCGGGTTTTGAAAACCTCCCCCATACCCGCCCCTAACCCTATTAAGCCTCCCCCATACCCTACCTATTAGGGGCGGGGCGGGGCGGGGCGGGGCGGGGCGGGGCGGGGAACCCGGAAAACCCACCCCATTGCCATCCCTAATGCCATCACCAGACCTAAGAAGGGGATTTGGGGTTGTTTGATGGTATCAATTCCTCAAGGCACATGGTTAGTGCATATTTATTGTCATTCATATTTTGTTCTTGTGAATGTGTACATATACAAAGATTCTCTAAAGAGAGCTTCCTCTCTTTATTAAAGAGAGGGCATCTGTTTTAGCCGAAGAATCGTGTTTAAAAACTGTAAAATGGCAAAATTATCCTTAATGAAAATACAATCTGACGGTCAAAACAAAGGCCCCTATCTTTAGTAAAGAGAGGACATCCTCTCTAGAGCTTGACTGTGTGTATATATATATATAGATCTTCATGTGTGTGTGTGTGTATATATATATATAGATCTCTCTGTGTGTGTGTGTGTGTGTGTAGACCTTTGTTTGTGTCAATATGTGATTCAAGTGACTTGAATCACGTCTCTGTTTCTTCTTGTTTTTCTAAAACTCAATATGTGAATTCAAGTGACTAGAATGTTTCTATTTTTTGTTGACTTGAATAGAGTATGTGTTCCATAAAAAAAAAAATAAAAAAATAAAAAAAAAACAAAAAAACAAATAAATAATAAAAATAATAATCCAAGCCTGTGTTTGTGATTCTGTGACTTGTTTGGCCTAGGCGGGGCGAGTCAGCTTTAATCGGGGTCGAGGTTGGGACCAATTCTCCCTTTGCGCGGGGCGGGGTCGGGTAATAATAATCCAAGCCTGTGTTTGTGATTTTGTGACTTGTTTGGCCTAGGCGGGCAGGTCAGCTTTAATCGGGGTCGACGTTGGGACCAATTCTCCCTCGGCGTGGGGCGGGATCGGAGAGAGGGTTCATTCTAGGGGGTGGGGTCGGGGTATGGGGGTTCCGTCCCATACCCGTCCCATTGCCATCCCTAAATGTTCCTTGGAACGTCAAAATTCAGCTGATTAGCAAGCAAGATAAAGATTATATAAAAATGCACTCTAATTTGTCATTCAAAATCTCTAGCTTTTTAATTTAGACTAGCCTTTCTAATTTTCAATGCTTTGCTTCACTTCACTGCCCTTTTCATTTGGGGACTTATGTTTTTCATTTAAAATTCACTACCCTCCATATGGAAACCTTGTTAACTTATCAGACACAAACAATGAATCACCATCGGTGGTGGAGGATGCATGTGAGCTCTGTATATACATGAAATATAATTATAGGGATTATTATGATTAAGGGAAAAAATAAACTCTTATTAACATCTAAACCCATAAAAACTTTTTATTTCTTTGCAAGTCTATTCATTCTTGTGTTATTTATGAAGGGGTAAAAAGTTAGATTTTTTTCTACTTAACCTGGATTATAGTAGGACATACACACACACACCCATCTTATCTCAAACCAACCTCAAAGTCCTACAATGGCCCACAACAAAGTCCAATAAGGGCCACTTTCGAATGGCAAAAGATTGAAGAGAGAGATGTCATACCAACTGGGCGCCCGCTTGGCATTTTGCCCCACCGCCCCCACTTACTTTATAAAAACAAATTATTGATTTTCCTATTATTTTGCAAACCAAATACTCCCTCCGTCCCATAATAAGTGTCCACTTCCATTTTGCACATTGTTTAAGAAAGTTGTATTATATTAGTTTTTTTTGTTCATTAAAGGGTCACTTTCCAATTTTACCCTTAGATGTGATAGGTGTTTAACTTTTTGTTTGTTTTGAGACCACAAATAAATGCTACTTTGTCTTTATTACAAGGGTAGCTTTGAAAAGTAAGTAAAAGTTAGATGCCAATTTAGGAAAGTGGACACTTATTGTGGGACATCCAAAAGAGGAAATGTGGATGCTTATTGTGGGACATCCAAAAAAGGAAATGTGGACACTTATTATGGGACGAAGGGAGTATAACCTTTTGGGTCAATCTTTTTGCTTCACCATTGTACATTCAAAGAGTACCGACTTTTTTGCAATCCCAGAAGTTACGATGGAAGATACTATGGTAGTGACGATTATTAGAGCAAGGCAAAATTGGGTCTAACTTGTTGAAATTAAAATTTTCAATAAGTTAATTACATATCTATCAAATATTAACGTAACAAAACAACTGGTTAGTATACATTAAAAAGACATGGTGACCAATTTAATTTATTTTCTTCCCTTGATTTCTCTCATTCTGTCTTCTTCCTAGTGCTCTAGAATTCTTCTCCTTCCCTGGATTTCCAATCCCTCCCAACTTTCCAAGCTTACTACAGAGGGTGCATTTGGTATGTAATAAAGGGAAAACCTGCTATATTTGAAGAGATAACATAAGTTGGGGCATAATGACAAAAAAAAATGAAAAATTAAAAAAAAGAAAAAAGCAAACGACTTCTACAAAAGAATGAATTAGTTAAAATATTCAATGCATTGTTCTTGTACCTTTAATCTCCCCCCCCTCCCCACACACACACACAACTTTCCAAACCCCAACCTCAGCCTTCTTATTATAGGAACTATTAGGAGCTGTAGAATGGGATTGGTTGCTGAGTCTTACTTGCGACTAGTACTGTGACGAACTGGCACCGGTCTCGGATTCATTTTTTTAGTGCAATTATGTCAAAGAATGGAACACTTGGGACACCGAATAGGAGTCCATTAATAGTCCACTTCAATAACCCTTACCCCCTCCGCTCCTCTTTTTTTTTGGTAGCCGTGGGTGTTTGGGCCAGCTTGTGCGCATCTCGATTAATTCCACAAGGCCAGAGAGTCCGGGTGAATCATCTATGGCCATCCCCTTGAGATTCAAACTTGAGACCTCTAGGTATAACACCTAGAGACCTTGCCATCCGGCCACAAGAGAAGTGATTATCCCCCCCTTTTCATCTGAAGTTTCAAGAGAGAACTTCTTATATTGATTACCACTAACTTCAACACAAACTCTAGCATAGGAAATGCGACACCGACTAGCCGTCATTCTATCCACAAGCAAAGGACTGCCACAGGGCCGACCCTGGCTGCATGCAGCCAAGCGGCTGCATTGGGCCCATCCCATTATTGTAGGCCTTTTTTTTTTCTTCTCTTCTGAATTGGGCCAAAGCCCATTTTGTATTGAAGGAACTTTTTCTTCTTTAGTTTTCCTACGTCTCCAACGAGTCCAACCTCCAAGAAGCAACACAAGGACAAGGCCTCTGTTTTTTTTGTTTTTTTTTTTTTTTATTTTCTCACTCTCTCTCGATCTCTTTGACTCTCTCGACTCTCAGTAACTCAGTTCTCCAGGCAGCCAGTCATCATCTCTCTCTTTCTCCATAATCCATCCTGGCAGGTATGAATCTAGGCCCTATAGCTTCTCTTCCCCCCCCCCCCCCCCCCCCACCCTTATTCTCTCAATCTCTCCCTTTTTCTCAATCGTCTCTGACTCTCTCTCTCTTTTCTGGATTGAAGTCTCAAGTCATTGAACCCTAGCTTTTTTTTCCCTTATATTTTCTTATAATCTTCTGCATAATTTCTTTAGATTTCTTGTATTTTCTTCATAATCTTTTTTTTTCCCTACCTTTCTATTTGATTGAACCCTAGCTTCTTCCCCCGCCCCTTATATTTTCTTATAATCTTCTGCATAATTTCTTCATAATCTTGTTTTTTTTTCCCCTACCTTTCTATTCGATTGAAGTATTTTCTTTTCCAAGGATACATGAAACTAAAGAAAATGAAATATACAATTGTTCTCATTGCTTATATTTAAGAACGAGGGAGTGAAGTTACAATTGTTTTCCCGTTTTGTCATCGATTGCCAGAGCTACTGATAAATATATTTGAGAAGATGCCCTGGACTAATGGTTCCTCTGGCATTATGACCTTAAAGTAACTTTAACTTTGTGCCAAATGTGCCAATTTTTTTTCAACTCATGTTGTAGGATCTTCAGATAATGTTGGATTGAGAAGTAGAACTTGTAGGTCCTATTTTGGCTGTTGAAGTAGGGTATGTATTAGGTAGTTTAGGTTGTTTGTTAATTATCAATGGTGATCCTAGTCAAAATTAATGATTAATTTGATTCTCTAACATCCTCTCAGGCCTACTAGTAAAGATAATGTAGTATGATTGCAACATAGAATTGCATAGTTTCATGCATTTAATTGGGGTCATTGGTTTTATCATTGAACCCTAGCTTCCCCCCCCCCCCCCCCCCCTTATATTTTCTTATAATCTTCTGCATTCTTTAGATATCTTATATTTTCTTCATAATCTTCTTTTTTTTTCCCTAGCTTTCTATTGATTGAAGGCTAAAGCATCAGTCATTCATACTCTCATGGATTCATGGTAATTAAATTGGTAAGTATTGAATAATTGAAGTATTGAACCCTAGTGTTTTTTTTTCCTTGTATTTTCTTCTAATCTTCTTCCTCTTTTCTTCAGATTTCAATAGTATTGAATCAGCCACCAAATTCACCAATCACCATTCACCGAGCACGACAAGCAGGTATGAACTATGAAGCATTTTGTGACCCTTTTTTTATTTTTTATTATTATTATTTTTTTGCCTGTGAGCAATTTTAATTTCCTATGTTAGCATTTTTATTTCTTCTTTGCATGTGAGCATTTTTTTCTTTGTTTATCTAGGTATGAAAACATTGAAAAGATATGAATCTGGAAATGAAAAAAGGAAGAGAAAAAGGAGAGAACTTGAATTGATTGAATCTCAAAAAGGAGCTCTTCATAAGTTTTTAAAAACCAATATAAATGAAGAACATAGGAACTTGAATGAACATGAAGATGTGGCAAATGTAGAAATTGTAAATGAACATGAAGATGTGGTAAATGAAGAAAATGTGAATAAACTCGATGATGTGGTAAATGAAGAAATTGTAAATGAACACGAAGATGTCATAAATGAAGAAATTGTGAATGAACCTAAAAATGCGATAAATGAAGAAAATGTGAATGAACTTGAAGATGTAGTAAATGAAGAAAATGTTGAAAATAGTCCGAACATAGATGACCCAGGAAATTGGAAAAAGATTGATCAAAGATTGAGAGATTTATTAGTTGAAAGAGGTCCTAAAAGAGATGACAACCTTGATTTTTCAAAGGATTTAGAAAGTAGGCATTTCTCTTATGCATATTACATTCGTCAGTTATCAAACGGAAAAAAGCATGATAGAAAATGGCTATTCTATTCAAGTTCTTTGGACAAGGTCTTTTGCTTTTGTTGTAAGTTGTTCAAACATGATGGAAACAACACTAAATTGGGCCAATTGGCAAATGAAGGAGCCGAAGACTGGAGAAATCTTAGTAGCATGCTTAAAAGGCATGAAACTAGTAGAGAACACATTGCTCACATGAGGAGTTGGATTGAATTGGAGACTAGATTTCGACAATAAGTAACAATTGATAAAAGTGTTGAAGAACAAATCAATAGAGAAAAAGAACATTGGAGGCAAGTATTAGTTAGAATAGTTGTTGTTGTGAAAACACTTGCTAAAAATAGTTTGGCCTTCCGCGGGGACAACGAGAAGCTTTATGAAGAAAACAATGGGAACTTTTTTAAGTATAATTGAAATGATTGCCGAATTTGATCCAATAATGAAAGACCACATTCGTCGAATTAAAGAGAAAGAAATTCATTATCATTATCTTAGTCACAAAATTCAAAATGAATTTATTCTTCGAATATCGGATGAGATCAAATGTGTAATCATTAAAAGGGTTAAAGAAGCAAAGTACTTTTCAGTAATTCTGGATTATACACCGGATGCAAGCAATGAAGAGCAAATGTCCCTTATATTAAGATGTGTGAATGTTTCAACAACTCCAATAATTGTAGAGTAGTTCTTTTTAGGATTTTTAAAGGTGCATGACACATCGGGGCAAGGACTTTTTGGTGAACTTGTCAATGTTTTGAAAGATCTTAAACTTGATATTGATAGTGTAAGAGGACAAGGGTATGATAATGGTTCTAATATGAAAGGGAAAAACAAAGGTGTGCAAAAAAGAATATTAGAGATAAATCCTAGAGCATTCTACACGCCTTGTGGTTGTCATAGTCTTAATCTTGCACTTTGTGATATGGCAAGCTCTTGTTCTAAAGCTTCATCTTTTTTTTGGAGTGGTGCAACGTATGTATTCGTTGTTTTCATCTTCTACAAAGCGGTGGAAAGTTCTCACAGATAATGTTAAAGGTTTCACGCTTAAGCCACCATCACAAACTCGTAGGGAAGGTCAAGTTGAAAGTGTTAAAGCCATAAGATTCCAAGCTCCAGATATAAGAAATGCTTTGAATGACTTAGCAAGTACTAGTGAAGATCCCAAGACAAAGAGTGATGCTGAGTGCTTGGCGATGTATGAAATTGAGAATTTTGAGTTCTTGCTTGGCATGGTTATTTGGTTTGATATATTGAATGCTATTAACAAAGTAAGAAAAATCATGCAAACAGAAGACATGCAAATTGATGTTGCTATAGATCTCTTAAGAGGACTCATTTCTTTTTTCGAAAGCTATAGAGAAAATGGGTTTGAAGAAGCTATGATTGAGGCTAAAGAGATTGCAATTCGAATGGAAGTTGAACCTGTTTTTCGTGAACGACGTGTCATTCGTAGAAAGAAGCAATTTGATGAGACCGCTAGTGAAGAGATGACACAATCAGCTGAAGAATCATTTAGAGTCAATTTCTTCATATACATAGTTGATCAAGCCCGTTCTTCACTCAAGAGTAGTGATGTTGTCAATATCAAGATATAAAAAATGTACTTTACTTTTCTAAGGATTTGTAGTAGTGAAAGCAAAGGTCGAACCCACAGAGATTGAATTACTACGACTCTTAATTTTAAAACCTAAATCTAATTAATTATAAAAACGAAATTTTGATTTTGAATTTAATTAAACTAAGAACAATAAAATAGATCTAAATTATGAAAGCGATTTAAAAGTGTTTTTGTAAATATGTTTAAAGGAACCTAGGATTGCAAATCCACCACTAGCTTCATAATAAGGGTATTTATGAATTACTTTAGCTTATTAAGTTGGATGATAATGGGGAATTGTAGCTACAAGCCCAATTCCTCCGTCAAGAAAATAACTATGGTTCAAGCACCAACATAATCCATCTTCGGTTAGCACGAATTATCCCACACTAAACTAGGGTTGTGGTATAATCTGTCTAATCTAGGCATGGACTATTCGGATACTTGATAGCACAATTCAATTTAAGCACCATTACATGTAAATAATCTAAACAAGCACAGCAAGCATAGATCATTGAGCACACTACAGTCAAAATAGATCTAAGACAAGAATAAACTTTGAAAGTAATGATTTTAATCAATAGAAGCACGATTTATTTATAAAAATCCTCGGAACATGTAACTGTCATCCATACATAATAACATTAAAATAAAAACATAAATAAAACCCTATTACTTGGCTAGGGTTTCATTGAAACCCTAGATCTAGAGTCTAGTGGTCCATAGAAGCGGTAGATGGCAAGTAGTTGATGGAGGAGGCCATAGACATCCTTGGTCTTCTTCTTCTTCTCCTTGCTTTTCCCTCTTCAATGGCTGAAAGTATGATTGTATATATCGTGTGTATAATATTTGTCCAACCCTTTAATTGAAGTAAAATAGGGTATATATAGATTTACAACAAGTTTTTGAAAGCTTTCCTAACCCAAAACGCACAAAACTGCTATATTTAGCTTTCCAGACGTAATTAGGCAGTTTCGTTCGCGTAGGAATTATCAGTATACTAAAATATGCAAGTTCCATTTTTACACATGTCGCGCGGGCGGGCCGCGCGAGCGCGATATGGAGACCTCGCGCGAGCGATTTCAGGATCTTCGCTCGAGCGGATCGCATGCGCGATGTGTTTTTTTCAGCTTCTGTTTGCTTGCTTTTTCACCCTGTTTAGCTTGGCATACTTGATTTCTTCCAAATCCTGTCAGAAAATAGAAAATAAAGTAAAAATATACAAAAACAGGATAAAAAAGTACTAACAAACGTGAATTAAGGCGTATAAACAGGATCTGTTCTCTCCATATCACACCCCCAAACCTACATTTTGCTAGTCCTCAAGCAAAACTAAAATAAAAACTAAACTACTAATAAAATACTACTCCATTGTCGCATGGATTGCGACTGCATTTAGCGTATGCAACAAGCCTTTTAAACCCCTAGGTGTCCCTAGTCGGACGAGTGAAGTCTCGTGAGGGTTCTCGTCAACAAGTCACCCACAACCATCTTTATTAACTTATCAATTTAAAAAGTTTTATTAAAAACAAAGAACATAATATTCAATACTCCTTATCATAGAACGATGATTTATAATAGAATAACGAACAAGAAGAAACGGAATCACACGCCTACCTACATCATAAAAAACAATCATAAGCACATGCGTATAAATCCATAGAGTTTCTCATAAAATTGCACATGTGTGATGTGGTAGTCAAATGAACACGCGTATGTCATGAACTTGGAATATAACTCAGATGACCATCTAACTATGCTTCGACTACGAATCTCACAATGTCAATTACACTCTAAAATGAAACACTCAGAAACAAGTGTAATTTTTCTAAAATATGTGAGTAAAGGAAATATGTTTTCAAAACGAGAAATACTCACATATGACTTGAAAAGGACGCATGACACGAAAGAATGGTAGTCTCATGGATAGGATGCCAATAATCAAGAAAAATTAATCATTACCATGTTTTAATCCCCCTCCCATCGTTTTCATATCCGAACCATGTTTCCTAGGATTAAATAGGACTTTTCAAAGGTTGTAATGTGGCTCAGGCAATGAAAAAGGATAGAAAGGATTCATTAGGTAGCTAATCTCATAATGGCATTGTAAGGCATGTTCGATTTCTTTCATAACCTGCTCTTCTACCAACTTCATCATTTCATTCTCTTCTTTTCATTCTTTTCAATTTTTTCTCCTTTTGTTTCTTTTTCTTTTCTTTTTCTCTATTCTTTTCCTCTTCGTTGCTTTTGAAACAAATATTCATTTAATACCAAGGCAACCACCCCAAACATCATCTTATCTTCTTTTTCTTCTCAATCACACATCGCCTTAACACCACTAAAAGTTGACAAATCTCTCAGTGGTGAACTCCAAGTTTGTCAAGTCGGAGCAAAAACAAGATAATGGTAGTTAAAGAAAAAGACATTTTAACGGCTCAAAGGGCGAACTAAGGAAATTTTATCATTTATCGGTCGGTAATAAACAAAGAAGGCCTAAAATCATGTCCTATAGTTATATGGTTCTTCAATATTTACGACGGAAGATTATTTAGTATGGTAACAAATATTTTAACTTGACTATCAACCAAAACAAGAATAATGAGACTAAACAACAAGTAGGTGCGCTATTTCAATGAAATTCGACAAACACAATGTATTTATAACCCTCAATAAAGAAAAGATAGGCTCAAAAGCTCACCGGGTCTAGTCTCCACCTTGTGTTATCTAGAAATCCAAATCATATTATAGTTCACATCAAGCATGTATTCACGCGACTACGTGCAGTGCATAGGTTTGTGTGTAAATCTATGATATAAAACTATGATTCGAACGATACATGACCTAAAATGTTGCATCATGACTTCAGCAATCGTTTAATTACTTCTTCTCTTGTTTACTATTCTATAACAATCATAGTTACAAAACAAGAAGTATCGAATAGAGATTGTAAAATCGTAGATAACATCGTTTATTTAATCACAAGAATCGAAATTTTGTTTTTAAAAATTAGTGCATAATAATGTGCATGTGAATATGTGCATACCCCCAAACCTAAACCTTTCATTGTCCCCAATGAAAATATAAAATGAAAGAAAGGAGAGTACGTAAGGAAGGAACGATAGTACCTCGATCTCGACACTCATAGAACAGGTGAACACATTGGAATATGGCAATAAAGTTCAATGTTACCTGTTACTTCTTAACAAAAGAAAATTAAACAAACAAAATAAATAATAAAAGCTAACATATAAGTTTGTTTTTTTTATTTATAATATTATAAACCAAACTATAAGTAAAAGAACGTAATGAAAAGAAAACAAATAGACATAAAACTATCTAAACAAAGACAAACTTAAATGAAAAGAACTAAAAAGAACAAACAGAAACGAAAATAACTAACCAGGAGTGGGAAACAGAAGGTAAAAGACCAACAAGAAAAAGTGGAAAATCCCCACCTCGCGCGAGCGGACCGCGCTCGCGCGAATCCCTCCGCGAGGTAAACCTGAGGCCTCTGTTTTATTATTTTTAGAAAAGTTTCTAAGGTACAAGCTCGCGCGAGCGGACCCCTCGCGCGCGCGACTTCAAGCGCGAGTAGATACTAAGGCTATATATAAAAATCTTAAAAATTTTTGTCTAGGAGGGAATCTCGCGCGAGCGACCTGTCGCGCGAGCGGGTCGCACACACGATTGTGGTCTTTTCCTCTTTTTTAGTATAAAAAATGTATATAAGTTCAAAATAAATTATCACCGACCCCCAAACCTGTTCAGAAAACTCAAAAACTGACCAAAATGACCCAAAAACATGCAAAAATAAGATAAACAGACAAAATAAAGCTTAGGTTGCCTCCCAAGAAGCGCTATTTTTTACGTCTTTAGCTAGACCGTTCTAGCTCAAGATTTATGGAGGCCGTAACTCAGATTTTGTACCACTGAGGATATCAGGAAGAACCCGATGGTAAGCAGAAAGAATATCACTTTGTATTACTTCATTCAATGGTTCATCCTTTCCGGTTGCAAATCGATTCTTCACCTTTTGAGTAAATTCGTCATTAGGATCTAAATTATTCAAATTCGTCCGCTCATTTTCCAATATATTATTGTCATTACTCACCTTTATTACGTTATTAGGTTCAGTTTTTCGCCTTACCTCACTCTCTGCCTCACATAGATAGTCATCATCTTTAGGAGGTTGATCAATAGTGTTAAAGACGTTTCATTTTAAGTTCATGTTCCCAAATGACACTTTCATTACCCTCGTCCGACAGTTAACACGAGCGTTAGCGGTTGCTAAGAATGGACGACCAAGAATTACAGGAGTGTGCTTCCTAGCATCTAGCACCGGTTCAGTGTCAAGGATCATGAAGTCAACAGGATAATAGCATTTGTCAACTTTAACTAAGACATTCTCGACGATTCCTCTAGGGATTTTAACAGAACGATCCGCTAATTGTATAGTAGCGGGCGTAGGCTTAAGTTCACCTAGTCCTAGTTATTTATAGACGTGATAAGGTAAGAGGTTAACACTAGCTCCTAAGTCAAGGAGAGCCCTATGGATGATAGTGTCACCTATGACACATGAAATTGTAGGCGTACCTGGATCTTTATACTTCGGAGTAGCGTGTTGGAAAATAGAACTTACTTTTTCTGTGAGAAAGATCTTTTTCGGAGTATGACTACGCAATTTACGTTTTTGAGTGCAAAGGTCTTTAAGACATTTAGCATAAGCGGGAATTTGTTTAATAGCATCGAGGAATGGAATTGTTGGCCCAAAAGTGGAAACCTTAGAGGGGGGGTGAATAAGGTTTTAGCAGAAATTAACCTTTTAAAAACTTAAATGCAAATTAAACACAAACACAAGCAATAATGTAAAGAGTTAAGGGAAGAGATACAAACAAACCAATTTTTCAAGTGGTTCGGCAATCGCACCCCGCGGCCTACGTCCACCCCTCAAGAACACCTCTTGAGGATTCCTTTACTCCGATCTACTTCACGGGTGTAGACCAAACCGTTTCACGGAGCACTTACGGGTGTGCACCAAACCGTTACAAGAGCCTATGATCTCTCCCAAAGAAGAACTCCTCTTCTTTGCACACAAGGGTTACTAACCCTCAACCTTTACAATTGATTTGATACAAATTGAACTCTCTCTCTCTAGAGTGGATAATACAATTTGAAGCTCACACAATAACTCCTTAGTGAGTAGATAATACAAATAAAAGCTCACTACAATTTGCTCTCTCAAGAATTACAATTGAAATCTAGAGCAAATTGATTTTTCACTCAAACTAGGGCTCAAATAATAATGTTTAAAGATCAAAGAGATGAGTGATCAATACTATGTTTTCCAATCAAAATCTCTAACCCAAATAGCTTGGGAAAACATGTATTTATAGGCCTTGGAAGATTATAGCCGTTGGTGGCACATTTGGTAATTAAAAGCCCCTTTAAAAACTAGCCGTTATGTGTTTTCAGGTCGATTCAGTCGACTGAAACATGAAGCAGTCGACTGCCCCTTAAAGCAGTCGACTGAAATGTGTTTACAGAGGGTTCTGTTTGCATTCTGCTCAGTTCGGTCGACTGCCCAGTCGACTGCCCTTCCCAGTTTGACAGCTTGACACATCTCCACTAAAATGGCCATAACTTCCTCTACAAAACTCGGATTTTCGATCCGTTTGATGTTTTGGAAACTAGATTCAAATACCTTTCCAACCATATAAGATTCAACAATTAATTATTTTCCAATTGGTTGGGACATTGCTTTAAAGATGATCCATTTAAAATTTGTTTCCAAAACTTTAACTTTTAGCATTTGTTTGAGCCCCTAAGAGTGTGAGATCAAGATGCCTTACAATGATGGTCCTATACTTCAACCAAGGATGAAATATCTTCAAGTCTTCAAGCTTGATCCTTGTTGAGCTCCTTGTAATCTTGATCTACATCAATTTGAATCTCATGCACACAAAGATGTTAAAACATTGATACAATATTAATACATGAGATTATATATGAGCATAAAAATGACTATGATAATAACAAGGAATGAAACATTATGAATCAAGTAATTATCATAGCATATTTGACATCATCAAAACATAATTAAACATGCCTTAATATACCTTAAGGCTAACAATCTCCCCCTTTTTGATGATGGCAAACAAACAATCTCCCCCATATTATCATTCATAATGGATATTATATTGTTGAAGAACATGAATGATAATTACTCAATTACTTCTCCCCAATACTTCTCATATTTCTCCCCCTTTGACATTATCAAAAAGATTTGGGGATAAAACACAGAGCTCCCCCTCACAATAGGCATACAAATCAAAAAGTCAAAATGATACCAAAAATAAACAAATATAACCACATATGAGAAAATTAATATATGAAAGTGCTCCCCCTAAGTATGTGTAATGATAAAAGATACCAAAAGATATGAAAAGAGAGCATAATCTCCCAAAAGATACCAATAATAAAGTTGGAGAACTCAAAATCAGTGAAAAACAAATATTCAGTTGGGTCAGTCGACGCCACAGTCGACGGAAGTGGGCAGGGATTAAGTTGTGCAAAAACAGTCGACGCCTCAGTCGACGCCTCAGTCGACGCCTTAGTCGACTTAACAATGCAGAATCAAAAAATTCAAAGCCTCACAGCTAAATCAGTCGACTGTGTCGGGGTACCAGTCGACTGCTTTGTTCAGCAGTTCATAAAAATGACAATTCAGCAGCAAAAGTTTGAATGATTTACCAAATAAGCAATAAGTATGCAATTCTAAACAAATTAATCTATCCTACTCCTACTAGGCTTAAGGTAAGAGATTTAACCATTGTCCAAGTGCCTCTTGGATGCTACATTTGCCGAGGAGGTAAGAGAGGATCCCTTCACAACCCAAACCATGTTAATTTTATTTCGAAATGAACATTTAAAATTAACATGCCCCTTTTTCATACAATAATGACAAGTTACATGGGGAAGGGTCTCATTTGAGATTGATGCTTTAACAAAGAAATTCTTATGAGAATTTTGAGAATTTGAAGTAGAGGATGTGGACTTTATAAAGAAGTTTTTGTACTTCTTTTCCTTGAATGTGGGATTAAATCCCAAACCGGCCTTATCAAAAACACATTTTTGTTTTCCCAAAAGCATATTCAAATTTTGTTCACCTTGGGTAAACTTGGCCAATGTTTTTGTCAAATCATCCACTTCCTTTTTCAATTCAACCTTTTCTTTTTCAATATATTCATTTGAATTTGAAGGTTGATTGGTTGAAACAAGCTTTTCTTTTCTCAAAATTTCATTTTGAGATTTTAAATCATCCAATTGCTTTTTCAACTCCAAATTTTCTTTTTCAAGCTCATTTGAAGATTGTGCTCTTAAAATATGTTTTTCATTTTCAATCTTCAAAGATTCATTTTGGGATTTCAAAATATTTAACTCATTTGAAAGTTTGGAAAAATTCTTTTTAAGAGTTATATATTTAGATCCCATATTCTCCAACTCCTCATGTAACTCCTCAAATGCACATTGAAGTTCATCATAATTAGCGGATGAGTTGGAGTTTACCTCTTTTACCTTATTTTCATGGGCGACTTCTTGGTCGCTTGACTAATCCTCGGAAGCATCATTATCCGAATCGCTCCAAGTGCCCCCTTTTGCCATTTTCTCATTCTCCTCTTCTTTTTCATTGGCAAATAGGCATATATAACTTTCTTCTTTCTCTTGTACAAAATCCTCTTTTTGTACTTCTTGTTGATGGGTTAGGTTTTCAACATTTCCTACAACATCATCAACTCCTATTTGCAACTCAAGGATTTGGTTAGTAGTATTATGAATATTTTCTAAACATAACCAAATTTCATTAGCATTAGAGCATGAACGAATTCTATTATATTTGGTATTATCTAAAGCTTCATATAGAATTTTCATAGCTCTAAGATTCAATAGAAAATTATTTTGATCACTTTCATTCCACTCAATCTTTGGTTTAGGAGAAAAACCATTTTTGACAATACTCCAAAGATTGTAGTCAAGTGAAAGAAAATAAATTTCTATTCTCCTCTTCCAATGATCATACTTATGATCACTCAATGATGGAGGAGTATAAATACAATATCCATTATCAAAGAATGTAGTTTCCATGGATCTTAACACAAATTTTTCAAAAACCTTTTGAAAAAGACAAGCCGAGGCTCTGATACCAATTGTTGGCCCAAAAGTGGAAACCTTAGAGGGGGGGGTGAATAAGGTTTTAGTGGAAATTAACCTTTTAAAAACTTAAATGCAAATTAAACACAAACACAAGCCATAATGTAAAGAGTTAAGGGAAGAGATACAAACAAACCAATTTTTCAAGTGGTTCGGCAATCGCACCCCGCGGCCTACGTCCACCCCTCAAGAACACCTCTTGAGGATTCCTTTACTCCGATCTACTTCACGGGTGTAGACCAAACCGTTTCGCGGAGCACTTACGGGTGTGCACCAAACCGTTACAAGAGCCTATGATCTCTCCCAAAGAAGAACTCCTCTTCTTTGCACACAAGGGTTACTAACCCTCAACCTTTACAATTGATTTGATACAAATTGAACTCTCTCTCTCTAGAGTGGATAATACAATTTGAAGCTCACACAATAACTCCTTAGTGAGTAGATAATACAAATAAAAGCTCACTACAATTTGCTCTCTCAAGAATTACAATTGAAATCTAGAGCAAATTGATTTTTCACTCAAACTAGGGCTCAAATAATAATGTTTAAAGATCAAAGAGATGAGTGATCAATACTATGTTTTCCAATCAAAATCTCTAACCCAAATAGCTTGGGAAAACATGTATTTATAGGCCTTGGAAGATTATAGCCGTTGGTGGCACATTTGGTAATTAAAAGCCCCTTTAAAAACTAGCCGTTATGTGTTTTCAGGTCGATTCAGTCGACTGAAACATGAAGCAGTCGACTGCCCCTTAAAGCAGTCGACTGAAATGTGTTTACAGAGGGTTCTGTTTGCATTCTGCTCAGTTCGGTCGACTGCCCAGTCGACTGCCCTTCCCAGTTTGACAGCTTGACACATCTCCACTAAAATGGCCATAACTTCCTCTACAAAACTCGGATTTTCGATCCGTTTGATGTTTTGGAAACTAGATTCAAATACCTTTCCAACCATATAAGATTCAACAATTAATTATTTTCCAATTGGTTGGGGCATTGCTTTAAAGATGATCCATTTAAAATTTGTTTCCAAAACTTTAACTTTTAGCATTTGTTTGAGCCCCTAAGAGTGTGAGATCAAGATGCCTTACAATGATGGTCCTATGCTTCAACCAAGGATGAAATATCTTCAAGTCTTCAAGCTTGATCCTTGTTGAGCTCCTTGTAATCTTGATCTACATCAATTTGAATCTCATGCACACAAAGATGTTAAAACATTGATACAATATTAATACATGAGATTATATATGAGCATAAAAATGACTATGATAATAACAAGGAATGAAACATTATGAATCAAGTAATTATCATAGCATATTTGACATCATCAAAACATAATTAAACATGCCTTAATATACCTTAAGGCTAACAGGAATATTAACTTTAACTTGTTTAAATACCTCGAGTATATCTTCTGTTTTTGACCCTTTCTTAGACAAATGTAACGGTCCCTCAACGTTTGGTGGATATGGCATTCTCGGAATATAATTCGTTGGGACCAGTTCATTTTCCTTTCTAACTCTATCCACTTCCTCACCCTTTTCTTTATTCAAATTTATATTTTTATTTTTCTCAATCTCATTCGGAATCTCAACAACTTCTTCCTCTCGAGTAGTCGTCCTTGTTGACACATCATTCACTTGCTCATTTGTACCACCCACCTCGTATTGTCCCTTAGGGTTCGGAATAGGTTGACTTGGCAACTTACTCTCGGTTAAACGATTTAGCGTGTTAACTATTTGTCCCACTTGGGACTCCAGTTTTGCAATGGACTGGGTGTGGGAATGTACTAACTGGATCACTGGACCAAAACTTTCAAGTGAGGCCAACACCTTCTCCTCAAATGTATTATTACGTGGAGGTTGAGGAGGAGGTTGTTGGTATTGACATTGTTGAGGTCTATAAGCGTTAGGGAAATTGCTCATCTCATTATTATTGTTATTATTATTATTTCTCCATGAAAAATTAGGATGGTTTCTCCATGGCGCGTCCAGATTATTAGTAGTCGAATTATAATTATTTCGTGGGTATTATTGAGTAGAATTAATGTGTTGCTCCACGAATTCCGGAAATTGACTTGTCACGACCCATCCCACTACGCGTGGAAATAGGACACGTGGCACGCCATCAAGGCTTATCCAGTTCCATTAAAGTCAAATAGCAGCGGAAAACATTATTTAGATTCATTAAATTCAGAGTTATAAAAAGTTTTTGGCCAATTGAATCCTTTCAAAAGAAAACAGTTTTGAAAACAGAGGACCAGTCGACTGATCGCAAGTCCGGTCGACTGGTGATCTCAAACAGTAAGGTTTCAAAATATAACAGCCCATCCAGTTGACTGTGTCGGGGACCCAATCGACTGGTGCCTAAAATTTCCAGTCGACTGAAGGAGTCCAGTCGACTGGTGCCTTATCCAGCAGAATGTCATGGTTTGGGGCCCCATCCAGTCGACTGAACCTCAGACGAAACCAAACAGTAACCTATTCAATACAGCGATCCAGTCGACTGGATCAAAAACCAGTCGACTGATCTCTATCAGCAACTCCCAAAACTGCAGCTTTCCCACTCAAGGTTCTTCCAATTCCAAACCAACATATAACCACTCTATTCCATCATTCAAAACATGAATACAAGAGCATTTACTAGGGATTACAAGTACTAAATCTAAGTTCAGATTAAATACAACATACTATGGAAACTCAAATCCTTATACAAGCTTTAGGATTGAAACAAAAACATATACAAGTGATTCCCCCTGCGTTCTTTAACGTCCTCACTCATCACGCTTCTTCTTGTCTTTCTTTTTACCTGCAATGGAGTAAATCTCCACTGCTCAGCTATATGCTGAGCGTACAAGTTCTAACATATGCAATATATGACAAAACATGCTTTAATCTCATAAATCATATAAATAGTCTCAAGGGAGAAAAATACGTATTCATCCGGTAGCGGCAAGTCCAAGCCTTAAACCGCGATGTCAATGGCAAGTCCAAGCCTACAACCATTACATCCCCCAAGTGCCATGGCAAGTCCAAGCCTACAACCATGCACAATAGCCATCGCTACTCAAATTCTCAAACAACGAGAAGCTTACTCCGGCATGAATTTGTATAAAATTCCCCTTTGACCCACATAGACAACTCAACGTGCTCGCGTAAAAGTAGACATGCTTTTCACAATTTAGCGCGTGCATAATTAACGGGCCTACAATTAACACATGGATTTTGCCCGGATCTCAATTTCGTCGTCGAAATATAAAACATGTATTTCTTTATATTTCATAAGTTAGAACTTCATACCTCGTGCGATTTCCCCCAAACTTTGAAGGATCGACTAGAAGGCTAATTAATCGTCGGATTTCGAATTTAAGAAAATTCCTACAAGTTTATACCTGTTTTTCCCAAAAGTCTAAAATTAAGATTTTTACAAAACTTGGCCAAACACGGCCTAAGTAGTATCAAAACGAAGATCTTACCTTCACGAGTTCAAATATAAAATCTGGAGAAAATCTGACGGACAAAAGTTCGTCGATCGGCGTCGCAAAGCCCGTTGGATCAATCTCCCTTCTCTCTCCTCTCTCTAGATATTTTTAGAAGTTGTGGATGAGAATGAAATCTCATCCACTTCTATATATAGACAAACTTTCTGGGAATTACGTTTACCTCCCCGCAAGTTTCTCAAACTTCTAATTAACCCATGAAACTTCGCACACTTCCATTTTATACCTTTACGACTGAAAACTATAAATTCCAAAGTCTTCGACTAGGTTTCGTTTGGGTCCAAAATAACGTCCGAAAACTATATTCTGTGGAATCTCTACGCAACCTACCTTTTTAATTAACGTATCACCCACGTTCTCACCACAGTTCTCAAAATGATATACTAAAGTATCCAAATACCAGAATTATACTACACAGGTATAATTACTATTCACAAAATACCATATAAGTCAAATAACATTTAAATCATATAAATGCCATTTACTCATGCTCATGCCATATAAACTATCATGTTCCCGTGTCCTCACTGACACCTTACCGTTGATAGTGGTGTCAAACGGGCCGGGCCGGGCCGGGCCGGGCTCGGTCAAAGCGGGCTTGACCGGGCTTCGGGCCGGGCCGGGCCGGGCTTCACCGTGTTATCGGGCCGGGCCGGGCCGGGCTTGGGAAGGGAGGGGGGATGTCCGCCCCGGACCGGTGGCCCGGGCTCACTAGGGCCGGGCTTCGGGCCGGGCCGGGCCGGGCTAGTGGACGGGCTCATGGACGGGCTTATGGACGGGCTCGTGGACGGGCTCGTGGACGGGCCCATAAACGGGCCGGGCCGGGCCGGGCCGGAGTTTTGGGGGGGAAAGTTTTAACTTTTAAAGTTTAATGTTTGGGAATTTGGGGGAGTTTTGACTTTTACTCTTTTTTTTTTTATATGTTTAGTTTATGCACTAATGATTAGTGATTACTAAAAAAAATTTGTTTAACAAAAAAAAAAAAGTAAATAATATTTATTATTCAATAAAAATTAATGAGATTACTATTATTTGATATTTAAAAATTATAGTCTAATAAAATATAAAGATTACTTATCATAAATTGTACAATAAAAAGTAAAGATTTATTCATTAATGATTACATTGATTAGTGATTACTAAAAAAAGTTCATTCAAAAAAAAAAAGTAAAGAATATTTATTATTCAATAAAAATTAAAGAGATTACTAGTATTTGATATTTAAAAATTGTAGTCTAATAAAAAATAAAGATTATTATCATTAATTTCAATAATTTGTATAATAAAAAGTAAATATTTATTCATTAATGATTAGTGATTACTAAAAGTTTAAAAAAAGTTCATTCAAAAAAAATAGTAAAGAATTTTTATTATTCAATAAAAATTAAAGAGATTACTAGTATTTGATATTTAAAATTATAGTCTAATAAAAAATAAAGATTACTTATCATTAATTTGTATAATAAAAAGTAAAGATTACATTTTACAGAATTGGATTTTTTTTTTAAAAAGCCGTTCACAGTTTATACTCATGCGGGCCAGGAGTATTACAATTGATTTGTTTGGAACTAAATGATCTTCAACTCTCATATTCATTCTTCAATTCTTGATTCTTCAATTTTCTTCCGTAACTTCCAAATTTGCGAAGTCTTCAAGAATAGGATCTTGGCGGTTTTGAGTTCGATATTGTGCACGGTCCCAATCCTTCAAGCACATCAAGCAGTCAAGCATATCAGGAGATAATCTGCTCCTCCTTTCCTCTAGCACCCTTCCACCTACACTAAAAGCAGACTCCGATGCAACTGTGGAAGCCGGAGGAGTTAGTAGATCACGAGCCATGATGGAAAGAACAGGGAAAGTTCTTACATGTTCTTTCCACCATGTCAAAAGATTTAAATCGACCATTTCCTCGTTGGTTAATCGACTTTCCCACTCTGTTTCTCGATACTTATTTAATTCACCAAGAATGTTAGAGCTACTTACAAATGATTGACTAACACCCTTTTGTTTCTTTCGACTGAGAAACTGGCTCGCCCAAGAACCACCTGACGCTCCCGAACTTAACTCAATATTAGAAGTAGAATAAGAAGTAGCACTTTCTTTATTTGTATATTTTTCATAGTAAATACGAAATAAAGATTCCAAAGTATTTTCCATTTCAGAAGTAGTTATTTCTAGACCAGGCTCACCATCTGGTCCTTGCATCAATTCAGATATTTGTTTAACCATTTCACAAACACCATCAAAATTGATTCTAGGATCCAAGATTGCAGATAAGTAAAATACAGGTGGAATGTAAGACCAATATTTTTTAAACTTTTTTTCCATTTTCTCGCAAATATCAATAAAAATGTCATTTTTTTGTTTATAACTATGAAATGTATGAGCCATATTATATAATTCCATAAGAACTAAACAAGAAGTAGAATAGTAAACACCGGAAAGTTTATTTGTAGCATTGTAAAATACTTCTAAAAATCCATGAAAGTCAAATGCCATATCCCAATCGTTTGAAGTCAAGTTTAGTGATGGATAATTAAAATTAACAAATTGAGTAATAATATTACTATACTTTTTACAAGAATCTATCATAAGATAAGTAGAATTCCAACGAGTTTTAATATCAGTTTGCAATTTCTTTGGATTAAGACGATTTTGTTTACAAACACCATAAAATGCTTGTAGACGCTTAGGCGTTGAACAACAAAAGACCACTGCCTCTCTAATTTTAAGTATGTGATCATCAATTTTTGTTAATCCATCTTGGATAATCAAATTAATGATATGACATACACAACGACCATGAAATAATTTTCCATTCAACATTGGGCGCATAAGATCTTTAAACATATTAATAGCATTTGTATTAGCACTAGCATTGTCAAAAGTAATGCTTATAATTTTTTTCATAATATCATACTCATTAAAAACATTGATTATATAGTTATATATATTTTCACTAGTATGAGGATAGTCTAATGCACGAAAAGCAATGATATTTTTATTCATATTCCAATTTTCATCTACAAAATGCGCCGTTATACATATATATCCCGTTTTATTACAACCAGTCCACAAATCGGAAGTGCATGCAATTGTACAATTAAAAGTAGAAAAATCCTCAATTAATTTTTTTTTGGTTTGTTGAAAAACAGATTGTATATCACTTCTAAGAGTATTTCTAGTAATAGGTTGGTAGGCTGGTTGTAAAAAAGTTTGAATAAAACGTGTAAAGCACTCTTCTTCAACTAAAGTAAAAGGCATATCGGATGCACAAACAAATTTTGCCAAGCCTTCCCTCATTTTTTTTTGATTATAAAGAAAAGTTCCAACACTTGTGCCAGTAGAAGCAGAAATTTGGGATTGTACTAGGCCGTCCGCTTGAGCGGTACCTGCTTCCCATGCACCTTTATGTTTGCTCATGATGTGCCTTTTAAGTGTATTATTTCCTCCACCTTTGTAAGAAAATTTGAGTCCGCATATTTTGCAAATAGCTCCATTTTTTTCGTCATTTAATTTAAAAAATAACCAAACAGGTGATTTTAATTTTCTTTCAGTGGTGGGACTTGGATCATTAGGATTTGAAGGAGATGGTTCAGATGGATTAGACCCCATAATTTCAACGTCGTCATCATCCTCCAATTCCAAATCATTAATCTCATTTCTTTCCCCATAATCTAAATTTTCAAAGTCATAAGTTGGGCCTTCCCTAGTTTTGGAAGATCTTGAGTGAGATGCCATTTTTTTTTAAATAAAAAAAAAGAGGGGAAAGAAATATGAAAGATTAAAAATACTAACAATTAAATAAGCAACTAATAAAGCAAGAAGTGAAACAATAAATAAATTTACCTCAACTTATAGTAGTAAAAGAAGAAGTGAACAACTATAAATTATAATAAGACTTGAGACTTGAGAGCTTGTAAGTTCAACTTGAGACTTGAAAGCTTGTAAGTTCAAGTTGTAGAAGACTAGAAGTGCTTTTACAAATTAGAGCTTTGATAATTGAATCACCAACTTGTAGAGTAGAAGTGCTTGTAGACTTGTAGTTTATGGAGTAGTATAGAGAAAGTAGAGAATAGAGAGAGATAATTGATTTTTGTATGAGAAAATATGTTGTGGGAGGTTTAGTATTTATAGAAAATGGGCTAAGGGGTATTTTGGGAAGTCAAAAAGCACATTTACATTTTTACCCCCAAAACTAGCCGTTTTATAGCCGTTAGAGGGGTAAAAAATGGAAAAAAATTTGAAAAGGGGCCAAACTAGCCGTTATGGCCACGGGCGGGCCTACCGGGCCGGGCTTCGGGCCGGGCCGGGCCGGGCCGGGCCACAACGGCTAGATTATGCGGGCTAGCGGGCCGGGCCGGGTTTCGGGCAAAGGGGCGGGCCGGGCCGGGCCGGGCCGTGGACGGGACCAAGGGTGTCCACCCCGGACCGGACAAAACTGCTCGGGCCTAGCGGGCCGGGCCTATGCCGGGCCGGGCCGGGCTTTTAGCCCGGAAAAATCGGGCCGGGCTCGGGCCGGGCCGGGCCAACCCGACCCGATTGACACCTCTAACCGTTGACTCACAGTCAACCTCATCACCATTATCAACTAACATTGATAAACTCCCAAATTACAAATATGCATGATAAAATTATAAATTCCTGGAACGGGTGTGACATGACTCGCCGATGGACATGCTAGGATAGAATGTGACGGATCAGAACATAATGCACAAATTTCATGAGCGGGTGGGGCTGTCGTTTGGTTCATTGTTAAAAGTCGGTCAAGTTTTTTAGATAGTTCTTTTATTTCAATTGAATGACTTGACTCGAACTTTACCTCTCTCTTAGGTTGTGAATGATATCCCTCGGAACGTACTGACACTGCCTGATGCATCGAATTCTCGCTTAATGTTTCAAAGATTTTCCAGGCCTCGTCGGCACTTTTGTGTAGGAAGGTACCCGCACAAACAGCGTCGACGGTATTACGGACTGAGGGAATAAGTCCCTCGTAAAAGACTTATACCAACTGCCACTTAGGAACTTGATGATGTGGACACGAGCGTAATAATTCTTTAAATTTTTCCCACGTGTCGTAAAGTGATTCCCCATCTTGCATCACAAAGTTTGTTATGGATTTTCTTATCTGATTAGTTCTTGTGATTGGGAAAAACTTTTGTAAAAATGCGTTGTGTAAGGCTTCCCAAGTTTTAATCGTGTTCGGCTCAAGTGATTGAAGCTAATACTTCGCTTTATCCTTTAAAGAGAATGGGAAGAGACGCAGTTTTAATTCATCATCAGTGAAATTTTGGATTTTTAATGTAGAGCATATATTTTGGAAATCTCCTAAGTGCCGATACGGATCTTCATTTATACGGCCATGGAAAGAAGGAAGTAGCGAGATGGTAGTCGACTTTATCTCAAAGTGAGATGCCGTCGCCTCCGGTAAGTCGATACAAGTTTGTGGCGTGTAAGTCGTAGGAATAAAGTAATCTTTAAGTGGAGGAGGTGGTGGTATATTAAGATTATTCATATTGTTTTCGTTGTTTCTGTCAGCCATTTTAATCGGTTCGATTTTAAAAGGTCGAGTTCTCCTTAACCATTTAAGGGTACTTTGAATTTCGGCCTTAAACAATGACGACGGAATCGGCGTTGATTCGTCGTCTTGCAACCTAGATCTAGAAGCTTGGGTTGCGGACTTACTAACTCTTAAAGTACGTTCAAGTTCAAGATCGATAGAATGTAAGTCAGGTTTATTTGAACGCGTACCAAACATAAACTTAAAAAGAAAACAAAACTAAAATACCGTCTGACTCTAATAAAAAAAAAAAAAAACAAATAGCAATCACGCAACTAAGATAACAAGCACTCAACTACTGTGATGCATGCAAATTATCCTGTAATGCAGTGACCGCGTCAAGCCCAGCGCCCCGGGTTTCCTAGCTAATGCAGTGCAATTAACCCTAAACTAATGCAAATAGTGCGTCACAGTGCCCTGACTTACAGTGATTTAAAGCGAATTTCACAAGAAGCAATTTACTTGAATTCTTTTATTGTATTTTTTCGCGTAAGCTCCTTTGATGTGATTAGCTAATCCACTCGAAAACATTAGAATTTTGACGACTCGAGAAACTACAAAATAACAAGAAAAGTTAGTAACTTAAAATAAAACGAAAAATAATAAAAAGAAATCCTAATCTAATATTTATGAATTAACTAAACTAGAATTCTAAACTAAAGGTAGTAATGCAATCCCCGGCAACGGCGCCAAAAATTGATGTTGTCAATATCAAGATATAAAAAGTGTACTTTACTTTTCTAAGGATTTGTAGTAGTGAAAGCAAAGGTCGAACCCACAGAGATTGAATTACTACGACTCTTAATTTTAAAACCTAAATCTAATTAATTATAAAAACGAGATTTTGATTTTGAATTTAATTAAACTAAGAACAATAAAATAGATCTAAATTATGAAAGCGATTTAAAAGTGTTTTTGTAAATATGTTTAAAGGAACCTAGGATTGCAAATCCACCATAGCTTCATAATAAGGGTATTTATGAATTACTTTAGCTTATTAAGTTGGATGATAATGGGGAATTGTAGCTACAAGCCCAATTCCTCCGTCAAGAAAATAACTATGGTTCAAGCACCAACATAATCCATCTTCGGTTAGCACGAATTATCCCACACTAAACTAGGGTTGTGGTATAATCCGTCTAATCTAGGCATGGACTATTCGGATACTTGATAGCACAATTCAATTTAAGCACCATTACATGTAAATAATCTAAACAAGCACAGCAAGCATAGATCATTGAGCACACTACAGTCAAAATAGATCTAAGACAAGAATAAACTTTGAAAGTAATGATTTTAATCAATAGAAGCACGATTTATTTATAAAAATCCTCGGAACATGTAACTTTCATCCATACATAATAACATTAAAATAAAAACATAAATAAAATCCTATTACTTGGCTAGGGTTTCATTGAAACCCTAGATCTAGAGTCTAGTGGTCCATAGAAGCGGTAGATGGCAAGTAGTTGATGAAGGAGGCCATGGACATCCTTGGTGTTCTTCTTCTTCTCCTTGCTTTCCCCTCTTCAATGGCTGAAAGTATGGTTGTATATATTGTGTGTATAATATTTGTCCAACCCTTTAATTGAAGTAAAATAGGGTATATATAGATTTACAACAAGTTTTTGAAAGCTTTCCTAACCCGAAACGCACTAAAACTGCTGTATTTAGCTTTCCAGACGTAATTAGGCAGTTTCGTTCGCGTAGGAATCATTAGTACACTGAAATACGCAAGTTCCATTTTTACACATGTCGCGCGCGTGGGCCGCGCGAGCGCGATATGGAGACCTCGCGCGAGCGGATCGCGCGCGCGATGTATTTTTTTCAGCTTCTTTTTGCTTGCTTTTTCACCCTGTTTAACTTGGCATACTTGATTTCTTCCAAATCCTGTCAGAAAATAGAAAATAAAGTAAAAATATACAAAAACAGGATAAAAAAGTACTAACAAACGTGAATTAAGGCGTATAAACAGGCTTTGTTCTCTCCCGATCAAGTAGATTTGAACAATTTCAATAATATGATGAATCTTTTGGATTCTTGTTGAATTTGGAGAGGTTGAAGTCTGCCGATAATGATAATTTGAAGCGTTCATGTAATAATCTTGAAGATCTCCTAAAACATGACATGGTTTTTGATATTAATGGTGCAGAATTATGTTTTGAACTCAAAATCTTAAGAGAAGCTTTGCCAAGAGGAACAAAAAAGGCAATTGAAGTATTGAATTTTATACAGAGGCTAGATTGTTGTTTTCCAAATGCTTGGATTGCTTATAGAGTATTATTAACTATTCCAGTGACAGTTGCCTCTGCTGAGAGAAGTTTCTCAAAGTTGAAGTTGATCAAGTCTTATCTACGGTCGACGATGTCACAAGAGAGATTGAATGGATTGGCTATGATTTCTATTGAAAAAAATTTGTTGGAGACACTTGATTTCCGTTCTTTAATTGATACTTTTGCTGCTCAAAATGCAAGGCGATCACATTTACTTTGATGTAAGGTTAGAGTTTTGATTTTTGGGACTAAGGTGTTGTATGTTTTGGAACTAAGTTGAACAACACTAATGTAATTATGTGCTTATTGTCTCATTTTAATGAAAATTATTACGTACTCTTATAAATTTTGCGCTTATGAAATTTAATATAGAGGGACCCACTTTTGAAAGTTTGCATGAGGCCTTAGAAAATTTTAGGAATCTTAGGGCCGGCCCTGGACTGCCAATAAAACTAGTTATAAAATTGATGCCTTCAGGGTTCCATAGCTCCAAAGGGATCCCAAAGAGATTAATCCAAATGGGAATAGATTGAACATTCTTCTTATCCAAAAAAACAAGATTGGGTTCCCATGGTCTTATAAATAGAATAGGCGGACCGGTAATGTACCAAAAGCCACGTTCTAAGTAGCGCTGCAACTCGGGCAGGCTAACCCGTGGTCAACCCGAGCCCGACCCAAAAATTACCGGGCTTGGGCCTGTGATACGTTCACCATGGGCGGGCTTGGGCAGAAAAATGCAAGCCCGAATTCAATTCGGGCCGGGCTTGGGCAAAATTTTGCTAACCTGTGGAACCCGAGCCCGAGCCCGAATTCTATATATGTATTATTTTTTATATTATATTCTAGTGTTTTTTAGTGATAATAATACACTATTAGATATTATTCTAGCATTAAATTAATATATGAATGTTTTTTCTCAAATCTAAAAAAAAAAAAATAGATTTGATACTCTACATATTGTTGTTTACATACTAAAAATCAATTTGCACCAAAAAAAAAAAAAATTGTAATTCGGGCTCGGGCTCGGGCTCGGGCTCGGGTTGGAGAACTAATTCACAAACCGGGCTCGGGTTGGTAGGTTCGGGTTAATGTCGAGCTCGGACTTGGACAGACTGCTTGAATTCGGGCTCGGGTCTGGACAGAGCCAAAACCCTTTGGATCCCGCCCGAGTTGCACCCGTAGTTCTAAGACAACATCCCTTTTGGCAACACATAAGAATAAGACTGTGAAGAAATAAAACCCGAATCAGTAGCCAGGGTGGCCACAAGGCCCTGCTTCAACCCAAAGTCTTTCTTCTGTAAAAGCAGTGACAAGGGAATAAGGTAACTTCCTCCCCCACCATAGTGGTCCCCCATTCTTGCTTCCTTCGTTAACCAGATCGGGGGGGGGGGGGGGGGGGGGGAGGACCTTTAGCTTTAAGGAACAATTCCTCATGAAGTGGACCATGGGGAATAAATTCAACATTAAAATCTGCAGGGTGGATAGGAGAAGTGGTGGTCCCTGGTTCAATGTCTTTTGTACAAATCTGCAGGGTGGATAGGAGAAGTGGTGGTCCCTGGTTCAATGTCTTTTGTACAAATCTCTTGGGAAGCTAACACAGTGGGTTCCTTGGACTGTTGGGGTGGATTGTGGTATGAATAATCTTATACTCAATAACATTTTTTATAAGAATAATGCTAGGTGTTCATATTTTTATACACACTTTTTGATACACTGTGTTTTAAATATATGTACTTTATACTGTTTGAATTTTCACACATTTTCACATTTTTTCTGTAGTACACCACTTACACAGCACATGGTACATGCATTTAAAGCAGTGTGTCAAAAAGTGTGTACACCTAGCATTTATTATTTTTATAATTATACATTTTAACTCTTGATTTCGATAGATTCCATGAGGATTTCACAAGAGTTTTACACGGGATCCACTGAAATTAAAGACCAAAATATGTTAATTGTAAAAAAAAGTTACTCCATATGTGTAGCATTTTTATTATACTCTTGCACCGAAACAAAAAGTTGGCTAAACAACTTTTGGGAAGCAATAATGTTAGGGGCGCTAATAAATTCCACTAATACTCACACTCACACTCATACTCTATCTCTCTCCTAGGAACACTTTGGGTCTATCTTTCTCCTATTGACCCCATAATATCACTAGAAAATGGATAGAGTGTAAATATAAGTGTTAGTAGAATTTGTTAATACTCAAATTTTTTTTTTTTTTTGATAATCGAGGGTGTCCGGGCCAGCTTGCGCATCTCGACTAATCTCCCGAGGCCTGAGGCTCCGGATTAATACTCAAATATTACTCTTTAAAAGTAATGAAAATTTGAGGACACGTGTAAGCACCAAAATCCATGGATTCCACAACTCGTTGAATTCTTGGCAATTTCATCAACATGTGCTGCGCGCTGTCACAAAAGTACAGCCTAATAAAGGGCAATCCACTTTTAAAGGACACATAATCAGCTCCTTTAAAAGAGAACTTTGGACAAAGAGATGGAAATATAGAGCACATTTTTGCTCAGAATTTTTAGTTTATTATTAATTATTTATTCAGATTTTGATTGGATGATATTTTATTTTAGTAATTATAATAATAATAAATGAATAAAATAATAATTAAATAAGACACATGTTTTTTTATAAAATCTGAGTGATTAATAATAGATAAAAATACTCTCAAAAGCATATCATGCACACCACCTGAACAGATGGCTGGCCCGAGGGCCCCACAAGTCAGGCGTTCTTCGACTTTATGACCGTTGGATGGGTGCAGATGGGTGGGCTGAAGTTTGCATGTTGCTCGGCATGTGATTACTGATTTTAGGTCATCTCCAATGGGAGAGCCATTACACTAGCCAAATTGTCCAACTGTCAAAATGGTTAGTCTATTTCAAAAATCAGCACTCCAAGGGGCTAGCCATCACGCTTGGCAAAAATGGAGAGCCCAATTTCATGAGCCATTTTGCAGAGCATGGAGGGGAAGAGGGAAAAAATGGCGCCGACACTGTTCATGACCGTTGGTCTCCAACGGATGGATTCCAACGGCAATGAACAGTGCAGATTTTGAAATCAAGCACACATGCAAGCTATATATTGAAAGATTTTAACATACCTTTAACAAATATCTTAATCTTCCATCTCTCTCACAGTCTCTGAGCCTCTCTCTCTTCTCGGCGTGAGCACCTCTCTCTCTCTCTCTCTCTCAACTTCTAGAAACAGAGAAGAAGAAGATATAGGGTTTGGGGGTGGGCTGTGGGCTTTTTAATTGTGCGGGTTTGTTGTATATAATTAGGGTTTGGGCTTGGTTAATATAAAGTGGGTTGTGGGTTGGGCTTAATATAAAGTGTATGTATTATATAATTTAGTTAATTGTGTGTTCTAAAAAAAAACCCTACTTAATTGTGTTTACTTTATATTTTAAGGGATTTTTTTATTATTAGGTACAATAAAATGTTATATTATTTGAATGAAAAATATATAATACAAAATGAAAAGAAATGCCTAGTCATTTATGCCTTGTGTGGTTGGAGTGGATTTGATAAAATGCCTAGCCATTTACTATTCAACAAGCCAAACTTAAGTTTTGGCTAGCCCTTTTGCCTCTTACCCTTGGAGTTGCCCTTAGGACCAGTACAGGGATCCACAAAGGCTGACTTGGCAACATTAAAAAGCATTAATTTTGTCTTGGGCATCATGGGAGTAATGTTAGATGCACTTTCAATTGCACAATTAAATGCACAATCTTGTTTAAAAATATTAGATTTTGTGTTGAAAAGTTTGCACATAATGCACACCCTTTTTTGTGTACAGACTTTTCAAAACAAGATACAACATTTTTAAGTTGAGTTGTGCATTTAAAAGTACATATAGCATGTCAAACTATGAAAAATTGTTATATGGTTTTAGACCATTTGACATCTGGTAGTTTTGACTAGAACGGATTATTATGTTTCAAAGCATAAATTTTTTGCCTTCTAAAAAACAAATATTTTGTTACATGACAGTTTATTATTAACCGAAACTATCATGTGACAATAGACCATAATAACTTCTCGTAAATTATGACATCCATGCCACCAGCTTTATGGGGTTCCCATTATCACGAAGACATGAACAGCTGCACCTAAGGCATAATGACAATTCCTTATCTAAATATTTCTTTTTACCCTTGTCAATTAAAAGACAAGAATGAAGAGACTTACAAAGCAATAAAAACTTTTTGTGGGTTTAGATGTTAATAAGAGTTCATTTTTTCCCATAACCATAATAATCCCATAATTATATATACCACCATTGTTGATAGGTATGGCAACAGAGCAGGTATGGGACGGGACACCCCTACTCCACCCCCGCCCCGCTAACACAAGACCCTCGATCCCCCGACCTGAATAAGATCATATCCCATCCCCGACCCCGACAGACATTTGGGACCCCGTCCTCGCCCCAGGCCCGCCCCACAATCTACTGTACAATCCACCTCCCCCCCCCCCCCCCCCCCCCCCCCCAAAAAAAACCAAAAAAAGAAAAAAAAAAAAAAAAAAAGAAAAAAAGAAAATGAAAACTGAATGACAATCAACAAATTGGGGGAAATTGAAAAGTAAATCACACAAATTACACACTCAATTATTTATCTGAAATAGGAAAATCACAGTGCTTCAACAATCACTGTATTGATTCTATTGAAACACACACGATGGAGTATATGTACATTTATATGTATATATATAGAGAGAGAGGGGATTGAAAGACACAAATTGCAAAACACATACACAGAGAGATTGAAACACACACACAAAACATACATGACACACACCTACAGATATGTATGTGTGTGTATGTATATATATATATATATATAGAGAGAGAGAGAGCTAAAGATTAGGGCTATGAGAGTTGTGAAGTGAGGGAGGGGGGCTTCGAAGCATTGCCGGTGTGTGAGTGACTGCAGACCAGCACCAAGTGTGGGAAGATATCATCAAATCAAAGTCAGAGAGGAGGAGCTTGGCTGCTTGTTTGACTCCATGTGAAGTTACAAAAACTAAGGAGGGTATTTTGGTAAAGTAGTTATATAATCGAGGCGGGTTTGGGGAATTGTACCCGCTCCTTGACCCCGGCCCGAACTCGACTCGGGTTATGTTTGTGTCCCCCATAGCCGCCCCTACCCCATTATCACACACCCCATACCTAGCCTATTAGGGGTGGGGCGGGGCGGAGAAACTGGAAAACCTGCCCCATTGCCACCCCTAATTATTGATTTACAAGTACAATTGATGCTTGCACTTCACCTCCACTTCTTTCACAATGCTTCTCTGTTCACACTCTGCACAGAGGTGAGGTTGATACTCTTTGATCTTTTTCATGAAGTTCACGAAAATTTAGGATTGATTTTTGTTGACTTAACATATTTAAATGAGTGTTTGTGTTATCATATAAGCATGTATTTACCAAGATTTCTATTGAACAGAGAGCTTCTAATAGGAACCCCTCATTTAAACGAAGTGAAGAATTTTAGTCCTAATCGTTAGAGCTCATTTAATACTTGTGGTAAAAGTAAGATTCTTTGTGTAGTAATTAAGCTCCGACGGCCAAGTTTAGAAATTATCACTTTCTTAAAATAACGAATCCTTCATTAGAAATTCTATATCCTATTGACATAACATATATCCATATTTTTTATTCTCTCAATATTTGTATGCCTTTGTTAGTATTCCTGTTTGGAAGGCTTAGAATCAGTTGTGTTATTCATAGTTAACCAGTATTATGTATTCAAATGTATAGTAGATAATAAGACCTAAGAGTATGCGCTAGATCTAAAATCGCTTAAAACAGGTCATTGGTCAAACCATTGCGATGCTGGTTTTTAAGCTACATATAAAACGAGACTTAACATGATTCTATATTATGAATTTCTAGTCGAACCCTTACAAAAATGAAGAAAACAATATTTTGAAAAGAGTAATACTATGCTTCCAAATTTTGCATCAAAATAAGGTTTCCAACACATGTGAAAGATGAGACTATGAACACCCTCCAATGAAAGTTAACTGGGCTCATTGCCATATGTTTAGAAACCACAAATGCAAATTTGGGAACAATGGGAAGCATAGAATTACTCTTTTGGAAATCACCTATGTGAACCCATTACCTTCAAATTTTAACAAAGCAACTAAACAAGTAAATGTGTTTTCCTTTTATGATTAGTTTGAGAGGAAATTTATGTGAGACATGGCTTAACCTTATATACATTTTTGCCTAACCTTGATGCAATTCATTTGTATTCGCTAGAGTATGCGCTAGATCTAAAATCGCTTAAAACAGGTCATTGGTCAAACCATTGCGATGCTGGTTTTTAAGCTACATATAAAACGAGACTTAACATGATTCTATATTATGAATTTCTAGTCGAACCCTTACAAAAATGAAGAAAACAATATTTTGAAAAGAGTAATACTATGCTTCCAAATTTTGCATCAAAATAAGGTTTCCAACACATGTGAAAGATGAGACTATGAACACCCTCCAATGAAAGTTAACTGGGCTCATTGCCATATGTTTAGAAACCACAAATGCAAATTTGGGAACAATGGGAAGCATAGAATTACTCTTTTGGAAATCACCTATGTGAACCCATTACCTTCAAATTTTAACAAAGCAACTAAACAAGTAAATGTGTTTTCCTTTTATGATTAGTTTGAGAGGAAATTTATGTGAGACATGGCTTAACCTTATATACATTTTTGCCTAACCTTGATGCAATTCATTTCCACTATCATTGAGATAAATGAATTACATCAATAGATGTATTACTAGTGTCACACCCATCCCGGAAAATCTTTTTTTTTTAAATGCATAAACTTTTTAAATAGAATCATTAATGTTGATTAGTAATGGTGAATGGAGTTGACTGTGGGTCAACGGTGGGTGTCAATCGAGGACACGAAAATTGGTAATTCATGAGGAACTTGACATGATTAAATGACATTTATGTGGATTAAATATTATTTGAATTATCGGGTATATGTAAATAGTGAATATACCTGTTTTGTGTACTTCCTGATAATTATTCTTGATTTTGATCACTTTGAATGTTATGATGAGAATATAAGTGATATGTTGCATAAAAGGTAGGTTATCTAGAAATTTCACGAGAATAGTTTTTGGAACTTAATTACAGACCCAAACAGAACTTAGACAAAAACTTTTATAAATTGTAGTTTTCACCCGTGAAGCAATAAATTAGACATGTAAGACATTTCAGGGAATAATTAGAAGTTTTGAGAACTCGTGGGGAGGTAAACGTAAATTTCGAGAATGTTGTCTATATATAGAAACTCAAGTGATATTTTCATTTCAAAAGTTTCCAAAACCTAAATCAAGAGGGGGATTTAGTTCTTAGAGCTTCAAGACGCAAATTGATGACCGTTCGTTCGTCAGTTTTTCTCCAAATTTTATATTTGAACTCCCCAAGGTTAGAGCTACGTTTTGATAGTCTTTAGGCCATGTTTGTCTAAGTTTTATAAAATTTCTAATTGTAGGAAATGGGGAAAAACCATGTAATACTTGTAGGAATTGCTTATAATTGGAGATTCGACGTTTAATCAGGCCCCTAGTAGTTCCTTTAAAGCTATAGGACGATCGCACGATGTATGAATCCTAGACTTATGATTTATTAAAAATTTCCATGTTTTAAATATCTCGTTTGATATTTTGGATCCAGACGAAATTCATGTATTAATTAGGCTCGTTAATTATGCATGAAAAAACGTATGAAAATCATGTATATGTGTTTATGTGAGCATGCTATGTGTCTATGTGGGTCAAAGGGGGGGTTTGATACAATTTCATTCCGAGGGTAAGTTCCTCGATGTTTGAGGATTTTGTAGCAACGACTATAATGCATGGCTTGGGAGAAGGCCCTGCCAGGGCACAGTGTATGGTTTGGGAGAAGGCCCTGCCAGGATACTTGGATGAGTGGTTGGGAGAAGGCCCTCCACGACATCATTCCACATTTTTATTACCGGATGAATACCTATCTCTCACCCCGGAGACTATTTTGATGTGTTTTGGTATTTTAGAACATGAATTGTCATATAAGAATATATTTAGAATTGTGCACTCAACATAGAGCTCCATTGCAGGTATGAAGAAAGGCAAGAAGAAGCGTGAGGAGTGAGGTCGTGGGAACGACGAAAATCATCCTCTTGTAAATGTTTTGTCTTCTATGTCTAGGGTTGTAATAAGAGTTGTAAAGGATTAGAATGTTTAACTTAGAACTTCGTAGTAGATTTGGAAAGGTTGTAATATGTATCAAAACTTCTTATAGTTTCGTTTGAAACTAATCCGAACTCCTAAGTTCGTGTTTTGTAATCTTAACTTGTCCAATTCGAGTTTTATTGTGAATCGAGCCAAACAAGCCTTAGCCTGTTCCGTTATCATTTCTTTTCATGGATTAGTATTGTTCAATGATGTTCTTGAAATCTTAATATAGTTTGTAAAGTTTAAAGTAAGAATGAATGTGGTGAAGTAGGATTGTTTGACCCTTAGGAAAAATTCTGCCAAGAGGGGAGGGATTCTGCCAGGGGGTCATTCGACCGGTTGAAATATCCCCTGCATGGTTTCTTTTTATACCCCTTCTAGAAATTATTTAAATATTTTGATTGGTTCTTGGGGTACCTTTGGGACCCCTTTCAACATAAATTCATTCGCTTTGAAATATAATTACGTTTTCAAATTTATATGGATTTTACAACTTAGAGTGTTTGGTTTCCAAAGGAGTTGGATACTCATTGTCATTTTAAGTTTCTTTTTCGCTTCTATGAGTGTTAAAATGAATTGGATGAGCCTTAGTGGCGTGCCACGTGTCCTATTTCTACCCGCTGGATGCGTCGCGACATTTATTGGTATCATAGCTATAGGTAACAAAACTTTGGGAAAGTTCGACGTCAAGTAGAGTGTTGAGCGATTTGACGTATACTCTATAATGCATTCACTCATTGTAGATATGTTTGATGCATATGGTATGTTGGTATAGATACATGATTATGTTATTGTCATACATGCATAGTATTTATGCATTCGTGAATCGGTGGAATCATACGAGTGTGGAGCTGTGTGATGAGATGAGGTTTACCATGCGTTATCATAGGACTTGTGTGGTGACACGAGGGAGAGATAATATGTTGGTGGTGATGAACTGTTGAATTTCTAAATGAAAACCAAATGAATTTTGATCAAATCGATGAATGTTGTAAATGATGGCAATGAGTGCTCTTTGAAGGTGTGAACCGAGAACGAGGTTCGAGTAGTGAACAATAGATGAGATTTCATTGGGGGGTTCACATGGAAGGCGAAAGTGATTGCTCGTAATTGAGTTTCGGGATTGGGATCAATTGGTAAGAGTTTTGTTTCAGACATGGTGTGGATATCGCAGTTTTCTTTTTTTACCCACAGCTTTTCAAAATCAATTTCAAAAATAAAATGAGTCGCCACTTAATTTTTAAAAGGAAAAATTAAGAAACCATTTTAAAAGCAAACTGATCTTTTAGAAACCAGAGATTAACTAGGTCCGAGGATTATGGAATGAGAGAGGAAGGAGCCCGTCGGACTAAAACACCCTCTCTCATCCTATCTTGCGATAGGCCTCTACTTAATATCCTTTTAATCGAATTATTAATTTAAATGTGCCCTCAACTAATATATATGTATAGATATACGTTACAAAAAGCATGTTCAAAGGGGTGTAAAATTGCAATTGATAAAATATCATTCAAAAATCACATATTTCAAGTAGCAAGCAACATGATATGCACTAGGGAACAAGAGAACTTACCCGGGATCCAGCAGCGATATTAAACGTGCAATGCATACAAATAAAAGAAAATCCTAAAAAGAGTCTCTAATCACATATACATATAAGGCAAGATCCTAATTCTAATGTGTCGCGCATGAGGTTGAAAGATCAATAAAATCAAGAAATTAAAATAAATTAAAGGGGGTCCTAGAGATCATACCTTAATAGCGCTACAAAACAAAAGGTTAGTCCACGTGATATACAAGATGTGAAGTTAGAAATAACAATCCTAAATTTCTAGTTTAAACCTATCAAGCATTAAATCCAACTTTATTCAATAGCTAGTTCTAATCATGAGCATTAAATGTACATGAATGAATGAATGTGAACAAGAATAAGACATGGATTTATTCACTAATTTGGGTCACTTAGCCTCTGGATTTAAGCTAAATTATCATTATTCAAAGTATGATTTGGGTCTCAAGACATTAGGGGGCCATTTGAGTTGAAATAAATAAGATTAGACAAAAACAGTAGCAGTTTTTTATGAATTACAGAGAGCAGACCAGATCTTAAAAAAATGGAAAAACCATACTTCCAACGGTTGGATCTTAATAATTTTTGGATATGATATACCTCTATGAGTCTGGTTTATAACCCAAAAAGAAAATCAAGGTTTGAACGGTTAGATCTCCGGGAATATGGAAAACACTAGACATCACTCAGGAATCTGCAACTCTCTGTCCAGAGATCTTGTATGATTTTCCAAAAATAGCAAAAAGATGAGAAACACTTAGATCGTTTTAGGGGATCTTCCTAACACATCAAGGTACCTAGAAAAAATTATTAAAGACTCCGAAAACTCCATTAAGATTCTGATTTATGAATTTCAAAATGGACTTACTGTTCTGAAATTTTGGACAGAGAGTTGCATGTTTTAAAATCATAGGACCAAACCATCTTAAGCATGGAATTTCGTCAAAACAAAAATTGTAGTGGTAAAACATTGTGTTATTGACATTTTCCCATTGGTTTCACTTGATTCCAACGGTTAGATTTCGAACTAAAAATCCTTGATCGAAACCGGTTTATGAACCCACTGTTTCATTTGTCAAGTTCAACTTTATGTGTTAACCCCAACTATTAAACCATGAAGTTGGACTTAAACCAAACCATTTTCTCCTACCATTTGATGGTCATTGGAGACTAAAGGCCTTCATATTTGTAGATTTCAAATGAAGTATGAATAGACTTCATGAAATCTCAAGATAAGGAATCCAAACCATGGAGATGGGCTTAGATTCAAAACCACTTTCTCCTACCATTTGATGGTCATTGGAGATGAAGACATGGCTAATACTTATGAGTCTCAAAGGAATATAGAAAGGATTCCATGAAATATCAAGTTAGGGGACCCAAGTCATAAGTATGGACTTGGATCTATTTATTTGCTATAAAATGAAGTGATGGTAAACTTTGACTCCCATGTGAAGTATAAACTTACATAAGCTTCAAAACATAAAACTCAAGGGCTTTCAAGGGAGATATTGAGGATCTCCAAGAATCCCAAAAGAAAATATAAACAAGAGAAATAGAAGAATGATCAAAGAATTAGAAGCAAAGACTTCCAAGTTTACTTAACAAACTTTAAAACTTAATCAAGAAGAAGAAGAGAAAGAACTAAATGACATGAAGATTAGAGGTTCAAAAGGAAGAAAAACAAAACTAAGATTAGAGGGTCACCTCCAAGACTATCCTCAAAGCTTTTCTACTTTGAAGGTCTTCCAAGCTCTCTAAACTCTCTCTTTTTCACTTCAAAAATGTATTAGTGTAATGGTACCTCTTCTTGTATATTGTTGTATATTGTATGTGTTTTCCTGCTTCAAGGAAGATCCTCCATCTTTTATAGACAAAAATTACCAAGTATTTTTAGTGAATTCGGAGTAAAAGACAGGTGTAAATGTCTCATTTTGTGGTACAATACGTACTTCCTGAAATTAGACAGACTGCTGCCCAGGGCGGCAGTCAAAAGTAATCTGCGGCAGTTCGTGGATGCCGCCGCGGCACTTCATGACTGCCGCGACGATATTCCGTGACTGCCGCGCGGCTCTCAGTAAGTACCGCGCCAAATTATTGATTGCCGTATTTTCGTCAACCTTACTTTATCAGTTTTTTGTTTTTAGCCGCATACATATACGTATTGTACCACAAAATACGGACTTTAAAAGCAAACGACAGTCAGAAAATGTCGACGACACTCAGTAAATGCCGGACCGGCACTTACTGAATGTCGTTCGGCACTCACTGAGTGCCGCTCGGCACTCACTAAGTGCCGCGGAATACTGCCGTGTGCCGTTTCCTATTGAACTTCCCTTTTTAGGTCTTTTCTTTCTTCCTTTTTCTTAAAGAAACTTATTTTCGAAGATCTTTTCCAAAAATGGTGTTTTATCCCTGAGTTCTCCCAAATACCTGGTATTTTCTTCTTTCTGTGAAATTTTATCGCGTTTGGGAGAGTTTTCTGAAGAGCTTGGAATACTTCGAATCTTTCGGTCTTTGTCATCATCGGATATGGAGGTGACACTCTCTTAAATTCGATGTTTGGTCAAAATTGGGGTGTCTACACATGGGTTAAACGCCATAACGGGGAAGAATAGAGACGTATGGTTGGGTAATATGATAGAAACGTAATTCATCAACATGTATTGCTAATGTATGGGGTAGGTGAGGAATCTCTCACCTTATCTTATGGTGTTAACCTACCGTACGGTCGTACGGGTTATCTCTTATGGTGTATGTTGGGTAGTTGAAGAATCTTTCAACTTATTGTATGGTATTGAAACGATTAGACGGTTGAGGAGTCTCTCAACCTATCTTACGGTATGATGATGCCGAAAATTGGTAGGCAAGATTTATGCAAGAAGGCAAAGCAAAGAAAATTTTGTGTGTGGTTCGGCCCCGTTAATGAGATGACCTACGTCCACGTGTGCGTCTAAGCGCTTCTCACTAGCAGATCACCGGCGGGCCTGGTGAGCCAAAAAAGATGGGCGACACTACCAGTAATACCGGCCGGGTGTATGCGTACGAGCGGTTTATTCTCTAGCGAGTAAGTATCTGCTTAGAGAAGTAAATTTTTGGATCCCCCTAAGGAGGATAGGTGGGCTCTTTTATAGATGCAAGAGTCCACCCTTACATGGTAAATTTATTAGATTAAGAAACCTAATCTAATCACAATAGATTTGTACAATGTTAGGAGAGTTTCCTAAGTGGCTTAAGAAACCATTGATTCTTTCTTGATAGAGTCATGGCCGCATAAGGAAACGATGAGTGACGCTATCTACTCCGCGCCTACCGGGGGGTCACTACGCCTCGTTCCCGAGCTGCCGAGTATCCCGGTCGGTTATAGCTGAACACCTCGGAAGTGTGGGCTCCATGCTCCCATTCCGGACTAACCGGGCTATCCGCTGACCACGTGGCGGTGGGACAGTTACAGAATATTTCTGGACGTATCAGCTGCCCCCCATTTTCAAAGTTCAGATGACGCCTTGCCAGATGAAATTTGAAAATTAAGAATGTCTTCCAGATACCGACCGGGAAAAACTGGGACCCCCATCGGAACCGGGCCGGTTTGTAATGACTCGTCGGTATATTGACTGAGCGGTGGCCCTGCAGGACCGGGCCCCCCGGCGCCACGTGTCCACTGGTTACTGGTCTGGTTCGGATCCAAAGCTGCCAGTTTAGAAGTAACCAAATCGTCCAGGTGGCAACCGAACCATCACGTCGTGCATTCAATGCTCACGCTTTTTGAGACGACGCCCCACGTGCCCGAAACGACAGTTTCGGCGGGAGAGCATGTCATCCATCCGATCAAATTTGATCCTAACCGTTCACGGCGCTTATATAAGGAGCACTTTGTTCAATTTGTTTCTCACTGCAAATTATCAACTGAATCGCCCGAGCAAACACTCCGAGCTCCTTCTCCTCTGCTATTCTTAACCTTCAAGCTTTCATCTCCATCAAATGGCTTCCCACATCAATCTTTCGTCTGATGAAGGGCTTAGAGCCTTCCGAGAGGACTGTCAAATTCCAGACGATGTCGTGGTCCGTCCGCATGCTGAAGGGGAGGAAGTACCCTTCCCTTTCGTCCTCATCAGTAGCTACTTGCTGCTTATTGTGGGATTACGCTTCCCCCTTCCGGTCTCCTTCTGCGACCTGCTTCAGGGGTTGTGCATTCCGCTCTCCGAGTGCCTCCCAAATGTCGCCCGCCTCCTTTGGGGAATATCAGTGATGAACGAACGGCTTATGTTGCTCCTTCGTCTCGCCGACGTCGTCAGGTGTTACATCCTGGGCATCGACCACGGGGGTCCTTACTTCCGCCCCAGGACCGAGGGGAGGGACCTTGTCCAAGGTTTGGACTTTCCGAACAAGAACTGGCGACGATACCCTTGGGTAGTAGTCGCCGGCAACTGGCTGGAGGATGCCGTTCTCTGCCCTCCGGTAACTTTTGACCCCAACCTCTGCAAACAAGCTTTTGCCGCCTTCCGCAGCGTCGCCCCTACTGCTGATGAAACGGAGGCGATTGACCGAGCCATCGAGGCCGGCCTGTCGTTCTCTGATCTGGTCGGGGGACCTGTGGATGGTGCGGGCGCCGGACCCTCCTCCACTGCTCCTGCCGCTGTGGCTTCGGGGTCACGCCGCTACACCCGGCCCATGGCCACCGGCCCGCGCGCCACAAATAGGGCTGGTGCACCCGAGGGGCCAATTTCTCTTCCCACCAGCAGTGACTCCTCCTCGTCCGGGGATGCAAGCCCGCCACCTGGACCGTCCAGGAAGGGAAAAGAGAAAGAAGTTGGTGAGGGGTCTCCACCTCCACCAAAGAAAAGTCGGGTGGATCCCCCGGTCGTGCCTAGCTCTTGGATCGGCCTTTCCCTTGCTAACCTGGAGGGTCGTCTCCAGGAGGTGGAAAAATAGACCGCTCATCTACAGACAGGCTCGGTGATGCGGGAAGTGGATACCCACACCCTTGAGCTTACAGTGAAGGAGCTGCTGGCGAGGTTGGCGGCCTTGGAGGAGGAGGTCAAGGCTTTGAAGGACAGAGGGACTTGAAGGCCTTGATACATATATATTTTTTCTTTTTTTTTTAAGGGAGGCTATTATAAATGCCCCCGATCTCTGTACAGATCCCCCTTTATAGCAATAAAAAGGTCCTTGAGGCCACATTTTACCTTTCAATATGCTTCTTCAACTGTTTACTGATTCTGTGTATGAATGTGCCCGGGCTGCGGCAACTCGGGCTCGGATCACCGCTGCTCTGTACCAACCAATCATTAGTCAAGTTAGAACTTGACAATGGTAATGTGATCGTAACCGAACCGATTGCGGGCTGACTAAACCGTCGCGTCACGCAATTAATGCGCGCGCCTTTTGAGGCGACTCTTCACGTGACCGAAGCGACAGTTTGGGCGGAAAATCTCCTGGACCGCTGGATCCGCTCTGATCTTGGCCGTTCAGGGCCTTTATATAAGGAGTACTTGCCTCATTTCTCGCATCCCTTATCTTCTACTTCCTGCCTTCTTTTCTTTTCCCCCGTCCTTTTTCACTTCGGAGTGAGGCTGGAGAGAACGAATCTGGTGAGGTTCGAGCGGGAGTGGGATTTCTTTCTCCTTAGATTTTGTGCGTTCTTTGAGTCGGGTGGAACTTTAACACATCTGATCCGAGCAGGTGTTCCTTTCGCTGTCTTGGGAGAGTGTTACTTGGTGCTGAGGAGTGCCTACTCATTACCATTCAGGTTAGTGACTCTGCCCCCATGTATATCGGGCTTGGGGTTTCCGATCCATACGCAGGTCGTAGTTTGCGTCCGTTCCTTTCCGTCGGAGTGCCAGAGATGGAACACTCCGGCTTCAACTCTGCGTCGAGATCGGAGAGTGAACAGTATCAGTCAGGATCCCCCGGTGTCAGTCGGGACCGGCTTTCTGAGTCCCTGACCGATCATCAAAGCGGGGACAGTGAGTCTACTCAGGAGGCCCCTGTTGCCTCCGTCTCGAGGGGTTCGGGCGACGAGTTGCCCAGGGGAACTGATCGTATAGTGTTTGCCTGTGAGTCCACCCTTTCTACGCTGCGTTCCCAAGACCTTCTCCGGATCAAAGAGTGGTACTCTCTTCCTGACGGTTGCGCCCTAGCCGTAAACCCCGGCGGCGCGCACCTTTATCAGCCTGGGTTCGTCACCCTGTTTGAGGATGCCATGATGGCGGGCCTCCGACTACCCCTCCACCGCGTTGCCCGGGATGTCCTGATCTATCTCGATATCGCTCCCAGGCAATTGGCCCCCAACGGATGGAGATTCCTGATGGAGTGTATATCGTTGTGGCCTCAGGTGTTCGGGTACGAGCTTACCCTCCATGAGTTTCTTTGGGCTCACTGACCATTCCCTGTGCACCGGGAAGTAGGGTTTTTCTCCTTTTCTGCCCGTCCGGGCAGGAAAATTATCGACAGATGCCCTAGCAACAACAAGGGGTGGAAGGGCAAGTTCTTCCAAGTGTCCACCCTTCGCCTTTGTGACATGGCCCTAGGGACCCAGCTGAGGACATCCTGGGCTGGGGAGTTGAGGGGTAAGACCACCCTTCTGCGTTCGTCCGTTCTTTCGATTTTTAGGAACGCAATGGCTTGCTAACTGACTTCATTTCTCTGTGCACAGCTGGCTCGACAGAACCTCCCGAAATCTCCGAACTGTGCCAGGCCAGGATCTGGAACCTAGCAGAGTTGCCCACCAGTGTTTGGAACGTATTATCCCGAACAGGGGACTTTGTCGAGACCTATTCCCCTGAGGAACCCGTTCCAGCCCCCAGCTTTTCGCCCATCATTCCTGGTGAGTATCCTGGTTACATTATGCGTTAACCATGCATTTTTTCCTTGCACTTCTGACCGTGCGACCTTAGTTTCTGCAGAAATGGCCCCCAAGCGCAATTTGGACCAGCTGCGGGAGAGACAGGCTGCCGCCGCTGCCAATACTGCCGCTCGGGCGGCGATCGCCCAAGGGAAGAGGCCAGCCACCGAGGCCCTGGGCGGCGAGCGTCCGCTCAGGCGTATTCGCCACGGGACGACTAACCGTCCCGACCCTGTGGGGACGTCGGCTCCCCATAGGCCGGCTGCTGACGAGCCCGTGCCCAAGGCTGATATTCCGTCAGGTCTGCCCCTGGGCGGGCCTGATGAGGTCTGGGAAAGGCTGAAATCCGTCCTTGTCCCAAGCCAGGTGGAAGCATGCGCCGGGTTATCTCCCCAAGGCTTCCAAGGGTGGCTGTATAGTATATCCCATCTGGTAAGTGTTCTGTCCCTCTTTAAACATTGGCTTGCTCCCCTTCTTACTTGCCTAACTGATTTTCATCCTCTTGCCGTAGGTTGGCTGCATGGCCGCGGGATCTGAGTCTGTCCTGTCCTCTCTGGCCGAGAAAGTCAGCGCTGCTGAAGCTGCCCTTTCGAAGGAGCGGAAAGAGCTGTAAGTAGCGAAAGCTGCCTTGGCCGTCGAGACGAGCAAGACGAAGTCATTGGCCTTGAGTTTGGGTGCGGCTCAGGCAGAGCTGGCAGCGGCTTTGGCCGAACTGGAGGTTTCCAGGGCCCTCACTGCGGCAGCTGAAGCCTGGGTGAAGGCGGCGGCCGAGACACCAGCTACAGGGGCCTTGGAGGGCGCTTTTGATGACGGCTTCTTCCAAGGCTATGACGATCTGAAGCGGCGGGTAGCCCGGGATCACCCCGAATGGGCCCTTTCGGCCTACGAGGGGATTAACTCGGATTGCTGGGATGTCGGTGAAGATCCCATAGTTGGTGATGCTCCTGCAGTTGGTGAAGACCCTGAGGCCATTGCTGAAGCCACAGAACTCGCCCCGGGCGGGGACATGGGGGACGAAGGACTTGCCGTGCCAGGGGAGCAGACCGGGGAGACCGAGGATGTGGTCAATGTGGAAGACTGACTCCCCGGTCTCTTCTTGTTGTTTTATTTTATTGCTTGTAGTTTTTGCTTTGTTTGTTTTCATTGTAGTTCTTTTTGTATTTTTTGGGAAGGCCACTACAACTGCCCCCCAAGCTTTGTACATTTGTTTTAATTAATGAAAAGGCCCCTGAGGTCATCCTTCCATTAATTTTGTTGTACTGTGCTTTAACTTTTGCTAGTATCCGTATGGCTTTGGCCAACCTAACATCTGCCTTAGCAAATGCTTTAGGACCGTAACCCACAGAACACCTAGTCGAACGATACAATTCCCTGTTTTAGCCTCAATTCCCTTTACCCCCTGCCCTCCAAGCATTTTGCTAAGGCGGGAGTATGGGAGTGCGGGAGTAAGTAGCCGTAGGGAACCGACCTGGAACATGGGTGGTTGCAGGAGCTTTTGAATCTTGCCATCGTCGGCCGCCTAGGGGCTTGGCCCCGTCTTCGGCTAGACCTAGGCAAAACTTAATTAATTTCCTGTTTGTAGGTCTAGTACCCTTTTGTCCCCGACTTTATTGCGAAGGCGGGGGCATGCAGAGGGGCGACCATAGGAAACCGACCTGGAACATGGGTGGTTGTAGGAGCTTTTGAAGCTTGCCATCGTCGGCCACCTAGGGGCTTGGCCCCGTCGTCGGCTGGACCTATGCAAAACTTAGTTAATTTCCTGTTTGTAGGTCTAGTACCCTTTTGTCCCCGACTTTCTTGCGAAGGCGGGGGCATGCAGAGGGGCGAACATAGGAAACCGACCTGGAACATGGGTGGTTGCAGGGTCCTTTAACGCCTGGGTTCGGAGCCCGAGGTCTTTTTAGTGCCTCGGGGTTAGGCCCGAGGTCTTTTTTTTTTTTTTTGTGCACGGCGTAAATTCTCGAAATAAACTTTATCCACTTTATTTAGAAAATGTCAATCTGTAATAGTTGCCCAATCGGGGCTACACAAAAAGAACTTGTCCTATAGTACTAGATACCCGTAGTCAGATGCTACTGATAATACTTGCGGAGGTGTTGGACGTTCCAGGGGTGACTGAGATCGTGCCCATCCATGCTTTGTAACCAGTAGGTTCCCGGTCGGTTGACCCGAGTCACTATATACGGTCCTTCCCAGTTTGCTCCCAACTTCCCATGGCTTGGAACTCGGGTAGACTAGTTCACTGCCTTAAGGACAAGGTCCCCGATTTGAAAGCTACGATGCTTCACCTTGCTATTATAATACCTCGAGACCCTTTGCTTGTAAGCTGCCACCCTGAGATAGGCCTGGTCTCTTCTTTCTTCGACCAGGTCTAGTTCCGTCCTGAGGGCTTCTCCATTGTCTTGGTCATTAAAGGTAGCGACCCGGTATGATGGCAGCCCAAGCTCGGTGGGGACTACCGCCTCAAAACCATAAGTTAAATAAAATGGGGTTTCGCCCGTAGCTGCCCTGGGTGTGGTGCGGTAGTCCCACAGGAGGGCTGGGAGTTCTTCAGCCCACAAGCCTTTGGCACCTTCAAGCCTTGTCTTAATCGACTGCAGGATCGTGCGGTTGGTCACCTCGGCCTGACCATTAGCTTGTGGATGCTCAGGAGAAGAGTAACGATTCAGTATCCCATATCCCGAGCAGAACTGTCTGAAGATGGGTGTATAAAATTATCTTCCATTGTCGCTGATCAGGACTCGTGGAATACCTAACCTGCTAAGGATATTTCTTTCCACAAAATGTTCCATTTTTCGCTCGGTTATCGTTGCCAGGGGCTCAGCCTCTGCCCACTTGGTGAAGTAATCAACGGCTATCACAGCAAACTTAACCTGCCCTTTTCCCGTTGGTAAGGGACCAACGATGTCGATCCCCCATTGGACGAATGGCCAAGGACTATGGACCAGGGTCTGAAGTTCTCCCGGTTGGTTCATCATGGGAGAGTACCGTTGGCACTTGTCACACCTTCGAACGTACTCCTGCGAATCCCGGGCCATGGTTGGCCAATAGTATCCTTGTAGTAGGGCCTTTCTCGAGAGTGCCCGACCCCCTACGTGGTTCCCGCACGCGCCTTCATGAATTTTGTACAGTATTGCTTGAACTTGCGTAGGATGAACACAACGGAGGTATGGAATGGTGAACCCCCTCTTATAAAGGACACCGTCGAGAACATGATATCGTGCCGCCCGGTACTTGACCCGCCTTGCTTCCTCTTTTTCATCCGACAGCCTTTCTCTTGTCAAGAAAGTCACGATTGGATCCATCCAACTGGGTCCCAGAGTGACCGGGTCAACCTCCATGCCCTCTGAGTTGATCACACTAGGGTAAGAATTGTATCCTTATCCCGGGTAAGTCTGACTCAGCCGACGAAGCGAGGCGAGCTAGCCTGTCAGCTCGAGTGTTTTCCTCTCTAGGTATCCGATTGATGGAGAATCCTCGGAGCTGATTGGAAATTGCCCGGACGAGGGCCAAGTAGGCGACCATGCTATCTTCCCGTGCTTCGTATTCTTGCTTTACTTGATTGACCATGAGCTGGGAGTCGCTGTAGCCCTGGACCTGCTGTGCACTCATTGAGACGGCCAACTGTAACCCGACCAAGAGGGCTTCGTACTCGGCCTCGTTGTTGGAGGCCCGAAACCCAAACCTTAAAACATATTCGAGCTGGATGCCATCGGGGGTAGTCAGGATGATTCCGGCTCCACTACCTTGCTGGTTTGAAGAGCCATCGACATGTAATACCCAAGTGGGGATACCGGCGAGCAATCCGGGTGGTAATGCCGGAGGCTCAGGTTCCTCAATCGGATCTTCTGGATACGTAAACTCGACCAGAAAATCCGCGACGGCTTGTCCCTTGATTGCCGTCCGAGGTCGATAAGTTACCTCAAACTCTTCCAGTTCCAAAGCCCATTTGACGAGCCTCCCGGATGTGTCTGGCCGAGAGAGAATTTTACGGAGAGGCTGATCGGTCAGTACTACAATGGCATGGGCCTGGAAGTACGGTCGGAGCCTTCGGGCTGAGGTAATGAGGGCGAAGGCCAACTTCTCGATACGCGAATATCGGCTTTCCGCACCTTGCAACGCCCGGCTGGTGTAGTACACTAGGAACTGTATCCCGTGCTCTTCCCGGATGAATGCCGAGCTAACCGCCGATGGTGACATCGCTAGGTACAGGAAAAGTTCCTCTCCGGCTGTAGGTGTCGACAATAGAGGAGGAGAGGCCAGGTATTTCTTGAGTTCCTAGAATGCCTCCTCGCACTCCTCCGACCATTGAAAAGCTTTAAGGAGAATTTTGAAGAACGGCAGGCACCGATCAGTTGCTCTGGACAAGAATCTGTTCAGTGCGGCCACCCGTTCGACTAAGCTCTGGACTTCTTTTGTTGATTTAGGTGACCGCATGTTGATGATTGTCACGCCCCGGATCCATACATATGAATCTAGGTTACGTGGCACGCCATCAAGGCTTACCAACGATGATTAAAGTTCCCAAAATAACCTTAATAAAAGTTTTTCTCCAAAATAACCAACTTCCAAATAGTTTTTCATAGGTTATATTAAACACGTGTCCAAACACGCCTTAACGAGTTTCGTTTTCAAAAGTAACAGTTTCATAGGTCAAAGGGTCCCCAAAGGTACCCCCATGCCTAGTTAGAAGTTGTTCCGAACATTGGAAGAAGGAGTTAAAGAATTCTTGCAGGGGGTATTTCGACCGGTCGAACGACCCCCTTCGACCGGTCGAATGACCCTTTAGCAGAATCCTGGCCAAAGCTGCAGAATTTTGCTAAGGCATCACCCAACCTTCACCCGATGCAACCCTTCAGACATGTTCCGTTTCTTAGCAAACCTTACCAATGTTATAAGGACAAGTATAACAACCTGCCTAAGTTTGGAAAACGTTAACTAATTAAGTTGAGGGTTCGTTTGGATCAAAATCTCATAAGTGCTTCAACAATTTATAAAACATGAAATTCAACTCGTTAAACATCAAGACACGAACTCAAGATTCCGAGTCGCTTCCAACCAACTTAAAAGGTTTTCAAAAGAATATTACATCAATCCAAAAATGATACAGACCTTCTATAATTCGGTTACAAAAATGTTCTATACACCAATTCCTCTGATTGATCCCCCAACGGCCTCATCCCTCGCATTCCATTTTTCCTTTCTTCATACCTGCAATGGAGTAAATCTCCATTGCTCAGCTATATGCTGAGTGCACAATTTCTAACATATGCATATATGACAAATCATGCTTTAATCTCATCATAACACATAACTAATGGTCTCTAGGGAATAAGTGCACATTCGCCGATCCAAAGTCTTTCGACTCAACCATGACCCATGCCCCTTCGACATGTCACATAATGCCTTTATCGGCAAGTGACCGTCGTCACTGCTAATCCTCCCCCTTCGAGAGGACGCCTCACGGTGAATTAGCACAAATCCCCCTTTAACCCACATAGGCACATAAACATACTCATTTAACACATATACGTGCTCGCGTAAAATTTAACATGCTTTTCACATTTAAGCGCGTGCATAATTAACGGGCCTACGATTAACACATGGATTTTTCCCGGATCACAATTTCGTCATCGAAATATAAAACATGTATTTCACCTATATAACATAGGCTAGAAATTCATACCTCGAGCTATCGTCGTATAACTTTGAGGGAACGACTATAAGCCCAATTAAACACCAAATCTCCGATCCTACGCAAAACCTACAAGTTTACACGTGTTTTCCCCAAATTCCTAGATTTAGAAATTTATAAAAACTTAGCCAAACATGGCCTAAAGACTATCAAAACGTAGCCCTTACCTTGGGGAGTTCAAATATGAAGTTTGGTGAAATTCAGTCGGACGAAAGGTCGCCGATCGTCGTCGCAAAGCTCGGAGAACTAAATCTCCCTTTTCTCTCTCCTCTCCCAAGATATTATATGAGTTTGCAACTAATGTAAACTCACCCCCAACTATATATAGACAATCTTTTCAAAAAACGTGTTTACCACCCCGCGAGTTCTCAAAACTCCTCATTATTCCTCGAAACGTCTTACACGTCCATTTCATGCCTTTACGAGTGAAAATTATAAATCCCAAAAGTTTTCGATTAAGTCCCGTTTGGATCCAAAATTTATGTCCGAAAACCAAATTATGTGGAATCTCTACACATCCTACCTTTTTATACAACGGTCGCTCACGTTCTCACCACAGTTCTCAAACGATCTAAAACTAGATCAAAACTATCAGAAATTATACTACACAGGTATAATTACTATTCATCAAAATACCAGATAACTCAAATAACATTTAAATCACATAAATGTCATTTAGCTATGCCAATGTAACATGCCTTTCCATGTTCCCGTGTCCTCTCTTGACACCTTCCGAACTGCCTTTAAGGCCAATACTGGGTTCTCAAAAGACACCCTCCAACAACTAGTGAGTCATCACTCACTTTACACACGTTAATTAACACAACCATAAGCATGCTAAAATGATATAAATAAATACCGCAGGAGCGGGTATGACAATGATAGCTTGGATTTTGTCGGGGTTTGATTCGATTCCCCGTCTGCTGACTAGATGACCGAGGACTTTCCCGGACGAGACCCCAAAGTTGCATTTGGCCGGGTTCAACCTCATCCTGAATTTTCTCAAAATGCTGAAGGCCCCGGCCAGATGCTCAAGGACATCGGGTTCATCCCGGCTCTTGACCAGGAAATCGTCCACGTACACTTCCATGGACTTTCCGATGAGGTCTCTGAACATGAAGTTGACCAGGCGCTGGTATGTAGCCCCGGCATTCTTGAGGCCGAATGGCATAACTCTGTAACAGTACGTGCCTTGGTCGGTGATGAACGTTGTCTTCTCTTCATCCCCGGGGTACATGCTGATCTGATTATACCCCGAGTAGGCGTCCATGAACGAGAGGAGTGAGTGGCCTGCCGTCGAGTCGACAAGAAGGTCTATCCTAGGCAACGGATAACAGTCCTTGGGACAGGCCTTGTTGAGGTCGGTGAAGTCCACATACATCCTCTACTTGCCATTGCTCTTCTTGACCAGGACAACATTGGCCAGCCAATCGGGGTAGTGGACCTCCCGGATGGAGTTAGCTTTTAGGAGCTTCTCGACCTCCTCGCTTACTGCCGCTTGTCACTCGGAGGCCATGCCCCTCCATTTTTGCTTCACCGGGCGGCAGTCCAGGCTGACGTTGAGACGATGGGACATCACTCGGGGATCAATCCCGGGCATGTCCTCATGACTCCAAGCGAAAACGTCCTAGTTTTGCCTCAGGAATTGGGTCAATTTTTCCTTCAAGGTAGGCTCCAGTAGTGCGCCTATATTGACCGTGCGATCTGGGTGTTCTGGATCCAGCACAACTTGCTCCAATTCCTCCATAGGTCCTATTACGTCCCTATGGTCCCGGGGGTCCATTTCTTGGATGTTCAGTATTTCGGTGATTGCCCCCCGGCGCAACGAGCTAACATAACAACTTCGAGCCGTGGTCTGGTCTCCTCGCAAGCATCCGGGTCCCTGGGCAGTCGGGAACTTCACAGTTAAGCTGTATGTGGAGACAACTGCTCGGGCCCTGTTGAGGGTCGGCCTTCCGAGGATGACGTTGTAGGCCGAGGGGGCCTCCACTATCACGAAATTGGCCAGTATGGAAACCTGTTGCGGGTAGGTCCCCATGAGAACTGGAAGCTCGATCGTACCGAGCGGTTGAGTGCTGGAGCCGTTGAATCCGACCAGGGGAGTAGCAACCGGCCGGAGCCGATCCCGGGAGATCCCGAGTTGGTCGAATGCCGCTGTAAACATTATGTCGGACGAGCTGCCTGTGTCAACCAGTACCCTCTAGACCATATAGTTAGCTATTGAAAGCGTTACTACTAGAGGGTCGTCATGGGGGCAATAAAGGCCCTGCATATCGTCGGACGAGAAGGTCAGAACGTCAGTTGGTGAGGAGCCGGTGGATTGGACCTACCATATATCCGCTCGGGATGCTCGGGCATGCCTCTTCCGTGCCGACTGAGAATCACCTCTGCCTGATATCCCACCAGAGATCACGTTAATGTGGCCGAGCGGTGGAGGGGGCTGACCAGGAGCTTGGGCTTCCTGTCGGGGCCGTCTATTCGCTGCGACATACTCGGCTAGATGTCCCTGCTCGATCAGCTTCTCGATTGCTATCTTCAATTTGAAGCAATCCTCCCTTTCGTGGCCGTGATCCCTGTGATATCGGCAAAACTTCTCCCGGTTTCGTTTGCCGGGTGGGGCTCTGAGCTTGGCTGGCTGCGGAAGCAGCCTCTGTGCCTCTGCGGCGGCCATCACCTCATGTATAGGCCGGGAAAGGGGTGTGAAAGCCGCTGGGGGTTGGCCCCTAGCGTCCCTCTGATCTTGCTTCAGCTTCTTTCCTGGGCCCTTCTCTGATCCCTCGCGCTTACGCTTGGCTTTTGGGGATTCATCTCCCGCCTGGCTAGCGCATTTTGCCTTCAAAAACTCTTCGGTGTCTATATACTTCCCAACTCTTTCTGAGAGTTCCACCAGGGTTGTCGGTCGGTTGCGATGAAAAGACGTGGCCACCTTGGTGTGTTGAACTCCTGAACAGAAGGCCATAATTGCGGCCGTCTCATTGAGGTTGCGGATCAGGAGCCTCTGCTGGTTGAAACGATCCACATACTCCCTTAAAGATTCACCCTTTTGCTGCTTGACGGCTAGCAGCTGGGTGTCTGGTTGGGATCGGTCTAGCATCCCGACAAACTGGCTGATGAAGAGTTTGCTGAGGGCTTTGAAGTTGTCAACCGTCCGGGGCTTCAGGGCATGAAACCACTGTGCGGATGATCCCTTGAGAGTACTAGGGAAGGTCAGACACAGCAGCTCGTCTATCGTAGTGACCAGTGCCATCTGCGCCTTATAAGTGCGGATGTGGTCCACCGGACTCCCCGTGCCGTCATATGAGCTGAGGTGAGGGGGTTTGAACTTCCGCGGAATTGGAAATTTCGTCACTCGAGTAGTGTAGGGAGACTCTATTTCTGTATTTGTGAGGTCGTGGCCGGATTTGCGATTCAGCCTCTCAATCTACTGCTGCAACTCCTCGACCTGGGCTTTGACGTCAGTGTGCCCGGTCCTCCTTTCTGTGTCAGAGTGGTAGGTAGGGTCGGATGATGAGGCCTCATCCTCAAAGCGCGTCGACCTCGGGAATAACACTCAGCTGTGGGTCCGGGATAGTCTATGCCTAAGATCCCCCCGGCTTAGGACGGGTGGATCATCGACCGACTCCCGGGCTTTACGTCCGGGCGCTTCTCCCCTCGCAGCTCGCCGCCGCTCAATGAGGATCCTGGCGTCCTCCACTCGGCGCGCTCGACGAGGAATGTACCGAGGTCCTCTCTGCGAGCGCTTGGTAGCCTGGCTACGTTCTCCCTCCGGATAACGTTCGCGATCTGGTTGGGACACTGGAGCAGATCGGGTTTTTCCGCGTGTTCGAGCGGGCCCTTGGCTGGGAGCGCTCTTTTCAGGCCGCTTCTCCGACGAAGGGCCTTTCTCATGGTCCCCAACCGCCTTTTCGTGCTGGTCCATAAGCGCCTCTATTTGCCGTTGTGTCCGGAGCTGACCTTCCAAGAGCTGTTCCAGCGCCGCTGTAACATGTTCGGTGGTCACGGAGGTTGCCCGAGGCTCGATCTGCAGGTCCTCCTGACCGGCTGAATCGGCGGTCTTCTTGCCCTTCTTCGGCGGCATGTCGATCAGTCAAAGATTTTTGTTGATGAGGAAACTGTGTCGATTTCCCACAGACGGCGCCAAACTGATGATGCCAAAAATTGGTAGGCAAGATTTATGCAAGAAGGCAAAGCAAAGAAAAGTTTGTGTGTGGTTCAGTCCCGTTAATGAGATGACCTACGTCCACGTGTGCGTCTAAGCGCTTCTCACTAGCAGATCACCGGCAGGCCTGGTGAGCCAACAAAGATGGGCGACACTACCAGTAATACCGGCCGGGTGTATGCGTACGAGCGGTTTGTTCTCTAGCGAGTAAGTATCTGCTTAGAGAAGTAAATTTTCGGATCCCCCTAAGGAGGATAGGTGGGCTCTTTTATAGATGCAAGAGTCCACCCTTACATGGTAAATTTATTAGATTAAGAAACCTAATCTAATCACAATAGATTTGTACAATGTTAGGAGAGTTTCCTAAGTGGCTTAGGAAACCATTGATTCTTTCTTGATAGAGTCATGGCCGCATAAGGAAACGATGAGTGACGCTATCTACTCTGCGCCTACCGGGGGGTCACTACGCCTCGTTCCCGAGCTGTCGAGTATCCCGGTCAGTTATAGCTGAACACCTCGGAAGTGTGGGCTCCATGCTCCCATTCCGGACTAACCGGGCTATCCGCTGACCACGTGGCGGTGGGACAGTTACAAAATATTTCTGGACGTATCACGGTATGTATTGGATGGTTGAGGAATCTCTCAACCTATCTTGTGGTATATATTGGGGGTTGAGGAATATCTCAATGGATGGTGAGTATCATGGTTGTTGAGGAATCTCTCTACTGAACCTGGTTTCGGGTGGTCTGACAAGCGACATATATTGCATACCCGGAAGCGTTAATAAGATGAATTATACGTGTTTTCATCCCTAATTATAAATACTTACGCTTATTTCAATACAAATGCATAATTGAGGCATTACTACTAATATTTGCATAAGTGCGTTGTTTTGCAGAATATAATGACCTAAGGAAAATGAAGTGAATGATGATGATGAAAAGAAGGTTGATTAGAAGAATAAAAAAAGGAAGATCTTGAAAAATATCCAGGACCGGTCCCAACAAAAGGGCAGGAGTGCAGGACCGGTCGCGCCCAGGACAGGTCCTGAAACATATGCAGGACCGGTCGCGCTCTTCAAAATTGCGGGAAGCAGAGTTTTTCAGATTTAAAACTCTTATACCTATATACAGTAGATAGTTCGTAGAAAATCAGACAATACATATTATACACGAGTTTTAGAGCAGTTTAGGAGATCCTAAAACCCTAGTTTTGGATTCAAGCAATTGATTGTGGATTTCAAGCCATAGTTTAGAGACTTTTCAATACAAGTGTTTCATATTCATTCAGTTCAAGTTAATCTTAGTTCTTACTTAGATTTTATATTCTAGATTTGTTTTGTAATTATGTTTATCATGTTTTCCATTAATGTAATGATTAGATTCAACTTCACTATGCTAGGCTAAATCTTTAATTAGGGAAGAGCAATGAAACGGTAAACAACTTGCCTTCCATGCATGTTTTCAATGGGCAGCCCTAAATCCAAGGATCACATGAATGTTTAAGTAGAGATTTATAGGATTTTATGTTCTCTAATATGAACAATGTTAATGAGCATGACGTTAATGATTCTCAACTTGGATTTTCAACAGTTTGTGAACTTGCTTCATGGTTTTTAGTTAGTTAGTTTATTTTCAAGCATCGTAGAGTAGTTTTCGCCATGAATCATGCTCATAAGCAATCTGCAAGTACTTCATTCAAAAGGGTTAAATTGAACTAGTTTTATATCTTACACCGGTTAAAAAGTATTTTATTTTTTTAATTGAGCCTATACATTAGAGGCATGACTTTGGATGATTGAGAGTGCCGTATCTTTTTGTAGGCATGGAAGTTGAGGTGGTGATCGTGGATTTGTGATTTTCTAATTTTTTTCTCATACTTAGAAGTCTCTTAATCAAATTCACTGCTTTGATTAATTTTTAGTTAGATATTAATTCACTTAGTTAAATTAGTCTAGAATTCCAAACATAGCCATAATTAAGTAGTAGTTCCATTTAGTAAGTAAATTTCATTAATTTAATAGCACATCTAGTTATTTAATAATCTTACATAATTTTACTTTTATATGCAAAATAGTTAAAACAATCTTCAAAAGAAATCATCTTTTCTTTATTTTTAATTCTAACCAATTGGGTAAAGTTAATCAATTTAAATTATCTCTCTCCCTTGGGTTTGACCTAGGCTTACTAGAAAATATTTTACTTGAACGATCACCTATACTTGGATGTAGCATTTAGAGTGCAGAATTTTATTCATGTCATGGTCGCGGTACCATCTCGGATTTAAATGTGATAGGGGGATCAGTAGCAGAGGCTACCGATTGATAGTATACAAGTGGAAATGTTGGGGGTCATTTGGGGGATCGTCGTGAGTACTCACTTGTGTAGTAGAATGTAATGCTCTTGGTATGGGAATTTGTGGAACATTGTAATTCGAACAGTTAGTGTTGAAATCAGAGAGATTTGGAAGTGTAGACTCTTGTAATTGAATCTTAGAAGCTCTCGAACGTCATTAGTTTGATGCATAGTCTTTTGAAAACCTTTGAGATTCGGTTTGAAATGAATACGAACTCTTAAGTTCATGTTATGAGACTTGTACCATTCGTGTACTAGTAATCCGTGGGATGATGCTATGTTGTGTAAATGGAATATATATATATATATATGTATTTTACATGTCTTTAAAATACTTTATAAAGCTTTTGAAATGGTTTGGAGAGTTGCCGGGTTAAGCGGGTCGATAGGGGACTAGGACAATCTGAGGTCTGTAAGAAAGAAATTGCTGTTCTGGTTCCTTTCAACCGATCGAATGGGGATGTTCGACCGGTCGAACACCCCTCTGCCAGATCCTTCAGTTTTTGGTTTTTCATCCGTCGACTTTTACGGAAATAGACATAACTCTTTCTAGAAAATTCGGATTCGTGTGCCATTTTTTTGCATCGGAATCGGGACTCAAAGAGCTATCTTTTGATATAAAATTTAATCATATTTTATAAATGACCATTTTGCCCTTGGACTATTTTGTCACAAAAAAGTTATTTTAAGATGTCTAATCCATGCTTTCTTTTCTAATTATCGCATTTCAAATAAAATGAATATTTTTTAATACTTTTAAAACATCCTTGAGTGTTTAAAGTGAGTTGTTGTCAACGGGAAGTTGTATGATAAGTATTACGATACTTGTAACGCCCCGACCCGCTGTGGCCGGAAGGCTAGCGAAAACCCCGCTAAACGCAAATAATAATAAAAAAATTACTAAATAAATTCTATGCAAAGTTTAATCCCAAGGGCAAAAAGGTCATTTAAAATTTTGTGCCCAAATATAATTTCAAAAAGAAAATATTTGAGACACGGATCCAACGGTTCGAGCGGTGTGCGATTTCGAGTTTTCTAGAGAAAATTGTACTTGTTTCCGTAAAAGCCAACATATCAATATTTATTATTATTATTATTATTTTTTCTACTCAAAACTCTATTTTTGTAAGACTATCAAACTTTCAACTCAAAGGGGTGTTTCAACCTACTTCAAACACAATATTTTTAGACCCCTAATACACAACCAAAAATCACCATAAATATCATAAACAAATCCTAAATTCTTAATCCAAAACTAAAACATAGATTTCTCATGCACGCAACATGTTTTACAAACCCGGAAGCTCCAAACAATTGCACGAATCTGTCAAACACAATGTTTGTACTAACATGATGTCAAACTCAAAATATTCACAAATCCAACCTGTGGATATCGCAGGTTTTTTTCTTTCTTTTACCCACAGCTTTTCTTTTAAAATTCTTTTCCAAAATTTCAAATTCAAAACAAATGAGTCACCACTTAATTTTTAAAAGGAAAATTAAGAAACCATTTTCAAAGCAAACTGATCTTTTTAGAAACTAGAGATTAACTAGGTCCGGGGATTATGGAATGAGAGAGGAAGGAGCCCGCCGGACTAAAACACCCTCTCTCATCCTATCTTACGATAGGCCTCTACTCAACATCCTTTTAATCAAATTTATTAATCTAAGCATGCCCTCAACTATTACATATATACATATACATCATAAAAGTATGTCCAAAGGGTGTAAAATCGCAATTGATAAAATATCATTCAAAAAGTCATGTAAATCAAGTAGCAAGCGATATGATATGCAATAGGGAACAAAAGAACTTACCCGGGATCCAGCAGCGATATTAAACGTGCAATGCATACAAGCAAAAGAAAATCCTAAGAAAGAGTCTCTAATCACATATACATATAAGACAAGCTCCTAATTCTAAGGTGTCGCGCATGAGGTTGAAAATCAATAAAATCAAAGAATGAAATAAACTAGAGGTGGGTCTTAAAGATCATACCTTAACAGCGCTACAAAACAAGAGATTAGTCCACATGCTTTCACATAATAATATGATGTCAAGTAATCAATCCTGATTCTCTAGCTTAGATCTTAGCAAGCATGAAACCCAACTTTATTCAATAGCTAGTTCTAATCATGAGCAAATAAATGTACATGGATGAAAAAATGCGAACAAAAATAAAACATGGATTTATTCATTAATTTGAACGGTTAGATCTCCGGGAATAAAGAAAACACTAGACATCACTCAGGAATCTGCAACTCTCTGTCCAGAGATCTTGTACGATTTTTTAAAAATAGCAAAAAGATGAGAAACACTTAGATATTTGTAGGGGATCTCCCTAACACATTAAGGTACCTAGAAAAAATTATTAGAGACCTCGGAAACTCCATTAAAATTCTGATTTATTAGTTTCAAAATAGATTTACTGTTCTGAAATGTTGGACAGAGAGTTGCATGTATTAAAAATAACAAGACCAAACCATCTTAGACATGAGATCACCTTAAAACAAAAATTACAATGGTAGAGTATTGTGTTATTGACACTTTCCCGTTGATTTCACTTGATTTCAACGGTTAGATTTCGAACTAAAAATCTTTGATCAAAATCAGTTTGTGAACTCACTATTTTCATTTATCAAGTTCAACTTTATTTGTTAACCCCAACTATTAAACCATGAAGTTGGACTTAAACTAAACCATTTTCTCCTACCATTTGATGGTCATTGGAGACTAAAGACCTTCATATTTGTGGATTTCAAAGGAAGTATGAATAGACTTCATGAAATCTCAAGATGAGGACTCTAAACCATGGAGATGGGCTTAGACTCAAAACCATTTTTTCCTACCATTTGATGGTCATTGGAGATGAAAACATGACTAATACTCATAAGTTTCAAAGAGAATATGAAAATGATTTCATGAAATACCAAGTTTAGAGGATCCAAGTCATGAGTATGGACTTGGATTCATCTATTTGCTTATGAAATGAAGTGATGATCAAATTTTGACTCTCATGTAAAGTATAAGCTTACATGGGATTCAAAGGATCATACTCAAGAGATTTCAAGGGAGATATTGAAGATCTCCAAGAATCTCAAGAGAGGAACATAAACCAAAAGAAATATAAGAAAGACTAAAGAATTAGAAACAAAAACTCCTAAGCTTACTAGGCAAACTCTAAGATTTAATCAAGGAAAATTAAAAATGACTTGAAGATTAGAAGCTCAAAAAGAAAGAGAACACAACCAAAGATTAGAGGGTCACCTCCAAACTATCCTCAAAAATCTTTCTTTGAAGATCTTCCAAGCTCTTCTCTCTAGTTCTCTAAAATCTCTCTTTTCTCTGAAAATATGTTAGTGTAATGGTAGTGATTTCTTTGTATTTTTTTGGTGTATCTCTTGTGTATATTCCTTGCATATGTTCCAAGGAAGATCCTTCCTCTTTTTATAGACAAAAAATACCAAGTATTTTCAGTGAATTCAGAGTAAAAGACAAGTGTAAATCTCTCATTTGGTGGTACAATACGTACTTCCTGAAATTAGACAGACTGCTGCCCAGGGCGGCAGTCAGAATTCGTTTGCGGCAGTCCATGGGTGCCGCTGCGGCACTCTGTGACTGCCGCGCCGACATTCCGTGACTGCCGCACGGCTCTCCGTGAGTGCCGCGGTAGATTGTTGATTGCCGGGTTTCCGTCAACCTTACTTTATCAGATTTTTGTTTTTATCCGCCTACACATACGTATTGTACCATAAAATACGGACTTGAAAAGCAAACGGCAGTCAGAAAATGTCGGCGGCACTCAGTGAGTGCCTGCCCGGCATTCACTGAATGCCGTTCGGCACTCAGTGAGTGCCGCGCGGCATTCACTGAATGCCGCGGCAATCTGCCGTGTGCCGTTTTTTGTTGAACTTCCTCTTTTAGGTCTTTTCTTTTTTCCTTTTTCTTCCAAAAAAATTATTTTCGAAGATTTTCTCCAAAAATGGTATTTTTTATACCTGAATTCTCCTAAACACCTGGTATTTTCTTCTTTCTGTAAAATTTTATCGCGTTTGGAGAATTTTCTGAAGAGCTTGGAATACTTCGATTCTTTCGGTCTTTATCATCATCGGACGTGCAGGTGACGCTCTCCTAAATTCGACGGTCGGTCAAAATTGGGGTGTCTACAGTTTGCCCTTCTTTGACAGAGCTGGTGGGGCAACGCACCCCATAAGTGAATGTCAAAGCTTGTGTGAAGACAAGCCTTTGACCAGACTATCAAATTTAGGTAAAACAAAACACGTTGCAAAAAAAAAAAACGGCTTCACGAACGGTTCATGTTGGTCATGCTCAACGGTGAGCTGCCTACGTATCCCATCAGGAATCAGACCAAAGCGTAGTTCGGGCAGGAACCAAACACACACAAGCACAAGTAATCATACGGATGAATGCACCTATCCTGTCGTGATGCGAGTGTTATGCAATGGTGTTTTCCGAATTGACCTGGTCATACAAGCGCCATGCTCATCATGTTTTCCCCACGTACGACGCATTTTATGTGACGTGTTAGTCAGGGAAGATCACCTAATTTCGTGACTGATGCGAGGATCTCTTACAGGGGTCATGATGCTTTTGATTTGATTTCGAGGGTAAACGCAAATCTGTTACGAGAACCGAGAATATAAATCTATTATATTCCAAAACGAGGGTAATCGCAAATCTGTTGCGAGAACCGGGAATATAAATCTGTTATATTCCAAAACGAGGATAAACGCAAATCTGTTGCGAGAACCGAGAATATAAATCTGTTATATTCCAAAACGAGGGTAAACGCAAATCTGTTGCGAGAACCGGGAATATAAATATGTTATATTCCCAAAATGAGGGTAAACGCAAATCTGTTGCGAGAATCGGGAATACAAATCTGTTATATTCCAAAACGAGGGTAAACACAAATCTGTTGCGAGAACCGGGAATATAAATCTGTTATATTCCAAAACGAGGGTAAACGCAAATCTGTTGCGAGAACCGAGAATACAAATCTGTTATATTCCAAAACGAGGGTAAACGCAAATCTGTTGCGAGAACCAGGAATATAAATCTGTTATATTCCAAAAACGAGGGTAAATGCAAATCCGTTGCGAGAACCAGGAATATAAATCTGTTTTATTCCAAAAACGAGGATAAACGCAAATCCGTTGCGAGAACCGAGAATATAAATCCGTTGTATTCCCAAAACAAGGGTTAATGCAAATCCGTTGCAAGAACCGGAAAATAATCCGTTATATTCCAAAAATCTTTTTTTAATTTTCAAAAATTGGGAGCCCACGGGCTCAAATATTTTCACTTTTCAAAAATCGGGAGCCCACGGGCTCAAATCTTTTTTCAATTTTCAAAATCGGGGGCCCACGGGCTCATGTATACTCTTAAATTCTAAAATTTATAGCCATTTTAAACCTAAAAATGACTCCAAGGGCCAAAAGAGTAATGAGGGCAAATTTTGGGGGCCTCAAATTCAATTTTCGGGACTCGATTTGAATTTTTGGGGGGAAATGAAGGATCTTTGAACCGACTTAAATGCGGCACACGCGGATGTCTGCGGCAGTCCGTGAGTACCGCGCGGCACTCACGGAATGCCGTTGCGGCAGTCAGTGAGTGCCGCGCGGCAGTCCATCAACTGCCGCGCACGAAAAACTGAGTGCCGCGTTTGAGCGGCAGTGGCTAAAACCGCAGGGTTCAATACATTTCTTTCATTCTTTCAACTCTCTCCATCTCGAAATCTCTCTGGAGAAATTTTCTCCCATCCTCTCTTTGCTTCTATATTGATCTACGGTACTCACAGGTTAGTCCTGCTTGATCAAAACTTGATCAATCTCTTTTATTTTCTTGTTTTTCTGAAATTTCCACGAATCTAACGCTCGAATTTTCTTTTTTCTTTACAGATCATGGCGAGCGGTTCGGGGAGGAAGAGGAAGGCCAAGTACACGGCCACTCATCATCCTGATGCTACACTCCTTCTCCGGGATCCGGACGAGCATTTATCCGCCCGCGCATTCAAGCGTGAGATAAACGCTCCTCTCTTTGCTTCTCTTTTAATTTTGCAAGCCGTAGGAACTTTTGTGGATGCAATATATATATATATATATATTTGATACAACTTCAAATGTTTATTTCTTATTACAAATGCTATGCTTGTAGTGCTCTCGAGTGTCTTGAACGTTTTATTTCATGCCCCTTCTTCTTTTTAGGGAAATTTCGTACATATTTCTTTCTCCAAAAAACCCTTTACAAAAATGAATGATATGCCTGAATTTTCCGAGCGTTTTATCCCTTATTATTATTTTTTGACTTTTCCAAGGGCTTTTGGAAGCCGCTTGTATTAATCAGAATTTCAAAACACCTCTTGTGAATAAAGTGAGTTTTTCATTTTTGAGTTTCACGAACACGACACGTTTTAATTGAAAACGTTACTTATGAATGTTCCAAGCGTCCTCTTATTGTTCCAACCCAATTTTGAATGTCCGTGAACCCGTACTTGAAACTAATGCCTCCTTGGAACCTGAATTTGAACAAATTTATATACATATACTTTTGAAAATGAGAACAAACTCCTTTCTCTCTCTTCTTTCTCTTTTGAAATCTCTTAGAACATCGAATGTTCTTTCTTATTTCTTCTTATTTTTTGGTGAACGTCTACTGAACTGAACGCAAACTAGTGCCATGCTTGTGAAATTTCTGCGAATACTTTCAGATTTTCTATTTCTTTCTTCTTTTTCTTTTTTTTCGTCTTTTTACTGCCATCAATTTATTTACTTCTCTTTTATCCAACTAATATCAAAATTTTGTGATTCTTTCTTGCAGCTATAGCCTAAGATGCTGAAGGGGCACGACAGCCTCGCCCACGGGTTTGAGTGGTACGGGGAGCTTAGTGAGACCGTGCAGGGATTTATTGAGGCTGCCGGCTTTGGAGACTTCGTCAAACTCTTGACGAAGAGCTCCAACGACTTGCGGAAGATACACGCATTGGCCGAGTGGTGGTGGGATACGACGAGCACTTTTCATTTTGACTTTGGGGAGATGACGATGACTCCCTTGGATTTTTTGATGATCACCGGGATCCCATTCGGTGGAGAGCCTCTGCGATATCTGACGGATCAGGAGTGGGACCAGGTGGAGCCTTTGCTAGGAGTGGTCCCAGAGGAGTCTCTAGTCACAGCCCGATGGTTTATGGACACATTTAGAGGCCAGCCGGGTTTTACGGACGAGCAGATGGCTAGAGGTTTTCTTATGTACATGCTGGGGTGCTCTTTGTTGAGCACCAAGGGCGATCGGGTCTCTGTGTCCCTGGTAGCATCGCTGGAGCGCCTGGACCAGGTCGACGAGTATGACTGGGCTGGTACAGGGTTATCTATCCTGTACAGGCATATGGGTGACATCTCCCGGGATAGGCCGGCCTCCACCAGCGGTTATTGGAGAGCGTGGGAGGTATACATTTTCATTGCTTTTTTGCATTTTCAGAAATTTATTTAAATTATGAGACTAACCCTTCCTTTTATATTATTGTAGATTTGGTCCCACGAGTATCTTCGCATGATGTCTCCCGAGACGCGTGAGGCAGACGCCCTTATCATGCCCCAGGGGCTGAAATGGGCGAAGGATAGGATTGGGCGGAAGACCGGGGCCCACGATTTCATTTCGTTCAGGAACTTCCTGACGAATCTGAGGGAGCAGCACGTTCATTGGCAGCCCTGGCTTAGGGTGCTTCCCGAGGCTCGTGCGGAGATCCGAGAGTCGGCCGGATATGACCCGACGAGGCGACTCCTTAGTGGGCCAGAGGGCCAGGCGTGGTACTTAGGAGAGAGGGTGACTAGGCAGTCACTGGCGACCCCTGGATTCTTTGTGTCATTCCCTCCTCCTGACTCTATGAGGGCCACGGACACTCTTAATGGTAACGAGCTGACGACTGCCCTGATGGGCTTGGGTAATCACGGCTTCGTGGATCCCCCTTCAGGATATGCGGCGTTCCGTGCCGCTAAGCTGATGCCGAACTTCCCTTTAATGGAAGTGACTCGGGTGAGTATATGATTCCTCTATTACTACTTTATGAATTTCCTTTTATTCTCTATTCATGCTTTATTATTTTTCGTTTGTAGCCTGTTTCTGCTGCCACCCGTCCTCCCGCCTTGCCTGAGTGGGATTGGACTATGTCGGCCGTCTTGTTCGGCGAGCCCTACTCGACGACGATCCCCCGACTCACACAGGGCGCCCCCACTATTCCTCTTCATTACGATGTTGTCTCGCGTGCTTACGCAGAGGAGGGCTTGGCGTACGCCCACAGCGTGCGGCAGTGGGTTCTCGGGCGAGAGTGGATGGTAAGAAACTCATCCCTGCCTTTCACTTTGACTTTGATTGCCACTTCTTTTACGATCCTATATTCTTGGTTCTTGTTTTCAGGCTGAGGGAGCTCGGGCGACTGCTGCGACTCAGTTGAGGGCCCAGGTATGATCTTTATCTCCTTATTCTCAGTATTTTGATTGTCTTTTTAACACTATCTGGATTTATCCTTTCTTATTTCAAGCGGAGGAGATCAGATCCCTGTCCCAGCAGGTGGGGCAGCTTCAGCAGCGGCTCCAGCAGTTCGGCATTCCCCTCAGCGACATTCCTGGGGATGGCGGTGCTGAACGAGGCATGGGGCGAGGCGGTGGTAGCGGCGCTGGACGCGGCGGAGGCGGTGGTGAGGGTACCAGTAGCGGCAGAGGCAGAGGCGGTGGTAGCGGCGGACGTGGAGGGAGCGGTGGAGGTAACGGGACAGAGTCGGAGGAGGAGCCCCTCAGGCGTACGACCCGCCAGACTCGCAGCCGGGGCCGAGGTTGATCCTGCTTTTCTTTTTATTTTTTATTTCTTTTTGAGTGTTTTCTTGGGAGAATACATACTTTATTTGATGGATTGTATATATATGTCCGCTCTTTTGGTGAAGACGGCTCCATGGTAGCCGGTAGGATAGGCACTCTTTATTATTACATTATTGCATTTTCCATTGATATTCACCGTACGTGGGACCATAGCTTGGTCTCTTTTGCCGTATGTGGGACCATGGCTTGGTCCCGTCTTTATTTTAATTTTGAATGCCTCGATGAAAATGAATGAATGCATGAATGAATGTATGTATTGGTCTTTGTTGCACGTGCTGCATGATGCGCACGTTTTATTGCCTTCTATCTAGTTTTCTGTTTGCAGGTGGGCTGACGTGTTACAAACAAACCCTGGCCAATGAAAAACCTGGAACGGCACTCGATGAGGTCTCCGCGGTAGTCAGTGAGTGCCGCGGCGGCAGTCAGTGAATGCCGTTATGGCATTCACGGACTGCCGCGCGGCATTTCTTTGAGTGCCGCGAAACTTTATCGAGTGTCGCAGGTAGGTAGGCAGCTTTATTCCCCTATTTATACCCCTTCTTTCTCAAGGCTCCGAAAAACACTTCTCTTTTCTTCTTTACTTTCTTCCAAAATGGCCCCCATTAGCTCTCAAATCCTTTTCCCATGGATGGATACCCTTTCTGGTATTGACAAGCTCAATTTTGAGTGATTCAGGCTGAATGATCTTTTCTCTTTCCGACGGATGAATTTGAACGAGGGCCTACTTTGAGCTACCATCCAACGTTGGGATCCTTCTTTCAACGTCTTCCGTTTCGGCTCTCAGGAGATTTGCCCCTTGTTTGAGGAATTCAGCACCATTCTTCATACCGATTCTTCTGTTGAATTGACGGTTCCCCTAGTTCAGGCTGGGTATGTCCGTGATTTAGCCACCCTTCTTCACATATCTCGGAATGCGGCGGGCTCTTTTGTTCATGACAGGCAAATTGACTTTGAGCGCCTTTTTTCTGTTTATGCTCCCATAGGGGACCCTTACAATGGTGAGTATCAGATCATCCGACGTAGTGTCCTGTCAATTGCTATGCTCTCTTACTTCCTCTTTCAGTCATCTTCTGACACTCTTATACCCATTGCCTGCGGTTTGTGGGAGATGAAAAGTGCTGTTATGCTGGTCCTTGGTGAAACTCTGATTGGATTGGGTCATGCTCATGCTACCGGGGCCACATTACCTGCCGGGGCACCTTTTGTTCTGCAGATTTGGCTCATGGAGCGTTTGGACCTCTTTATACACCCCTCCCATCTCCATGGATCACTTCCTTACGATCGTATGGAAATTCACAACTTATTTCAATCCGTCGATGCATGGCTTGGTTGGCTCCAGGGCCTCTCTTCTAGTGATATCTGCTGGGTTTGCCCGCAGTGGGCTTGCAGTTCCGTCGCCGTACGCCTTCCTGGACGTCCCGGCATCTGGTTGCTTGGCTTGCATGCTACTACTTTCTACATTCCCGGCCGGGTGGTCCATCAGTTCGGACTTTTGCAAGATACTACTGAATCTGTGACTGCTGATTTCACCAGGGGGTCCTCTTTGCGCCGTTCTATCGCGAAGGCTTTCATCGAGGCTTGGCATAGCCGGATGGCTGCTCCATGCCCGGGGATTCCAGCTCCAACTATGCCTACTGCTAGGTATCTTCTAGAGATTCAGACCTTGGTTGCGAGACGAGCTTGACAGACACATGCATAATAAAGTAGACGAAAATAGGGAAAAGCTCGCCATCTCACAAAACTTTCTGACAGACCCTGCCTACTCTTTTACGCTTTTGAATGTGATTTTCCCTTCTTTTTTTTTTTAAGTGCTGTTATCTTTAGGAAAAGTTCTAACATGCTTAATCAAAGTGCTCACTCCTTCAATTAATCTTTTATGAAGAATTCTCCTTTCAATGTCTTTACTTGGCTCTTTACTTTGCGTTTGCTTGAAGCTTTACTTCTTCTATACCATGAATTCTCATTTGTTTCTTTATAATACTTATCTTGCTAGCCAGGCGATCCAAAGGAGGGTCTTGTATTTGGGTTCTTTGGCTAGCAAACGAAGTTTGCCCCTGGTTTTAGGGCTTCGAAATGGTTCCGGGTAAATGTCAATTTGCCCCTAGTTTAGCACAGTCTTTTTCGAATGGACCGAGGGCTTTAGAGAGCCCGCCTACTTATCCCCGAGTGGGCGTCAGGTCCCAAGTAGTTCGGATTAAGGCTGCAAAGAAGAGTGCTAATCAGGCAATTATTTATTGATCGAACCGAGTAGGTTGCCTACGTATCCCCTAGCGGGAATCAGGTCAAGCGTAGTTCCTCAAGGTAGGAGGTTTTGAAAGAAGCGGTTTCAAGCAAAGTATTTCTTGAGGCGATCGAGATTAATTGGTTGCTTAAATTCAACCCCGTCCAGGTCCATGAGATAGGCCGCTCCTTCGGAAAGGAGGGTCTTAATGATGTATGGCCCGACCCAGTTGGGTTTGAATTTTCCTCTGGGGTCATAAACAGGCACTTTCAGTTCTTTGAGGACCAGGTCACCCTCAGCAAGCTTCCTCGGGCGGACCTTTTTGTTGAAAGCACGAGCTATCCTCTTCTGGTACCCCCGAGTATGGTTTACCGCAGCCAGCCTCTTCTCATCGAGTAACATCATCTCCTCATACCTTCCTCGTACCCATTCTGATTCGGGGATCTCACACTCCGCCAAAACCCTAAGAGAGGGTATTTCTACCTCGACTGGGAGAACGGCTTCCATCCCATAGACCAATGAGTACGGCGTAGCACCCGTTGAAGTTCTGACCGAGGTTCGGTATCCCCACAAAGCAAATGGCAGCTTTTCATGCCAATCCTTATATATATTCGTCGTTTTTCCCAGGATTGCCTTAACATTTTTGTTTGCTGCTTCTAGTGCTCCATTCGTCTGAGGCCTATACGGGGATGATTGGTGGCGAGTGCTCTTATACTTTTCCAAGAGCGGGATAACTTCTCCCTGGAAATGACTGCCATGATCAGAGATAAACTCATTCGGGACCCCATACCTGCAGATTATATTTTTCTCGATGAAACTCACCACGTCTTTGGCTTTCAAAGTTGCATACGAGGCTGCCTCTACCCATTTTGTAAAATAATCAATTGCCACGATTATGTATCGGTGCCCATTGGAAGCCTTCGGAACTATCTCACCAATGATGTCGATCCCCCATACGGAAAATGGCCAAGGGGTGGTCATGCTATAGAGCTGTGACGGCGGGGTATGCATCAAATTTGCATGTATCTGACACTTGTGACACCTTCTAACATATTCGCAACAGTCTTTGTCCAAGGTCGTCCAATAGTACCCCTGTCGGATGATCTTCTTTGCCAGCATGTGCCCGTTCATATGGGGCCCACACACTCCCTCATGTATTTCCTCCATCATTCTCTTAGCTTCTTTTCCATATAGGCACTCCAGATTATACCCAGTGTAAGATTTCTTCCATAGCTTATCTGCGTAAATCACAAATTGAGCGGCGAATCGTCGAATCGCTTTTCTGTCCTTTTCCGAGGCTCCTTCGGGGTATTCTCCTTCTTTAATGAACTTCCACACATCCACATACCACGGTATTTCCTCTTCGTCTTCCATGGCCGTGACCATTTCAAATGACGGTTGATTCCTCACTTCTATGGATAGCGGGATCATGGCAGTTTTGGAAGGGATTTGGATCATCGAGGCCAAGGTAGCCAATGAGTCGGCTAGTTGGTTTTCTTCACGAGGGAGGTAGTAAAAAGAAATCTTATGGAACTGTGCTTTCAGACTTTCCAGATAATCATGGTAAGGTCTCAGTTTCTCATGCTTTACCTTCCAATCTCCTCGGACTTGGGATATGATCAAACTGGAATCTCCGAAGACATCAATCCGTCCGACTTTCAAAGCCAAGGACGCTTCCATCCCAATTATGCATGCTTCGTACTCCGCGGTGTTGTTGGTTGAGTTGTACTTGAGCTTGACAACTAATGGGGTAGGGGTCCCATCAGGTGCTATAAGAATGCTTCCAACTCCGTAACCTAATTGGTTGGCTGCTCCATCGAAGTACATTTTCCACAAATCCTCCTTTACCTCCATTATTCCCTCATCCGGGAACTTGAATTCTCCTTCATCCTCGGATTCTATGGTGAGGTCGGCTAAAAACTCAGTGACAGCCCTTCCTTTCACAGACTTTGCAGTGACATACTTGATATCGAACTCAGCCAGCATCATGGTCCAATGGGAAATCCTACTGGTCAAGACGGGTTTTTCGAATAGGTATTTTAGTGGGTCCATTCGGGATATCAGGATTACAGGGAAGGCTAGCATGTAATGGCGAAGGCGACGGGTACACCAAACCAAGGCCCAACAGGCCTTTTCCAAGGGCGAGTACTTTAACTCATATCTGACCATTCTTTTGCTCAAGTAATAAATGACCTTCTCCACGTGCCCCTCTTCTCCTTCTTGGGCCAACATACACCCCATCGAATCTTCGGATACGGAGAGATAAAGTAGCAGGGGTCTCCCAGGTGAGGGTGGTGATAGGACAGGTGGGTTTTGGAGGTAGGTTTTGATCTTGTCAAAGGCTTGTTGGCAAGGGGCGTCCCATTTGAATTTCTCTCCTTTTCTAAGCAGTTCGAACAGTGGGTCGCAGGTTAAGGTGAGTTTGGAAATGAAGCGGCTGATGAACTGTATTCTCCCCAAGAATCCTCTCAGTTCTTTCTCATTTTTTGGTGGGTTCATTTCGGTTATGGCCTTTATTTTGGTGGGGTCCACCTCTATTCCCCTCTGAGTGATAAAAAATCCCAATAATTTCCCGGTAGTGACTCCGAATGTGCATTTATGCGGATTTAGCCTCATTTTGAACTCCCTCAATCTCTCAAAGAACTTTCTCAAAACTTCTAGGTGCCCTCCCCTTTCTTTGGATTTCACAATCATATCATACACATACACCTCCACTTCTTTGTTGATCATGTCGTGTAGTAAAGTGGTGGCAGCCCTTTGATAGGTCGCACCTGCATTCTTAAGCCCGAACGGCATAACCCTATAGCAATATGTCCCCCATGGAGTGATGAACGTGGTTTTCTCCCTATCCTCGGGCGCCATGAGGATTTGATTGTACCCGGAGAATCCATCCATGAAAGATAGAAGCTCGTGTCCCGCAGTGTTATCGACCAACACGTCGATGTGGGGTAGCGGGAAATCGTCTTTAGGGCTTGCCCTGTTTAAATCTCGAAAGTCAACGCAAACCCTAACACGACCATCCTTCTTTGGGACAGGTACAATGTTGGCAATCCACTCAGGATACTCGGTGACCATCAAGAATCCAGCCTTTAATTGCTTTTCAACCTCCTCTTTTACTTTAAGTGCCCATTCTGGCCTCATTCGCCTCAATTTTTGTTTTATGGGTTTTGAATTGGGAAAGAGAGGGATGTGGTGTTGGACTATCTTTGGATCAATGCCTGGCATATCATTATAAGACCATGCAAAAACATCTTTGAATTCATTTAATAGATTGATTAGTTCTTTGCTTTCTTTATTGCTAAGTCTGGAGCTGATAAAGACATTTTGAGGATTATTTTCATTTCCCAGATTAATTGTTAGAGTGTCCTCAATGATTTTGCATGCAGATTCTTTTTCTTTTTCAATTAACTTTTGCAATTCATTAGGTATTTCATGATCATCACATTCATCACATTCATTAAGCGTGTTCGAGTAGGCAGAATTAGTCATGTTTTTATTGATTTTGTTAGGAGTGATTACAACAGACATAGCAATAGTAAGACGCCTCATTTGGGCCATTACAGACTCTGGGTGAGGGGGATACTTATCACTAGACTCAAAGACCCACTCCTTGTTGACTCCCTGCTTGAGCTCCATAGTATTACAACCTGGCAGTCCCCCGGATTCCGTCTTCTCTTCCTTTTCTGGCTTCGGCTCTTCTTCCGGTGCATCCTCATCACTCCCTTCTTCAACCTTGACTTCCAGGCCCTCGTCTTCTTTCCCTTTTTCTTCGGCTTTTGCCCCTTCTTCGCTCAACAGGTTATGCATGACCGGTCTATCCAGTACACCAATCCAATCGTTGACGGCAGCAGACTTTTCAGGCATTTGCAAAAACGAGTCTTTGTACTCGGAGATTTCATGGGAGAAAAAGATCTCGAATCTCGGCTTTAGACTTTTGTCCTTCTGGTCCATCCAAGGCTCTGGGAAGCCACAGAAGGGGAAATCTTCTCCTTCCTTTACGAAGTACCCGTTGAGCGTCTTTAGGTAAGGGTCTAGTGGCGCATCGACAGCCTTCTTCTTTGCCCTTAGTTCCTTCTTCGTCGGCTGGTACCCCAAACCATGAGTGTGAGTCTGAGTTGGAATGAGCGGGAATTCAGGCATGCCTTGATGATTCTTTCCTAATCCCATGCCTGGGAAGAAACCCATCTTTTCATTATCCCTGCGACCACTGGACTGGCATACTGATTGAAATGGAGCGGTAAAAACTCTCTCGGCTTTTCTTCTTCCAACATGCTGATGAACTCGAACCCTCCCATTTTTGTTTCTTCTTCTTGCAGCTGTAATTTAGAAGTGGTGCGCTTGATGATGCTTCGGGCGAACGAAACCAACTGTCCCCGAGGATATCACAGACTTTATTCTCCCGGACATACTTAACCTTCTGATGGATTGTCGACGGTATAGCACCCAAACTGTCCAACCAAGGCCTACCTAGCAGCAGGTTGAAAGAAGCGGGGATGTCAATGACCTGGAATTCAGCTTCTTTCCCAAAAGGGCCGATAACGAGACGAAGAAGGACTATCCCCATGACTGTTCTCTGGGTGTTGTCGTAGGCTCTTACCTTTTGCTCCGATGGTGTAAATGTCGACTCATCCAGGCCCATTCGCTTACCCATTATCAACCAGGCAAGCAGGCACGATGTTCCCCAAGCATTCGACAGTGACATACAACGGTTTGTTGCGAACGGGCCCTCCCGGAGGCAAGTCATTTGACGAGAAGGTAATAGCCGAGGTCAGAATTTTGCCGATCAGCCCTATGAGGTCCTCCGGGGTTGTGTCAATAGACACGTCAGATTGGTTCAGAGCGTCTAGGACTGCTTGCCTATGGCGTCTGGAGGCAATTAGTAACCCCCAAATGGTGATATTGGCCTGAGTCTTCTTCATCTGCCTTAGAACCCTGTCTTCTTCCTCTTCTTCATTCATCTTCCCTTTTCCCTTCTCTAGATCTCTCCCCGGATGATCCTCATCTAGCTCATGTGGTTTAAAGTGTCTACCAGACCGAGTTAAATGACTGACTTCTTCCCTTGCCCACAGATTGTCAACTCTTGAATCGATTTTCAAAGTACCCTCTACCACCTCTGTTTCTTTGTCGCTTTCATACCAAAGATCATCATCCACTTAGCTCACGTCTCGATCATCATTCCCTTGGATCCACCAGTCTGACTGTCCCATTTCATTCTCCTTTGGCTGATCCTCCAAGGCACAGACTGTCAAATCCTCAGGTAGCTGGTATGGCTTTCTTGGTGTCCCGGCCTTAGTGATTAGCCTAGACGGATCGAAGGTTGCTTCTTCCATCCCTAAGAGGTAAAGGCCTTGCGGTGGTGGCACAGCTCGATGATTCGAAAGCGGATTCTTTGTAACGTTCGGAGCTTTGGTGGGAGGTTCTGAAATTACCTTGTTATCAATGAGGTCCTGAATCTCGTGCCTTAATCTCATACACCTATCCGTTGAGTGACCCTTCTGCTAATGAAATTTGCAGAAGAGGTCCCCTTGGAAATTTGGCGGAAGTGGACTCGGTAGAGGTCGTGGTTCCAGCTGACGGAGATGCCCCTTGGCTAACAATCTATCGAGGGCGGTTGACAGTGACACTCCCAAATCTGAGAACCTTCTTGGTGCTTTATCCCCTCCTCTCCTTGGTGCTATGTCAAATTTCCTTTCTGGTCCATTCAGTGCATTGACATCGGTGGGGCCAGAGTGACCTCCCGCTTGTCCTCCGTTGGATCCATAGTTTGGCCTCCTGTACCGGTTTGGTTGTTCTTCCTTCTTGATGGTTCCTTCTTGAGTCGCGTCTTCAATCCTTGTCCCCACGTCAAACACCTCGACAAAAGTGTTGATGGACTGAAACCTCATTTTCTCTTGATAGACTGGCTGTAAGTTCTTCATTAACATCCGGATCTGCTCTTTCTCAGACGGCCTCTGTACCATCTTTACAGCCTTTCCCCTCCATCGACTCAGATATTCAGCGAATGACTCTTTGCTTCCTTGCCTGGTTGTTTCTAGATCTCGGACAGTGACGTCTAGGTCTTGATTGTACTCATACTGGGCCACAAATGACTTCACGACTTCCTCCCAAATTCTGGTTTTGCCTGGCTCGAGAGTAAGATACCAGGATAAGGCAGCTCCAGTCAAAGTCCGTTGAAACAAGACTGCCATCATGGTTGTGCTCAGCCCACTTGGTTGGAAAGCCCCAATACACATTCTCACGTGGCTGCGAGGATTCCCAGTCCCGTCAAACTTGTCGAAGATTGGCATCTTGAACCCGACAAGCAGTGTTTCGTGGACCCCGTCGTACAGACCTTCCAACTCCATCAAATAAGTGTCTACCCCTTGAGCCTTGCGCACTACCCTTTCCAGCTTCTCTATTTTCTCGGTTAGTAACTTCTCTTTCTCAGCTTTCTCTCTTTCTCTATTGGTCCGTGGCGCATCAGTCCATTGCGCCTCCTAATCATCAAACCAATCTCCCTCTCCTCCTCCCAAAGGTGGGTCCATAACAGGTGGAACTTCGGGTGGTGGTCGGCGGTTCATCTCTTCTATCATTCCCATCATGCGGTTCATGTTTTTGGGCTGTCGCCTCATTTGCTCCGCTTATTGTTCTACCAGTATATTTAATCCGGCTACTTCCCCGTTGTTTCTTTCTTCCGTCATTTCAATGTCTTCTCTTCTTATCAGCCTTGCCGCGGGTCCCCTAAACCAGGTTGATGCTATCTTTGCCCCTACAAAAAGGTTTAATTTCGTTTTAAAACCTATGTATTTTGTTTTAAAAGATTTTTGGTAAAGTAAAAGCCCCCTTTTTCTTATTTCAACGCATGTCATGCGGATGCAATGCATGTGTGCGTGTGTGCCTACTCTATATGCCAAAAGAAAAGAGAAAATCCTAATCCTAACACATAAACACATAAGCGCATAAAATCCTCACCCATGTCAAGTGTGCTGATTTCTCCTTTCATTGTGATCCCCACTACCTTCTTAGAGGTTGGTCATTTCAAAATTTTCGAAGTTTATTTGAAAAGCATTTTGGATGCTAAAAAGGTTCTTGAGAATGCTTTTAAGAGCGTTAAACGCTCTTTTATTTGGAAACTCGTTCTTCCCAAGATATTTTTCAAGGATTTTCGAATTTATTGTTGATTGTTGAAGATGATCGATTGAAAATATGCCTTAACAAAGGTTATTTTGGGAACTCTAATTTGAAAGGGGAAAGAAAGATTTTCTTTTTTTGGAATGGTAAATGAAAACCTTAGCTCCCAAGATGATCGGATGAAAAGAAATTCTTCGGGTAGGGGGATCACATGACCGGATTATCGCCGTACTTTCCATGAATTTGGATACATACAAGGTCAATGATGCTTAGCTAGACATGATATAAGAAATATAATCCCATAATCAAGGTTCGGCATGTTCTCCATATGTCGCAGAACATGAGGAGAATTTGCTGAAAGGTGATTAAAAGATTATACATCTTTCATTAAGTAAGTATCGTCATCATCTCAAGTAATCCCTTCCGGGCATACAAAACTTCCTAACACATAATCCTAATCAAGAATTGATTTCTTAAGATCGAAAGGTTCTAGAGAAGCTATCATGCAAAATCTAGGTTTTGGTCAAATAAGGGACCCTTGACACACACCCGATAGGATGCTTCATATACCAAATCATGGTACGAGATCAAGGGTAATCACACAGTCCCATGATGACTTGACCGACCGGGTTGCCCTGAGTCTCCAAGGTCATAGTTCCGTACAATCGACTGGCTGGACATGCAAGTGAAATGCAACAAGCACACAAAGATTAATTAATTTGATTAAAAGGACATTTTTCAAGTCTAATCCTCAAGTGAACCCAAAATCAGAAAATTCTGGTCTGCGAAACCAGAGATTCTGGGTTCGATCCCCAGCAGAGTCGCCAGATTGTGGATATCGCAGGTTTTTTTCTTTCTTTTACCCACAGCTTTTCTTTTAAAATTCTTTTCCAAAATTTCAAATTCAAAACAAATAAGTCGCCACTTAATTTTTAAAAGGAAAATTAAGAAACCATTTTCAAAGCAAACTGATCTTTTTAGAAACCAGAGATTAACTAGGTCCGGGGATTATGGAATGAGAGAGGAAGGAGCCCGCCGGACTAAAACACCCTCTCTCATCCTATCTTACGATAGGCCTCTACTCAACATCCTTTTAATCAAATTTATTAATCTAAGCATGCCCTCAACTAATACATATATACATATACATCACAAAAGCATGTCCAAAGGGTGTAAAATCGCAATTGATAAAATATCATTCAAAAAGTCATGTAAATCAAGTAGCAAGCGATATGATATGCAATAGGGAACAAAAGAACTTACCCAGGATCCAGCAGCGATATTAAACGTGCAATGCATACAAGCAAAAGAAAATCCTAAGAAAGAGTCTCTAATCACATATACATATAAGGCAAGCTCCTAATTCTAAGGTGTCGCGCATGAGGTTGAAAATCAATAAAATCAAATAATGAAATAAACTAGAGGTAGGTCTTAGAGATCATACCTTAACAGCGCTACAAAACAAGAGATTAGTCCACATGCTTTCACATAATAATATGATGTCAAGTAATCAATTCTGATTCTCTAGCTTAGATCTTAGCAAGCATGAAACCCAACTTTATTCAATAGCTAGTTCTAATCATGAGCAAATAAATGTACATGGATGAAAGAATGCGAACAGAAATAAAACATGGATTTATTCATTAATTTGGGTCACTTAACTTCTGGATTTAAGATAAGTTATCATTATTCAAAGTATGATTTGGGTCCTAAGACATTAGGAGTCCATTTGAGTTGAGATAAACAAGATTAGACAAAAACAATAGCAGTTTTTCATGAATTACAGAGAGCAGACCAGATCTTAAAAAATAGACAAGCCATGCTTTCAACGGTTGGATCTTAATGAGTTTTGGATACGACATGCCTTTGTGAGTCTAGTTTGTAACCCAAAAAGAAAATCAACGTTTGAACGGTTAGATCTCCGGGAATATGGAAAACACTAGGCATCACTCAGGAATCTGCAACTCTCTGTCCAGAGATCTTGTACGATTTTTTAAAAATAGCAAAAAGATGAGAAACACTTAGATCTTTTTAGGAGATCTCCCTAACACATTAAGGTACCCAGAAAAAAGTATTAGAGACCTCGGAAACTCCATTAAAATTCTGATTTATTAGTTTCAAAATAGATTTACTGTTCTGAAATGTTGGACAGAGAGTTGCATGTATTAAAAATAACAAGACCAAACCATCTTAGACATGAGATCACCTTAAAACAAAAATTACAATGGTAGAGTATTGTGTTATTGACACTTTCCCGTTGATTTCACTTGATTTCAACGGTTAGATTTCGAACTAAAAATCTTTGATCAAAATCAGTTTGTGAACTCACTATTTTCATTTATCAAGTTCAACTTTATTTGTTAACCCCAACTATTAAACCATGAAGTTGGACTTAAACTAAACCATTTTCTCCTACCATTTGATGGTCATTGGAGACTAAAGACCTTCATATTTGTGGATTTCAAAGGAAGTATGAATAGACTTCATGAAATCTCAAGATGAGGACTCTAAACCATGGAGATGGGCTTAGACTCAAAACCATTTTTTCCTACCATTTGATGGTCATTGGAGATGAAAACATGACTAATACTCATAAGTTTCAAAGAGAATATGAAAATGATTTCATGAAATACCAAGTTTAGAGGATCCAAGTCATGAGTATGGACTTGGATTCATCTATTTGCTTATGAAATGAAGTGATGATCAAATTTTGACTCTCATGTAAAGTATAAGCTTACATGGGATTCAAAGGATCATACTCAAGAGATTTCAAGGGAGATATTGAAGATCTCCAAGAATCTCAAGAGAGGAACATAAACCAAAAGAAATATAAGAAAGACTAAAGAATTAGAAACAAAAACTCCTAAGCTTACTAGGCAAACTCTAAGATTTAATCAAGGAAAATTAAAAATGACTTGAAGATTAGAAGCTCAAAAAGAAAGAGAACACAACCAAAGATTAGAGGGTCACCTCCAAACTATCCTCAAAAATCTTTCTTTGAAGATCTTCCAAGCTCTTCTCTCTAGTTCTCTAAAATCTCTCTTTTCTCTGAAAATATGTTAGTGTAATGGTAGTGATTTCTTTGTATTTTTTTGGTGTATCTCTTGTGTATATTCCTTGCATATGTTCCAAGGAAGATCCTTCCTCTTTTTATAGACAAAAAATACCAAGTATTTTCAGTGAATTCAGAGTAAAAGACAGGTGTAAATCTCTCATTTGGTGGTACAATACGTACTTCTTGAAATTAGACAGACTGCTGCCCAGAGCGGCAGTCAGAATTCGTTTGCGGCAGTCCGTGGGTGCCGCTGCGGCACTCTGTGACTGCCGCACCGGCATTCCGTGACTGCCGCACGGCTCTCCGTGAGTGCCGCGGCAGATTGTTGATTGCCGGGTTTCCGTCAACCTTACTTTATCAGATTTTTGTTTTTATCCGCCTACACATACGTATTGTACCACAAAATATGGACTTGAAAAGCAAACGGCAGTCAGAAAATGTCGGCGGCACTCAGTGAGTGCTTGCCCGGCATTCACTGAATGCCGTTCGACACTCAGTGAGTGCCGCGCGGCATTCACTGAATGCCGCGGCAATCTGCCATGTGCCGTTTTTTGTTGAACTTCCTCTTTTAGGTCTTTTCTTTTCTCCTTTTTCTTCCAAAAAAAATATTTTCGAAGATTTTCTCCAAAAATGGTGTTTTTTATACCTGAATTCTCCTAAACACCTGGTATTTTCTTCTTTCTGTGAAATTTTATCGCGTTTGGAGAATTTTCTGAAGAGCTTGGAATACTTCGATTCTTTCGGTCTTTATCATCATCGGACGTGGAGGTGACGCTCTCCTAAATTCGACGGTCGGTCAAAATTGGGGTGTCTACACAACCTCAAATATTTACTCCATAAATACTACCCAAATCATCATCCAAGGTATACATACATAAATCCGTTAACAACATAAGTTTAATACAAACATTTACAAATCCAACTAGCCAAATCCAAAATGACGCACATACATCCTAGACATACTCAACAACTCGAGACTCACGGCAGTGGCGTTTACACCACAGTACCTGCAAAAAGGTCTGTATGAGTGTGAGCAACCATTGGCTCACAGCTAGAAAACCAAAATAATGCAATAAAAACATTCAAGTCAACACACAATCCGCATGCAAGTAATTCCAACTAACATGTACGCTAATGCAATGCATTCCCATAAATGAAATGACACACGCACCCGGGCCCATTATCGCTTTCGCTATGCACATGCATGACATATAATATTCGTGTCATGCTCAATGAATGTATTTCATACAACCCACTTACGATTTCCATTCAACAAAAATATAAACTCAACCAACAATGTCCATACTACATTATTATAGTTTCTAGAAAACCCCACCTCGAGTTTTTATGAAAATTAGTGCAATGATTTAGTCCGCTCGCTCTGGCGGCTCTTTCGTGGCGCTCCCACTTACCTCTGAACCTGAAATCTTAAATAATTAGGTTCTATCGCATATATATGCTAATAAACATAATTTTCAATCAAAATGAAACTTAAGAATTGATTTCACAAGTTAATTCTAATTATTTTTAAATCAGCCCCTGTTTTATTCCTGTAATACCAAGACCCAAAACAACCCAAAATCATAAATTTTATGAATTTCATGAATTTCCAACCCACAAGTCACTTCTACCATTCAAGAACCTATCCCAACTTCATCATTACATCTATCAAACTCAAAAAAAATACCCAATTTCAAACCAATTTCATATTTGCAAAAATACCCAAAAGTTCTTCTTCAAGCTCTTGAAAGCTTCAAGAACACAATAATGGTGAAACCCCCAATTCACAACCAACCTTTACCAAACTTGAAACCAAGGATTCCAATGGTATATAAAACATATATAATCACTTAAACAACTCCAAAACCCAACAAAATCAAACACCCAAACTTTCAATTTTCGGATTTTTTACAAACCCTAAAAAAAACCCATTTTTCAAACTTCACCAAAACTCAATTTTAACATGTAAGCTTCATACCACATTATATATATAACCCAAGAATCATCTTAGCAAAGTCTAAACATGAATTTAAACACCAATTTTCAGATTTCAAAAACCAACATCTAAAACCCCCAAATAGCAAAGAACCCTAGAGAGAGAGAGACATACCCACTTGTTCTTCCCTTTTCAACTTGATATTTGTAGCTCAATTGAAGTTTGATTATTAAAACTCCATTTCTTCAAGCCCTTGTTCTTCTTCTCTCTTTTTTCTCTTTTTTTCTTCTTCTTCTAAACCCTCTCCAAAATGAAGAAGAAATGAAACTAACGTATATCTCCTAAAATCTATTTTTTAACTTTTAAAAATTATGTTTAACACCCCAACATTTCTTAAAACATGCACTTGAGTCCCCAACTTCCCCATATCATCTTAGGACCCCAAGATATCAATAATTAACAATATAAACCCCCATATCACAAATATAGATGCCCATAAAATAAATAAATAAATAAAATATATATAATTTTTGCATCGCGTTCGCTTGACTAATTAATTTAAATACCCTATTTGGTTCTAGGTCTCACAATACTGAACAAGAGTAGTGGTGGAAATGGATAGAGTAAAGAGACATTGGGTAAGTCAAGTTAGAGAGATGAAAATGTAAATTAGGAAGATGAAGCTTTGATGAGAAAGTTAACAGGAACGATAGAAGTAGGATAAAGACTTGGTAGTACGTTGAGTACATTATCAGATATGATAGTAGGATTGTAAAATGGTTAGAGGACAATGGTGGATACAATGGAATGTTATCTTAGTTGTCTTGGGTTCCTACGAGGTTGGAGGGTTTTGAGAATGTCAGATTTTATCCCAAGAAAATTTGAAAGTTTTGAAAATGTTTTAAAATATAACTTCTGTTTGAATAAGAAAAGTAGTAATGGATACATATGAGAAGATATCAAGTGGACTTTGGAAGTCGGGGTATCGTGGAATGATATGATATGCTTAGTGTTGGGGACGCATCGATGTCTGTTGAACGAGTGGGTCTTATGTGAATTGGATGTTGATAAGGAATTTATCGAAAATAGTGACACAATAGTACTTTATGGTAAGATTTAATTACTGGCTTTTTTTAGATTGTATGCAGGAATAGTATGAATACTTAAGCAATAGGTTATTCGGGAACAGTGGATTGGAGATCCGAATAACAACAATAAAGGACTTGAGAGTCCGAACTGGAGTTAAGTTAGGTTAAATAGAGTTATGAAATATTAAACTGTTAAATAAGGTATTGTGCCTTGAGATGTTATGCGAAGAATGTACGCTTAGTCTAAAGGGTAATCAAGAACTCAGTAGGAATTGAGATACAAGAGTATGATTGGTATGGGCTTGTGTAAAGGTGAAAGTGAAACCCTAGAGACTTATGGAGTCATATAACTACGTAAATAGTAGGGGTGGCAATTCGGGTTACACAGGTCATAATCGGGTCATAAACGGGTTGGGTGATTTTGGGTTGATTTTTAGTTTTGAGTATTATTCAATTAAAAATATTAACTTTTTTTATTTAATCGTGTCGTGTCGTGTCACAATCGGGATGTCTCAGTAAAACGGGTTGTCGTGTCAAAAATTGCCACCCCTAGTAAATAGTAGTGGATCTACCTGGATTGATAGACTAAAGAATAGTATATGAGTAGGGTATGAGATGAGAAGGGATTACATTGCAGTTGAGACCTACGACAGAAAAGTAATTGACTTAGGGTGTATGTATGCTATGTGAATAGAATGGATTATGAATGGTCAAAGGTTTGAAACATGAGCAAGGTATGTTATGAGCATGGGAGTATGTTTGATGAATTCTGTGGTACGCGTATGATTGACTAAGTCATTTGGTTAACAAAGTTATTTGTTGCAACTGATAGTTATGTTGTGAAAGTATTAGATGAAATTTTAAAATAATTTGTTTAAAAAAATCAATAAGGGAGAATATGTATTTGACTTTGTTAAAAGTTTAAATTAAAATTGTAAGGTGTTAGTTCGAGTACAGAACTGAAAAGATAAATGACAAGCGTGGTTGACCTCACTGAAGGTGATTCGGGAGGTTAGGTAATCTCGAACAAGTTGAATGGTGTAAAATTTTTAATTAAGGATCTAAATGGTACTTACGGGGCATGTATGATTAGAAGTACAGTACGAGGTTGGTTGAACCAAAATAGCATTTGATAAGAAGTGAGAGTAGTTGAATGTGTTATCGTTCTATAAGTAATTGATGAATAACAAGATGAGGAATTGAATCTAGAGTGTATGAAACAGTTGGTTGAAGCATCGGCTTATCGATAGAGTATGTATGTATACTAGTACTCAATTATCGTTCACTTCAAGATGAAGAATCAAGTATGGTTGTTAACCAGTTGAGACATATTGTCAATGCCTTTTAGTCAAAAAGAAAGACGTATGAATGAGAGATGGGTTATTTCCATGTTTTGGTAATTGAGATAAAACCTTTGGCTTTCAAAAAGTATATGTAACAAGAACAAGGAAAGGATATGTGAGATGACATTGTGACGTCGCGATGTGATTTATGTTGGGATCGACTATTGAGTATGTTCTACTCAGGTATAGATGTTCTTACTTGTCGAGATGCTTCGAGGTATTGCTAGGCTTTCAATCGGAATGAGACGGGGACTCTGAGGATTTGTTTTCCTTCAGAGCTTGAGGAATTATTTTTCTCATAAGATTGTAATATCTTGGTCGAGACGTGTAGTTTGTAATGAGTCAAACGTCGGAAGTACTTATGAGTACGTGAATTGATGAGATGGTATAAGTTTGGGGATAAACTTCCTTTTTGGAGGGGAGAGTTGTCACACCTGTCCCGAAAAATCATTTTGTTTCAAATGCATAAATGTTTCAAATAGAATTATTAATGTTGATTAATAATGGTGAATGTAATTGACTGTGGGTCAACGGTGGGTATTAATCGAGGACTCGAGAGGTTGGTAATTCATGAAGAACTTGACATGATTAAATGGCATTTATGTGGATTAAATGTTATTTGAATTATCTAGTATATGTGAATAGTGAATATACTTGTTTTGTGTACTTCCTGATATTTCTAATCTTGATTTAGATCACTTTGAATGTTAAGACGAGAACGTAAGTTATACGTTGCATAAAAGGTAGGTTATTTAGAAATTTCACGAGAATAGTTTTCGGAACATAATTATTGTCACAGCCCGGTCCCACAATAGCGGAACCGAAGCCCGTGGCACGCCACCGAGGCTAAACCAATTCATTAACGTTCCCAAAAGATTTGTTTGAAGAACACACGCAGCGGAAAAACAAAACACATTTTAAAAACCAGAGGTTCAGTCGACTGGGTCGGGACCTCAGTCGACTGAAGCAAGCAGAAACAAAATGAACACATTAACCTTCAGAGGTCCAGTCGACTGAGGCATAGCCCAGTCGACTGCTTTTGCCATAATAAGAAGCAGTAGCTACACTGCACTGACCCGTCGACTGCTCCGTCGACTGCTTTTACCATATTAAGAAGCAATAGCTACACTGCACTGTCCCGTCGACTGCCCCGTAGACTGCTCCGTCGACTGCCCCGTCGACTGCTTCCCTGGCAGCAGCCCAATCTGCAGAATTTCAAGTTTTAAAAGCTTCCTAACTTTCACCAAGGATCAACCACTCAAACCAAACTCAATCCAAAGTAATCCTAGCTGAATTAAAACATTTCTAAAGCTGGATTACTACATGTCACTAACTATTACAACAGTTTAAAATCCATTCTATCATACGAAGTTAAACATAAGTTAAAACGATAAAAATTCTTATTACAACATCCTATTGTCCCAAAACTACAAAGTTAACATTCAAGTTGCCTTCTCAAAGAACTCCCAACCCACGTACTCACTTCTCCGATTCCTCGCCAGCATTAACACCTGAAATGGTTATTTGAATAACCACAGATATTCGATTTGTTTAAGCTAAAGCTTAGTGAATAAATCAACATATGCACATGAATGATAAACATGTCCGCATTCACATCTCTACAATTCATACTAGTCGCCAGAGACTCACGTGCCCGTCCATACTCCCAATCCGCGACTCCTCGCCAATAAGTCCACGCGAAAAGGTAAGACCCACGATTCTTCTCTTCAATCGTGCAACCTTAATGCCTATATCGGCTCCACAAAATGTCACGGTGACCACGTGCTCCTTCTGACCCAAATAAGCAACTTAACATGCTCAAATACATATCACCATACTCGCGGTAATCAAAACATATCACCGTGCTATTGAGCCTACTTATCAATATAAATGCCCAATATGAACTACACAATATATCTCTAAGAATTAATACATGCTATTCACACAAAACATGAATACATGTCAAGAAATCATTCCAAAATCATAGTTGAATCACTCACCTCCGATTTACGCTCTTAAACTTCGATTCAAAGAAAACCCGTGTACAAAGAACGTGCAGAAGTCCGTCTAGTACAATTCCTATGAATCAAAATTCTATTTATCAACTTTTATGAAAAATTCTAGAAAATAACTTTTCGGAAAACTTGGCCAAACAAGCCCTAACGTATATCAAAACGAAGCTCTTACCTCGAGGAGCTCGAATATGAAATCTGGGAGAAAACAAACTGACGGAAGGTCGTCGTTTGGCGTCGCAAAGCTCTAAGCTCCAAAATCTCCCTCTAGCCCCCTTTTTGGAATTTTAGGTTAAGAACTTATGAAAATATCTCAACCATCTCTATCTACATATAGGCAAAACTCTCGGGAATTACGTTTACCTCCCCACGAGTTTTCAAAACTCCTAATCAGTCTCTGAAACTTTCTATACAGCTTATTCATAGCTTTACGAGTGAAAACTCAAAATTATAAAAGTTTTCGACTAAGTTTCGTTTGGTCGCTAAAACGCGAATTTCTACATGACGTTTCCGAAGTTGCTAATTAGCCTACCAAATTAATAGCGTGTTAATTCGTTCTCACCAGGATACTAAAACTAGCAACAGAAATATATTCTAAGCCAGAAAATAATACAGATATTGAAATACACAGGTAAACATTTATTTTCAGATAAACATTTAAAGTGCTCCACAATAACCATCTCAAACTCGGAGAGACGTCAAAACATCACAACACTCAATCACTACAGTCTCAGAGGGTTCTCTAATACAGACACCCAAATCAACTCGTGAGTCAAAACTCACCCAAACATGTGTCATAAGACACGCCACATCACATTATCATGCATGACAATGAAATGCAAAAGTAATAACACAAATGTGGGTGTTATAATACTCTCCCCCTTAAAAGAAGTTTGTCCCCAAACTTATACCTCATGTCTCGAAAAGGTGCGGATACTGAGTACGCATCTCATCTTTTATCTCCCACGTCATCTCTTCCGTAGTTTGGCTACGCCATAACACTTTCACTTTTGATATTACTTTATTTCGTAAGACTTGATCCTTCCGGTCTAAGATCTCTACCGGATATGCGACATACGTTAAATCACTCTGAATCTCATTCGATGTCAGAGTCATCACTTGATCTCTATCTCCCACTAATTGTTTGCGTAACAACGATACATGAAACACGTTATGAACTTGAGCATACTTGCTCGGCAAGTTCAAACGATAAGCTACAGGTCCAACCTTTCCAATGATTTCAAAAGGTCCTACATACCTCGGGTTGAGTTTCCCGTATCTACCAAATCTGGTTATTCCCTTTGAAGGTGACACCTTCAAATACACCAAGTCTCCTACATCGAATTCCAACGGCCGTCTGCGCTTATCGGCATAACTCTTATACCTACTCTGGGCTGTCAGTAACCGTTGTCTAATTACCTTTATCTTATCCGTCGTTTCTTGTACAATTTTCAGCCCTTCAATCTTTCTTTCTCCGACTTCCGTCCAACTAATCGGTGAACGATACACGACCATATAAAGCTTCATAAGGAGCCATCCCAATACTCGGCTGAAAACTGTTGTTATATGCGAACTCAATTAACAGCAGGTGGTCTTCCCAATCACCTTGAAAATCAAGTACACATAAACGAAGCATGTCTTCCAAAATCTGAATTACTCTCTCTGATTGACCATCAGTCTGAGGATGAAAAGCGGTACTAAAGTGCAATTTGGTATCCATTGCTTCTTGCAAGGCTCTCCAAAACTTCGATGTAAAACTACTATCCCTATCCGAAACGATAGAAACTGGGATACCATGTAGTCTAACAATTTCGCAAATATACAACTTAGCTAACGTCATTGGCTTAGTTGTTCAGATTGGTAGGAAATGCGACGACTTCGTCAAACGATCAACGATCACCCAAATAATAGTGTTCGATCTCTTTGACCTCAGAAACCCACTAACAAAATCCATTGTTATATGCTCCCATTTCCACTCGGCTATCGATAACGGTTGTAACAATCCCGAGGGCACTTGGCATTCGGCCTTTACTTGTTGACAACTCGTACATCGTGAAACATAGCGTGCTATTTCTCTCTTCATTCCCGGCCACCAATAAACATGTCTCAAGTCTCTATACATCTTGGTGCTTCCCGGATGAACGGTATACTTCGTATTGTGTGCTTCCTCTAGGATGTTTCGTTTCAACTCCTTCTCGTTAGGCACACAAATTCTACCCCTCAATCTCAAAACATCATTCTCAAAAGTAAATCCCGGTTGTTTGCCCATCGGAATCTCATCACAAATCTTCTTCAAAGCCATATCTTGAAGTTGTTTCTCTGCAATCTCGTGAATCAAGAGTGGTTGTGCCACCATCGTTGACATCAAGCCACTTTCAATCCTCGGTATCACTTCAAGCTCTAAATTCTCCATATCTCGTATCAGTTCTTTCTGAGAAGTCAAATCTGATGCGGTGTTGGTTGGTACTTTACGACTAAGAGCATCAGCGACAACATTCGCCTTGCCCGGATGATACTGAATTGACAAGTCATAGTCCTTTATCAACTCTAACCATCTCCTTTGCCTCATGTTCAAATCTCGTTGTGTAAACAAGTACTTCAAACTCTTATGATCCGTGTATATCTCACATTTCTCCCCGTATAGATAATGACGCCAAATCTTCAATGCAAAAATCACAGCGGCCAATTCTAGATCATGTGTTGGATAATTCTTCTCGTGCGGTCTAAGTTGTCTGGATGCATAGGCAATGACTTTGTCTTCTTGCATAAGGACGCAACCTAAACCTCTATACGAAGCATCACTGTAAATGATAAACCCTTCCGTCCCTGACGGAACGGCTAAAATTGGTGCTTTCACTAGTCGACCCTTCAACTCTTGAAAACTTTCTTCACATTCTGGACTCCAAACAAAAGCAATATCTTTCCTCATTAACTGTGTCATCGGCATTTCTATACGCAAAAAGTCTTTTACAAATCTCCGATAATACCCAGCTAATCCTAGGAAACTTCTGATGTCTGTTACATTCGTTGGTCTCACCCAGTTAGTAACTGCTTTTATCTTCTGAGGGTCTACCGAAATTCCCTTTGCCGACACTATATGTCCAAGGAAAGCTATCTCGGTCAACCAAAACTCACACTTCTTCAATTTGCCGAATAATCTCTTTTCACGCAATCGTTGTAAAGCTAATCGCAAATGATGCTCGTGATCTTCAACGCTTTTGGAGTAGATTAAGATGTCATCTATGAACACGATAACGAACTCATCTAAATAATCCTTGAAAACACGGTTCATCAAGTCCATGAAAGCAGCTGGTGCATTAGTCACTCCAAATGGCATAACCAAAAATTCAAAGTGACCATATCGAGTTCTGAAAGCTGTCTTCTCAACATCTTCCTCTTTGACTTTCAACTGATGGTAACCGGATCTCAAGTCGATCTTTGAAAATACCTGAGCCCCTTATAACTGATCAAACAAGTCATCTATTTGCAGCAACAGATACTTGTTCTTGACGGTCAACTTATTCAACTCTCGGTAGTTGATGTACATACGCATTGTTCCATCTTTCTTCTTCACAAACAAGACTGGAGCTCCCCATGGTGAAACACTAGGTCGGATAAAACCCTTCTCAAGTAGTTCTTGTAATTGAACCTTCAATTCTTTTAACTCTATCGGTGCCATTCGGTACGACGCTTTAGATATCGGTTGTGACCCTGGTACTACTTCTATTGTGAACTCAAGCTCTCTTTCAATCAATACGTCAGGTAACTCATCGGGAAAAACATCTAGAAATTCTCGAACTACTGAAATTTCTTCTATTAGTGGTCCAAGAACTCGCGTGTCGATAATTGAACATAAGAAACCCGAACAACCCTTCTTCAACATCTTACTTGCTTGAATCACTGATATCAAGTACGGCGGTACGATCACTCCCTTACCCTGAAAAGTAAACTCTTCTCGCCCTGACGGATAGAAACTAACCCGTTTCTGTTCACAATCAATTTTGGCTTGATTAACCGACAACCAATCCATACCCAAGATAACATCAAAGTAATTCACCGTCAACGGAATCAAATCAACGCTCAAGACTTTATCACCTATCTTGATCTCACATGACTTAAATATCGAAGAAGTAACTAGCGGTTCACTACTAGGCAATGATACACACAAGTCATATCCTAGCGGTTCTGACTTAACAGTTAAATGCTTAACAAAATCACGTGATACGAATGAATGCGTTGAACCAGAATCCATAAGTATACGTGCAGGATATGAACAAATAGGAAGAATACCTGATACGACGGTATCATCTGTATTCCCCGGCCTGAGCTGGAAGTATCGTCCTTGTTGTTGCGCGACTTCTTTTCCTTTATCCACTCGAGGTTCTACCCTTGATCCACTTGGCACACTCGATGCCCCGGTACTTATTCCCGGTTGTCTTTTACTTGGGCAATTCTTCGTTATATGCCCCGGTTGGCCATACTCAAAACATTTCCCTCTCGTTTCTGGGTTGTAGCTCTTCGTATTCGGAAAGGTATTTGGTGTGGTCGAGTTTGCATTCAAAGGAAAATTGCGGGATATGTGTCCTAACTGTTTGCAAAAGTAACAGGTGCTTAATTGGTAGCAAGTTCCTCTATGTCGCAGGTTACATGTTGGACACAACGGTCTCGAGTCCCCCATAAACGTACTCCCTCCTTGGCTACTCATATATGATCCCGAACCTTGCGTAAACGGTTTCTTCGCATTCCCTTGACTCTTACCCCGACTGTCATTTGCTCTCTTCCCTTGTTGTCCCTGTCGATATCTGTCGACACTTTTCTCAGCAATACGAGCAGCTTCCTCAACGAGAGAAACAGTCGGGTGTTGTAACATATCCACACGGCCACGGAAATTCTCTCTAAGTCCTTCCTCAAACTTACGAGCTTTATCCCTATCAGTCGGAATGGTAGGTTTCCCAAATCGTAACAAGGCATTGTAACGGGATACATACTCACTCACAGTCATGTCTCCCTGAACCAGACTTGTAAACTCTTGGCGTTTCTGAGTATAAGCAGATTACGGAAAGAAACGTTTGTTGAATTCTTCTTTAAATGCTTCCCACATGGTCGGCTTCCCTTGTTCAAGTACGTTGTTCCACCAATCCAATGCTTCACCCATCAACGTATCGGATGCGCATAAAATTTTCTCCTCATCGGTACATTTTACCTGACGGAAATGTCTTTCCATGTCCATCATCCAATGATCGGCCAAGTCTATGTCAACTTGTCCATGATACAAGGTCGGTTTCCGCTTATGAAACTGTTCCACGATTGTGTGCTGAGGTCGCGGTGCCGGTGGTGCATTGATATAATGAATTTCCACTTGTGGAGGCTGAACGTTCATCTGTTCTCTTTCACTTACCGCTTGTATGAAATTTCCCACCATATTCACTATTTGGTCCATCCGCGAATGCGGTGACAATTCTCTCGGCAGATCCACCATAATGTTTCAAATATTCCCCTGTTGTTCAATGCAAAATGACCATGCATGCTATGCCACAATATAGATATATGCGCACAGTTCATCACAATCAATAAATGCTAACACATGAAGCATTTCTACAATGATAACAATTATCTTCATAATTACACACTCCACTCGACGTCACTCAGCATATATAACGTCACTCGCTCCCAAGGCTCTAAACTTATACTCTGATACCACTAAATGTCACAGTCCGGTCCCACAATAGCAGAACCGAAGCCCGTGGCACGCCACCGAGGCTAAACCAATTCATTAACGTTCCCAAAAGATTTGCTTGAAGAACACACGCAGCGGAAAAACAAAACACATTTTAAAAACCAGAGGTTCAGTCGACTGGGTCGAGACCTCAGTCGACTGAAGCAAGCAGAAACAAAATGAACATATTAACCTTCAGAGGTCCAGTCGACTGAGGCATGGCCCAGTCGACTGCTTTTGCCATAATAAGAAGCAGTAGCTACACTGCACTGCCCCGTCGACTGCTCTGTCGACTGCCCCGTCGACTGCTTTTACCATATTAAGAAGCAGTAGCTACACTGCACTGCCCCGTCGACTGCCTCGTCGACTGTCCCGTCGACTGCTTCCCTGGCAGCAGCCCAATCTGCAGAATTTCAAGTTTTAAAAGCTTCCTAACTTTCACCAAGGATCAACCACTCAACCAAACTCAATCCAAAGTAATCCTAGCTGAATTAAAACATTTCTAAAGCTGGATTACAACATGTCACTAACTATTGCAACGGTTTAAAATCCATTCTATCATACGAAGTTAAACATAAGTTAAAACGATAAAAATTCTTATTACAACATCCTATTGTCCGAAAACTACAAAGTTAACATTCAAGTTGCCTTCTCAAAGAACTCCCAACCCACGTACTCACTTCTCCGATTCCTCGCCAGCATTAACACCTGAAATGGTTATTTGAATAACCACAGATATTCGATTTGTTTAAGCTAAAGCTTAGTGAATAAATCAACATATACACATGAATGATAAACATGTCCGCATTCACATCTCTACAATTCATACTAGTCGCCAGAGACTCACGTGCCCGTCCATACTCCCAATCCGCGACTCCTCGCCAATAAGTCCACGCGAAAGGGTAAGACCCACGATTCTTCTCTTCAATCGTGCAACCTTAATGCCTATATCGACTCCACAAAATATCACGGTGACCACGTGCTCCTTCTGACCCAAATAAGCAACTTAACATGCTCAAATACATATCACCATACTCGCGGTAATCAAAATATATCACCGTGCTATTGAGCCTACTTATCAATATAAATGCCCAATATGAACTACACAATATATCTCTAAGAATTAATACATGTTATTCACACAAAACATGAATACATGTCAAGAAATCATTCCAAAATCATAGTTGAATCACTCACCTCCGATTTACGCTCTTAAACTTCGATTCAAAGAAAACCCGTGTACAAAGAACGTGCAGAAGTCCGTCTAGTACAATTCCTATGAATCAAAATTCCATTTATCAACTTTTATGAAAAATTCTAGAAAATAACTTTTCGGAAAACTTGGCCAAACAAGCCCTAACGTATATCAAAACGAAGCTCTTACCTCGAGGAGCTCGAATATGAAATCTGGGAGAAAACAAACTGATGGAAGGTCGTCGTTTGGCGTCGCAAAGCTCTAAGCTCCAAAATCTCCCTCTAGCCCCCTTTTTGGAATTTTAGGTTAAGAACTTATGAAAATATCTCAACCATCTCTATCTACATATAGGCAAAACTCTCGGGAATTACGTTTACCTCCCCACGAGTTTTCAAAACTCCTAATCAGTCTCTGAAACTTTCTATACAGCTTATTCATAGCTTTACGAGTGAAAACTCAAAATTATAAAAGTTTTCGACTAAGTTTCGTTTGGTCGCTAAAACGCGAATTTCTACATGACGTTTCCGAAGTTGCTAATTAGCCTACCAAATTAATAGCGTGTTAATTCGTTCTCACCAGGATACTAAAACTAGCAACAGAAATATATTCTAAGCCAGAAAATAATACAGATATTGAAATACACAGGTAAACATTTATTTTCAGATAAACATTTAAAGTGCTCCACAATAACCATCTCAAACTCGGAGAGACGTCAAAACATCACAACACTCAATCACTACAGTCTCAGAGGGTTCTCTAATACAGACACCCAAATCAACTCGTGAGTCAAAACTCACCCAAACATGTGTCATAAGACACGCCACATCACATTATCATGCATGACAATGAAATGCAAAAGTAATAACACAAATGTGGGTGTTATAATTATGGACCCAAATGGAACTTAGTCGAAAACTTTTATGAATTATAGGTTTCACCCGTGAAGCAATAAATTAGACGTATAAGACGTTTCGGGGAAAAATTAGAAGTTTTGAAAACTCGTGGGGAGTTAAATGTGAATTTTGATAATATTGTCTATATATAGAAACTCAAGAGACATTTTCATTTTAAAAGTTTCCAAAACCTAAATCAAGAGGGGGATTTAGTGGTTAGAGCTTCAAGACACAAATCGATAATCGTTCGTTCGTCAATTTTTCTTCAAATTTCATATTTGAACTCTCCAAGGTAAGAGCTATGTTTTGATAGTCTTTAGGCCATGTTTGGCTAAGTTTTATAAAAATTTTAATTCTAGAAAACGGGGAAAAATCATGTAATACTTGTAGGAATTGATTATAATCGGAGATTCAACATTTAATCAGGCCTCTAGTAGTTCCTTCAAAGTTATAGGATGATCGCACGAGGTATGAATCCTAGACTTATGATTTATAATAAATTTCCATGTTTTAAATGTCTCGTTTGATATTTTGGATCCGGGTGCAATTCATGTATTAATTAGGCCCATTAATTATGCACGTAAAAATATATGAAAAGTATGTATATGTGTTTATGTGAGCATGCTATGTGTCTATGCAGATCAAAGGGAGGTTTGATACAATTTCATTCCGAGGGTAAGCTCCTCATTGTTTGAGAATTTTGTAGCGACGGCTACAGTGCATGGTTTGGGAGAAGGCCCTGCCAGGGCACAATGTATGATTTGGGAGAAGGTCTTGCCAGGACACTTGGATAAGGCCCTCCACAACATCAATTCCACAGTTTCATTACCGGATGAATGCGTATATGTCACGCCCCAGAGTAGCAAAAATAAAGAAAAATAAATTTCCTTTTTGGGTCCATAGGGAAAGACGGGTGAAAGTCACTAATTATCCACACCACACTGAACTAGTCCAACAGAAACAACCAGAATAGTAAATAACTGAATATATAAAATGCTTCTATCTATTATAAAACATCAGAGTGTGGACCACAGGATCACAATAGGTCTAGAGACAACATATGCCCAAGTACCCGTTAACTAAAACAAAACAAAGTCTATCAGAAATAACTACATATCACAAATCTTCAAATCTTCCGCTAGCATAAGGATAGTCATCAGCATAAGACTCCTCTCTAGTATAATCGGCATCAGTGGGGCCATCCTCTGCATAATCCAACTCCGGGTAGTATCCATCACCGTAGGTTCCAATACCTGCATTGTTAGGGACATGATAGTCTGGACGGGGAATGTCTAGGCAATAAAGGCCATCAGCTTACTGAAAGCTGAGTGAGAACTAACTAACACAGTCTCATAGAAATAACGTAATTACCAATTATGAACAATATATAACGGTGATACTAAATATATATGTGGACACGCGGAATTCCACCTCTTTGTTTTGTTTTTTGTTTGAAATTTGATTTGGATCAAAGAAAGAAAATGGTCCGTTGAAAACAGATACAGAGTCGCCACTTGGTCTTTAAGGAACCAAGAAACCTAATTTTGACTCACCCAAATGGATAAAGGGCACCGTCCCTTCATAACCAAAGAACTTGGCTCGGGGTTTTGGTACGAGAGAGGAAGGAGCCGTTGTCACGACTAAAACACCCTCAACTCGCCCCGTCTTTCGACGGGCCTCAATTAGCATCCAAATAATCATCTTATACTATGTTTGGTTCGACAATTAATACTATGATAGTATATTACATCACATAAGAAAATTTGAAATGGAAGATCTAAAGATAAGATATCATTCATAAGATCTAAGTCAAATATCATACAATGTAAAGTGAAAGATCACACAAATAAACCTAGGAAAAATCGTCTAATCATGTATCAAGTAATTAAGACTTTCTAATCTAAAGGGGGACATGAATTGTTCTTGAAATAAATAATCTAATAAATCAAGGAAATCAAGCAAATGTTTAGCAAACCAACATGATGCATATTGGTTCTTTGAAAAAAGAAGACCTCTCAATCCCCGGGACGGATGAGAAAGGAGGATTAGATCGAGGGAAAGCATGAATGTGTGATCAAACCCATTCCTTATGATCTTCTTAGATTAGGAGTCACAAAGACCCCAAATCTTGCATGAATGCAATGTATGATCCTAAAATGTGCAAAGGTTGTAGTGTGTTTGTGTACATGGACTTTCTAAAGTGACTTAAAAGTCTAGAGAATGAATGAATGTATGAATGAAATCATCATAGGATATGTACAAATGTAGTATGAACTACTTCCTAAGAGATGAGCTAATTTGGAATGCATATAAGCATCAAATCAAAGAATGAAAGTTAAAATGTGCTTGCTATGAATAGTGAACAGAATAGTAACTAGATCTTGTGAGAGTTGAAAAGTGGTTTCAATGCATCATTTTTTATGGAGATCTTCCTTATTGTGTCTAGAACACAACCCAAAAAGCCAATCTTTAATAACTATCACAGATTGAGAGAAATCATATAAACAATAGAGGTCACTCAGAAACAGAGTCTGTACTGTCGACTGAAATGTTGAAAAATCTAAGAAAATGAAAACAAATGATCTAGAGGCCCATTTTATACATAACGTTTCATAAGACATTGAAGTTTAAGGGACAAATAAGTTATGACCACTTTTTTTGGAAAAGGTTTCTGTAAAACAAGTTTAAAGGCAACCTAACTGCTGTGACAGCAGAGGCAGAATATTTGGAAGGAATGTTTGGGCAAGAATGGACCCTTTTCAAGTGCTTCCAAGTCAAGCCACAAATCATGGATATTCTATAATGAGTTAGGAAGACTTTCCAAGTGTTCTTACATTCATACATTGAGTATTGAACTCAAAATAATTCCTTGAAGTTAAATGACTCACTGTTTTGAAAAAACAAGGTTTATTTCTTGAAATCAAAATGAGGGGTTTTAAGGGGGGGGGTTTTGAAATGGGGGTTTTGAAAGTATACTTCCAGAACTTGGATGAACATTCTAACCACTTAGAATATCAATTCCTAACTCATTTCAAGAACTTCCCAAGTATTTGTAAAACATGGTTTTATTTGGAAACCAAACTCAAGAATCAATGGGAGTATGATACATGAGAGGATAGATGATACATGATATGATATAGCATGATAAAAGTGGTAAAGAACATGTTCATGGGATATGGGTTCATCTAGATACAAGAGAGTGTTGCATCAAAGTGTGAAAGTCAAAAAATGACATGCTATGAATAGTGGACAGACTGTATGCATTACTTTATAACATCATAATGGGAGGTCAAACATGCCTAGGAAAATATGGGAAAAATCAGATATCATCCTTATTGTGTCTAGAAAATAACCCAAAAAGCCAAACCTCAATAGCTATCACAGATTAAAAGAAATAAATCAGAATATACACATGACTCAGAAACAAAAGCTGCACTTTTGACTGATTTTGTATGTTTTTCATAAATCAAAGAAAGGGTTTATGATGACCCATTATATACCAAAAGTTTCCTAAGACACCCAAGTTTTATAAAATAAAAAAATAGAAAAGATATATGTACAGCGACGAAAACATCTAGAATAAGTGCAAGAAGTCGGGTGAACATTCTGTGAGAATAGAAGCAGATTATGAATATGAACTTCTCACATCCAAAAATAATACTTTTACATCTCTATAATTGATGGGAAAAAATTGGAGACAAACTATGATGTCTTAGGAAGATTTTCCAAGTGGTTTCATCATCATAACTCAAGTATTTAATTCAAAACAAATCTTTGAATCTGAACAGCTCACTGTTTTGGATCATTCTTGAAGAAAATGGATTTGGGTTTTGAAATAGAGTTTGAGTTCTTGATTGGGGGTTTTGAGATAGATGTTCAAAGCATGAACTTAAACTCTTGAGATGACCATGTGACCACTTAGAACCTCATCCAACCTTGAATCATCAAAGAACTCCAATATTATTTGCACAAATATAGTTTTGTTTGAGAAAATGACTTCAAGAGTACATATGAATGTATTGAAGGAAGAATCATCATCCATCAAACATGTCTTTGAGGTCAAGAGCTACTATCCATAAGGATTCACTCTCCTCAAACAACATGTTATCTAGATGATGATGAACAACTAAATAATCAAATAAAAGTCAAAAGAAATGAGGTTAAGAGAGAGATGAACATCAAAGTAAACAAACATTCAAATAGCAATCAATAGTTGATATTCATTGAGATATTAGACTTGTAGCTTGGTGTTTCACTCATATGTGTTGACATTTGGACATGGAAGTAGCTTCCTATCTCATAGATACTCAAGAATGGTGGTTGGAGATGATTTTAATGTGGAGTATATGAGAGGTAATGGAAGAAAATAAGATTAAAACTCACTTTGATTGGAAAAAATGGAAGAAGAAGACTACTTCTTCTCTTTCTCTCTCTATATTTCTCTAGAGTTTCTTCCTAAGCTCTCTCTAAGCTTCCATGTCTCCCCCTTAAATGGAAGTAAATGGCTTCTTTTATAGGCAAATGAGAGGTGGTAAATGGGGTTTTAAAAAGTTTAAAATGGTCTCCCATTGATCCAAAATAAGCTGGGAACCAAAACTACGTCGTTTTGATTTCTAATATATCAAATTGGACCCCCAAAATAAATTACAAAAGTGGACTGTTCTGGGGGAGAGTGTTGCGGTGGCACTGGGCCTGTGCCGCGGCGGCAGTGGACTAGTGCCGCGACGGCACTGCTCCTCAATCGTCTGGATAATTCCGTTTAGGCCCCCAGAGGTTCCGATATTCGCGAAAAGGCCCTATTTCGTCCGAAATTCACAGAAAATGCATACAAACTCCAAATTGAGGTTGTGATATACCGTTGGAAAGGTAATGGAGTCTATTTTTCATAAAAAATAATTTAGGGATAGGTCACTTTGAAAAGTTTTGCGGTATTTGTGATAAAAGCCGATTTGATCGCCTTTTTCGCCTTTGGAAATTCGCAATAAACTCGTTTTAAATCCAAAAATTATGTGTGATATACCGTTGGAAAGCTATTGACCTCTAGTATCCATGAAAAATATTTGAAAATTGTTACGGTGCTCCAGTTCTAAAGTCAAGTTTTGGTCAAACTGGTCAAACTTGGGATTCCCGGGAAGTTCTGGAAACCTCTAGGAGCCCCCAGGAGCTGACGTTTTCGCTCAATTTTCTTTTAAAACTCATTTTAATGCTTTCCACATGATCTATAATGATCCTGGTGAATTTGGACGATTTCAGTCAAACTTGGTCAAACTTGGTCAAACCGGTCAACGGGGACTTTCCGGGAACTTCCGGGACTTCCGGGGGTCTCTGGGAGCTGACGATTTCATCTGATTTTGCTTAAAAATTCATTTTCTTACTTTTCTTACGACATAGCATGTTTCCAGAACTTTTGGTCCAAATCTGGGAGTTTTCGGGCTTTCAGGGGCATTTCGGTCATTCTGAGCATTTTGAGAAATAGAACTAACTTCCAGGAGTCCTTTTGAGTCTTTTCGATCATTATGAACCACCAAGCTATGGGTCTCCTAAATCTGATAGCCGAAAAAATGGGGTGTCTACAATATCTCTTCCTCTTTTATTCAGACACATCATTAGCCGATTCTCATCATCTACCAACTCTAAGGCTGACTGTACCAATACCAACTGACTATCTCAAACTGATTATATCATCACGACATACTAGTGCTCCTGTTCACTTCTTTTAAGAACTCTTACTGTTCACCGCTTTTAAGAACTCTTGCGACCACCCATACATCGTTCTCATATAACGACTAGTCTACAGACGTACCCATACTCTTGTTCACCGCTTTTAAGAACTCTTACTGTTCACCACTTTTAAGAACGCTTGCGAGTATTATACATACATAGCTCTGGTAAATATAAATCATGGGCGTGCCACAACTACTCTTGTTCACCGCTTTTAAGAACCCTTGCAAGTACTATGCACCCATAATTCTCACGATCCTTTAAATCCTTGTTACACACTTATCGGATTCATCTTGAGCGAATCATCAGCTCGACTCACATAACCTCAAAGATAACCAATAACCCACTGACTCAAACACTATTTTACTCAATGCTACCCACGGTTATTATCTCAAATCCTATCTCGTTATCGCGTCATATTACTACTAACGTTCCGAACCATACTGCGTTACTAACCATATTATCTCAATCTCATTTTCGTATCCCATTACCTTCGTAATCCATAATATCACATAATAGGAACACGAAATAACGATTAAACAACTACACATATGAATTATAAACTTAAGGATCATATCCATGTTCTGCTAGGTTCGATCGATTGAAGTCCTCTCAATCGCTTGAAGAAAAGTGATGTTCGATCGATCGAAGTATTCTCGATCGATTGAAGTCAAGGTGGTCTCGATCGATTGAAGTCATTTCGATCGATCGAGAAACATGGATGTTCGATCGATTAAACGCAGTTCGATCGCTCGAACTTCGTTTTCTCCAAATTCTGCAGTGAACGTCCAGAATTTGGTAGGGTGTGTTTGGGTCCTCTTTAAAGCTACAGAATAAGTAAAAACATCATAAATAGGCTATTGAGTGAGTTTGGAACTCACCGAACTCCGCTAAGGCCGCATTTGGCTCGTTAAGCTTTAAGCTTTCTCTCTCTAATGGCCTCCTTCTCTTTTTATCCTCTGTCTCTGCCTCCTTCTCTCTCTGACTCTCCTTGTCTTTCTCTTCTTCTTCTTCCTCTTCTCTGCTTCTCTCTCTCACAAATTGTGTATATATAGAGGTATGTGTATATATATAGAGATATGAGAATATATATATATCAACACAAACACACACACACACTCTCTCCCAACTCTCTTAAGTTCATCAACCCTCACAAACACACGAGCACAAGTATATATAGAGGGGAGGGAGGGCAGATGGTAAAGTTTGCGTGAAACCTGGAAATTCAAATGATTACACGTTCGATCGATCGAAGTATGTTCATAACTAGTCACCAATTTTTCTAGCAAAACAAACAAAAAGTTGTAAGTAGGTATAGTTATTTTTTTTGCTTTTTGTTTTTTTGTTTTTTTTTTCTTTCCTGGAAGTCAATTTATTCCTCTGTTTAGTTCATGAATTTTGGTAAGGGAAAGGAAAAGAAAGGATTTTTTTTAGGGAACCTTTTTCCTCTGTTTGGATCACAAGGAAAGCATTGAGGATAATAGGGAAGAAAATAAAATAGAGTAAGGAATAAATTAAATTTTCAAAATCTAGTGAGCCAATCCCCTTATTTTTTCTTTATTCACAATAGTATATTGATTTTTTTTAAAGTTTATAATATTATTTATGTATGAAGAAAAACATAAAGGGAAACGTGGAAAAATTTGTTTTTTCTTGTTTTCCATTCTCTTTTCTTTTCCTTCTCTAAGAGCATTTCCAATGGAGGACTCAAATGGAGCCATTTGGAAAAAAAGTGCCCTTTTGGCTAAAAAATTGAGCTCCAATGGGGGATCCAAAGTAGTGTATAAAATGAGTCCAGCTAATTTGGAGAGTGAAAGAGAGTGTAGCTTAAAATGTTGGGAGGATCCTAATTCCTAACCATTGGATTATTATTAAAGTAATATTTTAAGTGCATCAATGATTCAGATGTATCATCATATGTTAATCATGAAAATGGCTACTATTGCTAGCTACTATAGTTGGAGTGCGTGACATACTATGAGTAGCATAACACTGTTCAAGTATCCAAATAATGTTTTGGCCACCAAAATTTGGTTACCACAGTTGGAAATGCTCTAAGAGCAAGCAACTCCAATGCAACCTACTATTTTTTCCCCCATCAAATTTATATTTGACAAAAATTCTAAATTAGACAATTCTGCTCCAATGGTACATTTCATCCAAAATGCCATTTTTTGACACAATTACCATTTTTCTAGTCAACTAATTTTGAAAATGGGTGAAAATGGTTGTTGGGTACAAATCTTCTCTCATATTTGAGAGAATATTTGACAATGCTCTAAGTTATATGCATTGGAGCATGCAATGTTAGAGGATCTACTATTTTTTGACTTTAGAGGCCATATAAGAGCTATTCTAGAAACCAAACAGAGTCTAATGAAATGAATCTCACCCACCCTAATAACTTGGATGACTTAAAGACTGTTCTATGACAGATTTACCACGAGGATTATTCCCCTGAAACCTGTCAAAATCATTTTTCAGCAATTTGTGTAAGAATTTAAAAAGTTGTGAAGGCAGTACATTGATTCACATGAAGATAATTAAATCATTGAGTAATGCTACGGTATTCGAAAGGATGTGACAGTTAGACCCACCACCGTTAACCAACCCAACCTAAGACACATGAGATGCCACATCCTTTTGTGTCCCTAGCATTATTCTTAACTCATTATAATTTGCACCCAAAATATGCATTTTGTTACATGACCGATGATTTGGGAAGTTTGGTCAAAAGTGTTAGACATGATGAGTGTGTCACGACGCATCTAGCTACGCGCGGAAATAGGGCACATGGCAAGCCACCGAGGCTCATCCAATTTATTTAAAGAATATAGCAGCGGAATGAAAATAAGTAAAGTTATAAAAGTTTTTGCCATTTGAAAACACTTAAAGAAACAATTCATTTTGAAAACGGCAAACCAGTTGACTGTAGCGGGGTCCCAGTCGACTGCTTTGGAAGTCACAGAGGCCTTACAGCCCAATAGCCCAGTCTAGTCGGCTGTGTAGGGGACCCAGTCGACTGGGTCTCAAATTCTGAATCAACTGGTACCTATCCGGTCGACTGGACTAGATCGAGCAGAATGTCATACTTCAGTTGACTACTTTTCATTACCCAGTCGACTGTTTTCCTTTAAAAATTGAAAATATAGTTTGTCAAAACAGGGGTCCAGTCGACTGTGTCAAGGACCCAGACGACTGATTTCCCAGAATTCTGCACATTCTACAGAATTTCAAAGCTATGATTCTCCAACCTAATTCTAACATAAACACAACTATATTTTAACGTTTCAAAACATAATTACAAGAGTTTTACTACAGATTGCAATACTAAAAATCCACCCCAAGATTTCTAAGTTAAGTTCATGGTTTTAACTTCTCAAAATTCTTAGTACAACTTTTGGAATGGAAAACAAAAACATATACAAGAGACATCCCTAACATCTCGTCGGCCTCACTCTTCTCGCTTTTTCTTGTTCTTCCTTTTATCACCTGTAATGGAGGAAGTCTCCATTGCTTAGCTATATGCTGAGTGTACAATTCTAAATGCAATTCATGCTCGAAACATCTAACTACATAATTTAGTCTTTAGGGAGAGAGATACACATTCATCCGGTATATCGGCAAGTCTTAAATCTTAAACCTCAATGCCATTGGCTAGCCAAGGTCATTCAACTATTGCATCCAACTGCTCTGGCTGGGCCGGTTACCAAACTAAGCAAGTAGTCGTCGCTACTAAAACTCCCAAATATCGAGAGGTCTGTCCCGGCATGAAATTATATCAAACTCCCCTATGACCCACAAAGCCATTTAGCATACTCACATAGTCATACAAACAAGCTATTCATACGTACTCGCTGAATTTAACGGGCCTAAGTTAACACATAAGTTTTGCCCGGATCACAACATCATACATAATATCTAAAACATTCAAAATCACTTATATCTCATAAGTCAAGAATTCATACCTCGAACTACAGTCCTATAATTTATGAGGAAGTACCAATAGCCCGATTAAACGTCTGATCTCTGATCTCAAGCGATTCCTACAAATATTAACATGTTTTCCCCAAATTTTCAAAATTAAAATTTCCTAAAAAGTTTGCCAAACGTGGCCTAAGAGGTAACAAAACGTAGCTATTACCTCGAGGAGGCCAAATATAAAATTTGAAAAAAAACAAACGGGCAGAAGTTCATCAATTTGCGTTTTGAAGCTCTAAGCACTCAAAACCCCCAAATCTCCCAAGCTCTCAACTATTTATTTTGGATATTTATGAAAAATATCTTAAGCTTTCTATATATAGGCACAACTCTATGGAATTATGTTTACCTCCCTACGAGTTCTCAGACTTCTAATTATCCCCCGAAACGTCGCACACGTCCAAATTATTACTTCACGAATAAAAACTATAAATTATACTAGTTTTCGACAAAGTTCCGTTTGTCACCGTAATTACATTCCGAAAACTAATTTCGTGGAATTTCTACACAACCTACCTTTTATGCAACGCATCACCTACGTTCTCATTATAACCTTCAAAGTGATCTAAGTCTAGATCAAATTTATCATAAAATATACTAAACAGGTGTAATTCACTATTCACATATACCATAAAATATCAAATAACATTTCAGTCATATAAATGTCATTTACTCATGTTGATGCCACACGATTCTCCGATAACCGTGTCCACGATTGACACCTCACCGTTAACTCACGTCAACTCCATTCATAATTATCAAATGACATTAATAATTTTCAAAATCCGCTTATGGATTTTAAAACAATGATTTTTCTGGGACGGGTGTGATAGAGTGAATGTGAGCATTCAAACTAAAAAGACACTTGCCCTCTAGACCAAACATTAAATACCTAAACACATGAATATTTAAAAATATGAAAGTGGTAAATAAACATCACCAAGCCATCGTCCATGCTAAGGCATCGGCCTCGATCATTGCCACTGCCATCGGACTCATTGTTTGGCACATTCAAAGTCATCATTAAGATAGGACCCATGGTTTGAACTTATTGGTATGAATCAAAGTATAGAGCTTTAATTGTTGGTGATCATTGATTTTGCAAATACAAGTGTCAACATTAGAGGTTGGGCCCATTTTGACTATGAAATGCCTTCAATTGTTGCAGTAAAAGGACCACATCATCAAGCCCACTAAAAGTTGTTCATTCGAGCTAAATGAGCCATGAACGACCATGTTGTCATAGCAGAGGGCACTAGGGCTGGGATCAATCGGGCATGTATGTCATGAACTTGTGATAGAATATGATGGGCCCCAAAGTTGTTTGGGAAGTTCCAATTCATTACGGAGATCACTTTGGTACACCAAAGTGGTATTGGTGTAGGTACACCAAAATGAACCAAGACCTTTGGATGATGGTTTGGAGTGATCTCAACCATCCAACCAAACACCTCACCCTTAAATGAAAAACCATTCTAGTTTGGCCCAAAATCCACCCCCTCACCTCTCTAGCCGGTTACAAGTTAAAGTGAGACACACCACCACTCTTCTCTCTCTTCCTGTCTATTCCCATTCTCATCTCTTTCCCTCTCGTTTTTGAACCAACTGTGAGCAAACCCCAACCCAAGTAGTGGTACACACTTGTATTTTGTTTGCCCAATATTGAGTCATATATCAATCCCTTAATTAAAACAGCACAACATGTTTATCAACATAATGACAATCAATTTAGTATTTATTCCACAACAAAGTTATCATTCACTTTCGTTATACTTGTTTTTATTTTTTCTTGCTAAGCAAAGAAAAATTTTCTTTATAGACTTGGCTCTTTTTGCCGCAAATTTTCTTTTTCTTTTTATAAAGCAAAAATAAAAGAAATCCAATTTGTTTGTTTGATTGTTTGTTTTTATTTTTTCCTTCATCCACTTGAAACTTGAGATCATATTAGGCACTGAATTTGTAATCTCTCCCTTCTAGTAGCTCTAAAAGTTTTCCAACAATTATGTTCTCTCCCTAGCAAATTTGACCACCAAAGTTCGAGAAGAAAACAAAGTAAAAAAAAAAAGATCCAATAGATTGCTACATACAAAGGGCATTAAACCTTAAATAATAAGACGTGTCATTATGATAGTACTGTATATAACAAGGGAAAATTGGTGAAAAGGTTATTAAAAGGTGCTTTATTGGGGTTAAAGATAATTTAAAATATACATTGGAAACAAGTCCTGCCAAAAAAAGACAAAAGAAATAAATTTAAAAAAAAAAACTGCATCTACCCTTGGCGCCACACGGGCACATGCGCACGATCCGCGCCTCCCCAAGCGTACCTCACGCGCATGGCTTTCTCCAAAGACTGCTTGAAAGATGGTCTGATGGAAAGAGTAAAATGGATTTAAAAAGTGATGTTTTAATATTGTGGATATAGGTTAAAAATGGGCTTGGGCTTTTGTCCTTGGTAAGTTTGTTGTTAATGGGCTGTCTTTTAATCCAAATATGCCTAACTTTAAGGATCTTAAGCCAAGCCTCCCATATAACAATATGTATGTGCTTGGTTGTTTTCCGGTGAAGTTGGAAAAACGAATGGTCTTGTGTGTTTATCAGGACTCACTTGTACTTGTAGCAACTATAACTTCGAGGAACTAATGTTATTAATGCATGTTATCTTTTTTGCAGGACTTGGTTTGCGTCTTCTCAAAGACCTATAAAAAAAACTGGGGTACTCACTCCTCAAAAAAGGAAGTTTGTTCCCAAACTTGTACCTCATTAGTCGAAAAGATACGGATACTCACTCCTCATCTCTTCCTCATTTTTCTATGTAGCCTCGTCAACTGTGTGACTACACCATAACATTTTTACCATCGGAATGGTCTTAGTTCTCAATACTTGTCCTTCCGATCTAGGATCTTTACTGGATGTTCTATATAAGATAAGTCCTCTTGGATCTGCAATGGTTCAGGTACAATGATCTTACTAGTCTCTGTTATACATCGTCTCAACATCAACACATGGTAAACATTGTGCACAAACACCAACTCCGGTGACAATGCTAGGCGATAAGCCACTAGTCCTACCCTTTCTAGGATCTCAAAAGGTCCTACAAATCTTGGGTTGAGCTTTTCCCTCTTTCCGAATCTACAATGCCCTTCGAAGGTGATACTCTCAAATACACAAAGTCCCCTACCTCAAAGGTCATCGGTCGACCCTTAGAGTCCGCATAACTCTTATAATGACTTTGAGCCACCTTAAGTTGCTCCTGAATTAGCTTTACTTTCTCAGCAGTCACCTGTATCAACTCAGGCCCTAGTAACTTTCTTTCCCCAACCTTGGTCCAATAACTTGATGATCAACACTTACGTCCATATAAAGCTTCATACGGTGCCATTCCGATACTTGACTGAAACCCGTTGTAAGCAAATTCAATTAACAGTAGATGTTTCTCCCAATCACTTCTGAAGTCTAGAACATACAACCAAAGCATATCCTCTAACGTTTGAATCATACACTCTTCCAGAATATTAACGCATTGGCTACTACGTTAGTCTTTACCGGATGATACTCTATTGAAAGGTCACAATCTTTCATCAACTCTAACCATCTTCTCTGCCGTATATTCACATCCCGTTGGGTGAATAGGTACTTCAAGCTCTTGTGGTCTGTGAAAGTCTCACATTTTTTCCCGTACAAGTAGTGTCTCGAAATCTTTAATGCATAGATTGACGACGGCCAATTCAGTTACTGAACATAAAAATCCCTGACATCCCTTTCTCAATAACTAACCCCGCTCGGATAGCTAAAATCAAATATGATGGATGTAACCCCACTACCCTGGAAACAAAAGTCCCCATGCACTGGTGATCAAAAATTCACCTCCTTTCGTTCACAGTCTATGGTAGCTTGGTCAAGTGCTAACTAATCCATTCCTAGTATCACATCAAAGTGGTTCACAATGATTGGTATAAGATCCACTGTCATCAACTTCTTACCTAGTTGGATTTCACAGTCCTTGTATAGCGTAGACGTCATTATCGACTCACTAAGTGGTACGTCAATAGATAATTCATATCCTAACGGTGCCGATCTAACATTTAAATGTTTAACAAGGTATGCGATACGAATGAATGCGTAGATCCCGAGTCAACAAGTTTGCATGCTAAGTGCGAACATACAAGCACTATACCTGAGACTACTGTCTCTGAAGTAGCCATATCTCCTGGGTTCATCTGAAATGATCTTCCCTGACGCTGCTTGATCCTCTGCCCTCCATCATTAGACTGTTAGGCTTCAAACCACTGGAGGCCATCGAAATCGCCCCTTGTTGTGGACGCTTCCTTGGATAATCCTTCGCTCGATGTCCCAAGGTACCACAATCAAAACATTTGCGTTGTAGAATTTCTATTTCTTGTTGTTTGCTCATGTTCCACATTCGTACACTGACCCGTCCTTTGACAATTTGACACGAAACGTGGCAAGACATTTAACTCTAGAAATTGGCCGTGGTTCCCGCTGCCTATCTTGCCTATGTAAATGCTCTTGCTTTCTTAAACCCGCTCTAGAACAATGCCATTTTCTCGATCTAACAGTGCCATCATTTTTTAGGACCAAATTGCCTTTTCTAATACTAAAGCCCATTGTCTTTGCATATAAATTATACCAAATGTCTGCTTCAGCCTTTGATTTGAACTTTAAGGCCAACACATCATCTCCATTCAACTCTGACATGGCTTTATCCATGTTAAAATTAAACAAAGGTGGGTGGAACGTGCTCCCACCAACTTCTGGACATGTGTCATCAGTATTTATCGTTGGTACACCAAAGGAGTATTCGAACCCAGATGTTTCATTAGTGTTTGTCTCAGCTACACCAAAGGAGTATTCGAACCCAGATGTCTCATTAGTGTTTGTCTTAGCTACACCAAAGGAGTATTCGAACCCAGATGTGTCATTAGTCTTTGTCTTAGCTACACCAAAGGACTATTCGAACCCACCATCTGAGTTATCATCATCATCATCATCATCATTAAAATCGATGTCCTCATCATTTGTTAAATCAACAATTACATTTTTCCCTTGGAACAATTACCATCCCCCATTGTAATTCAACCTGCAGAAAAAATCAAGTTACAATAAGTTATTATGGATCCCTTATAGTTACTTATTGCTCCTGGATTTCCAGTCTTGGTTCCTTTGATTTCTAAGTTATGTTCCTTAATCATTCATATATACATGGTTCTATCATAAATACAAATAAGTTCCTTAATCATTCGTACACAGTTCCATAATCATAATATTCAGATTTTGTGATTTCAAACTTGTGAAATAAAATATAATAAACTTCTCTTTCCAGACACATTGTTTTTTTTATGCATAATATAATATCGTAGAAACAAAAGACATCCTTAAATAGTTGTGCACTAAACATACTCCATATTACACACCATCTAGATCGCCATAGTATTCATAACAATAAACAGACAATAACTAATAGTTAAACACAGCTGCTAGATCGCCATAGTATTCATAACAACATACAGACTTTCCGTCATCTCTCATTAGACACCCAGGAAGAAAAAGCTAAAAATCACCATCAACATCATCCTCACGATAATCCGGTAGATTGGGATAAACATCGGCATAGTAGGGATCACATTCAATATCCTGTATAGCAAAGACGGGGGGAGGGGGGGGTCATAATACCTTTTTGCATCTTCTATTGCGTAAACACGCTGCAATCATCGTTTCATCTGTCGAATCTCTTGCTTCAACAAATTTATGACCTGATCATCATCCCTGTACGGATTTTGCATCAAATCAGGAGCGCGAGAAATTGGTATTGGTAGCCCATGCCAATGAAAATATAACTCGCACTCACACTGTATACTAAACAATCTTGTCCATTGTAGATCATCTCCAATAACAACATCATTGTTTGGTAGTCGAGTGTGAGCGTCACCAATGATTATGTGGCCAACATTTGAGAAAGGTAAATTATAAGGTATTGGGGTGCTAACAAAAGGACGTCTTTCACCATACCAAGTCTGCCCATTAGGACGTCTAAAAAAATGGTTCCTAGATTTCTTCTCTCGTTTCCTTTGATTTCTAGGTTTTATTCCTCTAAATTCAACATGGTTCCATTATCGTTAAGACATGGTTCTATTATCGTAAAAAAAAAATGGTTCCTAGATTTCTTCTCTCGGTTCCTTTGATTATTAAGTTTTGTTCCTCTAAATTAGACATGTTTCCATTATCGTAATAAATGGTTCCTAGATTTCTTCTCTCGGTTCCTTTGATTTCTAAGTTTTGTTCCTCTAAATTCAACATGGTTCCATTATCGTTAAAACATGGTTCCATTATCGTAACAAATGGTTCCTAGATTTCTTGTCTCGGTTCCTTTCATTTCTAAGTTTTGTTCCTCTAAATTAAACATGGTTCCATTATCGTTAAGACATGGTTCCAATATCGTAAAAAATGGTTCCTAGATTTCTTCTCTCGGTTCCTTTGATTATTATGTTTTGTTCCTCTAAATTAAACATGGTTCCATTATCTTTAAGACATGGTTCCATTATCGTAAAAAATGGTTCTTAGATTTCTTCTCTCGGTTCCTTTGATTTCTAAGTTTTGTTTCTCTAAATTCAACATGGTTCCATTATCGTTAAGATATGGTTCCTAGATTTCTTCTCTCGGTTCCTTTGATTTTTAAGTTTTGTTCCTCTAAATTCAACATGGTTCCATTATCGTTAAAACATGATTCCATTATCGTAACAAATGGTTCCTAAATTTCTCGTCTCGGTTCCTTTTATTTCTAAGTTTTGTTCCTCTAAATTAAATATGGTTCCATTATCGTTAAGACTTGGTTCCATTATCGTAAAAAATGGTTCCTTGATTTCTTCTCTCGGTTCCTTTGATTATTAAGTTTTGTTCCTCTAAACTAAACATGGTTCCATTATCGTTAAGACATTGTTCCATTATCGTAAAAAATGGTTCCTAGATTTCTTCTCTCGGTTCCTTTGATTTCTAAGTTTTGTTCCTCTAAATTCAACATGGTTCCATTATCATTAAAACATGGTTCCATTATCGTAGAAAATGGTTCCTAGATTTCTTCTCTCGGTTCCTTTGATTTCTAAGTTTTGTTCCTCTAAATTAAACATGGTTCCATTATCATTAAAATATGGTTCCATTATCATAAAAAATGGTTCCTAGATTTCTTTTCTCGGTTCCTTTCATTTCTAAGTTTTGTTCCTCTAAATTAAACATGGTTCCATTATCGTTGAGACATTGTTCCATTATCATAAAAAAAATGGTTCCTAGATTTCTTCTCTCGGTTCCTTTGATTATTAAGTTTCGTTCCTCTAAATTAAACATGGTTCCATTATCATTAAGACATAGTTCCATTATCGTTAAGACATGGTTCCATTATCATAAAAAAATGGTTCCTAGATTTCTTCTCTCAGTTCCTTTGATTTCTAAGTTGTGTTCCTCTAAGTTAAACATGGTTCCATTATTGTTAATACATGGTTCCATTATCGTAAAAAATGGTTCCTAGATTTCTTGTCTTGGTTCCTTTGATTTCTAAGTTTTGTTCCTC